>JAVTVX010000027.1:10015000-11373514 GCA_033439265.1 Dillenia suffruticosa | reverse complement strand
TGACTTGTCATGCAATTCATGTAATTTTTAGGATTTGTTAACTTTCCCATATGTGTTATTTTGCATATATTGTTATGACTTTTTACCTTGCAATTACTATGTTTTTATGATGGCTTGGAGTATTCGCAATTTGTTTGTACATTGCATCTTAGCTATTGGCAGCTTAACTTAATTAAGCAATTAATTAAATTTAGTTTTCACTTAAATTTTCATATCAAAATTTAATTTTTGTGACATAAGATGCATTTGTTATCAACTATAGCACCTATTATAATAATATCAATTGTTACTATTTGTTATCATGTATTATAGCCATATTACTACACATGATATACCGAATAAAATAGACCGAAAAAAATATAAAAATAGAGAATGATTGCATAATGTGTAAATAAAATTACATTTCGTACGCATATATATTGTATCTTACTCTATCAACATCATCATTATTATTCATTTTTGTTGATATATTTTCTTTACTTTCATCAACATTAGTCCAAATCCACACTTGATTGATTGAGGGGCTACTTTCTGAATTGAGATGATGAATCATCACTTCATCACCCATATCAAATTCATCTCGAAACTTTGACATTCTTTACAACAAACAATCCTTTATGTCTTTCATTGGCCACATAAAATATCTTCTTTATTTGGGCTGCCAACACATAAGGATCATCCAGTAAATTAGTACCGGTATGATTGAGATGGAAAAAATTCACAAGAGTTGAACAAAATCTGTCTTTCTTGCATCATCATTGTAGGTCAACCCAATCATACTGAAATAACACAAATATATACATTTCATTATAGTTTACTTGAATGATTTGTTTTAACATACCATAATAATTAACTTTACCTTGAATAGATTTTTTATTTCTTGCATTTGCATAACTAACATCATCCATTGTTATTATAACTCTTGAATTATAAGTTTGAAAACATTTCTCACGATCTTTTACATGAAATTGATATCCATTGATTAGATACCCATTGTAATTTCTAACGAATGGATCTGGTCCATGAACAATCCATTTAATTTTATCTATAATCTCTTCGAGATATTTTGGATTCGTAATCTAGAAAATGAAATCTAAGAAAATTAACTATTGATATACTTTAACATGTAAATAGAAGAAATTAATAATATTAAAAATTAATATACTTACACGATGACTAAACCAGATAGTGAAATCTTTATTACGAAGCTTCTTAATTTGGAAACTATTTAAATTCTTCCCATGATTTGTTTTTCGAACATGTTGTATATGTTTCTTTTATATAAAACAATATATATAATTATATGATATTAGAGTTCAATATTCATAAATATATATATATATATATATATGTATGATAGTATATACGGGAAGCAATTGAGTGATTAATAAATAATATGTATTTATGATATTGCTGCAATGATTTCTCATCGAGATGAATTCGAGATATATTTTTTCTTTTTTTGTGTTTCCAATAGTTGTTAAATTGGGCACATCTTCTCCAAATGCAATATGGTTGTCATCATTCTGCAACGCACGATTAAATCTTGTTTGCTATATACCTTTTCGCGATAGAGCCTTCAGGTCATGCTTTATTACGTATAAAGGATTTGAGTTGAAATAAGTATCTGCATACATATACATACATTGTATTACATTAAATGTGTATGAGTGTTAAATAAAATGAGCTAAATAAGTTATCAAAATAAAATAAACCTTTCAAGTAGATATATCCACCTATATGTCACTGGTCTATCAATTCTTGTTTCAGTTGTCAAGTGCACAATCAAGTGTATCATGCTAGTAAAAAATGAAGGAGGGAAAATTTCAATCTCACACATAGTTTGTGGAACTGATGCCTCAAATTGCACAAGTTTTCGTGGGTCAAGGACCCTAGATCAAAGACATTTAAAAATGTTACAAATTTTAATGATAACAGATCTAATATTGTCAATGAGTGATTCATGTATTGCTATGGGAATAAACTCTTATATTAAAATGTGACAGTCATAACTCATTAAACTTATTAACTTCCGTTATTTCAATTGAACACATCTAGAGATGTTAGTAGAGCACTTGTCAGAAAGTTTTAAGTTCTTCAAAATCTTGAGAAATCATCTTTCTCCTCCAAAGTCATTTGGTAACACGCTTTAGGAAAAAATATACTTGTAGAGTTTGGTCTACATACATGTAAATCCTTTCTTATTCTCATCTCTTTAAGATCAAGTCTAGTCTTATAACTATCCTTAGAATTTCTTTCTTGGCCGAGACTTGTACCAATAATTACATCAAAATAATTTTTCTCAATATGCATCGTGTCATATTATGTCTAATTAAAACATTTTCTCAATAAAGCAAATAAAACATTATGCTTTTTTTTTTCCATCCATGCATGTTATGGGAACTTGTTAAATCAATCCCATCTAATTCTCGCAACACATTGAGTCTTGATCGTTGTTTAAAAGCAACTCCGAATTCCTTTGTCTTATCAAAAGAATGTTTATCATACTTGAATGGATAAATTAACTCCAACCATCTTCGATATCCCACATAATAATACTTTTGGCCATGAGATAACTATTAAGAACATGTATCATATCCACATACTGGACGTGCAAATCTACCTTTAGTACTTCATCCTAACAGACTAGCATATGTATGAAAATCATTAATGGTCCATAAGAGTATTGCATGCATGTTAAATCTTTTACCAACCAAACAATCATAAGTATCTACTCTTTCTTTCCATAATTCTTTCAATTCTTCCACCAATGGTTGTATATACACATCTATTTTATCTCCAAAACTTCTAGGACCAGGAATAAGTAACGTGAGTATGAAGTTTGTAGATTTCATGTATAACCAACGAGGTATGTATAACCAAGGAGGCAAGCACCGACCAAGTGCTATGTAAAACATTCATTGTTTTAAATGAATTGAAACTATCTATTGCTAATTCTAATTGAATATTTCTTGGCTCAGAAGAGAAGTTAGGATATAAGGAATCAAACTCCTTCCATATAGGGGAGTCTGTTAGGTGTCTTAGAAGTTCATCATTTGTTCTCTTATCATAATGTCATCTCATAAAAAAAGTAGTTTGGCCACATGTAAATAGTCTGTGCATCTTTACATCCAAATTATTGATCTAACTTGTTTAATGTGCATGTTCCATTAACAGGCAAAATAATATATAGGATAGGTAAACAAAACACCCTATGGTAGTTTTAGACCTGTGGTTTTGCTTTTCCTATACAAGGCTGGAGCTTCTCAGACAGGTGGCATTTTAGTGTCATTTGACTCCACAAATTGTTGGTAAGTTTCTCTTCCCTGCTTTGAAAAGCCATAATCACTACAAAAAAACACGGTTTTAGTCACGGATTTTCGCGACAGAAAAAATTCGTCGCTATTTTACGACGAATTTAGCGACAAAAATTTTTTCGTCGCTAATTTGCCACAAAATTTGCAACGAAAAGGAAGTCGTGGCTAAATTAGCGACGGACACATCATTCGTAGCAAAATTCGTCGCTAATTAGTGACGAAAAAATTTTCATGGCTAAATTCGTCGCTAATTAGTGACGAAAAAATTTTCGTGACTAAATTCGTCGCTAATTGGCGACAAAAAAATTTTTCATTGCAAATTTCATCGCTAAATAAGTTTTTTATATATAATAAAATAAAATAAAATATTAATATAATATTTAAATTAAAAAATTAATTTAACAACCATGGTTTAGCGACGGATTTCTAAATCCGTGGCTGATTCAGCGACGGATTCGAAATCCGTCGCTAAATAGGTTTTTTATATATAATTAAATAAAATAAAATATTAATATAATATTTAAATTAAAAAATTAATTTAACAACCGAAATTAATTTAGCGACGGATTTCCAAATCCGTGGCAGATTCAGCGACGGATTCCAAATCCGTCGCTCAATAATTAGAATTTTGTTTTATTTTTATTTTATTTTAATAAATTCAGCGACGGATTTGGAAATCCGTCGCTGAATTTTATCTTCTTTTAATTATAATTTTATTTTATTTTATTATTTTATATTAACAAATCATATTATTATTTTATAATATTTTAATTTACATTTTAAAAAAAAACCATATATTTTATTTTATTTAAATTATATATATATTTTAATTAATTTATTATTTTTTTTCTTTTTCTTGATTTAATATTTTTTATTATTGTATAGGTAATTTTATTTTATTTAATAATATAAAATTTTTAATTAAATATTAATATAGCACGAGCGCCGGCCCTTGCACGCACGGGCGCCCGCGCCCTGCGCGTGCCTGCCTGGGCGCCCAGGCAGCCCAGGCAGGCGCCCAGGCGGGCAAGCGCGGGCGCCCGCGCGCCTGCTGGGGCGCGCCTGCCTGGGCGCCCAAGCAGGCATGCCTGCCTGCTGGGGCGCCGCCCAGGCGGGCAAGCGCGGGCGCCCGCGCGCCTTCCTGGGGCGTGTCACAAAAAATTTAAATAAATCTATGGTTGATGGGATTCGAACCATACCTTGGACTTGAATCTCGACCTCAAAGACATGTTACCACTGCACCACGGGTGTTGTTGTGTTACTTTTTTCCTCCTCTTTGTTTTCTATTCTCACTTTTTTTTCCTTATCTCTATTTTTTTTCTTTCTACTCTCATTTCTTATATATAATAATTTTATTATAATATATAATAATTTTATTATAACGAATAAAAATATTTTATAATTAAATATATAGATTTTTTAAATTATTAATATATTATAATTTATTGATAATTATAATTTTATAGTTTTGAGATATTGTAATTCATTTTTAAATTATGGATTAAAAAAATAAAATAAAAATGAAAAAAAATAATAAGATAATAAGATAAAAGAGAAAAGAAGAAATCAAAATATATATAAACATATTTTTTAATTAATTTATTATTTTATTTTAAATTAGTATTTTATTATTTTTTATTTTATTAAAAATTATCATATTTATTAATTTTAATTAATATTATTTTAGGTTGGTGGTATAAATAAAAAAAGTTATTATATTTATTATTTTAAATTATTATTATATATTATTTTATTATTATTAGAAAAATATGAAATAAAGATAATAAATAATAAAAAAAGAAATTTATATCATAATAATATATTTGGCTCGGTGGTTTACAAGTTGCATGCAGGAGTTCGGAGGAGTGCGGAGTTCGGAGTTCGAAACACGGTGGAGGCAGGAGGCAGAAGGCATTTTCCAGAAAATTAAGAGTGCATGCGCGGAGTGCGGCTGGCTCAGGTGGCACGCGCTCGGGCGGGCGGGGTGCGGGGTGGGCAAGGGTGGCGCTCGGGTGATACGTGCCCTCCTTGAACATTTGAATTTGAAAAGAGTGCATGCGCGGAGTGCGGCTGGCTCAGGTGGCACGCGCTCGGGCGGGCGGGGTGCGGGGTGGGCAAGGGTGGCGCTCGGGTGACACGTGCCCTCCTTGAACATTTGAATTTGAAATCAGCGACGGATTTTTGTGACGGATTCCAAATCCGTCGCTGAATTTAGCGACGGATTTTTTAATTATTACAGATTTTTTTCCCCTTAATTAGTGACGGATTTTAGCGACAAAAATTATCTGTCGCTAAATTTAGCGACGAATTTTAGATTTTCGTCGCTAAATTTAGCAACGGATTTTTTTATGTCGCTAATTTAGCGACGGATAATTTTTCGTCGCTAAAGTTTGTGACGAATTTTAGCGACGAAAAATTATTTGTCGCTAAAATTAGCGACGGATTTCGATTTTCGTCGCTAAATTTAGCGACGGATTTCTAATTTCCGTCGCTAAATCCGTCGCTAATGTTTTTAACGACGAATTTTTTTAAAATTTTCGTCGCTAAATTTGTGGCTAAAAGACTGTTTTTTTGTAGTGAATGTTGTATAGTAAAGCAGCATGGAGGTTTGACAAATTTTCCTATGGTTTTGCACAAGATGCTGTTGAACCTTCATAAAGAATAAAAATATTCATCACTATCACATTGACATGGATTTTCTCATTTTATCACCATAACTCCTTGATTATTGTTATCCGACCTCTAGATACATCAAGAAACTCCCTACTTATATTAGCAACAAAAAGATATGACCATGAAATTAAAATAGGAGCTCTGTCTTCCACGTTGTCTTCTCCACCTTCACAAGAAAATTTTCTTAGATACGAGTTTCCAACCATATTTATCTCTTTGTTTTGAGCTTCGATTAGGGTTCCTTGTAATGTTGCCACCTCACCTGTAGTTGTGAATGGATCCCTCCTACAAATGATACAATTGTTTATACAGAAAAAAATAGTTATATCCTGGATAATACAAAATGTAAGCAACTCACGATCCCTCGCTATCCCTGCTACAAATGATACAATTGTTTACAAAAAAAAAAAAAAAAAAAAAGTTATATCTTGGATGATACAAGAGTTGACGGGTGTTGGAAAAGAAATGAAAATCTGGCTTCTGAGAAATGTGAAAAAGGAATTTGCTGGTTTCTAGTGTGCAAAACAATTCATTCCATGAACAAGTCTTTATTTGTTTTGTGTTTTTTTTGGGGGGGGGGGAATTAGAAAGGCTAAATGAGAGAGAGAGAGAGTGGGGATAGCAAGTGGGGTTATTTTTCCTAAATATTAATAAAATAGGTCATAATTATTAAAATATTATGATTTTTATTCGAGTTCAGAAATTAATAAAGTTGATTTATTAATACTAGATATTAAAACTATTCAAAAATCATTTCAAAACTATTCAAAACATTTTTGAGAAATCGACTTTTAAAGTTGATTTCTAAGAGAGATTTGGATGGATTTTCAGGATTAAAATGATGTATCAAGGTAATATACCGTGATTAGGAGTGAGGTTCAAACAAATTTATTTTTAAAAAAAAGTTAACACAGCCCTATTTGAATAGGTGGTCAAATTTTCAAACTTACCTCTTTTGTCCTTTCAGGATAGCTTTTTTCAAATTTATTTAGTAAATGTGTCACTTTTTTAGGATAGCTTCCCAATATCAATCTTCTTTACTCACAGTGATGCATAAGTGATATAACTATGTTAATTGTATATGAAAACCTTATCGTTAATTGTCATTTTTGTCAATAAATGAATCAACTTTTTAAAAACAAACTCTCTCTGTATACCACAACTCATATTGTTTGTAAATAATATATACTATTATAATGGTTATTAGTTTTGGTAATATTATACTTTAGTGACTATTGTATATGCCATCTATATTGACTACTAAGTCGTGTATAGTTTTTAGAGGCAGTTTAAAAATATAAGGTTAAGGTATCCAACCATGATAAGTTGCTATAGTAGGGATAATTTGTGATAGTGATAGGTAATTTTAGGTAACTAATGATAAATTTATGATAATTAGTAGTAATCTGGTAATATTATTATTTGTATGAAATATAATGATAACTTGTGGTAAGTTTAAAATAACAAGTGATAATATGTGATAATTGTAATTTACCACTATTTACCACTTGTAAAAAAGGTAGTAAGTTTGATCAAGCACGATTATTAGTTGTAATCCATTGTAATCCATTACAAGGGCATGGAAGTCTTTGGGACCGTTATTGAAAGGGTTTGTAAATGCCTATCAACCATTATTCTAGTGATGAGTGGTAATATTATTATATATTGGGGTAAGTAATTGGTACCTATATTATTATTAGGATTATTATTATAGATTAATATTGTTTTTAATGTATTAAAAAATTATTTCGAATGAGATTAATCGGTTTTTCTCCCATTGTGTTGTGTTTAAGTACTCATATGGTACTTCGTCACTCAAGAAAAATAAAACTGGACATAGTAGTAGTCTCTCTCATCCAACTTTCTCTCAATCTAACTTCTTTCACGTTGTTCTTTCTTACTAATATAGATCCTACTTAGTGGTGATACTAGTCGCTCTTCACAATCTCAATGTCAATCCATCCAACTTCCACAGTCTTTCACATGGTCTTTGGTGAAAGTAGATGATCTTGAAGTAAGAACACTCAAGGCGAAAAACAAATAGAAATTTTTTCAGTACTACTCTCAATCCAACTTCTAATATTTATATATAATTTTTATTAATATACATTATTTAATATTTATTAACATATATTTTTTATACTAATTTGAGATTAACTTATATACAATAATTTTTTTATAAAATATTTTAATTATTTATATTAATTTAATATCAACTTAAATACATTTTTATTAAATTTTAAAATGTATAACAAAATCTTTGAAAAAGCGATTCAAAATTAAAAATCCAAAAATATCATTTCTTCAAAAATATTATATTTACTTCAATTTCTCCCATTCAAAATTATATATATTAATTTGTATTTTAATTTATAAAGTTTTAAAAAACTATATAACATTACTTAGTATCTAGATTTTATAAATTTTTAAAATATTATCAATTATTTCAAATTTTCTATATTTTAATTTTTAATAATATATTTCAAATTTCTTATAATAATTAATTTGAAATTTGAAATTTAATTTATTATAACAATATAATTTTAATATCATTATTGAACTAACTAAAAGAATGGCGAAAGGAAAACATATGTTGTTGTCATCATTGTCATCGTCAATGCCACATGGTCCGAGCAGAGAAGTTTTGTTGAACAAAAAAAATTTCAAAATTTGCCCCAAAAAAGTCCAACAATATAAAAAATAAAAAAATATGAATGCAACAAAAAAAATTACCTACTACTTCCTAGTACTCATCAACTCCGGAAGATATGGATGTTGTCACTGGAATTTTATAAGAGATGGTGGAGAGTTAGGCCCATGGGAGCAAAGAGAGGTTCTTGGCGGCTGGGGAGAAGTTTTAGGGGTGCCAAAAAAGATAGGCATAGGGTTGATAAAGCTTCGTAACCAGAAAACTAGGTCAGGAGACAAGTAGGTCAAGGTTAGGAATCTTCAGCTTAGGAATCACTCTCCATTTGCACTAGACAAGAGAGGCTCAGGAATCCTTCAGCCAGGCAGAATCACATTTGTCGGTTTTTTTTCACCTTTCTGAATTTATTCATCGGCATTTTTTTAATTTCACTTCAAAATAAAGTCTAGAATAAGAATGAAGGATGGTTTGGTGTTACCATGTGAGTGATAAGAGATAAGAAGTAACAAGAAAAGAGATGAGAGGTAATAAGATGCGGGTTAGGTAACTTAGGTAACTTTGCACTTATCGTGGTAACTTTGCAGTAATTTTGCTTTATCATGGTAACTCATGGTAACTTTGCGGTAACTTCCCTACTTATCATGGTAACTTTGCTTTATCATGTCGCGTTCATGTGGTAACTTCATGGTAAGCGAAACTTCAAATTTTTGTTTCATACAACTATTACATCATTTCCATTACATAATTGTCTTCATTTTAATATTTTGTTTTTCGAATGATATTTGTTTGGACAAAATTATATGGAATTTATGTAAAATTTAT
The DNA here is from genome assembly GCA_033439265.1 of Dillenia suffruticosa. Taxonomy (NCBI): domain Eukaryota; kingdom Viridiplantae; phylum Streptophyta; class Magnoliopsida; order Dilleniales; family Dilleniaceae; genus Dillenia; species Dillenia suffruticosa. The sequence goes on along the minus strand of JAVTVX010000027.1, from coordinate 11,364,055 downwards.
TTGGGCTTTCATAAATAAATTTAATTCATGTAACAATAATATAAAAAATTTATATATTTAATACCAACTCACAAAATCATATTCAAAAATATATATTTATCTGAACAATTACATACATATTAAAAAAGAAAATAAGGAAAAAAAGAAAACCGTAAACCCTAATCTAGGCTGGATGCCTTGGATTAATCCAGTCCAGAAGGTGTACGATCCACCGGAAGAAAGCATGTGGTACGGGCATGCACGGGTGGCCCAGGAATGCCTGTGGGGTGCTACTGTGCATGCCCGCGCGGGGCAAGTGCACATGCAAGTGCCCGCGGCCACACGAGGGTGCCGGGGCATGCCACCGCGCGTGCTACTGCACATGCCCGCGGTAGGCAAGCGCCTTCGCGGGAGGCCGCACATGCCACCGTGGGTGCAAGTACATGCCACCTCGCAGGCAAGTGTGGTGCTACTGCACATGACCATGTGGGGCAAGCGCATGACCATGTAGGGCAAAAGCACATGTAAGCGCCCGCGTGGGAGCCTGGCCATGCCAGTGCGGGGAAACGGCGCTCGGCCATGCAAGCGCGAGTGCCCATGCATGCCACTACGCTAGCAAGCGTGGTAGTGCCCATGCAAGTGCCCACGCGAGAGCCCGGCCATGCCCGAGGGGGCCAAGCGGACATGCAAGCGCCCGTGCAGGACAAGGGGACATGCAAGCACCCACGCAGGAGCCAAGCCATGCCAGCGTGGGGGCCCGGGCATTCCACTGATCTGGCAAGTGCAGTGCTGGCATGCATGCTTGTACGGGGCTAGCACGTATGCCCGTGCTCACGCTGGCGCCTGACCATGCCAATGCGGGTGCCCGGCCATGCCAACACACTACAAAAAAATACGGTTTTAGTCACGGATTTTCGTGACGGAAAAAATTCGTCGCTATTTTACGACGAATTTAGGGACAAAAACTTTTTCATCGCTAATTTGTCACAAAATTTGCAACGAAAAACAAGTTGTGGCTAAATTAGCAACGGACACATCATTCGTAACAAAATTCGTCGCTAATTAGTGACGAAAAAAATTTCATGGCTAAATTCGTCGCTAATTGGCGACAAAAAAATTTTTCGTTGTAAATTTCGTCGTAAAATAAGTTTTTTATATAGAATTAAATAAAATATAATATTAATATAATATTTAAATTAAAAAATTAATTTAACAACCACGGTTAGCGACGGATTTCTAAATCCGTGACTGATTCAGTGACGGATTCGAAATCCGTCGCTAAATAGGTTTTTTTATATATAATTAAATAAAATATAATATTAATATAATATTTAAATTAAAAAATTAATTTAACAACCGAATTTAATTTAGTGACGGATTTTCAAATCCGTGGCTAATTCAGCGACGGATTCCAAATCCGTCGCTGAATAATTACAATTTTGTTATATTTTTATTTTATTTTAATAATTTCAGCGACGGATTCCAAATCCGTCGCTGAATTTTATCTTCTTTTAATTATAATTCTATTTTATTTTTATTTTATTTTATTATTTTATATTAACAAATCATATTATTATTTTATAATATTTTAATTTACATTTTATTTTATTATATTATATTTCTTAATTCTTAAAAAAAAATCATATATTTTATTTTATTTAAATTAAATATATATTTTAATTAATTTATTATTTTTTTTCTTTTTTTTTGATTTAATATTTTTTATTATTGTATAGATAATTTTATTTTATTTGTATTATTTTATTTAATAATATAAATTTTTTAATTAAATATTCGCGGGCGCCGGCCCATGCACGCACGGGCGCCTGCTTGCCCGCGCCCTGTTTGCGCCTGCCTGCCGGCGCTCTGCGTGCGCCTGCCTGGGCGCCCGCGCTCTGCGTGCGCCTGCCTGGGCGCCCGCGCTCTGCGTGCGCCTGCCTGGGCGCCCGCGCTCTGCGTGCGCCTGCCTGGGCGCCCGCGCTTGCTGGGGCGTGCCTGCCTGGGCGGGCAGGCAGGCAGGCGCTGCCTACTGGGGCGTGCCACAAAAAATATGTAATTGAAGGGATTCAAACCTTGGACTTGGATCTCGACCTCGAAGACATGTTACCACTGCACCATGAGTGTTGTTGTGTGATTTTTTTCCTCCTCTTTGTTTTCTATTCTCACTTTTTTTTCCTTATCTCTATTTTTGGGTTTTTTTTTCTTTCTACTCTCATTTCTTATATATAATAATTTTATTATAATATATAATAATTTTATTATAACGAATAAAAATATTTTGTAATTAAATATATAGATTTTTTAAATTATTAATATATTATAATTTATTGATAATTATAATTTTATAGTTTTGAGATATTGTAATCCATTTTTAAATTATGGATTAAAAAAATAAAATAAAAATGAAAAAAATAATAAGATAATAAGATAAAAGAAAAAAAGAAGAAATCAAAATATAATATAAACATATTTTTTAATTAATTTATTATTTTATTTTAAATTAGTATTTTATTATTTTTTATTTTATTAAAAATTATCATATTTATTATTTTTAATTAATATTATTTTAGGTGGGTGGTATAAATAAAAAAGTTATTATATTTATTATTTTAAATTATTATTATATTATATTTTATTATTATTAGAAAAATGTGAAATAAAGATAATAAATAATAAAAAAGAAATTTATATCATAATAATATCTTTGGCTCGGTGGTTTACAGGTTGCATGCTGGAATTTGGAGGAGTGCGGAGTTCAGAGTTCGAACCACGGTGGAGGGCAGAAGGCATTTTTCAGCAATTAAGAGTGCCTGTGCGGGGTGCTGGCTCAGGTGGTACGCACTCGGGCGAGCGGGCTCGGGTTGGCAAGGTGGCGCTTGGGTGACACATGCCCTGAACATTTCATTTGATGGAATTTGGCGACGGACTTTTGCGACGGATTCCAAATCCGTCGCTGAATTTAACGACGGATTTTTTTATTATTACAGATCTTTTTTCCCCTAAATTAGTGACGGATTTTAGCGACAAAAATTATCTGTCGCTAAATTTAGCGACGAATTTTAGATTTTCGTCGTTAAATTTAGCAACGGATTTTTTTATATTGCTAATTTAGCGACGGATAATTTTTTGTCGCTAAAGTTTGTGACGAATTTTAGCGACGAAAAATTATTTGTCGCTAAATTTAGCGACGGATTTCAATTTTCGTCGCTAAATTTAGCGACGAATTTCTAATTTTTGTCGCTAAATTTTTGCGAAGCGTTATTAGCGACGAAAAATTTTTCATCGCTAAATCCGTCACTAATGTTTTTAGCAACAAATTTTTTTAAAATTTTCGTCGCTAAATTTGTGGCTAAAAAGCTGTTTTTTTGTAGTGACATAGGCGCCCGCGCATGCCACCATGTGGGCAAGCATAGTGGTATCGCATATGCCCACGCAGGGCAAGCGCGCATGCAAGTGTCTATGTGGGCACCCGCCAGACAAGCATGCCCGCGTGGTTCCGTGCATGTTGGCGGCCACGCACACGAAATATAATTCGCCATGCATTTACATATTTATATTTTTATCTCTATCACAAATCACCATATATTTATAAAAATAAAAATATATGTTTATAAATATTGAATTGGATTTCTTGTTGCTCGAGTTTTTAATTTTAGGCATACTTTTAAATTAACAACCACCATATTGAACATATTTATATATGAAGTTCTAATGGTATTTATAGTATTTAGGATGGTAGAAAATTTTAAGGTTGTGAATGCATGCTAGTTGTAATTTAATTTTGAGAGTGTGTTATGTTATACAGCTTGTTAAGTGTGTGTGAGTAAAATGGTAAGTTGTGATAATTTTGAGAGTGATAAGAGATAGTAAATTTTTAGTTTTGAGATAAGTTGTGATATGTTATAAGTTCATCCGAGAAGAAAAAATTATTTATATACATGCAGAGTGAACACAATATGATACATCACTTCTGGTTCTCACTTTGCTTTTCTCTCAATATTCCTTTTTCTTTGTTACTTTGGTTTTCTCTGAACTCTTTCAAAATTTTTCCTCTTTGTTTCCTCCATTTTCGATATGATATCATCACAAACTATTTTATACTCAGATATTAGAAGTTTGAGAATGTATTCTTTTCTCAAGAAATTAAGATCCTAAAGCCATGAAATGAAACCATCAACAATTTCAGATACAAATACAATATAAATGAGATAAGATATGACAAAATATATTTCTTGACTTGGTGGACTTATAAATATATCCGGTTCGCATATCTTCAAAAATCTTATAACAAATATTTCACAATCATTCATGATATATAAAAATACATATAAAAATAATTATAGATATATATTAACTTAAAATTATAATTACCAAAATTATATGTGGAATTAATGCTAATTAACTAATTAAAACTTACATATTAGGCTATTGTGGAACTTCAACACGCACAATTTCGAAGATAATTTGAGAATTTCCATAAGTGCTCTCAATTCAATCTTTCTGGAAGAGAAGAGATGAGAAATAAATGAAAATATTATAGTTGATAGTTTGAAAAAAAATTGATATTTATATATATTAGATAATTAATTACCATCAAATTTTCCAACTCATTGTCTTCACGTCCTCGAAAACAATAACCTGAGTTTAAAATATACATAATCTGCTTATCCAAACAAAGAGCGTAGCAAAACAAATATTGTTTAAAAATGACAGGGATAAATACCTGTTAATGCAATACTATATAATACTATATTTATATTAATAGAAATATATTAGTATTTAATGTAAAATAACTTATTAGGTTGCACAATCAAAAGTCGAATCCAAATTGTTTCTTAGAAAAACAATTATCAATGATCGAAATATCCTACTTGTTTTTACCAAACTTGTTTTCACCAGACGAAATCACAAACATCTATATTAGTAAACAATAAAATAAGGAGGAAGATAGGCAGATGATAAAACTATTTTGAGATTATTACAAAAGCACTCCACTGAGGGTGAGAAAGGTGAGAAAATAATGATATGTATATGGATATGATAAGTTCATGTTTGAAAATTAGCAAGCATTAATAGCATTAATAAAGTCTACTAGGGAGCCTGATGAAAGATGAATGGGTAGGTGGTGAGGAAAGATGATTAACAATACTTACTAAAAATCATAATAGAAAAACATATCTCGATAATGACTTTGGGCATGAGTTTGGATTGTATGTGGTATTGAGTAAGCGTATGTAGCATTTCATGGTCTATAAATATAATCAAACATATTACACATATTCATTAGTAATGTAATATTAAAAAGAAATAGAAAAAATTCATAATTCATACCAATGTGCCAATCCAATAAGGGGGCAGCAATTCATAGGTATCGGTTTAGCGTATGTAGCTTCCACCAATATTATATAAAATTATTCTATCAATTATCATAAAAATTAGATTTAGTAATATGTCTCATAAAAATTGGATTCCAAAATCACAAATGACAAATGATAAATATTGTAACACATTTGTCTGACATTATTTTTTATGGCTTTTCTTCCATAAAAAAGCCAAACACTTTTCTCTTCATAAAAAAAGTCCAAAACTTAGTAAAGGGAGAGATAGAAATTGTGTTTTGTCTTGTCTTTCATTTCAGTTAAAGTATTGATCACTTCATACAATTCACTATCTTTATCTTCATCTGACCTCTCCTCATGTTCATCTAATCTCTCCTTTTCGTCTGATCTCTCTTCCTGCAATTTGTCCTCAAAAACCTCCAAAGCCTCTCATCGTTTTTCATCCAGCCCTTTGTTTTTTTTCTCACTAAATCACTATCCTTAGCCTTCCACTTTTTTTTCTTTTTTTCCTTCCTCTCTTCTTCCTTCTTTTCTTCATCTACATCAGAATCCTCTACAACATCAACATCATGCAGTCTGCGCAACATCTTATACTACATTTGCAACAAATTGAACTGAATTCAAATTGACTCCTCCAAAAGTATTTTAAGTTCATGTTTGTTGCCCATTCTCTACAAAATAGATGGTATAAGTACTTCATATATATCCATATATATCGTGGTAACTGCTCTAAATTAATGCTTGTAAGTTTATCTTAATTTTTTCTCCACTCCCTTCAACACTCGTTTCAACATATTTTTTCACAGATAACAAACCCTATAAGTAGTACAAGATAGTACAAGATGAATAACTTACTATTCAAATTCATTCGGATTCCACAATGCAGTATAAATTTAAGTCTGAGTTATTCCACATAATGCAGTATAAACTTAACTTATATTTACACGCTCAAATCCAACTCTTCGATTTACCCAATCCGTGGTCTAATAGCGAATGGGTAGTTTTGTTATCTGACCACCCAAATCACCAACTCTCACATTCTCAAAATAAAAGATTTATATGCAGGGCAATATTGTAAAAGTAAATTACAATATTTATAAATATTGAATTGAATTGCATTCAAATTAAAAACTTACCATAAGTAAAAATAGAAAACCACCAATTCCTATCTTCTTTCTCTCTTCCTCAACCTTTGAATTGGTACACCTCGTTAGCTAACCATTGTAATACAAAATTAGCTCAATTGTATTGGTCAGTATTCTCGATATTAATGATAGTAGTAAGGTGTCTCGAAGTAAGGAAGATATTGGTGGTTGGATATAGAAAATATCCAAGGATAAATAACAAGAAGTATCGTTTAAACTGGGGGGAGGAGCCATTTTTGGTGTGCGTGTGCATTTGGATCTCTTGTTTTAACCGGCTATACTTTAGTCTCAAGAAATACTTTCTTATCTCTGAGTATTCAATCGATAAATAATCCAAAACATCACGTCCCATGTAGGGGATTCCTAAGATTCATCCTACTTCTGTGGTGACCTTAAAATTCTGATTTGGAATGATAGAAAGACGTTTTTCCATGGGTTTAAATTTCATTATGAATTCCTTACACAATTTTTGGCTCAGAGTGTCGCAGGTAAGCTTTAAAATCTTTCTGAATCCCATTTGTTTGACTACACATTTCATATCATGAGACAGGGTAGAAAATAGCTCTCTTACTTATTTAGGAGAGCACCTGATTTGAATCGGTATCATTGCTTTTCTCACCCTCCTTACCCCACCAAATTCTTCAATTGGCTTTTCATTTTCATTTATTTTAGTCTATTAAAAAAATAACATTTTTCAATGTACTCTATTCAATTCAAATCAAAATATATATAATGAATAATGAGTAAAATAAACTCATCGTCATCACAAGCAAGACAATGGTGGATTCCACTTTGTTCTTAGAAAAAATTTCTTTTCTGTGAAAAAAAAATGTGAGAAAAAATGTTCTTTTGTGAGAGAAGAACATAAGCAATTTATTTATATTCAAAATTTACTTATATTAAAAATCAAAAACTAAAATAGCAAAATAAAATAAAGTACTAAGAATAAAAAAAATTGTGAAAAGCTAAACTAGTCATTAATTAAAACTAAATAATTCATTTGAAAATTGTAACATCTTTCTCCCACGCAATAGCAGCCTCATTGGTACTCGCAATGGTTGCAATTCCTGTTCGATATGTGGTTTTCATTTTTTATGGTTTTGAATGGTTTTATTTGAGAAATCAGAATCTTTAAAATATATCCTCACAATCCTCACACAACTTTAGAAATTTCTCCACTCTCTTACTCTCTTAACTTTCAATTCAGATTCTAAGTCAAGTAGAATTGAAATAGGAATAGATTAAATCTCAAAATTAATGTCAACGTTAAAAATCGTTACCCTCAGATGAATGTTTAATCATTCGAGATAATTTGGGTCATCAGATGATGGTGATAAGTACTTGAAAAGACATTAGCCTGCATAATATAGAGTTTCAAAATTGAAACTCCCAACAACGAACTCTAACCATTTGATAAAAATTGGATTACCCACCCCAACCATTGTATCACCACCGGATATATATGACTGACCGACCTTCGAGATGAATTACACAAATATTTTTATAACATAACAATATATTAATTATTATACACTAATCGAAAATATATTATTATATTTAGTTACTATATTATATTACTATATTACTATATTACTACTATATTACTAATATATTATTATATTATTAAACATTACTACTATATTACTAAACATCACTATAATATTATATTATATTGTGTTATATTATATTATATTAATTATATGTCATGGGAAATTATATTATATTAATACTTTATCTATACTATATTTAATCTGTATAAATAATACACATAATCCTAAATTATAACTAATGTCAAATTACATATATTATTATTATATGTGACATATAAATTAATTAATTATAAATATCAATCTATTAAAATTAATAATAATAATAATTATTATTATTATTATAAGGCATAATAATTATCAATATTAATTTAATTATTTAAATAATGTATTATTAGTAATTTAAATGTTTTGTGTTTATATATGAAACATTAATAGGAAAAAAATCTATATATTCTTATATATTAATTTTGTTAAGGCTCATTTTTTTTTTTTTTTTTGCCAATTGGAATGAAGAACGGATAAGTTACAAATTCACAAGCTTGAAAAATAAATAACAAGAAATTGATAACAACCACAAGCCAATAGAGAAAATGTAAAAAAAAAAAAACAAAATAAAAACAAAAAAATAAAATAAAAAATTTAAAAAAAAACAAAAAAACAAAAAAACAAAAAAACAAAAAAAAAAGAGAAAAAAGCTTGACAAGCCTTAACTTGCATGTGGAGGGAACTTCTGGCATGCCGTTTACAAACAAAGCTTGCATGGACAAGCCAATACAAGAGATGTAAAAAATTAGAAGTTTTATAAGAAAATTGTCCACATGCATAGCATAGCATAGGATGAGGAGATAGGTTGAGGAGTTAGCTTTAGTTCTCCCACGTGTGTCCCGAGAAATTATGAGTTTTGAAAAGCTTAACACATGTAGCTTGAGGAGTTCTGCCATGCCATGTTTCCGTATATAAACAAATAATAGAAAAAGAAGTAGCCCTATAGAGATATAAATAAAATAAAATAAAATAAAAGATTGCGTAGAGAAATTTGTTCACATGCATAGCAGGAGTTAGCTTGCTTTTGAGGAGTTATGCATTTACAAACAATAAAAATAAAAAATGTGATTGACAAGAGATGTTAAAAATAACAAAAAAAAAAAGGCTTGACAACTTGCCATGACTTCATTATACAAATTCTTTTGCAGAGTTCTGCTACTGACTTCCTTATTCAAACTCTATTGTAGAGTAGAGTTCTGCCACCGACTTCCCTATACAAACTCTGTTGTAGAGTTTTGCCACTGCCACTGCATGAGCTACCTCCTATCACCTCTTATAACACTACAATAACACTACACTACACTACACTATATGTAAACACAACACAACAAATAAGAAATTTGTTCACCCGTTTAACTTCCCTATACAAACTCTGTTGTAGAGTTCTGCTACTGCCACTACATGATGAGCTACCTCCTATCACCTCCTATAACACTACCATAACACTACACTACTAACACACACATAAAATTAAATTAAAGAAATGTCACAAACTCACTCCTCACTCTCTCCTCTCGCCTCTCACAAACTCTCTACTCCTCTCACTACCCTCGTCTTGGCTGCTTCTGTTCTCCTTCTTCATACCCTTCTCCACTCTCTTCTCGCCTCTCACAAACTCTTTGCTCCTCTCACTACTCTCGACACCTCACCTTCTATTCTCCTTCTTCATACCCTTCTCCAAACATTATTTTCACTCTTCTCACAACGGCCTCTCGAAAAGAAAAACGCATTATGATGGAATCAAAAAAATACAACAGAGACTTTCCAATGTCTTACTTTTGATGTCTTGAAAAAAGCAAGCTATTTGAGAAGGTATTTTCTCATTGAAACATTACTACTAGTCGATTAATAGATTGGAATTTTCTGCACAGTATAGGTTTTAAGTATGTAAATTATTTAAAAGAAATCTGTCTTTCTTGGTTTCTTAATCCAAGCAAAAAAATTTGTAAGAGTACAGTGAGAATTTTTTACAATAATATGAAAGAAATTGATAGTGAAGATTGTATAGTCATTGATGGTAAAATTACCTCATGTAATTTTTAAAGTTATTTTGATGGTGAAATAATTGAAGTGAGTCTCAAAATAATATGTAGAGAGGGTGATCTTCAGTGGATCGAGTACGAAGAGTGTGTCCCGTATTTGGAAAATAAGATAGTAATGGATTATTAGATAGTATTTGATGATAATAAGACTTTTAGTACCAATGCCACGAATTTAAATTTTCAGGAAAGAATTTTTCACTTTCTAATCATACACACTATTAAGCCACGGGTCATAAATTATGTATCTATTATTTGAGATGATTTTTTGTTAATGACACGTATTATTGAAAGAAAAATTCAAATTTACATTTTTTGCTTCCTTATTTTATGATAAGTACAAGAGGTTCTTCAAATTCAAATTTATTATATTGCAACATGGTTACTGGTATTTTAAAAAGTTAGGGAATAAGTTTACAGGAGGAAAATCATATACAATTAAGTATTAAAAATGGTATAAATGATAGAACTTGATGTAAAATTTACTAGATTTGTGAATATAGTATTTGAATGAATCTAAAGAAAAGAGGTGTGCAATAGCCTAAGACAGAGCCAAAAACTCATGGGAATGAGAATGAGAATGCTACATGAGATCAACTGTTTGAATGCATCACTAATATAAAAATAAAATTCATAAATAATGTTGATAAGAAATTTAGCGAAATTCGGAAGGAAGTGGGAGAAATTCGAAGGGAAATGGGTGAATTGAGATATAGTTTCAAGAAATTCAAGCAACACAATGAGGAAGAATATAAAAAAAATGTTATTTGAGTTGATAAATATGACTGCGGATGTAAGGGTGAAATAACAATTTTATTTTATGTATAAGAGATCATTTGCAGTTAACAAGGCCAGCTGGACCATCTTCCTCTTTTGCTGCAGCAACCGTTGAACCTAGATCACTTGCAAGCTTTGCCTATCCATTTGTTGTGCGTCCATTTGAATCTCCTCCTAGGGCTTCATTCAGCTCTCCACCGAGACATAATTCTTTTGACATTCGTGATGTTATACGAGGAATGAGAGGAAGCTCATCTCTTACTCCATCCTCTGCTCTTGCTCCATCCTCTTCTCCTCCATTCTCTTCTCTTGCAACTACTGCAAGTGCATACTCTTCTCAAGCGAGAAGAGCAAAAAAAAGTAGACTGAAAATTCAATTTCTTTGATTATAATTCCTAATTTTTCCTTTTTGTTTTTCATTTCATGGACTCTGTATACTTAATTATATCTTATCTTTCATTCTCTTTCATGTATGAGATGCAATATATATTATATATTCTTGTAATTGCCCATTACATTTCTTTTTTTCTTTCATTCTTTTATTTTTCCCATTTTTTTCCATTTAATATGGGAATTTATTTATATTAAATTTTTTAATTTTTATGAATATGTAAAAAATATTTATCCTGGTTTGAAAAACCTATAGTAACTATTCTTGATGGAATCGCCATTTCAATATATAAAAATAATCAATTGATAAGGTAAAGTTAAATACATTTTAATTTAAGAATTAATTATACAAATAAGAATTAATTATAAATTAAAGAAGTAATAAATTAATAAAAAAATAAATACAGAAGATAAATAAAAAATAGATAAAAAGAAATGCAGCCTCCTATAACTTCTCCTACAAAAAAATTTAGAAAAGTGTAACAGAGCAAACAGGAAGCCCGCGTGAAGTAACAGTGCAATGTGCATGCACAGTGCTAGCGTGTATGCCCGCGCGGGCACTCAGCCATGCCAAGGTGAGCGCCCGTCCATGCCACTGCATGGGCAAGCACGGTGCTAGCGTGCATGCCTACATGAGGCATGCACGCATGCAAGTGCCCACACAGTGCTAGCATGCATGCCCACGTGGGGTAGGCGCGCATGCAAATACCCACGTGTGTGCCTACCCCACGTGGGTGGTCGTCCATGCCACCGTGTAGGCGCCGGGCATACCGGGGTAGGGCAACGGCACATGGCTCTAATTAGTAAATTATTAATATTATTAAATTAGTAATTTATATGTTATTAATTTAAATTATTAATATTATCATTTAAAATTTATAATAATATTAAATTACTAATTTATATAATAGTGTGAGTTATAACATCAATATTATATTATTTTATATAATATCAAAAAATTTAATTATCAAAATAATATTATATATAATTTATATGAATTCTAAAAAAAAAACCCTACCACACCACAAAACCTTTGCAAAAACTGGTAGCAAATTTTGTCAAATTTAATCAAGCCCCAAAAATATTTTATCATTTTATTTCTTAATCAAGTGCCAAAAAGGTTTTATTTGTTTTTTGTTTCATTTGCCAATTTAGTTTGACGCCAATCATAATCATCTTGTTACTTACATGTCAATTACTTGTTAATTGCTTATTTCTCTTTTTTTTTTTTTTCTTTTTTACTTCTATTTAAACTAAAACAACCCTAAAAACAACACTAAATTAAATTCAACCATAAAAACAATCACAAAATTTGAAGCTTAGCCAATCAAATCACCTTACCAAAAAATTCATTATCTCATTGCAAGATGATTACAAGATGATATGTTATCTTTGACAAAATTAATCAAACCACTTTACGATTAAAAAATAAAATTCATTGTACTATTATAAGATGATGTGCTGCCTTTGACAAAGTTGGGGCAAAATGCTAGTTCTTTTGGATTACTTGATGAGTATTGTCAAACTTTGCCAACCTACTTTACATTAGCAGAGGTATTAAACCTAAACCATGTGACATGACAACAAGTATGTTTGGTTACTTTGAGTTGGCTCAATGTGGCAATCATCGAACTTGTTCCTTTCTATAGATTAAATTGGGCCTTGAGTTGTTCTATATCTATTTGAGAATAAAGTTGTTAGTGCAATATAAATTTTGTTTTGGCAATTTTATTTTTGTCTTGGCTCCTAAATGTCAGTAATAATAATAGAGCAATGTTCCTAAGCATGCAAGCAGGGACCTCAAAGTGACTTGTACTATTTCTATCACATCACATCACCCTATGCACACAGAGAAGGGATGTTGTTAGTGGGATTTTACAATAGTACAACTAGGTTGGGTTTATTGTTGAGACTTGTGCACAACCTTGATATTATTATCTTAAATCTCTCGTAGAAAAGGGATTTTGTTAGTGGGTTTTTACAATCGTACAACTAGATTTGTTGTCGTAGACTTGTGCACAAGATATTATTCTTTTAAATCTCTCATAAGAAAATATAGGTAATGAGAACCCTTAGAGCCTCAGGAAGTGCTCACCTATGGCTTGTCTTTCGTGAGGGTCACCCCTCTCAACCCTATCACTGCATCCAAGTGGAAACTTTAAGATATTACACCTGAAATATCTTTTTACAATTAAAATCCCAAATTTTTTATTTTAACCTAAATAGTCATTTGAGAGAAAGAAAGAAAATATGAAATAAAAATAAATAATAAAATCAAGAAATCATATAGAAACTCGGCTACTAACCCCAGGCATGCCCTTATGCAAGAGCCCACGCGGGCGAGCCCGCACGGGCACCCCCACGCATGCCCACGCATGCGGGGCAAGCGCACATGCAAGCGCCCGCCTATGCCACTCTGCATGCAAGGGCGCATGGCCACCGTGCATACTGCGCCAGGCAACCACACCGCTCTATATTAATTATTAACTTAGTAAATTATAAATATTATTAAATTAGTAATTTATATATTATTAAATTATTAATTTATATATTATTAATTTAAATTATTAATATTATTATTTAAAAATTGAAATGACATTAAATTGGTAATTTATATAATATTGTTATGATATATTTTTTATTGTCGTTATAATATTAATATTATTTAATTTTATATAATATCAAAAATTTTAATTTTAATATTTTAAGAAAACCACAAAATCTCTCTCTTCTTCACACTTTGGCGGCAATTTAATTAACTTTTTGGTGCCAAAAACATTTTATTTCTTTACAGCGGGCGCTAATTTGATCTTGTTGCCAAAAATATCTTCTCATATTTATTTCATTTATTTCTCTTTTTTTTACTCTCTTTGCTTTTGTATGTTTATGTTGTTGGGTTATGCATTTCTCTTCTTATTTCATTTATTTCTCTCTCTTACTTTTGCTTCATTTATTTGCTTTTGCAATTCTCTGTTTCGTTTATTCTCTCTCTACTTTCTCTGCTTTTGTAATTCTCTGTTTTAATACGATGACGATGGACAAGACATGGATGCATTCTAAATCAAGAGGAAGTGATGAACATATTGGTGGGGTTAATGTATTTCCTGAATTTGCATATCAAAATATTCAATCCATTGATGGGAAGATATAATATTCTTGTGTCAAATGTTTCAACACATTGAAATTTCCTACACACAAGGTTTTTAATCACTTGTTACGTCATGGATTTCAACGTGGTTATAATAAGTGGATATTTCATGGAGAGAACAATAGAAAGAGTCATAGAGAGTCAACATCTGATGCATCTAATGTATTAAACCTACATGATAATCTTTTTCATCATGATATATTTGATATGTTACATGATGCATTCATTGCATCTAAGGTGGATGAATCAATTTCAGATAAATTTCATGAAATACTTCAGAATGCCAAAAAATCAATATATTCAAAATCAAAAAACACTGTGCTTCAACTATTGTGCACTTATATCATTTAAAGTGTTTGTCTGGGTGGAGGAACGAATCTTTTTCATTACTATTAGTGTTTTTAGGAGAATTGTTACCTGATGAAAACATATTACCAAATAGTTGTTATAAAGTCAAGAAAACTATTTCATCTTTAGGGTTGAGATATGAAAAAATATATACTTGCCGTAATGATTGTATGTTGTATTGAAAATATAGAGTTAAAGACGATACATGTTGCTGAGTAAAATAAGTTTTGATAATGATTATGAGTGATAAAAATTGAATTTGGATAAATTCTGTATAACCAAGTTACCTTATCCATATAGTACAAGTTAACCTATGAGCATGAAAGAGAGAAATTAGCTAAATACAAATACTCAAAGCGACCCAAGAATAGACACAAGACGACCTAAGAAAATTATGTCTCAGAAATCAATGTTTGCACACACTCAGGGTGACCCAACCTTAAGTATAAGATGACCTGAGTAAAACAAGTCTCAAAATTCTAAGTTTGCACAATATATAAGGCAACCCAAGCTCAAGCATAAGACGACCTGAGGAAAACAAGTCTTAGAAGTCTAAGTCTTCACAATACTTAAAGCGACCTGACCTTTGACTCAAGACAACCTCTCAAAAGTTCAAGTCTGCATATATTTAAGGTGACCCGACTAAAAATATAAGACGACTTCACCATAGAAATCATAAGAGACAACTCGACCCATTGAAATTCACAAGACAACTGACAAAGTGTAATCACAGAAGTAGGAGTCTGAAATTAAGGCAAGAAAACTCAATGTTATCCAAGGTGACCTATTTAAGGATTTTAAGCATGTGAGTCATCTTACTCAAAAGCGCAAGTCGCCTTGCAAATTAAAATCAAGGTTAAAGGCAACTCAACATGCTTGTAAGAAGCCTTGTGTCTTGACAAATCTACTCATGGTTTAGACAAGTCCCATTGTCTCTCACATATGAAATTTAGACAACTAGACTTGACCAATCATCAAGCCAACCCAAGAAATTGAAATGTAAAGACAAGTCTGCTTAAAGTCTTAGGAGATCGACCTACTATGACTAACATTCATTTGTTCAAAAAAGCTGATTCGAATTAAATGTACTGTATCACCAACCTCACCAACCTATGTAATGCATTCAATGGTCTTCAACGGCTAAAATCTCTGCTCCGACTATAAAAACAAATAAAAGATGGAGAAGAACAGATCTCAGAGATTGGATTGAATATCATTGAGGGCATTCTTGACAAAGTTCTATTCTTCATTTCGTTATATTGTTCTGCTTGCACATCTGAAATTAAAAGTTTCACTTTGCCTTTATTTCTTTTTGTACTTGTTGTAAAAGATCAGAATTTCGATATTCTATATCTTGAGTATAAGTGATAATGAGAGTATCAGATTAGGTTTTTTCTTGATCCTATGAAAAGAAAGTTGAACTATTTGAGAAAATACTTGTATGGTTCACTAACACCGTGGGAAGCCTAGTCTGTAACTCTTTGAATAGAATAGTAGATTTAAAATCCAAGCAAAATCTAGAAATGAATATACACCAAGAAGGTGGAATCACTATAAATTATATGCCAGTTTTTCTTCAAATTTCTTCTGTTTATTTTTGTAAATTGTTTTAAATCCCAATAATTAGTTAGAACTGGTTGATAACATATTCATTTCTTCTAGGTTATCATATTTAGTGTCAAAAAATGGTATCAGAGCAGGTCTTCTGAAAAAGGGTTCAACAATCTCAGAAGTAAAGATCAAACATGGCATTAAATGGAGACAGTGTTCTATTTGAAACTTGCTCAACCAATAGGGTACCATTCTTCAACAGCAACAATTACAGCGATTAGAAGCAAATAATGAGAAACTTCATAATTGCTCAAGATGAAATAGTTTGGGAAATAATTAGAGAATAAATTAAATTTTCAACTGAAGAAATTGATGGGGTAAGAGTTCCTGTAAAAATGAAGAACATGACTTCTGAAGAAAAGAAAGCCTACAAAGCTAATTGTAAAGCAGTCAACTTGTTGCACTTAGCCTTAAGTCTTAATGAGTACAACAGAATCTCATCCTGCATCACTGCAAAAAAATATGAAAAATGTAACACCGACACTCGGTGTATTGCATATTGTACTCCTCATTATCCCATATATGATATATTTTCATTTTCATATAGAGAAAAGTCTCTCAAAAAATTTTTTTTTTCTATTTATAATACTCTTGAAAATTTTTTGCGAAATTGCTGGGAGTTAAAAAAAAAAATTCCCCTCTGTGCCATTTTAAAATCTACGTATGCAATCTCGACTCCGATGAAATTTTACGTGCTAATTATCTTAAAAAGTTAAGGGAACTCAAATTTGGGCAACTCTCTATCGTTTGCGAAAAAACGCCTAATGCTTAATTGTCGGAGATGAAAATTTGTCTTCACCGAGTCAAATTTAATTCTACATGTGCGAAATTGCTAAAATTTCACTATGAAGTCTAAATTAGGCTAAATGAAATCCTACCGAGCCAAAATTCACCCAAAATGAAGGGAAATTGACACTACCGAGCCAAAATGAAATCCAATCATGCAAATTTGATGCCGTCAGATTTACACATGTAAAATTCACCCTAGAAGTCAAGGGTCAAGGAATTTTGGCAAAACACAAGGCAGAAAACAAAATCGGCTTAAAAATCCTAATGCGTTTAAGGGTGATTTGGAGGGTCAAATGTTTTCATCTATGTATGAGACCAACCTATTGCATTTAGTGCAAAAAACTGAACCAAATGGGTAAATTTGAAGTTCTCATATTTCGAGTCGAATATTGACCTCGCCACACGTTATGTGAAAATCGAGGTAAAAATTTTCACGCAAATTTAAAAAGGGTCCTCATATGCAATTTAGAAAAAGGTGGGAGACAAGGTACTATTCAAACATAGTGGTGTTTGACTTATTGCAATCAAATCAATAGTTGAAGTTGAATAGAGAAAAGGTAGAAAATCTTGAGCCATTGGATTAGGTGGTTGGGAGACAATGCATTAATGAAGCTTGACTTGTAGGACTTGAGAAAGAGAGTGTAGTGAGAGAACAAGAATCAAACAATTCTTCTTCATCCTTAAAACTGTGAGGCACCCAAGGAAGAACCAAGAAACTCCATATTCTTCTTCTTCTACCTCCATGACCGAGAGCTGTTCTTAAAGAGAGATTTGATTTCTCTAAAGAATGAAACAATGTTTTTACATAAATTCATTCCTCACAAACCCTAGTATAACCTATCCAAAAATTGGAAGGAAAGGAGACGCTTAACCAAGTGGACTAAAGAGAGACTAAAAACTTCAAGGAGGTAAGATGTAACACCAAAAAAAAAAAAAAAAAAAAAAATCAGTATTAGGGCTAAAAAGCCCTAATCTCTCTTTTTCCCTCTCTTTTTCCCTCTCTCTCTCTCTCCCTCTCTCTCAATCTCTTTCCCTCTTTCTCTTCTCCTCCACCGCTGCCTTCTCCTCCGCCGCAGCCTCTCCCTTCCGCCGCCCACCGCTGCCACGCCCTCCCGCGAGCAGCTCCTTCCTCCCGCGATCGCCGCTACTACAACACCTCCTTCCTCGCGCAAGCAGCACTGAATCTTCTGCCCGAGCGCTCCACAACGCGAGCGTGTGCCTGCTCGGGACCATGCCTGTGCACGACCACGCGCCTGCGCACGAGCTGCGCGATCTCTACACGAGCTCCAGCACGACCCCAGCGCGCCACAGTGCGCGATCTCCAGCAAGCCCTGCGCGTGACCCCGCGCGAGCCAGCGCATGACCCAGCGCTAGCCAGCGCGCGACCCAGCGCGACTCAGCGCGCAACCCCAGTGCGAGCCAGCACGTGACCCCCAGCGCGAGCGCGCTCCAGCACGCGATCCAGCTTGCGAGCGTAAGCCCTAGCTCGTAAGCGGGCCAACCCACCAGCGGCCCAAGGCCTAGTCCAGCCCTCGGCCCACTGCAACCCGCGGCCTATTGCGGCTAGTGCACCTACTACTGACCTGCGAGCCCACTACGACCCGCGAAGCCCGCTGCTGCCAGAAGCTGGGCTGAGAGCCCGCGAGCCCACCAGCGGGCCAGCCCGCTAGCCCACCAGCCCACCAGCCCATGAGCCCGCAACCAGCTTTCCCCTTCGAGAGCTCACATGCATCTTCACTGCAGATAACGACTATGATTTGGTTGAAGTTCTAGGGTTTGGTGTTAGAAAATTATTTGTTTCTAATATATTTGAAATTTAGAAATATTACAGGTTTTAGACCAATCCGACGGGCGAACGAGAGCTAGGTTTGAAACCGGAGGAACCCTAGGTGAGAGAAACGCACTCACTTCACAGTTTGAATAAAATTTGTTAAAAATCTCTTATTAGGGTTTTATTTGATATAAATTTTGATGATTTGATTAGGTTTGTTTTTGGCGAGTCGTTAAAAAATAGGGAGTGACCACCCTCCCTAAATATATGAGTGGGACTCTAATCTCTTGCATAAAATAGTAAAACGTGTTTTCTGTCATATTTTCGATAAAACATGCTTTTGATATGCATTGATCTGAAGTATGATATTGAATTTCAAATCCGTTTTGTGAATATTGGAGTGTCTTGAATTATATTTACGATAACTATGCATCCATGGTTTGAAATGAAACAATAATTGTGTCATTACTTGAAAATTTAAAATTTCATTTTCTACCGTTGCATTGATATACTGTTTGAAATGATTCGATGAAACGTATTTGCACGCAGATTTGAAATGTTTTGATGAACTATGTGGGTTGGATGCCCACTAGTTATGCGATGATACGATATTATTTGTGGGACGTTGTGCCCTCGTGATACTATGATGATTCCATAACTATGAAGGACATTTGTAGAGGCACAGGTTGACCGGATACGCTTCTACAGGAGGTATCCGCAAACGTTATTTATTTTAAAAACTATAGGCGCGGCCGGTTGAACCCACGTAGGGGGAGGACGTGCGTGACGTCACCGTCTAGCACCGGGCAGGGTTCTATACACGTTGATGAGTTAGTCCCAGCGAACTCATGGCCAATGTTGGGGTAAAGAGCGTTTTAAAGTCTATGTATAATAAAACCCCCGATGCGTCTGTCCTTGGTCACGGTTGACATTTGCCAAAATCATTTTTGGCTCGCTCTGATATTACTTGATTTTAAGTGGATGCATACATGCTTGTTATCGTGTGATTGATTAAATGATTTCAAATTGCTAAACATATCATGTTTTGCTACGAAATATAAATTTTTATTTCAAATGATGTTATTTGACACTCCAATTGTTCACTTATGCTATTTATACTTGATATTATCCCCCTCACTCATTGAGTATCTTCCCATGATACTCACCCCTCCATTTTCTCTCCTCAGACAGGATTTTTTGTTGTGTTGGAGCGACGCTTCAGATCTTAGAGATTTTGGTGGATCTGGGTGATATACGACAGTGAGATTTAAGTTAAATTTGAAATATGAATTTCGTACTTCATTTCGACCCTGCGAGGTCTTGACATCTAGGTCCATAGTTGGCCGTGCATAGTATAGGATGACTGTATAACTTATGAGCAGTTGTGTGCATAACTCTCGCTTTGGCTCATTTTACTAGCATTGAGATATCTATAAGCGTTTTAAACTTTCTACTTGGAAAATGTGTTATACATTGTATAAACTTAGGTCCGCTCAGTGTAGCGGCTGCTCATGCTCTAGTTGGGTATGACAGTAGAGGTCTATGGCTAGGACTACTAGAAACTTGTAGCCTTGCGTTGTTCTGGATGCTAGCTATGGTGTTTGTTGATTTTGGAGAGGCCGGGATGGCCATTTTTTAAATTACAGGTCGATTTTGAATATACGGATTTAATTATACACGGGAAACCTCCATTTTATGGAGAGGTTCTGTCCGATTTTTTATAAAAATACAACCAGTATCCAGGGGCAACGGGCGACTATTCATGATTCCGATTTGGGACGTGACAGTTCTATTGGTATCAAAGCGTCTAGGTTGGGGAAAAGATAGTAGTAAGAGTTTTCCCAAGTATATGAAAAGTCCTCAATGCATTAGAAAGTTTCATACAGTCATTTAAAGTCTCATACGTAGCCATGGGCATATAAGTTCTTCTAGATTATGGAGTTGGATACATAACGCTTCTGACCCGTTATGTTGCATTAAAATGCTTTGAATTATAATTCATTTTTCAGGGGGTTAGTTACGGAGCAACTAACCCTAACTCTTGATTTCTATCTAATAATAATGTATTCTTTTCACAGAATTATGTCACCTAGACGTGGTAGGAGAGGTGCTAGATTCGCCTCACTTGAGGGTCTTTCAGTGCGTGATGCACCTAGGGCACCCGAGACGCCACGAATGCCAGAGAATGCTTCCTCTACTCGAGTACACTCACCAGCGCCACCACCAGCACCTCCACTGGCTGTTATAGCCAAGATTCCTCCACCACCACTCAATGCCTTAAGGTAGTGGTAGGAGTGGTACAGTAGATATGGGGTGCAGATGCCACCACCTCACTACAGACTCCAGCGACCGCACCTGCGGCCGTACTTGCTCCTATAGCACCGGTTCCTCCTTCAGTGGCCGGTCCTTCTGTTTCTACACTGACCGATGAGATGTCGGTTACTTTGAGGTGCATCCACGAGCTCACGCAGTTGGTAAAAGAGTCTCGGCAACTCGCATGTACAGACTTTTCAGGATCCAGTGATGCAGTAGCGGTGAACACTGGATCAACGGGATTCGTAGGATCCTTACGGATTTAGGGTTGTTAGAGGAGCTCAGATTGAGAGTTGCTGAGAGACTTTATGACGGAGATGCCCTCTCATGGCGGGAGGCTATCCGTGACAATGCTACATAGACCCTACAGTGGGAGGACCTTTTACGAGAGTTAGACCATAGGTACTTCACCCCGTTCCAGCAGGACCGGATAAGGACGGAGTTCCTATACTTGCGCCAGGCGATGAGGTCAGTTTTAGAGTATGAAACTGAGCTTAGATGACTAGCGGCCTTTGTCTCCAATATGGCTACACCGGCTCAGATAAGGTTCAAGTTTGAAGATGGCCTCCAATTGAGTATCAGGAAGTATATGACGGTGACTCCCTCTTTTACATTATCAGAGGTGATTGATTTAGCGTATTGGGCGGAAGAGATCGTCCGAGCAAAGGCCAGACAGATCCTGGAGATTCATCTAGGTTCAGACCAGCAGTACCGGGACAGAGACCTCGACCACAGGGTTTTGGGCACCAGCCCCTAGTGGCTCTACACAGTCTACTACACAGAGACCGCCCTTCAGCCGTAGATGCAGCAACCACCATGCCTTTGGGGCATGTAGAGTACCAGTTACTTGCTTCCAGTGTAGGAAGCAAGGTCACGTTAGGAGTGTCTGTCCCGATTTAGGTCGAGGAGTATTGACTTTGTAGAGTCGTACTGGTATGTCTGGCACAGGCTAGCAGGGGGCACCTGAGCACTCAGCTCTTACCGCTCCCCGAACTGCAGCCGGGAGTAATACAGTACCAGGATCGTCGCGATAGCAGCCTAGGGCCCAGGCTCGTGTGTTTGCGATGATACAGGAGGACGCACAGGCAAATCCTGATATTATTATGGGTAATCCTCCCACAGACCCCTCCGTGTAGTACTTTTGTTGTACTTTCTGTATGATCTTTTTTTGTATATTTTGATGTCGATATATAGTTTTGACTAGTTAAAACTTTTGAAACTTAACTAGTTTGATATATATATATTCGTTCACTTTTTCTTCGCATTTTAAATTCTGTTGATCTTTTTCTTACTTTAGGTATCATGCGAATATTCGGTATTGACGCCAGTATTCTCATAGATACCGGATCGAATTTTTCCTATGTGAGCGACATATTCGCTTGCCATTCTGATAGACCTCTCTCGCTACTTGATGAGGAGATTATGGTAGTCACTCCTCTTGACAAGTATATCATTCGAGATACAGTCTATAGGGGTTGTGAGGTCGGTATTGGGGAGGCGATATTAGAAGCAGATCTGATTCCACTCCCTATCATGGATTTCGATACCATCTTAGGGATGGATTGGCTGAGTTTACACCGGGCTTCCGTGGATTGTTTCATGAAGGAGGTTGAGTTTAGGAGGTCCGAGCAGCCACCGTTAGTATTTCGGGACGAGAGACGAGTATTGCGCCGCAGCATTATATCTGTTATGAAGGCCAGACGCTTGGTACGCCGTGATTGTATGGCTTATCTAGCTTATGTTGTCGACACCACCATTGAAGGACCGAGACTTGAAGATGTCCCTGTGGTGCAGGAATTTCCAGATGTGTTTCCCAAGGAGCTTTCCGGATTACCACCAGTTTGGGAGTTCGAATTCGAGATTGATCTAGTATCGGGGACCAATCCTATTTCTATTCCGCCATACAGAATGGCGTCTGCTGAACTAAGAGAGCTTCAGTTACAGAAACTTATAGATAAGGGGTTTATTCGCCCGAGCACCTTACCTTGGGGCGCTCCGGTATTGTTTGTAAAGAAAAAGGATGGTACATTTTGGCTTTGTATGGACTACATGCAATTGAATAAAACCACCATAAAAAACAGATATCACCTGCCACGTATAGATGATTTGTTTGATCAGCTGCAGGGAGCCAAGGTTTTCTCTAAGATTGATCTCCGTTCGGGTTATCATCAATTGAGAATTCGGGCCGAAAATGTGCCCAAGATAGCTTTTCGCACCCGATACTGCCATCACGATTTTCTAGCCATGCTGTTTGGGCTGACTAATGCCCCAGCTGCTTTCATGGATTTGATGAACCGAGTTTTTCACGACTACTTGGATCGGTTCGTCATCATATTCATCGATGATATCTTGATATATTCACGGAGTGATGAAGATCATGTTGAGCACCTTCGGGTGGTATTGCAGATACTCCGTGAAAAGCAGTTATATACCAAATTCTCGAAATGTGAGTTTTGGCTGAAACAAATTAGATTCTTGGGGCACATTGTTTCTGCGGAGGGTATTTTTGTTGATCCGTGGAAGGTTGAGGCTATAGTGAAGTGGGAGCAGCCACAAACAATTATCAAGATTCGTAGCTTCTTGGTTTGGCCGGGTATTATCGCAGATTTGTAGAGGGATTCTCCCGGATAGCTGCTCCGTTGTCGAGATTGACCGAGAAGGGGGTCAAGTTTGTTTGGGATGATCATTGTGAGGCGAGCTTCCAGGAGCTCAAACAACGGTTGACATCCGCTCCTATTTTAGCCCTTCCCACTAGTAATCGAGAGTATACAGTGTACAGTAATGCTAGCCGATAGGGATTGGGTTGTGTTCTAATGCAAGATGGTCGGGTTATTGCATATGCCTCGCGACAGTTGAAAAAACATGAGGTTAATTACCCGACACATGATTTGGAGTTGGCAGCCATAGTTTTCGCATTGAAGATATGGTGCAATATCTTTATAGGGTGAACTGCAGGGCATTTACAGATCACAGGAGTTTGAAATATCTATTTACCCAAAATGAGCTGAATTTGAGACAGAGGAGATGATTAGAACTCCTCAAAGATTATGACCTCATTATTGACTATCATCCGGGCAAAGCGAATGTTGTATCTGATGCCTTGAGTCAGAAGTCAGTATCATCCTCACAGTCGACAGAGAAAGCCTACCTTTCTTATTCAGTGGGAATCCGAGCCTAAGGAGTCAGTTTGACTAAAGATGATCAGGGAGCCTTACTAACAAGATTTGAGGTCAGGCCGACTTTGTTCGACCGTATCAGAGAGCTCCAGAGTACAGATAAGGAGATTCAGGGTTTTGCGGATAGAGTCCACAGAGTTGAGGGCAGAGACTTCAGAGTCCGTGATGATGGACTCATGGTATCAGAGACAAAGTGTGTGTCCCAGCCGATAGTGATCTTCGACGTGCTATCTTTGAGGAAGCACATTCTTCTGCATATGCTATGCATCCCGGGGGTACGAAGATGTACCGGACCATCAGAGGTAGCTATTGGTGGTCAGGCATGAAGAGGGATATAGCAAAGTTTGTGGCACGATACTTAATATGCCAGCAGGTGAAGGCCGAGCATCAACGTCCAACGGGCACACTGCAATCTCTTCTCATTCCTGAGTGGAAATGGGAGCATATTACTATGGACTTCATGATGGGATTGCCACGGACTTCTACACGGCATGATGCGATTTGGGTGATTGTCGATCGACTCACCAAATCTGCACATTTTATCCCTATCCGCGGTGACTATTCTTTAGAGGCATTGGCACGTCTCTACATTGATACCATAGTTCGACTTCACGGGGTACCCATGTCGATTGTTTCAGATAGGGACTCCAGGTTCACATCTAGATTTTGGCCCAAATTGCAGGAGGCATTGGATACTAAATTGAATTTCAGTACGGCATATCATCCTCATACGGACAGCCAGTCTGAGAAGACCATTCAGACCCTTGAGGACATGCTGAGGGCATATGTGATGGATTTTCGGGGTAGTTGGGACTGGCACCTTCCACTGGTCGAATTCGCATATAATAACAGTTATCAGACCAGTATAGGGATGCCCCCGTATGAGCCACTGTATGGCAGGCAGTACCGCACCCCGATATGCTGAGATGAGGTCGGAGAGAGACGTCTCAGCAGCGTCGAGTTGATTGAGCAAACAAAAGACAAAATTAAGGTCATCCGTGAGCGGATGAAAGCCGCCCAGGATAGACAGAAGGCATATGCCGATCGTAGGCGGTGACCTTTTGAATTTGCTACGAGAGATATGGTTTTCTCGAGGATATCTCCTTGGAAGGGAGTTATAAGGTTCAGGCAGCGGGGTAAGTTGAGCCCCAGATATATTGGGCCCTTCCGTATCCTTGAAAGGGTCGGAAGTGTGGCATATAGATTGGAGCTGCCAGATGAACTACCCCGTATTCACGATGTATTCCATGTCTCAGTACCCAGCAAATACTTGGCCGATCCTTCTCATGTACTTGAGTCTCCACCTCTTGAGTTACGAGAGAACCTTAGTCTTCTAGTTTAGCCCGTGGCTATTCTAGATCGACAGGTCAAAAAGCTGCGGAGTAAGGAAATTTCATTGATCAAAGTTTTGTGGAGGAGTGATTAGGTCGATGAGGAGACCTGGGAGTCTGAGCGCGCCACAGTGCGCGATCTCCAGCGAGCCCTGTGCGTGACCCCACGTGACCCAGCGCGAGCCAGCGCGCTACCCAACGCGAGCCAGCGCGAGTCAACACGCGACCCCAGTGCGAGCCAGCGCGCGACCCCAGCACAAGCGCGAGCGCGCTCCAGCGTGCGATCCAACTCACAAGCGTGAGCCCTAGCTCGTGAGCGGGCCATCCCACCAGCGGCCCAAGGCCCAGTCCAGCCCTCGGCCCACCGCAACCCGCGGCCTATTGTAGCCCGTGCACCCACTGCTGACCCGCGAGCCCACTACGGCCCGTGAAGCCCGCTACTGCCAGCAAGCCAGGTTGAGAGCCAGCGAGCCCACCAGCCAGCCTGCTAGCCCGCCAGCCCACCGGCCCGCGAGCCTGCAACCGGCTTTCCCCTTCGAAAGCTCACCTGCATCTTCACTGCAGGTAACGACTATGATTTGGTTGAAATTTTAGGGTTTGGTGTTAGAAAATTAGTTATTTCTAATATATTTGAAATTTGAAAATATTACAGGTTTTAAACCAACCCGACGAACGAACGACAGCTAGGTCTGAAACCCGAGGAACCCTAGGTGAGAGAAACGCACTCACTTCACAGTTTGAATAAAAATTATTAAAAATCCCTTATTAGGGTTTTATTTGATATAAAGTTTGACGATTTAATTAGGTTTGTTTTTTGAAACTCGTTAAAAAATAGGGAGTGACCACCCTCCCTAAATATATGAGTAGGACTCTAATCTCTTGCATAAAATAGTAAAACGTGTTTTCTGCCATATTTTCGATAAAACATGCTTTTGATATGCATTGATCTGATGTATGATATTGAATTTCAAATTCGTTTTATGATTATTGGAGTGTTTTGAATTATATTTACGATGACTATGCATTCATGGTTTGAAATGAAACAATAATTGTGCCATTACTTGAAAATTTAAAATTTCATTTTCTACCATTGCATTGATATGTTGTTTGAAATGATTCGATGAAACGTATTGACACGCAGGTTTCAAATGTTTTGATGAACTATGTGGGTTGGATGCCCACTAATTATCCGATGATATGATGTTACTTGTGGGACGTTGTGCCCTCGTGATACTATGATGATTCCGTAGCTACGAAGAGCGTTTGTAGAGGCACAGGTTGCCCGTATACGCTTCTGCAGGAGGTATCCACAAACATCATTTATTCTAAAGGCTATAGGCGCGGTCGGTTGAACCCACGTAGGGGGAGGACGTGTGTGATGCCACCGTCTAGCACCGGGTGGGGTCCTATACATGTTGATGAGTTAGCCCCAGCAAACTTATGGCCAACGTCAAGGTAGAGAGCGTTTTAAAGTTCCCCCCGATGCGCCTATCCTTGGTCACGGTTAACCTTTGCCAGGATCATTTTTGGCTCACTCTGATATTACTTGATTTTAAGTGGATGCATACATGCTTGTTATCGTGTGATTGATTAAATGATTTCTAATTGCTAAACATATCATGTTTTGCTGTGGAATGTAAATTTTTATTTCAAATGATGTAATTTGACACTCCAATTGTTCACTTATGCTATTTATGCTTGATATTATCCCTCTCACTCATTGAGTATTTTCCCATGATACTCACCCCTCCATTTTCTCTCCGCAGACAGGATTTTTTGTTGTGTTGGAGCGACGCTTCAAATCTTAGAGATTTTGGTGAATCTGGGTGATATACGACGGTGAGATTTAAGTTAAATTTGAAATATGAATTTCGTACTTCATTTCGACCCTGCGAGGTCTTGACATCTAGGTCCGTAGTTGGCCGTATATAGTTTGGGATGACTGTATAACTTATGAACAGTTGTGCGCATAACTCTCGCTTTGGTTCATTTTACTCGCATTGAGATATCTGTAAGCGTTTTAAACTTTCTACTTGGGAAATGTGTTATATATTGTATAAACTTAGATCCACTCGGTGTAGCGGCTGCTCATACTCTAGTTGGGTATGATAGTAGAGGTCCGTGGCTAGAATTGCTAGAAACTTGTAGCCTTGCGTTGTTCTGGATGCTGGCTGTGGTGTTTGTTGATTTTGGAGAGACCGAAATGGCCATTTGTTTAAATTACAGGTTGATTTTGAATATACAGGTTTAATAGTATACGAGAAACCTCCGTTTTATGGGGAGGTTCTGTCCGATTTCTGTAAAAATACAGCCGGTATCCTGGGGTAACGAGCGGCTGTTCACGATTCCGGTTTGGGGCGTGACATAAGAAATTCTACACTTGCTAAATTCTTTTTTAGGGCTTCATATAAATACTTGAATGTGATGTTTTGAGCACGATTCTATAATCTGGAGCCTAAGTGGAACCCATTAAAACATGAGGAATGAGTGCAGAAAAAAATTTGAACCTTGCTTGGCCAAGAAATTAAATGAAAACTTTAAAAATTTTTGCAAATAGGATATTCTAACCATGCTGTGATATTTTAGTCATAACATTTTCTGCACAAAGGCAAAATGAGCAAGGTTAATTTCAGGTGAAACTAGACGCATAGAACTTAAAAATGAGATATGATTCGTTGGATTCTGATAAGAATTGGATTTATTATGATTTTTTAAAATTAAGTATTCTGCATAGAAATATGTGTTCTGTCCTGCTTTAGCTCTGTTTCTGTCCGTGACTTAGCCTCTATTTTGAGGTGTCGTATGGTCTGAATTAGCAAATGCTCCAGTTATGTAATTTGTAGATCTAGGTTGTATCTTTCCAATGAGATAAAAATCACCTTAGTCTGATCCCTGTGTCAAAGGTTAGGGCAATTTTCCTAAAAACTCAACAGAAGGTTGTCCTGTTTCGAACCCTAAGAACAGTGTATAAAAACGACCCTCTTCCAGTCCTAGTTTGGGTAAGCTCTACAATATGTTAACATTTCAGCCAATTCACACTAGGGAATCAAATGTTATGCCCATTTTACTAAAGCGGTATCGACAAAAATTCTGTTTTCCAACTGAAACCTGCTTGTTCTAATCTTGATCCATTTCAACCCCCCTTCTAGGCACAATGAGAGAAACTCAAAACATGAAAGCGGTAGGCCTCTATCTTGAGTATAACATGTTAAATTTCTATTAAGTTTGGATAGGTATAATGAAAGTTATGGCTTTTACACTAAAATGGGATAGAATCTGAATTTAGAATGCAACTGAAACAAAATGAGGATTTCTTGTAATTTTGTGATGTGATTTTGCGAAAGTGTATAACATGAAAGTTGTAGGCCGTGAAGTTACCTACAACATATCAAACATTCACCTGATTTGGACTTATATATAAAATGTTATGCAAATTTTTCTAAGACTGCGCAAAGTGGCACCAAAGTGGTGAACTATGAGTGAACTTGTTAGATGACTTTTGCCCAAGCCATTGAAGAGAGCTCGTTACATCGCAATTGTGGCTCATTTGGGAGTGTTATACCCTCCTTATTACAGTGAGTGGAACTCTAATCTCATACATAAAAAGTGAAACTTGATTTTTGTCGTGTTTTCAACAAAATATGCTTTTGATATGTATGACTCATCGTATGCCACTAGATTTCGAATTCGTTTTGTGACTATTGGAGTATCGTGAACTCATGTTTTCTATGAATATGCATCCATAGATTTGATTCAACTGAAATGGTGTCATATTTTATGATTTTCACATGTTAAATTTCATATGACGCAATGTGACATATTTATTGAGTACTATGGTTTCTATATCACTGTTTTGGGGTCGTGTGGCTATGGGATAACTGTTATAATATGATTTCGTGTTGAAAGGACGACCGTAGCTACGGGGGATGTTTGTTATGGCGCTGTGTATGCGTCTGGGTACACTTCGTGTGGAGGTATCGGCAAACATCCAATATATGGATATAGGCGCGACCAGTTGAACCTGTAAGGGGGAGGACATGTGTGACGCCACTGTCTAGCATTGGGCGGGGTCCTATACGTGATCCAATTTGTGTATTAGCTAGCCTCGGTGAAGCTCATGGCCAACGTCGGGGTAGAGAGCGACTTTTGAACATTTATGCATAATAAAACCCCCGATATGTCTGTCATTGATCATGGTTGACCTTTACTAGGATCATATTCGGCTTACTCTAAAAATACTTGATTTTGAATGGATGTATATATGTATGATACCGTGTGATAGACTAGATAATTTCATTTTACTGAACATACCATATTTTACTACGAAATGTGAATTACTGTTTACGAATAATCATGTTTGATACTCCAATGGTTCACACACACACTATTTATGCTTGATATTGATCCCCTCACTCATTGGGTATCTCCCTTGATACTCACCCCTCTTCTTTCCTTTCTCAGACATGGTTATTGTGATAGAGCGACGCGTCGGGCTCTAGACGTCTTTGGTCATGCATTTGTGGATTTACATATTCACTACGATGAAATCTAAATTTCATTTGAAATATGAGATCCGTGTTATATATCGACCCTGCGAGGTTTTGATATTAAGGTCTGTAGATGAGCATTTACATTTTATGGGATGACTGTATAAATTATTGACATCTATTTGTAAAACTCTCATATTGGCTCATTACACCTACATTGAGGCACTCGAAAGCATTTAACTTCTTAACTTGGGAATTTGTTGTACACATGCATAAAATTTTAGACCCGTTCGGTATAGCAGTTGCACATACTCTAGTTGGGCATGACAGTAGAGATCGGTGGTTAGGACTGCTAATATTCATGATAGCCTTGTGTTGTCCTGGTTTGTACGCTATGGATTTACTAGTATTTTACGAATGTTATGAGGCCAGGTTGACCCGTTCATTTAGGTAGCAGAATGATCATTTAATATTCATGTTGGTTTGTACAAGGGAGACCTCCGAAATATGGGGAGATTTTGTCCAATTTTCTATAAAATGTAGCCAACATTCAGGACAACAAGCGGCTGTTCATGATCCCGATTAAGGGTGTGACAGTTCTATTGGTATTAGAGCATCTAGGTTAGAGAAAAGATAATAATGAAAGTTTTCTCAAGTATATTTAAAAGCGTTCAATGCATTAGAGAGTTTCATACAATCATTTAAAGTCTCATATATGGCCATAGGCATATAAGTTCATCTATTTTAGGGGGTTAGATATATGACGCATCTAACTCATTATTTCGCATTCAAATGCCTTGACTTATTGCTCAATTTTTTTTAGGGGGTTAGTTACTCAGTAACTAACCATAATTCTTGATTTCTACCTAATAAAAAGGTACTCTTTTTATAGAATTATGCCACCTAGACGTGGTAGGCGCGGTATTAGATTCGCACCACCCAAGAGTCCCCCAGTGCCTGATGCACCTAGGGCACCCAAGACTCCACGAGTACAAGAGGATGCTTCCTCTACTCATGCACCTTTACCAACGCGAACCCCAGCACCTTCACCGGCTGTTATAGCTGAGATTCCTCTACCACCACTCGACGTCTTAAGGCAATGACAGGAGTAGAATAGAAGATATGGGGTGCAAATGCCACGACCTCTACTATAGACTCCAGCGACCGCACCTTCGGTCGTACCTGCATCTACGGTACTGGTTCCTCCTCCGGTGGCCGGTCCATCCATTTCTAGTCCGACTGATGATATATCAGTTAATTTGAGGCGCATCCATGAGCTTACATAGTTAGTGAAAGAGGCACGACAGCTCGGATACACAGATTTTTCAGGATCTGGTGATGCCACAGTGGCGAAGCACTGGATTAATAGGACTCACAGGATTCTTACTGATTTGGGGTTAACAGAGGAGCTCAGGTTGAGAGTTGTTATGAGACTCCTCGACATGGATGCCCTCTCGTGGTAGGAGGCTATCTGTGATGGTGCTACACAGACTCTGCGGTGGGAGGACTTTCTACGAGTGTTCGACTACAGGTACTTTACCCTGTTTCAATAGGATCACATGAGGACAGAGTTCCTGCACTTACGTAAAGGGACTAGGTCAATTTCAGAGTACGAGGTTGAGCTCAAGAGATTAGCAACATTTGTCCCCGATATGGCTATACCAGCTCAGATGAGGTTTAAGTTTGAGGATGGCCTCCATTTGAGCATCAAGAACTATATGACAATGACTCCTGCTTTTACACTTTCAGAGGTGATTGATTCAGCATATCAGGCAGAGGAGATTGTCCAAACTGAGGCTAAGCAGAAAGAAAGTCACTAGAAAGGAAAAAGATTGGGTCACAGGACGGATAGTCTTTGAAGAGGGGTAGAGGTTCTGGTTATCTCGGAAGGTCTTCTAGCTTCAGACCAGCAGGACCAGGATCAGACCCCGACCATAGGGTTTTGGGATACCAGCCCCTAGTGTCTCTACACAGTCTACTATATAGAGACAGCCTTTCTACCGTAGATGAGGCTACCAACATGCATTTTGGGCATGTAGAGTACTGGTTACTTGCTTCGAGTGTGGGAAGGAATGTCACATTAGGAGTACCTGCCCAGATTTGAGACAAGGACAGACTTTACAAAGTCATACTAGTGCTTCTGGCACAGGCCAGCGGGGGTACCTACGCACTCAACTCTAACAGCTCCTCGAACTGCAGTCGGGAGTAATACAGTGACAGGACCATCGCGATAGCAGCCTAGGGCCCAGTCTCGTGCGTTTGCAATGACGTAGGAGGACGCACAGACAAACCCTGATGTCATTATGGGTAATCTTTCAGCAGACCCCTCAGTATAGGACTTTTATTGTAATTTCTTTATGAGATATTATATATCATGATATCGATGTACAGTTTTGACTAGTTAAAACTTAATAAACTTAACTAGTTTGATATATATATATATACGTCTACTTTTTCTTTGCATTTTAAATATCTTTAATTTTTCTTATCCTTAGGTATCATGCAAATATTTGGAATTGACACCCGTGTTCACATAGACACTGGGTCGAATTATTCATATGTGAGCAACACATTCGCTCGTTATTCTGATAGACCTCTCTCGCCACTTGATAAACAGATTATGGTTATCATACATCTCGGCAAGCATGTCATTCGAGATACAGTCTATAGAGACTGTGAGGTCATTATTGAGGAGGCGGTATTATCGATAGATCTGATTTCGCTCCATATCACAGATTTTGATGTAATCCTAGGGATGGATTGACTGAGTTCACATGAGCTTCCGTGGATTGTTTCATGAAGGAGGTTAAGTTTCGGAGATCCGGGCAGCCACCGTTGGTGTTTACGGGCAAGAGATGGATATTGCCCCGTTGTGTTATATCGGTTATGGAGACCAGACATATGGTACGCCGTGGGTGCACGACTAATCTGGCTTATGTCATTGACACCACCACTGAGGGACCAAAACTTAAGGATATCCCCGTGGTGCAGGAGTTTCCAGATGTGTTCCTCGAGGAGCTTCTCGGATTACCACCAGTTTGAGAGTTCGATTTCGAGATTGATCTAGTACCAGGAACCGCTCCTATATCTATTCCGTCATATAGAATGGCAACTACTGAATTGAGAGAGCTCAAGGTTCAGTTGCAGGAACTTCTGGACAAGGGATTTATTCGCTCGAGCACTTCACCCTGTGGCTCTTCGGTGCTGTTTGTAAAGAAAAAAAATGGTACGTTTCGGGTTTATATAGATTACAGACAGTTGAACAAAGCCACTATCAAAAATAGATATCCCCCTGCCGCGTATTGATTATTTATTTGATCAGGTGCAGGGAGCCAAGATTTTCTCTAAGATTTATCTCCGTTCGGGTTATCATCAGTTGAGGATTTGGACCGAGGATATACCCAAAATAGCTTTTCGCACCCAATATGGCCACTATGAGTTTTTAGTCATACCGTTTGGCCTGACTAATGCCCTAACTGCTTTTATGGATTTGATAAACCATGACTTCTTAGATCAATTCGTCATCGTATTTATCGATGACATCTTGGTGAATTCACGGAGTGATGAAAATCATGTTCAGCACCTTCGGGTAGTATTACAGATACTCCGTGAGAAGCATCTATATGTCAAATTTTCGAAATGTGAGTTTTGGCTGAGACAAATAGGATTTTTGAAGCACATTATCTCCGCGGAGGGTATTTATATTGATTCGCGGAAGGTTGAGACTATATTGAAGTAGGAGCAGCCACAAACAATTACCGAGATCCATAGTTTTCTCGGTTTAGTCAGGTATTATCGTAGATTTGTAGAGAGATTTTCCCGGATACCTGCTCAGTTGTCTAGATTGATTCGGAAGGGGGTCAAGTTTGTTTGGGATGACCATTGTGAGGCAAACTTTCAGGGACTCAAACAACGGTTGTGTACTAATACAGTGTATAGTGATGCTAGCCGACAAGGATTGGGTTGTGTACTGATACAGAATAGTTGGGTTATTGCATATGTCTCACGACAGCTGAAGAAACACAAGGTGAACTACCCTACACATGATTTGGAGTTGTCAGCCATAGTTTTCGCGTTGAAGATATGACGACATTATTTTTATGGGGTGACCTGCAGAGTATCTACAGATCACAAAAGTTTGAAGTATCTGTTTACCCAAAAGGAGCTGAATTTAAGACAGAGGAGATGGTTAGAACTCTTCAAGGATTACAACCTCATTATTGACGATCATCTGGGCAAGACAAATATTGTGATAAATGTCTTGAGCTAGAAGTCAGCATCATTCTCACAGTCAATAGAGGATGCATACCTTTCTTGTTTAGTAGGACTCCGAGTCTTGGGAGTCAGTTTGGCTAGCGATGATCAGAAAGACTTACTAACCAGATTTGAGATCAGGCTGACTTTGTTCAACCGTATCAGAGAGCTCCAGAGTACAGATGAGGAGATTCAGGGTATTGCGAATAAAGTCCGCAGAGCTGATGGTGGAGACTTCAGGGTCCGAGAGGACGGATTGTTAGTGTTCAGGGAGCGGGTTTGTATTCCCACTGATACAGATCTCCACAGGGCAATACTTGAGGAGGCACACTCCTCCGCTTATGCATTGCATCCGGGTGGTACCAAGATGTATCAGACCATTCGGGAGAGTTATTGGTGGCCCGATATGAAACGGGAGATTGCGGACTTTGTGGTTAGGTGTCTAGCTTGCCAACAGGTGAAGGCCGAGCATCAGCAGCCGGCTGGTACATTGAAATCCTTACCCATTCTTGAGTGGAAGTGGGATCACATTACTATGGATTTTGTGACAGGGCTACCACAGACTTCATCATGGCATGATGCCATTTGGGTGATTATGGATCAACTCACCAAGTCAGCACATTTTCTTCCTATTCACCGTGACTATCCTTTGGAGACCTTGGCACGTCTTTACATCGATACGATAGTCAGACTGCATGGTGTTTCTGTGTCGATAGTATCATACAATGGGCATGAGGCTTAGTTTTAGCACAGCCTATCATCACATACAAATGGTCAGTCAGAGAGGACCATTTAGACTCTTGAGGACATGCTGAGAGCATGTGTGATGGGGGTAGTTGGGATCGGCACCTTTCACTGGTTGAATTTGTATATAATAACAGATATCAAGCTAGTGTTGGGATGCCACCATATGAGGCACTATATGGCAGGAAGTACCTCACCTCGTTATGTTGAGATGAGGTCAGAGAGCCACGTCTCAGCAGTGTTGAAGGGAGTTAAACAGTTTAGGTAGTGGGACAAGCTGAGCCCCAGATATATTGGGTCCTTCCGTATCCTTAAGAGAATCGGGAGTGTGGCATACAGATTAGAGCTGCCAGATGAACTATCTCATATTCATGACGTTTTTCATGTCTCAGTACTCAGGAAATACCTAACTGATCGTTCGCATGTACTTGAGTCTCCGCCTGTTGAGTTTCGAGAGAAACTTTAGCCTTCCAGTTAAGCCCGTGGCTATTTTAGATCAGTAGGTCAGAAAGCTGCAAAGAAAGGAAGTCTCATTGGTCAGAGTCTTGTGAAGGAGTGACCAGGTCGAGGAGAAGACTTGGGAGCCCGAGGAGGCTATGAGGAGACAGTATCCCCACTTATTTATTGTATAGCTTTGTTTTAGTTTCAATAACAAAACTTGTTTTTAGGGGGGTTAGGAAATGTAACACCAACACTTGGTGTATTGTATATTGTATATTGTACTCCACATTACCCCATATATAATATATTTTCATTTTCATATAGAGAAAAGTCTCTCAGAAAAAATTTATTTTTTTCGATTTATATTACTCTTGAAAATTTTTGGCGACATTGCCGGGAGCTAAAAAAAAATTTCCCCTCCATGCCATTTTAAAATCTACGCGTACAATCTCAACCCCGATAAAATTTTACGTGCTAAATTAACTTAAAAAGTTAAGAGAATTCAAATTCGGGCAACTCTATCATTTGCGAAGAAACGCCTGATACTTAATCACCGGAAATAAAAATTTATTCTCACCAAGTCAAATTTAATTCTACCCGTGAAAACTGCAAAAATTTCTCCACGAAGTCTAAATTAGGCTATATTAATGTTTTATCAAGTTAAAACGCAATCTTAGAAAATTTGCCAAAATTCGCCCAAAATGAAGGGAAATCGACCCTACCGTGCCAAAATGAAATCCATGCGTGCAAATTTGATGCGTCAGATTTACAGATGTAAAATTCACCCTAGAAGTCAAGGGTCAAGGAATTTTGGCAAAATGCAAGGTGGAAAACAAAATCGCCCTAAAAATCCTAATGCGTTTAAGGGCGATTTGGAATGTCAAATGATTTCATTTTGGTTTGAGACCAACTCTATTAGATTCAGTGTGAAAAACTGAACTAAATGGGTAAATTTAAATCAAGTATAGTGGTGTTTGACTTATTGTAATTAAATCAATGGTGAAATTTGGATGGAGAAAATGTAGAAAATCTTGAACCATTGGATTAGATAGTTGAGAGACAAGGCATTAATGAAGCTTGACTTGTGGGACTTGAGAAAGAGAGTATAGTGAGAGAACAAGAACCAAACAATTCTTCTTCATCCTTAAAATACTTGATTTTGAATAGATGCATATATGTATGATACCGTGTAATGGACTAGATGATTTCATTTTACTGAACATTTCATGTTTTATTGCGAAATGTGAATTATTGTTTACAAATAATCATGTTTAATACTCCAACGGTTCACACACACATTATTTATACTTGATATTGATCCCCTCACTCACTGGGTATCTCCTTTGATACTCACCCCTCTCATTTCCTTTCTTAGACAAGGTTATTGTGATAGAGCAACACGTCGGGCTCTAAACATATTTTGTCGTGTATTTGTGGACTTACGTATTCACTACGCTGAGATCTAAATTTCATTTGAAATATGAGATCCGTGTTGTATATCGACCCTGCGAGGTCTTGATATTGAGATCCGTAGATGGACATATATATTTTATGGGATGACTGTATAAATTATTGACATTTGTTTGTGAAACTCTCATATTGGCTTATTACACCTATATTGGGGCACTTGAAAGCATTTAACCTCTTAACTTGGGAATTTATTGTATACATGCATAAAATTTTAGGTCCGTTTGGTGCGGCGACTGTTCATACTCTAGTTGGGATGACAGTAAAGGTTTGTTGCTAGGACTACTAGTGTTCATGATAGCTTTGCGTTGTCCTAGTTTGTATGCTGTGATTGATTGGTATTATACGAATGTGGTTGATTTGTTGTATGGCCCAGTTGGCTCGTTTATTTAGGTGGCAGGATGATCATTCAATATATAGGTTGGTTTGTATATGAGACACCTCTGAAATATAGGGAGTTTCTGTCCGATTTTCTATAGAATGTAGTCGACATCCAGGGCAACGGGTGGCTATTCATGACCTTGGTTCAGGGCGCGAATGAAAAGATTTGAGTTTACCTAGGGAGGCACAAATTGAGTAAGGAAGAACAAGATAAGAATGTTGAAACAAGAATACGAGGCATTCAAAATGAATGATGGAGAAAGTATGAGTGACATGATAATGAGATTCAATACTATCACAAATAAATTAAGACTGCTAGGCAAGGGAATCAGTCGGAAGATTTGGTTGATAAAGTGCTATGGAGCATGCCTAAGTCATGGGTAGCCAAATCTACAACAATTGAAGAATGCAAGAATTTGGAAACTCTTACAATGGATCGGTTAATTGGTTTATTGACAACTCATGAGATGAAAATAAACTCCAAAGGAAATGGAAATGAAAAAAGAGGCAAATCCATAGCTCTTAAAACTGAAAGTGAGGAAGATAATTCAAACAATGATGAAATGAACACATCGCCCTTCTAACCAAAAAGTTCAAGAAATTCATGATGAGGAACAGGAACAAAAGCAGAAGAGAATTCAAGAAACCGGAAAGAAAAGAAGAAATAAGATGTTATGAGTACAAGAAGCTCATTCACATCAAAGCTAATTATCCTTTACTCAAAAAGGCTGAAAAAAAAAGAGAAGAAGAGAAAGAAAGAGGTCCTGGTAGCTTGAAGTGATGAAGTTGAAAACTCAAATGAGGAAGAACATGAACAAGAACAATCTAATTTGTGCTTCATGGCATTAGAAGATGACTCAAACATTGAGGTAACTTCTTTAACATCTTATTTCTCTGATTCAGAGTCTGAACATGACTTATCCTTTGATGAATTGCATGATACACTCATAAAATCCAATAAAGACTTAAAAAATATGACTAAGAAAAATATATCACTCGAAAGGGAAATGATCAAACTAGAAAAAATAGGAACAAATTGACATCTGAAAATGAAAAACTCAAGTTAGAAAATGATAAATTGAAACAAGAAAGAATTGACCTGCTTGAGGAAGCTAAAGGTAAAACATGCTGGGAAAATAATTTACATGCAGAAATTAAAGATACTAAAATCAAGTCTGTAAATGACTTCAAGAATAAAGAGATAGAAAAGGAGTTAGATCAAGAAAAAGAGAGAAACAAAAAATTAAGTTCCCTGCTATATAAATTTGCTCAAGGATAAGAAAAATTGGATTTGATGCTTGAAGCACAAAGGGCTGTTTATGATAAATCTGGTTTAGGATATAATCCTGCTTTGACACAAAAGAAACTCTATAGTTTTTTTATTCTCAGCACAATGAAGAATAGATTAACCACTAAATGTTATTACTTCTTAAAGTAAGGACATAGCTCTCACAATTGCAAACTTAGAAGAAGATATATTCCAAATCAAACAAAAGCACATAGAACATATGTCAAGTGCATCTACTGTAATAGAATAGGATATAATATGAATAAGTGTTAGTTTAGTGACCTAAAATACAAGAAAATGACATTGAAATAGGTATCGAAGAATACTTCTGAAATCATGATAAGCACTAACACTGCTGGACCCAAGAAAATTTGGGTACCAAAGGCCAATACTTGATTTCTTATATGTGCATATTTGTCTCAAAACCAAATCTCATGAAAAATACATGGTTTCTAGATAGCGGATGCTCTCGGCATATGACGGGAGACTCATCTAAGTTCAATAGCTTGGAAGAAAAAAAAAGGAGATAAAGTGGTCTTTGGAGACAACTCAAAAGAAAAAATAATTGTTATAGGGAACATAAGTATGTTTTCTATTCAAATTGAGCATATTCTATTAGTAAAATGATTGAAGTATAATCTGCTAAGCATTAGCCAATTATGTGACAAAGGTTTCATTGTTTTATTTGATCATAATTGTTGCATTGTGATAAATAAATCAAACAACGAAATAAAATTCAGAGAAAAAAGGCAAGGAAATATTTATATCATTAATTTGAATAACTTGAATGCTCTAAATGAAACTTGCTTGATGGTTATTGGAAATGATGATGCATGGTTATAGCATAGGAGACTAGGGCATGCAAGTATAAATTTAATATCCAAATTAGTTAGAAGAGATACGGTTAAAGGAATTCTAAAATTGAAATATGAAAAAAAAATAGACTGTGTGATGCTTGTATGAAGGGTAAGCTTATCAAATCTTCCTTCAAATCCAAAAATATAGTCTCCACGTCCAGCCCATTAGAGTTGCTCCACATGGATCTCTTTGGCCCAACTAGGACACAAAGTTTAGGAGAAAAATACAATGACTTTGTAATAATTGATGATTACTCAAGATGTCACGCCCTAAACCGGGATCGTGAACAGTAACCCGTTGCCTCTAGATGCCCACTGTATTTTTACAGAAAATCGAATAGAATCTCCCCATAAATCGGAGGTTTTCCATGTACAATTTCACCTGTATATCACATTTATCCTGTAAAATAAACAAATGGTCATCCCGGCCTCTCCAAAATCAATAAATACCGCAGCCAACATCCAGAACAACACAAAACTATAAAGTTTCTAGCAGTCCTAGCAACAGACCTCTACTATCATGCCCAACTAGAGCATGATTAGCTGCCACACCGAGCGGACCTAACTTTTATCTTATATATAATAATTTTCTCAAATAACATTCAAATACATACAATCGCCTCAATGCAAACAAAATATGAGAGTTTCACAACTAAATATATATGAATTATACAGTCATCCCAAAATAAGTATATGGCCAACTACGAACCTAAATGTCAAGATTTCGCAGGGTTGAAATAAAATAAAGTTTCATATTTCTATTTGAAGTAAATCTCACCGTCGTGAATACCAAATCCGCTCTAGAGCCTGTAACATCACTCTATCACAATAAACCTATTTGAGGAGGAAAAAGAGAGGAGTGAGTATCATGAGAAGATACCCAGTGAGTGAAGGGGATAATATCAAGCATAAATAGTATGGGTGAATCATTGAAGTGTCAAATAACATCATTCGAAATAAAAATTTACATTTCGCTGTAAAATATGATATGTTTAGCAATTTAAAATCATTTAATCAATCACACAATAACAAGCATGTATGCATCCATTTAAAATCAAGTAATATCATAGCGAGCCAAAAATGATACTGGCAAAGGTCAACCGTGACCAAGGACAGACGCATCGGGGGTTTTATTATGTATAGACTTTAAAACTCTCTCTACCCCGACGTTAGCCACGAGTTCATTGGGGCTAACTTATCGTCGTGTATAGGACCCCACCCGACGCTAGACAGTGGCGTCACACACGTCCTCCCCCTACGTGGGTTCAACCGGCCACACCTATAGCCCTTAGAATAAATGACATTTGCGGATACCTCCGGCAGAAATGTGTCCGGGCAACCTGTGTCTCTACAAACGCCCTTCTTAGCTACAGAATCATCAATGTCATCATCATAGTATCACAAGGGCACAACGTTCCACAAGTAAAATCATTTCATCGCATAACTAGTGGGCATCCGACCCACATAGTTCATCAAAGCATTTCAAGTCCACGTGTCAATACGTTTCATCAAATCATTTCAAAACAGCATATCAATGTAACGGTAGAAAAGGAAATTTTCAATTTTTCAAGTAATGGCACAATTTTTATTTCATTTCAAACCATGGATGCATAGTCATCATGAACATAATTCAAAACACTCCAATAATCACAAAACAAATTTAAAATTTAATATCATACGTCAAATCAATACATATCAAAAATATGTTTTATCAAAAATACAGCAGAAAACACGTTTTACTATTTTATGCAAGAGATTAGAGTCTCACTCACCTATTTAGGGAGG
The DNA here is from genome assembly GCA_033439265.1 of Dillenia suffruticosa. Taxonomy (NCBI): domain Eukaryota; kingdom Viridiplantae; phylum Streptophyta; class Magnoliopsida; order Dilleniales; family Dilleniaceae; genus Dillenia; species Dillenia suffruticosa. The sequence continues at coordinate 11,322,600 of JAVTVX010000027.1, read as the reverse complement.
GTAGTCACTTCCTATTTTTCAAATCAATCCAATTAACTTCTCGAGTCTCCAAAAGACAAACCTAATCAAATTATCAAATTTTTATATCAAATAAAATCCTAATAAGAGATTTTTAATTTTTCTTTCCAATTTAATATAACCTTAATTTATACAATCATTTCTAAATTCTCATGTCATCAATTTTCGAATCATTTGGCTCACCAATGATCAAATTTCCAATATTTCTCATTTTCTCTAATTTTCCTCGAATTTAACACATTTCCGAATAGATATATAACTTCCGATTTTAAATTCAACCTAAAATCAACAAAATTTATTCAAACTTTGAAGTGAGTGCGTTTCTCTCACCTAGGGTTCCTCGGGTTTCAGATCTAGTTGTCGTTCGCCCGTCGGATTGGTTTAAAACCTGTAAAATTTTTAAATTTTACAGATATTAGCAACAACTAAATTTCTAACACCAAACGCTAGAACTTCAACCAAATCATAATCGTTACCTACAGTGAAGATGCAGGTGAGCTCACGAAGGGGAAAATCGGTCGCGGGCTAGCGGGCCGGTGGGCTGGCGGGCTAGCGGGCTAGCGAGCTGGCCCGCTAGAGGGCTCGCAGCCCGATTTGCTGACCACAATTGGCTTCGCGGGGTCAGAAGTGGGCTTTGTGGGTAAGCAGTGGGCTTCACGGCCTAGCGGGCTCTCACGGGCTAGGGCTCGTGCTCGCGAGCTGGATCGAGCTCACGAGTGGATCGCGCACTCGCACAGTGGGTCGGCCCTAGAGCGCGGTCGCGTGCTGGATCGCGCTAGTGCCGAAGCGCGCTCCCGCTCGTGCCGGGGCGCGCTCATGCCGAGGCGCGTTCGTGTCGGGGAGCGCTCGTGCCGGGGCGCGCTCATGCCGGGGCACGCTCGTGCCGGGGCATGCACACGCTCGCACAGGGGTCGCGCGCGCTCGCAGAGGACTCACGCTCGCTCGCGCAGGGGTCTCGCGCTCGCTCACACTCAGGTCGCGCACTGGGTCGCACTCGCGCTCGCGCTGGCTCGCGCTGGCTCGCGCAGTGGGTTACGCGCTACGACGAAGCGGTTGCACTCGCAGGAGATCGTTGCAGCGGCAGCAATCACAGGAGGAAGGTGAGGCGGTAGGCGGCGGCTGCGGGAAAGGAAGAGACAGAGTGAGAGAGAGATAGAGAAAAAGAGAAAGAGAAAAGAAGGGAGAATTAGGGCTTTAAGCCCTAATTCCCTTTTTTTTTTGGTGTTACACAAGATATAGTTGGATATTATTTCTAACAAAAAAGAAAGAAGCATGTAGTGCATTCATTAAACTATGTAAGAAAATCCAAAATGAAAAAGGATGCACAATCAATAGTGTTTGAAGCGATCATGGTAAAGAGTTTGAAAATTGATCATTACAAGAATATTGTGATAAAAATGGAATATATTATTATTTCTCTATACCTAAAACTTCTCAACAAAATGGTGTTGTGCAAAGAAAGAATCGAACCCTAAAAGAAATGGCTAGAATTATGTTATGTGTGCATAATTTATCCAAATAATTTTGGCCTGAGCTTGTCAACACAATTTGTTATATTCTTAATAAAGCATTAATTAGACCAATTTTTAAGAGAACCCCTTATGAACTATATAAAGGTAAAAAACATAATATAGGCTACTTTCATATTTTTGGATATAAATGCTATGTGCTAAATAATAGAAAAGATAATCTAGGAAAATTTGATATAAAAAGTGATACAGCAATATTTCTAAGATACTCAAGTTCTAATAAAGCATATAGATGTATAATAAGATAACAATGATGGTTGAGGAACACATTTATGTAAACTTTAATGAGAGTGACCCTTTAAGTAAAAGAAGTTTTGATGATGAAATTCAAAAGGTAGAACAAATATTAGAATAAGAGACATTGGATAATGAAGAAGTAAAGGAAAAAACCTCTGAAGTTAGAGCTGAAGAGAATCTAACAAACCATGAACAACAAGAGAAGCAAGAAGTAAAATTTCCAACAGTGAGAAAAAATATTAATGTAGAAAATGTAATTGGAGATATAGAGGTTGAAGTTAGAACTAGATTTTCAACTCAAAATCTATGTGAGTACGTAGCCTTCATTTCTCAAATTGAACCAAAAAATATTAATGAAGCTCTAAGCGATGAAAATTGGATTCTACCTATGCAATAAGAACTAAATCAATTTGAAAGAAATGAAGTATGAGAGTTAGTTCCTAGACCAAACAATCAATCAGTAATAGGCACAAAGCGGGTGTTTAGGAATAAGCTAGATAAATATGGGACAATTACTAGAAACAAAGCTAGATTAGTGGCTCAAGAGTATAGTCAAAAAGAAAGTATTGATTATGGTGAAACCTATGCTCTGGTAGCTAGACTAGAAGTTATAAGGATGTTACTTGCCTTTGTTTACTTTATAAACTTCAAGTTATACTAAATGGATGCAAGAGTATATTTCTAAATGGTGTAATAAATGAAACAGTTTTTGTAAAACAATCTCCCAGATTTGAGCATCCAAAATATTCGAATTATGCGTTTAAATTATCTAAAACACTATATGGCTTAAAACAAGCTCCAAGAGTTTGGTATGAGAGACTTAGCAATTTCCTTATCGAAAATGATTTTGAAAGAGGAAAAGTTGATATAAGTTTGTTTATTAAAAGAAAAGACAAAGAAATCTTAATAGTTCAAATTTATATGGATGACATAGTATTTGGGCAACAAACGAAAATCTTTAACAAGAATTTGCTAAATCTATGCATGCAGAGTTTGAAATGAGCATGATGGGTGATTTAAACTACTTTTTAGGATTACAAATAAAGCAAACTAAAGGAAAAATATTCATTAGTCAATCCAAATTTATTAAAAAATTAATCAAGAAATTTAGATTTAGTGAAGCTAAGGGGTATGCCACACCAATGAACACATCAATTAAGATAGACAAAGATAAGAAAGGAAAAAAAGTGTATCAAAAACTATATAGAAGTATGATTGACTCTCTACTATACTTAATTGCATCTAGACCTGATATCTTGTTTAGTGTATGTTTGTATACTAGATTTCAATCCAACCTTAAAGAATCTCACTTAGTTGCTGTTAAGAGAATTTTGAGATACTTAAAGGACATATGCAATTTGAGATTATGGTATAATAGAAATTCAGCATTTGTTTTACATGGATACTTAGATGCTGACTTTGCAGGATGTAAAATAGATAGAAAAAGTACTAGTGGGATTTATCAATTCTTTGAAAGTATATTAGTATCTTGGTCCTTTAGAAAACAAAACAGTGTTGCTACCTTAATCATGAAAGTAGAGTATGTGGCTGCAGGGCAATATTGTGCACAAATTCTATGGATCAAATATTAACTTGAGGATTATGATTTGAAATTTGAAAATATTTCAATAAAAAATGATAATATTAGTATTATAAATTTAACTAAAAATCCAGTATATCACTCTAGAACTAAACATATTGAGGTTAGACATCACTTTATTAGAGATCATATACTTAAATGATATAATTCTACAATATGTAAAAATCGAAAAACAAATTGCAGATATTTTTATCAAAACTTTAGATAAAGATAGATTTTGTAACTTAAGAAGAGAGTTGAGAATAATGGAATGAAGTTTTAGAACAAAATGAAATGCATGGTCAAGTTATCTGTAACAAACTGTGATAAAATATTAGAAATGTACAAATTGACTGAGGTACAAGTTGACTTGTATGTTGTATAAGTTGTCTTGATGGTATAAAGGCTCAGAAGGAAATTCCTAAGTTCAGGCAAGTTGATTCATAAAGATTATGAGTCGCGCTATAAATTCATGATCTGTATAGACTAGTCATCTTGCTTGAAGTTTAAGTCATCTTGTGAACATTGGTTGATAATGATAAGTTGTCTTATCATAAGTATAGGACGACTTACCAAATTCAAACCATAGAAACAATTCTGAAATCTAGCTATGGGTAGTCTTGAGAAAATGGGAAGGCGACCTACAAACAACAAGCAGACCTATAGAAATCTTGAATCGCCATATGCTTAAAACTTGATCATAAGTCATCTTGTAATAAATACAAGGTGACCCATCGTATTCAAGTCATAGAAAGTTTTCTGTAGACATCTCTGAGTCGCCTTACTCAATTAGGAGGGTGACCTAATGATTTAAGGTTTTACTCTTATAAGACACCTTGTAATCTGATGCAAGTCATCTAGTATGAATAAAGAAGTCGATTCATCAAATTGACTCATGTGGCTCAAATTCAAAACTCTAAACCTAAATCTATTTCTTCTTTACCAATAACCCGGATCCGACCCTAGCCTAATAACATAGGTTTAAATATTGAGTCTTTTCACATTCCCTCCAAACATTTTCCCTAAATTGGAAAACCCTAACTCTAATCACCTCTTCGCAAATCACCTTCATCTCTCTTACTCTCATCCTCTCACAAATCTCTCTTTCAAACAAACATCATTGCTCTTAACCAAATCATCCGAACCTATGATCTCCTAACATATTTGCACTCCTTTGGAGAAGCACAAAGGGACTCCATTTCAGCCATAAGAACCCTAACTCTCCAAAGCTTTTCAACTTCAATGAAGAACAATCAAGGAGCACTCCATGGCACCAAAGACAAAAAACCCTTCACGATTCAACGAGAGTGATTTTCCTTCTCTTGAAAAAAGTAAGTCTTTCTCCACTAACTTTTCAAAAAGAAAGTTGAATCTAGGAAGAGTTATTGATTGGGAATTCCTGAAGTAAATTTTTCATATGAAGAGCATCTTGCACATATTTTGCCAAGTTCTTTAATGAATCCAAATGAAGATGTCTATGATTTCTTAGTTAGGAAATTCTATAACAATTTGGAGGTGATTGATGAGACTGGAGAATATGCGATCTGGAGAATATGTGATGGAAAACTCACTTCTACTTCCCTACGGGAATAGAATCTTGTTCTTTTAAGATACATATTAAGAGGAAGCAAATTGTACTTACTCCTAAAGTGATGTACATGATGTGTAACCTAGAGTGGACTCCATTTGACAAATGTGAGGAGTATATGAAGATGAGTCAAATTGAATATGCAAAGATTGTGTTTAAGAGTAAGAATTTGACAGAGACAGATGAAGTGGACCTAAATGCAAAGAATTTGAGAATTCATGAACGTATCCTTCATATCATTATCACTCATGTCCTTAGGCCTAAAGGTGGTAATCACACAAACATAACCAAGGAAGATCTTTGGTTAATGACATATCTAATGGATGGTAGAAATCCTGAACTTCACTTTCTAGTTCCTTATTTCATGATTGTTGCAGCAAAATCAAAGTCAGCAAATCTTCCATACTGTTCCTTAATCGCTAATGTCTTGATTGTGAACAAAATTGACTTGAAAAAAGGAAATTTGCACAAAATTAAGTATGAAGCATGGAATTGGGAATAGTCTCTGAAAAAGGCTAAGTGGCTATGCATAATGGATTTTGGGAAACGATTGATGATAAAGAATGGATGGGTTTGTTGAAACCCTCAAATTAATACTGATTCCCCCAATGCAAACAAACTTGTAGCAATAAAGTACCAGATCGAATCCCATAGGAACTAAATTACTTAAGTTCTTAGTGATTGTCAAAATAAAATAGGAGTTTATCAAATAAATTTCTAATTCAAAAACTAATAACCTAAAATTAAGAGACAAAACAATAACACAAAAATACTAAAAATTATAAAAGATATTCAATTTACCAAACTCTTATCCAAGGGTTCACACATTCATTTGTTTTATTGATGATGGGTAAAAAAAAAAACTATTCTTGTATTTCAAGCATTTAACTTTAGATTTATCATGATAGTCACAATAAATCTTGCATTTTTCTAAATTAATTGACCAAATCCAGCATCCAATCAAAATTTATCATTAATCAATTAGGTATGATAGCGTTTCATATGAATATAATAATAGCATTAAGTTCTGTAAAAATAATTAAATCAAAATACAAATAATTGGGATAATCATAATTATTTAATTTTGTTTCTTTGATTCCTTAGGTTAAACATGAATATTGATAAAAGATCCATAAACATAAATAACTTAGTTGCTATTTGTACCATTTATTCATGATAATTATGGATCACTGAATTCTTAGATAGTAATAGAAAAATTAATATTGAATTAAATTGTCAGATTAACTAATACCAATCTTTCATATAAATAAATCAAGAATCGACAAATATATGAATTAAAAAAGACAAGAAATTAAATGAAGTGCATAACCTCACAATGAAAATAATCAAATGAAAATTCCCCTTGAATCAAAAGAAAAGAAATTAACCACCTATGGTAGTGAGTCCTCAACGAAAACTAAAAGAAAAGAATGGAAAAAAAAAAGTATTCTCTTTAAGAAAAAATGAAGAAAACACAGCAACCACATCCCTTATGAATGAATAGTGATGTGAGGAGAGTCCTTCTTTTTGTACTTTAGGTCTCAAAAGATTCTTCCAACAAAATGATAAGGAAAGGCACCAGCAAAATAGGAAAATTAAAAATTTTACCTGTAAAAACAATTTCACTAAAAATAAAAATCTTACTAAAATTAACTAAACTAAAAATCATCCAATTTGAACCATTATGCCCAAAAATACCTCCTTAAACCCACTTTGACCCAATCTTTCAATTTTGATCTCTTAAAAAAAACATAAAAACCATTCATTAGAGCACTAATCGATCCAAAACTAAACCATAATATCAATAATAAATTTAACATTTTATATATTATCAAGGAAGAAGGTAGCAAGAAAAGAAAAAGAGATGAGGTAAGTCCAAGTGAACCATCTAGAGAAGGTCCATCTGAGAAGATTAAAGACCAACCTCTTCAAATTACCCTTCCATATGGTGCTCTATCCACATCTATTCCATCCTCTAAAGTCCCATGGATATGATTTGTGGAGCATGTGCATGTTCAAGCACAACTCCTTAAAATTGAAGATCAGAACTCTCATACCCACGCAAGACTAACTGAACTAGAAGACCAAAACCAGAAGCTTCATGACAAAATGAACTACTTGGAATCCTTGATTCAGAAAGATCAAAGTAATTCTTCCAACTCTCCAAAGATTGATCCTCCCATCACCTAGTCTCAAGAGCTACTTGTCTGACGGAACCTACAATCTACTTTGCTAACTAAAATTTTGAACTCTCTCACTGTGTTTGTTTATGACTATAGTCTCTTTCTTTTGCCAATTTATATTAAATCTTTACTAATGACATCTTAGATTTCTATATTTTGCTGATGACAAAAAGGGGGAGAAGGCATGTGTAACATGTGAATAGCCTTGGTTGCATTAGTTTAATACATACATGATCTTGTTTTAGTACATGATTGATTACACATGTATGGCACATCTTGTTTAGTACATGATTTGACTCAGTACTTGATTGTTTGATTGTCTTAGTACTTTGCTAGCCATTGATTGAATTTGTTGGCATTTGGCTGTTGATCGCATCAATGCTTTGGTTGATTGGCATGGCTCATTTGTATCTTATCATATTTGTATGTTCTTATAGAATGGAATCTACAATAGCATGCATTGCTACACATCTGAAACAAATGTAGATTGAATTGTGTAATTGATGTGAAAATATGATTTGAGGATAAATATGCATTGCTCAAATAAGGTTGAAATGTGATCTCTACTAGCTTGGTCTTGGAGAATGGTTGTATAGAGAATGGTTGAAAATTATAGTTGCGTTAAAAGAAAAAGGGGGAGAATAATAGAATGTCAATGAATTACACTATATAAATTGGTGCATATAGTATAGAATGCACATTTCAAAGGGAAATTGAGAATTGTGACCAAACATAGGTATTTCAAATCTTGAATTGGTATGACATTGGTTGAGGGGGAGCATTTTGAGATTTTTCACACAATTTTAACAATTATTGTAAATTAGGTTTTGTCATCATAAAAAAGAGGAGAGATTGTTGAGTAAAATAAGTTTTGATAATGATTAGGAGTGATAAAAGTTGATTTTGGATAATTAATTAAAATTAGAAAGATATAAGAAAAATTGTTAAAATTGAATTTTGTATAAATAAGTCGCCTTATCCATATAGTACAAGTCAACCTATGAGCATAAATAAAAGAAAATTAGCTAAGTGCAAATATCTAAGACGACCCAAGAATAGATACAAGACGACCCAAGAAAATTATGTCTCAAAAATCAATATCTACACATACTTAGGGTGACCCAACCTTAAGTACAAGACGACCTGAGAAAAATAAGTTTCAGAAATCTAAGTCTGCACAATACCTAAGGTGACCTGACCTTTGACACAAGGCGAACTGACAAATATGGGTCTTAGAAGTTTAAGTCTACATATATCTAAGGCGACCCAACTATGGATATAAGATGACCTAACCATAGAAATCATAAGAGACAAGTCAACCCAATGAAATAAACAAGACGACCTGACAAAGTGTAATCACAGAAGTAAGAGTCTGAAATTAAGGCAAGAAGACTCAACTTTATCCAAGGCAACCTATTTAAGGATTTTAAGCATACGAGTCATCTTACTCAAAAGCGTAAGTCACCTTGCAAATTAAAATCGAGATTAAAGGCAACTTAACATTCTTATAAGAAGTCTTGTGTCTTGACAAGTCTACTCATGGATTAGATAAGTCCTCTTGTCTCTCACATATGAAATTTTGACACGTAGACTTGACCAATCATCAAGCTAACCCAAGAAATTGAAATGTAAAGAAAGTTTGCTTAAAGCCACAAGAGATCGACCTATTATGACTAATGTTCATTTGTTCAAAAAAGTTGGTCCGAATTAAATGTACTGTATCACCAAACTCACCAACCTCTGTAATGTATTCAATGGACTTCAATGGCTAAAATCTATGTTCTGACTATAAAAACAAATAAAAGATGAAGAAGACCAGATCTCAGAGATTGGATTGAATATCATGAGAGCATTTTTTACAAAGTTCTGTTCTTCATTTTGTTATATTGTTCTACTTGCAAATCTAAAGATTAAAAACTTCACTTTGCCTTTATTTCTCTCTCTACTTATTGTAAAAGATCAGAATTTTGTTATTCTGTATTTTGAGTGTAAGTGATAACGAGAAATATCATATTAGGTTTTTGTTTGATCACGTGAAAAGCAAGTTAAAGTATTTGAGAAAATACTTGTATGATTCACTAGCACCATAAGAAGCCTAGTCTGTAATTCTTTGGATAGAATAGTGGATTTAAAATCTAGGTTAAGCCTGAGAGTGGATGTACACCAAGAAGATGAAATCAGTATAAATTGTATGTATCAGTTATTCTTCAAATTTCTTTTGTTTATTTTTGTAAATTGTTCTAAATCCCAATAATTAGTCAGAACTAATTGATAACCTATTCACTCCTCTAGATTATCACATTTAGTGTCAACACATGTTATGTGTGTGGTATTTCTAGATGGAAATCAAATACAAATAGAGATCAAGGAGGTCAAGATATTAATAAAAAAAAGCTACTAAAATATTGAGATGGTTTCCTTTGATTCCTATATTGCAAAGACTATTTACATGTGGCCAAATTGCTTCTTGGATGAGATGGCATCATGATAAGACAACAAAGGATGGACTTTTAAGACACCTAACGGATTCTCCTGCATGAAAAGAGTTTGATTTCGTATACCCTAATTTCTCTTTTGACCCAAGAAATATTCGATTAGGGTTAGTAGTAGATGGTTTCAATCCTTTTAAAATAATGAATGTTTCACATAGCAATTGGCCAATGATCATGACACCATATAATCTGCCTCCTAGTTGTGCATGAAATCTACAAACTTCATACTTACATTACTTATTCTTGGTCTTAGAAGTCATGCCGACAAGATAGATATGTACATGCAACCATTGGTGAAAGAATTAAAAGAATTGAAAGAATTGAAAGAATTGAAAGAATTGAAAGAATTGAAAGAATTGAAAGAATTATGGAACAAAAGAGTAGATACTTATGATTGTTCGGTTGGAGAAATATTTAAAATGCATGCAACACTCTTATGGACCATTAATGATTTCTTGCATATGCTAATTTGTCTGGATGGAGTACTAAAGGTAGATTTGTATGTCTAGCATACGGATATGATACATGTTCTCAATGGTTATCTCGTGATCAGAAGTATTGTTATATGGGATATCGAAAATGGCTGAGTCAACTAATCCATTCAGTTATGATTAATATTCTTTTGATGGAACAAAGAAATTCAGAATTGCTCCTAAACAACGATCTAAATCTGATGTGTTGCGAGAATTAGATGAGATTGATTTAACAAGTGCCATGAAATGCATGGTTGGAAAAAAAAAGCATATTATTTCGTTTACCTTATTGGAAATTGTTTTAATTAGACATAATGTTGACATGATACACACTGAGAAAAATTGTTTTGATATAATTGTTGGTACAATTCTTAGGCAAGAAGGAAAGTATAAAAACAATTATAATGTTAGACTTGATCTTGAAGAGATGGGAATAAGAAATGATTTATATGTACGTAGATCAAACTCTACAAGCATATTTTTGCCTAAAGCGTGTTACCAAATGACCTTATATGAGAAAAATGCATTTCTCAATATTTTGAAGGACTTAAAACTTCCTGACGAGTGCTATACTAATATCTCCAGATGTGTTTAGTTAAAGCAGCGAGAGTTAATAGGTTTAAAGAGTTATGGCTGTCATATTTTAATACAAGAGTTTATTCCCATTGCAATTCGTGGATCACTCCCCGACAATGTTAGCTCTGTTATCATTAAAATTTGTAAAAATTTTTAAATGTTTTTGCTCTAGAGTCCTTGACCGACGAGAAGTTGAACAATTGGATGTATCAGTTCGAAAAATTATGTGTGAGTTTGAAAATATTTTCTCTCCTTCATTTTTTACCGGCATATGTGTATGTATGTGGACTAATGACATATAGGTGAATGAATCCGATTGAAAGATTTGTTTTATTTTATAACTTATTTAGCTTATTGTATTTAACACTCATACACATTTAATGTGATACAATATATATATATATGCAGATACTTGTTTCAATTCAAATCCTATGTATATAATAAAGCACGACCTAAAGGCTCCATCGTAGAAGGTCGCTGATATGATCTTTAATAGATTCCTTGGCTATATAGTGAGAGTTATTCGATTGCACCAATAAATTATAGGATTTGACGTGATATGCCAATAAAGTATAAAGAAAATATATGAAAAATTGTACAGGTATTTTAGCAAATTATACATTCACATAAATGAAAATTAATACATTTAATTTTATTTTTTACATTTTGAATTATAGTCAAAGATTACTTTCAAGACACTCAGAGATGACATTAAGAAATGTGTTATTGGAAATTAGTGTGACAAATAGAAAAGTTTTAAAAATACTCTGAAATCAAAATCATTCGATAATTCATTTGAAATAGATGAAAATATCAAGAGAATGGAAGATGAAAGGGTTGATCCAAATCAGTTTAAGGATCTTGTTACTTTCTAGCTGAGTGATAAACGGAAGATAAAAATAAACAATCTTTCTTAGTCATAGTATTAACTCGTATTCTAATACATTTACTCGTATTCTAATACTCTATGTTAGGAAATTAGTAAAAGAAATTCAAAATATCGCGTAAAATTGACAGATCCATATTATTTAGGATCCGACTCATTTGCCAAACTCATATATGAGAAAGTATAAACAATTTATATTTTATTTTACTTATAATTAATTTTACTGCATAACATTTCAAATATTTCAAAGTGGAATCACTTTTATCATTACAAATGACACAATTTGGGGCGAAACCTTGTAAAGCTGAATTTTATATTACAAGTAAAACCCGGTCAGATGGCAATTTAGTTTCTATGAAAACATCAAAAGTTGTGGTATGAATGATTATTTTTATACAATTCTTGATATGTTTATGGACATTCACGTTTGATCCATTTACTTTATAGAAAATGATGAATAGTGGAATGGAGTCTGTTGAGAGTAAAAAATGGCAAATAGAAAGTTCAAATTTATCTTGGAAAAATGATATCGTTTCTAAAGTTAAAGAGTCTGATTCGAGAGGAAAAATCAAATATGTAGAGAAAGTTACAACTTCATCAAAGCATGTGCATTTAACCAGATCTGAGAATGAAAATATGACTAGTATGATGGAATGATTAATAGAGCAAAATCATAATTTTACTAATTTGTTAAGCAATATTTTTCTTCATATTACTATGTATGTCAAAAGTGGACAGTAAGATGAATTAATGAATATGGTTAATGAAGCAATGGTGATTGCCAGTGTTCAAGTAGGAATGTTATTTCTCTATTTTCATCATAATCTTATTAATTTCAATTTTGCTTTTGAATAATAATCTAAATTATTTGTATTGTTAACTTTCTCGAATACCAGATACTAGGAGTGTATATAGAAACCAACAATTATCATCACCACCTGATTTCATCCCAAAAGATAATACTTTTATTTATAACCATTTTTAACATGTACCATTATATTATATTTATCTCACTACTTATTTTTATTTTATGAATAGATTGACATACTCCATCAAAGGTAATATTTTTATTTATAATCATTTTTTACATGTACCATTATATTATATTTATCTCACTACTTATTTTTATTTAATGAATAGATTAACATACTCCATCAAAGGTAATATTTTTATTTGTAACCATTTTTTACATGTACCATTATATTATATTCATCTCACTACTTATTTTTATGAATAGATTGACATGAATGTGGGGGTGTGCTTTGAAATTATGATGGTAATATTTTTGTTAATCGAAGTAAAGCATTTTTGACATGAGCATCTCAGAAAATATATAGTTATGAGATATGTAATCTTTTTTTTTCTTATCCTATTAATGTATCAATCATTTTCATTAATATGAGAATTACGACTATATTATTTTAGTAATTTCGTTATTCTAAAGTTTCTACCATTTCCTAATATTTCTAATATTTTGATAGGTTCTTTACAATCACTTGTGATAAGCGAAGATGATAGAAAGCAGTACATTTCCTAACACTTGTGGTGGTAATCAACGATGATAACATATGTCGTAACCCACAATAATTTTTATGTTGTCACCCTTTTTTTTGACATTTGTAGTAAACAATGATATGATATAAGAAAGTAACTTATATTAATATATGTGGTAATTGATGATAAAAATTAGTAATATTTTCAGATCCTTTACTACGATGATAAAAGATAGTAACACCCGATCATCTTGTGTAACATTTCCTAACATATCTGGTAATTGACGATAATTGGTGGTAATATTTCTTAACAATTGTAACTGATGATAAAAGATGGTAATATTTTCTAACACTTGTACTAACCACCGAAAAAAGTTTATAACATTTCCTAACATATGAATAGATTTAGTAACCAACCATTAGTGGTAACTGATGACAAAAGATAGTAACATTTCTTAATAGTTGTAATAACTGACTAGTAACCGACTATAAAAAGTATTAACAGTTCTTAACACTTATAGTAACTGACGATAAAAACTTTTAACATTTCCTAACATATGAATATGCGTGATAATCGACCATAAATGACAATAACATTTTTTAACAGTTGTATCATAATTGATGATAAAAGATAGTAACATTTTCTAACATATATTATAACTGATGATAAATAATAGTAACATTTCTTATCAGTTGTAGCAACTGACGATAAAAGATTGTAACATTTCTTAACACTTATATAACTGATGATAAAAGTTTATAATATTTCCTAACATATGAAACCGGTCATAAATGGTAGTAATATTTCATAACAAATTGCGTGCGGTAAATAACGACATGACAATAAAAGGTAATAACATTTCCTAACATTTATGGTAACCGATGATAAAAACTAATAATATTTCCTAACATATGTGTAATCGATGATAAAAATAATAATTTTTACCATTACTTTTAAATTGATAATAAAAGCCCTAATTTTAATAACACTTTTCTAACCGTCAATATAAATATACGACATATTCCAATGGTGACCAAAACTATTAGAATAGATCTATCCTGACTGGTATATAGCTAACTAAAATCTTATCCATTGGAGAAGATTATGCCAATAGTTTTAGTAGATTTAGGAGATGGTTTTCATCCGTCTCAATAAGTTATTTGTTTAGTAGTATTAGGATTTAGTATTTTCTAAGACTTTTAGAATTATTTTTTGTTTTAAAATTTAGAAATTTATTTTAGGATTTATAAACCTCATTCTTAGATTTTAAAAATTATTTTGGACTAAAGATATTAGTCTCTAATTTGTTTGTACTTTAAAATTAATTTTAAGGTGAAAATTACATTTTTTTAAGTTTTTGTATAAAAAATTAGACATTCTAATTTTTGGACCATTGGATTTGATTTGACCGATAAACTTTAAGTTAAAATGATACACAATAATTTTCCTAAAACTCTCTCTTTTTATTTCAATCTGATTTAGACCATTTCGTTTGATCTTGTCTATAAATAACACTTCATCTCTCTCGTTTTCTTAATTCATTTGCAAGCAACCTATTAGGTTGCTATCACAAGTACAGATGGTGTAACATAGACTTGGTGAGTAAGAGTGTCATTTGCACGAGAATCATGTTCGATGGTATGATTTGAAAATATTTTTCATGTGTGAAAAGTGTCGTGAATGTGTGTATAATTAAACAAATGAAAGGAAGTGGAGATGGAAATTAAACAAATAAACTATGAACCTAGCTACTTTAAATATAATTAGATGATGGCTAAGAGGTGAATAGAATGAGTGAAGGATTAGAGTAATGATTTCCTAATTAGCAACATGTGTTAGTTGATTTATATAGGGCTCATCATCTTATGTTTGAGATCTCTATTATAAGTTTTGGTTGTTTTTGAATGCAATCTAAGTCAATTTAATTTCAAGTAATTAAAGATGTTGATTGACTACAGGGTTGTAGCCAACATCATGTGAGCCAAGCAATTTCCACATTTATTACACTATCATCTGCATAAGCCAACTTCAAGGGAAAAATTAATTTTTCAAAAGTAGAGGACACCATCCTACTTGATAGAAAATTTAAATTTGGGACCTACTTGATAAATTTTGGGGTTTGAAATTTTTCCTTTAAACTTGATTTAGAGACTCTTGTTAGGATCAAACTTCAAAATCTGGTAATGTTTACCAAACTTAGATTTAACCTAGGTCATTTTCACATGTGACCATCCACTTGGAAATTACGTTCCAACCTAGAAAACTAAGTAAATGAGATAGGCCAAAAGTCCTATTATTTGTTGATGAAATTAAGGTGGTGCTTGCACAAAAGAGATCACTACAAAAAAACACGATTTTAGCGACGGATTTTTGCGACGGAAAAAATTCATCACTATTTTGAGACGAATTTAGCGACAAAAACTTTTTCGTCGCTAATTTGCCACAAAATTTGCAATGAAAAGGAAGTCGTGGCTAAATTAACGACGGACACATCATTCGTAGCAAAATTCGTCGCTAATTAGTGACGAAAAAATTTTTGTGGCTAAATTCGTCGCTAATTAGTGATGAAAAAATTTTCATGACTAAATTCGTCGCTAATTTGCAATAAAAAATTTTTCGTTACAAATTTCGTCGCTAAATTATATAATTAAATAAAATATAATATTAATATAATATTTAAATTAAAAAATTAATTTAACAACCACTGGTAATTTAATTTAGCGATGGATTTCCAAATCCGTGGCTGATTTAGCGACGGATTCCAAATCCGTCATTGAATTTTATCTTCTTTTAATTATAATTTTATTTTATTTTTTATTTTATTTTATTAATTTATATTAACAAATCATATTATTATTTTATAATATTTTAATTTACATTTTATTTTATTTTATTTTTTCATTTTTTTAGAAGAATAATATTATTTAATTCTTAAAAAAACCATATATTTTATTTTATTTAAATTATATTTTTTTTTATTATTGTATAGGTAATTTTATTTTATTTGTATTATTTTATTCAATAATATAAATTTTTTAATTAAATATTAATCCAACCTGCGCGGGCGCCGGCCCATGCACGCACGGGCGCCTACCTGCCTAGGCGCCCTTCATTGTTTTAATACAAAAAATAAATTTGTGTCTGGGCACCATTCATTGTTTTAATATAAAAAATAAATTTGTAGTTGAAGGGATTCGAATCTTGTATATCGGATTTAAGAAGAAGACATATCACCACTACACTACCGCTTAGTGTTAGTGTTGTGTGATAATATGTTTTTTTTCTTTCTTCCTCCTCTTTGTTTTCTATTCTCACTTTTTTTCCTTATCTCTATTTTTGGGTTTTTTTTCTTTTTACTCTCATTTCTTACATATAATAATTTTGTTATAATATATAATAATTTTATTATAAAAAATAAAAGTATTTTGTAATTAAATATATAGATTTTTTAAATTATTAATATATTATAATTTATTGATAATTATAATTTTATAGTTTTAAGATATTGTAATCCATTTTTAAATTATGGATTAAAAAAATAAAATAAAAATGAAAAAAAATAATAAAATAATAAGATAAAAGAAAAAAAAAGAAATCAAAATATAATATTAACATATTTTTTAATTAATTTATTATTTTATTTTAAATTAGTATTTAATTATTTTTTTATTTTATTAAAAATTATCCTATTTATTATTTTTAATTAATATTATTTTAGGTGGGTGGTATAAATAAAAAAAAAGTTATTATATTTATTATTTTAAATTATTATTATATATTATTTTATTATTATTAAAAAAATATGAAATAAAGATAATAAATAATAAAAAAAAAATTTATATCATAATAATATCTTTGACTCGGTGGTTTACAGGTTGCGTGTGTATGCAGGAGTTCGGAGTTCGGAGTTCAAACCACGGTGGAGGCAGAAGGCGCGGCATTTTCCAACAATTAAGAGTGCCTGCGCGGGGGTGCTGGCTCAGGTGGGCAAGGGTGGCGTGTTGGCTCAGGTGGGCAAGGGTGGCACGGGTGACACGTGCGCTCCTGGACATTTTGACGGAATTTGAAATCAATGACGGATTCTAAATCCGTCACTGAATTTAGCGACCGATTTTTTTATTATTACAGATTTTTTTCCCCTAAATTAGCGACGAATTTTAGCGATAAAAATTATCTGTCATTAAATTTAGCGACGAATTTTAGATTTTCGTCGCTAAATTTAGCAACGGATTTTTTTATGTCGCTAATTTAGCGACGGATAATTTTTAGTCGCTAAAATTCGTCACAAACGTAATTTTTGTCGCTAAATTTAGTGATGAAAAATACTTTTATTCGTTGCTAATGCTTTTAGTGATGAAAAATAATTTTATTAATACTTTTATTCGTCGCTAAAAATAATTTATCAATAAAAGTATTTTTCATCACTAATTATTTTTGTCAATCAAGTGGCCAATCAATAAAAAAAAATTTTATTAATAAATTTAGCGACAAAACTTTTAGCGACGAATTATTTTTCATCACTAAATTCATCACTAAATTATTTTTCATTATAAGCGACGAAAAATTTTTCTTCGCTAAATCCGTCGCTAATGTTTTTAGTGACGAATTTTTTTAAAATTTTCGTCATTAAATTTGTGGCTAAAAGCCTGTTTTTTTGTAGTAAGTGTAAATATGAGTGTTACATGTTCTACCTCAGAAATCGTGTCACTTGACTTTCCGCCTACCTCTGATGCCCGCGAGAATGTTAGAAGGCAAGGGCTTTCTACTGAGGAGACTAATCATCTATATCGATAAAAGGGTTAAAGGAAAAAATGGTAAAGATCTGTCGGTGCTCCATCGAAGTTTCAGGGACTCCCTCCATGGAATGGATCCTTTAATAGCCTTCTTGGAATCCATGGTGCTCCTCGATTCTGATGATTTTTTGGATGAAGAAGAGGAGATGGAGGAAGCCCTATTAGATTCAACGATCCCCTCAATTCTTATTTCTGATATAAACTTGCGTCTTCTTCGGCACCGGTAGAAGTCATCGGTGATTGTTAAACTCTTGGAAATGACCATTGTGTATCATTTCCCAAGATATTGCATATTATCACTTTGGAAAGTTGAGGGAGAGTTTGAGCTCATCGACATGGAGACGGCTTCTATATCGCGAAGCTCTCAAAATAGGCTGATTACTGTTAGGTGATGACGGGAAGACCCTGGGTTATCCAAGACCAGTACTTGGTCGTAATGAAATGGCCGCCTTGGGTTCGTGCCATCAAAGTTAGCTATTCACCGGATGACTATTTGGGTTGGCATCCTTGGTCTACCAATCAAGTTGTCTAACAAGGACATTTTATACAGAATTGGTAAGGAGTTAAGCTAGCCTATTAGGATCTACACGAATACGGCAAATGCTTCCCGAGGGAAGTATGCTCACATTTGTGTGGAAATTGATTTAATGAAGGCATTGATCCCACCTGTCTGGATTTAGAGAGGCTCCTATGAAAGTTAGCATTTGATATGCTTTGGTTATGGTAGGGTTGGGTACTCAAAAGAATAGTATCACGTTGGGCGTGTCGAAAGGGAGGACTCTAATTTCCAGTGACTCTCCTGCTTTGGTTCCTTCGGAGCCAGAGTCCTCTATTTCAAAGATAGTTGATGATGCATCTTCGAACCTTGGGTGCAAGTCTGTCGTAAACAAGGCATGGTGGCTTGTTGATTGGCCTTAAAAACCTTGTCAATAGCACACTTAGCAATCATTTACTCATTTGGATTCGGCAATCAATGGGAGGGCTCTTTGTTTGCTCTTGTCACCGTGCTGATTGTGGAAGAGCACCCGGCCTAACACAACATGGGTCTGGACTGAAGGCATGGGGTAAAGGCCACAAGTCCAAGGCATGGAGGCCCAAAAGGCAAAGGAATTCCACTAGGCCCAGTGGGGCCAGAAACCCTCAGCCCAATCGTTCTATGGCCCTCGCCATTCTTAGGCCTTGGAATGATATATCCCTTTCTAGGCTGGTCTTGAGATCTTCTAGCATAGAATTATTACAACCTGTAGTTTCTTTCCCAACTTCCGCCATTACTGTCACTATCCTGCCCTTCGGGCAGACTTCTACTCTGACATCTCGATCTCAACTGTTGTTACACTCTAGTATAGGTACGGGGACATCATCATCTCGATCTCGACAAGGCTCATTTCTCCAGATGACAATTCTAAATTGCTTCATACTCCTATGCCAATGCTAACAGACAGTGAGCTGACTCTATAGACAAGTAACCGGGCCGGGCCTGGCCGGTTCAAGTTCGGTTCGAGGAACCGCGGGCCGGGCCGACAGCGGTTCCTAGGCCACTCCGGGCCAGGCCGGGCCGGTTCCATTTTTTTTCTTGTGGAACCGGCCCGGCCCGCTGAACCGGAACCGGCAGTTCCGGGCTGGGCCCGGTTTGGCCCAATTTTTTTTTTTCTTCTCTATTGCATTTTTCTAAATTTTTTTTTGTAACTCTATTTTTTAATTCCATTTTAATTTTATAACTCCATTTTTTTTAATTTTGTTTTTTTTAATTCACTTTTGATAATTCACTTTTAATTAAAAATTAGAGATACAAAATTTTTAGAGTGGTTCCACCGAATTCGATGTACGTCTACTACCAAACTCATCACTTGGATTTTAAAATCCACTATTTTTTTGTTACATTATTTTGATTTTTACATCACTTTGATTTTTTTTTCTATTTAAAATGAATTTTAAACAAAAGAAAAATATTAATATTATTATTATTATTATTATTATTATTCTACTTCTTGTTCATCATCTTCCGAGACTTTGATGATTCTTTACATTCTTTTTTCTGCATCATTTCAATCTTTAATGCATATTAAAGGTTCTAAAGTGTTGTACGCTAAATTTGTACGTTTTTCGATTAACACTCGACCACCTGCACTAAAAACACTTTCGGATGGTACTATTGATACCGGAGGGGTTAGTACATCTTTAGCCACTTGGGCCAAAATTGAAAAAAACGATACATTATTTTTCTACCAACCTAATATATCATATAAATCTATATCATCAAAACTTTCTAATCTACATATTTGTTTATATAAAAGTAATTTATTAAATGATGATGAAGAAGTTCTTTGTTTTTTTCCTAACATGTGTAAGGAATTAAATGAAAATGAAAATGATTGAATACTGTTACTACTACTACTAACTACATTATTAGTATTTAAATTATTAATTTCCTTTTTATATAATTCAAATATTGATTGTAAAATATGAGATATTTGTTGTTTTAAAAAATGTGGGTTAATAGATATTTCTGATGGAAAAGTTTGTGCAAAACAATCTATTAACATTTCAGCACCTTCAACCTTAACACATAGATCTAATGCACTTGCAACTAAATATAAAATTGGAATTTCTTTATAATATTTTAAAATTTTTGTTTTCATTGAAAAAATAATTTCACCAAATCTTTTTTCATTTTCAAATTCATTAAATATATAAATAATTTTACAAAGATTTTGTAGTATTAAATGAGTAGTTGGATAATAATATCCAGAAAATAAATTTGTACATAAATAAAAAATTTCTAATAATTTTGTAAGTGTAGACGCAAATTCAAAAGTGGTATTATCAATAAAACCATATTCGTAATTTGAATTTACAAATTCAATTAAAATAATTTGAAAAGAAAGAACACCTTGTAACATGTCATATGTTGTGTAACACCAAGCTAAAAAAAAAAAAAAAAAGAAAAAAAACGGAGAGCCAAAACGCAGCGTTTTGGCCCTCCCCAAATTGAATTAGGGCTAAAGCCCTAATTCCCCTCTTCTCTCTCTCTCTCTCTCTCTCTCTCTCTCTCTCTTCTGCGGTGATTCCCATTCCCTACCGCCGCGCTTCTCCCGTACCCTCGCCGCCGTGGGCTCTTCCCGGCTTCTCCTCCTTCTCCTTCTTCTTCTCCTTCTTCTTCTTCTTCTTCTTCTTCTTCTTCTTCTTCTTCTTCTTCTTCTTCTTCTTCTTTTTCTGCTTCTTCTTCTTCCTCCCGCGGCTCATTTCCCGCGATCTCTCATCGCAATCTCCCGCGATCTCTCATCGCGATAACCCACGATCGCCCTCTCTCCGCCTCGCCGCATACCGCCGCGAGCCACGATCGAGCACCACCGCACGCCACAGCGCGACTGCAAAGCCTCCGCGAGCGCAACCCGCCCTTGCACATGACCGAGCCCACGAGCGCGAGCCAGGCCGCGAGCGCGAGCAAGTGTGCGAGCCAACGTGTGAGAAAGTACGCGAGCCAGCGCACGAGCGCGCGCGGCCCAGCGCACGAGCGCGCGCGGCCCTGCGCACGAGAGCGCAGCAGCACACGAGCGCACTCGAGCCAGCGCAGCGCACGGGCGCGCACGGGCAAGCACAGGCCCGCAGGCCCGCAGGCCCATCAACCAGAGGCCCACCAGCCTGCAGGCCTGCCAGCGGCAGGCCCATCAGCCACAGGCCCGCCAGCCGCAGGCCCGCAGGCCTACCGGCCCGCTAGCCCACTGGCCTACAGACTACGAACCCACGAGCCCGCGACCGCCCGTGACGGCCCGTGAGCCCGTGACAGCCCACGAACTTCTACGCAGGTAAATGACTTAGGGTTTTGCTTTTGATCTAAGTGTTTAGATCTAACAAATAAATCTTGTTTTGATAGGAAACCCTACAGACTTTGGAGTGATCAAAACGACTTTCGGACAAGACTCGGCGCTTCGAGAAAACCCTAGGTGAGAAGATTTCGGCTCTAATTGAGAAATTGAATGAATCTAGGATTGAATCTAAGATGAAAGGTTATGTATATGTTTAGAGTGTAAGTAGAATGTGAAAAGAATACAAATTCTGAAATGATTATATGTGACTTTGAAGGTTAAGTATAGAATGTTATAGAAAACTAGATGGTCTGATACGAAAGAAACATGTTATAGAATCACAAAATCATGTCGAGTGAATTCGAATATTTCCCTTAGAGTTAAACTTTGAAATATGCATGAAAGTATCTGGGTTGTAGGGTTGGAATGAAATGAGCCGTAAAGTGGAAGATATTGTACATTTCATGTCTTTCGGATAAATCCTAAAGATGCTTGAGAAATTGATATTCAATTTTGATGATCTGATTAGGTTGATCTTTTTGAAGACTCGAGGAAGTAGATCAGATTTGATTGGTTTTGAAAATAGGGAGTGACCACCCTCCCTAGAACGGTGAGTGGAATTTTGACATTCGCTATTGATTGAAAATCCTGTTTTAAAAATACTTTTAAATGACATGTTTCTGCAAAATATATGATTGTTAGAATTTTCGAATATTTTATGAAATGTTTTGTGATCTTTGGAGTGTCTAAATTGCTGACTTTATTGATATGCATCCATGAGTTTTGATAACTGAATATTGTGCCACATTTTTGACATATTGATATGTTTTAATGCTTCCACTGCATTGGCACATGATTTTAAATGGATTTACTTACATATTTGGGCTGTATGCCCGGCCGGCGTTATGATATGATGCATGGGGCTATATGCCCGGCCGACATGGTGATGGGATGCATGGGGCTACGTGCCCGACCGATATGATATTGTGATCCGTAGCTACGAAGGACATCTGGTAGAGGCACCCTTTGTGCCCGGATACGCTTCGGCCGGAGGTATCCGCCAGGTCGTCATGTGTATGGGTGTCCCAGATTGACCCTCATCGGAGAGGACGTTGAGTACAATTCCGTCTAGCACCAGGCGGGGGCACCATACACGGCCGACTAGTTATATGTACATTATGATTATTTACAGGCTAGTTGGGATAGTCTGTGACCAACATTGGGGTAGAGAGCCATTATTTAATACTTGCATTTGTAAAAAACCCCCAATGCGCCGTCCTTGGTCGAGGTAGACCATTGCCGGGAATATTTCATTGGCCGGCTCTTCATAACATTGATGTAAATATTGGATGCATATTTTGCTTTCTGATGTGTGCGTATATATATGATTTTGAAATAACATGATCAGTTTGCACACTGTGGATATTTTCTTATCTATGCTTTGACACTCCAAGTTCACTTTCGATATTGATAGTATGATGTCAATCCCCTCACTTACTGAGTATCCTTCCATAGATACTCACCCCTCGCTTTCTTTCCTACAGGACTAGTGTTGGACCGAGGAGATATCACTGGGTTTGGGTATAGTTATTTTCCATCTCTTCCGTTACGATGATCGATGATATTATTATGTATTGGAGATTTGATTGTATAAATTATGAACATTTATTCGTGGGACCCTCGTATTGAATTATTTCATTGCATTGAGGTATTTGTAAATATTTAAAAATAATTTGGAAATTTATTTTATATATGCGTAGAATTTAAGTCCGCTCGGTGTGGCGGCTGCTCATGCTCTAGTTGGATATGACAGTAGAGGTCTGTTGCTAGGATTGCTAGAAACTTTATAGCCTTGCATTGTTCTAGATGTTGGCTGTGGTATTTGTTGATTTTGGAGAGGCCGGGATGGCCAATTGTTTATTTTTACAGGATGAATGTCATATACAGGTGAAATTGTACATGGGAAACCTCCGATTTATGGGGAGTTTCTACCCGATTTTCTGTAAAAATACAGCTGGCATCCAGGGACAACGGGCGACTGTTCACGATCCCGATTCGGGGGCGTGACAGTTCGGTTGGTATCAGAGCTCTTGGTTTAGAGCTATGTTTTATAAAATGATTTGAAAACATTCACAAGTAACTTGGTTTTAAAAGTTCTCAATGCATTTGAGAGTTTCACACAGTCATTTAAAGTTCCATACATGGTTTTCGGCATATGAGATATTTATTTAGGGGATTAGATACGATCCGTATCTAACCTAATATGTCATTTTTATTAAATTTTTAGACCCAAAACTTCATTTATTTTAGGAGGTTAGTTGCTATGTAACTAACCCTGATTCTTAAATCTCGACAAACTATAACATTATATCTAATGATACTTTTCCCTTACAGAGTTATGTTGTCTAGACGCGGTAGACGAGCAGGACGCGGAGCTAGACCCACGCTACCCGCGACCCCTCACGTGCCTGACCCTCCGAGGGAGCCTAAGACCCTTGGAATGCCTGAGGCTGCTTTCCTACACGGGCGCCCCCTGCAGCGCCTACTTGGCCGGCTGCTCCTGCCGAGGTTCCACCACTGTCCTTTGAGACGTTTAGGCAGGTGTACGAGTGGTACACCTCCCACGGGATTCAGATGCCACCCCCACCACCACCACCACCGACGCCCGCGCAGACTCCTACGGTCGTACCACCTTCTGTTGTACCAAATCAGCCACCAGTTACTAATCCTTCTACTGTGTCGGGACCTAGCGACACTACCTCCTCTACCTTGAGGCGTATTCACGAGCTCACCCAGCTGGTGAAGGAGGCGAGGCAGTTAGGCTGCACAGAGTTCGCAGGGGCGGGTGATCCCACAGCAACAAAGCACTGGATCAATCGTACCCGCAGGATTTTGACTGATTTAGGGTTAAGCGAGGACTACCGGCTTCGGATAGCAGAGAAACTTTTAGATGGTGATGCCCTCACTTAGTGGGAGGCGATTTGTGACGATGCTACCGAGCCGCTGCGATGGGAGGACTTCCTACGGGAGTTCGATCGCAGGTACTTCTCTGAGTTCCAGCAGGACTGCAAGAGGGCAGAGTTTCTACACTTGCGGCAGGGAGCCAGGACAGTGACAGAGTATGAGATGGAGTTGAGGCGACTAGCTGCTTTTATTCCAGACTTAGCGACTAGCTGCTTTTATTCCAGACTTAGCGACGCCGACGCAGCTACGGTTCAAGTTTGAGGACGGCCTCAACTTGAACATCAGGAGGTACATGACAGTGACCCCTAGTTTCTCCTTTACGGAGATTGTGGACTCAGCACTTAGGGCAGAGGAGATCGTCCGTGCTGAGGGCAGACAGCGGGAGAACAGGGAGCAAAAGAAGAGATCTGGGGCTCCTTCGAGCCAGGGCTCGAAGAAGGGCAGGAGTTCAGGATATCAAGAAAACTCTTCTCAGCCGAGACAAGCACATCCTGAACAGGGATCACGATCTCAGGGATTTAGGGCACCGGCCTCTAGCGCCACTACTCAGACTTCAGATCAATGGCACCCCTTTTGCCGTCGATGTGTTGGACACCACCCTTTTGAAGAGTGTAGGATGCCCATTATATGCTTCCGGTGTGGGAAACAAGGGCACATCAGGAGCACCTGCCCTGAGTTGGGATTTGGATGTCACATAGCTACTGGACACTCGAGTGTTCCCCGAGGAGGACAGCAGGGAGCACCTGAGCACTCGAGTCACACCGCTCCACGGACGGTAGCAGGGAGCAACACGGTGCCAGGACCATCACGACAGCAGCAGAGGACACAGGCCCATGTATATGCGATGACGCAAAAGGATGCTGAGGCTAGTCCTGATGAGATTTTTGGTGTTCCTCCCACTGATCCCCATGTTTAGAGATGTCCATGTACTTTTTTGAGAGCCATCACTAGTTAAAGCCGTAGATGCTTAACTATGTTGGTTGTACATACATTTTGATATATATATATCTATATATATTTTCTTCCATATTTATTGACTGATCTTTTATTTCCTCACATTAGGAGTTATGGAAATATAGGAAGTCGACACTCGTGTCCTATTTGACACCGGGTCGAACCATTCGTATGTGAGAAGCGCCTTTTTGCCCACGGGTTGGGTAAGCCTTGTCGCGAGGTTGCACGGCATACCTAACTCATGTTATCGACACCACTGTTGAGGACCCGAGGCTTGAGAAGGTCCCAGTGGTGCAAGTTTTCCCAAATATATTCCCGAGGAGCTACCTAGACTACCCCAAGTTCGGGAGTGTGATTTCGAGATTGATCTAGCTCCAGGAATCACTCCTATATTTATTTTGTCATACAGAATGGCGCCAATGGAGTTTAGAGAGCTCTAGGTCTAGTTGCGGGAATTACTGGACAAGGGTTTTATCCGTCTGAGCATTTCTCCTTAGAGTGCTTCGGTATTATTTGTGAAGAAAAAAGACGGGATTCTAAGGTTGTGTGTGAACTGTAGGCAGCTAAACAAGGTTTTCATCAAGAATCGGAACACTTTGTCGCATATTGATGATTTATTTGAGCAATTCCAGGGTGCGCGTGTTTTTCTCAAAGATTGATCTTCGATTTGGATATCATTAGTTGCGAATCAGGGCTGAGGATGTGCCCAAGACCGCATTCCGCAATCAATATGGACATTACGAGTTCGTGGTCATGCCATTTGGGCTGACCAACACACCAACAGCCACAGACAGTGACCGAGGTGCGAAGTTTCCTTGGTCTTGTGGGGTGTTATTAGCGATTCATAGAAGGATTTTCCTGGATCGCTGCTACACTTACCAGATTGATACGAAGGGCGTCAAGTTCTTGTGGGACGATCGTTGTGAGACGAGCTTTCAAGAGCTCAAACAACGTCTGACGAGGGACGGCTAGATAGAGAGGATCTTAGTATTTCAGCTCAGCACGCAGCTATTCTAGATTGATAGGTCAGAAAGCTACGGAGCAAAGAACTTTCATTGGTCAGAGTTTTGGGGCGGAGTGACCAGATCGAGGAAGAGACCTGAGAGCCCGAAGAGACTATTAAGAGACTTAAGAGATAGTACCCCCACTTGTTCAACGTATTACTTTCTTTTAGTTTCGAGGACGAAATTTTTTTTAGGGGGTTAGAAAATGTAACACCAAGCTAAAAACGAAAAAAAAAAAAAGGGGAGAGCCAAAACGCAGCGTTTTGGCCCTCCCCAAATTGAATTAGGGCTAAAGCCCTAATTCCCCTCTTCTCTCTCTCTCTCTCTCTCTCTCTCTCTCTCTCTTTCTCTCTCTCTTCTGCGGCGATTCCCCTTCCCTACCGCCGCGCTTCTCCCGTGCCCTCGCCGCCATGGGTTCTTCCCGGCTCCTCCTCCTTCTCCTTCTTCTTCTCCTCCTCCTCCTTCTTCTTCTTCTTCTTCTTCTTCTTCTTTTTCTGCTTCTTCTTCTTCCTCCCGCGGCTCATTTCCTGCGATCTCTCATCGCGATCTCCCGCGATCTCTTATCCCGATAACCCATGATCGCCCTCTCTCCGCCTCACCGCACACCGCCGCGAGCCACGATCGAGCACCACCGCACGCCACAGCGCGACTACAGAGCCTCCGCGAGCGCAACCCGCCCTTGCACACGACCGAGCCCGCGAGCGCGAGCCAGGCTGCGAGCGCGAGCAAGTGCGCGAGCCAGAGCGCGAGCAAGCGCGCGAGCCAGGGCACGAGCGCGCGCGACCCTGCGTACGAGCGCGCGCGGCCCTGCGCACGAGCACGCAGCAGCGCACGCGAGCACCAGCGCAGAGCACGGGCGGCACCAGCGCAGCGCACGGGCGCGCACCAACGCACGGGCGAGCACAGGCCCGCAGGCCCATCAACCAGAGGCCCGCCAGCACGCAGGCCCGCCAGCGGCAGGCCCATCAACCACAGGCCCGCCAGCCCGCAGGCCCACCGGCCCGCTAGCCCACTGGCCCACAGACTGCGAACCCACGAGCCCGCGACGGCCCGTGACGGCCCGTGAGCCCGTGACAGCCCACGAACTTCCACGCAGGTAAATGACTTATGGTTTTGCTTCTGATCTAAGTGTTTAGATCTAACAAATAAATCTTGTTTTGATAGGAAACCCTACAGACTTTGGAGTGATCGAAGCGACTTTCGGATGAGACTCGGCGCTTCGAGAAAACCCTAGGTGAGGAGATTTCGGCTCTGATTGAGAAATTGAATGAATCTAGGATTGAATCTAAGATGAAAGGTTCTGTATATGTTTAGAGTGTAAGTAGAATGTGAAAAGAATACAAATTCTAAAATGATTATATGTGACTTTGAAGGTTAAGTATAGAATATTACAAAAAACTAGATGGTCTGATACGAAAGAAGCATGTTATAGAATCACAAAATCATGTCGAGTGAATTCGAATATTTCCCTTAGAGTTAAACTTTGAAATATGCATGAAAGTATCTGGGTTGTAGGGTTGTAGGGTTGGAATGAAATGAGCCGTAAAGTAGAAGATATTATACATTTCATGTCTTTCGGATAAACCCTAAAGATACTTGAGAAATTGATATTCAATTTTGATGATCTGATTAGGTTGATCTTTTTGGAGACTCGAGGAAACAGATCAGATTTGATTGGTTTTGAAAATAGGGAGTGACCACCTTCCCTATAACGGTGAGTGAGATTTTGACATTCGCTATTGATTGAAAATCTTATTTTAAAAATACTTTTAAATGACATGTTTCTGCAATTGTGATCCGTAGCTACGAACGACATCTGGTAGAGGCACTCTTTGTGCCCGGATATGTTTCGATCGGAGGTATCCGTCAGATCGTCATGTGTATGGGTGTCCCAAGTTGACCCTCATCGGAGAGGACGTTGAGTACAGCTCCGTCTAGCACCAGGCGAGGGCACCATACACGGCCGACTAGTTATATGTACATTATGATTATTTATATGCTAGTTGGGATAGTCTGTGGCCAACATTGGGGTAGAGAACCATTATTTAATACTTGCATTTGGAAAAACCCCCAATACGTCGTTCTTAGTCGAGGTAGACCATTGCCGGAAATATTTCATTGGCCGGCTCTTCATGACATTGATGTAAATATTGAATGCATATTTTACTTTTTGATGTATGCGTATATATATGATTTTGAAATAACATGATCGATTTGCACACTGTGGATATTTTCTTATCTATGATTTGACACTTCAAGTTCACCTTCGATATTGATAGTATGATGTCAATCCCTTCACTTACTGAGTATCCTTCCATAGATACTCACCCCTCGCTTTCTTTCCCACAGGACTAGTGTTAGACCGAGGAGATATCACTGGGTTTGGGTATAGTTATTTTCCATCTCTTCCGCTACGATGATCGGTGATATTATTATATATTGAAGATTTGACTGTATAAATTATGAACATTTATTCGTGCAACCCTCGTATTGAATTATTTCATTGCATTGAGACATTTGTACATATTTAAAAATAATTTGGGAATTTATTTTATATATGCGTAGAATTTAAGTCCGCTTGGTGTGGTGGCTGCTCATACTCTAGTTTGGCATGACAGTAGAGGTCTGTTGCTAGGACTACTAGAAACTTTATAGCCTTGCGTTATTCTAGATGTTGGCTGTGGTATTTGTTGATTTTGGAAAGGTCGGGATGACCAATTGTTTATTTTTACAGGATGAATGTCATATACAGGTGAAATTGTACATGGGAAACATCCGATTTATGGGAAAGTTCTGTCCGATTTTCTGTAAAAATACAGCCGGCATCCAGGGACAACGGGCGACTGTTCACGATCCCGGTTCGGGGCGTGACATGTTGAATTTCACCTAGTGTCACATTCCATTTTAAATTTTTTATATTTTTTGTTATATAAAATACATAATTGTCTCATTTCTTGAGTTTTTACAGAAAAATTTCTTATTTGATAAATTAAATCGCGAATAGGTTGTAAAAATAGTTCTCCCATTGCTAAACCATCCTTAACACATAAATTAATTATATGACATGCATATCTAACATGAAAAAAAGTTTCATTTAAAATTATTTTTAAAGAATTTTTTAAACTATTAACCGCAATAGTATTAGCCGAAATATTATCAAAGAAAATAGAAAAATTCTATCACTTATTCCATAATCATAAACAACATTTGAAATTATTCTGGCTATATGTGCACCGGAATGTGGAAATTCCAAACGTTGAAAAGTTAAAATTTTTTTTCTAAAGACCATGAATTATTTATGCAATGACATGTTATTACAATATAATATTTTTTTTATGTTCACTTTTCCAACTATCCGAAATTAATGAAAATTTACATTGACTAGTTATAAATTGTGTAAGTATACCATTTTTTAATTCCTGATATCTATCTAATGATCTCCTTCTACCGGATTTTTTACTACTTTTTTTATAACCGGGTTGTAAATATTTTTGTACATATTTTTCAAATACAAGACATGCAACTATACTTAGTGGTAATTCTTTTCTTGCTAACCATTCTATTTGTCCAATTTTTTCTTTATCTGAATTATATTTAAATGTATCTGTTATATTACCTCCCCCTGTAGAAATTTGTGTTTGTTTTGTTTGTGGTAATTTATCTGAATGATTATTAACTAAGTGTCTCTTAAGTGTGTCTACCCCCAACCTTTTAAAAATTTATATTTTTGATGACAAATTTTACAAATTGCTTTTTGTTCATCATTTTCCTTTCAAAAAATGTCCAATCATCTTTTTTAGTTTGTGTTGTATTAGATTCAGTGTTACTAAATTAAGTTTTTTCTAAAAAAATTTCAATATCTATATGATCGGGAATTTCAAAAAATGGAGGAAGAGGAGATTGTTGAGAAGATTGTGAAGAGTGTGTTCCGGCCATTTTATAAAAAAATTAAGATTAAAATTTTAAAAATAATATATACGATAAAATTTTTTAAAGGAAATTTAAGATTAAATTTTTTAAAAAAAAAATTAAAATTTAAATTTTTTAAAAAGGTAATACAAATATAATGCAAATGCAAAAAAATAAATATGCAAAAAAATTAAATGTACCGATTTGACGAATATCGTAATTGTTTTTCGCAAAATCTTGAATGAGCTCCCAATTTTGAAATCTTGTCAAATCTTGATCAATGTAGATAATGGGGTATAAGGTAATGAAATGGTGTAGAAATTGATGGAAATGTTATAAAAAATGGTGTACGTAATGTAGTATAAGATAATAAAAATGGTGTAAAAATTGGTGGAAATGTAGATAATGGTGGAAATATAGATAATGGAGAAAATGAAAATGAAAAATTGGAAATGGTGTAGAAAATGATGAAAATGATATAAAAAATGGTAATAGAAAGGAAATAATAATGAAAAATTAATGAAAATTAAGAGAATGTATTGAGAGAATGTAAATGTGAGAGAGAAAGAGAGATTTTGCTGTGGAGATTTTGGAAATGGGGTATAAGGTATTTATAGGAAAATGTTTTGACCCTATAGGCCAAAATAACCTCAAAAGTAGCCGTTTTATAATTATTGGGAGGGATAAAATTGAAAAAATTTCAAAATTCAAAAAAAAAGGAGAAAATTTGAACCGGAACCGGCCGGGCCGGGCCGGGCCGGTTCAGGTTCCGGGCCGGTTCACGGTTTAAATTTTTTTGGAACCAGCCCGGCCCGCTACAGTAAACGGTTCGGGGCCGGGCCGGTTTATGTAGCATGGGGCCGGTTCCGGGTTCGGGCTTTACCCGGGCCAGCCGGGCCGGTTTCGGGCCCAAACCGGCCCGGTTACTTGTCTAGACTCTAACGATGTGGATTCCTGAACCCAGGGATCTCCCAGGCCCCTTGGGAAACCAGCTAGCTATTTCCTCAACCAGACCAATGATAGGTGTTGCAAAGGAGGAACCGGGTGAAGCAGCTTCTATGGAGATGACTTCCGACTCTACTGGTGAGGTGTCAAGTAATGAGATGATGATTATAGAGGGCTGTTAGGTCTTTGGTATGCCTCCCTAACTTTTCTCTATTATTTTTTTTCTTAGAATCTTTTGTTTTTTGCTTGGAATGTGGGTAGAGTCTATAATCGACTTCTTCGTCGTGCCATGAAGGAGTATAATAAACTTTATAGCTTGAATATGGTTTGTTTGACTAAAACTAGGTGTAGATCTCAGCAGCTCCCAAGCTTTCTGAAACGTAGAGATATGACTGAAAATTCATTGGTCTGGTTTCAAGTTTTCGGAGTTGTCTATGGTTGGTATGGAAACTTGACAGTATTGGGTTTTATGAGATATTCAGCTCGGATCAGTTGATTCATAGTCGGGTAAGGTTGTTTGGTTTGTCATTTATGTTTACATGCAACCCCATAGTGTGAAGAAGTTTGAAGTAAGATAAGATCTATGTGAGTTGGCAATAGTGATTGAGGGAGTGTGTTTTGTTTTGAGGGATTTCAATGATATTGTGGGTCCATCAGAAACCAGCAATAGGGGGGCTTGGGTTGTGAGTCGGGTTCATCGGTTCTGTAACTGTTAGTACCGGTGTAGTCTCTATGACTTAGTGCTGTTAGGAATCAATTTACATGGGTTCAAAAGTGAAACGGTTCTGTTATTCTCAGGGAGCGTTTGGATCGAGTTCTGGATAATTCTCATAGCAGTATCACTTTTCCCAAGACTCAAGTGGTTAATTTACCCGACTCCATGGGGACCATCATCCGATTCTTCTGCATACATGTATAACCTCCCCTCCCCCATAGGAGTCCATTTAGTTTGGTTTTGAGGCAATGTAGTTTTGACACCCCTAGCTTTAGCAGGTCTTTTGCTTAGCCTAGCATTGTGGGGATGGTAAGAAATCTGTATTGAGTTTGATTTAGCTTGCCTCGATAGCCTTAAAGAGCTGGAATAAGTAGGATTTTTGTACTATTTTTTATAGGAAGCATAAACTTGAGGTTAGTTTTCATGGCATTCAGAGGTGCCCGAGTTATGATCACTTGGCTTCCTTGTGTCGGCTTAAGAGCCAATTATTGGAAGAGTATCGTAGTATCGTCGATGTGGAGGAAACTTTCTGGTATTAGAAATCTCAGATATGGTGGTTTCATCAAGGGAATAGAAACTTGGTTCTATCATCTGTCTACCCTCACTCGTCATAATCATATAATTGAATTTCCTAGCTGAGAATTAACGAGGAATAGTGTTTTGATTAGATAATTCTCAAAAGCATGCGATCTTGTACTTCTCAAATTTGTTTAGGGTGTCCCCTCCCTTGTAGGCCTAGTGAACCAAACAGATAACAACAGATTATTAAGTCCAAGGACCAGGTTCAGATGTGTCACCCTATTGATTTGTCTGAGATCTGGATGTGACACACCTGGTTTTGTATCGGTTTGTCAGTGAAACTTTTTGGGATAACTCTTTTTCACCAAAGTTCCTTTGGGCCCTCATTGAATTAATTTGAAAAAGGGCTTCTCCAAATGGATTGAATGAGTTCTAACCTATCAGTCTGTTGAAACGGGGCATAAGATTCTGGCAAAGATGTTAGTTCAGATGATTCATCCTATTCTACAAAAGGTGGTTAGTCCTTTTCAGAGTAGTTTTCTTCTTGGTTGGAGTCCTGTGGATAGCATTATTACCTAGGAAATTGTGCACTTCCCTCAATGTCAAGACCATCAGGATGTTCGAGCGAAACGGCGTTGTCGGAGGCCGGATGCGAACCGTCACCATCGCCGGCGAGACCTTCGAAGCTGGAGCCACCGTTCTTCATCCCAAGAACTATCACTTTCTGAACTTCACCAAGCTTCTTAAGCTCAAGATTAAAAAACCCTCTTCTTCCTCTTTTGGTGACGATTTCTTCTCTCTTGGGATTTGGGATGGACGCAAGTTCCTTTTCAAAACCCTAGGGTTTCAATCGTCCCTTCCTTTTATGCATAAGATTGTCAACTTGGCTAATTCCGTCCTGATTTTCGCCCGATATAGACTTGCCCTTTTCAGAATGAATTCCTTTGTCGAGGTTTCTCTCTCTCTCTCTCTCCACCTTTTTGGTATTTTGGTATCTTTGATTCTCGTGATTGTCAAATTGTGAACTATATCATTATATTTCTGAAATAAGTGAATGTTGAATTTTAGGAGGCAAGTTATATAGGACGAATCACAAAATTCAACATTACTTCATCTGTAAACCTTTTGATTTTGGGCGATGATGTTTCTCGAAACTAGGTTTCACTCTTTTCTATTTTTAGAATCATAGTTTTTCTACTATTTTTTCATTATTTTTATTTTATTTTTTAGTGTTAGGATGAATAATAAAATTCAACATTACTTCATTTGTAAACCTTCTGATTTTGGATGATGATATTTCTCGAAACTAGGTTGTAGATTTTTCACTCTTTTCTATTTTTAGAATCATAGTTTTTCTCTTTATTTTATTATTTTTATTTTATTTTTTAATCTTACTTTCTTTTTTTTTTTTTTTTTTTGCTTTCAACTTTTAATTTTATGTTTCATTTCTCCTTTTTCTCTCCTATATTACCTCAAAATTTAGGATTAAATATCATATTGTTGTTATAATTTTTCTCATGTTTTTTTTCCCTATGATAACATTTTTACAATTATAGGTTGGAAAGATTTCTCTCTTTCCTTCCTTTTTTTTTGGCTATTTCAAGATCCCTAAATGTTCGAAGGTTATTTTTTTCTCTCTCTCTTCCAAGCACCAAAAGAAAAATCAAAATAAGAATTGAACTTCAATGTTTTTTTTGTGAATTTTATTTGGTTTCAAGCAGAGTGAGACTATAATAAAAAGCACTACTCAAGTAAATCATATGGGTTTTAGCAAAAGTTCAAAGAGTAAATCATCCTTTTTTGAACTATTACAATAACTTTGAAAAGAGGCCAGTTTTGGAGACCGAAAATATTATTCATAGGGGTTTTGTAACAAAATCATATGGTTTTTGTAATATAATCATTACTCAAGTAAATCATATGGATTTGGGAAAAGTTCTAGAGTAAATGTCTTTTGTCTCCCCCATTTCCTACTGCAGAGGACAGTTGGATCTTTTTTGAACTATTACAAAAGCTTTGAAGAGAGGCCAGTTTTTGAGACTGCGGATGAGATGCTGTAATGGGCAGGATTGTATAATCTCACGAAGAGGACATTGCATGAGGAATTGGTTGGTGCTGCACTGTCTCCTTTACTGATACACGAACTTGCCACGGTAAGAACCTTAATCTGGTTTGATAATAGAAAATAAGAAACCAGTTTATTCTGCTTTTGAGTATTCATCTGATGGTTCAAGCATGTATATACTCGTATTATGTTTACCTCTAGACAGATTTCAATTATGTTAAGAGTGAATAGTTCAGGCAACCCAAGAGTTTCTAGTCAAGTGGTATTACTCGTTTTCCGCGTAGTTATGCCCATATCCTCTAAATATCCTTGTGCAAAACATTAAAGTTGTGGTAGAACATCTTATTGAATTTGTTTTCTACTACATTGTGTTATGGCTTGTTGACAAATTATGTTGGTCACATATCATGATACGTCGCCACTGTGCCCTCCAGCCGCAGCCAACACTTTCTCTTCGATTTGGTTTCTGTGATCTACAAACCTATTTTTCTATTTCATTATTTTTATCCTGATTAGAGACCAGATATTGTGATGGATAGCAAATTCCAGTCTACGAAAATGTGAAAGATTCTTCGTCATGTCGTGCTTCAGTTGTAAATAGTTGACTAATCCTTCTCTGCTTATCTTGGTATTGATTTCATACTTTTTCATTTTATTCATTACTTTTGTAACAGTGGAGTGATAGATGCTTGTATAGTTCCAGAAGGCGGTGGACATATCGATATGTCCAGCAAGGATGCAAGTGGTTTGTTTTTAATGAGAAGGAAATCATGGGCTTGAAAAGAGAAAGAATTGGGACAGAAAGGAACTGTATCATGGCATGTTCAGGCTAGGCTTGTCGCTTGTGACAAGTTTGCTCAAGTATGTACAAGCTTGGCTCTTAAGCAAACGAGAAGGCTCAGGCTCTCTCATCTTGGCTTGTATATGAACAAGTCATCTCAAACTCGGGTTGCCTCATTTGTAAAATTTCATTTTGTCACTTGACTTAATTGGTCATAATTTTTATTTTTAATAGGCAAGAAACTATCGTGAGACAGTTTAGAATAACTAAACTACTAATGGGGTCTCATTAGATGCAACAGGGAAAAAGTATCTTGAAATAGTGTTCACAGGTTCAAAAGCCTCTCCTCTGTTCAAGAATGGGTCATTTTCTAAACGATCCTAAGAATTTTTTTTTCCTCTTTCTAAGTTGTTCACTTTGTAGGCAAGTCCAACTTGAAGGACTGCTAAACTAGCTGTGTCATGGGTTCTTCATGAAGACATGGGTTTATTTACAGACCTGATCTGAACTATGATCAATGGAGTCTAGTTGAGTCAGGCTTGGGCACATTGAAGTTGATGGAAATTGGAGGGTCGTGTCGCCCATGTGAATTTGATCAGACCCAAACCCTTTTATTAAAGTTCAAATGATGTGAAAATAAGAAGGGGAAGTAGTTTTCTCCCAACTCCCTTTGATAATTTGAATTTTAAAAAAGGAGATGGAAGTGACCCCTTGTTTTAACTTGGTAAAACAAAAAAGTGAAGTAACGTGTATGTAACTTCTAAGAAAACTCCTTCATCTTCTCCATTGTGCAAAACCTAAGGAAAGAAAGAGCACAATCTCCATTGTTGAGGGATTGAAAGAAAGACATATTCATATATCACGTCGAAAACATTTGGATCGTGAACAATAAAAACAAACCATACGTGATTGCTTTTTTAACCGCGTATCAAAAGAATTAGTGATTCAACCCTAAATCTTGAAATTTTGATTCAAAAAGGCATAAAAATCACATGTTGATTATATGAAAAAGTTTTCATTGGTATCAAAGCATGTAATGGTTGTTTCCTAATTTTTTTTATGTATGGAAATAATATGGGTAGTATTAAAATTTAGATATAAGAGTATTTTTTTTTAGAATATTGTTAATGGCAACTTGCACGATTCTCAACGAAAATATCTAAAATTTTAATGGATAAATATTCATATGATAAAGAATCTCTCTGCAAAAAAATGAAGTATGCACGTCTAGTAATTTTGGAGAAAAATGAAACTCTCGTCAAAAATGAAAATACTTATATCTCTTTGCATGATAGGTTTTGTGATTTAAAATTTGTATGGTTAGATTTCCTATAAAAAATGTCTTCCCAACCATATAAAAAATAAGCAAAACGGTTAAGAAATGAAGGAAATAACTTAGAAAAATTATGGTCGAAGTACAGAAAAATTTTCGTATGAGGAAGACGATAAACAGTGACAAAAGGCAAATCCTACGCTCGGCCCTACTTGTGTGAGAACCAAATGCTAAGTCCTAGACCTCTTATCAGAAAACTAAAACCACTAATAGAATCAGAGCATCCAAAAACGGGGGTAGCCGGAATTTGGGGAGGAGAAACTACTAGGAAGGCGGCACGTGGCACACTTGCCGGACGTCCCAGTGGCACGTGAAGGCACGTGAGACGCGCCTTCCGGCCACGATTTTGATCAAAACCATATGTTAAGAAAATTATTTAATGTTTGTTGGCTAGCTAAATTAAATTTTTCAATACCTGTTTGATTTTTTACTCATCAATTTATATATGAAAATTTTATTTTTTCAATATAAATTCATTGAATGATTGAGTATGTTATTAAAAATGGTATTTTAAAATTTAATGATTGGTTTCATGACCAATCTGTTGATCACCCGAATTTTTAGATTATGATGAGGATTAGACGAACTCTTATTGTTTTCTGAGGGAGACACAAAGCTGAGAGAACTCCGGAACGTTTGGCAAAGTTAGTTGAAATGATAAATTATAGAATGAATGTAATTCATACTTTGCCACAATAATTGAGAGTGATGAGTCGAAAACGGTTTTGTTAAGAAAATTATTGTCTCCTTAGTTTTGATGATAATAAAATCTCTTATATTGTTCAACCGATTTATTTAGTGTGTAGATTTTTAATTCAAAAGATAGTTTTTGTTAAAGCAAAATCATAGCATTAGTCATAAAATCGGTCATAGAAGTAAAATTTATTTGGTCATAAAAATAAAATTCTTTGATAATTGTTAAAAACCTAGCCAACAAGATAAGCGTAGGTTGGATACTACATTTAACCTATAATTGACCCTAGATATATATCAAAGATCTTACAATATGATGACAACTCGTATTCCACTACTTAGAAATTTTTCTAAGTGTTGAAATGTGATCATTTGGGTATATTTGGATAACCATATCTTTTTATGTGTTGAAATATTTCTAAAACTGAAAATTATGTTTCAAATAAGGTATGTGAAATTTCAATTTCAAGCATTTATAAAACAAATATCTTGCAAATATGTTGGAAAAAAATCAGCTGTAAGTTAGTTGGTTATCTATTTCACATAGCGGAATCATTTGTCAAAAAAATGGTTCTCAAGTGGTATTTGGTTTTCGATATCTTTACCATTGATTTTGGACTTGTGAATTTAATTATTTTATATTATAATACTATAGTTGAATAGCATATATGATTATTCGTGGCACGATTATTTCGAGATTTTGGTGGAAAAATAAATGGGTAAAATCAACTATCAATTCTAAAAAAATTCAGAATCGGGACAGAACTTCTTGAGTAATTTCAAATTTTCTAGAAGAGCAATCATTTGGATATAATCAAAATAGTTTTGAATATAATAAAGGGAGATATTTAAAATTCAGAAAAAAAAATTTATTTACCATTGGTATATATCAAGATTTATGAGAATTTCAAACCTATTTTTCATGAATAGTTGCTGAAACTGTTGCAGTAATTTTGGGGATTTTTTTTTACTGTAGTTTGGTGACCTTCTCTGGAATAAAGCACTACAATAATTCAGCAGGTCAAGTAAGGTGTGAACAATTGTAGCCATATGAGAACAATCTCTGAGACTTCAAAGCACAAAGAAAATCAAGAAGAAATTCCCTATTCTAAGGCTGCTACTGCTGTCATAGTTTTTATATTTTGTAATCTTTTGATTGAACTTTTGTGTGAGTTGTCTTCCATTGTTGGACGAAACAATTTTTATGGTGTGAAGATTAGAAGTTGACAAGTAGATGTACATTGTTGATTTTGATTATAGTGGAAACTAGCAAATTGTTAGATCCTGACTTGTTTTGCTGAAAGAGTGGATATAGACACAACGTCGAACCACTATAAACCAGATTTGTCTCCTTATTTTTTCTTTTATTTTTTGCTATATCTTGTATAGATTGACCATTCAATTAGATTTAAGTTGAGTTAGATAAAAATTTGAGAAACCAAATTTTAGACAACCAATTCAACTGCTCTTGTTGGTATCTTTGGCGACCAACAATTGGTATCAGAGTAGGTTCTCTACTCTATTAAATAGATCTCTTTAAAGTGTTTAATCCATAACTTTTCTCAATAACTATGGTCAGGCCGTGAATAGAATACCATATTTTGATGGTGCAAACTTTTCTCATTGGAAATGTAGAATAGAGATATTCATTCAAACTACTGATTATAAGGCTTAGGAAGTGATTACTTCTGAAAATGTAGAAATTAAATTATCTATTATCACAAAGGATGACAAGAGAAAAATATCTATTAATTCTCGTATCAAACACTTGCTTTTATGTACAATCTCACCACTGAATTTAACTTAGTTTCTTCATGTGCAACAGCAAAAAAAAATCTGGGATAGGTTGTATATTACACATGAAGAAACCAGTACTGTAAAAGAGACTCGAATCTTGTGTATTACACATGAAGAAACCAGTACTGTAAAAGAGACTCGAATCAATTTGTTAATACAGGAATATGAGAATTTTCGTTTTCAGCAAAGAGAAAGTGTAAATAATATGTTCAATAGATTTTCTATTATAACTAATAAACTTGATTCTCTTGAAAAAAAGATTTCACATTCTGATCAAGTGAGAAAAGTTTTTCGAGTATTGTTAAGAACTTGGGATGTCAAGAAAACTGCTATTGAGGAACTTTAAGACTTGATCAAATTGTCTCTCAATGAATTAAAAGGGAAGTTGAAATCCTATGAAGCTGAGATATTTTATACTGATGAATCTGAAAATAAGAAAAAGTCTATTGTATTTGCTGTTGAAGAAAATGAAGATTCTACAGAAAAAAAACAGCAGTAATGAAGACATCAATCTGCTAGCCAAAAAGTTTTCTCGTGTCTTCAAGAAAAATGGTAAAAAGGGCTTTAAATCTAAAAATTTTCAGAATTCACAAAAACTTAAATTCAGTGTAGGAAAAGTGAGCAAAAAAATGGAACATAAAGATGAAAAAATCTGTTATGAGTGCAAGAGAAGGGACACATAAAATATAAGTGTCCAATACTGCTGAAAAAGATTGAAGCATTCAAGAAAAAAAATAAGCAATGATGTCACATGGAGTGATTCAAAAAATGAAGATTTAGAAGATGAAAGTTCAGATACATCAGATAAAGTTAACCTCTGTCTTATGGCAAATGATGAGATAATCTCCAAAAATTCATTTAATATTGCTGAATTTGACAACTCGTTAAGTATAATTTCAGAACTGAAAAATAAAGTTATCATATTAGAAAATGAAAAAAAATTTATTTAGGCAAACTAAATACTTATTGAACTCGGAAAATAAAACCATTAGAGTTGAAAATGAGACACTAAAAACTGAAAATTGTGAACTGAAAAATGAAATATATATTCTGAAAAATATAATAGCTAAATTATCAAAATCAATAGAAAATGCATTTCAAAAGTTTCATGAGAGTGATGAAAAATTAATTAAGTTACTTTCCATGAAAAGAATGGATTTTTCCAAAAGAAGTTTAAACTATGTTAATGATCATGAGATGCCTTCAAACTTTAACAATAGTGATTTTGTTAAAACAACAAAGACAGAAGAGAAAATCATATTTCAGACCTCAAAAAACACTCATAGAATCATACAAAAGTCTGCACAAAAAAAATCAAAATTTTGCTTCAAAAATTATCCAACAAACTACACAAAATCTACATAAAACTCGCTCACAGTGTGCAAAAAAATGCACAGAAATTTTTCACGAACTACAGAAAGATATCACAAAGTGTCAAATAAAAATTCATATAGAAGCACTCATAGAACTACCCATAGAGATTCTAAGAAGAATTCAAACTTTTACAAAAAAATTTTATTCTGAATTTGGATATAATAAATTTGGCAACACGCAGAATTATTTCACTTATAGACCTAATTATGCATAAAAAATAAAAATAATATTGGTTCATACTATATATGTCATAAAATTGGTCATTTTACCATAAGTTATTTTTTGAACAAGTTTAGTGCATATCAAGGCAAATATACTTCATATACAAGTTTGTCTTCAAAAGAATCCAAATTTGTTTAGGTTTCCAACAACAAATAATGGTTTTTCTTTATATATAGGAACAAGAGACAAAAATAAAAAAAAAATGGTATGTTGATAGCAGATGCTCAAGACATATGACGAGTGATGTCTCACTGTTCAAGAAGCTCGAAAGAAAAAAATATAGAGTGGTGACTTTTGGAGACAATCAAAAGGGAAAAATTATTAGAAAATGCATAATAAATATAAATTCTATCTCTATAAAGAATGTGTTTTTTATTGATAAATTGATATATAATTTATTGAATGTAAACCAATTATGTGATTTAGGCTATCATGTGTTATTTAATAGGGATAATGCTTAGTGTTTGATAGTGAGTAGTATGAACAAATTTTAAAAAAAATAAGATTAGGTAATGTTTATATAGTAGATTCTACAATTTTAAATAATCTAAAAGAAAATTATTTAATATCATTTATTGATGATATTTTTACATTGCATAAAAAACTAAATCACATAAATTTCAAACAATTAGAAAAATTGTCAAAAGAAAATCTAGTTAGAATAAGTTCTGATCTTTTATTGAAAGAACCTATAACATGTAATACATGCTCTTTGAACAAACAAATAAAAACATGCTTGAAAAGTAAAGATCATATTTCCACATCTAGACCACTAGAAATGTTACATATAGATTTATTTGGATCTGTTAGAAAAAGTTTTGGAGGAAACAAATATGAACTAATTATTGTAGATAATTTTTTTAAATTCACTTGAATTTTATTTTTAGCCCACAAAGTGAAACTTTTGAAATCTTTAAAATTTTTACAAAAAAAAAATTCAAAATGAAAAAAATTTAAAAATAGTTAGTTTAAGAACCGACCATGGAAAAAAATTTGATAATTTAGAATTTATAAAGTATTGTGATAAAAATGGAATAAATCAAAATTTTTCAGTACCATGCACACTACAACAAAATGGGGTAGTTGAACGTAAAAATAGAACCATTCAAAAAATGACTAGAATTATGTTAAATGATAGTGGTGTAGAAAAATATTTTTGAACCAAAACCGCATCTACAACATATTATATAATAAATAGAGTCTATACAAAACTTATGACAAATAAGACTCTATATGAAATTTTTAAAGGAAAAAAGCCAAATATCTCATATTTTCATATATTTGAATACACATGTTTTATTCTGAAAAATAGTATGAATATTAGAGATAAATTTGATAAAAAAAACCATTAAAAGAATATTTTTAGGTTATTTTTTAAATAGTAAGATTTATAGAGTTTTTAATAAAGAATCTAAAATTATAGAAAAACCAATAAATGTTAAATTTCATGAAAATAAATTTTAAAAAATAAAAATGGAAGATGATCATGTTACACAATTTGAAATCTCCCTTGAAAAATAAAATGCAAATCAAGATGATCAAAATGAAATAAATCAAAATGATTAAAAAGAGAAAATAGTTAGAAATTGGAAATTATTACCTAGTCATTCACCAAATGATGTAATGGGAGATGTAAGTAAAAGAATAAGAATTAAATCAAGTTATAGAAAAATTGAAAATCAATTCTTATTAATATCTACGATAGAACCGAAAATGATAAAAGAAGCCGTAAAAGATGAAATTTAGATAGAGTCTATGCAAAAAAATTAAATCAATTTAAAAGAAATAATATTTAGATTTTAGAACTGAAACCTAAAAATAAATCAATAATTGGAACTAAATGGGTTTTTGGAAATAAATTGGATGAAAATAGAAATGTTATAAAAAACAAAGCTAAGTTAGTTGCAAAAAGATATTTATAAAAGGAAGGAATTGACTATGATGAAACTTTTGCACCCGTTGCTAAATTAGAGGTTATTAGACGACTTTTGGTTTTTGCATATTTTAAACTATATAAAATGGATATTAAAAGTACATTTTTAAATGATTACATAAAAGAAAAAGTACATGTTAGTCAATCACCCGATTTTGAAGAATACAGTAAAAAAGATTATATTTATAAATTATAAAAAGTATTGTACGGTCTAAAACAAGTACCAAGGGTATGGTATGATAGACTAAATGAGTATTTTGTGAAAAATAATTTCAAAAAGAGAAATGTAGACATTACTTTATTTATCAAGTATGTTAATAATGATATTTTTATTGTTTAAATATATGTTGATGATATTGTATTTAGATTTACAAATGAATATTTGTATGATAATTTTAGAATATCATGAAGAGTGAATTTGAAATGTCAATGATGGGTGAATTAAATTTCTTTTTTGAATTACAAATTAAACAATCTCTTCAAAGTATATTTATAAGTTAAGAAAAGTATGTAAAAAAATTAATTAAAAAATTAGGTATAAAAAATTCAAAACATATTAGTACCACTATATCTACCTCTATTAAATTAGACCTAGATGAAAAAGGGAAAGAGTGAATGAAAAACTCTAAAAAAGTATGATATGATCATTGTTATATTTCACCGCTTCTAGACCCGATATTTTATTTAGTGTATATTTGTATGCAATATTTCAAAATAAATCTAAGAAATCTCATCTTAAAACTACCATAAGAATTTTAAAATATATTGTCACGCCCCGACCCGGGGGCGTGAGCAGCTGCCCGTTACCCTAGATGCCGACTGTATTTTTACAAAAAATTGGACAGAATCTCCTCATATTTCGGAGATCTCTCAAGTATAATTTGATCTGTATAATTCACAACTATCCTGTCAATCAAATAAAAGGGTCATCTCGGTCTCAAGACAATGAACTAAACCACAGCAGACAATCAGGACAACACAAGACTTTTTAATTACTAGTTGTCCTAGCCATAAACCTCTAATGTCATGTCCAACTAGAGTATGAGCAACCGTCACACCGAGCGACCTAAAGTTTATACAAGGTACAACAATTTTCCAAATAAAAATTTTTAAATACTTATAGGTGCCTCAATGCAAG
Organism: Dillenia suffruticosa; assembly: GCA_033439265.1. Classification (NCBI taxonomy): domain Eukaryota; kingdom Viridiplantae; phylum Streptophyta; class Magnoliopsida; order Dilleniales; family Dilleniaceae; genus Dillenia; species Dillenia suffruticosa. Next base: position 11,278,600 of record JAVTVX010000027.1, on the reverse strand, counting down.
TAAAATGTGGGAGTTTTCCAAACAATGTCCATAATTTATACAGTAATTTCATATAAATGTACACGGCTAATTACGGATCTCAATATCATTTCCTTGTAGGGTCGAAATAAAATAAGGACTTCAAGTTTTTATTTGAATTAAATCTCGCCGTCGTGAATACTGAATCCACCAATATGCTACGAAAACCTCTAGATCCTGTAACGTCGCTCTATCATAGTAATCATGTCTGAGCAAGGTATGGAGAGGGGTGAGTATCAGGGAAGATATCCGGTAAGTGAGGGGATTAATATCAAGCATAAATAATGTGGGTGAACCATTGAAATGTCAAACAATATTATTCGTAACAATAATTTATATTTCACAGTAAAACATGATATATTATCAATTTGAAATCATTTAACCAATCACACGACATCAAGCATATATACATCCATTCAAAATCAAGTATTATTAGAGTAATCCAAAAATGATCCTATCAAATGTCAACCATGACCAGGGACATGCGCATCGGGGGTTTTATTATACATAAAGTTTAAAAGTCGCTCTCTATCCCAATATTGGCCATGAGTTCGCCGGGGCTAATTCATCATCGTGATAGAACCCCGCCCAGTGTTAGACGGTGGCGTCACACATGTCTTCCCCCTTATGTGGGTTCAACCAGCCACGCCTATATCCATTAAACATATGACGTTTGCGGATACCTCCTGCAGAAGCATATCTGGACAACCCGGTGCCTCTATAAACATCCTTCGTAGTTATGGAATTTATCAAAAAACATCATTTCATCACAAATGGCCACCCAGCCCATATAGATCATTAAAACATTTTAAATCCATATACCAATACAATCATCAAATCATTTCAAATCCAAGCCAATGCGACGGTAGAATAGAAAACATATCTGGTTCTCAAATAATGACACAATATTATTTCATTTCAAACCATGGATGCATAGTCATCGGAAATATAAATTTATGATACTCCAAATGTCACAAAACAAGTTTTAAAATTTAATATCATACGTCGAGTCCATGCATATCAAAAACATGCTTTATGAAAAACACGACAGAAACAAGTTTTACTATTTCATGCAAGAGATTAGGGTCTCACCTTTCTAGGGAGAGAGGTCAATTCTTATTTTCAAAATAAATCAAATCTGATTTCTCGAGTCTACAAAAAGATTTTCCTAATCAAATTATCACAATTTAATATCAAACAAAAGCCTAATAAGGAATTTTAAATTTTTCTTTCCAATTTAATACAATCCTAAATTTATACAATCTCCTTTTTAGATTCCCGTTTCATCAATTTTGAATCATTTAGCTCATAAATGATCAAATTTCTAATATTTCTCATATTTCCTAATTTTTCTCGAATTAAACATATTTCAGAATATATATGAATATAACTTCCGATTCTAAATTCAATCCAAATTCGACAAAATCAATTCAAATTTTGAAGTAATTGCATTTCTCTCACCTAGAGTTCCTCAGATCTCAGATCTAGTTTTTGTTCGCCTATCGAATTGGTCTAACCTGTAATATTTCCACATTTGAAACTATGTTAGTAACTAATTCAAATTCTAAGCACTAAACCCTGGAACTTCAACCAACGCAACCGTTACCTGTAGTGAAGAAGTCGTGACCTAGGGTTCGGGGATCGGTTGATCACTGCGGTTTGGGCTTCAGCTGGGGTTGCAGCAAGGGGGCCCGTGCGCAGGAAAGCTCTCGAAGGAGAGAACAGATTGAGGGCTCGCGAGCTGTGGCGGGCTCGCGGGCTGGCGCACTCGTAGGCTGAGGCGTCCACTCGTGCGCTCGCGGAAGGTCACTTGTTGTGGCGTGCTCACGCTGTGGTACGCGCGGTCGTGCGCTCGCACTTGCGCTGTGGCGCGCTGGCGTAAGGTCGCGCGCTAGTGCTCGTGCAGGGAAGCTTGCGCTGCAGCGCGCTTGCGCGGGAGGGAGGGGCAGCGGTGGAGAGAGCGACGGATTCAGGCGAGGGAGGACAGCGGGTCGCGGGAAGGGAAAAAGCTGGAGAGAGAGAGAGAGAGAAAGATTAAGGCTAAAAGCCCTAATCTGATTTGGGTGGGGGTGATCCATTTTGGCTCAAAACGCAATACTCCTCTGTTGTGTTTTTTTGTTAACTCTTACTATTATTATTATTATTATTATTATTATTATATTTATTATATTTATTTTTATAAATAATTAAATTTGTAAATAAAGAAAATTTAATAAATGGTTGAATATATATATATATATATATATATATTATTCATTTTACACTAAAATTCGCGTATACAGCAAAATTTAAAATATAACAAAAATTCAATTTAAATACCCAAAAGTCAAAAATTAATATAAATAAATAAAATTTCTCTTCACACACATATATATATAGACTGAAAAATATTTATTTATATATATTTTTCAAGAATAGTACACTCTTACTGATACCACAATGTCGGTATTATATATATAGTTAGTACAAAAAATTTAGAAATATGGTATCCAAAAAATTCAAATTTTGAACTAATTGGATATTCAGATACCGACTATGCCGGTTGTAAAATTGACCAAAAAAGTATCTCAAATACTTGTTAATTTTTAGGTGATAGAATTATAAGTTAGATATTTAAGAAACAAAACTCAGTTGTATTGTCAACATGTGAATTGGAATCTGTCTTAATAGTAAATTGTTGTGTTCAAATTTTGTGACTAAAACAACAATTTAGAAACTATGAATTAGATTATAAAAATATTGTTATAAAATATAACAATACAAGTGTCATTTGTCTTACCAAAAATCCCATAAATCATTAAAGATCAAAACATATAGAGATTATATACCATTTTATTAGAAATCATGTTTTAATTGGTGATATAATTTTGGAATATGTCGAGTCAAAAAAATCAACTTACTGATATTTTTACAAAACATTTAAATAGAGAAAGATTTGAAAATATTATAAATGAAATAGGAGTGCGCTTCCCATTTTAAGATTTTTCTATGAACAAAAAAAAAATTAGAACGTAAAGTTTTAAGTTAATAGAACACCTAGAGACTCTACATCAAAACTGTCTCTCTCTCTTCGAAAACCCTAACAGAAAACCCTAAACTCAAATTTCTGATGGTTTCACGCAAATTTTCGAGAATCATGCAAAAAATATCAAAGAATCCATATTCTTCTCACATTAACATCTCAGATTTGGACTCTTCAAGTTCCGATTCTTCAAGTTTTCCTTTCGATCATAATGCATATCTTCAGAACTTAAAATCAAATTTGATGTCTATTCATCCTTCTGATTCTCAATCAACCCAAATCAAACTCATTTTTCAAATCAAGAAGCCCATCAAAACTTTTCAGAAGAACAGATGCCCCAACCCCTTCGAATCCAAATTTCCTACACTCGATCACGACCAACCCTGTTTGAAATTGGTTCTTGTAGGTTCATTGGCTTTGATTATTTTAAGCAAATGGATTTGGAGATGCGAACTATTCCTAAGAGAATTGGTGGTGTTAGTTTATGTGACACAAACAAAAACTTCATTAGGAAGGCAACTTTTTATTTTTACAAGAACTTGGATGTTGAACAAGCTGATGCATTGAAATCAAGAATATTGGGGTTTAGAATTGAGATTGGCAAAAATGATATTTTTCAATATTTAGGACTTACATGGACAGAAGATAAGTCATTGGAAAACATAAAGAAAAAGGATGTCTATCGACTACTTCATTCAAATTCTGATTCTGGAATAGGATATTTGTTTGAAAAAGATTTTCCTTTTCTTGTTAGAATTATGCACAAAGTAGTTTTGATGTGCTTCATTCCAAGGTATGAAAGTTCTACCACTATAACTGTCGAGGATACTAGAATTTTGGTTGCTTTGCTGCTAGAGAAACAAATTGATATGGTCAATATATTTATCAGTCACATCCATAGGAACACAAGTAGCAAACCATATGGCAATATTCTCGTGAAACTGTTTGAATTTGAGGGATTTGATTTTTCAACTTTAAAGTATCCTGTCCTAGAGCCAACTGTGTTAGGTGAATCAATGTTCTCTCACATGGGAATAAGCATTTTTTATCAAAATGTCTGGAGAAGCAAAGACAATTCTTTCTAGAAAGGAAAATTTCATGGCAATGGTGGGATAAAATGTCCATTTGCAGCAAGGACCGGTGACAGCAAGGACCAGTGAAGAGCCTCTGAGATCCACCTTTGTATAAGATGAATCTTCAAGAAAAAAGAAAAAACAGGCTAAGTCAGCTGAGAATGACCGGAAGAAAAGGATTGAACAGAAACTTGATGAATATCTAAAAAGACAAAGAGACAATCAATCTAAGCTCAATGAAATTCTGAATTTGCTGTCCAGATATGCAACTTAGGCTCAAACATTTCTTATTCTGGTTTTCTTTGTTCTACAGTTTACTTCTGCATTTTTCTGACAAATTTGTGCTTCAATGATGTATTCTCATGCTGTACTTCTATGTCAAACTTTAATAATATGTGATATTTTTTTCTTTACCCTATTATACATTCTTTTTTATACAACAAAAAGGGGGAGAATAAAGTTAAAATGCACCTAATAGAAGACATATAATAACTGCATTTTGAAAGCAAGGAAACTGCACATATTGAGGGGGAGAATAATATGCAACATATCTTAAATCAATGCACAGATTGAGGACATTGAAGGGGCACTACAAAATCAAAGCGCTGTGCTGACGGTAATTTTTAATGACAGTGACTTTTAGTGACGGTTTTTATGGTTTATAAAGACGTGCTATAATAAAACCATTGGAAAATATAGATTTTTCCCAACTGACTAAAATGTCCGTGAAAAAAAGTTTATCAATTGTAGGTAAAGCTACCACAACCGTCTGTAAAGCAATATTCAATTTGGATGGTTAAAAATTATGGTCAGTAAATGTAATAATCTTTTTTGCACGGTTTAAAAACAATTTCAATATAAATTTTTTTTGTTATCTATTTAACAATACCATTTTCATAGGTTTTAGATGTATGGTAATAACAAATTCTACCATTTTTTAAAACTAGATTTTTTAAATTCTAATCTATATATTGTAATATCTGTAAAAACCTAATATTGTTATATTTTTGTATCATATATCCTTTATATTTGAAAATAATCTAAATAATATATTGTGGTAAATTTATGATAGTGATAGTTTAGTAAATAGGTGATAATGATAAGTAACAGCAGTAGGTAAATAGCTGGTAAGTAAATGGTAAGTGGGTAACTAAGTTTATATAATGGTAAGTTAGTGATAAATTTGTGATATATAGTCGTGGTAAATAGATGATAAGTAAATAAGTAAGTTTATATAATAATAAATTTGTGATATATAGTCGTAATAAATAAATGGTAAGTAAATTATAATTAGATGATAAGTGGATAAATAAGTTTATATAGTGATAAATTAGTAGTAAGTTAGTAGTAAGTAGATAGTAATTGGGTAACTAATTATATAGTGGTAAGTTAATGATAAATTTATGATATATAGTCGTGATAAGTAAATATTAAATAGATGATAAGTGGATAACTAAGTTTGTGATTTATAATCATTTTTTTAATCTACTATCATTATATTTATTTCTATTTTTTATTAATATACATTTATTTAATATTTATTAACATACATTACTTATATACATTAAATAATTTTATAAAATATTTTAATTATTTATACTAATTTAATATTAACTTATATACATTTTTTAAAATTTTAAAATGTATAAAGAATTTTTGAAAAAGTTTATGATTTAATAATTTGAAAATTAAAAATCAAAAAACATCATTTATTTATAAATATTATAGTTACTTCAATTTTTAAAATTTTTCTAAATAGTACAAAATTACGTATATTAACTTTTATTGTTATTTTATGAAGTTTTAAAAAACTATATAACACTACTTTCCTAAATTTTATATATTATCGAGATTTTATAAATTGTAAAAATATCATTAATTTTTCAAAATTTTTTATATTTTAATTTTTTATAACAATTAATTTTTTAATCTTAAATTTTATTTGTTATAATAATATAATTTTAATATAGTGGTCTGAGGCACGGTAATTGTCACGATACATAGTAAATCATATAATTTCGCTAAATTTAATTTAATTTTTATTTATATTTTTACTATTACATTTTATCATTTTTTATTTTTATTATTTTATTTCATTTTATCATTTTTATTTCCATTATTCTATTTCATTTAATTTTATTGTGTTTTTTTTCTAATTTTTTTGTTTTTCTAATAAGTATGGAATTTAAATTATAATTTATTAATAATTTAAAAATATATATATATTTAGTCACAAATATTTACCCTACAAAACATATAAAATTAATAAATTATAATCCATTCATAACATTCAATTTAAATATCATTCATCTGTTTTGAATATGTTAAAATCATAATAAAAATAATTCAAAGAGAATATAAAATAAAAAAAAATACTCCCAGAAAAAAAAATAGAGGTAAAAATGAGATAGGGAAAAAAAAAGTGAGAGTGAAATAAGGAGGCAAAAAAAAAGTGAGATTGATTAAGTTATATAATATAATATTAATAATAATTACAAGATTATTATACAAATATTATATTATGAAAAAGTACATTAGCTCGGTGATTTGATCTAAATTGGTAAATTTATAATAATATAATTATTATATTATTTGTCTCACAAAATATTTTCAAATTTTTTGTAAAATTTTTGCACTTCTGCTGTAATAATCTCTCTCTATTTTCATAAACAAGAAAATAAGTTTTCACAAATTTTTTCTTTTTATGCACTAATTTTTTGAAAATTTTCTATATTAATGTTAAATCTCAAATTAAAATAAAAATAATATGTTTATTTTTTAAAATCTTGATAATATGTTGGATGATTGATCTTCTTCGATTGAGCTTAGAGTAGTTGTGATTATGCTTATCCGTTGTTCTTTCAAATATCCAAGATAAAACTTAAAAAAGTGTGAGTGAGAGGTTTAAATGAGTTAGGGAAGCAGAGCTTTCAAGGGAAGGATAGAGAAACTTTGATGGCGGATAAAATTTTGTAAAGTATAAGTGAGATGTTTAAATGAGATAAAACTTTGATTATGCTCATCCGTTGTTCTTTCAAATATCCAAGATAAAACTTTAAAAAGTGTGAGTGAGAGGTTTAAATGAATTAGGGAAGTAGAGCTTTCAAGGGAATGATAGAGAAACTTTGATGGCAGATAAAATTTTATAAAATATAAGTGAGATGTTTAAATGAGATAGGAGAGAAGAATTTTGAAGAGAAGGATGAAAAAATTTTGATTGTGGAGGTTTCGTCTGCATTGAATTTATAATATATCATTTTCGCAAACAAATTTTTAAAATTTCACTTTCTCGCTTTTTCTCCCGCCTCTTTTTTCATTACCGCATTTTTTAATTTTTCACAATTTTTTTGTACTTTTAATTAATACCACCTTGTGATTTTTACTAATTCCTTACTTACGAAATATTTACTAACTACTTACTAACTAGTTACAACATTTCACAATTTTTTGACACTTTTTTTCTCTCTTTTTTTCTTAGTCACTATATTATTATACTCATTGTCTCCGTTTCTCCATAGTTCTCATGCAATGTAATTTTTAAAATTAATTTTTAGAGCTTGTTAATTTTTTCATATCTATACTCTTATAATTTCTTATAAATAGTAGAGTATTCGCGGTTTGTGTTGTCAGATAAATCTAATTAAATAAATGATTAAATCTAGTTTTCACTTAAATTTTCATATCAAAATACCAATTATACTATAATTATACTGTTTTTATTTGTTAGTATCATTATACCCGTTTATTACATGATGACTAAACCACATAGTAAAGTCTTTACTATATATGATTTACTATAAAGTTTTAATATTTAACTTCTTCCATGATTGATTTGTTCTTCGAACATGTTGCATTCACTTCATATGAAACAGTATATACGATATTAGAGTTTAATATTAATATATATATATATATGATAGTATATACTTATACTCGCAATTGAGTCACTATTGAGTAGTATGTATTGAATAGTATGTATATATAGTATTTATCATCTCTTTTAAGAATAATAGTTTAAAAAATAATATCAAGTTATGTAACAATAAATTTAAAATTGTATTATTTATTAACAACTAACAATATCGTGTTTATTAATTGTATTACCCACTAACAATATCCATCTCACCCTCTAACAAGTTATATGATATGATAGAACAAACATTTGCTCAATTGCTCAATTGCTCAATTACCATTGTTGACATTTAGGTACCAAGACAAAATTAATGTTGCTATGGGCGAAGATAAAATTTAAGTTGTACTGGTAACATTATTCTTGAATAGATACTCAAGACCAGTTTTAATATAGTTCAATAATTAAAGTAACCAATGTTAGAAAAACACAATTGATATTTAGGTAATACCTCTTGGTTTATCCCGTTAATCCTATAAGTAGTTTAACAAAATTTGACAATAAAGCAATCCAAACTTTTTACCCCAATTTTGTCAAAAGCAGAATATCATACACAATGAATTTTATTTTTCAAACGGTTTGATTAATTTTGTTAAAGTTATCATATCATCTTCCAACTATCTTGTAATGAGACAATGAATTTTATTTGAATTTGATGGTAAGGTGGTTTGATTTTCCTAAAATAAAATCAATTTAATTTAATAATTGTTTTATATTGTTTTTATTTAAATAGAAGTAAGCAAAGAGGGTAAAAAAGAAAAAAAAAAGATAAATAGACATATAACAAGTAAGTAACATGATAATTTGGCGCCAAAACTAAATTTTTCGCGGTTGAAACAAAAAACAAATAAAAAATTTTGACGATTAATTGATATCAAATTGTAAAATATTTTTGAGATTTTAACAAAATTTACCGCCCAATTTTTAAGAGAATTGCTTAATTGATTAAATATTATTAGAATTTTTAAATAATAATATTAATAATTTAAAATTATAATATATAAATTACTAATTTAATAATATACTAATTTATGTGGGCGCTTCCATACGTGCATGCCCCATGCCAACGCGGGCGCTTGCGTTGGCATGGTCGGGCGCCCACGCAAGCACTTGCATGCGTTGTTGCCCTCGCGCGGGCTTATGCCACCCATGCCATGCGGGCGCCTGCGTACACATTCGCACGGGCTACCATGCATGCCGCGCAGGTGCCCGTGTAGGCATGCGTCATAGGGCGAGCACCACCCTTTCACTCAATAATGTTATAATTAATATATAAAAAAATTTAAATATGAATTATGTAGAATAATGGTATAATTAATATTATTAATTTAAATAATGTAATAATATGAAATTAAAGGTTTTTAATATAATTTAGTAATAATATTGTAACATAACATAATAACAATGTTATAATATCGTAGTAATAGTTGATAACAGAAATAAAATACAAATGAAAATACAAAATCTTTGATGAAATAATATAAAAAAACAGTAGACTAAGATGAAATTACACTCTAAGGTGGTAAAAACTTGATGATCTAAAGGCGGTAAAAAAGTCTTTAAAAAAATGGAAAAAATTGACGGGCTTTTGAAAATTTTGAAAATTTATTTGGGCAGTGAAATAAACCAAATATTCTATAAATCATTCCCTCTGGACCCTCTTTCCCTTCCTCCCCTCAAAACCTCTCCTCTTCACTCAAAACTCGCGCTTATGAATCGACCAAAAGCTTCGTGAAGCAGATAATTACATATTTTTTTAAAATAAAATTTGGATTATACTATATTTTGAAATATTTTAAATTTTCACAATTTGTGCTCATTTTGGATGAATTAAATGAAGGATAAGTATTTTTACTGACCATAAAGAATCACAACCATCCCAGAACAATTTGACTTTGAAGAAACCCAATCCTCTGGTTTAGTACAGATTTAGGTACGAATGTTATTTTTTTTTTTCACACAATATTACTAATTTCAATTTTATTTTTGTTTTTCAATAATAATCCAAATTATTTGTATTCTTAGTTTCCAACGAACAACCATTATCTCTACATGACTGTATATAAAAGGTAATATTTTTATTTATAACAATTTTTATTTTTATGAATCGATTGACAAACTCCATCCAGAAAAGATAATATTTTTTTATAACCATTTTTATGAATAGATTGATATGAAGGTTGATACTACGACTGAAGCATTTTTGGGGCAGAAGATATGCCGAAGAGAAGAGAAGATATATAGTTATTTGATATACAATTTTTTTTTCTTATTCTATTAATGTATCAATCATTTTCAATAATAAAATGTATTATATTATTTTAGTAATTTCTTTATTTTATTGTTTATAACATTTCCTAAAATGTCAGCATGTGTAGTAATCGTACAGTATGTGATAATTGACGAAATAGTAATATTTGCTAACGGATATATAACTGTAGTAACCGATACAACATATGAACATATGTACTAACCGACCATAATGACTAACCGATAATAAAAGGTAACAATTGTGGTAACCAAGTGGTAATCGAGTGGTAATCGACGATAAAAATTATAACATTTCCTAACACATGAATAACCGTCTCTAAATCGCAGTTACATTTCTTAACAATTATGTGATAATCGATGATAAAAGATAATATTTGTGCAAATCGAGTGATAATAACCGAGTCGTAACTGAGTGGTAATCAAAATCAAGTAGTAACTGAGTCGTAACCAAATAGTAATCGAGTGGTAACTGATGATAAAATATAATAATTTTTATCCATACTTAGCGTAATTTTACCAACACTTTCTAACCGTCACTATAAATATATGACATGCTCCAACGGTGATTAAGATTGTCGATATAAACCTATCTCGACTGATATATAGCCAACTAAAATCCTATCCGTTGGAGAAGGATCTGCTAACGGTTTTAGTTGATTTACCATATGGTTTTTATCCGTCTGAATAAGTCATTTATTTTGTAGTGGGGAGAATAATATGTAACATATCTAGCAACATATCTTCATGCTTTTTTTTTAGAATATGCTTGAATGTACTCTATTGAATCATTTTTATACACTTATTTTTTTAAGATTTTGTTATCATCAAAAAGGGGGAGAATGTTAAAAAAATTGTTGTCACCTTAGTATGATAACAAAATCCTCATATTGTTCTAACTGATTTATTTAGTGTACAGATTTTTAATTCAAAAGATAGCTTTTGTTAAAAAAAAGTCATAAAACCAGTTATACAATCGGTCATAAAAGTAAGGATTATTTGGTCATAAAAGTAAGATTTTCTTATAATTGTTAAAGACCCAGCCAACAAGGTAAGTATGGCTTGGATACTACACTTAGCCTATAATTGTTTCTAGATATGCATAAAAATTCTCATAATATGATGACAACTCGTATTCCACTACTTAAAATTTTTTCTAAGTGTTGAAATGTGATCATTTGGGTATATTTGGATAATCATATCTTCTTATATGTTGAAATATTTCTAAAACCGAAAATTATGTTTCAAATAAGGTATGTGGAACTTTAATTTTAAGCATTTACAATACAAATATTTTGCGGATATGTTGGAGAAAAATCAGCTGAAAGTTGGTTGGTTACCTATTTTATATAACAGAATCATTTGTCAGAAAATAATTCTCAAGAGGTATTTGGTTTTCAATATCTTCACCACTGGCTTTGAACTTATGAATTTAATTATTTTACATTATAATATTATAGTTAAACAGTGAATATGATGATTCGTGATACAATTATTTTGAGATTTTGGTAGATAAATAAATGGGTAAAGTCAGCTATTTGTTCTAAAAAAATTCAGAACTGTGACTGAACTTCTTGAGTAAATTTCAAATTTTCTGGAAGAGTAATCATTTGGATATAATCAAATGGTTTTTGAATATGATAGATGGATGTTTAAACTTCAGAAAAAAATTATTTACAATCAGTAAATATCAAATATTATGAGCATTTCAAGTCTATTTTTCAGGGATAGTTGCTGAGCTGTTGTAGTAATTTTGAAGATTTTTTTAACTATAGTTTGGTGACCTTCTCTGGAATAAAGCACTACAGTAATTCAACCGGTCAAGTAAGGTGTGAACAATTGTAGCCGTATGAGAACAATCTCTGAGACTTCATAGCACAAAGAAAATCAAGAAGAAATTCTTTGCTCTGAGGCTGCTACTACTGTCATATTTTTTATATTTTGTAATCTTTTGATTGAACTTTTGTGTGAGTTATCTTCTATTGTTGGACGAAATAATTTTTACACTATGAAAATCAGAAGTCGACAAGTAGATGTATATTGTTGTTTTGGATCATAGTGGAAACTAGTAGATTGCTAACTCCTCACTTGTTTGATTGCAAAAGTGGATGTAGGCACAAAACCGAACCACTATAAACTAGATTTATCTCCTTACTTTTCATTTTATTTTTTGTTATATGTTGTTTAGATTGACCATAGGTTCAATTAGATCTAAGTGGAGTTAAATAAAAAATTGAAAAGTCAAATTTTAAATAACCAATTCAACCCCTTTCTTGGTTGTCTTTAGGACCAACAAGTTTGAACTTCTGCATTTAGGTCATTGGTTTGGGGGACATAGGGCCGAGATCAATATAATTAGGAACTCTCTCTTGGTATTCTAGCTAGAATGGTTGATGAGATAATAGAAGTGAATGAACAGATGATTCTCGAGAACTTCAAACTTAAATTATTTAAAATGTGATGAACTAAGTAGATAGAGATCAAAATGAGGAAATCACTATCTCTGAGGATAAATGGCGGTACACCATAAACTGTTAAAAGATTTGCTCCCACTGATAGACTTTCAGTAGAAATGATTAAAATGGTTACTTGCATGTATATGGAAGAAAAGAAAGAGAAAGAATAGAAGAAATGAAATATTGTATCTCTTTTTCTTTCTTTGTTATATAGTTATGTACTATGATCATGTATAGTAGGGATCTATTAACATGCGTTGTAGACCAACTTTTTTTTATGTATGTATTTAGAATGTCTTTGGTATTTTGAAAGGAATGCATATCTATGTGAGCATGCAAATATGTGATAATGATTTGTTCTTATTTCACATGATTCTACATATGTGAAGTATTTTAGTGGGAAGTTTTAGGTTGAAAGGATTTAAGTAATTTTCACATAAAATCTGATGAATTTTGTTGTTTTGAAATTAAATTGATGGTAATCAAACATTTGAATCATATATGATGATTGGGAATTTAGTGAACTTTTGAGTCTATATCTTGTATTCATTTATTATAAATGTTAGTTTTAACCACAAAATTGAAAGTATTATATGAGTATAAAAACTCACGTTTATCTCTCTTTGAAAACCCAGACCATGGCATCACAATCCATAATAGTTTACCTTAATAAGGGTGATAAGTTCAATGGCGATAATTATGATATTTGGCACCATAAGATATGGTATGTGCTCGAAGAGCAGGATGCCTTAGAGGGTATCAACCATATCATGCAAGACCTTGAAGTTGGAAATACTGCTCAGCAGAGAAGAGATCAAGAAGCTTACCGGGTGTGGAAAAAGAAAGATTCCACTATACATGGCATCCTGGTTAGTTCTGTGGTGGATGATCTCATTCACGAATGTGAACAATTCCCTACTGCTCATGACATATAGGTGTATCTCAAAGAGAAGTACGAGGGTACTAGTGTGACCCATTTGAGGCAGTTGACGATCAAGTTTGACACATATAAAAAGAAGTATGATCACAATATCAAACTACACCTGAGAACCATGTCAAATATGATAAGGGAATTGAAGTCATCAGATCATATTTTATCTAATGAGCAATAGGTTCAGACTTTAATTTGATCCCTTCCAGACCAATAGGAGCACTTGAAAGTCAATTGACTCATAATGATAACATTAAGACTTTTGTTGATACTGCTCGCCACGTGGAACTCAAAAATGAGTGGTTTGGTGCTGCAAGATCGATTTCTAATGCCTTTATAGTTAAGTCTAGTTTCCAGAACGTTTTGGGTTTTAAGCGCAAGGGGAACAAGAACAAAGGCAAGAAAGGGAAGAAGATTGTTGAAGGGTTTAAGAAGAATAATTCTAACCGCAAGAACAAGCGCAAACGGTTTTGGAAGAAGAATGACGAGCAAACTGAAGTGCTACAATTGTAAAGTTCTTGATCATTTCGCTCGTGAATGCCCCGAGCCGAAAAAGGTAGTACCTTGTAATGCTTCTCTAAGTGTTATATATGTCTCTAGTACTGTTTTACTTTCTGAATCTTATCATTTATGGATTATCGACTCAGGAGAAACAAACCATGTGACGAGAGATCGAGAAGCATTCGTGGACTTTTGTCGAGTTCCTCCTGGTGCAAGATGGATATACGTAGAGAATAATACGAGGATGGAAGTTAAAGGGATTGGCACTTACAAACTAGAGTTACGAAATGGCCAAACCCTAATTTTACACGATATTCTCTATGTACCGGAAATTCGATGGAATTTAGTCTTTGTTGTTGTTCTTCTTAGACTAGGTTATAATTTTAACTTTTCTCATGATAAGATCCGTATCTATAACAATGGTGTGTTTTATGGTATTGGACATCTATTGAATGTATTTCTTACTTTGGATTGTAACAGACAAATGTTTAACTGTTAGGTTAATCGTTATATTTCGTTAAATATTTGTTCTTCTAGTGATGCTAATATTGATGACAAAGTATGACCTGCAAGACTCGGTCATATTAGGCAGGACATGATGAATCAACTTCTGAAAGTAGGACTATTGGGTTCGCTTACTAAAATTGATTTATCGAATGTAAATATTGTCTTGTCAGAAAGATGACCTAAAAATCATTTGGAAACGCCGTAAAGGTTGAATTCCCATTGTAATAGGTTTACTCTTAATGAATATGAAGACTTGACATGGAGCGTCATATTTCATTACATTCATAGATGATTTCACGCGATTCGGTTATGTTTATTTGATTTCTCAAAATATGAAACACTTGAATGTTTTAAACGTTATATAAACGAAATAGAGAATCAAATGGACAGAACAATTAAAGCTTTAAGAACAGATTGAGAATGTGAATATCTATCAGATCAATTCGAGGATCTATGTAGTGAAAATGGAATCACTAGACAATTAACCATTTCTTATACATCTCAACAGAATGGTGTTGCTGAGAGGAGAAATAGAGCATTGCTAGATATGACGAGATCCATGATGGCGTAAGCTAACTTGCCTACTTTCTTTTGGGGAGATACATTGTTATCTATGACATATTTTGAATAGGGTGTCTTCAAAATCAGTACCAACAACGCCTTATGAACTTTGGATTAGTAGAACACCGAGTCTGAATGGACTTAGATCTTGGGGTTCTAGCCTATATTTATGACTCTTCCAATAAGTTTAGAAAACTAGGTTCCTAAGGAAAGAAGTGTAACTTTATCAGATACTCTGACCAGTCAAAAAGTTATGTATTCATTGGTGAGCGCGAAGATGGTACTATAATAGAAATTGAGTCATGAAATATGATTTTTTAAAAAAATGATTTTCTTAGCAAATGTGATATAACGAAAGGAGAGATTTTGTTTGAATTAAATAATTCAAATGATAGATTTGTGCTGGATGGATCAAGAGAACCACGAGAAGTTGAATCCCTAGATGATCCCAGTGGGAGGGATTCAAATTCCAACGATCCAATCGAATCATCGATTCAGAAAAGTGTTAGGAAATGTGTGCTCAAATATCATTATTAAATTGAAGGGTACACTTTTATCATTTCTCCGCAAGATGAGGATGAGCTGAAGAATGTGAATGAGGTTTTGTCTTGTCCTGGCAGGGATGAGTGGGTAAAAGCAATGCTGAAAGAAATAGAGTCGATGGATTCTAACCATGTTCAAGAACCGGTTGATCTTTCACTTGGGCGCAAACCTATTGGGAATAAGTAGGTTCTCAAGGTTAAACATAAAACTGATAGAACAATTGAGAGGTACAGAATTCGGTTAGTAGTAAAAGGTTATACCCAACAATAAAGTATTGGTTATGAAGAAACTTTTTCATAAATAGTGAGATTTGTCTCTATTCACCTATTATTGGCTATTGTAGCCAATCTAGATTTAGAATTATATCAGATGGATATGAAAACTACGTTTCTCAATGAAAAATTTAAAAAAGAAATTTATAGGGAACAACCAGTAGATTTCATAGTTGAAGGCCAAGAAAACAAAGTTTATAAATTGAATATATCAATTTATGGTCTCAAATAATTTTCAAAACAATGGTATTTGAGATTTTACAAAACTGTAATCTCTTACGACTTCATAATGATTGATGAAAACCATTGTGTTTATATAAAAAAATCTAATAATAAGTTTGCAATTCTAAATCTGTATGTCGATGACATATTTTTAAATGGAAACGATATAGAATATGTCTTGAATATCAAGAGTTAGTTATCATCAAATTTTGAGACAAAGGACATGAGTAAGGCAGAATTCATACCAGGTGTTAAGATCTACAGAGATCATTCCAAGAGATTGTTAGTTTTATCTCAAAAATCTTACATTAAAAAGATTCAAGAATGATTTAGGATCGATAGTTGTAAACCCATTGATACTTCTGTGACTAAAGACGAAAGTTTAAGATTGGTGATGTTCCTAAAGACTATTGAAGAAAATTATAAGATATCAAAGGTATCGTATACTAGCACTGTTGGGAGTCTGATGTACGCTATGACGTGTATTGTATTACTCCCGGCTGCAGTCCGAGGAGCGGTAAGAGCTGAGTGTGCAGGTGCCCCTGCTGGCCTGTGCCAGACATACCAGTACGACTCTGTAAAGCTAATCCTCCTCGACCTAAATCGAGACAGACACTCTTAACGTGACCTTGCTTCCCACACTGGAAGCAAGTAACTGGTACTCTACATGTCCCAAAGGCATGGTGGTTGCTGAATCTAAGGCAGAAGGGCGGTCTTTGTGTAATAGACTGCATAGAGACACTAGGGGATGGTGCCCCAAAACCCTGTAGTCCAGGTCCCTGTCCCGATGCTACTAGTCTGAAGCTAGAACCTCCAGGATATCTAGAACTTCTACCCCTCTTTGACGACTGTCCACTCTGTAACCCAGTCTTCCTCTTCTGGTGACTCTCCCTCTGTCTAGCCTCTGCTCGGACGATCTCTTCCGCCCGATACACTGAATCAATCACCTCTGATAGTGTAAAAGAGGGAGTCACCGTCATATACTTCCCGATACTCAATTGGAGGCCATCTTCAAACTTGAACCTCATCTGAGCCGGTGTAGCCATGTTGGGGACAAAGGCCGCTAGTCGTCTAAGCTCAGTCTCGTACCCTGAAACTGACCTCGTCCCCTAGCGCAAGTGTAGGAACTCCGTCCTACCACAAGAGGGTAAAGTACCTGCGGTCGAACTCTCATAGAAAGTCCTCCTACCGCAGGATCTGTGTAGCACTATCACGGATAGCCTCCCACCACAAGAGGGTATCTTCGTCGAGGAGTCTCTCAGCAACTCTCAATCTGAACTCCTCTGACAATCCCAAATCCGTAAGGATCCTACGAATCCTGTTGATCCAGTGTTTCGCCGCTACTACATCACTGGATCCTGAAAAGTCTGTGCATCCAAGCTGTCGAGACTCTTTCACCAACTGAGTGAGTTCGTAGATGCGCCTCAAAGTAGCCGACGTCTCATCGGTCGGAGTAGAAACGGAAGGGCCGGCCACCGAAGGAGGAATCGGTGCCGAAGGAGCAGGTACGGCCACAGGTGCGGTCGCTGGAGTCTGTAGTAAAGGTGGTGGCATCTGCGTTCCTGTACCACTCCTACCACTGCCTCAAGGCATCGAGTGGTGGTGGAGGAATATCGGCTGTAACAGCCGGTGGAGGTGCTGGGGGTGGCGCTGGTGAGCGTGCTCGAGTAGAGGAAGCAACCTCTAGTACTCGTGACGCCTCAGGTGCCCTAGGTGTATCAAGCACTGTAAGACCCTCAAGTGAGGCGAATCTAGCACCCCTCTTACCACGTCTAAGTGGCATAATTCTGCGAAAAGAATACATTGTTATTAAATAGAAATCAAGAGTTAGGGTTAGTTGCTTCGTACTAATCCCCTAAAAAAATGAACTATAATTCAAAATATTTGAATGCGAAATAACGGGTTAGAAGCGTTATGTATCCAACTCCATAACCTAGAACTTTTCATATACTTGGGAAAACTCTTACTACTATCTTTTCCCCAACCTAAACGCTCTGATACCAATAGAACTGTCACGCCCTAAACCGGGATTGTGAACAGCCGCCCGTTACCCCTAGATGCGGGCTATATTTTTACAGAAAATCGGACAGAGCCTCCCATAAATCGGAGATTTCCCATGTACAATTAAACATGTATATGCAAAATCAACATGTAATTTAAACAAATGGTCATCCCGTCCTCTCCAAAAGCAACAAATTTCATCTCCAAACATCCAGGACAACGCAAGGTTTTACAATTTCCAACAATTCTAGCTACAGACCTCTTCTGTCATACCCAACTAGAGCATGAACAGCCGTCACACCGAGCGAACCTAAATTTTATGTAAGATACTCTAATTTTCCCAAGTAACATTCAGATATGTACAATCGCCTCAATGCAAATAAAATATGAGAGTTAAATTATACACTCATCCCAAAATAAGTACATGGCCAACTACGGATCTCTATATCAAGATCTCGCAAGATCAAAACTAAATTAAGATTTCATATTTTTATTTAAAGTAAATCTCACCGTCGTGAACACCAAATCCGCTCTAAAGTCTGTAATGTCGCTCTATCACAATAAACCTGTCTGAGGAGGGAAAAGAGAGGGGTGAGTATAATGGGAAGATACTCAGTGAGTGAGGGGGATAATATCAAGCATAAATAGTATGGGTAAACTATTGGAGTGTCAAATAATATTTGAAACAAAAATTTATATTTCGCAACAAAATATGATATGTTTAACAATTTGAAATCATTTAATTAATCACACGATAACAAGCATATATGCATTCATTTAAAATCAAGTAATATCAGAGCGAGCAAAAAATGATTCTGACAAAGGTCAACCGTGACCAAGGACAGGCGCATCGGGGGTTTTATTATGTATAGATTTTAAAACACTCTCTATCCCAACGTTAGCCATGAGTTCGCTGGGGCTAACTCATCAACGTGTATAGGACCCTACCCGGTGCTAGACGGTGGTGTCACACACGTCCTCCCTCTACGTGCATTCAACCGGCCTCGCCTATAGCCTTTAGAATAAAACCTATGCCTCTACAAACGTCATTCGTAGCTACGGAATCATTATAGTATCATAAGGGCACGACGTCCCACAAGTAACATCATATCATCGCATAACTAGTGGGCATCCAACCCATATAGTTCATCAAAACATTTCAAATCTGCGTGCCAATATGTTTTATCAAATCATTTCAAACAGTATATCAATGCAACGGTAGAAAAGGAAATTTTAAATTTTCAAGTAATGACATTATTATTATTTCATTTCAAACCATAGATGCATAGTTATCGTAAATATAATTCAAAACACTCCAATAATCACAAAACGGTTTTGAAATTCAATATCATACGTCAGATCAATGCATATCAAAAGTATGTTTTATTGAAAATATGACAGAAAACACGTTTTACTATTTTATACAAGAGATTAGAGTTCCACTCACCTATTTAGGGAGGGTGGTCACTCCCTATTTTTGGACAAGTCTCCAAAAGACAAAACTAATCAAATTATCAAATTTTATATCAAATAAAACCCTAATAAGAGATTTTAACAACAAAATTTATTCACACTTTCAAGTGATTGCGTTTCTCTCATTTAGCGTTTCTCGGGTTTCAAACCTATCTCTCGTTCGTCCGTCAGGTTGATCTAAAATCTGTAATATTTTCAAATTTCAAAAATATTAACAACAACTAAATTTCTAACATCAAACTCTAAAACTTCAACCAATTATAGTCGTTACTTGCAGTACAGAAGATGCAGGTGAGCTCTCGAAAGAAACAGATGGGCCCGCTGGTGGGCTCACGGGCTCTCAGCCCGGCTTGCTGGTCGTAGTGGGCTCGTGGGTCAACAACGGGTGCACGGGCCGCAATAGACCGTGGGTTGCAGTGGGCCACGGCTGGACTGGGCCTTGGGCCGCTGGTGGGCTCGCGGCTGGTGGGCTGGCCCGTTCACAGGCTAGGGCTCACGCTCGCACAGAGGGTCGCGCTGGCGCTCGTGCTGGGGTTGCGCTGGCTCGCACAAGTGTCGCTCGCTGGCTCACTTAGGGTCGTGCGTCGGCTCTCGCTGGGTCGCGCGTTGGCTCGCGCTGGGTCACGCGCTGGGTCATGCGCTGGCTCACGCTGGGTCATGCGCTGGCTCGCGCTGGGTTACGCGCTGGCTTGCGCGCTAGCTAGCGGGAGATCGCACACAGGGCTTACGATGGCTCGAGGAGGCAACGCTCGCGGGAGGAAGGATCTGCGCAGTGGCGTGCTCGCAGGAGGGCGGCACCCGCAGCAGGGAGGTCGCGCAAGGGAGCGCTCGGGTTCGCACATGAGAGATCGTGCTGCGGCTAGGTGCGGTGACGGAAGGGAGAGGCCACGGCAGAGGAGAAGGCAGCGGCGAAGGAGAAGAGAAAGAGAGAAAGAGGGAGAGAGGGAGAGAGAGAGAGAGAGAGAGAGGAAAAAAAAGAGAGATTAGGGCTTTTTAGCCCTAAACCTGATTTTTTTTTTTTGTGTTACATACTCGCCCTGACATCTGTTATGCCGTGAGTTTAGTTAGCAGGTATCAATCCAATTCAGGTCAGAATCAGTGGATTACTGTAAAGTGGATTTTGAAATATTTGAAAAGAACTGCAGACTATTATTCCCTTTGTTATCAAGGAAATGATTTGCCATAGATGCCGATTGAGGTGGCGATTTAGATGAATGTAAATTTACCTCAGGTTATGTTTTCTTGCTAAATAATAGCGTCATCTCTTGGAAAAACAAGAAACAAATATGTGTATCACTTTCAACAATGGAAACAGAGTTTGTGACTTGTACTTTTACAGTTCAGGAATGTATTTGGTTAAGAAAGTTTTTACAACACTTGAGAATTATAAGCGATCTAGTGGGAGCTGTGACAATTTATTTTGATAGTCAATTAGCTATCGCTTATACAAAATATCTCAAATACCATGGGAGAACTAAACACATAGATACAAAGTATAATTTTATTTGAAACATTGTTGATAAATGGGAGATAATGTTGAAATATATGCCTACGCATATGATGGTGGCTGATCTGTTGACGAAACCTATATCTAGAAATATATTTTTAAAGCATGTAAAATCTCTGGGATTACGTAGGATGTAATGACAATGATGTATTACTTATAATTTTAATGACATTTGAGTTTGTTTTGTACTTGTAAGTTCTTATGTCTTGATTTAAAGTATGTCAAATAAGTTTTTGAGATTGGCTCTCTTACATGAGTAATCCCCTCTAATATCTATGTGATATGTAGGGATAAAGCAATGTTAATTTGTGATTAATTAACATATATATATGTCATCTTAGTAGAGAACTAAGATGAGATTACCTTATATAAATTTCCTTGGTAATCAAAATGGATTTCCCACAATCCATTACGCTTGTCTACGAGGCAAGTGTGATTTTCTCTTGAAATTGTGATGATTATGGAGAACTTATAAGAAGAGAAAGTCAAGTCAAATATTATGGTACACTTGAACTAAAACCTGTACGATATATTATAATTTTGAAATACACATACGCTTCTAATTGAATAGAAAAGGAATTATAGCACATGTTTCATACCACGTGAGCTTTCAATAACCTTATAGGTAATGAGTTAATGAATCCATCTACCTTATTGTGTGAGACCCAAATGTTTGTATTTAATCTCATTCAATACCCTTAAAATTTTCGCCTATTTTTTGAAATTTTTTTATTGTTGCTATTTTAGTATGTAATCAAGAGATTATGATTGATTCGGTCTTGCGGAATATGTCTAGGAAAGCAACTAAAATGAAGAGGATAATAATAGTGTAAAAGAAAGATTATCTTATAGCTGATACGTTGTTTTGTATTCACAAGCCTGTTAGTTATGTTTTAACTTAATGTTTTGAAATATAATTGTGAATGTAAAATTTGTATTAAGTCAAGTATGCTCTCATTTGTATTGTTTGAGGGACAAGAGATACATTGACTGTGTGTGGTAGAAAAAAATTTGAAGTATAGCAAGACTTGATATTCTTATTGTATTAACTGGTGAGTTACTATATATTCTTAACTGGCGTGTAGTTATAAGCTCTTAATGTACTCGCTGGTCACACGATCCATTTGCTTATATGAAATTATTGATATATGAAAATGACTAAATTAAATGCGAATTTAACCCTCATGTACGAGTGAGAAATATTGGAAATTGGAGGGTCTGGTCGCCTATGTGGGTTTGATCCGACCCAAATCCTTTTATTAAAGTTCAAATGGTGTGGAAATAAGGAAGATGGGAGTTGTTTTTTCCCAACTCCCTTTGGTAATTTGAATTTTAAAAAAAGGATAGAAATTGCCCCTTGTTTTAACTTGGTAAGACAAAAAAGTGAAGTAACGTGTGTGTAACTTTCAAGAAAACTCCTTCATCTTCTCCATTGTGCAAATCCTAAAAAAAAAGGAAGAACACAAATCTCCATTGTTGAGAGATTGAAAGAGAAACCTATTCATATATCATGTCGAAAACATTTGAATCGTGAAAAATAAAAACAAATCATACGTGATTACTTTTTTTACTGTGTATCAAAAGAGTTAGTGATTCAATCCTAAATTTTAGAATTTTGATTTATTTTAAGACATGAAAATCATGTATTGATTATATGAAAAAGTTTTCAAAAGTATTATCTTATAAATCCGAACCTGGCCCATTTATTAAAGGTGTCTTGTTTCATAAACTGAAACGCCCCTTTGAAATAATCCATCCACTTCACATGCCACTGCTTCTTTATGGAATTACTAAAATATAATAAGAAATGATTTTTTTTTGCTATAATTTTTTCTTATTTCTTAATATTATTTATCATTTGACAACCAATTTTCCTCCGCTACCTATGTAAGTTCAAGTGCACAAAGCTGAATCCCTGGAACCTCATGACATTTTGAAAGATTTCCTTAGTGGCTTAAGAGATATTCAAGTTATGCGGTGTCAACTATGTGCGCAGGTTATCACAAGAATAAATTATGGTCAAAGTATGACTATCAGTGGACTTGCTGGGGCAGTTTCGTTGGCTGGCTTCGGTGCAGAAATGTGGACTACTGTTGGAGGTGGAAATTGGCAGATTGCTGCGGGGTTAATTAATAATTCAAATGTTGCATTGCACCTCAATGAAGAGATAGAATCTATTGCCAATCTTGGAGATTATTATGAGCTTACTTCCTCCAATGGAAACAGTTACAACTGTCAAATTACAGTGGTTGCCATGCCACTAGATGAGCTTAACATTGCGTTCGGTCCGTAAATTTCAATTCCAGAGAGGAAGTTACAGCACACACATGCCACTTTTGTGAGGGGGATTCTGAATCCTGTGAGAGTTGAACTTATGAATTATTTTCATATTCTGCAGCTCACATATTTTTTCTTGTTTTAATAATGTTCTTGTTTACTTATCTATCAAGGTCTATTTTGGCCTGAGTGCCATATCAGAAATTCCAGAACTTTTGGCGACTATAGAAGATCCTAGGTTGATCTTCACTTCCATTGCGGTTCTCAAGAAGCATGATGAGAAAGATAACACTTAATAAGATATTTTCCCGACAGCCCATGGCTGATGCAGATCTCGATTTCCTTTTCAGGTAAACATTTGGTTGTTCATTCACAAAAACTGCAAGCATTGCATTCCAATGGGAAAGAGCTAAATTTACCATTAGCTTCCTTTCATGGTTGTCTGGATGGTATTGAAATAGCTGCTATGTTGAGTGACCAATGGAAACAAAATATGGTACCTAGCACCACATGGTATCCAACTATTGAGATTCAAGGGCAAGTTGACATTCCTAGAAGTGCTTTTGAGATGAACTTCAGACCGTTGTTATTGAAGAAGCTGCTGCCTCAATCTTTGTTCTAGTTGCCATTGTTTTTGATTGAGAGTTTCAAGTCTATAAATTGATATAACTTCGCATGGTCTTGCCTTCTTTTAGTCTTGATGATATTCAGTTTATTGGTGGCCAAAATTAGATATACTGGATGTTGATCTCTTTGCTATTGCTGGCAGTGTGAGAAAGGAGACTGCTCGCATAGATTGGGGTGCTTACCCTCGATACAATGCCCCAGAGGTGTTTGCACCCTTTATGTTGGACAACGGGCACTTGTATTACATAAATGCTTTTGAAAATGCAGCAAGTTCGATGGAAACAACTGGAGTTGCTGCTGAGAACATAGCTAGGCTCATTCTCTCAAGACTTTCTGGCCAGGTTCTATCCAGCCCTTCCATTTTAGAAGAGGTTGCTTCTGATAAAGATGCAGTGCACCTTGATCTTGTGCTTGAGCTGTTTTAAAAATCGTGATATATTTGCTTAAAGGAGCACATGTAGGTTCTTCACGATGAGCAGAGTGAATATCTTGAAATATGTAATGTATAAGATACATAAATGCAAAACTAAGCAATGCTGATATGCAGCCCTCTTGTATGAAAAAATTTAATTTTTAGGATGATTTTATGAAAAATAAAAGCCATATGCCTTAAGTTCCAGGGTGAGACAAATAAACCAATTTTCAGGTCCTTCGAATCAAACAAAAAATTAAACCATTTACATTACCCAAAAAAAAAAAACCATTTCTAATTATGTATATATAAAAATTTATTATTTTGTTATCACATTTTATCCTTACCATATTTTAATCTTAGAATGTTGACATATCATGATATTCATACTGTATCATATCTATATTCTATATCCGCATACGTAGCTCATAGATTTAATATACCTTTGTTTGTTGCCTTGGAAAATCATTTCCTTTGTTATCTCTCATGCATTTTGCATGCATAAAGAATGCATAAGGCTGTATTTTATCTAATTATCTTTGAATAGTTTCACAATGTGTTTTCGATAAAATTATCAAGTGGCGACAATTTCTTATATTGTTTTAGAGTTGGACCGCTTTTGAATACAACCTAAGTACATGCATGAGATGATAAAATAACGAGCATAAGTCATACTTGAGATATTTCAACCTAAGTAGATGCATAATACACTACAAATAACCATATCCTATTCTTTGCAGGTGAGCATCGAAAACGATTGAAGGATTGGCAATATGATCTTAACAACTGCCACTATTATGTCTCCTTTTGGAAGTAGTTATTAAAAATAATAAAATGGTTAAAGGAAATTAACACAAAGGAAGTAATTAAGAATTAACACTTAATTGTTATCGAAGACAATAGAGCTAACTCCCATCATTTATAAGATGAGCCTCAATAGGAAAATGACAACAAAAATCATGTACAGATTTGACACACTTTTAATCGATCTTTGGGTTTAAAATTAGATAGTGATATAACTCATTAGTATATAAATTTTTAATTCAAATGAAGAAAAAACTTTTTTGATCATAAGTTTTTATTTAAAATACTATATAATCTTATCGTTATATTTTGAATTTTTGTAATAAAAAGAAATTCAATTCCGTATATGAGCAGTAAATCTTTCATTTGCATTCCCTTTTTGTTTAGAGGCATAAAAAAATAAAAAAATAAAAATAAAAATAAAAAATAAAATAAAAAAAAAAACTCAAACATTATTTGGAAGGGTATTATTAGAAACTTAGAAATGTGGCGGTGCAAAACTTAAACTAGTAAAATTTATACCCTCGAACCAAACACAGCCTTCCGGGCAGAGGCATAGGGCACGTAAGAAGAGAAGTGGAAGAGCGAGAATCACAATCGCGCATACTCCAGAACTTGGAAAGCCCATTTTGTCTTCGTCTGTGTCTTTTCAATTTTCACCAACTCTGAGGAAATGTCGAGAAGGCCGAAGAGAAAGCAGGAGGACTTCGCCTCCGATGGAGATTCCGACGGCAATACTCCGCCTAAGAAGTCCTCCAAGAATGAATCTTCCGATGACTCCGACGACATCGTTGTCTGCGAGGTCCTATTTCTCTCTCTTTCCCCCTCTCTCTCCATATAAAACTGTACAAAAATTGAAAACCTACTTTCTTTTGCTGTGATGGTGTTTAGATTTCGAAGAATCGAAGAGTGGTTGTGAGGAACTGGCAAGGAAAAGTTGTTGTTGATATTCGCGAGTTCTATGTCAAGGATGGCAAGCAAATGCCTGGCAAGAAAGGTCTCTCTCTCTCTCTCTCTCTCTCTCTCTCTCTTTCTCTCTCTCTCTCTAATATGTTATGTTATTCTTTAGGTTTTCATTTTGATAATCACTTGTGCATTAGCCTTCTTTTAACTACTAATGTGGATTAATATTAGCCAATAAATTTGATCCAAGTTTACTTGGTTTGATGTGTAAACCGGTAGCATTAGAATTTCTCTTTTTACTTGTCTGCAAATGGTGTGCAATATCTATTTCCCCTTTCTAAGGGATTAAAATTTGTATCAGTAGCCAGGCATCTTTTTCTGTTGAGTTAATGTATGTTTAAAAAACAATTAACCCCTTTTGTTTATTCTACATCTCGCTTTTTTGAAGAAATTGCACTTTTTAAGGTGTTAGTCATTTATTCCTCTTGATTTCTCATCAAACTTTCATTAAATATGGAGCAATCATAGAACCAGAGTTCATGGGAGAAAAATGTTACTTTGATTCTGAACAGGAGCTAACTTGAGTTATAAACACTAACTATTTCAAATGATATTCAAGATTTAAAACTTGACATGATCTTTGTGCTTGATAAAGTATTTAAAAGGATGTTTTCATGCTATGGAGTTTATATTTGATATAAAATGCTATTGTCCATAGATTGGGCTCTAGCTTATTTGTTCTTTTTCCGGATACACTGAGCTTTTGATGTTTTTAGATTGTATGCTAGTGGCTCTTGACAGCTGTTATCTTTTGGCTGAAATGGGTTTTGGAGAAAAAGAGGTTTTGCCATCATATCTCGTCTTTCATTGTGGAGGTCTAGATTATAATGTCATGAGCTATGTGATGCACGTGTGATTAAACTTGTGAATGATATACTTTGTGGACCTATGAGAATGATGTGTAAGAGAGAATTTTCTTTACATGAGTCATGTCTCCACTGTGTTTGGCTACGATTCCTCTTTTACTTCAAATGATAATCATGGTAAGATTGATGTTAAGAGGATTGCGTGTGTCTTAATGAGCAAGAGACCTCATCGAAGTCCTAGTGTTAGTTGTGGACATGACACATGATGTTTGAAAATTATGTAGAAGTTCCATCTCCACCCAACTTTCTTTCAAATGGACAGAGCACCATGCTGAAATCTCCATCAATAACTCAAGCATGACAGTAATGCACTCTAGATCCTACTCTAGGAAGGTATCTCCTAATCCCCTCTTTAGGACAATACACCCTCGAAAAAGGGAAGCCATCTCATCCTCTACCAAATAAGAAACAGAAGCACTCCCACCATGCTATCCTTGACTTGTATAACACTCCTTCCATAACACTTAGATGCTTCCTGCACTATCACACACAGGAATGGATAAACTTAGACCAAATCTACCTCCCCAAACACTACATTTCAAGTTCTCATTCATTCGGCCATCTTAATCTCCTGCAAACATGTCATTTCTACCTTATTTACTACGAGAAACCTTTAACAACTGCCCTCTTGCCTTATATAGGGCATCTAAACAATCATAAGGCCATTTTCCCTATTATCTCCCACTTTCATCTTTCCACCTGTTGAACCCTCCGTCTCATACACCATGTTTCACTCTAATCTTAATCCATTGTTTGCCTTTTCTTGTTGAGAGAGTGCCCTTCCTTGAACTACTTGACTAGAAGTTCAATCTATCTAACCTCAAAACCCTCCACCGAAACCTCTATCCCCTTACACACTTAAGTCATCTCCCTTCGAACCCACTGATGCTCTTTCTTGGAATCAGCTACACTCTCCATCATTGGCTTACAGGCAAGCTTTCCTTGTCTCCTACAAGCTGTCACCCCCCAATGGGGTGGGAGAGATGAAAAAATCTCCACTCACTCCATCAACAACAAAATCTGTAGACCTTCCCCCAAATTGACATTATCAGAAAAACACACTCATCTTTAGCCCCCTCAAAATCAAGCCATGCCATCACTCCCTCCCTGTTGCACCCTTCCCCTAACTTCTCTAACCCTGCCTTTGAGACCGATATTTGTTCCTGTTTTCTATGGGTTTAGATTGTGATTTAATTGTCATTGTGGTATATAGCCCGAGGGTTCTATACTGTTTTGGAGAATTCTTAAACTTTTGTTTTGTTTTATTATTATTATTTTTTTCCCCCGAGGGCGAACCTTGGTGCAACGGTTGAGTTGCTCCTTTGGTGACCTCGAGGCCACGGGTTTGAGGCATGGAAACAACCTCTTTGCAAAAAAATACAAGGGGAAGGCTGCGTACATATATACCCACCCTCCCCCTACCCGCGCACTAAGCCGAGGAGCACTTTGTGTACCGGGTGAGCCCTTTATTATTATTTTTACCCCCTCTTCCAAGGACTTTTGGTCTATGCAATCAAGGTCTCCCAAGTTTAGTAAATGGTCCAAAAGACCAGAATCGTCAATTCGTGCCTAACGGCCTGACTGAACCAGACTGTAAGCCCCTTCTGAGATGGTCCCGTCCACACCTCCAACTCTGGTGGGGGCTTGATTATCCAAAACCAAATCTATACTAGCCTGGTCTTTTAGATGACTTCCTAGAGACACGCTTGTTGTGTAACCTCTGAACTAGTCCTTTTCCTGTCAGCCTTCACAGCTGTGTCTTCTAAGTTTTTAGCCTCCTTGCTCTCAACCATAGCAACCCTACAATCTGACCTGCAATTATGACAGAATCCCAGTTTTTGTTGTTTGTTTGTTTGTTTGATTTTTTTTTATTTTTTTTTTATTTGTGTGTGTGTGTGTTACCTTTGCAGAATAAGCTGTCTTCCTTCTCATAACTCTGAAGTACCCTGAAGCGGTGGCCTTGAAAGCCCTCCACCATCGAAATCTGTCCAGCCTCAGTCTTCCTCATCTGACCTTCCAATGACCTCATAACTTTTTCCCCAAGATTGCATATGGCCTTTGATACATTCCTCCAACTTAACACCCCAAAGCCATCTAAAAAGAAAATTCTCCATTGTCCCTGACTGATTAATCTCCATTTGCGACTGGAATCTTCCAGCCTTGCTCCTTTTCAAGCTCAAGTGCAGAGCTCGATCGTGACTTCTCATTTTACTTAGCCAAGGAGTCTCCCCTTTCTTGTTCCAGCTCAGCTCATGCCTTCACAAATTAGTTGATCTCCTTAGCATAAAGAAAAGTAGGTCTAGTTTTCAGAATGCACTTGGTGTTGCGGATAATCTCTTCACCAACCCTTGCATCTCATTGGTGAAATCAATTTGATTTTCTCTCTAAACTCAGCAAACAGTGGATAAATCCCAAAAGTTCTTCATAACAAAACTCCTAAACAACCTGACCTTGCTGGCATGTGATCTCCCCCTCCCGTCCAAGTACATAAACCACAAAAAGCAGAGGAAAAAAGGAGGTAGTGGGAGAAATGCTGAGACGGATAGAAACAAACGAAGTGTACTTTCTACAGATTCTGACCATTACCCAATCATCACTAGAAAAGAGAATTGGGTACGCTAACTCGGAGAAACTAGCGTGCTGAGATGGAGAGGTTGCAACTTCAACATGGTACAGAAGCATGAAAAAACTTGAGTCATAGCTATACTAGGAGGAGTAGGTGTTGGCCACCTCCGACATGAAAGTCTGGTGAAAACGCCTCTTGCAACGAGATGTACAACAAGATGTACAGAAGCATGAAAAACCCTCGGGGATGAAAGTCTGGTTAAAACATTCGGAGGAGTACATGAAAGCCTGGTGAAATCAATGAGATATACATGAAAGTCTAGTGATAACATTCGGAGAAACAAGCGTGCTGAGATGAAGAGGTTGCAACTTCAACACAGTTCAGAAGCATGAAAAAGCTATGAAAAAACTTGAGTCATAGCTGTACTAGGAGGAGGAGTAGGTGTTAGCCACCTCCGACATGAAAGTCTGGTAAAAACACCTCTTGCAACGAACCCCGCTTATCCCTATGCGAGGCTAATTGTTAACTGGAAGATATTGTATTACAAAGTGGGGGTGAAATTGTGGTATTTTTGGTCTTTCATGCAACTCGTAACATTGAATATCTGATGTTTTTGTAGTTTCTTTAGGTTCCCTCCTTTCCATTAGCATCTCCTTTTCTTAAGTGGATTCACCATCCTTTTTTGTTGTGTAACTTTTTTCTTTTTTAATTAATCTTATTTGTTTATGTAAGTACTCCAAAAAGATTGGGGAGCTCTCAAATTGAATTCTTTTGTCTGGATGATGCTGCCAGAATTATTTGTGAAATGGTTGAACCTTTTTAACAGTGATGTTTGAAGTGGTTAATATTGAGATGAATTTTGATGCCTGTATTGTTTTAGATATTTGTTAGATTTTCTAGGTTAATGGCATGGTTGCTGCACTTTGTTATACATAATATATTTAACAAAAGAAATTGTATTAGATGGAAAGAGGAACATAAACAACTACAAGGACGAGAAATTCTTGGAAATGGACAACAAAATCAAAACTTAAACTGATGGATAATTGCTCTTCTATTCCTCTTCAACTCTTCTAAACTATAATTTTTAAATATCTGTGAAGCATGAGCCCTTAGAGAAGTATAAAAAAACAATATTGTCGCACAGAAAAGAAGGTTGGATGGGTGCTGCTTATTAATTTTGAAATGGTTTTTGCGCATAAAACTGATAAGGGAGTACATCAGATCCTATTATGGCTGTATGTCTACCGTGTAATTATATACCTGGCATCTGTATTTGTGATTTGTAGTTTATGGGACTTCTCTATGTTGGATTATGGTTGAGGCATTTATTCCAATCACTGTCTGGTGGCTGGACTTTCAGTGTGCTCTGGCGTTTCAATGTGCTTCCAATATTTACATCAGTTTGCTGCTTCATTGAAGTAAACCTCAGTACATAGTAGGCCTGCCTTTTAATTTATTACCCTCTGAAAATCACCATTACGTAACTCCTGTGTGCAAGAAATTTATTCATCATTATGTAACTACAATATTTGTATTTCTGATTTTTAAACATTGTTTGGCAATTTATTTGTTACCTATTGTTTCTGAAGTATCATATCTTTTAATTGTTATTAAATTTTTCTTCTTGCCCTTTCTTCACATTTCTTGTGGATTACACATTCATACTGGGGTTTTACAAGGGAAATTGTTTTTGGATGACCTTATCTACCTCTACAGAAAAATTTTGAGCGTAGAGAAAGTTCTATAGATTCTTTGAACGTTAAGGGGTTCTCTACTTTAGTTTTTGGGTTACTAGGGGGACTCTAGATGTAGACATAGCCCTTTTGTCTTGTTTTGAATTATTAGCTTTGTAAGTTTTGGACTGGCACCCCCTTATTGCCTCTAATAAAGTTTTTATTCATAAAAAATGTTGTCTTTCAACTGGTATAAACTTTGCACGTGGTGGGGTCTATCATATGTTTGATTTCTGCATGAGAACTATGTATACCATGCTTGATTGAACATACCTCCCCTACAAGTGTTCCTCTTCTTGGATTAAATATGCATAGAAAATATTTTTAGCACTACTGTGTTCTGACCATTTGTCTTGCTATAGAGAGCAGCAAAATTGATTTGATTTTAACAAACAATAAAAGCAAGATAATAGAGCATTATCATTTATATATGTGTGTATATACATATTATATATATATTCATTTGGTGACCTCGAGGTCACAGGTTCAAGGCATGGAAACAACCTTTTTGCAAAAATGTAAGGGGAAGACTGCATACATATATGTGTATATACATATTATATATTTATTCCCTTTAAGGATCTGCTTTGTTGGGATCTATGGATAAGGAGTATTTTCTTCCACAGTTTGAGTTTATTCATTTTTTTTTTTTTTTTTTGATAGGAGAAAAAATATGGTTAAGGTAAGAAAGAGATACAAAGAACATAAAAGGGTGAGAAATACGCTACACGGAGAGCTGGAAAAAGAATTGCTTTCTGATCCTTTTTGAACCCTTTGAACTATAATCTTTAAAGATCCCAAACAGGGGTCCAAAGAAGGCAAAAAAAAAAAAAAAAAAAAAAAAAAAAATCTTATCGCATAAAAGAGATCTGCAAATGATTAACTTTTGAAAACACCGTCCTGACATAACAACGAAGAGCTAATAGAGCACAATTTCTCAAAACAGAAGCATCCTCTCTTTCTCCAAAGCCTTTAAATTTTGTCAAAAGTAGATGAGGTATGCTTTTGGGGTACACACAACTGTTATCACAAATACCAAATATATGATGCTACATCTACATCTCATGTGCTATAGAACAATGTAAAATAAGATTCTTTGTTGACTGAAGCTGACTTCTGATGTACTACAAGAAATGGTTTCCTTGATTAGATTTGTGATTTGACTTCTTGGAAGGTTCTTGAGGAGTTTGGTCTGAGTTTGTTTGCCTTTGACAGCTATAGTATGTAATGGATTAATTTTGTTCTGAGCTGTCCTCACTTCTAAAGTAATATGGTAGTTTGTCATATATCCGGTGCTTGCCATGAGCATACCATAGAATTTGTTCACGTGCTAATTACGCTCACAAAAGATTAGTCATGCTGATATGACCTACAGTGAGTTAATGAGTTTCCTTGTATTATGGAAACTGGAAACTGAGTGTGGCACCTGTTAAGAGTAGTTCCTCCATGGCGCATGTATCTTGTCTCAAATGTACCCTATATTTTTGCCTGGCAGAACTATTAATTAATTAATGATGTGCTCCTGTCTTGTGCCCCATCTCTTTTCCTTCGGTGGTTTTGTTTTGTGCTTTTTTTTTTCTCCCTCCCTCGATGCTGTCTGCTTAAAATTTCTTGAACTTTTTTTTTTTGTTGTGTTTCAGGTATCTCTTTGACGATGGATCAGGTATGACCAATGTTTTTGTCGATTTTCATCACATGAAACTTTAAAGCTAATATTTTTATGGAATTGAAAATTTGATCCAAACAAATAAATTCATGCTGAACCAATCATGACCAAGTTGTTTTGGTACAAGTGATACAACGACAAATTGAACCTTAAACCCAATAATTTGGGGTCAGTCATTTGAGAGACAAATTATGATTAAAAAGAAAATTAAATAAATAAATACAAAAATAGAAATAAATATAGAAGACAATAAAAAAAAGTAAATAAATAAATATATATATCTATATTCAAAATATACAATGTTTGCAAATAATGGTGACCATATTAAAACAGTGGCTGTAACTCATTCTGTCAATTTGGTCACAATTATTTAGTCGCTACCATTATTTTCCTTACAATGCCATAGAATCCTCACCTTTTGGATTCTTGTGGCAAATATGAAAGCACAGTGTCAATTGAAGTGGGGAAGGAGGATGAAAATTTTGAACTCCTGGCCTTTTAACACGTTCAGGGGTTGTTTTCTTTACTTCAGCTGCTGGTGAAATAGCTTGGCTGACTAGATCTGTCACTGAAAGCACTTTTACTAATTTCGCTGTTCTTGGTGAAGTGGAATGTATTGCGTGATCATGTGGAGGAAATCGACAAGGCAGTTGCTGATGCATAGGATTTTGCAGTTTCGCAACTCCGTCAATGTAGAAAATGTTTGGTATAACCATATTGCTCTTTTTGGTGGCATGATGAGCAACTGGAAAAGATGTAGATCAGCTACTATGTTAGTTTCCTGTAAAATAGTAGTTATTATTGTTGGAACTCTTTTGCTTATGTAAGGTAGAAAAACTTCTAATGATCTTTCACATATCCTTGTAACCTTTGGACTCCTGATTAACTGAGAGTGTTGTTGGATCAGGGGAGAGTGGTTAGTCTAATCTAGAGGGGTTCTGACATGCTTTTTTTCTGGAATTGGCTGGTGCATGACTGTTGAATATTTTGATTTTTGTGAATGAAATGGTTGATTCTCTCTTTTAAATTCCACGTATCCCAGGATTTTTGAGTATGTATCTTTTGTACATTACAATTGAGTAGGGAGAACAGATTGTCACCAATACATTTTCTTGTTAGTTTTTATTTTTGGGTTGGTTTGTTTGTTTGTTTGTTGTTTTTTTTTTTTTTTTTTTTTTCTCTGTCGAAAGTTATCAGTGTGCTGCTGAAGATGTAGATTTGAGCAAAATTTCTTAGTTTGGCTGAAGCAGATTTAGTGCTCTTAATCCCTGTTTCTTCATCGCTGTCATCATCCTTTTGTTAGTCGAGGTTGAGTTTGTGTTTGGTGACATCTCCGTGGGAATAAATTATAAAAATGATTGGCAACTGGGGAATTTGGTGAGGTCTCCTGAATCAAGTTGTTTTCCATTGTTTAGTGCTTGAAGGCTAAAAGATCTCACTAAGATTTGTTTACAATGGCCACGGCCAGGACTGAGAGTATTTAAATATCCCTTCTCTTTTAATTTTACGCCTTTTATGTTTATGCTTTTCTAACCCAATCTTTTTTTTTTTAAAATAATATCTTGTACGTCAGTGTGTGTGCTTGCCTGTGCAGGTATGCAAGTGTGACAGTGGCGGTAAGGACTTTGAGGGGGCCGTTCAAATAATGTTATTTTTGTTCAATCTTGAGTTCTCCGTTCAAATAATGTACATTTTGTTCAATCTTGAGTTCTTTTTGCCCATGGTTTATCAGCAAAAGGTTATGGTTATCTCCTCCCCTCAAAAAGACAGTCACAGAAATGCCAATGGCACATCCACATCCCACAAAAGTATGATTTTGAGAACAAAAGAGCATCTTGGATCATTTTTCCCATCCATTCGCACAATATAGATCATGGTGTTCAAATTTTGTTCTTAGTAGTTCAACCTAAAGTTGCAATTTGTTTTACCATTTGCCTTTTATTTTATAACTGACAACATAATCTATGCTGCCAAGATTGCGTTGATGACTTTCATCCGAAAGTGATGAATGCCCCCACAACGGAAAAAAATATCCTTCTTTGAACTAAATCTCTCTCCCTGTCCAAATCTGTGAATGTAACCGGGCATCTTTAAAGCAGGGCAGATGTTTAAAGTCTGTAACAAAATCAGATAGATAATCATTGATTCAAAGAATTAAATGAACAAATATGGTATGACACACATTATGCCTTTTAACATTCTTTTTTGGTAGGGAAGAATGGTTTATCATACACTTGGGAGAGTCTTGTATAACAGGAAGATGCTTTTCTGTCATATTCGCACAAACACAGCGACCTCAAAAAAGTTACAAATAGGGGACAAAATGTACAATCAAACAGGTCTGGCTTTGTTGAGAATATCATTAGAACCTCCAATTGATTCCTTCAGAAGTGTGACTGCATGAGAACTCCAGCTTTTATTTGCGATTGTTACCACACATCTGTTGCAGGACAGTAAAGAAGACTGGACAATGAGAGCATGAGATTACATAACTACCTAGAAGTAAAGTGTCCTTTCGATGCAAGCAAAAAGGAAGTCAAATGACAATGATGTGCTTTTCTGAGGGAAGAGTTGGAGAGCTATTAACTTGTCAATGCCATGAATAATTTAGCATATAGCTGCTCTGTATAGAACAGAGATCATAAAACATTGTTTTCTTCTGCAATTGAATGACGTTTCGAGAATATTTCCGGTTACACTTGGGAATTGCTTTAGTGGTTTAAGCCCAGGATAAAGGCCTGTGATCCATGCTGCCTCAGCGGTCTTAAAACAAGTTTAGGGTTTCACCCTCGATCATGAAGCACATGAAAGTGGTAAGTCAAGTATCAATTTCCACTACTCAAGAAAATTCCTGGTTTTAGGATTTATGGATTTTGTTTTCAGGTTGCTGGAAGATAGGCTATTTTATCATCATAACCACCATCCAAGATGATAAATGAGATCACCATCTTGGGTGAGATAGGCAGTCAAACGCCTTTGATTTTGAAGATGTTTTAACCCTGCATCAAATTCCTTGTTATCCCTCATGAAACAAAATACAACATAAAAGCTAATTTCACACCTTTGTGTTCTATTACTGGATAACAGGTAGACTCATCGATCCAATACCAAGCAATCTAGAGAGTATCTGCAATAAGCAATTTTGTTAGAGCAAAATAAGACCTTTCCATACTAGTGCACAATGTCTATTGATGTAATAGAGATAATCTAACCTCTCCACAAATGGCATTTATTTTCAGAGAAACAATATCATCAGCCCGTGTCACACCTACATTGACAACAGCAGTAGCAGCACCTGCCTCATGAGCCGCCCTGTTATATGCAACTAAAAGTGTCATTGAAGTGGAAGATCATATATAAAAAATAACAAACTGAGTTTTAATCCCAAATTTTGGAATTAACCGTTCGAATGAACATACGAGAAAGGAGAGTTTCCTCTCATTGTGAAAAGAATACCTAAACCTATTAACTTACCCATTTCTTATTGACATCTACTGATACCAAAAAGATTTTATTTTGATGGTAACTCACATGATGTGAAGACTCCATATACAGTCCAGCAATCAACAAAGCAAGCAGTAATTATACATTTTCAACAGCATCAACAAGTCTAAGAGTGCAGCTATCTCTTGGTCAGAGAAGGAATTCCCTCTTGGTCAGAGAAGGAATTCCCTCTTTGGCAGCCTACTGCAAAGAGTGTCACTCATATGATGAAGCAGTTCTCATGGACAAAGAGTAAGCATCCCTGTTGATAATTTAAGACTTTCAAATATAGTAGTTATCTAAAGTTTTTTAAGTAATTGAACTAGTTTCTTAGATTCTTTAGTTTAATTTAGAAATTTTACTTTGTTTATGTTTTGGCCAAAATCAAATTTTATCCCTTTTGGTCCTAAAGTCTATTTCAGTATAGACTAAACAAAGTTTGAGGTGTCATAAATGTTTTCTCACATCTATAAATATGTCCCATTGCTGTAAATAAGATATATTAGTAATTACTTATTTGTGTTGAAAGCAAGATTCCTAAGGTGTTGCTCTCCTTGTCTAGAAATTCTTACAACTAATTGCTGAAATTTCAGCCATTTTTCAACCATAAGCTCATTTTTCCTCATGCCTCCTTTAATCATTTTACTACCCTTTTCACAACCTTTACCCACCATTCTCCCAATTGTATGAAGCCTGGCTATCCATCCTGCATCAACATCTCATCCACAGCTTAAGATTAGATATCACAAGGATATTGAGGAGGTGAATGGAAATTGGCAACTAAACTCTTGGTGCAGGTTCACATTAAAACAAGGATAATAAAATAACTAATGATGGGTGACTTTAAACAACCCAGAATCAAAATTTTGGTTTGCACATGACAACGAAAAGCGCCCATTTCTGGGAGAATGCACTGTGCAAATTTAGACTCATTCAACAAGGCAAATGAAATGGAATGCAAATTTGTGCACATAATTTGCCCTCTGCAAATTTATTGTCATGATAATAAAAGGGTTTGGGCCGTAAGGCAAATTATGCAAAGTTCTACCCAATTTCCCTTTTGCAGCTTGGCCATCTTATATGACAAGGACAGCAGCAAGACATAATAATTGTTTCAAACCTTATGGCATAACATTAAGAGGAGACCACTTCACATGCATACCAAGTAGAGAAATTAAATTAATGAACAATAAGTTCAGAGAAAGTCCATAGTTACCGAGATCACTCTATCCCAAAGAGATCTACGATCTAGTTTGTGTGATCCAAAATGAGGTACTGTAGCAGACTAAATTACTAAAATGGGCAATTTGAACTGAATATAAGTTATTTACAAAATAAAAACCACATAAATAGAATAATTTTAAAGATCAAGTATGCAATTCAACATTTGTTTTTCTTTTCTTTATTTATCTATTTATTTTTTTTTTTTTAGTATTGATAAAAAGCTTATTTTACATATAGTTCAATGAAAACCATATCCTTTAATGAAAACCAGACGCATAAACATGCAAAATACTTAAATGAAAGCAAACTACCCAAAAAATAGTGGTCTAACTAAGCCTACCTCCTACATATCATGGACTGGGGAAGGTAGCATATCACATTCCTATATGCTGGTACCCAATACCTTAAAAAATGGCGATCAAGCTTGTGGCAGGGGAAACTAACTAGTATAATCAAGCACTTAGATTGTTCATATTAGTACCTAACTAGTCGGAAGGCTGACATGGTCATCACTGACGATCCAAGCACAAGAAAACCATCACATTCTCTGGCAGCTTCCAATGCTCTATCAGCTCTCTCCTTTGGGACATTATCGCCAAAAAAGACAACCTTCAGAAGTATCAACAATGGAAAACAGTAAATAAGAGTCTTTTCAGGCTTTTAGTTCGCAAGTAAAAGAAGAATTGTGAGCAATCCCCTTTTGAATAATAGATAAAATGAGGAATGAGCAAAATCTATTAAAAAATATTAAGAAGAATATAATGCAAAAGAAATTAAATAATTCTGATCTTGATTAAGATGATATAATTGTGAGCAATCTGCTACAAGGTAGATCCCAGAAACATACAACATATGTGTTTGATATATGATCAAAAAGATAGTTCACAAACCTAATATACAAAATAACATAACTCTAAGAAGACAGCAAGGCTATAAAAATGGAAACAAAATCTATAGCATCCAGAAAGTTTGCCATGTCCAGCAATCCATGTTGCAAAAGTTCAAATGCACTAGAAGCGCTAAAAGGCAATAACACTTCAATTTTAAGGGTTAACTTGTGCATAAGATTTCATTAACATTACATATTAAAAATTTAGTAGATTAATTATTTAAAATTATTGAAAAGCTTCACAAATGGGGTTTGGAGTCCAAGCTTCAATTAGTGTCTTTCCCTGAAGTTGTCAACCCAATTTCATGAGGGAACAATATAGATTAGTAGATAGATTGAGGAAGGAGGTTTCTTTCATATGTGCAACACATCATTATATGCACTACATCTGTATGTTTTACACATTATTACTCCTTGAAAGAAAGAGAGAGGGACTGGTTCTTGTAGCCACAAGCTTCATTCCTCTCCAGAGAAGGCCCAAAGCCAAGTTGGGGTGATGAAAGAATGATATTCCCTAATAATTTCTTTTCTCATTGTATAATTTGAGAAAGCCAATATAGACAGTTTGTGTATTCCATTACGATAATCTCAGTAAAATAATGTTTAGAAAATCAGAATTAAAAAAAATTAACTTTTTCTACATCATGGATTTGGTGGCTTCCCATGAATTTCTAACTAAGGAAAAGAGATATTCAAAAGTACCTCAGTGTAGAGTTGATCTTACCCACAAAATTGAATATCCCATTTCATAGAAGAACAACTTACATCAGGTTTAAGCACCCCATTGCACTTCTGACATGTTGGAATGCAGAAATCCTCCTCCCAAAATTTTTCATCTATCTCGATATCACCATCAGGTCTCTGCTTCATGCCGAAGCTCTTGTCTGAACCAGGGGTTCCATAATCCAAACTTTCAATTGATGCTGCCCACTACAGAGTAACATTTTGTTCCCAAGTATAACACATTGACCATAACATTTCAAAGCCAATCAGATAGGAAAGGATAAATCTCATAATGACTTTGAATATAGCCAACCAATGTATGTTTTTCATACATAGACGGAACAAAAATAACCGAGTACAATAACAACAACAACAACAAACTAAGTCTTAATCCCAACATTTGGGGTCGACCATTTAAGAGACAAGCATGGAGATGATTTAAAAATAATAATAATAATAATAATAATAATAATAATAATAATAATAATAAATAAATAAAAAATAAAAAATAAAAAACACAAATAAATATATATAAATAAAATATGTTCGTTTAATTTGTGCAGATTTTTTTACGCCACTCATTCTTATCCAATACTATCTTCTCATATAAACTCTTAACTATCATGTCTTTACGAATAACTTGTATCTAAGTTTTCAGCGATCTATCTCTACATTTTATTAGATTTCCTATATTTAAATTATCGATTCTCCTAATCAGTACATCTTTGGGTTTTCTTTCTATATGCCCAAACTACCTCAGACGACGCTCTCGCATTTTATCCACAATTAAACTAATTCCCAACTTATTACGAATCTCTTCATTTCTAATTCTGTCTTTTCTAATTTTATCATACATCTACCTAAACATCTTTATTTTTGCAACAGTCATTTTTTGTTCTCCTTGTTGTTTAATAGCCTAGCACTCAGTGCAGTGATAATTAAATCACTGAAAGCTAATTATCTCAATAACCTCTTGATAACAGAAAACAACGGAACAAGAACCTTAGCTTCAGTCCTGTGGAAACTTTGTCCCACTAAGACAAAACCAGAATTTACAAGTTTATCAGAACCCCAAAAGCCATGCCACAGTAATTTCACATTATCACTCCATTTATCAAACAAGGGTTAAACAAAATCTTCACCTTATAAGCACAGGTGAGAAACACATGAAAGCAAAGGAAATTCTTAACACAAAAACTAACCTTGGGGTTAAGGGACTCCACTTGATCTTGGAATAATTCCCGGCAGAATGAAAAACCACAATCTATACAAGATACAACGTAAACGGTACCATGTAATTCCAGTGGACTACTACCTGCGCGATGATGCAGCCTGACATTAAGCACGTTCCAGTAAGGCTCATAAGCAATGCTCAGCAAAATTTCTCAAATAAGTTATTGATGAGATGACAAGCTCACCTATCAACATTTTGCGTAATCATGAAATCTATCCAGTTGGCTTTCTCTAGAGATGCTAAAGCAACATGAGCTGGCCCAGGCTGTGCAGCAGTGAACCGTCTCCATCCAGCATAGCTCCTTGCCCAGTAGCGCCTACGCGCCCTGACAGAGCGGACGAATTCCTGTGTATGGATGCCATACAGAATTAGATAACAATAAATGTTTGGCTGTAAATAAAGGGCTCACCCGGTGCACAAAGTGCTCCCCGGCTTAGTGCGGGGGTAAGGGGAGGGTCTGCGTATATGTACGCAGTCTTCTTCTTGCATTTTTTTTTTGCAAAGAGGCTGTTTCCACACCTCGGATTGGTGACCTCGAGGTCACCAAAGGAGCTACTCAACCGTTGCGCCAAGATTCGCTCTCAAATGTTTGGCTGTAAATATATAGCAAAAGGTACCCAGGAAAATAATGCTCCATACCACACTATAAAAGCTATATTCATAAGTATCTAATTGCCTAGAACTGATATTGAAGTGTTTCAACTTGTATGCAAAGCAGCATCTCTTATTACACAGCATAAAAAACTAATAAGCATTTCCAATCAGAAGGAAAAAAGAGAATTTTCTGCTTTTCTTTTTAGTAACTGAATTAACAAAATCAAACAGCAAACACTTTGCCTATTTATTACAGCTTGTTTTGCTTTGTTTCTTTAGGAAGCCCTCCTGTGCAGAAGAGTGGGAGCACTCAACCATCTACCATCCAACATGAATTTAGTTTCTTAGCACTTGGCCGGTCTTCTGCTCATTTTGTCTCCCATTTACCAAAGCATAGAGAAAGCATAAAAGCCAATCAGTGCACAAAAGCTACTCTCTAATACTATTATGAGGCATGGATTGCTTTGTGATTCACATGGAAAATACTAATTGAAGAACATATGGTGATAAGATCAATGATTGCTGCCATATATATCATGAAGATGCTCAATAGCCAAGGAGAATAGAATGATCTTGCCACAATCTTGCTGCTTCGTTTTATTATTGAATTTTGATATCCAATCAGACATTTGCTGCACATGCCTTAAATCACCTGATGCGTAATTGGTCTAAAACCAGAACTGTAAGCTCCACTAGGGCTGCAGTCAAACAATTACAAGTCAGAAAACAATTATATGCGACTGTTAAACTATTTTAGGAACACCATGGTCTAAAGTAGTTAACACCAGCTCCGCCAAAATAAAAAATCATTCGGTACTTAGGTAATAATGTCTAGGAATGGTTCCCATCAATTACATAGACACCATTAAAGCAAAACACAGGAATAAATGGTTTTTAGCAGAATATACTAGCAATTGCAAGAAAATATGAAATTGAGATCTGGAGATGGTTGAGGATAGCGTTGATGATTTTTCCTTTTATCAATTAACGAAATGCACTATAGGATTACAAAAGATTGGAAACAAGTGGACAGGATTAGAAGCAGATTTATTGCATCATACCATCATAAGAAATTCAGAACATAGAACTAGAATAGGTACTAGTTTACTTCACTCTAAAAGCCTATCAGATTAAGCTGTTGGTGCATTTGCAAATCATCATTAACATTTTAGAAACTAGTCACAACATAAAATAGACATATAACAAAGTCTGAAGAGGCACAACCTTCTATAGTCAGGGATACCACTCTCTGTACTTACTCCAGCTCCAGTCAATACCACGATCTTTCTACTGCAAATTAGCAACCTTTTTATGTAAGCTTCTAAATATTTTTAGCATAAAAATCTTATTTTTCTCAAAGTAAAATGAAAGAGCTTTTGCCAAAGGATAAAATTAGACATTGGCTTCTACAGAAGAATTATAGATATGTTCATGTGTGATAAACCTCTGATCAAAAAATTGATACAATTGTTTGACATCTTCAGGGCTGGGAGGATCTGAAGCAGGAACTATCTTCTTGTCCCTCAAATAATTTAAAGGCATTTTATCTGATTTCACTGATGCAGCACTTGGGATAGTGACTTGGGAAGTTGTTTGGATAAACTTTGTGGAGCTCTGGAAAGAAAAGAATCTTCTCTCTCCGCTAATTACCCGACAGTTTAATTGATTAGAACAAGAAAAAGTCCCTGAAACCATGAAAGGAAATCAAATTATTTGCATTGACCTATTTAGACAGTATAGAAATTCAAGACACTAAAAAGACAGATGAATAACAACAGCACTAGCCTGTCATTTTTGTAGCCACCACCTCACTCGCACTTTTGAGAATCTGCAAGTACAAAAATACTATAGAGATATAATCTTTGGAAGCAAACTGGAAATATAAGAAAAGATATCAATGTGAGTACCAGAATCATGATTAATCTAAGACACTAACAAGAATCTTCAGGAAGATAATTCAAAGCAAATCTTTAGGAAGGCCCTCACCCTCTCAAGTATCCAAAAACATTCTAGAGCGCTTAAGCAAATGTCTCTATCTATATCTGTGCAGCATCTAAAGTCCCACTTAGCTCAATACCCCCTCTAAACAGACCCATACACCACCAAAAAGATAATTTGAATTGAATAAATGAAAAAAGTAGAAAAGCACCAAATGGTTCATAGTCTAACTTACATCAACACAAGGCATTCATTCCTACATGAATAACCTTCAACAAGAAGTCTCCCATACAAAGACGACGACTTCTCTAACAGTCCCCAGCTTTACACAGGGAATAACACCCATATCCTCCAGCTGCTACTCCCTAAACCTGCCTATAAGACCTCTCATTAGTAAAGGGCTCTTTTACTTCCCAAACCATTCTGCTATTCCATAAAGTATCCATGTCTTACCCACCATTTAAATAAAGGGGCGTCCAATTAGACATTTCAAAATGTGAGGCAGATTACAAAGAATGTTTACTTCACAGAAGGACTAGGCTTCTTATCCATTATTTGGAGAAACAAAGCATTACATCTTACCAAGTTTCAAACCTATAATAATTCCCATTAGCTTACATGATGAATTTTAATGAAGCTTTCTTTTAGGCTCTTAGACCAAGCAGGACAGGTGTTTAAAGCAAATGAAATACTTTTTGGGAATATCTAATAATCATCTTTATACTCCAATCTAAGATGAAAGTACAAATGGAATTCTTCATTCTGCTGTCAATTTTCCTGAAGAGCGAATGTATGTTACACCAGCATGTATATGTATATATAACCATGACACACATGGAATTAGTATTAACATGAAAAGTGTCAGAAGAGATCCAGAAGGATAACACATTCTTGTAGAAGAAACAATCATAATGCAGCCACTAAGGAGAGGACATATCGGGGAAAAAACAATAACAGCCACCAAGAAGAAGTAAAGGAAGGGATCACAGCTCAACTGAAATTCTCTATCATCTGCCTCCCCAAACCCCTTATCTATAAGAGCTAAAATCATTAATAACAAGGAGACTATTCACCTTAATGCTCTCATAGCTCCTCTAAGAAGCTAAATCCCTCCATTCCCAAGAGTCACCAACTGAATTTGGAATCATAGCATTTAGTGTTCACTACATTAAATCGAAACAAAGAAATTATAGTGAATGATTGCCTTGGATCCCTCTTCAAATCCTCCTAATTCAAATCCTGGAAGACTCTAGAAACACGCCCAGAGAGAAGCATTAAAAACAATCTTATCCCACAACTAAGATGTACCAGTGGACAGAATTCTGGAAATTTTAGCATCTCTCACCATTCAAATACACCAAAATAAGGTCATCTCGGTGCCCTTCCACAACAGAGAAGCATCTTTTTCTACATCCAAAGTCTCTCAACTTGGTCAAAAGCAAATCATTCACACTTCTTAGACAAGGTCATTGTCACCTTTTTTCTGTTACATGTCTCAGTGAAGAACCCTTTGTTGGAAAGTTAAGAGAGTGACTCACATGTATTCAGTAGTTATCCTAATACCTAAAAGCTGAACGT
This sequence comes from Dillenia suffruticosa, assembly GCA_033439265.1. NCBI lineage: Eukaryota > Viridiplantae > Streptophyta > Magnoliopsida > Dilleniales > Dilleniaceae > Dillenia > Dillenia suffruticosa. Next base: position 11,233,755 of record JAVTVX010000027.1, on the reverse strand, counting down.
TGTGGGCAATGTCGTGTACAACTGTGCGTGTGATGGAGAATCCACAAGATTCGCACATCATTATGTTGGACGTACACAAGCAGCTTAAATTATGGTTTCATTTCATTATTAGAAACTTTATTATTGAACTTTAGCATTGACTATTTGTTTATTACATTTTAGAATAGTTATAAAAAGGGGATCAAACCAAACAGAGTTGTACATGAATTAGTAACAAATCCTGATCCCCTACCTCTCTCTTCCCTCAGTTTTTCTTTTCCCCTCTGTCTCTGTCTTCATGTCAAGGCACCTTATTAACCTAGAGTTATTAGCCAATGGTCATGCTGGGCATGGCTTGAGAAAGGTACTAAAACAGCTTAATGGAAAGGACTAACAGACTGGATCCCTGGGTCCCCTGCACCACAGTGGGAAAATAATTGTGGAAACGAGGATTGAGAATATGTGTTGTGATTGAGGGATTTTATGATCTTCATAGAGTTTACTGTTGGATTGTCATTTTACAGTCACCAATCATTTTTACCGTTGGGACCCAAATGGTGTGTATTGAATGACGATGCAACAGTTACAAACCTCACCGGTATTGATATCCATGGGGATTGAAGAAAAATTATTGTGGTTGATTACAACAACAAAATGAAAAAAGAGTGGCTTGCATACCAAAATGGAGAGTACCCGATACATAAAATCTTAAGCTTTATCGTTTATGTAGCATACAGTTATGTATGTATAAGCATACACCCCGACAGCCTCTTAGTCCAACAGAATAGTGGTAGTTTTTCTAATACCCTTCCAATTACAAGGTGTTAAGAGGTTCTTGGCACAGCAGATTTCCATTTTGGGGGTGGTCAAACTACGGAGAGGGCTGTTTTCAGGTCATACCTAATCTTATTGAGAGAAACAGGGTTATAATCAATTGTTGTTGTATAAAAACATGTAGAATTAAGTTAAAGAACTGTCATTTCCAAATTATCAGAAAACATGGAATTTGTTTTTGAGGGTTTTGGAGGGACATGATTGAGCAAAGTAATTAGATTGAACTCCTTTTTTATTCACCAACAGAAATCAATCAATCAATCAATCAATCATAGCTTAGAGAGAGAGAGAGAGAGACTTACAGATATGAATGATTGAGAAGGCGAACAGTTGAGCATGGTGATTTGAATATTGTGATGAAGAATTGGATTTGATTTAGTTGGAGCTCGGGAATTATCGCAATTTCACTTGCAATTTTTATTTTTATTTAAAAAATTTTAAAAACCAGAGAGACTCTCTCTCTCTCTCTCTCTCTCTCTATCGCGTTGGATGTTACAACGTTGCATGACTCAGCACCATCAGAATATACGCACACATACTTCATAGAGAAATATTCCGAATTAACCTAAAAAAAAAATAAAAATTTTTAAAATAACCCGAGTAACCACATTTCTCGAGTCTTACAGACGCGGCAAGCCCCTAGGCCCAACGGGCCTCGTGGGCCAACGGGCGGGCCGCAAGCTAATGGACCAAAACACATGACTCAGACGGATCTATCATACCATCGATAGATGTGTTAGGTAAAATCAAAATCAAAGTTCGAAAGACCCTCTGGCCTAATAGACACAACCCGTGACTTAGTGGGCCCGTTCATATCATCTATATATGTGTTTGACGATTCCAACTATTGAATTTGCGGGCCCAAACAATAAGTATATTTTCTGAACAGTTAAAGAAAAATAATAATTTGGAAAAAAACTAATTTCTTATAAATAAAACAGAAAAGAGAAACGAAACAAATAAAATCTCAATATACATTAGTTAACAAAAGAAAAAAAATAATTGATATAAATAGAAATTAAATAATGTATATAAATAGGAAAAATTAAATTATACACTTATCACATATCCCAAACAAGCTCTCCGCTGATCAATAAATATACAAAAGATCATGCGGTACCATACAATATAAGAAAGATCGAGAGTGGGTCCATATGACGTGTTAACAGGGACTAGACGATTGCGTCGATGAGTCCAAATGTCGATATAATGGGCATGCTCAACCAATCAATATAACTCCTGTGAACCACGGGAGCTAGTGTCGTGCAATCGATTTTCAGTATCGCAATGATACGGAATGAATTGAAATCCTCCGTACTGACGGATCACTTGATTTAGAAAGTATCACTCTACAATGTTGAAATATTTATCGTACAACGTTGAAAGCCATAAGATAATGTTGCAGTACCTTTCTTCTTCCTTCAGAATGGATAGATCTGTGGATTTTCGGGGGAGGAGATAAGGGTTTCTTCTTCGGGTGCGGGTGAGAACAGGGAGGAAGGGAGGAAGGGAGGAAGGGAGGAAGGGAGGAAGGGAGGGAGGGAGGGAGGGGGGAAGAGGAGATGGAGGGGGGAAGGGGGCGGGGGAAGAGGAGAATGGGCAAGGAGGGGGGCCATGTTGGGGGGAGTGGACACGTTGCGCCACGTCTAGGAGACATGGCACAATTTGCCGCTTCTTGAAGAGGCGGTACCATCAGTCCCCACACCCCATTGGGTGACACCTGGCTATGACACGTGTTTAACCAGCGTCATAGCAAACCGCGTTTTTAAAACGCGAGAAATATAAGTTATTTGGGGAATTTTTTCTCACTCGAGTTATTTTAAAAAAAAAAATTTAGGTTAATTCGAAACATGTCTCTACTTCACAATCTTCAAACGCCGACTTGACTTATTTCCTTCGAGCTTTGTATCGAAATAAACCAAAATAAATTTTTTTTAAATAATCTCGGATGGAAAATAATTTTCTTTGTAACCTATATTTGTCACAAGTTAAATTCACGACAGGTTATATCGCGAGTTAAATCCATGAAAAAGTTAAGTGTCAGCATCACATGTGTTGCGTCTCCAAAACACAACACGGTGTGTCGCGACTCTAAGACGCGACAAGGCTTGTCGCGACTCTAAGACGCGACAAGGCTTGTTGCGACTCTAAGATGCAACAAGGCTTGTCGTGACTCCAAAACGCGATAAGGCTTGTAGCGTCTTCAAGACACCACACGGTGGCGCTCCTCCACCCGTGGTGTTGCACTCCTCCCCTGCAGCTCTGCGCTCTTCCACCCGCGGCACTGTGCTCCTCCCTCCCCCTGGCACTGGGCTCTCCCTTTCACCCTCCCCCGCGGCGCTACGCACCTCTCTCCCTCTCTCCCCCTCGTGGCGCTGCGCTCCTCTCTCCCTCCATCCCTGTGGTACTGTGCTCTCCCTCCCCTGATGGTGCTGTGCCCTCCCTCACTCGCTCTCTCTTTCTCTCTCCCCGTGGCACTCCTCTCTCTCTCTCTCTCCCCCCTGGCGGCACCCCTCCCTCTCCCTCCCTCCCCATTGCCGCGGAAGCCCTCTCCCTCCCTCCCCCACAGCCGCACGAGCCTCTCGTTCGCTCCTTCCCTGATGTGATCATCAAGACTGCAAAAAATTTACAAAATTCAACTCAAGTTCCAGTTGAACCAGTAACAAAAGTTTGAGTTAAAAGATCCAAAAAAGTACTGAATAACTTAATTTAGAGAGTTTTACAATAAGAAATTGAAATCCAAATGAATGAAGAACCAAAAGGGGCCTTAATTATGCTTATACAAGCCTAGTTGGAAAAATAAAAGGTCCAAAACTACCAAAAACCAAGGAAGGACGAAAATAAAGAAAAATAGCAATAAAACTTGGTCAAAATAGTTTGATTTATTTAGTTTTCTAATTTTTATTTTTTTGTAACTTATATTTAGTTTCCTAATTTTTTATTGTTTAGAGAGTTACTAAAATTTTAGTTGTCAATTAAGTTTTTACCTTTAGACTATAAATAGGTCATTATACATTGTGTAAAAAAATAACACTTTGGAGAGAATTAATAAATTGTGAGGATTTTTCACACAGGTCTTGTTTTTTTGAGAACTTTGAACTTATTCAAGATATGAGTCTTGTTTAGTTTTTTGACTTATCAATCTAGGTTTCGAACCATCTAGATTGTGGCGTCATTCATTCTATCTTTATATCAAGGTTCTTGATCTAGTGAGAAACGGGTTTAAGATCATGTATCTTAGGTTCTTCCTCTTTTAGGGTAAGGGTTGAGGGTTTTAATTTCACGAGTTCAAATAATTCGTTGGAACGATTTTTGGGCTAAATTAACTTGTTCGTGAGTTTTAGGGTTTTTATACCCAACGGGTTTACATCACTCCCCCACTGCCACCCACTACCGCGGGGGCTGTCTCCCTCCCTGCCACATTGCCATGGGAAGATATCGCAGGTTGAACTCGCGATATAGTCTACTACGGGTTCAATCCGTGACAAATAAGAGTTACAAAGAGAATTTTTTTCCATGCGAAATTATTTTAAATTTCTTTTTTGTTTATTTCGTTACAAAGCTCTATTTCCTTCCCTCGCGCCCCCAATCCTCATCACATATGCACATAACGGCCCCGCATCCCCAAGCTTCTTTCCTCTTTATTAAATTATACTTTTTTTTAAAAAAATAGTTTATAATTTCAAACATCTATAAAAATAATTTAAAATTTTTTAAAAAAATTTAATAAATCAATAATTTAAAAAAATTTCATAATGTTATTTCAATTTCATTACCGTAAAATTGGTGTGTAACTGATATGTCAGTTTGTATTTTATATATTGCGAACATAACAATTTATAATCTCTATATTTTTTGAAAGTTCAAAATTGTATTAAAATCATATGATGTACACGAATTTCTCAACACTAATATTTACCTCTTTTTTAAAAAAAAAATTTACACTTTTAAACGACTTAACACAATTAATTAATTAATATTTATATAAAAATCTTTATATTTCTTATATTTTCATATTTTTCATATTTAATAAATTATTTATTTAATTGTAATTTTTATTTTTATATTATATCTTATAATTAATGAATATATTTGTGATAACTATTCTATTATTTCTATAAAGTAAATAAAATTTATATATAAATTCTCATATTTTTATATTTATACGTTTTTTTTTTAATATTTTTATATTTTTACAAAATATTATTTTGTCATATCATTTCATTTTCATTAAGAATTAATTTATAAAAAATAAGTATAATTTATTAATTAAATATATTATTTGAGATAATTAATATGTTATATAACGAATTAATCTATTCAAGTAACTTAGTTGTAATACATAAACCTATTTGTTAATGAGTTTCAATTCAAATAATACAAATCCCTCTCCATTTTATAATAGTCTCGATTCGAGCCTCACTATAAATGAAAATATATATATAAACCTATTTATATTTTTTTTATAATTTATAATTTATTTTATTTATAATTTTTTAATTGAGTTATATTTTTAATATAGAATTTTATAATATAAAAAAATTAAAATTATTATTATATTAATAACTTTATGAATTGAAAATCGCAAATTTACCCCCCCCCCCCCCCACTTTACTCGGCCTCGGTTTTCTGAAACACCACACGATCACTTCTACGAAGTTCTTATCGACTCTTTTAAAAAATAAATCATCCAACGAAAGTGCCTTTCATTTATAACAAATTTAAAGAGTTTCAGGGAGGAATTTTAATTTTGTGAGGATTAAATATTTCTTTGTTTCAAAAACATATGCGGTATTTATATTGATTCTTGCTAGAAGAGGAAATTTTAGGAAAAAGAAAATTTTGTTTCTCTCTCTCTTCCTGGCCCGAGCCAAGTGAGTGAGGATTCTGAAACCCTACCAGATGCAACAGATCGATGGAGAAGGAAAAAAGCTCTCTCCAACCAGTAATGGGAACTAAGAACTGCGTGAGTTGAGTTGATCTAAAGCAATCCATCCCGAACTTTTGATTGAATTTTTTTTTTAATTACTGTAATTGTGAGGTTAGAAACTTTCTTTGATTCTCTAAAACCAAGTAAATCTGGGAGGCATTATCTAGTGGAAGTCTTTTGTCTTTTGGGTATTATCCATTTCAATTGTAATTCTAGCAATTTCACTTTCTTCCTCCAAAACAACCCTTTACAAGAGTCACCGGTTGATACGCAAAACCTTATTTTACAAATCGAGATGGTTTCTTCATTCATTTCCTAAATTCGATCAAAACCCATCAACAAATTTGAATTTGAAGCATCTTCAGCATCGCCCTTATTGTGTGCTATGGATGGCTCCTTTCCTTTCAGGTGGTGGGTATAGCTCAGAAGCATGGTCTTATATTACTTGCAATTAATGACTACTTCAAAACCCACTTTTTCATTTGGGTATTGAACAGCATGGTGACTTAGAGAGTTTGGCTTTTTGGCAAGGTTTACCTGAAAATATGAAAAGTTTGGCTTATGAGCTTTATCAAACTGATTGTAGGCAAATTCCACTATAGTGATTTGCCATATTGAGCCTGTGATCGGTACCCTCGATTGGTTCAAACGTTTCCATGCCCACCTGGTGAATACGAGGATTTCATGTCAGTGATTGGTCGTACTATACTTGAGACTGATAGGGTTAGTGAAGAGCAAGTTCAACGGTGTAACAAAATGGATTATGTCTGGGTTCCCTCTGAATTTCATATATCCACATTTACGGAAAGTGAAGTTGAACCCTTCTAAGGTTGTAAAGGTCTTTCAATCTGTTGATGTGGATTTTTTCAATCCTTTGAAGTATGAAGTAATAAGCCTTGCCTCTCTGGGTGGATTAGTTTTAGGCACGGGTTTGCCAAATGTGAATTTGAAGACAAAGGAATTTGTCTGTTTTAAGTGGGAGTACAGGAAAGGTTGGGATGTGCTGTTGGAAGCATATCTGAAGGAATTCTCTAAAGTTGATGAGGTTGTTCTGTATCTCCTAGTGAATGCATATCATTCTGACCGGGATTTCAGTACAAAGATTATGAAATTTGTGTCTGACCTTGGAGTTGAAAAGCCAGTTAACGGTTGGGCTCCAGTTTATGTCATCCACACCCATGTTGCGCAAATTGATTTGCCAAGGATCTATAAGTCAGCGAATGCATTTGTGCTTCCATCTCGGGGGGAGGGTTGGGGTTGACCTATTGTTGAGGCCATGGCAATGTTGTTACCGGTGATTGCTACAAACTGGTCAGGGCCAACAGAGTACTTGTCTGAAGAGAATTGCTATCCATTGCCTATTGATAGAATGAGTGAAGTAATAGATGAACCGCTCAAAGGCCATGTATGGGCTGAGCCATCTACTGAAAAGCTGAGAGGGTTGATGAGGCATTTAATGAGCAATCCTGTGGAGGCTGAGGCTAAAGGTAGGAAGGCTGGGGAAGACATGATTAGGAGATTCTCTTCTCAGATTGTTGCTGGGATTGTTGCTGATCGTATACAAGATATTATTTCTAGTAAAACTTAACAGAATCTCATTCTTCATTCATTTCTAGATGAGTGCATCTAATGTCCTGAAGAGATTACTTCTTACGAGCTTGGCCCAATTTGGGACCAGTCCACAGATTTGGGAGTTCTGAGTAGGGAAGGGGAGGGAACATTTCTTCCTCTTGTCTCATCAAAAACTAATGATGGGATGGGTTTTTAAAGAGTAGAGGGAATTGGGGGTTATTCTGAACACTCTCATTCTCTCCCCCTCATTAAAAAAAAAAAAAAAAAATCCTAACACAATTAGACGGTTTCCTCCTCTGCCTTCCAATCTCCTTGCAAAAACGTGTACAAATTTGAAGAGTTCCAATATATTAGAGGTGGTGAATGCAGTTTTTATTGGAATCTCACCATTCGATATCCCCTGAATTCACCAAAAAGACAATGGTACAGTCCAATTGTTTATATATCAAACATCTTGCTGCCTTCGATTTTGAATTTGAGAAGGTAAAATCTATCCCATGCTGCATTTTTTTGTTAAAATTCTGGTTTGCGCTGGTTAGCATGGGGTTATTCCACAACTTAACCTAGGCAAGGTCATGATCAAATGAGAACCTCTTCTACCGGGGGGTTAATGGAATGGGGATTTTATTTTTTATTTTTTATATCCATTTCCTTTTCTCTTTACAACCAGCACCATGCCTAATATTGGTTGTCTATTTAATTACTTGTCTTCTTATCTTTCTTAAAGAAATTATAACCTTTGTATGTTCCTTTTTCACTCTTCATGATTTTTCCATGGTTAGGTACAAACAAAATTGCATATGCTATTCATTCACTTGTCATACTAATGATTACTTCATTTGGGTGGGAAGCAAAGAGATTACAGCTGCTGCGGGAAAGAACATACTGTCTCCCATCTTGCAGCTTTCTTTGCCTTGCCTTTGATCCAATGCCTCTGTGTTGAATATACAAGCAAGAATGATAAGCTCTCGATTCTACTTCTTTAAAACTGCAAAAAGCAAGGATTGTTCACGTGGGGAGTGAATGTAGTGTCTTCAATACCCTCTAGAACATGTGTTGGAGGAAAGGAAATGAGCAAAAACACTAGTCCTCTCAATTTTTACCCTTTTAAGTGTATTTGGGAAATAATCTTTTTTTCCTAAGTTAAGATATGTTAATATTTACCCCTACTCAAGGATTGGTAAAGAAATGGGAAAAACCAATTATTATTATTATTATAAATAACATGAATTTTTTTTAAAAGAAAAAACTCTCTTTTGGATGACTTATTCTTTCCCCTCTATTTGTCTTGGGAAAAAAAATTGTGGGAGTAAATTTTGTAGGAATAATTTTGTTAAAGTAATCTTTTTGGGGTAAATTATTACACATTTTTCACAAATGTCCTTAGGTTATTCGAACCAATTGGTGCGATCCCATCTGGTGGTTCGTGCTCATGTTCCTGGCCAGCCTTAGCTTGAAGAAATGTTGGTTTAGTGCTTGATCTCAGCATCTCACTAGAACTGCTAGGAGCTCACATACAGCAATAACATCAAGAAATTCAAGAGCAAGTTCCAATGTGATAAATCCCTTTGCTGAAATTCTTTCAGCTTATTAAGATAATTTGTGAAAATCCTTCGTTCTATTCTAAACATGTGGAATAGGAGGATTTGAAATCAAGTATGATATATACTATATGAAAAAGTCAACTACTGTCCATTTGCCATAAACAAGTGGAGTAACAAAGTTAAAGGGGCACAAGGTTGACCTCAATTTAGCAACAATGCCATCAATCTGTGCTTGGGTTGTTAACATGATAGGGGCACAAGAAGACTATGAAAATCAAATGTTTCCCATGCCTGGCCAGAAGCTTAAGCATATGGTAGGAACTTGGTTCATCATCAAGGTCATCGTGCCCTTAGGCCATTCCTTTTGTTTCTCCTTTTGGCTCAATCAGTGACGTGACAATGCCAGCTTAATTGGGGTGCTTCCGTTGCCCCTCACTGCAAGGATCAAGTACAGTTGTGAGAAAAAAATTGCTCACAGTAGCCTCCCAGTAACTCACAATCATGTTTTTGTTGTCACTATCGGTTACAATTAACATTTTCAGAAAATGAGACTTTGCTTGGCTGTGACCTCTTCATTGCCAAAAGCCTGTTTTGTGAGCAGAAGTTTGCTCTCAATTGTCTTTTACAGTGATCAATGTGTTGCAAGAAACAGGTGTTGTAAGCAAAAAGAGTACTACTAATTTTTTTGTGGGCACAGTAGTTCGTGCTCCTAATCTTGCTTTATTGTTACCATGTCACGAAATGACTGTTCTGGTGAGCACCAAAAATGTTCCTCTGAATGGCTAGTAGATCTCAAATAGACTCTTTTGCGACATTCAAACATACACTCATCAAGAGGCCCATCAGATGCAACATTTGCAAGAGATAAATGACAAAAATAGTCATTACTAAAAAATGGGGTGATTAGCAATCACCAAATCCGCTACAGAGAATTGAAATCCATTGTTTGCAAAAGTTAATAATAAAATCAAAAGAGGAAGAAGATGGTTGTAGACTCATGCTTTGCCGATTTGTTTGCAGCGGAATTCAAATATGCTGCTGACAGAGTCTGGTCAAATTTCAATCATATCAATGCGAAGTGCATAGTTACGTTGATTATGCAACCAACATCAACACTCATTAAGCCGCCGACTATTGGCTCCTTGGGATGCGCCGTTCATACTCCAATTCAAATGGTGTTGAATTATTCAGCACGCTAAAATATAACAACTATTGTAGAAGTTTTATCTCTTATTTTATAGATTTATTATGAGTTGATTGAATGGTTAGATTTTCATAAAAATATAAAAAAGTATAGCCCAATTATAATAAAAATGGCCAAGACAATAGCAAATCCCGGTGCTATCACATTGGAACCAAAGAAGGAAATGATTGAACCATCATATCATCTGAAGGAGTGGAAAGACACAATCTCGGCTAAACTTATTCAGCTAAGCTGAATATTAGAACACGGCATCTATAGCAATATGACCAATATGACCAGGAAATACTTCCTGGAAATGCAACATGATATGCTGGCAAACCTGGTAATACTTACAGGAAAGCCTAGATGGAGTTACATCAATGTGACCAATATCTGTACCCAACTCAAGGACATCCATAGCATCATAGGGTTTGTCACATGATTCTTGGTGGCATGGCTTACACAAGTTTGTATTTTAATCTAGACTTGGTGACCACAGTTTGGAGTGATTTGGGGCACCAACTATCAATCCAGGCCACTACACTGTGACAGCATAGGGCTTGTAATTAGTTTGAATCATTGTGCCAAGTTTGAAAAGTGGTTTATTTCTTGGCCAATAAACTTAAAGTAGTCATATCTACTGGAACTAAAAAACTACAGCAGCAGCAGCAGCAGCAGTGTCTTCAGTCTTGCCATCTTGCAGAGACATAGTTAGCAACACTGCTAGCATTATATGACGAGCAATGAAGCAGGAGTACCAAACTAAGTATGGACAATCTCAACCTTGAGAGAGAGAGAGAGAGAGAGAGAGAGAGAGAGAGAGTTTGTTCCATTCCACTAAAATTTGAATGTTCTCACAAAACAGAATTTATCTTTGATTCAGATCAAGATGCAAATCTAAGTCACTCTAATACGCCCCCCCCCCCCCCCCCGGCAAAAAAAAGTCAAACTATTCAACAAAAACTACTGAAGAACTTGAATGGAATGTGTCTGTGGCCAACGTTGCTGCTACACAGGCATTTCCCATGAATTTGAAAAGGAACCATTTTCTGCAAAATTAACTAGAGTTAGAAAACATTGAACCCTAGATCCACATTCCCAAAACAGGTTAAACTGAACAGAATTTAACCACCTTGCTCACAGCTCATCTTTCCCGGAATCTGCTACTTTTTCTACTTTATCTTTTTCAGCTTCTGCTTTGACAATTGGATCGCGATTCTTCTGGATGAACTCAATGATATCATCCTTTGTTCTATTGCCTTCATACTCAACAATCTTGCCACTAGCAGATATGAAGTACATTGTGGGAAAACCATCGATTGCAAAGGTAGTCTTTGGGAAATCGTTGGCAGTCGCGTCCTGGAAAAAAACAAAGGTTCCAAATTTCTCAGTACTTGCAATTCGAAAGGAGAGTTCCAGCAAGAAAGTTTAACAGGATTGCAAGGAATGAAACTCCTACCAGCTTAGCAATCACAACATCTTGATCATTTTGCAAGGAAATAGCAATTTCTTCCAAGGTTGGAGCCAGTGCCTTGCAGTGTCCACACCAAGGAGCATAAAATTCCAGTAGAACTGTAGAACAGTGGAACACATTCATACAAGGAAAAGCTAGATAAATTAAAAATAAAAGATAGAAGGCAAGTCAGATACCATTCTTTCCGGAGTTGAAAACCATGTCCTGAAGGCTATCAGCAACCACCACCTTAACGGGTTCGTCATTGACTTCAGGAATAGGCTCAGACCTGATGAATGGTTTCAAGGTGCCAGCCTGCATCAATGAAGCGAGTCAGATCTTTAGTCTGCAAATTTCACCGTAAATTGCAGAATGAAAGAGCCCTGGATCGGAGGATTAAGAATCACCTTAAACTCCTTGATCCAAGGTGCAATGTGGTCGGGCTCCACTTCTTCCCTGCGATATTTCTGCTCATCCTTGTCTTGTACTAAGATTGAAGGCAGCTTTTCCTTATTCAGTCCGAAGTACTGTACATCCCAAGAAAAGGTCAGAAGGAAAAGAGTACGAATTGTCTGTCAACTGAGAAAACAAGCAACTGCTCAATGTGCCTGTAAAGATGACAACCTCGAGAGCATTTTCAGCAGCTTCAAGGTCACCCAAAAGGAAGCCGATCTCGCCTTTGTAGGTGGCTGCAATTTCTTGATACTTTGACTTGAATGCATCAATCTTTGGATGGCTGAAGTTCAGGAACAGCATGGCCTGCCATTTGGATGGTTTTCCATTAGAACAGATAGAAATTTTAGAGATACATTATGGTTGTAAAATGAAGAAAATTTACCTTGGCATTTGGGGTGTTAAAGAATTTCATCAAATACGGTTGGTTAACTGGATCCTCGTCAAAAACAACCACCAAAGGCACACTAGACTCTTCAACAAATTTCTTGGCTGCATCAATGTCAAAATTCTGCAAGATTTCCAAGACAAACAATGGAAATTGTCGGCCAGACTGGATTTTGCTAAAAGAATCTGTGTTGTGCAATGTAAGGAGTGTATTGGGCTAATCTGATTTTACCTGGCTATCAACTACAAGTTCATCAAATGGTTTCAGCAACCTAATTGTTGGCTTCTTAACATCTGATTCACCCTGTGGAAGGACCTTGGCATCCTTGGTGTGAGCAAAACCATAATCAGACCGCAATTTCTCGGCTAGGCTTGTGAAGTTGTCATATTCCTCCCCAGAGAATTCAGGGAAAACTCCAACCTATACATTGGAAAATTTAAACCATATATCCATGACATTTTAATTATAAAAAAATTGCAATTTATACATCAATAAAGATTACATGCACCACCGAGCCATTTGGCAGAATGGTAACAGGAACCCGCACCGCCATACCCTACGCGTAATATTTCCTCGACCCCGTATGTAGGGTCTCTAGTCTCCAGGGTCGAAAAGAAAAATGATTATAGGATGAGTTGAGTGCTTACAATGAAGGGCCTTTTGGCATCAATGACTTTGGCAGCATCTTCCGAGGATTTGATTTCCTTACTTGCAGGACCCATTTGTCTAATCAAGTAAGACACAATTCCATCGGCATCACGAGGACCCTTGTACTCTTGGACGCTCTCTCCTCCATTTCTTAGGATTTTGATTGTGGGGAACCCTCGGATTTCAAATTTTGTTGCCAGGTCCTTGTTTACCTCATCACTGGCATCAACTTTTGCTAGAGTGACTGGCGGATCATGCTTACTTAACTCTGATGCTGCTTTTTCGTACTAAAAATAAAAAAACCCCAAACATCAATATTTAAAAAAAAAAAACCCAAGAAATTTCAAAATTAAAGAAAAAAGGGGTAATCACCTCTGGAGCCAAATGTTTACAATGACCACACCTGCGTAACACAAAAATATAATATATTTACTTAGTCCAAATATCAAATGAAAACAAGTCATATATAGAATCGTGAATGACTAGACACATTCCCCCAAATCAGAGCCAAAAAAGCTAATCGAATAAAAATGAAACACATATAAATTTTGGATTTCTCTGCCATTTCCACAAACATGGATGCTTATGGGTTTCTCATTCAAAGGGGGTTTTTTTGCCCAATCCCCACAAGTATTTTTGATGTTTATAGAGGTAGAGTTCGTGGGAATGTTACAGATTTCTTGTAAATAAGACAATAAATGGGATGTGTAGAAAATCCCACATTTCGGAATCAGTCAATCCAAAATTTGAATGAGCAATACTAGAATATTCATACAAGTTTTCAAAAAGAAGGGAGATTAGGATATATACCAGGGAGCATAGAATTCAACAACAATGAAATCTTGCTTGCCCACGACTTCAGAGAAGTTGGAGTGATCCAATGTCACAACAAACTTCTGCTCTTCTGATGCGGACACACATCCAAATGCCAATGTCAAGACCAAACCCACAAGAAACATAGACGCCATGTTTGGATTTTGGACAGTACAACGTGAGTGGAAATAAAAGAAGGGCCTTGGGTGTCTTAATGTAGAAGTCCTAAATTTCCGTTTAAGGTATCACAAAGCCTCCACGTATGAAAAACCTGTAATAGTGGGCCACCTCAGCACGTGATATTTTCTTTGTTTAACTCGCGATTTCCTGTGGCTTATTGCGGGTGTAATGCACCCAGAAATATCTCAATCTATTTGTGCCATTTGTATCAGATTTAAATCTTCTAAAATAGAAAATAAATAAAATTCTAAAATTGAAAATTTACTCTCTAATTTAATGCAGTTATAGTTATTAATTTCGAATTAATACATTACATTAAATGCATAAATTCAATATATGTATTGCCTTTTTTATTCAGTAATATTTTATACAATGGTTGGGGATATTTGGCTATCATGATTTTGATAATTCATTCTTTAACCATTTTCATTTTGGAGATTAGATTAGGTTGTACGGGAATTAATACATTACGTTTAGTGTATAAAATCAATATATGTATAACCTTTTTTATTCTGTAATTTTTTATGCAATGGCATGGAATATTTGGCTACTAAGATTTTGATTATTCATTCTCTAACCATTTTCATTTTGCACCTAAGTCTAGGTTTTATGGGAATTAATACATTAGGTTAAGTGTATAAAATCAATATATTTATTGTCTCTCTGTAATCTTTTATGCAATGGCCGGCGATATTTGGCTATTAAGATTTTAATCATTCATTCTCTAACCATTTTCTTTTTGCGCTAAGACCATAATATTATTATTATTCTGATCATTATTACTTATATTATTACTATTATTACTCTGACTACTTCACATATATATATATACACACATGTCATTTTAATATCTATTTATTTATTCTTTTATGTATTTACTTATTACTAATAGTTATCTTTACACCTAATTCGTTTTTATATATCATTATTTTAAAAACTCCACCACGGCCGATCATAAACCCGGGTAAAGGAATAGGGTTACGGTAGGTCGACAGCCAGCGTAAAATATTTTGTCAAATAAAAGATGAGAGACAGAAATATAAATACTTTTGGGGCGTTTCCTCCTCAGCGACGTGCTACATCAAATCCCGGATGTAGCGACAAATTAACAAGGGATACTAGGGGGGTAAATAAGTTAATCCACGAAAATATGATTCGTTTAACCACTTGGAATATAGGATATTTGACTGGTAAGTTAGGAAAGATTGGAGAAATAATGGATAGACGAAAAATTCACATTATGTGTCTTCAAGAAACTAAGTGGGTCGGAGAGAAAGCTAGAGTGGTAGAGCCGTATGGTCATAAATTTTGGTACACAGGAAGAGATAGGAGTAAGAATAAGGTAGGAATAATTGTACATACAACTCTATTAGAGGATGTGATAGAGATAAGAAGGAAAGGAGATAGAATTATACTTGTCAAGTTAGTAGATGGGGAAAATATAATTAATATAGTTAGTGAGTATGCGCCCCAAATAGGTGTAGATGTAATTAGTAAAAAACAATTTTGGGAGGATTTAGATGAATTTATACAAACTATACCTAGTAGTGAAAAACTATTTATTGGAGGAGACTTAAATGAACATGTATGAGCAAGAAACGAAGGATTCGAAACCGTCCATGGCAACTTTGGATTCGGTATTAGGAATGAGGCAGGGGATACCAGTTTAGAATTTGCTACAGCATTTGATCTAATAGTTGTAAACACTACTTTTAAGAAAAGAGAAGCGCACTTAGTTACATATAAATGTGGATTTAATGCTAGTCAAATAGATTTCTTTCTGATTAGAAGATGTGATAGAATGACTTGTAAGCATTGTAAGGTTATCTCAGGGGAGAGTGTGACAACTCAATATTGACTTCTAGTTTTAGATATGCGTGTGTCTAAAAAGAGAAAGAAGTATCGCCCATTTGTAGAGCCAAGAATTAAGTAGTGGAATTTGAAGGGAGAAAAGATAACGGCTTTTAGAGATAAATTACTTCAAATGACAAATTGGTCTACTAATAATGATTCGGACACCATGTGGAAAGAGATATCGACTAACATTATGAGTGTTGGTAAGGAGGTTCTTGGTGTATCTAAGGGTTAGCCTTCAATAGACAAAGAATCATGGTGGTGGAATGAAAAAATTCAAATGGCTATCCGTACAAAACGAGAGTGTTATAGGCATCTTAAAGGCAATAGTAATAACGATGCATATGACAAATACAAAAATACGAAAAAAGATGTGAAAAAGATTATCCATGAGTCAAAGAGCAAGGTATATAATGCATTATACAAGAGATTGGAGACTAAAGAAGGAGAGAGAGATCTACAGAATTGCTAAGATAAGGGAAAGAAATGGTAAAGATCTAAATGGTGTTAGATGTATTAAGAGTGAAATTAATAGTATACTTGTAAAGGATGAGGATATAAGGAGACGCTGGTATGATTATTTTGATGATCTTTTTAATGTTAAGAGTTCAACAGATATAGGAAATATCGAGATACTTGTAGACGAAATTAATAGAGATTTTAAACGTAAAATTTGCCCTTATGAAGTGAAAGAGGCTCTAAAGATGATGAAAGTTCATAAAGCCGTAGGACCAGATGAAATTCCTATAGAAGTATGGAAATATTTGGGTGAATTTGGTGTAAAAATGTTAACAGATATTTTTAATAAAATTTGGCAAACTAAGAGAATGTCCCAAATATGGAAAAAGAGTGTAATTGTACCGCTATATAAGAATAAATGAGATATACATGATTGCTCCAACTATAAAGTAATTAAAATTATGAGTCATACCATGAAGCGATGTGAGAGAGTAATATAACATAGATTGAGATTGGAGATAACTGTATCTCAAAATCAATTTGGATTTATGTTAGAAAAATTTACCACGGAAACAATCCACTTGTTAAGACATTTGATGGAGACATATAAAACACAAAAGAGAGACCTATACATGATATTTATTGATTTAGAAAAAGCATATGATAGGGTTTCTAGAGAAATATTATGGTGGGTGTTGATGAAAAAATGGGTATCTTTGAGATACATTAATCTCATTAAAGATATATATGAGGGAGTTACAACCGGAGTTAGAACTTATGGGGGTTTGAGCGATAGTTTTCCTATTAATATTGGACTCCATCAAAGTTTGGCATTAAGTCCCCTCCTTTTTGCAGTAGTGATAGACGAAATTATAAAAAATATCCAAGATGAAATATCATGGTGTATACTTTTTGCAGACGATATAGTGTTAGTTGATAAAACTAAAGAGAGTGTTAGTGCTAAACTAGAATTATGGAGACTCACACTAGAATCTCGAGAGTTTAGATTGAGTAAATCGAAAAACGAATATATGAGATGTAGATTTAGCGATAGTTATAGGAATGATGAAAAAACGATTCGATTAGATAGGCAAGATATCCCAAAAAATGACCGATTTAGATATCTAGATTCTATTATTCAAAATGATGGTAATATAGATGGAGATGTAAACCATAGGATTCAATCGGGTTGGCTGAAATGGAGAAAGGCAACCGGAGTTCTTTGTGATCGGACGATACCATTATACCTGAAGGGAAAGTTTTATAAAACCACGGTTAGACCTACACTATTATATAGCACTGAGTGTTGGACTGTTAAACAACAATACGAACAAAAGATGGCTGTAGCAGAAATGAGAATGTTTCGGTGGATGTGTGAAAAAATTAGAAAAGATAAAATTAGAAACGAAAAGATTCGTAACAAGTTGGGAGTTCAATTGTGGATAAAATACGAGAATGTCATTTGAAGTGGTTCGGACATGTGCAAAGAAAACCTAAAGATACACCAGTTAGGAGAACAGAGAATTTAATTATAGGAGATCTAGTAAAACGTAGAGGTAGACCATTGAAAACTTGGATGCAAGTTATCTGTAAAGACATGAAAATTAAGGATTTAGAAGAGTAAATGGTTTTAGATAGGAATGGATGGCGTAATAGAATCTGTACAAATTAAATCATTAAATCAATATACTTATGATATTTATCTATTAACTTGTATTTATTTTTATTTTTATTTTTCTCTTATTTTATTTTCTTTATTTTATTTTATTTATTTTATTTTATTTTATTTATTTTATTTTTTATTTATTTTTATTTATATATATTTTATTCTTGTTTTTTTTTTCTATCTTATATAAATTTGTCTCTCAAATGACCGACTTTAAATTTTAGGAATAAGACTCGATTTATTGTTATTATTATTAATCAATTTAGCGTATTAGGACATTTTGAAAATGAAAAACGTTTTAAAAATCAAACCCTAAAAACCCAATTTTGACTGTAAAGTCAATATATAGGGTTAAAGTTGCCATTTGCATGCCCAAAATCAAATATGCTATTTGTATACCCAAGGCGTTCAAGGAAGGTATAAATTTCTAAAGGGCACAGGTGAAGGAACAGAATTCTTGTGGATAATTTTTGGAATTTTCAGAAGTTTCAGGACCCAGGCTCTCCGTCCCTGCACGAAGGTGGCCCAGTAATATCCCGGGTTTCATTGCAATTAAAAGTTTATAATTGAGATACCTTGCCAATAAGTGTTAAACAATTAACACTTCCATAAAAATATAATCATACTAAATTAATAAAACCCCAATTATAATCGGTTGTTTTAAATGATGTACCCGCTCTTCAACATAGGGTAAATGAGATATGATTTCATCGGTCAGGATGATTATGCAGATATAATAAATAACAAATATTTCTTTAATAATAATAAAATTGAAAAAAATAATATCTTTTTATATTTATTACCTTAATAATTAGAAATATTTAAATACGAGTAAAAACAAAAGAAAAAAAGGTGGAAGCATGACAAGTTGTTATTATTTGATTCAAATAATTAAAAAATAAGATATGAAGATTCATCATTCATTACTCATTTTTGTTTAATTTTTAAATTTTGAAAAGGATTGAATTTAAATAACAAAATACTCAGATCCGTCTGATACAATATATTTGTATAATTTTTTGGTATTTTGTCAAAATTGATATTTTGTGCATACGGTGACATAAAATTCTTTGATTCTCAATCTGATCCGGTCCGGTCATTTGTTTACATGGAACACTTTGTAATAAATGAGAGGTTTAATGAAACTATCTATATTATTCTTTTTTTTTTATTGTATAACAATTTGAATATGAAATTACCAGATTGAGGGAGGAATATTTATACCATTAGAATGTCCCTTTAGGGATAGCTACCTATACCATTCTTTGGAAAAGAAAAAGGATCAAAAAGTGGCTTGTGGAAAAATAAAATCCTAAGTCCATAAAGTACGATATCATCTCTCTTTTATAGAACAAAACCCTGCAAAATCCTTGAAGTTACCCTAAAAGATGAATAAAATGCAAGCTACTTAATTTATGCCTAGACTCATAGTTAACAATGAAAAGAAATTTAGAAATATACTTTGAAATCTGAAGAACTCTTTTTATAATAAATAGGCCAATTTATTAAAAAATAATCACCTTTTCTTTTTCAAATTAACCACAATTTATTAAAAAAATCACTTTCTTCACATTAACCAAACTAGCTCTAATTTTCTACACTTTATTAACTATTTTTGTCATATTGATAACTAACTTTGAAATTAAAATTATTATTCAATTATCCAATAGAATAATCACTTTAATTAAAAGATTTTCTAAATTTAAAATTAAATTGCTTAATATCCCCCTCCCTCTCTCAACCCTCCAATCTAAACACCTCTCTATTAAATCTTTTTCTCTCAAGCACACATAAAATTTTTGTTTTCTATATTTCTTCTATTTGTTTCATAACATGTTTCTATGAATTGTATGTCTTTACTGTATATTTATTTTAATCGAACATTAGAAAAGATGTTCAGACAATGAAAATGATATGTGTTGAATTTGAATCAAAGAATTAAATTTCTTGAGAAACTTTGTGCCAAGTGAGTATTTATATTATTTTTAGAGATGCAAACTTTTTAAATTCCATATATATTCTTTAGGGTCCTTCATTCAGCCTACAAGATCTTAATTCCCCTATATTAGAAAGCCCCAATGGGCGTTGCTATTCACAGAATTATTACACTCTCAGATAACGTCCCTTTATTTTTATACCACAGCCTTTTGTTTTGTTTTTTCTTTTCATTCAGCTCATTTCTTTTTTATTTTTTGACTGAGTTTTTTTTTTTTTTTTTTTAATTTTTTATCTTTTTATGACATAAATTTTTTTCTCTTTTATTATTATTTTTTTTAACCCAATTGTCCGCAATTAGTGTTGCGGTTATGAAGTTGTTTCCTATCAGCTTTTCTTTTCTTTAGCCACCACTTGTCCACGATTGTTGTGGCTTTGCACTTATTTCTCACCACTTTTGCTTATCGTGAGCGTTTTTTGTCCCGCTTTTTCTTTTTGCTGGAGTCATTGGTCTCTTTTTTTGGCCGCAGTTTTTTTTACCACCCCACTTTTTAGTCTTGTATATTTTTTATTATCTTTTTGCTTCACATGTTAGCCTTTTTCTTGGATTTTTTCAATACCCGTTGTTGGCCTTTTTCTCCCACAAAAAATACATGAAAAAGTGTTGTCGTCCTTTTTTCAAATTTTTTTGTTACATGAAGAGTAATAAAAAAGGCTTTTCTCATGCAAAACGATTGCACTTGAAAAAAAAAAAAAAAAAAACAGTCTCTTTGCTTTAAGGCTGACCACTATTTTCATGTACTTTGTCAAATTGATATCCGTGTGCCTTATCCAAATGCGTGCACCTTCATTAAATGCTCTGTGACAATTGCTCCATCTCTCCCGTTCTTCCCTTTTTTTGTTTTTTTCCTCCTTTCTACGTTATGATGCCTTGGATTGTTCAGGCCAATATTAAATGCTCTTTGTGACAATTGCACCATCTCTCCCGTTTATCCATTCCCCCCCCCCCCCCGGCTTTCTACATTATGGTGCCTTGGATTGTTTAGGCCAATAATCATTGCTCTTCTTCCCTAATCAAATCTCATTTTAATGCCTTCTGTACTTATTACTTCCTCTGTACCTCTTCACCATTGATTTTTCTTTTTGTACCTGTCTCTAATCCAGAGCCGTCCGATTTTTCTTTTCTTCTTATTATTTTTTAACCGATGCCAATAGGAATGTCCTATGTTCTTCTTCCAAATTCTTGGTTCAGATTGCTTTCTTTTACGTTTACTATTTTCTTCCGCTCTGTTTTGGAAAGGGGTCATATTTCCTTCGTTGCTTCAGGTTCTTCTTTGTCATTTGCTCTTTTTATTATTCCCTCTATTTTCCTTTTATTATGTTACATTTATTGTGTTCGGAATTTCTTTTGTTCATTCGTGTTCGTTGTGCCCGCCTTTGTTTTGCGTTTACTGCTTCTTCTGCATATTAACTCCTCTTTCTGTGTCCTGACTTGGTTAATGGTTTTGCTCGCGTTTATTTTCGTGATTCTTCCCTGGAGACTTTGTTTTGCATGTTGTATTCTGAGATTGATTGGTATAATTTTCTTCTTAAAATATTTATGTCAAACACCTGTCATAACCTTTCGAGAAAATTTAAAATGACGGACTAAGTTTTCCCGCGGTTTTTGTTAATGCCTCAGCCTCTCTCTCCCCTATCCGTCTCTGTTTTTCGGGTGCGTATCCGTAACGTGTGGCATATCACACTCCTGTCACATTAGCCTCTACATGGGTTTTTTTTTTTTTTTTTTTCCTTTGCTCTAATGGAGTGTAATTGTTTTGCTTTACAAGTTGATCATGGATTTACGTGTGTTGGAGCATTTACTTTATCTCTTGTCTGGATTTTTTGATTGTATTGTGTTATCTGATACTCGGACTCTTCTTTGAGTTTGGCTTTTGTTTTGGTTTTGGTCCTGTGTTTGGTATTCTTTTTCCCTGCGTATGCTTGCTGTTACCGATGGAAGTTATGCCCACATTGGGATATTTTTGGTATATTCAAATCTGAAAGGGGTATTATTGGGAGAATCCAATTATCTCCCATAACCCCAATAACTCCCCAAATAACTAACTCACGAAAGTATCTCTCTCTCCCTCGGGCTCTGCCTTTACATGTGACGAAGGAACGATGGATGGCGATATCCATGAGTGCTTTTGTATGAAACAAGGCGGTGGAGAAACACATAAAAACATTCCTTCATCGTGAGAAGTAACGTTGTCATCTTTCTTTAATTGATTTGGTTGGTGCACATGGGATGCCATTTACATTGATGTCACTATTAAGGGTATTGATGTCACTGTCAAGGAGAGGACACTTTCTACGTGAGTGAAGATTAAAAATCAGAGAGATCAGTGCACAGTTTTCTATAAAAAAAAAAATCGAGGGATTGAAAAATTTTTAAATAAGAAAATTTTTTTTATCAGATTAAGGTGTTATGAAAAAGTGACGGTGATTCGTTTTGTGATTATTATTTTGATCGAGCGATCCGTATAAGGTATTACGCGATTTTAATTGATTTATTGAAATCTAATATATTAAGATATTTATTCAAAAATTTTAAATTTTAAATTTATATTCGTATATAATGCAATAAATCCTTCGCTTACAAATGATGTTTTTGATCGCTTTCTGTCCCGGTGGTGTTTGTTTTCTCTTTGTCATATTTGTGATCCAATTCCCTTCCTACCATTTTTACCCTCCTTTTGTATTTCTTTTGACATTTTGTGTCTCCTGTTGTTATTATGTTCATTTCTTTATCCTTGTAGTTTGGTTGTTAGTATATAAATATAAGAATGCTTTGCTTGGTCACGACTGATGATATGTTGTTCTCATGTTCTTTAGATCTGTGCTTTCTGTTCTTCCTCGCTGTTTGTATTGCTGATACAGGTATGTTATCTACCGTTTTATGATACTATGCTGCAATTTTATCAATTACTTTATGAAAAAATGTCTGCGGCGTGGTTTTTCCTTTACTTTCTTGTACCATGTGCCATCTATTCCAATCATATACGTGGTCAATTGGTTAAAAGAGATCGGTAATTACAATGACTAGCTAAAACATCGTACTCCTAACTAAATTCTGTTAAAATGAATCCCCCTATCAAAAAACAAAGCCATTGAGCAGATAGCTTGTAAGTTAAGGAAAAAACCGGGTCGGGTCGCCCATGTGGGTTTGACCCAAACCCATTTTCCTTATTTTGAATTTGCCAAAGGAGGGAAGGGAGGGAGTGGTTTTTTATGGAAAAAACCAACTCCAACTCCCCACAATAACCATCCCCATTATTCCATCCATGGAGTTCAAAGAGGGTTGAGAGAAAAAATGAAAAAGTAAGGAAGAAGATCTACATATATCATATACCATTCTACGAAAAGGACTCTTGGATTGTGGAAGAGAAAGGAGATTGATCAATTGGTGACATTCTTCGGACCCGTACATCGAAAAGGTTAGTGATCCGACCCTAGATCTTGGGACATTCAACATTTATTTCGCTGTAAATGCAAAAGAGAATGCTTTCATTGGTATCAGAGCATGATTTAGGGTGTTTCCTATTTTTTGATGTATTTTCGAGTTTTCATTTTTCTTAAAAAATTGAAAATGGTAACTTTCATTATAGACCACGAAATGCTTTGAAATTTGAAAGGTAGAGTACCCATGATGTTATGAATTGATCTGCAAAGTTTCATGCATAGCCGTTATGTATTTTTGGAGAAAAATGAAACCCTAGTCGAAAATAAAAATGCTCATATCTATTTGTATGATAGGTTTCATGATTTAATATTTGTATGGTTAAATTCCCCATCAAAAATCCTTTCCAACCATATAAAGAACATGCGAAACGGTTCAGAAATGAATGAGATATGATTTAGGGAAATTAGGGTTAAAATGCAGAAAAATTTTTTTTTCTGCATGAAGAAGACGAAGTGACGTCAGCAGTGACGTCAGCGATGACGTCAGCACAAATCCCACTCTCGGGCCGTGGGTTATGAAGCCCAAACGTCATGATCCAGACTTCAGATCAGAAAACTGAAAGCACCATTAGATTCAGAGACCCCAAAAATGGGGGGGTAGGCAAAATCCGGTGGCCGGATTCCTCCGGGAAGGCGGCGCGTGGGCTTCACGCGCCGCCTGGGCGCGTGGGCGAGTCACCCACGCGCCGCCGCAACCAAGCGGCGCGTGAGGGCGCGTGAAGCACCCTCTCAGGCCCCGTTTTTTTTATTTATTTTTATTATTTTTTGATTGCTTTTTTCTGTATTTTTAAATTATTTTTTATGACTGAAAATATTCATTAAGTTATAAATTTTATTTGAAAATTGCAGAAAAAAATCAATTAACAAGTGAGACAAAATTCTGAAAATTTCTCACATGTTTAAAAAAAAATATATATATATATATATATACATATATATATATATATATTCCAGATTATGCCTACCCGAATTAAATTTTATAACACATATTTGATTTGTACTCATTAATTTAAGTATAAATTGTGGATGGTGTTTAAAAAAAAAAATAAAATAAAATAAAAAATTTTTTTGTTTGGTTGGCTTCGTGACCAATCTAATATTTACCCCATTTTAGGGATATGGTGAGAATCAGACGTACCCTTGCACCTCTCCGGGGGAGATGCCGAGATGAGAGGACCCCAGAACGTTTGGCAAAGCTATATATGATGTTGCATTATAGGATGAAAGCAACGCATACTTTGCCGCAACATTTGTGGGTTATGAGTCGAAAACGTTATGAACTTCGACGTTTGGGTCACTGGTTTGGAGGCGATGAAGCCGAGATTAAAATTATAAGAAACTCTCTCTCTGATCATTTGGTTGGAATGGCTGACAAAATATTAGAGGACAATAAGCGTCTCTACCTTAAAGATTTCAGACTAAAATTGCTTAAGATGTGGAGAGCTAAGGAGATAGAGACTAAAATGAAAAGGGCGTTATCTCTAAAGATCAATGGCTCTACACCCCAAGCTGTTAGGAGATTTACTCCGAGAGATAGACTTTCAGTTGGGATGGTCAATATGGTCACTCGCATGTATATGGAAGATAAGAAAGACAAGAAAAAAGAAATTTGATTATATATTTTTTTTTCCTTCTTTGTGCATAGTTATCTACTGTAATGAGAACAATGCCATGAACATATGATGTAATTTTTTGTATCAACAATGTGCATACGTTGTATATTTATGCGAGCATGTGAAGAGATATGTTCTAAATTCACATGATTTTTTGTGGGAGTTTTTAGGTTGGAAGAATTTAAGTAATTCTCACCTAAGATTAAAAGAATTTTGTTACTTTGAAATCAAATTTATGATAATCAAACATTTGGATGATGGATGATGATTGGGAACTTAGTGATCTTTCGAGTTTACACCTTATGTTCGTTTATGATAAATTTATTAGATTTCATGTACAAAATTATATGAATGAATGAGCATGAATACTTATAATAGTCTCTCTTTGAAAACCCAGACCATGGCATCAAAATCAATAATAGCAGATTTGAATAAAGGTGATAAGTTTAATGGCGACAATTATGACATTTGGCGCCACAAGATATGGTATGTGCTGGAAGAGCAGGATGCCTTGGAGGGTATCAACCATATCATGCAAGACCCTGGAATTGGAAACACTGCTCAACAAAGAAGAGATCAAGAAGCTTACCAGGCGTGGAAGAAGAAAAATTCCACTGCACGTGGCATTCTGGTTAGTTCTGTAGTTGATGATCTCATACATGAATGTGAGCAATTCCCTACTGCTCATGACATATGGGTGTACCTCAGAGAGAAGTATGGAGGTACCAGTGTGACCCGTCTGAGACAGTTGACTATCAAGTTTGACACGTACAAAAAGAAGTCCGATCACAATATCAAACTACACCTCAGAACCATGTCAAACATGAAAAGGGAATTGAAGTCAGCAGGTCATGTTTTATCTGATGAGCAACAGGTTCAAGCTTTAATCCGATCCCTTCCAGACCAGTGGGAGCACTTGAAGGTCAATCTGACTCACAATGATAGCATTAAGACTTTCGCTGATGCTGCTCGCCACGTAGAACTCGAAGATGAGCGGCTTGGTGCTGCAAAATCGATTTCTAATGCCTTTGTAGCTGAGTCAAGTTCCCAGAAAGTTGCGGGCTTTAAACGGAAAGGGAACAAGAACAAGGGCAAGAAAGGGAAGGATATTGCGGAAGGGTTTAAGAAGAGCAATTCCAACCGCAAGAACAAATGCAAGCGGTTTTGGAAAAAGAAGGATAAGAGCAAACTGAAGTGCTACAATTGTAAAGCTCTTGGTCATTTCGCTCGAGAATGTCCCGAGCCGAAAAAGGTAGCACCTTGTAACGCTTCTCTAAGTGTTATATATGTCTCTAGTACTGTTTTACTTTCTGAATCATATCCTGTGTGGATTATAGACTCAGGAGCAACAGACCATGTGACAAGAGATCGAGAAGCGTTCGTGGACTTTCGTCGAGTTCCTCCTGGTGCAAGATGGATATACGTAGGAAACAATACAAGAGTAGAAGTCAAAGGAATTGGCACTTGTAAACTGGAGTTACGAAGTGGCCAAACTCTAATCTTACATGATGTTCTCTTTGCACCAGAAATTCGACGAAATTTAGTCTCTGTTATTGTTCTTCTTAAACTTGGCTATGACTTGAACTTTACTCGTAATAGGGTTTGTATTTATAATGGTGGTGTGTTTTATGGTACTGGACATCTGTTAAATGGATTTCTTACTTTAGATTGTGACAGACAAATGTTTAACTGTTATACTGATCGTTATATTTCGTTAAATGTTTGCTCTTCTAGTAATGCTAATATAGATGATAAAGTATGACATGCTAGACTTGGTCACATAGGGCAGGACAGGATGAATCGACTTCTGAAAGCAGGACTATTGGGTTCACTTACTAAAGTTGATTTACCGAATTGTGAATATTGTCTTGCCGGGAAGATGACTCGAAAACCTTTTGGAAAAGCCGTGAGGGCTGAACTTCCATTACAATTGGTTCACTCTGACATTTGTGGTCCATTGAATGTGAAGGCTAGGCATGGAGCGTCATATTTCATTACTTTTATTGATGATTTCACGCGTTTTGGTCATGTCTATTTGATTACTCACAAGTCTGAAGCACTTGAGTGTTTTCGACGCTATATGAATGAAGTGGAGAATCAAATGGATAGAACGATTAAAGCCTTAAGGACAGATCGAGGGCGTGAATATTTATCAGATCAGTTCAATGATCTGTGTAATGAAAAAGGAATAATTAGACAATTGACTATTCCCCACACGCCTCAACAGAATGGTGTTGCTGAGAGGATGAATAGGACGTTGTTAGAAATGACGAGATCTATGATGGCGCAGGCTAACTTGCCAATTTCCTTTTGGGGAGATGCATTATTAACTGCGACCTATATTTTAAATAGAGTGCCTTCAAAAACAGTACCCACAACACCGTATGAACTATGGACTGGTAGGACACCAAGTCTGACTGATCTTAGACCTTGGGGATCGGCAGCATATGTTCATGACCCTTCCAATAAATTTGGAAAGCTAGGTCCCCGGGGGAAGAAATGTATCTTTATTAGATATTCTCATCAGTCAAAAGGTTATGTGTTCATCGGTGAAAGAGAAGATGGTACTGTAACCGAAATTGAATCACGAAATGTAACGTTCTTGGAAAAAGATTTTTCTAGTAAAGGTGATACAACAAAAGGAGAACCTTTGTTTGAATTAAATAATTCAAATGATGGTTCCGTGCAGGATGGATCAAGGGAATTACGAGAAGTTGAATCCCCAGATGATCCCAGTGGGAGGGATTCAAATTCTAACGATCCAACCGAATCATCAATTCGGAAAAGTACTAGGAAAGCTGTGCCCAAACGTCATTACGAAATTGAAGGGCACACCTTCATCATTTCTCCACAGGACGAGGATGAGCCGAAAAATGTGAACGAGGCTTTATCTTGTCCTGCCAAGGATGAGTGGATAAAAGCAATGGAGGAAGAAATAGAGTCGATGGATTCCAACTATGTTTGGGAATTGGTTGATCTTCCACCTGGGCGCAAACCTATTGGGAACAAATGAGTTCTTAAAGTTAAACGTAAAGCTGATGGAACAATTGAGAGGTACAAAGCTCGATTGGTGGCAAAAGGTTATACCCAACAAGAGGGTATTGATTATGAAGAAACATTTTCACCAGTAGTGAGATTTGCCTCTATTCGCTTATTATTAGCTATTGTAGCCAATTTAGATTTAGAATTATATCAAATGGATGTGAAGACTGCGTTTCTCAACGGAGAACTTAAAGAAGAAATCTACATGGAACAACCAGTAGGTTTCATTGTTAAAGGTCAAGAAAATAAAGTTTGTAAATTGAATAGATCAATTTATGGCCTTAAACAGTCTTCAAGACAATGGTATTTGAGATTTCATAGATCCGTAATCTCTTACGACTTCGTAATGATAGACGAAGACCATTGTGTTTATGTGAAAAAGTCCAATGATAAATTTGTAATTCTAAGTCTGTATGTCGATGACATATTGTTGGCCGGAAATGATATGGAGTATGTCCTGAATATCAAAAGTTGGTTATCATCAAATTTTGAAATGAAGGACATGGGTGAAGCAGAGTACATACTGGGTGTTAAGATCCACAGAGATCGTTCTAAGAGATTGTTAGCTTTATCTCAAGAATCTTATATTAAAAAGATTTTGGAACGATTTAGGATGGATAGCTGTAAACCTATTGATACTCCTGTGGCTAAAGGCGAAAGTTTAAGTTTAGCAATGTGCCCAAAGACCGCTGAAGAAAAACATGAGATGTCAAAAGTACCGTATTCCAGCGCTGTTGGGAGTCTGATGTACGCTATGATGTGTACTCGCCCTGACATCTGCTATGCCGTGGGTTTGGTCAGCAGGTATCAATCCAATCCAGGTAAAGGTCACTGGACAGCTGTGAAGAGGATTCTAAGATACCTGAAAGGAACTGCGAATTATTCCCTTTGTTATCAAGGAAATGACTTGTTATTGAGCGGATACACAGATGCTGATTGGGGTGGTGACTTAGATGAACGTAAGTCCACCTCAGGTTATGTTTTCTTGCTAAATAAAGGCGCAATCTCTTGGAGAAGTAAGAAACAAACATGTGTATCACTGTCGACGATGGAAGCAGAGTTTGTAGCTTGTGCTTCAGCAGTTCAGGAGTGTGTTTGGTTGAAACGTTTTTTTCAACATTTAGGGATTGTAAGCGACACAGTGGGAGCTGTGACAATTTATTGTGATAGTCAAGCAGCAATCGCTTATACGAGAGATCCCAAATATCATGGGAAAACCAAACACATTGATACGAAATTCAACTTTATTCGAGACATTGTTGAAAAAGGAGAGGTGACATTGAAGTATTTATCTACGCATTTAATGGTGGCTGATCCATTTACGAAACCGATATCTAGAGATGTATTTCTGAAACATGTAAAATCTCTAGGATTGCGTAGAGTGTAATTGTATGTATAAGCAATGAACGTGATGTAATGCTCATTATTATATGACATTTGAATTTTTTTGCATTTGCGAGTTCTTATGTCTTGATTAAAAAGTATGTCGGACAAGTTTGGAAGATTGGCTCTCTCACACGAGCAATCGCCTCTAATATCTATGTGATATGTAGAGATGAGGCAATGTTAATTTTGGATAATTAACATAAATTAGCCACCTTAGTACACAACTAAGATGAGATTATCGTTGATATTTACTTATTGGATAATCGAAATGAATTTCCCACAATCCATTACACTTGTCTAGAAGCCAGGTGTGGTTCTCTCTTGGAAAAGTTTTTGGAGGATTTATAAGAAGAGAGAATCAAGTCAGTATCGTGATATACTTGGACTAAAACCTGTACGATGTATTATAATTCTGAAATAGACATACGCTTCTAAATAAATAGAAAAGACATCGTAGCACGTGTTCATACCACGTGTGCTTTCAGTGACCCTATGGGAAATGAGTTGATAAATCCCTCTATCTCATTGTGTGAGATCCAGAGGTTTGTAATTAACCTCATTTAATACCCTTAAGACTTTCGCCTGTTTCTTGAAAGTTTATTTTAGTGTTGCTACTTTAGCATGTAACCAATAGATCATGCGTGATTCGGTTTTGCGGTACATGACTAGGAAAGCAGCTAAAATGAAGTGGAAAGATAGTAGTGCGAAAGGAAGACTGTCTTAAAGTTTGTACATAATTTTTGTATTCACAGACTGGCCAGTTATGTTTTTAACTTGATGTTCTGAAACATAATTGTGAATGCATAGTTGAGATGAGTCAAGTATGCTCTCGTTTATTAATAGAGGGATAAGAGGTACAGTGACTCTATATATATATATAGTAAAAAGAGGTCTGGGGTATAGCGAGACTTGATGTCCTCATAATATTAGATCTTGAGCTGCTATATATCCTTAAACGGTGTGTAGTTATGAGCTCTTGATGTATTCGCTGGTCACACGATCCATTTGTCTGTATGAAATCGATGGTATATGGAAGTGATTGAGTAAAATGTAGGTCTAACCCTCATGTGCGAGTGGGAGATGTAAGTTAAGGAAAAAACCGGGTCGGGTCGCCCATGTGGGTTTGACCCAAACCCATTTTCCTTATTTTGAATTTGCCAAAGGAGGGAAGGGAGGGAGTGGTTTTTTATGGAAAAAACCAACTCCAACTCCCCACAATAACCATCCCCATTATTCCATCCATGGAGTTCAAAGAGGGTTGAGAGAAAAAATGAAAAAGTAAGGAAGAAGATCTACATATATCATATACCATTCTACGAAAAGGACTCTTGGATTGTGGAAGAGAAAGGAGATTGATCCATTGGTGACATTCTTCGGACCCGTACATCGAAAAGGTTAGTGATCCGACCCTAGATCTTGGGACATTCAACATTTATTTCGCTGTAAATGCAAAAGAGAATGCTTTCATAGCTATACCATGAACATGGAGGATCATCACTTGTGAAAACCTGATTCATCCTCTGAGAAGTTAATTGAGGAGGAACATCGATTGGAAATGAATCATAAAAGGCGTGAAAGGTATGCAACAATGACGTGTGAGGAAGAGTCTTCACTTTTGTTGAAAAGAAGACACAATCGGACTATGGCTTAGGTTGCGAAGCCTCTGGCCAGTGATGTCAGACAAACTGCTAATATTCCTTCTATTGAAGAAAAGCATCGAATTGAAAAAAATCATCGGGCAAGGGAAAAATATCGTTCTATGTCTGATGAAGAAAGACAGCTAATGTTATTTAAAAGGAAAAAAACATGGATTGAGATTGGATGTCGACAGATTCGCGTTGCTAATGAGAATGCTGCCCCTTCTAACCTTAAAAGACTTACACATATTGGTTCTTCAGTCATTGGTGATGCTGGTGTAACATTTTTGCTAACGAAAATAATCTCGTCGGTTGATTCTGTTCTGCAATCCAGTCGAGTTCCTCTGCACTAAATAAGCAGTGTAGGTGGTTTTGGCAAGGTGTTAGAACCTTCTAAACCACTCTCTGCAGGTGCATTAATGTTTCCCAATACTAATTTCTGCTATCTAATTTTATATGCCCAAATTTGACTGATCACTCAAAAGGAAAAAAAAAAAAAAAAGAGCCTTTGGCAACATGACTAGAAAGTTATATTGCTTGCCAAGCCGATGAATTGAAGGCTTTTATTTTGGAGTCAGAGAATGCTTCTACAAAGGAAAGAAATATTCCTTCAACATCTTATCAGACAACAAACGACGCCTCATTTAGGGCACAAATTCGTGCTTCTAACACTATATTAGAAGTTATTAATGCTGCAAATCAAGGTATATCAATATTACTTTCGGTTGGTATGCTTTGTTTGGTGTCGTGATAATTAAAAAAAAAATGTCATTAATTTATTCTTACATCTTAGCTTTTATAAAATGGTCACTCATTTCGAGTAGGACAAATGGCAGAGCAATCTGATAGTGCAGATGAAATGCTGCCTTCCATGCTTAGTCATCTACAAGGTACCATTTCTTGTAACAAACATTACACACGAGAGAAAATGCAAGATGCTCAAAGCCTGCAACACGTTGGAAGTGTTAAGTGGAGGCTTTGCTTCATTTGAAAGCAGCCAATTGAAGACTAAAGATGTTATGACACTTGAGTTGAGTCGGGTAGTAGTTATACCCGAGCTCGACTCTAATGTTTTTTGGTTAGGCTCGAGCTCAAGTTTGAGCTCGGCAAGCGTACATTTATACAGTTCGAGCTCGACTCGAAGTGTGATCGAGTTGCTCAAGCTCGAGTATCACGGTATTGAACCGTGCGAGATTGGACCCTCGAGATCATACTCGAGGCCGAGCTCGAATTCGGGATCATACCCGAGCTCAAGAACAAAGTCAGGTTCCCTGTTTCAAAATTAACAGAATTTCACTGTTTCAAAATTAACAGAATTTCACATGTTTTTTGGACATTCCAAATTCAAATATACTTTAATTGAAAATTCTAATTGGATACGATTACAATCCGGTTTCCAATTATATAAATATTAAATAAAATCGATAACAACTATTGAATAAATCCAACTACATAAATTTACAACCATACAAATTATAATTAGTTATATATTATATTTGTAACAGTTCATTCAAAATAAAACTATATCAAATCTTAACCACAACATGATATCATGTAAATAAAAGTACTCAAACGAAATCTAAGATCAACATCCTCCGACAACAAGCCAACAATATCTTTCAACTCCAGCACTCAAGTTTCCCAACAACAATATTTGAGAAATAAATGTATGTCAAGTAAACAATAATTCAACAGTATCCTCTAGAAATATCCTCCAGCAATCAACAACTCAATCTATAAGTCATAAGTGATATGAAAATAAAGCCATGCCAACAACAAAAATAAGAAAATAAAGTCGATTAATTGTTTATATCATGGTTATTTGTTTACTTTTTGTTGGACGTACTAATGGAATTTCCTTCATTATAATGATATTTTTCTGCAAATAACAAAAAAGAATATATTAGCAAAATATATATGAAATTTCAATGAAATTGTTTAACAAAAATTTAACACAATATATATTAATTGTTTAATAAAAATTAATACTTACCTTTACCTTGTTTTTAACCCCATAAAATTTTCACAACCGATCTCCTTCACATGAGTACCTGAACTATTTCTAGAGCCAAAGAACCATGATATGTGTCTATTACCCACATTTCTGTACTAAATGCAACCTCTAATACTACTGTGTTAAGAGGAATGTCTAATATGTCTCAAGTCATCTGATATAAAACTTTGTAAGTGATCTGTTGACATTCTACCACTCCAAACTTTCATCCTTATCTGATTTTGTTTTGAGAGATTTAGCCAAATAATCATCTAATTTATTGATTTGAGTACGTGTACCAAATTTTCTTCTAACAAAATCTTCAAGTCCAGCATTAGTATCATGAGGAAATTCTGACCTTCGAGTAGAATAACTTGCATGGGATGATGAAACTGGGTCTTTGCCGTGCAAGGATTCAGCGAAAGCGTATTCATCGTACACCTTATATAGAACATTTATCACCTCGCTAACATACTGATTGGCTATATCATCTCCAACCATGAATTCATAATAATACTCAACAAAAATTAGCTTTTTTGTAAGGTCTAACGCAGTAGTTATTCCCATAAGTAAATTAACTTCACCACAATATTTATTAAATTTGATTTTCATTTTTTTTATCATTCTTGCGATGAAATTATCGGAATCAAAAATTTTTTAATCCAACATCTTCTTTATGCGAGCCACTTCCTTGAAGAACAAATTTGTAGTTGGATAGTCAGTCTCAGAAACAAGCAATGTAGCAGATTTAAAATATTCAAACACATTGCAAACCTTAGCAATTTTATTCCAATCATCCACTGTTGGACAATAAATATATCTGGGGTCTTATTCTTTAAAACTGAAAAAATAACACGAAAATCATAAGCATATCTCAGAATATCAAATGTTTAGTTCTAACGGGTTTTACAATCATTAATCAAAATTTTTCAAGACTAACCAAGTTTCTTTTAACTACACATTCAGAAAAAATTATTACCCTAATTTCGGAGCGGTTGATGTAATCAATCATATCCCTTATTTTGTCAACAATATCATGAATCTCCCTAAACCTATCTTGAACTAATAAGTTCAAAATATGTACACAGTATTGTACGTGAAAAATCTTTCCATCACACATCAACTTGCTATAGCTAGAGAAGTTTTTTTCCATAATAGTTACGGCCGAATCATTACTAGAGGCATTGTCAATCGGTACGATGTACACTTTGTTTTTAATATTTTCTTTTGCAATTTCCAATTAAAGTCAATCTAATGGTTCGTTATAACCATATACCTAATTTTTTGGGTCTTTAACTTCCAAAGGTCTGTTATCAAACTAATATTTGCAACATTTACAATTACATTCTTCAACTTCTTCTTTTCAATCTCATAAACTAACATGCAATCATATTTTTCTGGTTGCCTTGATAAGTGATGATTGTGTACTTCTCATTTTCCTCACAAACTGTTGATAATTTTTTAGGTGTCTGATGTAGGTGCTTGTTGACTTAATTTTATGGACTTTCAGCTTTGAATCACAATGGTAGCATTTCACCATTTCAACACCAACAACAAAGCCAATAGGAGAAATATGTTTCCAAACCCATGATTTTTTTCCATTTGCTACTTCTTAAAAGGATCATCTTTTATCGCTTCAACTATACGTAGAGCTGGCATTTCACTTTATCTCCTTCTTCTTCAACATCAACATCATCTCCTTCTTCTTCACCACCATGTCCTTCTTCCTCCATTTCCTTAGTCCATTGTTTAATTTCTACCTCTATCAGAATGGATGTGTCATCAATACTTTGAAATGAGATTTGCGCATTCTGTCCTCGTTGAACAACAAGCGAAGTAGAACCAATTCATGCAACAATGGGTGTAGCTGAGAATTTAGTTGGATCTATATCTTGAGATTCAGTTCTCCTTTTCTTTCTCTCATTATTTATACTTACTTTTGATCCATTCTTTTATTAAGAACAAAAAGCAAAAACAAAAATTAAAAACAAAACAGCTGGAGTTAAAGAATTAAGAATCAAAATCAAGAATGATTTGATGATAATGCATGAAAAAGAAAAATGAATGGTGGAAGGGATGTGGATGGATGACATTCAAATAATTGTAGTTCTCAATCCCTTGGAATGTGCCCAAAGAAATAATAACATTTAAATAATTGCAGTTTTGATACAAATACATTAGGACACGTATTAAGGCATTATCATTGTTATAAATATTTTTGTCATTGCATTAAGACATTGCGGACATTAAGACATTTAAACAATTATAATTGCATTAAGACATTTAAATAATTAATTTTGCATTAAGATATTTAAATAAAAAACAAAAATGTACAACAACACTATAATAAGGAACCAAAAACTCTATAAGGAACCAACAACATAAATACAACCATGCAATTTCAAAGTTTAATGGTAGTTAGACATAAATGCACAGTAATGAAATGTAGGGGTAAAAAACAGACTCTATAAGGAACCAAAAAATAACCTATTTTCAGATATTCCGTAAACCAGATTTTGAGGACTCTATTAATCAGCAACATTATAATAAGCAAGCTTTGGTCATAGGAAGATGATGGAAATAATTGACCTAAGCCAGATGTCAAAGTTGTATAAGGTTACCACAAACCAGATTTCAAAATTGTATGCATTTGATTCTTTTCATTTATTCACTTGTTTTTGGGAGAACTAATTGACCTAAGCTAGATGTCCCCTATCAATCTTTTTAGGGACAGAAGAAGTCGGTAAGGATTGAATCACATATACATATAGTATAGGACATGCCACTAGGATACAAATGTGCATTATAAAATATTCGAGCGAGTTTCATATTGTTAAACAGTTGACAAAAATATAGTAGAAGATAAGATCGCACATTCAAATCATAGAAGGCATTGTCAAGAAAAAGAGGAGATCGCTGCATGATATGGATCACTTTTCACAATAAAAACTTGGGAATTAGGCAAAAGACATACATTAATGACAAAGAGACTTTTGTCGATGACTACATTCCATGAAAAATCAAGACATATGCAATAAATTTGGGACATAGGCCCCTATAAGATGTTCATGTTCAACTTATGTGTGCGACAAAGATAGAGACAGGAAGTAATAGAGACATTGCAGTAGTATATGCTACAATTTTCTAGAGAGAGAGAGAGAGATAGAGTTTACTTTCGCACTTCGCAGATGACTTGCACTTCGCAGATCTCTGTGCAACAGAGAAAGAGATGGCTGAAGACTCGAGAGCTAGGTCAAGGTGAGAGAAGAACAAATCATAAGACAAATCGTGAAAACCCTAGGTTCACAAAGAGCAAAAATCAAAAACCCTAGAGAGAGTGAGTGAGAGAGAGAGTTTACCTTTGATACAACTTCTAAGTAGTTAAATTGCAACAGCGATGGAGAGGAGAATAAGATCTTCGTTGCATACAGAGCTTGAAGTTTGATTCGAGGTCGAGTGGCGAAAGCTAGGTCATCGTGAGAGGAGACTAATTCGAGAATCGATCACGATCCAGAATGAGAAATGAGAAATGGATAGAAGAAATGAAAGGTAAAATGACATTTGCATCCTTCAATTTTTTTAAACCTAAAAATTATTATTTGTAATTTATTAAAAGAGCATAGGCATACTCGTAATTTCACATATACCTGGTAGCACGACAAGCCTTCGAGCTTGACATAATATGGGCTCGAGTTTGAACTCGATGCAAAACTAGTCGAGCTCGAGTTTTGACTAGGTAGTGTCACGGGTACCCGTGACACTATCTGGGGATCATAACACCCTTGCTACAAACTGATCATTGCACTAGTATAACAAATGTTTCTTTCTACAATTTTCTAATATGTTACATATCATTTAGATATCGTATGGTACATTTTTCCATTATTAGGCCATTGTTCAAAGAGAAAAACACTGCTTGAAAAAATTCCAGATGCTCCTCATTTTTACCAACAGTTCCCAACTGCTAGCATTGTGGGGCTAAAAGGTTCTATCGTGAACCTCCTAGATTTTGTTGCTCAAAAGGTGAAGTCAAGTTGGTCGACAGTCAAATGCCTGCATAATTAATTAGGCTATGCACAACAGATGAACCAAACCGCAAAGAATTCAGAGAATGTGTTAGAAGCTATAATAATATGCTTGTAGTAACAACATTTGTAGTACACTGTGATATAGATCTAAGCAAAAGGAACAATGGTATCTATACATTTAGAATCCAATGTTAGGTTTACCATTATATTAGTTCTCTTACGCCCCTGTCACGGATCCAAGAAATGGACTCAAACCCAATAGGAGAACTCAACCCAAAAGATCGACCTGTTGGATGAGAGGGCCTATTAGACTTAAGTACTATTTTATGATTTCTTGGGGGTCCGATATGGGATTCGTAACATTACCCTCCTTTTGAAAAGCGGGACGTCCACGGGCGGCTCTCACTCTGGACGGCTTTCACTCTGGCGGGTAGCCCTTTTCCTCTTCGGACGGCTCTCACTCCGACACAAGGTAGCCCTTTTCCATTTTTGGATAGTCTCACTCTGGTACCAGGTAACCCTCTTCCAGATAGCCCTCATCCAGGTAGCCCTTTTCTATGTTAGACCGCAGACTCTGATACCAATTTGTCATGGACTCAAAAAATGGACTCAACTCCAATAGGAGAACTCTGCCCAAAAAATCGACCTGTTGGGTGAGAGGGCTTATTAGACTTAAGTGATATTTTATAATTTCTTGGAGATTCGATATGGGATTCGTAACAGCCCCATCTAGGGGAAGATCCATCCAATATACAACTTTATTTCTATGACAATGAGCATGAAATGAGGAATTGCCTTGCCATCTCTAGTAATTTTTGAAAATCAATTCTAGATCAATTTATGCCACTGACAGAAAAAATCCATATGCACAGTTTTTCCAAAGTCTTGCTAATGTGCCAAACTTATTAGAATACAAAACATTAGACCAGCGAGTTTTCAATGTCCCTATAGTTTTGCTAGTCAATGCCATGTGGTTAGAAAATGATAATCGCATCAGGTTTACACCACAAAAGGAAACACTCAGATGCTTAAACATTATTGTGGTGTTATGATCCTCTATAGTATCCATTGATTTTTGCAAAAGGAGAACCCGGTTGGCATGAAGGAATTCTTAGAATTCAAAAAATAGCTGGCGTAGTGCTTTTCAATGAGACCTATGCAGGACAAAATACCATTTCTCTTCAAAATTGTACAAATACAGCTGAGTTGCTACAAAAAGAAGAGGCAGGTTGGTCATCATAGTTTAGTTTAATTTTCCCCTTTTTTATGCTTTATTACTACTATGTTGTCTTTAATTTGACTTTAGCATAATGTATAATTTGTAGTGCTGTGTCACAGAAAGAAAGAAGAATGGTTAGTTCCATGCATACAAATTCTAAATGAGGGAAAATGACATGTCTTGGTTATTGAATATCGGTAGGCTTTTGCAACAATTTACGGTTGATCAATGTGTCAAAATAGAGTCATCTGGACTTGATTACTACCGAAAAAAACAGAGAGAAATTAGGACTGACATATATCAAGGCTTACTTGAGGAAAGTTGGTAAATGAATTATTTTTCCAGCTTCATCCATCGGAGGGCCAAGAGATATGTGAAAAAGATACATAGATGTTATGCCTCTTGTTTAGAAATATGGAAATCCAGATCTATTTTTAATTATTACCTGTAATCGGTCGTGGCCTGAAATTAAAAAAGGCCTGGTTAAAGCTAAGGAAGTCCAGAATAAATCTGACCTGCTTGCTAGAGTTTTCGAGCAAAACTAGAAGAGTTGAAATCCGATCTCTTTAAGAAGAACCTCTTTGGTGAAGTGGCTGCTTATGCTTATGTAATAAAGTTCCAAAAAAGAGGTTCAACGCATGCTTATTTTTTGATTATCTTGAAGAGCAGATTCAAAATGTTCTCTCCAGAAGCATATGATAGAATAGTCAGTGCCAAATTGCCAGATGAAAAAAATTTCAAGCATTTGCATTCTTCAGTTTTCAAGCATATGATGCATGGACCATATTGGGACTTAAATCCAAAATACCCTTGTGTACATGTAAATAAGAAATGCCGGTTCAATTATCCCAAATCTTTTGTTGCATTCACAACTCATAGTGATGCTTCCTATCCAATATACAGATGCCATGATGATGGAAGAAAGGTCATAGTCCGCAAATGTTAGCCGGGTAATCGATATTTGTCATTTCAATGTGGAAATATGCTTTACTATACAGGTTTTTAAATACCTATACAAGTACCTATACAAAGGTCATGACAGGGTTCTATATCAAATGGACACAAAAGATGATGAGTGTTATTGATGAAATTAGGAATTTTCAAATTATTGCTGTTGAATAAATGTGGAGAATCTTCGGATTTGAGCTAGTTGCTATTCATCCTACTGTGATAAACCTTCTGATTCACTTTGAAAATTTTCAGATGGTAGCCTTTGATGAGGAAACAATGTTCGAAGAGATAGTGCATGTGAAAGGTTTTCAAGAACTATGTTGATGGAATATTTCTGATGGAATTAATGCTTACATGGGGCATTTCTTCATATATGGAAAATGGGAATAATCCTACTTTCTATATTCTCCGAAATGTAACCGATGTGATTGAAACTCCTTCCTTTTGTGGTTACAGGAGAAAAAGAAAAACTAGGGCAAAACTCTAGAATTGTACACCTATTGTAGTGATGGAACAAGAAAGAGAGAAAATATATCTCCGTGAGAGTGAGGGCTTGAGAAAATTCTGGGAAGAGAATTTTTCATGCCATATTCGTCACCGGATTTGGATTGTGGTGTTGTGGTGCTATGGTGATAGTTTGATTTTCATTGTTATCATCCTAATGGTGAGGTCGTTCGATCAAGATTCGTGGTTTTCTGAATTTTCTACGATCTACTTATTAAGATATGCCCGAAAATTTCAAACTTTTACTATTCTGAAAATTTGTTACACTTTCGTATGTGCGTGTGAATATAAATTCCAACATTGGTATCAGAGTAGGTAGTTGCATTTATAAAATAATTTTCAAAATTTTTTCAGGTATGAAAACATAGGGTTGAAAATTTAGGATTCGAATCACGGATCAGTTTCGTGAATCCGATTACACTATGACGTTACCCATGTTACGTAGATCTGTCCATATAGAGGAATGATTGATCTATAAAAATAACATATTTGTGTTCCATGTGTGCTGATCTACGTTTTGACATGCATTTTGTAAATTGCTATTGCCGGAAATTGGGTTTTTCGGCGAGGCCACCGAGGGCCAAAATTTGGACATTTATTTCACCGAGTTTAAGGGTGCAATTATCCCAAGAATCGAGTCAAGGATGTTTTTAGGAAGTTCAAATTTATTATTCGGTCGAAATAGTCGTGAAAAAATGATCGAAAACGAGTTTTCTGGATACCGGGTCGGGAAACCTGGTTGCAGTCTCGTCAGGTGAGGAAGAAGATATCCAGACCCACAGGCGCGTGAGCAGCACACACGGAGAGGCGCATCACACAACAACAGCCAGGCGCGTACATTTCATGCATGAGTAAGGCGCGTGAAGCGATCAACAACCCGGATCGCGTCGGAGCCTGACCCGTTCTGATCTGCGTATCGACACGGTCGGGTTGGACCTCAACCCATTGATGGAGGGTCGGGTCAAACCCTGACCCGTTGATCGACCCACGCTAACCCGGGTGACACGGCTTAGAGCGTGAAGGCGCGTGAGCTGCGTGTCGCAAGTGGGCGCGCGTGGGCCGGGGCACGCCAGGCAAGGCCTGCAAATCCGCCGCTGGCGCATGGCGGTGCGTGGGGAGCCCGACGGCGGTCAGGTCGTCTGAAGTTAATTTTTTTTAATTTTTTGAGGGTCCTATATCTATATTTGTGGGATTTTGTGCACAAAATCTAAGTCCGAATGGTGAGAAACGATCCTGAGTTGTGGTATATGGTATCTGTTGACCCATACACTCGCATTGGGGTCAATACTCGAATTATTTTGGATTTGTTGATTCGTAGGGTGCACGAAATTGTGATTATAATCATTATTAGTCACTGATGTCTCTGTCTTTCTGTGTGACAAAGACTATGTCTGTGACAAGAAGTATCGTACTTGATATCGTTAAGGGAGACAAGATGAACAGTGACAACTATGAAATTTGGTATCGTAAGGTTTAGTCTGTCTTCAAGGAACAGGACCTAACGAAGGTTTTACTTCATGAGATGACAAACCCCGGGGTGAGTGATACGTCTTAGGCGAAACTGGATAAGGAGACGTATCGTGCATGGAAAAGAAAGGATGGCTAAGCTAGGGCAATCCTCTTTAGCAGGATGCACGATGATCTGATTCCAGTATATGAGCAGTATCCTATTGCGATGTCGGTTTGGAGTGCTCTGAGAGAGCACCTTGACTCCCGGTCAACTCCTAAGCTGAGGATGCTGATCTATAGACTCATCACCTATAAGAAAAGATCCAGTCATATTATGAAATAACGTTTGATATATATGTCGAGTATGATCGCTTCTCTGAAAAACATGGGGGAGACAATGTCTGATGAGCTTCAAGTGCTGGGAGTGATCCAATCTTTGTCTGGCTCTTGAGATGTGGTCAAGACCTATCTCATGTACACTGAGAGAATTCGTACTTTCATGAACGTTGTAGGCATTGTGAACTCGAGTAGGAGCACTATGAGATGGCTAGGTTAGTTTCCGGTCATGTCTATGTGGCGGAGTCGAGTAAGCGCTCGAAGGGGTTCAAGCGTAAATGATGTAGGCATGACAAGAAACCTAGCCAAAGCAAGAAGAAGCCATTAGGAAAAACCGACAACAAAGGGCAGAAGCGCGGGGAGAAGGAGCTCGACAAGAGTAAAGTCAGATGTTATGTTTGTGGCAAGTTTAGACATTTCGCTCGTGAGTGTGGCGAGTAAAAGGTATGTCCTTCTTCCTTATATGGTATGAGTCTTATTTCATCCACTGTGATGCTTACTAACTCTTCTTCTTTGTGGATTGTAGATTTAGAAACCATCGACTATGTAGCTCGTGATAGGAGCGCATATTTGGAGTTCTATCGATTGAGTCCCCATGCGAGAAGGCTATATAGAGGGAACGAAAAATTTGTGGTTGTGAAGGGGATTTGTATATGCAAGATGATGCTGTGGAGTAACCAAGTCTTATACCTACATGATGTGTTGTATGCTCCTGAGATTTGATGGAATCTCATATCTGTCATTTGTTTAGATCGCTTAGGATATTCTGTTCTGTTTAAAAAATTGAGTGTTTTGATTTCATACGATAATTCTCTGATATGTACTAGTTTAGTCCATGATAGACTTTATGCTTTGGATATGGTTTTCTATAATAAAATTTCTGATTTATCTTCTATTGTCTATAAATCTGATAGTGTAGTTGATAATATTTTTATTTGGTATGGTAGACTTGGCTACATAGGGCAAGAGAGAATGAACCGATTAGCTATGAGTGGCTTATTGGGCCTGCTAACTCAGGTCGAGTTGCCCCATGTGAGTTTTGTCTAGCCGACAAAGCGACGAGGAAACCATTTAGAAAGGTAATGAGAGTTGAGACTCCATTGCAACTGATCAAATCCGATATTTGTGGACCTATGAATGTGAGAGCCTATAACCGAGTCACGTATTTCATTACGTTCAAAGTCAATTACATGCATTTCGATTACGTTTACCTGATCTCGTACAAGTCTGAAGCATTAGATTGATTCAGGAGGTTCATCAGCGATGTAAAAAATCAGTTAGACTTGAGAGTCAAGACTCTTAAAACCAATTGAGAATGCGAGTATTTGTCTGAGAACTTTAAAGAACTCTATTTCGAGAAGGGTATTATGAGACAGTTGACTGTTCCTGCTACTCCCCAGCAAAATGGGATAGCCGAGAGGAGGAACAGGACTCTGTTGGAGATGGTGAGATCTATCATGGCATAGGCTAACTTGGCTATCTCCCATTAGGGAGATACATTGTTGACTGCTGCCTACGTTCTTAACCGTGTTCCAACGAAATCTGTAGTCAGTACCTCATATGAGATTTGGACAGGGAGGCAGCCTCACCTTAGCCATTTGAGGCCATGGGGTTGTGTCGCATACATTCATGATTTCTCGTACCCACACAGCAAGTTAGGCCTACGAGAAAAGAAGTGTATTTTTATAAGATATTTTGAACATTTTAAGGGATATGTCTTCCTAGATGAACATACGGATGGCACGGTCTTTGAGATCGAATCTCGTAATGCTATGTTATTGGAAAATGATTTTCCTAATAGAGGCGAAATCGATCAGGATTTCACCTTTTATGAGATAAGTGAGCTTGACGGCCCAATTGAGCCCAGTGGTGGGATCCAAGGGCCTGTTAAGGATCTTGGTCCTAGTGGGAGTGGCCCATCTAAAGGTAAGGAGGCTTCCTTTCCTAGTAGGAGTAGTCGGGGACATATACCCCGACGTTGTTTTCTGATTGAGAATGAGATCCTTATTGTGACTCCCGAGAATGATGAGCAATCTCGAACCTTTTAAGAGGCTCTTGAGAGTCCTATAAAGGACCAATGGTTAAAGGCCATGAAGGAGGAGATGAAATCTATGAGAGTCAACAGGGTCTGGGACCTAGTTGACATACCTGAGAATAGAAAAGCTATTGGGAACAAGTGGGTTCTCAAAATAAAAAAAAAGGCCGACGGATCGGTAGAGAGATACAAGACCCTTCTAGTAGCCAAAGGTTACACACAGACAAAGGGTATTGACTACGAGGAGACTTTCTTCCCCGCAGTCAAATTCACATCAATTCGTTTACTTTTGGCGATTGTTGCAAGTATGGATCTAGAGTTGTATCAGATGGATGTAAAAACTACTTTTCTTAACAGAAATTTGGATGGGGAGATCTACATAGAGTAGCCCTTTGGGTTCATTCTAGTGGGTCATGAGGATAAGGTTTATCAATTTTGAAAGTTGACAAATGGCCTAAAGCAATTATCCAAGCGGTGGTACTTAAGATTTCACGAGAAGATGATATCTTATGGTTTTACGATGATCGAGGAGGATCATAGTGTCTTTCTGATACGATCTGATGACTATTTTGTGATCCTGTCTCTATATATGGACGATCTAATATTGGCTAAGAACAGTATTGAGTATCTGATAACAATCAAGGTATGGTTGTCATATCGAGTTTCGACATGAAAGATGTGGGTGAAGCTGAATTCATCCTTGGAGTTAAGATCCAGAGGGATCATTCGAGGCGAATGTTGGCTCTTTTACAAGAGACTTACATTAAGAAAATTCTCGAGCGCTTTAGGATGAGCGATTGTAATCTCATAGAGATTTCGATCGCCAAGTGTGATGGACTAAGTCTTGAGATGTGCCCGAAACTCAAGAAGAAATAAGGGAGATGAGCAAAATCCCTTATTCCAACGCAGTGGAAAGTTTGATGTATGCAATGTTGTGTATACGACCAAACATGTGTTATGCAGTCGGTCTGATGAGTAGATATCAATCAAATCCTGAAAGGAGTCATTGGAGAG
The DNA here is from genome assembly GCA_033439265.1 of Dillenia suffruticosa. Classification (NCBI taxonomy): domain Eukaryota; kingdom Viridiplantae; phylum Streptophyta; class Magnoliopsida; order Dilleniales; family Dilleniaceae; genus Dillenia; species Dillenia suffruticosa. Next base: position 11,189,153 of record JAVTVX010000027.1, on the reverse strand, counting down.
TAGTGAAAAAGATTTTTAGATATTTCGAGAGAACTGCGAGCTACTCCTTATGTTATAGGAGAGGTGATTTACGCCTTGTAGGATATTCAGATACCGATTGAGGTAGTGATCTGGATAAGTACAAATTGACGTCAGGTTTTGCCGTCTTGCTCAATGGTGGTGCCATTTCTTGGAGCAGCAAGAAGTAGATCCATGTAACTCTGTCTACGATGGAGGCTGAGTTCGTGGTTTGCTCAGTCACAGTTCAGCAGAGTTTTGGCTTTGGAGACAATTAGATGATTTATGGATTGTGGCTGATAGTGGAAGGCCAGTGATAATTTACTACGATAATCAATTCGCTATCGCCTACACTCAAAACCCTAAGTATTATAGTAGAACTAAACACATCGATACCAGATATAATTTTGTTAGAGATATCATCGAGAAGGGTGAAATGATCGTCAAGTACATCTCGACACACAATATGGTGATTTCGCTAGAGACTCATTTGTAACACATAGAGAGTTATTGGGTTTTGGAATATTTCGATATTTCTCATTCTGTACTAATTGACGATGTGATACTTATTACATTTATATATGATTTTGTGCATTATTCAGTCACATTGCGTTATTATTTTATTTCTTCAATAATGTACATGTTTTAGAACATATATGTTTTGATGTGATAAAAGATATATCATGCAGGTGAGATCGACTCTCTCATACGAGTGACTACCTCCAACTCAGAATGACTACCCCTACTAAAATACAAGTTACCCTGATATGTGTTCAGGATGAGATCATCTGAGATATGACAGACATGAAAATACCTACATCCATGTTACCTGTGAATAGCCAGATTTAAGATCTCGGATATCACCTGTATTTAGTGATATTATCTCTGAGACACTCTCTCTGAGATCTCTGGATAGAGTCTTATGTGTAGACTGAGTCCCATATCTGTACAGTGTTTGAAAAATCTGACATATGCCATTTTGAAGAATAAGGGATTAACACTGTGGTACGCGTTTCATACCGCGTGTGATAGAGGACTAGGGATAGTGAGAGTTATTATATGACACAATGATCTAATCATAATCACCATTCCTACTCTGTGAAACTCGAGATTCATTGGGTGAGATCTCTAGTATCCTTATTTTACTTTCTGCTGTTTCTAGAAATCTCGATTTAGTGTTTGCTACTTTAATCTGTTTACCTATAGCTCGGAAGATAAATTGAGATCTGAGGGGCAAATCTAGAAAAGCAGCTGAGTTGAGACAGATGAATTCGAGTTTGAAAAAGGAAAACCAATCTACATTATGTCGTTGTGTTGTATTAATCGACCGGTCTGTTACGTTTATCCACGTTAGGATACAAGCGTAATGGTGAATACACAGTTGAGCGTATATTGGAGATCACTTTCTATGAGAAAAGTGGCTCAATGGATGTAATTGTATTAAGTCTGGATACAATGAGACTTTTTCATACTAACGGTGACTCATCGATCATCTTAACAGATGTATCGAGAAATCTTTACTTGTAGGTATACTCATTAGTCATACGACACCTAATCTTGTATGAAAATCCAGTAGGGTGATATAGGAGATCGCATGAGTTGCGATCTCATGACGGATAAAAATGTCCTCATGTGCAAGTCAGAGATGATGGAATTAATGCCCATGTAGGATATTTTTCCATATATGAAAAATGTGAATAATCTCACTTTCCATATTCTCTAAAAACGTAACTGATATGATTGAAATTCTTTCCTTTTGTGGTTACGGGAGAAAAAGGAAAACTAGGGCAAAACCCTAGAATTGCACACCCATTATAGTGATGGCACAAGAAAGAGAGAAAATACATCTTCATGAGAGTAAGACTTGAGAAAATTCGGGGAAGAGAATTTTTTGTGCTGTATTCATCATCGAATTTGGATTGCGATATTGCGATGCTGTGATGATAATTCGATTTTCGTGGCTATTATCCCGATGGCGAGATCGTTTGATCAAAATTCGTGATTCCCTGGATTTTTTACGATCTGTTCATTGAGGTATGCCCGAAAATATTTAAGCTTTTACTATTCTGAAAATATGTCACGCTTCTGCAAGTGTATGTGAATATAAATTCCAACAATTTCAAGATGAACTAATATAAGGAAGACACAAAAAAATTAGATTGCTTATACAAAGATTTCTCGTAGTACTTTGTCTAGAATGATGGTGCCAGAATTTAGGAAAAAAGAAAATGGCTTGCAGTCATTGGTAAAGTTGCTTCTGCTTACCCATTTGAAGGAAAGCGATATTATTTAAGGATGCTATTGATGCACATTAACAAACCAAGATCATATGATGAATTAAAGTCTGTTGATGGGCATTTTTTTGAAACCTTTAGTGAAGTTGCAGAAAAATGTGGCCTACTCCAAACTGACAGCGGAGTGGAAGAATGCCTCAATGAAGAAAGTTTATATCAAATGCTTGGACCTCTGCGACAATTGTTTGCTTTTGTTTTGGTTCATTGTGCTCCATCAAACCCAAAAAAAAAAGAACTCTTGTCTAAATTTGAGGCAAGTTTGTCTGAGGATATAAAAAAAGATTGCACTTTATCAGCTAATGACGTGAGGACAAAAGGTTTAGTTATTTTGGAGCCCATGTAAATTTAATGGGAAAAAGCGTTGCTCAATTCGGTATCTTTTCTACTCAATTTCTCTCAAATTTGAAAGAAAATCTCACAAAAGAAATAGAAACAGAAATTAATCTTGAAGTTTCTCCAGAAGACCTATGTTAGGAATGAGTTAGGAATGGCGAGAAAGCAAGTAACCTGAAAGTGCTTGGAAGTTTAGTAGCTTCCTTTCATGGATAGTAAGAAAGAAAACATTACAACAAGAAAAAAGAAAGAAAATTCAGTCTGCTATGGAAGAGCAAGATTGTCCAAAACTTCTCAATTGAAATAATTCATCTCTGCCTTTCCCATTTCCAATCTCACCTATTTATAGCTTAATTACCTTTCCATATTTTTCCCTAACTACTTAAGATTCTCGACAACAATCTATTATTCTTCAATAGCTTAAGCTCTAAGCCTTCTATGCTAATACACTTCCAGCCCCTTAGGTTTAGCCACCTCAGCCGCCAGTTCTGTAGTAGCCACCTCATCTGCCAGCTGTTCTTTAAATACCACCTCACTCTACAGCGGGATGTCTTTAGATTTTCCTATAACATTGCTCCTGCTGAAACTTCAACCTTGTCCTCAAGGCTGCAGCTCGGAAACTGCTCGTAAAATCTGGAAGGTTTAGCGTTCCTCCCTCCCAGCAGACCAGCTCCTGTTCTCTTCTCTCTAACAAATGTTCGGATGGTATTGTGAATCTTCTACGGCTATAACTTCTCTAGCAGCTTCATCGGTCGAAGGAGCTTCATCATCGCCCAAAATAATTGCACGAAAGCTTTTGTTGGGACAGTTGGGAAGGGGGTGGTAAGGTTGTCGGTACTTGAAGCACAAACCCTTGGAGTGCAAATCCATGAGCTCTTGGTGGGAATTGTGGTTTGGTGTCGAGGTGGGTTGTAGAGGAGGAAGGGATGAAGATGAACGTTGAGCTTGAAGGTTGTTTATGGTTGGAGGCATGTTAAAAGAAAAGTGATTCTGGGTCATGGGTTTTAGGTGGAAGTGAGTTTCGGATCCTCCAGGGGTCGAGTTGGACCGCTTCATTTGCATTACCCTACTATGAAATAGGCTCCGTAATTCTTACCCGGTAGCAGCCCCGTTATAAAGAACCTATTCTCTTTTTCGATGTCCTGAGCAAGCTTTATCATCTGAAAGAATAAAAGAGCCTCGTTGAGCGAATTCGTACACGGTTCTCGTCCTTGAGGCCATTGAGGAAGAGGCCTAAGAGGATTGAAGGGTTCAAGCCCTTGATGAGTGTCCTAGAGACAAGTTCGTCGATGTAAGCATCGATTGTCCCGGATTGCTTCGTAAATGCCAACGCTTCAAATGGGTTTGCTGATAGATCTCCCCCGAACCAATCGAAAAGCTCGATTGTGAGATCAGACCAAGAAATCGAGAGATTCTGAGCTAATAACCACTATATCCAAAGGAGCGTCTAGCCATCCATAGAGATCATAGCCATAATGACTTTCGAATCATCAGGTAATTAATGACAAAAATTGCTCTGCACGTGCGACCCAAACCGCGGAATCGTGGCCATCAAAGCAAGGAAGATCCAGTTGTTGCAGCGCGAAAGGTAAGTCTCGTGGTTGGTGTTGCTTGTAGGTTCCCAAAATGGGAATGAACCCTATCTTGAGAGAAGGGCTTCCCGGAAGCGGAGGAACCAGCTTCCTCACAGCCTTCATGATGTTGTCACAGTAGTGCTACCACCTAATCTTCCAAAGCATTGAGTTTGTCCATCCTAGTGCGATAGAGATTCATTTCCTCGACTAGTGTCGAGATACTCTTCCCCAGTTCCGCAAGGCTTTTCTCAATGGATTCGAGTTTTGCATCCATTTTGGTGTTAGTCATGTGGTAGAGAAGGGTTTGTTTGGAAAAATTCGACTGAAGAGGGGAATAAGGAGATAGAATAGCGAGAAAGAAGGGTGGGGAAGAGAATGGCAGGTCGGACCAATTGTTCAGAATGAGTTAGGAATGGCAAGAGAGCAAGTAATCTGAAAGTGCTTGGAAGTTCAATAGCTTCCTTTCATGGATAGTAAGAAAGAAAACATTACAGTAAGGAAAAAGAAAGAAATTTCAGTCTGCTACGGAAGAGCAAGACTGCCCAAAACTTCTCAATTGAAATAATTTATCTTTGTCTTTCCCGTTTCCAATCTCTCTTATTTATAGCTTAATTACCTTCCCATATTCTTCCCTAACTACTCAATATTCTCAACAACAATCTATTATTCTCCAATAGCTTAAGCTCCATGCCTTCTGCGCTAATACACTTTCAGCCCCTTAGATTCAGCCACCTCATCCGCTAGTTCTGCAGTAGCCACCTCATCTATCAGCTGTTCTTTAGATACCACCTCACTCCACAGCTGAATGTCTTCAGATTTTCCCATAACAACCTAACCACAGTATCCATGTTAAATGAACAACAAAAGGAAACTTATGATCTTATCATGGATCGAGTCTAAAAAAAACTCAGGTGGAGCTTTTTTTGTGGATGGACCTAGAGGCACAGCAAAGACTTTCCTCCACCATGCCATTCTTGTAACAATAAGATCAAATAAAGGAATAGCTCTGGCAATTGCTACATCTGGTGTTGCTACACCGATTTTTCCAGGAGCCCGAACTGCTTACTCAAGGTTTAAAATTCCTATTATCAATGAAGATCACAATTCTTGCAAGATAACTAAACAAAGTAGTATTGATCATCTTATTACCAAGGCTAAAGTCATTTTTTGGGATGAAGTTACAATGGAAAAAAGAGTGCAATTGAATCTTTTGAAAAAATGCTTAAAGATATTATGTCTTCTGATTCCCTTTTGGTGGAAAAATTATTATGTTTGGAGGGGATTTTAGACAAATTTTACCGGTAATAAAAAATGGCAATCAAACTGACATTATTTTTGCAAGTTTTGTGAATTCATATCTTTGGAAAAATCTAGAAAAAATAAAATTATCTCGCAAGATGCATGCATCATTAGACCCTTCTTTTTCAGCATATATGCTAAGAATAGAAGATGGTGTTGAGCCAACATTTTGCAAATAGCGAGGTTAAAATACCTCCATATTTTTTTTCCTTTTGTCGATGATGAGATTTCATTGAATATATTAGTGCACACAGTTTTTCCTTTTGTTGACAATATTACAGTAGATTCTTTTTATTCAACAAATAGAGCTATACTTGTTACAAAAAAATAAGTTTGTTGATGAAATCAATGATCTTTTGATAGATAGATTGCCTAGTTCTGAAAGAGTTTCCCTCAATTTTGATGAAACAATAGACTAAAGGTTTCAAGGTTATAACCAAGATCTTTTGAACAGCTTATACCCACCAAGCCTTCCTCCTCACAAGTTGATTTAGAAAAATAATTGCCAGTGATATTGTTAAGAAATTTAAACCCAACCGAAGGTCTTTGTAATAGAACTCGTTTGAAATACTTGGGTTTTAATGAAAATGTTATTCATGCTAAAATAGCGATTGGGAGCCATCCTCGAATACCTCTATCATCTCCTAATGATCAGTGCTATCTTGTCCTTTTTAAAAGAAGACAATTTTCGTTCAACTGTGTTTTGCTATGACAATAAACAAGAAACAAGGACAGACTTTGGACTTTGTTGGCCTATATTTAAAAGAACCAATATTCTCTTGTGGCCAACTTTATGTTACTCTATCAAGAGCCAAGACTGCAAGTAATGTGGAAATTCTGATTAGACCTCCGATTTTAGTGGTACAAGGCATGACTTCACTAGAAACATCATTTTCCAGAAAATCATGAATATACTTTAACGTAATTGGTATTCTTTGTTTCTTTGCTAAGATGTATTCTTCCTATACCGTGTCATGCTGTTAGATTTAATTGTCATGGCATATGCATGCGGAAGTGAAATTAAATAGTTTTGAATTTTTGGGATAATATCTCAACTTGTAGGTCTTCAAAGATTCAACCGAATCACAAAATCTCTTAAACAGATTGTTAAGTCAGGATGGTGATCACAGCATCAAACCACCATCGTAGTTCCATGACACCTCAATCCTTAAGTCTGATGAACTCCAATGATCGGAGAAATATTCCTACACATTTATATCCATTAAGTCACTTTTCTCATTAAAAGTGATCCCCATTTGTTTGTTCGACTGTGTATTCGCTATTATGTTTGAATCCCAACATAAATTAATATAACATGTTGACTTGTAAATACAACATAATGATATAGTATCGATTGATTTTCCTTCTCCTAAACTCGAATTTATCGGTCTTAATTAAGCTATTTTCCTAAAACTGTCCCTTAGATCTCAATTTATCTTTCAAACCATAGTTAAACAGATTAAAGTAGCAAAAACTGAATCAAAACTTTTAAAAACAACTGAAAGTAATAAGAACATAAGAGATTCCACCCAATGGATCTTGAATCTCACACAGTAGGAATGGGGATCATAATCACACTATCGCCTCAAATAATAGCTTCCACTATCTCTTGGTCATTTTATCACACACGGTATTAAACACGTGCTATAGTGTTATTCTCTTATCTCTCAAAAGGGCATATATCAGATTTCTCTAACACTGTATGATATGGGATTTAGTCTATATATAAAACTTTATTCAGAGATCTCAGAGAGAGTATCTCAGAGACAATATCATTAGTCGCATGTGATATCTGAGATCTCAAATCTGATTATTTACAAACAATATGGATGTGGATACCTCCATGTTGGTCATATCGCAGATGACCTCATCGAGAGCACATATTAAAGTGGCTTATGTTTTAGTAGGGCCACTCTCAAAATCTCTTACGACTAGAAATTGTTTTATCCTCGCTCACTCAGAGTAGGAGGTGGTCACTCGTATGAGAGAGTTGACCACGCTTACCTGACATATCTTTTATCACAACACATAATATATGACAATAAGTAAGTGCAATAAATAAATTTGTGACTTAAAAATGCATGCATGTCATCTATATAAAATAATAAGTATCATAATCAGTATATAGTGAGAAATGTCAAAATATGCTAAACCCAATGATTTCATGTGTCTCACAAAAGAATCTCTCACAATGGGCTTGGTGAAGGGATCTGTCACCATACTGTGTGTAAAATGTACTTAGTTGTCACAACACCTTTCTCGGTGATATCTCTCACAGAGTGATATCTGATATCAATGTGTTTGATTTTACTGTGATATTTAAGATCTTGGTTGTAGGTAATGGTAGTCTGATTATCACAATAATCATTACTGACCTCCCACTATCTACTACAACCCCTAAATTTTCTAGAAAATTCTAGAACTAATACTTTCCTAAACTACAACTGAGCATACCACAAACTTAGTCTTTTTTGTAAATAGAGCTATACAAGTTTGTTTCTTACTTCTCTAAGAAATGACACATCCAATGAGCAAGAAGACAAAACCTTATGTCATTTTGCGTTTATCCAGATCATTATTCCCAGTTGGCGTCTGAATACCTAACGAAACATAAATCACCTCCTCCGTAATACATGGAGAGGTTCACAATTCTTTTGAGATATCTCAGAATTTTTTTCATTGCTCTTCAGTGATCCTTTCCAAGATTCGACTGATACTTACTCATTAGATCGATTGTATACAAATGTCTAGTCGTGTATGTCTCATCACATACACTAAAATGCACATTACACGTGTATGTCTCATTGCATACATTAGAATGCACATTACACTGGTATAAAGGATTCTACTCATCTCCCTTATTTTTTCCTGAATTTTAGGGCATATGTCAAGACTTAGATCTTCACCTTTAATGATAGGAGTATCTATTGGGTTGTCATCATTCATCTCCAAATGCTTAAGATTTTACCTGATGTAGGACTCTTATTAAAGAGTCAACATTTTTCTTGACCGATCCCTCTGAATCTAAATTCCAAGAATGAACTAAAACTCACCCATATCCTTTACATCAAAACTCGATAATAACCATATTTCAATAGTCATTAGATAATCTCTATTGTTCTGACCAATAAAAAGTCACCCACATATAAAAATATGATCATAAAAGAGTTATCGGAACGTATCGGATAAATACAATAATCCTTTTCAATAATTATAAAATCATAAGATATAACCTCATCATGAAATCTCATGTACCATTGCGTAGATGATAGCTTAAGGTCGTTTATCAACTTCCGAAGTCGACAGATCTTATTCTCCTGACCTAATAGACCTAATAGAACGAACCTAGAGGGCTGCTCTATGTAGATCTTCTCATTCAAACTTTTATTACATAAGGTGGTCTTTACGTCCATCTAGTGTAACTCTAGATCCATGTTTACAACATTCACTAAAAATAAATGGATCGAGATATATTAGACTACAACTCCATGATAATCCATGCCCTTAAGTATAAGTGTAACCGTGGTTACTAGATGGGCCTTTTATCTCTCCATTGATCCGTCAGTCTTCTTCTTGACCCTGAGAATTTACTTGTTCCCAATAGTTCTTTTGCCCTTAGGCAAATCAATTAGGTCCCAAACCCTGTTGATTCTCAAAAAGGTCCTTCGCAAAACTCTCAAGAGTATCTAGGACCGTTTGAGATTTCTTATTATCCTCAAGGGTCACAATGAGGGAGTCACCCTCGATTAGGAAGCGACATTTAAGTATACATCCTCAATACTCCTACGAAGAGAGAGAGTCTCTTCACCTCTTGATGGATTGCTCCCACTAGGATCAAGATCCGTAATGGATTCTTGTGTCCCGTTGTTGGACTCGCCTAAACCACTAGACTCATTCATCTCATAAAAGATAAAATTCCGATCAATTTCACCTCTCTAGGGAAATCATTCTCAAGAAATGTGGTATCACGAGACTCACTCTCAATAATAATACCATCCAAATGCTCACATAAGAATACATACCCCCTGGAGTGTTCTGAGTATCTAATAAAAATATACTTCTTTTCTCGTAGATCTAGCTTGTCATGTGAATGTGAGAAAACATGAACATACGTGGCACAACCTCATGACCTCAAGTGGTTAAGGTTATGCTATCTCTTTGTTCAAAACTCATATGAGGTACTGACTACGAACTTTAGTGAGATACAGTTGAGGACATAGGCTATGGTCAATAAAATATCTCCCCAATAAGGGATAAACAAATTAACTTGCAATATCATAGATCTCATAATCTCTAACAAAGTCTTATTCCTCCTCTCGGCTACTCTATTATGCTAAGAAGTAGCAGAAATTGTTAGTTGTCTCATAATACTCTTCTCGAAACAGAGATCTCTGAGTAGTTTAGACAGATACTCTCACCCTCGATCAATTCTGAGAGTCTTTACTCTTAAATCTAACTGATTCTTAATCTCGCTAATAAATTTTCTGAAACATTCCAATACTTTAGACTTGTGCGAGATCAAATAGACAAATCGAAATGGATGTAATTGTCTATAAATATAATAAAATATATAGCTCTATTTCAGAGCTCTCATACTCATAATGCCATAAATATCGGAGTGGACCAACTGAAATGGAGTCCCAGCTTTCATTGCATTGTCAAATGGTTTTTTCATAATTTTGCCGACTAGGCAAAACTCATATACGGGTAACTCGAATCTAGTTAGCGGGTCTAACAAACCATTTGCTGCTAACCGATTCATCCTCTCTTACTCTATGTGTCCAAGTCTATTATGCCACTCATTTACATCATCATCTACGTAATCCGAAGTAAAGACAATAGAAGAATAATAAAAGCACCATTTAAAAGAAATAACATCCAGTGCATATAATCTATCATGGATAAAACCAGAATAGATCAAAGGACCGTCGTATTTAATAAAATATTTGATTTTCTTGCATATCTTAGACAATTTTAGACAAAATACTGAAATCAAATTCCGTTGAATGCTCGAAGTATAAAGAATGTCATAGCAAGTGCCGATCGCTCTGACGACGACAAATGCTCTGTTTCTCACGTAAATTCTCATAACTTGAGGATTCACTCGGTGGAACTCTATTTACGCCATCATGTCTTGAGTTACGTGGTTGGTGACTCCTAACTTTACAATCCACAAAGGATAGAAATTAGCAAACATTACAATAAATGAGACAAACCTCAAACCACATAAAGAAGAAGGGCATTCTTTTTACTCATCACACTCACAAGTGAAATGACCAAATCTATCTCAGATGTAGTAGTTCGCATTGGTCTTATTAGACTCCTTCTTGCACTTTTGTACGGATGGTTTCTTATTGTCTGGACCTCGAGTCTCTTTCACATGCTTATGCTACTGGCTTGGCATCACGGAAGTCCTTACTCGACTTCTCTGCATAAGCATGACTCAAGTGAGGCCTACTCGCCTCTAGGCGCTCATCCTCAAGCTCACTATATTTACTCACATCAGTGAAAGTACGAATACTCTCGTCATTCGTGAGATAGATTTTCATAATTTTCCATGAATCAGGTAAAAAACTAAATCACATCCAGTACCTGAATCTCATCCAAAATAGACTCGTCCGTATTCTTTAACTCGACGATCATACTTGACATTTATATCAAATATTGCATTATTATATGATCAGCCATTTTCTTCAACATTCTCACCTTAGGAACTAAAAAGAGTATTATAATGTTCTTTTGGAGTGAGCCAAACTGACATTATCATAGGATAATGCTCAAAAAATAGAATCACGTCATCATGCATATTGCTGATGAGAATTGCCTTAATTTGGCTATCATTTTCTTTCATGCATGATAGAGTTCCTTATCCCGTCTATCTTGAGGTGTGGTACCTTCCCCAGGCCTACCATCTCATCTATCAAAATCTCAAACAGATTTTACTTCTCGAGAATAAACTGAATCTATCGGTGTAAGATCTCGCAAATCTTACCATTCAGTTTATCTTCTTTGTAAAAATCTAATACAACAGTTCTCAATATAGTAAGAGAAACTTTAATGATTTAGTGATATTTACTTTCGTATTTTATGCACCCTACGAATCAACAAGTTCAAAATGACTCGAATATAGATCTCAAAGTGAGTGTATGAGTCAATAGATACTATACACCACAACTTGGAATCGTATCTTACCATTTGGATTTGGATTCAGCACACAAAACTCATAAAAGTCACAAATATAGAAGTAGAACTCTCAGAAAATTGAAAAAATCTAATTCAAAGTAGCCTGACGTGCCGCTGGAGTCCTCATGCACCATCACTCGCCGGTGGCATGCCTCCACGCGCTAGTAGAAGTCTGGCACACGCACCAGACACGCAGCATGTATGTCATGCACTCCTGGTCGCATCCCGGGGTTTGGGTCCGGACCTGGGTCTAGTCCGACCTGATTCAACCCGACACTGTTCATGCGCCTCTTGACGCGTGAACTCCACGTGCTTGCTTCACGCACATCCCCAGCGTGTGCATCTCACATGCCTTCTCCCGTGGGCTTGACGCACCTCCTCGCGCATGCAATGTATGCGCCCGTGGGTTTGGGCCGGGTCTTCTCTGCCCGACGGATGTCTTTTGACCCGTCTTCCAGAAAACTCATTTTTGAACTGTTTTTCACGCAATTTTCAACTGGGAATTATTATTGGGTATTCTCCAAAAGTTTTTTACTCGATTTTATGAGGATTTAAACCCTAAAAATGATGGATTTAATCACTCCAGTCGCGGCCCTTCGTAGTCATTTTTGGAAATCCTAGTTTCCAGCAACCAAAACTCACGATTATATGCATAATCAAATTGTAGAACCAAGTATGAGGAACACGTATAAATCATTATCACATATCAATTTGCTCTCTAAAGCGATAGATCTAAGATCTTAAAGCTTGTACAGTCAAAAAATTTGACTGGACTTTTCATAGGCTTAACATATTCAGAAAATTCAACAAAAATCATTTCGTGATCCTTGGACCATGGATATTCATGTGGCGTCCTCAGAATCACAAAATTCATTCGTGATCCGAATCCTAAAATTTTTACCCTATTCATTTTATGCCTAAAAAAATTCCGAAATTTTTTTTATTAAATCTAATGAACATTCTAATACCAATGTTAGATTTAATTGTCATGGCATGAGCATGCAAAAGCGAAATTAAATAGTTCAGAATTTTTGAAAAAATATCTCAACGTGTAGATCTTCAAATATTTAACCGAGTTTGAATAGATTGTTCGGTCGAGATAGTGATCACGGGATCGAATCACTATTGCAGTACCATGACACCTCAATCCTTAAGTCCGATGAACTCCAATGATCGGATAAATTTTCCTACACGAAAATTTCTCATACCTCAATATATATCTCCCATGAGAATAATCCCTCCATCATTTGCTATACATTTCTCTTCGCAATGTTCTCTCTAGTATGCGCAGAGAATCACCTCTCCGAATGTTAACTCCGAATGTTAACTGACATTTTAACAATAAGGAAAAGAGGGAGTTATTATGGGAGTTAGGGAGATAATGGGAGTTAACCCATTATCTCCAATCTCAATAATGCCTCTCAATGGGCATACAAACCAACACATGCTGTGCCATACGGTGCCATACTTGCTGAGTTCACGTACGTTCTTTATTTATGGATTCTAAGATACCATATACTAATTCTTTCACTGTTTTTATTATTTTTTTTCTTCATTTTTAGCTTTATCACAACATGGAAAACAACTGTTTCTACTTCAAGAATTGCAAGAGGGTCAAGCAGAGTGCTATGCAAAAGTCCTTGTCTTAGAGAAAACCAGAGTATTTCCGGCCACGCAGACCTCAAGCAAATGCCAATGTTATGTCTTCCAAGATGCCAAGGTTTTATTTATCCGAAATCATACAACATTTTTACCTATCATTTCTTGTGCATGAAAATACTTTACTCCTACATAAATTTTCACGGATTTTTTCCATTCACTCCATCATCAACCTAGGTTTTTATTGGGTGCAAATGCAAATTGTAGAGGAATTCAATTCAGGGAGTTGTTAATGGACAAGACATGGCAACAATTGGACAAATTTTAAATTTGAATCAGACTTACTACATTGGCAAGACAACATTGACCAAAATAGCGCCGTCATTTCAGATGGGTCCACTCCCATTGCAAGTTTACTTAAGTCTGAAAGCTTACATACAGAAGGTACCAGAAGAAAAAGCATTACCTTGTGGGACATCTTTCCATCACATCATTTTGGGATCATGACAAATTCTATCAAAAGCCCGATGCCAGATTCAGTAAGTCATCTCTACTTATTCATACTGGTTACTCTTCAAATAACATATATTTGCTTTTTCGTATCAATTAGTTTTTAAAAACATTAAGAATAGCATTGACTAAAATCATGGCAGATGTTCTTGTTGCTGTTATTCAATCAATACCACCAAGAGCCGTAACTGGAAAGAAAGGAGATACCAAAATGTAAGAATTTATTGTTGTTAATGAAGAGTTAAGTTTATAATTCTAATACATAAAAAACTAACATTATGATAGTATACTTTTCCTTTATGAACTAATATATTTAAAAAAAATATACGGATGTAGTCCAATGATACTGACGATGTGGCCACCATACGAATCATACGAGCCTATCGAACTAACAAACAGAATTCACGCTAACCCAATAATCTTGATCATGAGACCCAAAATAAACGATTTCCATGATTAGAATCATATACCTACTATCCTTTGCTTTACTCCTATAACACATACTAACTTCCTGTTGTCACTATAGAGGAATTTGTCTTGCAACAAAAAGTAACATAATCTTTGATCCACAGTTACCACAGGCTGCCTCTCCGAGTCGATGGCTGATTTCTCATCAAATCAATTCTCTCTTCCCTCCATATCTTATTATCCATAAACTAACTTAGTTTTTCTTGATGTGTAGGATTGAGGAGAACAATGATTACATTCAGAAAGTGCTTAATAAGAAGTTGTATGAACAACCAAAACAGACAGTGCAAAAACCGTCCCCCAGTCTTCTGTGACAAATTAACCAACTTTTCAATCCAGCCTTCTTGGTACCTGTTTCACTCCTGTCATGATTATAAGTTTTTCAGTGTAATCACAATTCAATGTTAACACAAATACATTTCCTGTTAAAGGGTAAAACCACTTGGATCAAAGCTGTGCCGACAATTGTTAACACTGATCAAAATTTCTACATTCCTGCTTGCGAGCGATGAGGAAAAAATAGTGGTGCAATGATGGAAAAGAGTATGACCGCCACTATTGTGAGATTAAACAAAAAAACCAATTCCAAGGTAAAAAAAAGTTTCACACCCAATAAAAATTACCTTTTGTTATTTTGGGTTATTTATCTTGTCATTTACAATTAATTTCCAATTATCAGTATTACTTATCAATTAACACAAATTTAAATAGAGCAAGGGCTATAGTACAGTTAGCAGATAGTTCATGCATCCTTGATGCTCTTGGGCAAGACAAATATGCAGAGGAATTGTTGTAGCTCTCAGCTACTCAAATCTACCAGAAAAAATTCCAAGTAATGGTTTTATGTGATTTACATTTCCTTCAGTGTAGTGACAGTAGAACACATTTGTTGAATAATACATTTTGTGTGAATTAATACTGGGACAGGCAATTCCTGTCGACTTTATCAACAAGAACAACAATCGACCATTTTTCTTTCAAGTAAGGTCTTATGCAACAAATTATCGTGGAAATCTTGGAGTTGGCTTTGTCATTGCCGCTTTTGTCAAAGAAACAACGGAAAAGCCACCTCTGCTATCATCATCGTCAGAAATGCAAGAAATTATCTCCTTTCCACAAACGCCACCAACAAGCTCCCAAACAACAATAATAGGTGAGGATGTGCAAACTTTAAATAGAGGCAAAGCAACAATGGGAACACCAACTTCCAAGAGTGATGACATACTTGCTATCCAACTGGTTGAAGACAAAATGTTCCAGAAAAGACCAAAAGAAGTCTGGCACCAGCCTTTGATAACGAATAAAAAAAATCTAAGATGTCTTGAGATGCAATAACAGCTCCTATAATACCTTATTTTGTTTGTAATATATCCTCCGTAGATCAAAATCTACTGATGTTCTCACTTCCTTCTGATGACCAAACGTAAACTACTCTTTGGTTGTTTGTAAATAGTGTTAACTAGGCTGAGATACATCACAGGGACAGCTGTAAAGTAATACAAAAGGTTGCCTTTTTTTTTTGCACATAAGTAATATTGCATAATATATATAATCACTTTGTTTATAATTTCTAGCTCTAAACTAAACAAAGATTTTGTTTGAAGACAAAATCTTTCCTTGGCTTGCTGGAGCTTTACTGGATAACCAGAAGAGTTGGCAAAAATATAGCTGTCAATGGTGTGATGAAAACAAATGCTTGGCATCATCATGCAGATCCTATCCCATCAGTGATTGCTCTTATTGTGGTTGGTAAAAATGGTTGCATCTGCTACATGAGCCAGAATACTGCTATGTCTTTGATCGACTTGCTTGGCTTGGCAATAATTCTACTATGTTGTCAAGTTGCGTCCAGTTGTTATGATTGGTAATAAAGCAAGCACCAGCTGCCTCTTTCATTTGATTAATTATTAGAGCATGACAAATAAGATCTGTAATTGAATAACTATCTGTCAGTTGAACCGGTCAGCGTGTTAGTTTTGCTGAAATTGCACCTTTTCATGTATCAGCTGTTAGTTATGTAAAACGTATCAAAGATTGCTATGTGTTGCATATATATATGTTCTTTTTCTCCCGCAAATATAATGCATATTACTAGCACGATAAAGATGAAATATGCTTACATGTCATTTCTTATGAAACAATTTATTCCATTGTCTGGTATTTTCTGGTACAAGGATACTCGAAGCATGATGCTGCACTACAACGCAAACCATTTATCGTGGGGTCAAAGCATTGCTATATGTGCCACTGGCCACTGCTAAAACTCTATAGTGACAGCTATGGTCATCAACGATCGTCACTAAAATGTCTGTCACTAAAAATATTAGTAGGGTCAACAAAGTAATCATCACTAAATAAGATTTTTAGTGGTAACAGCTCTTTTGTCACCGAAAGACTTTATAGTGATGATTACAGTTAATGAGAATATAATTTGACCCCACTAAATATATTTAGTGATAATAAAAATAACCGTCACTAAATATTTTATCATTTAAAATATTGTAAATTTTAATAATTTTGATGACCAATATATCAAATTTCAAAAAAAAAAAATAATCAAACTTTGAAAATTTTATTGAATTGGCTAGTCCCCAATTACACAATAACTCTTGCAACCAGCCCCAACTTCATAGATGTTTCTTCCTTTGCTCTATTATTTATAATTCTCTTTGTTTCCTACTTCCTCACTCAATTCGAATGTGAGACAATAGAATTCTTTTTTCTTTGCCTCTCTTTGTCACTTCTTTCTCTTTTCTAATTATCTAATTAGTTTGATTAATTTTATAACTTGATATTTTTTTCTTTTTTTTCAAAATTAATTTAATATTTTTATATAATATATTTTCATATATATATATATATATATATATATATATATATCTAATATGATTGAACACTTGTATAATATAATTAATTCAAGTGATATTATAATTCCAAAATTATATTATATTTTTAGAATTATCATTTGGTTCAGCATTAAAATTAACTTACCTTTTCTTATAGTTTAATATTTTTTCTTTTCAAATAATAAATCTAAAATTTAAGTTGAGTTGGTTTTTACCAACAATTAAATATTGAGAAGCCATATTTGAAGTGAAAATTATAATAATAGATTTTGTAGAATTTATGAAATTTAATATCTAATATAGGAATACAAAAATATACAGAGAATATGTGAAGCAATATTTAAATTTTGTATATATTTGTTATAAACTTTATATTTTTGTATTTATTAAATTTTAATTTTTTATATATTCTTTATCAATTATTAATAATATTTTTTATTATTGGTTATTTATTTTTTAATTTTTGTATTTATTAAAATTTAATTTTTTTTTATATATTTTTATATATTCTTTATCAATTATTTAAAATGTTATAAGCTTTTTATTTTTGTATTTATGAAAAAGAGCCACATTTGTTATTAATAATATTTTTTATTTTTTAAGCATTTATTATATTAACTAACTGATACCGATTTAGTGTCACTAAGTAATAAATTTGAGAAAAAAATAGAAAATAGAAGTTATTGGGTACAATAAAAAATTTAGTAACATTTTGGTTTTTTAAAAAATCCACAAAATTTTAAATAATAAATGATATATTTTATAATAAACGATATATTTTGTTTATTATTTATGGTGATGTATCTCATAATATTACAATATTATAAATTATTTTATTTTAATTATTATAAATAAGTAAATTAAAAAAATAATAAAAAGTTATAATTTAATGACGGTCAAAATTTCACTTTGTCATTAAAATTAGTTTTAGTGGTGGTTATCATTTTCACATTTGATTTAGTGGTGATCAAAACTTTTTGTTATCATTAAAAATATATTTTTACGATAGATAATTTTGGCCGCCACTATTGATGAGTCATTTAATGACGGTCAAACTGATTCCACAAAATAGTATTTATAGTGTTCAACTTTTTGTGACATCTACTGATATTTGTCACTAAAAACCGATATCACTAATAGCACTTGGTGCATGTGAAATAAGAAAAGCAAATAGATAGGGGCATAATTTTGAATATTGAACGTATACATGCAAGATTCATAACCTATTTCAACGTAAACATCTCTATAATAGTAAAGCGCGCAACCACTTTTTTATTCACCACAATTTCTGACGCCCCAAAGTGATCGTCCATTTTCTTTTTTACCACAATTACCTTTTTCTTTCGTTAAGTATTTCCTCTCTCTCCCTCTTTGTTTTTCATTTGGCCCAAACTCTTGGTCTTTTCTTTTTGGGCCCAAGATTTTTCCCTTTTCTTTTTTAGCCCCACTTGTCGGCGGTTACAGTTGCACCTCTATAGTTGTTTCCTGTAACTGTTGTTGGTCATCATCTTTTTTTTTTTTTTTTTGTTTTTGGTACCTTGACCATATGACATAATTTTCATTTTATTTGTCTGTGAAATCTTTTTGTATTGTATTAGTATTTCAGTAATATTTATTATGACAAATTATATAAGTGTAAATATGGGGCATACAATTTTTGTGTACATAATATATGGTATATACAATTCATGTGTTATGATGTTGTGATATTATACAATATAGGTATAATGTATATTATCCTTCTTATTTTTGTTCGGAATATGCTATTTTAACTCCGGGTAGATGTGACCTCTTAAGAGCTTATGTTTGATACGAAGTTCTAATGCTAGAATGTTCATTTTATATTAATTTATAAATTTATTATTTTTTTGTTTGTTACTTAATTGTAATAACAATGATCATGATCTTTGTAACCCAATATTCAGGTTACAAAGAGATTTTTTTTTTGGTTGTACGGATATTCGAATATGGGATCTTCAGATCGGAAGAGGAGGATTTTGACCAATAGACTGCCCCCTTAGGGACGTTACAAAGATTATTATGGCTGGGACGAGCTGTGATTCAGAATGTTCCATCATCAATACTATTAATTCATGTAATGTTGAATCCACCTATGCAAGCTTCTATGATGGAAATGTGAATGTTCTTGCTACTGAATCTCTGAGTGTGAAATGTTGCATGGCACCAACGTCTAATGACTCAATCGATTCGAAAACTGACGCTCCTTAACCACATGGTTGGGAGTTCAATCTTTCGTCGGAACGAAAAAATTACACTACAAAAAAATACGATTTTTGCGACAAATTTTTTTGTTGCTATTTTGCGACGAAAATTTTTTTCATCGCTATTTGCAACGAAATTTGCGACGAAAAAATAGTCGTAGTTAATTTAGCGACGATTGGAAATTCGTCGGTAATTTTACGACGAATTTCGGAATTCGTCGCTAAATTTGAAAAATAATTTAATAAAATAAAATATTAATATATATTTATTAAATAATAAATTAATTTAGTGACGAATTTCGGAATTCGTTGCTTATTTTGCAACAAATTCAGCGACGAATTCATAATTCGTTACAAAATTAGAAACGAATTTGAAATTCGTTGCTAATTTAATTTGCGACGAATTTGAAATTCGTTGCTAATTTGCGACGAATTCGGTAACAAATTCCTAATTCTTTACAAATTTTGCGACAAATTTCGGAATTCGTCGTTAAATTTGAAATATAATTAAATAAAATAAAATATTAATATATTATTATTTTTATTTAAAAAAATTATCATATTTATTATTTTTAATTAATATGTTATATTTTATTTTTATTTTATCTTTTTTAAAAATAGTATTATTTTTTTATATCTTTTATTATTTTATTTTAAACTAATATTTTATTATTTTATAATAAATTGTTATTTTATATTGTTTTATTATTATTAGAAAAATGTGAAGAAAAGATAAAAAGTAAAAAAAAAAAACTCATAACAGATACTAACATTTGGTTTGGTGCTCATAGAATCTTAAAGGTTTATAGAAACGTAGGGTTTCGAACCATGGTGGGAGCAAAGCGGAGGCATTTTTCAAGAATTAAGTGAGGGAGGGCGTGTGGGCGCTGGCATCGGGGGGTAGGCGGGCAGATGCTGGCTCGAGCGGGTGGGCGGGCTCGGGTTCAGGCGTGAGTGCATTTTTTTTATTGCTAATTTAGCGACGAAATTAGCGACGAATAATTTTTTGTCACTTAATCCATCGTAAATTTTGTGACGAAAATTTATTCGTTGCTAAATTTAGCAACGAATTTCTAATTTTTGTCGTTAAATTTTTGCGACGTGTTATTAGAGACAAAAAATTTTTCGTCGCTAACGTTTTTAGCGACGAATTTTTATTAAATTTTCGTCGCTAAATTTGTGACTAAAAGTTTGTTTTTTTGTAGTGTTAGCGCTGGGAGGCCTGCCTCCTTAATTAGATTCTGCAAGCGGTTGATTCAAATTAGTCGACGAAACCCCAGATATTGAGTTGATGGCCTAACCATTGTACAAAAAAAAAAAAAATGTTGCATGGCCTTGCCCGACAACCATCCCAAAGTATGTGACTCGATATGAAGAAAGTGACCAACTCTCCATACGTGCTCTTCATATTCACTCAACTAGTTGGTCTCTTTTTTTTAATCATTTTTTTTCTTCTTCTATTTTGACACCATTTATTAACCTCATATCTATATTTTTTTTTCCTATTACTCTTTTACTTCACTTATTAGTTTTTTTTATCTTATTGGTTGGCATTTTTAGAATTCTAGTGATTAAACTCTTTTTTTTTTTGCTATCACTAATATACGTATTATTTTTTACTGATTTAGATAATAATTTAATTCAAATATTGAGTTAATTATAAATTTAACAAATATTTGTACAACGAAAAAATATAATCCACATATTGTGGGCAACCCATGCGTTAGCACGGGGCAATAACTAGTATTAGAATATGATATGTAGAATAGATGATTTGTTATTTCCAAAGTCTCATAGGATTATAAGAAATTTCATATAGTTATTGTATGTGTGACATTAAAACAGCCATACAAACATGATAAAAACTAGTTCCAACAATCATTCTCCTGCGACACAACAACCGCAAAAGTTAAAACAAATGTGTGTGTCGCCATCTAAAGCAATAGCTCATCCATCATAAGCTCTTTTGAAGAATATACCTTATAACCTTGCAGAAACCCCTCTCTTGCAAAGTTACTTTTCTTGAATTACAGTCCTCACTTAGTAGCTCATACTCAATCTTAACAATTGTACTAGAATTTGTCCCCTTGAGCAAATCCAAATATCATGTTTTTCCCCCATCTCTTTTCCTTGCATATATTGCTCAAAAGTTGCATAGAATGCGGTTTTATCCTATATTTCTTATGAAAAATTTCTTCAACGAGAGCATTACTCATGTCGATTTAACCTCAAGCAAGGTAGACATTAGCATCTGTTGTTTTGTGCCCCGCACATGTGTACATATATCGTTCAAAGTTGTAATCCTAAACGCTCTGCTTTCAAGGATTAGTGATGCATATATCCTCAAAGGACAATTTGAATCACTACATATATAGCACATACAACATACTTATGATTCCTTATTCTTTTAATATTGTAGTGGAAAGCATAATCCCATCACATCTCTTTAAAGAGGTTTACACTTGAAAACATTTTCTATTCTTTGCATTCAATATGCTCTCCCTCTTTGCACTTCGATAGTGTTCTGCTAATCTTTCGTATTGAGTCAATTTCTAAATAAATAAAATATACCATCCAAGAAATCTTTGTTAGCAATACCAAGGAGAGTTTATCATAATAGTCTTTGGTTGTTTTTGATTCCTTAATCCTCGGTATCTTAAAATTCTCGGATGTAATTGAGCACTAACATATGTTTAACCCTTTCATATGTAATTGATTCCCTATATTCGCAGATTATTTTAGTGAAAATAATTGGTGAAACAACAACCAAACAAGCTTGCTCTTGCTTTTAATTCTTTTAACTTCCTCTTTTTGTGATTTTTGATTTGTGCAATGATTGGATTTTCAAAATAAAAATATATTCAAATTTCTAAAATATTCAAATTTCTCTATATGACTCATATCCACTTTGACTCATTCGGCACATCCACATCAGCAGCTTCACGAGTCATCCTTATCAATAGGCATTTATCTCGGTTGCAATGATGAAAACAAAGAGGAGATTTTTTTTTTTTTTTTTTTTTTTTTTTTTTTTTATACCCAAAACCACCGGAGACCATTATGTTTAGGTTAGAGTTTCAACAATTCTGCAAATTATATTTTATTTGGACATAAAAAATTTTGGTGATGAGGAAATTGATTGTGAGAACTCAATCACCAGTACTCAATTGTCTTGTAATAATGTACCCAAAGTAAGTGTTATATTGAGATCGCAAAGAATCGTTTATGAAAGAGATTGTGAAAAAGATATTGATTTGATTCACTCTTAATGATTAAGGTTCCACAGTTTAGATCAATTTGGTATTAATTTCAAACAAGAAAGAAAGAGAAAGATGTGGAAGAGAGAAGGAGAGAAAAGATGAATCAAAGAAAAAAAAAAAAAAAAGGAAAAACTATTGAAACACCACATATTTTTTATTTTTATTTTTTGCTTTTGGTTTTTAAAACTTAGTTCTAAACATTTTACTTTTAATTGACTTATCCATTATCTATATATATATATATATATATTTTATTTATTATCAAACTAAACATAGATACAAATCATTTATATCGAACTATTGGATCTTACACATACACGTGAGTAATATAATAATAAATTTATTTGCTTGATTAAAAGAAAAGAAATATTCATAAATACATATATCAAAAATCACATAATATTTAAGACATACAAAAAAATATTTCTAAACTATGGAAACAATTCCAAAAGTACTTATTCTAAGTATTTATGGATTATTTTAATTATTAATTTTTCTAATTTAAATAATTTTAAATTAATTATGTTTTAATTTTTCTCAAGAATTTTAATATATATATATAAACAATATATTTTTCTATAAAAATAATTTTATCTCAAACATAATATAATACTTGAATCAAAATAAAATAATTTGTAGTTACTTAAACGAGAAATCTGAGTTTTTCTCCTCTCAATTTAGGAAAAAGTAGATGAAGGAATTAAAGTAATTTCAAAAATTTATTCATCTATTTGACTACAATTGGGATATTTGGTAGCACCCTACAGATTTTAGTTATTTTAGTTGTTTTCTTTATTAATGAATAAGGGGTACATCACAAGTGATGCTTATAAGTTTAATAAAAAATTAAAAGAAAAAAGAATATTAAAAATGATAAAATATAGGGAAGAAAATTATGAATTTTTATTTAAAAAAACAAACAGATAGTAATTTATTTAATATTTAAATCTTCATCTTAATTTCCTTACAAGGAAAAGGATTTTAATATTTAAATAGAAAACAAAATATTGACATATTTGGGTTATTTCCCTAAATATTAGATATAGGGGGGGGGTCAAAATTACAAAAATATAGATATGTTTAATCAAATCCAAAAAAATAGTAAAATAGAATTTTTGGAAATTGACTTTAAAAGTCGATTTCAAAAAAATCAATTTCAAATGCTACCCAAAACTACCCAAAAATTGTCCAAAAATAGTGGAAAAATTGTGTGAAATCAATTTCCATGGCCCTAATATCCATCGTATCCAGATTCTCTACTCCCTTTCTCCCAACTCCCTCAAGCCCTCAATAGAAAGCCCCCCAAACTCTCTTCACTTCTTTCTCTCTCTACATTGGCACTCACATCCTCCACCTGACCAAACTCCTCTCCACACCCAAACTCCTCACTGTCTCTCTCTTCTCCCTCAAACCCACTTACCTTCTCTCTTTTCTACTCCGTCTTGCTCTTGACAAAGTTGTTGAAATCCTCAAAATTAATACTAATTCCCCTTAACACCAAGAAAAGTCAAAGGGAGAGAGAGAATATATATATATATATATATATAAAACCCCACCTTTACTTTTTCTTTCCTCCTTAACTGAATTCTTTATTTTCTCTCATTCTCTAATCTTCTTGCGCTCTCTCTTCTCCAACCCTTTGCTTTCATTCCTCTCAACCACCATCTTCACTTCCTCTCTCCAACAATTTATTTCTCCATCATTGAACCACCCAACCATCTCCCAAAACCCGAATGGAGTTTGTGATAGAAGAGATTTTTGGGAAAATCTAAGATTTTCACACGAAGGGAAATTTAGGGATTTTTGAAATCCGACATCTCCAACTCAAATCGATTATGAAATAAAGGTAACTTCTCCTCCCTAAATTTGTATTCAAGTTTTTCATTAAAAATTTGAATTTTGTACTTAGAGTTGGACGAATTGAATTTGGGAAATCTAAACTTAGGGTTATACAATATTGGGTTTAGAATTTGGAATAAATGAAAATTGTGTAATTATATAAGTAAAATATTTATAGATGATTTGAACTTAGAATAATGGAGGAAAGTGAAATTTAATTGAAAATATTGATTTTTCTGCAAAGGGGATGACTTGAGCATGCTGTAGTTTTTATATAATAACTTTCTCTACACAAAAGTAAATCAAGTGGAGCATTTTTGCATATGAAACTAGACCCTCATATATATATATATATATATAACCCCACCTTTACTTTTTCTTTCCTCCTTAACTGAGTTCTTTATTTTCCCTCATTCTCTAATCTTCTTGCGCTCTCTCTTCTCCAACCCTTTGCTTTCATTCCTCTCAACCACCATCTTCACTTCCTCTCTCCAACAATTTATTTCTCCATCATTGAACCACCCAACCATCTCCCAAAACCCCAATGGAGTTTGTGATAGAAGAGATTTTTTGGGAAAATCTAAGATTTTCACACGAAGGGAAATTTAGGGATTTTTGAAATCCGACATCTCCAACTCAAATCGATTATGAAATAAAGGTAACTTCTCCTCCCTAAATTTGTATTCAAGTTTTTCATTAGAAATTTGAATTTTGTTCTTAGAGTTGGACGAATTGAATTTGGGAAATCTAAACCTAGGGTTATAAAATATTGGGTTTAGGATTTGGAATAAATGAAAATTGTGTAATTATATAAGTAAAATATTTATAGATGATTTGAACTTAGAAAAATGGAGGAAAGTGAAATTTAATTGAAAATATTGATTTTTCTGCAAAGGGGATGACTTGAGCATGCTGTAGTTTTTATATAATAACTTTCTCTACACAAAAGTAAATCAAGTGGAGCATTTTTGCATATGAAACTAGACCCTTATATCTTGAAAATGACATATGATTCGAAGTATTTGGATGAGAATTAGATTTTTTATTATTTTTCAAAAATTTTCGTGCTGTAGAGAATGCCCTATTCTGCCCTTGTTCTGATTGTTTGCTTTCCTTCAATTTTGAGATATCTTCTAGACTAAATTAGGCTAAACTCTAAATATGAAATTTTTAAATCTATGTCTTATCTTTAATTTGAAATAAAAATCATGTGATTTGGATGTGTGTAGTGAAAGTTATAACCATTTTCCCATTACTGCACAGATTGGAAAAAAATATTTGAAAATAGGAAAATCTAGGAGAATTGTAAATAGGGATTTTATAATGATGCAAATGATAACAAATTTATAAAATAAGAACAAAAACAAGAAAATATTCGAAATTAGGATTTAAATACAATTAGGAAAAATTTGTAGACCTTTGAATTTAAGGAAAAATAACTCGAAAATTGTTATTACTGATTTAGGACAATCCATTGGAGCGTGAAAGGAGATTTCTTTGGAGTTAATAATGTATAGGGAGTGAATACTCTTTTGAGATGAGTGGATGGTTTGTTATGCCTTTAAATGAGCAATTTATTTTAAATTTTTTAATAAATGATTTTGAATGATTTTTATATCTTTTATATAAATTTTTGTGATTATGAAATGTCTGAAATGAAGATTTGAATCACATATGCATTCATTATATTTATAAATGAATGTGTGTCATATATTGTTGGATATTTGATTCATGAATGTTTTGGTATGATTTTTGAAAATTATTTGTTGAAACATGGCACACGAAATGTGATTTGGATATTTGTGAAAAGATGGTGTATGATGTAAATGACTATAATCATTCCCTCCATGGAGCGACCTCATGGGGTAACATGGTTGGGGTTGGATGAGCGAGGGAGGTAGACGTGGCTCCATCTGTCCAAATCGTGCTATATCTAGATGCATCCTTATGAGGTACGAGTCAACGCCATCCTTATGAGGTACGAGTCAACGCCAAGATTAGGGGATATAGTATTTCGAAATAAGTGGAAAGAAAACCCCTTGGCGGGCTTCTACTCAGGTTAGGCCAAACCTTGGACGGAAGTATTTTCTTTAGAGAAATCCCGTGATTTTCAAAAAATCTAAAATTTGTGGATGCATTGTTATTTGAAATTATTCCGATTTGCTGAACATATTTCTTATGAAATGAGTTGTTTATGACATATGTGTTTTTGATTTCTCCACACTCACCCCTCATTTATTGTATTATTATGTTATTACACTCTATTTACTGAGTATTTATAGTTCTCACTCATCTCTTTCACATTTTTCAGAGAAAATTTAGACAGGAAACTTCGTTTGGAACGATTGGAGAAGTGTTTTTGTTGATAATTGATAGGTATTGATGGTGTAGTTTATATTTTTTGGATTAAGGTAGTAAAATCCATGAAATGAGAAATTTGTACTTTTATTTGGTTTGGATTTGATTGATACTTGCTTTATTTTCTTTTTTTTTTCATGGGTAAGTATTGGTGGAATCCACTCTTAAAACATTTAGAATCTTGTAACTGATATTAAATTTACTTCCACGAATTTATTTTTATTTATGTGAGACATTTGTACTTTTATGGTGAATTTTGAAAATATTTATGAAAATTAATTGTTGACTTTATTGGTTTAGAGCATGTATTGGAATTTGGAATTGTCGGGTTGGCCTCGTGCATGCTATTGAGATTGGATGGACCGGGTTAGTTCTTTGTATGATTTTAAATAGTTTTTAAAACAGGTTGAACAGGTTGAACGCCTTGCGGTATCCCAACATATGAAGAGATTCTGCCCATATATCGAGATAATGGGGCAGTTGTCGCGTACTTGACTCGAGGGTCAGGGCGGACATTCCTTACTATAGTTAATTTATAACACTAGTGGTGCTAGGTTGAATTCCAAGGGAACTAGTTAATTAATTCTTTAACTAAAATAATTAAAATCAAATTGGGGATTTTCAAATAATTAAATACCTAAATTAAATTCAACAAACTCTGAAACACTAAAGAGAATTAACAATAAATAATAAAAATTGAAGAAAAATTCAATTTTACCAAACTCTGATCTAGGGGTTCTATTACATCCAAACAATGATCATAGGATAAAAATAATTATCTTACAATTCAAGTATTTGACTTTCGATTTATTTGGATATCCAAAATAAATCTTTTATTTTTCTAAACTAATTAACCAAATCCAACATTTAATCAAAATTTATCATTAATTGAGTGTGTATGATAGCATTCATATCAATATAATGATAGCAATACAATCTGTAAAAATAGTTAAATCAAAATCTAAATAATTGAGATAGATTCTGTTGGAGGTAGGTTTGGTTCCATGGATAATGGCTCTATTGACTCAAATGGGTTGTTGTTCAGCTCGATCAATGAGAACTACAGTAAGAGATTTTTTTATGGAGATGTTTTGAAATTATGGGAATCATAGTAAGAGATTTTCAAAGATTCGAAATACTATAATTCAAATCAACAAAAATTCTTTTCCTTATCAATAGTAATTAAAGGTTTCATTTCCAATTACAAGAGATTGACTTCGTATTTTAAGGGGAAGTATATTACCTTTAGCTGAACAGGAACACAAAGCACCAAGCAAGTTGGAGAGCTGATCAGACAACTTGCTTGGGTAGGTTCTGGCATATTTTACCCATTGGGCTTTGGGTCCACATCGTGTGTTAATGGGCTTTTGGACCATGTAATATTATTTACCCCTTACTCCATATGTAATTTTGAAAAAAGAAAAACAACATAAGAAGTAAGTCTAAAAGTTATTACCCGAAAGGTCGTGAGAGTGTTAATAGAGATAACCACCAAAATAAATAATCTCGAAATAAATGATTCATGGGAAGTTGGAAAGTTTGAATTCTTCATTCATTACGCACGTATTTCATTGAAATGTTTTAGCTTCCACTAATCATAAAAGGTCATGCCTTCATGATTATAAATAAAGGAGGAGGCTTCAATATTGTCATGAAGTGATTTTGAGCGATTTAGGATCGACTTCTTGAGACTCTTTCGCAGAAAGTCAGTGCTCCTTAGAGATAGTTTGAATATGGGTTTTAAACTTCAAAACTTTGTGTTTAGAAGGTTTCTGCAGATATAAGGTGTTATCAAAAGTGGGGCTACGATGCAAGGGGTCATCATGACATTCGTGGTTCCGTCATTATGGTAGAATCTGTTAGAGCTCCTCAAAGATGTTGGCTTTCAATACAATGATCTTAGCTCGGACATGAGAGATTTTTGTTCGTAGTGGAAACTCTTTTCTCAAGGTTAGAGTTATCGTCCTGCCCCTGCGTGCGACAGGTGGCTGAAGGTTCTTCCTTAGACTTTTTTGGGCTAGGCGATAAGAGGAGTTGGGGGATGCGAGGCAGCCAAATGATGGAGGAGGTGTAGAACTTGGTACATCTTTTCTATTTTTTTTTTTACAACTCCTACCTTCTACGAAGTTCTTCCCGACTTCTCTTGTAAAATTTTTTTAATTTGTTCTTCTAATTGTATGATGTCTTTTTTGCCCTATATGGAGTTTTGTACTTCTCGTTTCATTTTTATCTGCTCTGTCTTGTAATAGCATTAGCAAATGAACTTCTTGTTTTTTCTATACGGCATGTCTTGTCTTGTATCCGCAATGCACAACATAATAATACTTCTTGATACATTGAATCATTCAACTGGCCTCTTTGTTTGTGTGTTTAACACTTGCTAACCTGTTAGAAATTTTAATTAAAAGTACTTATCATGTCTATCCATCAGGGAGCTATGTCTCTTTTTAACATCACACTACATTCAGTAGGACATTCAGTCGAGAGAGAGAGAGAGAGACGGAAGATGGGTCATGTTTACCCGTCTAGGAGTTATATCCCTTATTGATGACACGTTATGTTTGGTAGACTACTTCGATTAAGAGAGTTCAAATGATAGGAATGGTCGTGTTTACTTGTCTGGTAGTTACATCTTTTATTGACGGCATCTTATGTTCAGTAGAGCACTTGATGAAGAGAGTTCAAGATATAGAAAGGGCTATGTCTACCCGTTTGGGAGTTAATCCCTTATTAATGACACGTAACATTTGGTATAGCTATAGAAATAAATCAATCGATAGATAGGTCAAAATAACAAAGTGTAGGACCACAAAGGTCTTATCTGGGTGTTCGACTAGATATAGAATAGAGCGTCTTTTGTCAGAAGAGTGACAATCATCATTGGCAATAGATGCGCAAGTTTTCAGAGTTCCAAGTTCTAGGTAGAATCGAGTTATCTAAGCGGTCAAGGCGATATATTCCCAGTTGAACTATTGAGCGTACTCGATAAGATTCATCCCAATTGGGTGCTAGTTTCCCTCCTGATTGAAGCTATTTGGCGGCCTCTACTTTTCTTAACACTAGATCGCTAGGCTTAAAGGTTCAAGCCCTGACCCACCTATTGTAGTTTTATGCCATTTGCTACTGATAAGTCGCCATTCAAACAGATGCAGTTTCTCATAGTTCGGGGAGCAAGTCTAATCGTTCACATAATGCAAGTTTGTTTTGCCTATGTTCGTATCGATTTACTCAGAGTGAATGGATGCCGAGTATTACAGTTTGTTTTGTCTTCTCTGGTATTACTGTTTCACAATCCTAAGTCAAACCGAAAGGGGTTTCTCGTATTGCCCTTTGGGGTATTGTTTAGTATGCATAGAGAATACTATAGAGTTAGTTTATCCAATGACACTTAACTTCATCTAGTGTAGTCTTCAGTTCTTGCAGAATCGTCTTGTTCATTACCTTGATGAGGCCATTAGTCTAAGGATATGCGAGGATGTGATATGATGTTGAATTTCCAAGCTACCATAGAAGTCTTGGAAACTCTTGTTGTCGAACTGTTTGCCATTGTCAGTAATCAGAACATGGGGCTCACCTGATGGGCATCCATACGAAGTTTTACATCTTTTCGGTAGTAATTTGGGCTAATGGTTCAGTTTCTACCCACTTAGTGAAGTAATCAATGACCACGACTAGTAGCTGGTGGGAATGGTCTGAGAATGTCTATCCCCTATTGCACGAATAGCGATGAACTCTATTGGGTTGAGCTCAATGGAGGGCCGGTGAGGTAATGATGAGAAGTGCTGACACTTGTCACATCTTTTGACATAGGTATCTACATCGGTCTTCATGGTGGGCTAAAAATATCCTTGTCAAAGGGTTTTGTTTGCCTAATTTCAAGCCCCTAAATGACTACTATATATCCCATTATGGATTTCTTTGAAAACATAGTTTCCTTCATCGGATACGGCAAACTTTTTATATAGACTATTCAGCTCGTTGCTACTGAGTCAGAGCTAGCTAGTTTTGAGAGGATGTCAGCATGCTTGTTTTCTGAGCGGGGGATCTGCTATATATCCACCTTGTTAAACTTGTCCATAGCTTCTCATAACTTGATTAAATATTTTGTTATTGTTGGGTCCTTAGTCTCATAGACCTCTTAACCTGCTTGATGATTAACTGACTATCGGCGAAGACCCATATGTTTTGGGCTCCCAGTAACACTACTATTCGTGATCTAGTTAGAGGTGTTTCGTACTCAGCTTGATTATTTATTGCTTAGAAGTCAAATCAAAGTGCATATTCAGCCTTGAAATTATCTAGTCCCACGAGGATGAGTTCAGCTCCGCTTTTTGAGCAGTTGGATGACCCATCCATATAAAGGGTCCATTCGAGCAACAAACATTTTTCTTGGTCATCGGTGAGGGGTTATTCAGCGAATGGCGGAAGTGTGCATTCAAGGATGAAGTTGGCGAGGATTTGGCCTTTTGTTGTTGGTCTTGGTTGGTATTCAATGTCGAATTCACCTAACTCGATACTCCACTTAACAAGTTGGCTCGACGTATCCCTTTTCTATGGTATTTGCTTTAGAGGCTGATTGGTCAACCTATAATGGTGTGGGCCTGGAAGTAGAGCTGGAGGAGTCTGACGATTATGACTAGGGTGAAGGCCATCTCCTCGATAGGTCGATAATTGACCTTAGCCTCTTGAAGTATGCAGCTGATATAATACACCGACTTATGTGCAATGGACTCCTACCTTACAAGAACAGAGCAAAGTGCTCAATCAGAATAGAGAGGTAAAGGTAGAGTTTCTCAATGAGGAAGTTGAGAGAGTAACGAAGGTGACATGAGGTACTCTTTAAGCAGTTTGAACACTACTTGGCACTTCAGTGTTCAGGCAAATTTCTAGGAGTTCTTTAGAGTATTGTAAATGGATTTATACTTCTCCCTGACTTTTGACATAAGCCAGTTCAGAACTGCGATTCTCCCCGTGAGGGATTGCATTTCCTTTACTATCCTCGATGGGTTCATATCCAAAATGGTTTGTATCTGGATTCACTTCGATCCCTCGGTTAGTGATTAGTAAGCCTAGGAACTTTCCAAAAGTGATTCCAAAAGTACATTTTACTGGGTTCAGTCTCATATCGTAATGTTCTAACATTTAGAACATCTTTTCTAGATCTACAACATGATTTTCGGCTTCAGTGCTTTTGATGAGTATGTCATCAACATAGGCCTCCATGTTTTTGCTGAATTGTTCGTTAAAAACCTTATTGACCAATCATTAAAAGGTTGCACCAGCATTTTTTAGGCCGAACAACATCACCTTATAGAAATAAGTGTCGAACTCTGTGATGAAATTGGTCTTTTCCTTATCTTTTAGGGGTTATGCGTATTTGGTTGTAACCGAAGTATGCATCCATAAAAGTTAAGAGCTTGTGACCTAATGAGTAATCTACCAACTTCTCGATATTAGGGAGTGAATAGCTATCCTTTGGACATACCTAGTTGAGGTCGGTGAAGTTTACACACATCCCCCACTTGCCATTAACCTTTCTTACCATGACCACATTGGCCATCCACTCTGAATAGTCTACTTCACGAATAAACCCTGCCGCTAGGAGTTTCTAGACTTCCTCTTGTATTGCACGTTGACATTCCGGTACAAATACCCTTTTCTTTTGCTTAATTAGTTTGTGACTAGCATCTATATTTAATCTGTAAACTATGATAAATAGGTGAATATGGGGCATATCTTCTAGGGACCATGCAAAAACTTTAGAGTGTCGACAAAGATAGTCCACGATTGCATTTTGGAGAGGTGTCAATAGACCATCTAACCTGGAACATTTATGATGGGAACTGTAATTACTTCTTCTTGAAGTTGAGGCTTAGATTGGTACTGAGTGATGTCTCTAAGCTCCAACGAATCTATTGAGAATACTTCTTCTACTCTTCCGACAGTAGGAGTAATCGACGGGTCACTATCGCCATGAAGCATTACGATCTCTTGGGGCGTCCTGAATTTGATCTTGATATGCCATGTCCTGGGTAGTGCTTCGAGGCCATTTGGCCTAGGATAGCATTGTGGGGGGACGAGAGTTTCATCAAATGAAAAATGGTCTTGGTGGTAGCATAGTGAGGAAACATTTCTAATGTTACGATAAGCGAGATAGTACTTTCTAAAAGTATACATTTGTTAGCGAACCTTTTTATGGGTCCATTAAAGAGTTGAAGATGGGATAGGTTAAAGCCTATCCACTGTCCCAAAAGAGGAGGTTTTGATCTGCTTCTTGATCAACGAATGTCCTTTTAACAAGGTAGGACCTTATTCCTATGGTGATGATCAGTAGATCTTTTCAATTCGTGTCGACTCCTATTAGATCGTTGTCATCGAAACCGATAGTCGACCTTTTTCTCTTGGTTGATGCCATGATTGTAAGAAGAGGAAGATGGTGGTAGGAGCTCGGGAAATCAATCTATTCTCATAGACGATAACAATCTATTAGAGATGGATTTGGCTCCACAGATAACGATTTTGTTAACTTGAACGGACTGCTATTCACCTCGATAAATGAAACCTGCAAAAGACTGTTGAAGGCCGCTTCGTGGGAGAGACTTGATGCTCAAATCAAAGAACAGTTTTCAATAAAAGAAACAAATTAAAAGAGAGTTTCATTATGCCTTTATGTGCTATATGCGAGTTAAGAGAGCACAAGGACTTATCTGGTCGGTTATCTTAATGATGCATATATAATCTG
Source organism: Dillenia suffruticosa (assembly GCA_033439265.1). Lineage (NCBI taxonomy): Eukaryota > Viridiplantae > Streptophyta > Magnoliopsida > Dilleniales > Dilleniaceae > Dillenia > Dillenia suffruticosa. The sequence continues at coordinate 11,155,629 of JAVTVX010000027.1, read as the reverse complement.
CATTTATGTGTTCCGTACACATTTAGAGTGTTGAAATCCTAATTTTCTTATGGAAATATTCTGAGATTATGGAGATCATAGTGAGAGATTTTCAAAGATTCAAAATACTATAATTCAAATCAATAAAGATTCATTTCCTTATCGAAAGTAGTCAAAGGTTTCCTTTTTAATTATGGGAGTTGACTCTGTATTTTAAAAAGTATATATTGCCTTTAGCTGAAAAGGAACACGGAGCACCAAACAGGTTCAAGAGCCAATCAGGCAGCTATCGAGAAAGATTCGGTCATTATGCATCGAGAGGGTCGAGCGTGTCTCATGCACCTTAGTTGGTTTTAACATATTTTGCTTGTTGGGCCTTGAGTCCACATCGTGCATTAACGGGCTTTTGGACCATGTAACATCAGATGCAATTATTTAATTTTGTTCCATCGATTCTTTCAGGTTAAACATGCATATTGTCTATAGACCAAAAAACATAAATAAGCTAATTGCTACTTGAGCCAATCATTAATCAAAATTATGGATCACTGAATCATGGATAGCAATAGAAAGAATAATATTAAATTAAATTATCAAATTAACCAATATCAGTTTTTCATATAAAATAAAAATAAAAATCAATGAATACTTGAACTAAATACAAGAAATTCAAATCAAACACATAACCTCATAGTGATAACAATTGGAATGAAAATTTCCCTTGAATCACAAAGAAATTTTTAGTCACTTATGGAGGTAAATATGGTCTCTTGAATTCTTCAAAAAATAAAGAAAATAGGGTTTGTTCTTGAAAGGAAAAGCAAAACCAGCAAGCAACCACCTCCCTCCTGGAGAAACAGATGTGCCTTATGTTCCTTTGATGCCCTAGGATTTAAAAAGATTCCCCAAATCCCAAAATTTAGGAAGAAGTTCTTCCAAATTAGAAAAAGAGTTGCACTTCTAATTAATTAGTTCTCAACTAAAAACCTACTAAATATAAAATAAAAAATTTAGCTAAAACAAAAAGTCTTCCACTTTTGTAGGCTTCTTCTTTCTTTTCTCTTCATCAGGTCCAAATTTAATGTTTTGAACAATAAAGCTCCAAAATATTACTTTAAACCCAATTTGATCCGATTTTCCAATTTTTGATCCTCTAATAATAAATATCATAAAATCTACCAATTATACCAATAACAACCCAAAATAAAGTCATAATATAAATGATAAATTCAAACTTTATACACTCTATCAAATTTCTCCATACCAATCCCATGCTTGTCCCCTAAGCATGCATTCCGCCAATACCACAAAACTTGTTCTCTTCTTTACCCCTTCCCCTTCTTCAAATCATCTCCAAATAATCCTAAATCATAATATATTGAAAAATTTAAACCAAATTAATAATTCAGAAAACATGTGATCATAATATCACAACTATCAACCTCAAGAATCTCATCAAAATCTAATGTACTAAGATCCAATACCCTCATATAGGATTCACTTTATACCCTTAAGTGTTTAGGAGAATATATCAATAGCTCTCAAATCAAAAGATAGCATATCATTGCCATAAACTTACTTATATATCAAATCTCCACCACTGATAACATGAATTCAAGAAAAACAATCAGAGCGTCTTTACAAGAGTTGTAATATGGTTTGGGTAAAATGAAAATTTAGATGTTAAATCAAGATATGAGAGAATTGCCTTGCATGATATACAATAATCAATGACAAAATAACTCTTCAAACCATCTTCTCTTCAAGCGAACCCCATCATTTTTCTTCATATGCAACAATTTCAGGTATGTAAAAGGAATGAGACTTCTTCTATATGATCGAGTATACCATATGTGTCCACATCTTTTTTTCTTTTTCTTTATTTTGCTTTTTTTTTTCAATGTCACACTAGACATGATTAAGCCTAAAAAAACATGAGTTTCCCGATCAAAATTTTATTTAAACTACCTATTAAAACTGAAGACTTTTTCTTTTTAGGCATGATCCGCCTAATGAATAAAAGCCTTCTGATAGACTCACATAATCTAGTTTTCTAAATAGACAATTCTTTCTCCATAGGTGTGATCATACCTAACAGACATGAGTTTTCTAGTAAAAAAATTCATTTATTCCCTTTTACAGCAGAACACTTCATTTCCTAAAACATGATCATGCTTAAGGGATAAAAATCCTTTGCTAAAAATGAACTTTATAACTAATCTAACAAAAAAAATGACAACTAGAAACAAACTACTAATTTAATCACAAGCATGAATTTTTTTTCTTTTTTTTTTTTGTCTTGTTGGGCAGCCTCCCAATCAGCACAATTATTTAACGTCGTTATACTCAATGTTCTTCATTTGTTTGTCTTCGACTTGATGGATAATTTGCAGGCTTCAATATAATGTCTAGCACTATAGAAACATTTGCATGCTCATGAAATAATTTCAACCTATGTCCATTTACCTTTAAAACCTTGTCTATGTCCAAACTCCTAATCTGTACTGCACCATAAGGAAACACATTAGTAATAACAAATGGACCAAACGTAACTTACTTGGCATGAACTTAAGTCAACAATTGTATAATAATACTTTTTGACAAACTACAAATTGTTTCCTTAGAAGCAAACTATCATAAAACAACTTGGTTTTCTCATTATAAATTCTCAAATTCTCATAGGTTTCCTATCTTAGCTCTTCTAGTTCTTGCAATTGCAACGTCCTTGATTTACCAGCATCTTCCATATCTATATTGCAATGTTTTATCGCCCAATATGTCTAGTACACAATTTCAACTGATAAGTGACAAGACTTGCCAAAAACTAACCTATAGCGAGACATCCCTATTAGTTTTTTGCATGCAATCTAATTAGCCCATGATGCGTCATCCAATCGTAAACTCCAATCTAACCTACACGGGTTGACCATTTTCTACAAAATGGACTCACCTCCTGATTGAAAATTTCAACTTGTCCATTTGTTTGAAATGATAAGCTGTTGATCATGTGATGTACTCCATATTTCTTCATTAAAACTTTAACTTTTAATTGGAACAATTGCTCATTAGGAAAAACTTCTAAAATAGGCAATGACTATTCTTCCTTTACTTACCTACTTAAATGATATGTGTCCAAATTTCTAGCTCATTTTCGATCCTTGATTCCCAAATCAAACTCTTGGAGCAAGAGTACGATCTTATCAATCTCAGTTTCGACTCCTTTTTTTGCCAATAAGTACTTCAAAGCTGCATGGCCAGAATACGCAATCACTTTAGAACCAAGCAAATATGATATGAATTTATCTAAAGTAAAAACAATGGCTAAAAACTTCTTTTTCAGTGGTGGTGTAGTTGCATTATGCGGGATTCAATGTTCTTAAAGTATAGTAAATGACATGGCTTTTCTTATCAACATATTGGCCCTAAACAACTCCTATATGCTTGCATCGCATATGATTTTGAATGGCAAATTCTGGTTTGGTGGTTGAATGATTGGTACAACAATTAATAAATTTTTTAGCTTGTCAAATGCTCCCTTGGATTTTACCCGAAATTCAAGGGGCACATCTTTCTGAAGCAATTTTTGAAATATCCTTAATAAAACTGTGATAAAAACTTGCATGTTCAAGAAAAGCACGTACTTCCCTAGCAATTGTAGGGTAAGATAAGCTCACGATCAAATCAACTTTTACCTTGTCAACTTCTATGCCCCTAGAGAAAATTACGTGTCCTAAAACAATGCCTTCCTTCACTATGTTGCGACATTTTTGATAATTCAAGACCAAATTAGTTTTCATGCATTTTTTCTAGATTTTAGTCAAATAATCCAAGTAATCATCAAAGAAATCTCTATAAACAGTGAAATTATCCATGAATAGTTCAATATACTTCTCAATGTATTCTGGAAAGATACTTAACATGCACCTTTGGAATGTACCTAGAGCATTACATAGACCAAAAGGTGCCCGTCTATAAGCGAACGTTCCAAATAGACATGTGAAGGTTGTCTTTTTTTTATCCTCTTGTGCAATAACTATTTAGTAGTAACCTAAAAAACCACCAAGAAAACAAAAGAATGTTTTTCTAGCTAGTTTTTCTAATATTTGATTAATGAAGGGCAAGGGAAAGTGGTTCTTTCTAGTGGCTAAATTGAGTTTTCGAAAATCATTAACCATGTGCTATACATTTTGCACTCTTATGGATACCAACTCATTGTTTTGGTTTCTCACCGCAATGATCCCAGTTTTCTTTAATACTCATGGATTGGACTCACCCACTTACTATCCGATATTGGATAAATTATCCCCTCCAAAAGTTTGAGAATCTCCTTCATTACTACTTATTTCATTGTTAGATTGAGTTTCCTTTGTGATTTTCTAACTAGCTTGGCATCATCTTCCTAGAGAACTCTGTGTATACAGATTGATGGACTAATACCTTTTATATTGACTAAAGTCCACCCAATTGCTGTTTTATGTTCTTTTAGGACTTTGATTAGTAGTTCTTCTTGGTCATCAGTCAATCTTTTTGCAATGATCACCGACAATGTTTCTTTATCACCTAAATAAACGTATTTAAGGTGATTGGGAAAGATCTTTAACTCTAACTTGGGAGCCTACAAAACAAAAGGTAACAATTTCTTGTGAGATAAAGGCATTTGCACACTAGAATTTGTTGACCTTATTTGTGATTCTAATATCACCTTCTTCTTCAAAAAATTTCTGTACAATTGAATCAATAACATTAGCAAAATAAACTGAATTATACTCATTTGGGTATTTCATGACATCAAAAATATTAAATTTAACAATGTCACCGTCAATCTCGACAGAGAGAGTACTGTCAAGCACATCTATTTTAGTCTTGGTTGTTCTCATGAATGACCTTCCTAATAGAAGTAAAATTAAATCTATGATAGTGTTTTCTTCAATTTTCAAGTGTAAAAATCCATTAGAAATATTAGTTCATTAACCTATACCAAAACATTTTCAACAATCCCTTTTGGGTAAATACTAGAATGGTCAGCTAACTAAATAACCACTCTAGTTTCTTTTAAGGGACCCAAATTCAAAGCTCTATAAATTGAGTATGGCACGACATTGATGGACACTCCTAAGTCTAGCGTGGCATACTCAATTTTTTTCTTACCAATAATACAAGGTAGAGTAAACATACCTGGATTTGTACTTTTTCTAGTAAGGTTCTCTTGATTATAGTTGACACGTTCTCCCTAGTCTTGTTTTCTCATCACCTCTCAGCTTCTTTTTATTTGTGCACTATTCTTTCAAAAAATTAGTATATTTTGGAATTTGTTTAATAACATCTAATAGTGGTATATTTATTTCCACCTTTCTAAATGTCTCCCAAAGTTCTTTCTCATACCCTTTCTTTTTGGATTTCTCCAACCTATTAGGAAAAGGTGGGTCGATTGCATTAGAAGTTTTAGTTAAATGGGGATCAGATGTTACCTCGATTAGTTTTTCATGTGTAGCTTCATGTTCCTTCTTTAAATCCTTTATTTCATCCACCTTTTTAGATGAAGTAGGACTCGAATGAAGTTCCTTCCCACTTCTCGACACTACTGCCTGATGTTCTCCTTGAGATTTACCACTGCTTGTGAGGATAGTTTTCCAGAATTGTATACCTCCAAGTTGCTAATCGAAGTTGCTAGTTGGCTAATCTGATTCTCCAAATTCTATATACTCGCCTTATTTTCTATTGAAATTATTGAGTGTTAGTCACGAAAGTTTTCACTATATCTTCTAAGGACATAACTGAATTAGAGGATTGTGCAAGTGTTGGTAGCGGCGGCAGTCTGTTAAATGGTCGGGGTGGATATCTTGGCTGTCCTTCTTGATTTCTATTGTTCAAATTTGAATGATCCCTCAGTCCAGGATTGTAATGTTTAGAATAAGGATCATTCTTATGTTGAGGCTGAGTAAGAAATCCTCATATAGCATTGACTTATTAAATATGCTCTTCTAGTAATGTTGGACATATATCCGTAATATGTCCAAAATTTGAGCATATACCACAAACCTTAATTGCCTGTTATTGTCCCACAACCAATTGATAAACTAAAGCAGTTTGTTCAAAATTTTCATTTTCAAGAGTTAAGTGGCTTACCTCATTAATCCATTTGGTAGTTCCGTTCACTCTCATCCTAAATTGTTAAGAATTTTTTGCCATGTTGGAAATCAACTGTCTGACTGCTTCAAGTGTTTTGTTGACAAAGCTTCTTTACTGGCTGCATCTACTATTCTTTTATCCATTAGTAGAAGTCCTTCATAAAATTATTGAATTAAGAGCTGATCCAATATTTGGTAGTGTGGGCAACTAGCATAGAGTTGCAGGAACCTCTTCCGATATTCATATAATGTCTCACACTAATCTGTCTAATCCCACATATTTTCTTCCTAATGTTGGCAGTACTTGATGTAGGAAACAATTTCTCTAAAAAAACCTCTTCATCTCAGTCCACATGTTTATTGAACCAGAGGAAAGATAGTATAACCAATCTTTTGCCTTATCTCCTAGAAAGAAAGGAAAAGCTCTCAATTTTATTTGCTCTTCAATAACATCCTATGGTTTCATGCTTGAGCAGATAACAAGGAATTCTTTCGAATGCTTATGCAAATGCTCACCTGGAATACCACGAAAAATAGAAAGTAATTGAATCAAACCTGATTTGAGTTCAAATGTTACCTCAAGAGCTGGATACTTGATGTACAAGGGTTGTTGTTCAAATTTGTTGTAGGTAACTCCTTTAGAGTTTTTCATGATTTGCCATCTTTTTTTCTTTCTCAAAAATAGACTTATCATAAATTGTTAAATTAATTTCTAAATTCAACCTTCGAGGTAATCTTCTTTTCCTCTTCCTAGCCTCCTTTTTTAAACGACGAGTAGTTTTTCAATTTCATGAATATATTTCAATTCATTTTCTTGAAAAGAACGAATCATAAAACAAAAGAGGTTAGTAACACAAATAAAAGACACAAACTAAGAAACTAATATAGTTCCACGGCAACGGTACCAAAATTTTGATAGGGTTGTCGAAACTCTCAAAATTAAAAATGATTCTCTACTACAAACAAATTTGTAGCACTAGTGGTACTAGATTGAATCCCAAGGGAGCTAATTAATTAATTTCTTAGCTAAAATAATTAAAATTAGATTAGGGATTTTCAAATAATTAAATTCTTAAATTAAATTCAACAAACCATGAAACATTAAAGAGAATTAATAATAAATAATAAAAATTAAAGAAAATTCAATATGACCAAACTCTGATCCAAATGTTATATTACATCCAATTGTTTCACTATTCATAAGTTAAAAATAATTATCTTACAATTCAAGTATTTAATATTTGATTTATTAGGATAGACGTAATAAACCAAGTACTTTCCCAAATTAATTAACCAAATCTAGCATCCTATCCTAACCTATCATTAATCGATTGGACACGATAGCGTTGAATATCAATATAATGATAGCAATATACTCTGTGAAAATAGTTAAACTAAAATCCAAATAATGGTGATAGCTATAATTATTCAATTTTGTTTCATTGATTCCATTAAGTTAAACATTCATATTGTCTATTGACCTATAAACATTACTATTTGTACTTATCATTCATGAGAATTTTGGATCACTGAACTCATGCATAGTAAAAGAAAGAATAATGTTGAATTAAATTGTCAAACTAAGCAATATCAATCTTTTATGTAAAATAAAAACAAGAATCAATGAATACTTGAACTAAAACCAAGAAATTCAAATCAAACACATAATCTCACAGTGATAACAATTGAAATGAAAATTTTCCCTAAATCAAAAATAAAAGTTTAGCCACTTATGGTGGAAAACATGGTCTCTTAAATTCTTCAGAAAAATGGAGAAAATAATTTTTTTTCTTGAAAGGAAAAGCAAAAACCAGCAAGCAGCAGCCTTTCTCTTAGAGAAACAAACGTGCCTTATGTTTCCTAGGATGTAAAAAGATACCCTAAATCTCAAAATTTAGGAGTTATTCCTTCAAAATAAGAAAAGAGTTACATTCTTAATTAATTAGTTCTCTTATACCAAAAACCTACAAAATATGAAACAAAAAATTTAACTAAAACTAAGTCTTCAGCTCTTGTCAGGCTTCTTCTTTCTTTTCTCTTCATCGGTCCCAAATTTGATGTCTTGAATAATTAAGCTCCAAAATATCACTTTAAGTCCAATTTGATTCAATCTTCCAATTTTCGATCCCGTAACAATAAATATCATAAAATCCATCAAAGAGACCAATAACAACCCACAATAAAATCATAATATATGTTGAGATTATTTGGTTTTGATGATAATAAAAAAATTGAATTAAGAATATGGAGGAAGAAAAGAAATAACAAAGTTTGCAAAAGTACAGAACTGTAAAGAATGTCAACTTGCTCTCAAACTCTTGTTGACCTGTCCATTGATTTAAACATAAATTGACCATAAGACATATCGACCGGTGCTTATATTCATGTCGACATGACAACACTTAAAGCTGTACATATCAACCTATTTTTAGCTGTTAGTCGACAAATTGAATTAAACTTAAAAACATGTCAATCTCTCCTAAGTTCCCCATCGACCTAAATAAAACAATACCAAAATTATTCTAAATAATGTTATGTCAACATTCCCGACATTATGTTGACATAAAGCAAGTCTAAAATCAATCTGATTCACCCCTGGTCGACCTAAGTAAAAACATGTCAACATGATATCCAAATTGGTCAACCTAATCCATAAAATTTGTTAACCTGCTTCCCATGTCAACCTATTACTTTAGATGTTGACCTGTTCATATGTATATGCATCATGTCAACCTATTTATGTTCACAAGTTTACCAATTGAAGTCCTAGATTGACTCATTTTTACACATGTCGACAAAGATGTTAACAAAAACATTAAATAGATCAACATACTCGATAAAGTATGATCCTATTCTTTTTGTAAGTCTCCTTGGCGATCTATCTCAAAGTTATGTCGACCCACTATAATAAGTCGATCAATATAAATATGATAATTCTACCAATTGGTCCTTGAACAGAATTGTGTTGACTCAAACGCTTTAATGTGTCAACATGACTTTTGAATTCATAATACAAAGATCCAATTTCAAGTCGATGCCTTTTTAAGTTATGTCGACCTACTATGATATGTCGACCAATATAAATGTATCAAGTCCACCATTGATTTTGAAATAGGATTCTGTCGACCCCAATATTTTAGTTTGTCAATAGCCTCTTGAGCAAATGAACTTAAAAAATCAACCTATCACTATTCAATTGGAATAGTCCCATAGAGTTGGTCGACACATAAATATAAATATGACGACTCACCACTCTAAATTTTTGAGATATTCATTTGTATCACATGTTTGGTTGACCTAACATATTATATGTCGACACGACTATTGGGATTATATTACAAAATTTAAATTTGAGTCAACGCTCTCCTTAAAATTGTCGACCCGAGAGAAACACTTTCAGAACTCAGAAATCAAAATGGTTGGAACACAATGGTAACTTGTCTGACTTTATTTGTCAATCTCTCTCTGGGAAAGAATAACATCTCAATGCAGCAAAAGCTTTTCACCTAATTGGCTAAACAAAATGAGTCGACAGTGGGAAAATAAATCTTCAGTGCAAAATGAGGAACAACAAAATAAGGAATAGTTGGAAAACATTTAATGACGAACATTAATGTTCAACGTTCGAGCTCAACCACCGTACAACGGCTCTTTCCTACTCATTAATAAATATTAGAGAGATGGAGTGTGAATAATTAATGCTTCTCTGATGATGAAAACAATTGCTAATTAACTGTTCTCCTTGCTTTGTTTTTCTTCATTTATACTTTGTTTTTTATTCCATTTCATATTCTTGAGTGTAACTTCAATTCAGATCCACATTTCTCATATCTGAGGATTAAAGCCTCAAATCCTAAACTTCTTACTCTTTGTTCACCAAAAATTGTAGAGATCAGTAAGTCACTGTCTTGGATCTAGAGAGAGAGATAGTTGAAAAGTGTTTTGAGAATAACACTATAAAGTTTTAACTTGAACCTTCATTCAAATTTGTATTCTTGATTTAATAATGAAAATCTATGAGGGAACTTGAGAGTGGATGTACACCAAGTTTAATGAAACCACTATAAAAAATTTTCTATGTTCTCTGATTTCTATTTGAACTATCAAACAATGCCATCGATCATTTTGTTCAAAATTCCTAAATTACCAAAAATACTCAAAAATATTAAAAAGAACTATTAACCCTTGGTTGTTTTATAATTAGTATCAGAGCAGGTGTATTGGTAAAAAACCTAACAGTTTCAACACCAAAGATCCCAATGACCCTAAATAAAGACAATATATCAGTTGAAGCATGCTCAATAAACCGTGCAATCTTCTTCAACGGAAGTAACCTCAGCTATTGGAAACAAAGGATGCATAATTTTATCATAGCTCAGGATCTAAATGCTTGGGAAATTTTTGTAGGCGCTGATCTTCCAACTACAGAAATTGATGGTATACATGTACAGTAAACTTGAAAGAATGATAGTAAAATAAAAGAATGCCTATCAAGCCAATTGCGAAGCCATCAATCTCCTTCATCTTGCCCCGAGCGTCAACAAATATAACCGAATCTCTTCGTATATCATAGCCAAAGAAATCTGAGAAAAACTCAAAACTACTTATGAAGGCACGAATCAAGTTTGCAAAGGCAAGATCAGATTAATGAAACAAGAATATGAAGCCTTTATGATGAAGGAAGGAGAATCCATCAATAAAATGATGACACGGTTCAATAAAGTAACAAATAAACTAAAGTTACTTGGAAAAAGGAATCCCACAGGAATATATGGTAAACAAGATTCTCAGAAGCCTACCAAAGTCTTGGGAACCTAAGGTTACTACAATGGAAAATTCGAAAAGTCTTGAAACTCTAACCATGGATGAACTCATGGGTTTGCTAATATCACATGAAATGAAGCTAAATATGAAAGACCTAGGAAGAGAGGAAAAAGGAAAAGAGTGGCCCTCAAATCTGAAAGTGATGAAAACTCTTCTGATTCTGAGAATGAAGATAATAAAGAAGATGAAGCTCTGCTGGCCAAGAGATTCAAAAGATTCATGATGCGAAGGAGAAATAGATGCAAACCAAACTTCAAAAAGCCATAGAAGAAAAAGGAATAAGATGTTAGAAATGTAAGAAATTGGGATACATAAGAGCTGATTGTCCTCAACTGAAGAAATCTGATAAGAAAGATAAGAAAGAAAGAAATGAGAAGAAAAAGAAGAAGACTCTCACCACCTAGAGTGATGAAGACTTTAGTTCGAATGAGGACGAAGTCGTAGAGGAACAAGCCAACCTTGTTTCATGGCCATCGAAGAACCCTTCGGTAATGAGGTAGGCTCAATATCTTACTTTATGAAGACTCTCAAATTCTGTTAAAAATGTTTTCTCAGCAACTGAACTTTATGAAGCATTGCTTGAATTACTTAAGGAATCAAAAAAATTGAAAGTAAAAAATAACATCTTAAGGAAAAACATGTCTGATCTTGAAAAAGAATTAGAAAATTTTAAGATTAAAGCTAATGAATTAAGAAAGAAAAATACTAACCTAGAATTAAAAAATACCAAACTTCGGAAAGAAATAAAAAGTGAAAAAGAAAAATGTAGTTAACCACATGAAAGCTTTTTCATTGAAAAAAACAAATGCCTACAACTGTAAAACAAAACAAAGCATACTAAAATTGAAAATAATTACATCAAAGAAATTGAAATTCTAAGAAAAGAGTTAACTAAATAAAAAGAAAAAAACATTAGGCAAAATGGTATTCTAATAAAATTCATATAGGGCCAAGAAAAACTAGACGCCATCCTAGGAGTTCAAAGAACAATCTTCGATGAGGTTGTGTCGAGAATGCTAGGTTTTGATGATATTAAATTGGAGAAAAATAGATTTAAGTGTATCAGAAAGTTATCAAAAAGCAAAAACAGAAAAAGTCTGTATGTAACACCCAAAAAAAAAAAGAAAATGGAGACACAGCGTTTTGGGGCAAAACGCAGCGTCCCCAATTGATTTGGGGATTAGGGTCCAACCCTAATCTCTCTCTCTCTCTCTCTTTCTCTCTCTCCCCCTCCCTCCCTCCCCCAACCCTTCGTCTCTCTCCCCCACCGTGACGCCGCAAGCTCCGCCGCCAACGAATCGCCACCATCTCCTTCTTCTTCTTCTTCTTCTTTCCTTCTCGCTTTCTCTCTCACAGTCTCTCCCTCTCGCGATCTCCCCCTTCTACCTTGTCTTTCTCCACTACAGCCGATCGCCTTCCTCCGCCACCATCATCACCTTCTTCTTCTTCTTCTTCTTCTTTCCCTCTCGGTTTCTCTCTCATAGCCTCTCCCTTACGATCTCCCGCGGCTCTCTCCTTTCTGCCACACACCGCCGCGAGCCGCGACCGATCGGGCCTTTCCTCCCGCGAGCACCGCCTTCCGCCACAACGCGCGACTGCAGCACCTTCTGCAGCGTGATCCCCCAGCCCGAGCTGAGCGCGCCTCAGTCCTTGAGCGAGCAGGACCCAGCCTGCGAGCGAGAGCCCAGGCCACGAGTAAGACACAGCCCACGAGCGCGAGCCCAGGCCGCGAGCAAGACCGAGCCCGCAGCGTGAGCCAGGCCGTGAGCAGGATCGAGCCCGCGAGGGCGAGCCAGCCCGCGAACGCGAGCCAGCCCGCGAACGCGAGCCAGCCTGCGAGCCAGTGCACAAGCACCAGCCTGCAAGCCACTGCGACCCGCGGCCACTGTCGGCCCGCAGGCCCATTAGCTGCAGGCCCATCAGCCCGCAGGCCCACCAGTCGCAGGCCTGCCATCCCGCAGGCCCATCAGTCCGCTAGCCCACTGGCCCGCTGACCCACGAACATATGGGCCCACGATGGCCTGTGACAGCCCACTAACCTCCACGTAGATAACTAATTGAGAGTTTTGATTTTGATCAAAGTGTTTAGATCTAACTAATAAATCTTGTTTTGATAGGAAACACTACAGACTTTGGAGTGACCGAAAAGACATTCGGATGAAACTCTGCACTTCGAGAAAACCCTAGGTGAGGAGATTTCGACTCTAATTGATAAATTGAATGAATCTAGGATTGATTCTAAGATGAAAGGTTCTGTATATGTTTAGAGTGTAAGTAGAATGTAAATAAAATACAATTTCTGAAATGATTATATGTGATTTTGAAGGTTAAGTATAGAATGCTACAGAAACTAGATGGTCCGATACGAAAGAAGCATGTTATACAATCATAAAATCATATCGAGTTAGTTCGAATAGTTTCCCTTAGAGTTAAACTTTGAAATATGCATGAAAGTATCTAGGTTGTAAGGTTGGAATGAAAAGAGCCGTAAAGTGGACGAGATTGTACATTTCATGTCTTTCTTAGGTTGTTTTGACTAGTTAATTGGCAAAATGGTATGTATGAAGAAGGGTAACTTAAAAATGGTGATCAGAGTTTAAGGATGGTTGAAATCGTTTTCATTATAAGTTATTTTGTATATAGACAATCTAAATACGATCTCAATATTATGAAAATGGATAAACTCTAAAGATGCTTGAGAAATTGATATTAAATTTTGATGATCTGATTAGGTTGATCTTTTTAGAGACTCGAGAAATCAGATTGGATTTGTTTTGAAAATAGGGAATGACCACCCTCCCTAGAACTGTGAGTGGGACTTTGACATTCGCTATTGATTGAAAACCATGTTTCAAAAATACTTTTTAAATAACATGTTTCTGCAAAATGTATGATTATTAGAATTTTCAAATATTTTATGAAATGTTTTGACCTTTGGAGTGTCTTAATTTTGACTTTATTGATATGCATCCATGAGTTTTGATAACAGAATATTGTGTCATATTTTCGATATATTAACATGTTTTAATGCTTCCACTACATTGGCACATGGTTTTAAATGGATTTACTTATATATTTGGGCTGTATGCCCGGCCGACGTTATGATATGATGCATGGGGCTATATGCCCGGCCGACATGGTGATGGGATGCATGGGGCTATGTGCTCGGCCGATATGATATTGTGATATGCTTCCTATAGCATCCGTAGCTACGAAGGACATCTGGTAGAGGTACCCTTTGTGTCCGGATACGTTTCGGCCGGAGATATCCGCCAGATCGTCATGTATATGGGTATCCCAGGTTGACCCTCATCAGAGAGAACGTTGAGTACGGCTCCGTCTAGCACCAGGCAGGGGCACCATACATGGCCGACTAGTTATATGTACATTATTATTATATACAAGCTAGTTGAAGTAGCCTGTGGCTAATATTGGGGAAAAGAGCCATTATTTAATATTTGCATTTGGAAAAACCCCCCAATGCGCTGTCCTTGGTCGAGGTAAACCATTGCCGGGGTTGTTTGATTGGTCGGCTCTTTATGAATTGATTTCCACATTGGATGCATATGTTATTTTCAAATGTGTACCTGATGATATCTGATTTGTTGAAACAACACGTTATTTTTCCCACAATTGATATTGTGTTTCATGTTTTGACACTCCAAGTTCACCCTCGATATTGATAGTATGTTGTCAATCCCCTCACTTACTGAGTATCCTCCCATAGATACTCACCCCTCGCTTTCTTGCCCACGGGATTAGTGTTGGACCGAGGAGGTATTGTTGGGTTGTATAATTATGACGCGAACGTGATATCACTGGGTTTGGGTATGGATATTTTCATCTCTTCCGCTACGATGATTGGTGATATCGTTATGTATTGGAGATTTTAGTTTGACCAATGTATTTATCTAATTTTTTATGGGATGACTGTATAAATTATGGACATTTATTCGTAAAACTCTCATATTGATTTATTTCATTGCATTGAGGCATTTGTGAATATTTAAAATAACTTGGGAATTTATTTTATATATGCGTAGAATTTAGGTCCGTTCGATATGGTGGCTGCTCATGCTTTTGTTGGGTATGACAGTAGAGGTTTGTGGTTAGGATTGTTAGACATTTATATAGCCTTGTGTTACTCTGGATGTTTGGCAGTGGAATTGTTTGAACTTGGAGAGGTCGGGATGGCCATTTGTTTATTTTATAGGATTAATGTTGATATACAGGTCAAATTGTACTTGGAAGACCTCTGAAATATGGGGAGCTTCTGCCCGATTTTCTGAAAAAATATATCCGGCATCCAGGGCAACGGGCAGCTGTTCATGACCCCGGTTCGGGGCGTGACACTGTAAACCTTGTCGATCTGTTCTTGACACATGTCAACCTATCCCTCCAGGTCCACCAATTTTCAGAACCATGTCGACCAATTTTAGCAATATCTTGAACATATCGACCTATTAATGATCTTTGTCGACTTGAATGAATCAAACATAATTATTGTCTAAGTAAAATTATGTCGACAATCTCAAAATATGTCAACCTAACTTAAAACACCCACACATCTTATTAACCTGAGTGAAACCTTGTCAACCTGCCTTACACATCGTCCTAAATTGGATTACACATCGACCTGTTGACTTCAAGTGGACAAATTTAATATGACAGGTCTATCAATTTTAATGATGTGTCGACCCACAATTTACACACGTTGACAAAGCATCTAGCAAAAATTTAGAAGGTCGACATACCCGAAAACTTGTTAACCTGATTGATCTATTCTTTAGGAATCACACAACGACCTGCATTTCAATTGTGTTGACACCTTGAGGACATCGACCAATTTCAAAGGTCAGGTCCACTAATTTTGAATACAAAAATAGGACTGTGTCAATGTAAACTTAGAACATGTCGACCTGACTTATTTGTTCTTTAGGAATGACACAACGACTTGTATTTCAACTATGTCAATACCTTGAACACATCGATCAATTTCAAAGGTCATGTCCACCAATTTAGTCCAAACAGATTCTTGTAGACTTGATTTCACCAGCATGTCGACAAAGGCTGCTGGTTCCTAACTTAAGCATGTCAATTCCTAATTAAAACCATGTCGACACACCAAAACACGTCAACAAATTTAATCTTACATGTTCACGTATTTAATTTCAAACATAACTTTATCAACCCAAGTTCTCACCATGTCGACCTTATCAAGGAAATCCATAATACAAAAATTTTGAATTTAGGTCAATGTGTTGTTTAAGGTTGTTGATCTGAAATTGTCAGAAATCAAAATTTTGAAACAATTTAAACACAACAGTTCTCTCTTTTATGATCTATCTATGCATTTTCATTTCTATCAAAGTTTAACGTTTAAATGCAACAAAATTATCTCTCGATTAGTTAAAAAGAAAGTGATGCCAATGAGAAAATAAAACTTTAGTGCAAAACTAGGAACTATTGCATAACATTATAATTGACAAACATTTATAAGCAACGTTCAACTTCAACAATTATACAGCGGATCTCTATAGCATCACAATAAATACCAGGGAGATGAGATATGAAGCAGTGAATGCTCAATTTAAGATCTGAACAACTATAAAATCATTGTATTTACTACTCTGTTTTAGATTTCATATACTTTGTCTGGACATTTTAAATTTCTTCTTAAGTGTAATCACTTGAAAAAATCAAATCTGTCTAATTTGAGGATTTGAGCCTCACATCGTAAACCTTTTCCTCTCATATATACTGAGATTTAAAAAGACTACAGAGTATGTCATTGCCTTGGGTTTATAGAGAGAACCAATCTGTGTAAGGTTGGAAAAGTAGTATTTGTGAAGAAACACTGTAAATGTTCAACTTCAACCTGCAATCAAGTTTGTATTAGTAAATCAAAAGTAAAAAATTCAGGGGGAGTTTGAGAGTAAATATACATCTGATTTGGTGGAACCACTACAAAAACTTTTATGTGTCTTCTATTTTTCTGTTTTAACAACCAAACACCTTTGTCTTCCTTTTTT
This sequence comes from Dillenia suffruticosa, assembly GCA_033439265.1. NCBI lineage: Eukaryota > Viridiplantae > Streptophyta > Magnoliopsida > Dilleniales > Dilleniaceae > Dillenia > Dillenia suffruticosa. Next base: position 11,138,666 of record JAVTVX010000027.1, on the reverse strand, counting down.
TTTAAATACCTGAATAGTCAATTTTTTTTAAAACATCTTTATTCAACTATTCACCCCCCTTTAGTTGAATAACAACCGGTATTAAAGTGCGTGCATTAGTAAAAAACCTAACAGTTTTAACATCAAAGATCCAAATGATCATAAACGAAAACAATATACTGATAGAAGCATACTCAACAAATCGTACACCATTCTTCAACGGAAGCAATTTCAACTATTGGAAACAAAGGATGCGCAATTTCATAATTTCGCAAGATCTAAATATCTTGGAAATAATCGAAAAAGGTGTTGAATTTCTAGCTCAAGAGGTTGATGGTGTACGTATACCAGTTAAACTGAAGAATATGACAACTGGGCTGAAGAAGGCCTATCAATCAAATTGTCAGATCATAAATCTCCTTCATCTTGCTTTGAGCATCAATGAATATAATCTAGCATATTTATGTATCATAGCAAAAGAAATATGGAAAAGACTCAAAACTACCTACAAACGCACTGATCAAGTTCGCAAAAGCAAAATTAGATTGCTAAAATAAGAATACGAAGTCTTCAAGATAAAAGAAGGAGAATTTATTAGTAAAATGATCCAAGATTCAACAAAGTAACCAATGAATTGAGATTACTTGGAAAAGGAATTCTACAAGAAGACATGATAGATAAGATTCTCAGAAGTCTACTAAAATCTTGAGAACCTAAATTCACTATAATAGAAGAATAAAAAAATTTTGAAACCTTAACCATGGATGAACTCGTAGGCTCACTAATAACTCATGAAATGAAAATGAATGTTAATGAGCCAGGAAAAAAAGAAAAAGGTAAAGGAGTAGCTATCAAAGCCGAAAATGATGAGAGCTCTTCAAACTCTGAAGAGGAAGATGATGAAGAAGATAAAGTATTGTTGGCCAGAAGGTTCAAGAGATTTATGATACGAAGGAGGAACAAGAGCAAATCACATTTCAAAAGACTAGAAAAGAAAGAGGAAATCAGATATTTTGAATGCAAAAAATTGAGACACATAAAAACTGATTGTTCTCAATTGAAGAAAGATGATAAGAAAAATAAGAAAGAAAGAAATGAGAAAAAAAATAAGAAAAATCTTGCTGCCTAGAGTAATGAATACTCCAGTTCAAGTGAAGAAGAACCAACAGAAGAACAAACTACTCTGTGATTCATGGCCAATGAGGAATTCTCTGACAATAAGGTAGACTCTACTTCTTATTCTTCTTGCTCTAATTCTTATGAAAGTAATTTCTCTGCTATTGAACTACATGAAGTATTATTAGAATCACTCAAGGAATCAAAGAGGTTAAAAATGAAAAATAATGTGCTGAAGAAAAATATGACTAAAACTATAAAGGAATTAGAAAACTCAAAAATAGAATCTAATAAACAATGAGAGAAAAATACTAAATTAGAATTGAGAATCACTGAACTTGAAAAGGAGTTAGAAAATGAAAAGAGCAAATATCTACATTTACAAAATGAAATAGAAGATGTCAAACTTGAAAACAATTAAATGGATGAGAACAAAACTCTGAGAAAAGAGTTAACTAAACAAAATTCTAATAAAATTCGTGCAAGGTCATGAAAAACTAAATACAATACTAGGAGCATAGAGAATAGTTTTTGATAAAAATGGATTAGGATTTAATCGTACTCAAACCCAAAAAAAAGCTATATAAATTTTTCACACATAGTTCAGAGGCTATTAAATAACAGAGATGCCACACTTGCATAAAATTTGGGCACAAATTAGACAATTGTAAACTTAGAAATAACACCTTAACCACTGTAAAGAACATAAGGATTAATGATCTCAAGTACACCTACTGCCAAAAAATTGGACACTCGGCTAATGTCTACGACTCTAAAACTCCTTGGTAGTAAACTTGAAATGGGTACCTAAAAATCAAATTAGAGCTAACTCAGCCAAACCCAAGAAAATATGGGTATCAAAGGCAAAAGTGTGATTGAATGTTGTTTCAGCTTTGTCTGAAATCAAGAGAATCTCCTGAAAAATTAGTTTGGTACATTGACAGTGGCTGCTTCAGGCATATGATTGGAGATGTTACCAAATTCTCATCACTCAAGAAGAAGAAATAAGGAAAGGTAGCTTTTGGAGACAACTCCAAAGGAAAAGTCATCAGAATAGGCAATATTGGAGATATGTTCACTGACACTTAAATTTAAAATGTTTTTCTTATCTCTGGTCTTAAATTCAGGTTGTTGAGTGTTAGTTAAATGTGTAATAAACGTTTTAAAGTCATATTTGACTTTGATGCTTGCTCTATTATTGACAAAACTTCTAACTGTATCAAATTCACTGGTCTTAGAAGAGGAAATATATATGTAATTGATATAGAACAGTTGGAAACTCAAAATGAATCATGTCTAGTTGTAGTAACAAGAACAATTCATGGCTGTGGTACAGAAAGTTAAAACACACTAGCATGGACACAATATCAAAACTAGTTAGGAAAAACATTGTAAAAGGTCTCCATAAATTAAAATTCGAGAAAAATAGATTGTGTGTTGCATGCATGAAAGGAAAACAAATCAAAACTTCCTTTAGATCTAAAAACTGTGTATCTACTAGTAGTCTTTTGGAACTTTTGCACATGAACTTATTTAAACCAACTAAAAATCAAAGCTTTGGAGAAAAACATTATACATTTGTTATCATCGATGATTTCTCTAGATACACTTGGGTGCTATTCTTGGTCAAGAAGGAGGAAGCCAATGAGAATTTCTTTAAATTGTATAAAAAAAAATTCAAAACGAAAAAGGGGTTTCAATTAAGAGTATCAAAAGTGATCATGATAAAAAATTTAAAAATAAAACCATGGAAGAATTTTGTGGTAATCAAGATATTAATCACAACTTCTTATCCCCTAGGAGATCTCAACAGAATGGGATGGTAGAAAAAAAAATAGAACGTTACAAGAAATGGCTAAAACTATACTCCATGAGCATAATTTGCCAAAGTTTTTCTGGGGTAGAAGCAATGAATACTGCTTGCTATATCCTAAATAGGTCTTTAATAAAAAAACTCCTTATAAACTCTACAAACGAAGGAAACCCAATAGAGCTTATTTTAGAATTTTGGATACAAAAACTATATTCTGAACAATAGAAAAGAAGACTTAGGAAAATTGGATGCCAAAAGTTATGAGAGAATATTTTTAAGATATTCGACAGTGAGTAAGACATATACATTTTATAATAAAAGAACCATGATAGTCAAAGAATCAATACATATAGAATTTGACTAAAAAAACGACACTGACAAAAAAATAGATGTTGAATAATTTAAGAAAACCTCAATGAATTGAAAATTACAAAGAATTTAAAATCTCAAGAAGAAAAAATCAATGAAATCACTGAACGAGAAGAAAAAGATAAAATTCAACAAGAGTAAGAATTAAATATTCTCAAATCAGAAAAGATGTCAACAAAGAAAACATAATAGGTGATGTAAGTTTTGGTGTTAGGACCAAATCAGTCCTATAGAATCAATATGAATATGTAGCATTCATCTATCAGAGAGAATTTAAAAATGTAGAGCAAATATTAGGAGATGAGAATTGGATAATTTGAAAAAACTGTAGCATTCAAGATGAACTAGACCAATTTGAAAAAAAACAAAGTATAGAACCTTGTTCCTAGACCCAAAAATCAATCAGTAATTGGAACTAAATGGGTTTTCAGAAATAAAATTGATGAATATGGAACAATTATAAGAAACAAGACAAGATTAATGGCCAAAAGATATAGCCAGGAGAAAAGAATTGACTATGATGAAACATATACTCCAGTAGCTAGATTAGAAACTATTAGAATATTTCTAGTCTTTTCTTATTATATGAACTTCAAATTGTATCAAATGGATGTTAAAAGTATCTTTTTAAATGTTTATATAAATAAAACTGTTTATGTAGAATGACCTCCTAACTTTGAAGATTTTAAATATCCAGAACATGTTTTTAAACTAACCAAATCATTGTACGAATTGAAACAAACTTCTAGAATTTGGTATGAAAGACTTAGCAACTTTTTAATTGAAAACAAATTTGAGAGAGGAAATGTTGATATAACTCTTTTTATCAAAAGAAAAAAAGATAATTATTTAATAATCCAAATATACCTAGAAGATATAATCTTTGGAAGAACAAGTGTAAATATGTATGAAGATTTTGCAAAAAGAATGCAAGGAGAATTTGAAATGAGTATGATGAGAGAGTTAAAACTATTTTCTAAGATTTCAAATTAAACATTCTGAAAATGGAATATTCATCAATCAATCCAAATATATCAATGATCTCATTAAAAGATTTGGGCTTAGGAAATGCAAAAGAAATGGCACACCCATGAGCACAAGTCTAAAATTAGATAAAAATAAAAATGGTAAATCAGTGTATCAAAAATTATATAATAGCATGATTGGATCACTTTTATATCTAATTATTTCGACACCGACATATAATTCAATATATATCTTTGTGCCAAATTCTAATCAGATTCAAAGGAATCTCATTTGATAGTAGTTAAAAGAATTTTTTGATACCTTAAGGACACCACACATCTAGACTTTTTGTATGATAGAAACTCAAGTTTTCAATTGTATGGATTCTCTGATACAAACTTTGTGGGATGCAAATTAGATAGAAAAAGTATCAATGGTAGTTGTCAATTTTTTGGAAATATGTTGCTATCATGGTCTTCGAAAAAATAAAATAACGTGGTATTGTCAACAAACGAAATTGAATATATCTCTGTTGGACAATGTGTTGTACAAATTTTATAGATTAAGTATCAAATGAAGGATTTTGACATAGATTTTGATCATGTTCCCATTAAATATGATAACACAAGTGTCATAAATCTAAATAAAAATTGAGTGCATCATTCTCAAACCAAACATATTGAAGTGAGATATCATTTATCAGAAACCATGTATTGAAATACGAAATTATTTTTGAGTATATAAAGTCACAAAAACAGATTGCTGATATTCTTACCAAACCATTGGATAAGAATAGATTTTGTAAATTACGAACAGAACTAGGAATTATTGAAATGGAGAAGTAAGAAAGAAATTTGAAAAACATAGTATATGTGAAAATTTGGAAATGAATTTTAGGTCGACCAATTTCACAAGAGTATCAACAAATTAAAAAATATATAACCTTGTCGACCTACTAACCATTGTCTTAGAAATTTTATCAACCTACCATTGAAAAACAAAAGCACACATGGTCGTGTTGACCTGTATGTACCCATGTCAACAGGCATAGCAGTAGAAATCAGGTCGATATTTTTAAAAATATGTCGACCCGATAAACTTTGAACTTCCTTAAAATAGGTCGACATGCATAAAAACATGTCAATTCATGACATGCAAAAAGGAATTGAATTGTTAATACATCGGTCCATCTCTCTCTATTCCTAAATTCAAATTTCCTTCTTTTTCTTTGAAACCTATGTGAATCAAACGCATAAAACCCTATCCTGTGATAGTTCCTAAACAAAAATTACCTATCTTTAAACAATCAATATCATCTAAACCTCCTACCAAATCTACAACTAAACCTTGATCATCAAAACCCTCATTTGCGAAACCTACCTCTTCAAAACCCCTTTCGCCGCCGTAAGAGATTGAACCCATTCCGTAATTCAACACTCATGAGTTTCAATCACTCAAATAGAGTGAACTATTTGAGAAATTATTCTCAAGAAGGAAAGTCAATCAGTAGAGATTGATTGATTGCGCATTTATGAAAAAGATGAATTTCAAGTACAAAGAGCACTTGAATGAGGTATACCCTAATTGGCTTATGATTATAAATAAGTTCATTTATAAAAAGGTAATCAAATTGTTCTACAATAATATTCAAATAATCTCTGATGAAGTTCAAAATGAGATATGAATTACCCTAGATGGTCAATCTGTTTCATGCGCTTTTAGAATATATGTAAATGGGAAGGTGATTGAAGTTACCCCTATGATTATTTGCAGAGAAAATGCTCTTGCATGAGTAAAAAATGACAAATGTGAACCCTACATGAAATCGAGTTATTTGGAGAATGCTAAAATAGTGTTCAATGATGAAAATTTGATTGTTATAAACACAAGTATTACAGAGTTAGGATTCTATGAAAGATTCTGCATTTGATTGTTGCTCATGTACTAAGATCTAGAGGAGGAAACTATATAACTATTTCTACATAAAATTTTTGGTTGATGGCAACTATTATAAGCGGAAAAATCCTAAATTGCACTTTATTGTCCTACACTTCATGATTTTTGCACATAGATCAGAGAACTCTCTCCTACCATATGCAAGTATGATTTTTGAGGTTCTATTATCCAATCGTGTGGAATTGGATAAAGATATGGTGATAGAGCTAAATGAGAAAAATGGAAACAATGTACCTTCCATCTTCGAGCAAGATGGATGTGCAATAGTGAGGGAAAATGGATCAGAAAGGATGGTTGGACAGGTAAGATGCAAATAGAAGAAGTAGGAGAGGAACATGAAAAAGCAATAGAGATTGAGTAAAGAGAAGGTACAAGAGAACATGATGGACAACCATCCAGTTCTTTGCCCATCAATCTTGAAATGATTTGGATTGGAGAAAATTGAGAAGAGATAAAATCTACGAGGTCAAATGAGTTATGTCTTGAAAATGAAACTTCAAAGTAATAACGACAGATTGGACTCTATAGCAAAGGACAAAAGAAAATCATCTCATGATCCTAAATTTTTCCATTCCTACTAATTGGTTGATCTATGTTTTGGTTGTTATAATGGTTGCTGTAATTGTTTTTTGATGTTCTGTGTTATGCAGTACTTTATGCCTTGGTGCTTTATTGCTAAGCTGATCTATTTGAACTCTTTTGATTTCAAGTTTTGAACCTTCATTCCTTGAACTAAGTCTGCAATTTATTGTGAGTTCAGTTGCCCACTACTACTGCTGATTAATACTCTTGTCTATTTATGCATACTACTGTTGTTGCTTATTAAGACTTGTGTTTGAATGTCTGTATGCTCAATAGGGTGAGGCTTGGAGTATTTTAAGTCTGCTAATTAACTGTTAGTTGTTGGATCTTTGGCTAGATTGATGAATAAAAGTTGGTGTTTAGAACTAGTCATTAATTGAAGGGGAGTAAAACACTAGTCATTATTTGAAGGTTGTTATGAATTCTAAATTATTAATTCTGATTGTCTGTTAGTTGTAATGAGGCAATCACTGAGGGTAGTACAGGTGCTTATCTAAGTATACAGAATAAGAAAATAAGAGTTCTATACTTGTTTGTTCTAGTTTTGAGCCCTTTTTATGGATGACAAAAAGGAGGAGACAGTGTGGTGATGGCTTTGTAATTAAGGAAATATGACTGGTTAGGACAGATTAGGACTAGTTAACGAGAATGTTAGGAAATAGGCAATGGTTTTGTGGTTATTATAGTGACGCTAATATGAATTCGAGTCAGAAATGGTTCTGTTAAAATGGTTATGAAATTTACAAATTAAAATGACTCAAAAGCCTTAGATAAGTATGTTGAAGTTTTGTTATCATCTAAAAGAGAGAGATTGTTGAGAATATTAGCTTTTGATAATGATAAATTGGAGCAAAATAGATTTAAATATATTAGAAAGTTATTAGAAAGCAAAAATTGAAAAAGTCTACAGAACTTGTTGACCTCTTCTTGACCCACGTGGACCTGCCCCTCCAGGTCCACCAACTTTCAGAACCATATCGACCAATTTTAGCAATACCTTGAACATGTCCATCTATTAATGATCTTTGTTGAACTGAATGAATCAAACATAATTATTGTTTAAGTAAGATTATGTCGATAATCTCGAAAATATGTCGACCTGACTTAAACACTCATACATCTTGTTAACCCAAGTGAAACATTGTCAACCCAAGTGAAACATTGTCAACTTGCCTTACATGTCGACCTTAATTGGATTACACATTGACTTGTTAACCTCAGGTAGACAAATTCAATATGACAGATCCAACAATTTTAATGATGTGTTGACCCACTATTTACACACGTCGACAAAGCATTTAGCAAAAATTTGGAATGTTGACATACTCAAAAACTTGTCGATCTGATTTATCTATCTTTTAGGAATCATACGACAACCTGCATTTCAACTGTGTCGACACCTTTAGGACATTAACCAATTTCAAAGATTAGGTCCACCAATTGAATACAAGAATAGGATTGTATCAATGTAAACTTAGAATATATCGACATGATTTATTTGTTCTTTAGGAATGACATGATGACCTACATTTCAACTATGTTGACACCTTGAACACATTGACCAATTTCAAAGGTCATGCCCACCAATTTAGTCCAAATAGGTTCTTGACGACTTGATTTTCGCAGTATGTCGATAAAGGCGGCTGGTTCCTAACTTAAACATGTCGATATCTAATTAAAACCATGTCAACTCACTAGAATAAGTCAACCAATTTAATCTTACATATCCACCTATTTAATTTCAAACATAACCTTATTGACCTAAGTTCTCACTATGTCGACCTAATCAAAGAAATCTACAATACAAAAATTTTGAATTCAGGTCGATATATTATTTAAGGTTGTCGATCTGAAGTTCTCAGAAACCAAAATTTTGAAATAAATTTAAACACAATGGTCCTCTCTTTTCTGATCAATCTATGCATTTCCAATTCTATCAAAATCTAACATTTAAATGCAGTAAAATCATCTCTCGATTGGTTAAAAAGAAAATGGTGCCAGTAAAAAAATGAAACTTCAACGCGAAACTAGGAATTGTTGCAGAACATTAATGATGAACATTTATGAGCAATGTTCGGCTTCAACAATCACAGAACAGATCACTTTAGCATCACAATAAATACCAGAGAGATGAGATATGAAACAGTGAATGTTCACTTCAAGATCTGAACAATTACAAATTCACTACATTTATTACTCTGTTTTAGATTTCATACACTCTTTCTGGACATTTTAATTTTCTTCTTGAGTGTAATCACTTGAAAAATCAAGTGTGTCTAATTCGAGAATTTGAGTCTTACATCTTAGACCTTTCCCTCTCATATGTACTAAGATTTAAAAAGACCAAAAAGTGTGTCAATATTTTGGGTTTAGAGAGAGAATCAATCTATATTGGTTGGAAAAATAGTGTTTGTGAAGAAACACTGTAAAGGTCCAATTCAAACCTATAATAAAATTTGTATTAGTAAATTGATAATGAAAAATTTAGTGGGATTTTGGAAGTGAACGTACATCTGGTTTGGTAGAACTATTATAAAAGTTTTTGTGTGTCTCCTATTTTTATGTTTTAACAACCAAACACCTCTGTCTTCCTTTTTTTTAATATCTAAATAGTCAATTTTCTTTTTAAATATCTATATTCAACTATTCACTCCCCTCCAGTTGAATAATAGGCCAGATTGGGATTTTGTCACTCCCCGATCCACAATCGAAGGTCGTGAACAGCCGCCCATTACCCCGTATGCTGCCCATCACATGACACGTATACTAAGGCAACAAAGGCTAACATCTTCACCTATTTAAAACCTGTTTTTCCTCAAATAACATTTCCCAAGTAAAATAAAAATTTAAAATGCAATATTTTGCCTCAATGCATGAATATATAACAAATTCAAGAGTTTCAATTTACATTTACAATAACATACTTATGGTCATCCCATAAAATGTACAATGGTCACTCTATGGACCTCAAATATACATACAATGTCCAACTTCATCACGGAAGAATGGTTGATATCATACCCAACACTCGTCATCTCCAAAGGGATGTCAAGTGTATCGAAGATCTCTCGACACATCTCCCTGCCAAAACTATATCTGTTATCATAGAAAAGTAATGGGTGAGTATTATGGAAAAATATTCAGCGAGTGAGGGGATCGACATTATGTTCTTAATAGTATGAGTGAGCATGAAGTGTCAAAGTATGTTTTAAAACATAATGATATCAAAATCGAGCATAACATTTCCATAAATTTGATGACTATATATCATACATCATAATATCAACATATGCATCCATTTACATTTCAAAATTATTTAGAGCTTACCAATAAAATATTCCCAACAAGGGTCTACTACGACCAATGACGGGCGTATCGGGAGTTTTTCATATGCAAGTATAAACACATTTATCTCTCCACTCCAATGTTGGCACGGGTGTCACGCCCCAAATCTACCCCCCTCGCCAGGGCTTCATTGACGACGGACTACTTGGTTCTCACCAGGGCTCAGTCACTTTGTATGATATGGAAGTCTTATTAAAATAATAGATCTTTCACTTATCTTAATCACAGCGTATTACAAAAGTTTTGTATACAAGATAAAGTAGTAGAACTTCTAAAGCTATCCATATCCGTTAATGTTCATTGACCTTTGTTCCTATAGGATCTAAAATAATTTTTTGTGTAAGTTTAATGACCCAATAAGATTCGTGTGTGCATATGTAGAAAATTCAATAAAAAATTATATGATAATGGCTTTACTGTAAAATCTTTTGGAAAAAGCTTTATATGGAGCAACAACATGCATATTTGAATAATAGTAATACAATACAATACATGAACAATTTACTTTCGTCTTATCTCTCTATATAAACAGTCTCCTTATCTTTATCCCTACCAGGAGGTCCAATTCCGGAAAGGCTTAACAATCTCCCCCTTATTACGTGGACAAACCTCATATCCACAATAATAGAGTGCTACCGGTATGTATTTTGATGTTCGACAAAATCCTTACTTGCTCGAATTATCTCCACACATATCAGCTTATATAACAATCACGATCACATGCATTAGTGTAACAGTAGGAAATCATGGTAACAGTAGTAAATCATGGTAACAGTATTATGAAATAAGTAGTAAATCATTGTAATAGTTTATCATGTAACAATTTTATGAAATCGGTAGTAAATCATGATAACAGTATTATGAAATCAGTGGTGAATCATGATAATAGTATTATTAAATCACGATGGTCATGGAAAATCATGGTAGTCATAGCAAATCAAAGTAGTAAAGGAAATCATGATAGTTTTGCGTAATCTAGATATGAAAATAAAGAACACTTACTTGGAAAAGTTGCCTAAAATCTTCTTCTCCTTTTTTTTCTTCCTTTCTCTCTCTTTTTCTTTCCATTCTCTCTTTCTCTCTTTCTTTTTTTCTTCTTGGCCTAATTTGATGGTTTGGAATGGAAGGGGAGGGGTATTTATAGGTAAAGGTGGGTATTGGATGGTTGCCAAGTGTTAGGACACTGTTCATCATCTAGGGTGCTTGATTTTGATGTAAACCAAGTGTTAGGACACTTGTTCATGATCTAATGATCTTGATCTTGATGTAAGCCAAGTGTAAAGATAATTGTTCATAATTCAAGGCTTTATTATTGATGCCATCCACTTGTCCTTCCATGTGGTGTAGTGTATTGAAGAACACATGGCATGGTCGGTGTTGTCCTTTTCTTGGTTGGTTATTGCATGTTCATTACATACTGGGTCGGATTGATTGGTCTGGTCACCTTATTTCTATGTAATGTCACATTATTTCCGTGTAATGTCACATTATTTCCGTGTAATGTCATTTAAGCAAATGTAGTTTATTTACTTAAGAATTACGCGTAAATAAGGAAATATCCCCCATTTTGATTTAATAAAAATAGTTTCAGAACCTAATTGCTTAAGAATAAAAAGTCAACTCTTCTTTCCAAGAACAAAACTAGAAACGGCTAATTTTGTTGACTCCTATTTGGAGGGCTATTGGCTTAGAAAAATTTTAGAAAAATAGGTTTTCCTCTATTTGAAATATAAGGAACAATTACCGAGACTTTTGCTTCTTATTTTCTAAATATTTCAGAAACCTTATTTTTAAGGTACTTAGTTTCCAGCGAGTTGGTCAAACCTAGGTGTTCAACATTCTAAGTGTCTGATTTTGTATCCAATTCTTATGTCTCAGATAATAATCTTATTTTATTATTATTAACAAGTTATTTGTTACAACTAAATTGGGGTATGTGACATTCTTTCCCCCTTAAAAAATTTTCATCCTCGAAATTCATACCTGATTATAGAAAAGAGCAGGGTACTTTTGCCGGATCTCATCTTCAAGTTCCCATGTGGCGTTCTCGATTCCATGATTACCCCAAAGTATCTTTACCAGGTGTACTTCCTTTGATCTAAGCTTCTTTACATCATATTCTAAGATTTTGATTGGTTTTTCTTCATGGGTAAGATCTTGACAAAGTTGGAGTGACTGGTAGTCTAGTATATGATCTAGATCCGGTTGATACCTTCGAAGTAATGATATATGGAATACATCATGGATTCTAGATAAGCTTGGTGGCAAGGCTAACCGATATGCTACCTTTCCAATTCATTCTAGTATTTCAAATGGTCCAATATATCTTGGACTCAATTTTCCTCCTTTTCCATGCTGAATAATTCCTTTTTTAGGGAATAGCTTAAGAAAAACTTGATCTCCCACTTGGAATTCCAAATCCTTTCTACCATGGTCAGCATAACTCTTTTGTCTACTTTAGGCGGTCATCATTCTTTGTTTGATCACTCGGATTTTGTCAAAGGTTTCTTCCATCCATGGTATGGTTTTTGATATATTTGTATTTCTTTCTCCAATTTTATCCCAATAAATTGGTGATTGGCATTTTCTTCCATATAATGCCTTATAAGGAGCCATACCAATGGTAGATTGAAAACTGTTATTGTTTGCAAATTCAGCAAGTGGTAAATGCTTATCCCAACTTCCTTTGAAATCTAATACGCATGCTCGAAGCATATCTTCTAATATTTGAATAGTACGTTCAGATTGTCCATCAGTCTGAGGATAAGAATTTGTACTAAATTTCAATTTAGTATCTGGAAGTTGTTGTAATTGTTTCCAAAGTCGAGAAGTAAATCTTGGATCTCTGTCAGAAACAATACTAAGAGGTACTCCATGCAATTTAACTATCTCATCTACATATATTCTCCCCAATTTTTCAATAGGATAAGTAATTTTGATTGGCAAGAAGTGAAAAGATTTGGTGAATCTATCCACGATTACCCATATTGCATCATGTCCATTTTTACTTTTTGGTAATCTACAAACAAAGTCCATGGTTACTTCATCCTATTTCCATTCTAGAATTGGTAAGGGTTATAGCAAGCTGAATGGTTTCTGATATTTTGTTTTAACTTGTTGACAAGTCAAACATGTGGAAACATATTTTGTAATATCTCTTTTCATATTATGCTACCAATAATGTTTTTTTAGATCTCTATACATCTTAATTCATCCAGGGTGGATAGTATATTTTGAGCAATGTGCTTCCTCTAGGATTTCTCTTCTCAAAGTTTCATTGTTAGGTACATATATTTTTCTTTGGAATTTTAACATTCCATTCTTAATTTCTTGAGAATCTGACGATTCATTTCTTCTTACTTTTTCCTTGATCTTTTGCAATTCTTGATCCTGTTCTTGAGCATGTTTGATCCTTGAGTATAAATCTGTATGAATTTTTATATTGGCACATCTAATTCTGAGATGAGTCCCGATAGGCTTCCAACAAGCCAATTGCTCCATCATTTCCCATTCTTTTACCCTTACTTTTGCTATCCTTATTTTTCTACTAAGGGCATCTGCAACTACGTTTGCTTTTCCTGGTTGGTATTTGATGGTACAATCATAATCTTTAAGGTATTCCATCCATCTTCTTTGTCTCATGTTGAGCTCTTTTTGAGAAAATAAGTCCTTTAGACTCTTGTGATGTGTAAATATCTCAAAAGTAACTCCATACAGATAGTGTCTCCACTTCTTAAGAACAAATATGATAGCAGCTAATTTTAAATCATGAGTGGGATAATTTTGCTTATAGGGCTTCAATTGTCGTGATGCATAAGCTATAACCTTTCCTTTTTGCATTAACACACCCCCTAATCCATCTTTTGACACTACAAAATTAAAGTGCTGTAGCGACGGTAATTTTTAACGACGGCAATTTTTAGTGACGGTTTTTATGATTTATAGAGACACCTTATGATAAAACCGTCTGAAAAATATAGATTTTTCGTAACCGTTTAAAATGTCCGTGAAGACAAGTTTATCAACCGTCGATTATACTATGAACACCGTCCGTAAAGCAAAATTTGGTTAAAAAATTATCATCGGTAAATGTAATAGTCTTTTTAGTCCTTTTAGCACATTAAAAACAGTCTTAATATAAATCTTTTTTATTATTTACTTAACAGTACCGTTTTCACATATTTTTTTAGATATATGTAACACATAAAGTCTTTTAAAACTATATTCAATTGTTGCTATTAGAACAAATTAATAAATCATTTGGTTCAATTCTATTTATACTACTGTACCGTCTCTAAAAATCTAATATTATTATATTTTTATATCATATATCCTTTATATTTAAAAATATTCTAGATAATAAGTTGTGGTAAATTTATGATAGTAGTAATTTAGTAAATAGGTGATAATGATAAGTAAGTAAATGATAAAAATGGGTAAGTAAGTTTATATAGTGATAAATTAATGATAAGTGTGTGATATATAGTTGTGATAAGTATATGGTAAGTAGATGGTAAGTAGATGGTAAGTAGAAAGTAAGTGGATAAGTAAATTTATATAATGGTAACTTAGTGGTAAGTAAGTGGTAAGTAGATAATAAGTGGCTAAGTAAGATTAGATGGTAAGTAGATGTATATGGATAAGTAAGTTTATATAGTAGTAAGTTAGTGATAAGTAGATAGTAAGTGAGTAAATTTATATAGTGATAAATTAGTGATAAATTTGTGATATATAATCGTAGTAAGTAGATGGTAAACAGATGATAAGTAGTTGATAAGTAGATAAGTAAGTTTATATAGTGATAAATTAATGATAAGTTTGTAATATAGTCGTGGTAAGTAGATAGTAAGTAGATAATTTCTACGACGATAATAAGTTTATACGTACAATTACCACTCTAAAAAAAGTAAATTCTATCGATCATAGTTGTAATCCAGATATGGAATCCACCATCATTATATTGATTTCTAATTTTTATTAATATATATTTATTTAATATTTATTAACATACATTACTTATATACATTAAATAATTTTATAAAATATTTTAATTATTTATATTAATTTAATATTAACTTATATGCATTTTTAAAAATTTTAAAATATATAATAGAAATTTTTGAAAAGATTTATGATTTAATAGTTTGGAAATTAAAAATCAAAAAACATAATTTCTTAAACTTATAACAAGTGTAGTATTATACTATAAATTTATAATAAATTTATAATAATAATGATGATATTTATAGAAATGAAACATATAACAAGTGTATAATGCAAAAAAAGAAAAATTATGTAATGAAAAACCATGTGAGTTTTGAAATTTTATTTGTAAAAATGACGGTTGAAAAATATTATTGTAACCATTTAATTAATTAGTGACATATCCTACTTTCCTCAATTGCTGGTGTAAAAATTTTACAAAAAATTTAGAATTTATCAATAACACATAATAATAATATACAGATACCAATTTAGACAACACAATCCTTATATATGTTGGATGAATGAATTAAAAAAATCTATATATTTAATCACAAAATATTTATCGTTAAAAATATATAATATTAATTAATTATAAATCATTCATATCATTCAATATAATATATTGATTTGAATATATAGAAAATTTCAATGAGAAAGGAAAAAAAAAAACCCAAAATTGAGATGAGAGTAAGATAAGTAGGAAGGGGAAAAAAATGACAATGGAAAAAAAATAATATTGAAGAGGAAGAAAGAAAAGAAAAAAAAAATAAAAGATTAGATGATTTTTTGATAAAGAAGAAATGAACGCCTGTGCATGTGCTGTCGCCCGCCCAGGCGCGCCTGCATGAGCAGTGGCATGGGCCGGCGCCCGTTCGTGCGTGCATGCGCTGGCGCCCTCCACTCCTGTGAGCACCTATGCTTTCATGTGAGATGCGCGCCTTTCTGTGCAGTGGCATGGGCCGGGCCGGGTCCTTGAATAATATAATAAAATAAATTTATTAATTTAAATTATTAATATTATTAATTTAAATAATGTAATGATATTAAATTAATAATTTATATAATTATCAATATTATTTAATTTTATATAAATAAATAAATAAACCTAAAACCCTAAACTCACTTAATTTACAAGATTTACCTATTTAATTTAATCATAACTCCACAAAAAAAATTTTCATGGCAAAAATAATTTTCAATTTTAATACCAATTTAAACAAATTTTGTTTTTTTTCCTGTTTTGTTTTGTTAGCGCCAATTTAATAACACGCCAAAAATATTTTCATATTTAATTATTTTATTTAATTTTTTTATTGCTCCATCTATTTATTTGAATAGCACTTTTTGAAAAAAAAAGATGAATTTTTGATAAAGAAGCGCGGGTGGCCGTGTGTGCATGCGCTGGGCTGGCGCGCACCCGCCTGAGCAATGGCATGGGCTGGCGCCCGTGCATGGATGCGCGGGCGCCCTCCTACTCCTGTGCACGCCTATGCTTCCATGAAGGGCGGGCCCCCGTGTGTGCAAATGCTGGTGCCCGCCCGGGCGCCCTGAGGGCCCCCGTGTGTGCAAATGCTGGCGCCCACCCGGGCCCCCTGCCTGAGCAGTGGCATGGGCTGGCGCCTGGCATGGGCTGGCGCCGTCCGTGCATGCATGGGCGCCATCCCGCTCGTGTGCGCGCCTATGCTTCAATGCGAGGCATGCGCCTGGCTGCGCAGTAGCATGGGCCGGGGCCTGGCTCCATGAATAATATAATAAAATAAATTTATTAATTTAAATTATTAATATTATTAATTTAAATAATGTAATGATATTAAATTAGTAATTTATATAATTATTAATATTATATAATTTTATATATAAAAAAAACTAAAATCCTAAACCCACTTAATTTACAAGATTTACCTATTTAATGATAACTAAAAAAAAATTTAATGCCAAAAGTAATTTTCTATTTTAATATCAATTAAATCAAATATCTTTTTTTTTTTGCCGTTTTGTTTCTTATAACCAATTTAATAACATGCGAAAAAAATTTTCATAATTATTTTTTTATTTATTTATTTTTTTTGCTCCATCTATTTCAATACAAAATTGTGGTGGATAAATTATAGATGCATTCTAATTCTAAGAAGTGATGAATATATTAGAGTATTTCTTGAATTTACATGCAAATATTCAATGTTACCGTCAAAAAATTTATTTGTTTGGAGGGAAAATTTAGTTTTGGCACGTTACTTGCGGATTTCTCATTTTTTTTTTCTTTTTTTACAATTGATAGGGTTAAAAATTTTCAAAATATTGACGCGGGGGAAAGAAAAAGTTTTTGAAAATTTAAAGGTAGTAATAATATAGCAATGTATGGTATGGTATGTGTAGGTATGTGTATTGATATAGGTAGTAATAAAATAGTAATAATGCATTAATAATGAAGAAGTAATGTAATATATAATAAAATAAATATGTAATAATTAAAAAAATTGGTAGAAGATAAAATCTAAAATATGTATTTGCTTGCGCAGGCATGCTCGGGGCACCCACGCTAGCATGACATGCGCTTGCCTATGTGGTGGCATGCGTCGGTGCCCGCGCTGGCATATCCAGGTGCCCGCGGGCGCTGCATGCGTCGCAACACCTTGTGGCATGTGCGGGCGCCCGGCGCTTGCATGCACGCACATGCACGCCAATATAATTAATTTAAATAATTTAATAATATAAAATTTAGGTATTTACATTAACAAAAATAAAAAAAAATTTGAAATACAGAAAATACAAAATAAAATTAAAGATTTAATAATAAAAAAACCGGTACAATAAAATTAAACTCACAAAAGCAAAAAAAAAAAGGAAAAAAATAACATGCTTCTAAAAATTTATTTAAATGCCTAAACCAAATATATTATAAATTATTTCTCACAAATCTCCTTTTCCTTCGAAGCCAAATATATTATAAATTATTTTTCACAAATCCTCTTTCTAATAAGCTCTCCTCTTTTCTTCCTTAATAACCTCTCCTCACTCAAAACTCAAAACTCAAAAGCTCTCCTCACTCAAAACTCAAAACTCAAAACTCCACACTCCAACGTCAAACCTTGTGACTTAACCAAAATTTCATTCCAAATTTTCTTACAAAGACGCAAAACTTGTGAGTTAACCAAAATTTCATTCTAAATTTTCTTAACTCAAAATAGAAGAACTAAATGAGATGAGTATTGTTTGAGAGTTTGTTAATTATTTTAAGAGTGTGTTATGTTATAGGGTTATAGGTGTTAATCTTTGGATCAAATTTTGGGAGTTGTAAGTTATTTGAGAGTGTGTTAATTTTGATAATATGTTATGTTGTAGGGTTATAGGTGGTAAGTATGTATAAGTTTGCATAAGTGGTAAGTTACTGAATAAGATTATGATATGTGATAACATGATATGATAAGAAAAGATTATTTATACACATAGAGTATTATAATACATCAATCCTCTCAATTTCCCGTCTTTTCTTTTCTTTTCTTTTTCTTTTTCTTTTCTACTTTGGTTTTCTCTGAAACCTTTTCCTCTTTGTTTCATCCATCTTCATCTTCAACATAATATCATCACGCACTGTATTATGTTCGGACATTAGAAGTTTGAGAAAATATTCTTTTCTCAACAAATTAAGATCCTGGAAAGGAAGAATGAAATAAAATCATCAATATTTCTGATAAAATAATACAACAACACAAATATAATATATAGATAAGATAAGAAATGCAAAAAATAACATACTTCTTGAGTTGGTGGAGTTATAAATAATCCCGGTTCCCATATCTCCAAAAATCTCATAACAAATATTCCACAATCATTCTTATACATAAAAAATATACATTAAATTACAGAATAACTTGCAATAATTAATTAATTTAAATTACAAGTTACTTACGTGTTAGGTTGTTGTGGAATTTCAACATGAATGGTTTCTGAGATAATGAAAGAATTTTCATAAATCTTCTCAAGACAATCTTTCTGGAGAAGGAAAAGAAGTATAGAGAAATCAATGAAAATATAATAGTTGATAATTTGGAAAAATTTTGATATTTATAGCTGTTAAATAATTAATTACCATCAAAATTTCCAACTCATCATGTTCATGGCCTCTGAAATGATACCCTAAGTCTAAAAGATAGATAGTCTGCTTATCCACATAAAGAGCGTAACAAAACCAATGTTGTTTGAATATTACAGGGATAAAAACCTGTTAGTAAGAGTATACTAATCATAGCCCATAGGATAAAATAAAATAACATAGATAAAATAATATAAAATAACTCA
This sequence comes from Dillenia suffruticosa, assembly GCA_033439265.1. NCBI lineage: Eukaryota > Viridiplantae > Streptophyta > Magnoliopsida > Dilleniales > Dilleniaceae > Dillenia > Dillenia suffruticosa. Next base: position 11,119,255 of record JAVTVX010000027.1, on the reverse strand, counting down.
CTAGGTTATATAATCTGAAGTTAAATCCAAATGCTTTCTGCGACAAAGAATTATCAACTATAGAAATATCCCACTTTCTTTTAGGCTTGCTTTCTATAGATGCAACCACAGACAACTAAATATAAAAAAAGTAAAATAAGTAGATGAAAAAACATTATTAAAGAATGAAATTTGAGAACAAAGAGAAAAGAATGATATGATAAATTCATACCGAATAAGAAGTTGAGGAAAGATGAAAGTTTATACCGAAAACCATAATGGTAAAACGCATTTTGATAATGACTGTGAGAATAAGTTTGGATTGAAGATGGTATTGAGGAAGCATATATAACAATCCATCGTCTGCAAAGACAATTAATAGCAGACAATTAATAATAAGTAATGTAATATGAAAAATAAATACAAAAAAATCATAATTCATACCAACGTGCCAATCCAGTGAGACGGTAACAGCTCATAGGCATCTGTCCAGCACATATAACTTCCACGAATATTACACAAAATTGTTCTATATAAATTGTCATAAAAATTAAATTCTGCCAAATATCTGTAAAAATTGAAAAATTACAAATATCTCTAAAAATTAGATTCCAAAATAACAAAGACAAAGGTCGTAAGACATTTACCTGGCATTATTTTTTATGGCTTTTCGACCATAAAAAACCCAAACACTTTCCTCCTCATCAGAAAAGGACCTAACCTTAACAAAGGGCAAGAAAGATATTTGGTTTGTCTTTCCATCTTTCATTTTAGTTAAGGCATTTATTACTTCATATTCATATTCCGTATCTTTATCCTTCTCCTTGTCAAAAGCCTCCTCACATCCTTTCTCATCCAAACCCTCCTCCTTCTCCAGACACTCCTGCCCATTCCCTTTCTCTTGCCAGGCTTTGTCCTTGTCCTCCTCCTCTTGCCCCTGCTCCTCTTGCCCCTGCGGGGCTTTATCCTCCTCCTCCTCCTCCTCCTCCTCCTCCTCCTCCTTGTGGTCATCACTAAAATCACTAGCCTTAACTTTCCATTTCTTTAGCTTTTTTCCCTTCTTTTGTTCTTCCTTCCCTTCTTCATCTTCTACATACTCACAAAGTCTGCGCAACATATCATGATGCATTTGTAACAAATTGGAATGAATTTGAATTGACTTCTCCACAAACATTTTAATTTCATGTTTGATGCTGATTCTCTGCAATTGCACATAGTATAAGTACTCTATATAAAGTGCTTGTGAGTGCTATAAAGTAGTGATTATAAGTTTACCTTAATTTTTTCTCCACTTCCTTTAACACCATGAGTACCAACACTTGCTTCTTCAGCTTCTTCAACACTTGCTTCAATAGATTTTTCAACATATTTCTTAGACAATAAACCCTATAAAAAAATAGTATAAAAGGTGAATAAACCTATAAATAAATAGTATACTATTTAGATTCTATAGTTATTACATAATGCATATAACTTACATACATTTATATGCTCGGATTCAAGTTTTCGATTTACCCGATCCGTCGTCCAATAACGAAGGGGTAAATGTGTTTTTTTGCCCCCCAAGTCACCAACTCTAACATTCTCAAGATAAAAGATCTATACATAAAACAATATTTGTTAAATATTGTTAAAGTAGATTGTATTCAATCATTAAATGGAAAGCTTACCATAAGTAAAAATAAACAACCACCGATGTCTGTCTTCTTTCTGTGTTCCATCTCTCTTGCTCGACGTTTGAATTCAGAAATCTCATCAACTAACCATTCTAATACAAATTTAGCCCAATTATATTGTCGAGCATTCTCAACATCAATAGTTGCAGTAAGATGTCTGGAAGCTGGGAAGACATTCGTAGTTGGACATAAAAAACATCCAAGGATAAATAACAAGAAACATCGTTTAAAGTTGGGTGAGTAGATTTGGATCTCTTGTTTTAATTGGCTATGCTTTAATGTCAAGAAATATTTTCTTATATCTGAAGATTCAATGGAGGAAGAATCTAACACATCATGTCCCATATAAGGGATTCCTAAAATTCGTGCTACTTCTTCTACCGCGAGTTTAAAATTGTGATGGGGAGGGATAGAAAGATATTTTTGCATGGGTTCAAATCTCATTATAAGTTTCTCACACAATTTTCGGCTCAGTATATCACAGGTCATGTGCAAAAGGCTTCCGAATCCCATTTCTTTCACTACACATTTCATATCGTCCGTAAGAGTAGAAAATAGCTCTCTTACTTGTTTAGGAGAACACCTTGTCAGCATCGGAGTAGTCATTGCTTTTCTCATTCCAGAAATTTCTTCTTGTACTGTCTTTTCATCTTCTTCATTTATTTCAGTCTATTAAAAAAACTATTTTCAGTATAATTTATTCAATTGAAAATGAAAAAAAAATGAGTATGAGTAAAATAAAGCAGTAACTCACCGTCATAGATTTCAGTTTCTTCTTATTAGAAAAAATTTCCTTCTTGTTGGACATAGGAAGCTTGATTTGTATGTTTTTTTGGGTTTTTATGGAAGCGCAAAAGCAAGTTTGATTCCTGTGTTTTTTTTGTTTTGATGGTTTTGATCGGATACAGAATGCGATAAGAAGCGAGTTGAGTTTGAGAATTTTGATCGGATGGATGGAAGTTCATTGAGGTTGAAGTAACACAGTGAAATGAAGTGAAGTGAAGTGAAGTGAAGTGAAGTTCAGTGACGTGAAATACTACAGTGAAATGAAGTGCAGTGAATGAATGAGTGAAATGCTGATTGCTATTGAAATGCAGTGAAATTAATGCTTACTATTATTACTGAAATGACGTTAGTCACTCCCGCAGAGAGAACAGAGCTCAAAGTTACGAGCTTAAAGTAAACTTCGATTTAAGTATTACAAATATATTATTATATTATTAAACATATAATATTATATTAAATTATATTATATTACATAAAATCCCTTATTAAATAAATAAATATAAATATTATATTATATTATATTATATTACTACTTATTATTAATTTATTAACATTACTACTATATTATATTACTATTATATATCCCTATATTATTATATAGTGATTATATTATAATATATAACTCTAATTTTTTTAATATTTATTTTTTTTTGTATAGTTTTGTTATACAAAAATATGATAATTATTTTTAAGTATGAATATAAATAGATAGAGTTATGAGTCATTAAGAGTTATATATTAAAAATAAAAAACAGAAAACTAACTTTATTAATATTAATATTGTATTTACTTTATTAATAACATTGCTTGTATTTGTATAAATTTGAGTTAAATGTTATTTGATATATTGTTCTCTCAAATTAAATCAAATTATTCATTCTTTAACTTTAACTTTTTAGTCAAATGAAATCAATTTATTTCGTAAAAAGTTTAGGCACTTATAAATTTTATTTAAAAAACTATTTTATAACTTAATTTCACCTTTCAATTATAAAACTTATAAAAATTTTCACCCAACTCTCAACTCTCACATAGCAATTGAGCCTTGAACTCATGTTTTCAAGTCCTCTAATAAACATTTTATTTTCATCATACCAAAAATTTCTTAAGATTATATAATATGTTCAAAAACTCTTTTGTATCTAACAAATCTATATATTATGATTTGGTTATATTATTTTAGAATAACATATATAAAGGAAGTAAAGAAAGAAAAGAGGAAAAAAATTAATATCATGAGTCATAACAATTAGATGCATAGTATTCTCCTCAAAGAATTTTTAAATACTCATATTGTAGAGGAAGTTAGGATTATTTAGGATTATTTTTAAGAACTGAGACCACATCATAAAAGATTATGGGTTGCTTGACACAAAATAAAAATCCAAACTTTCACAATTTAATTCTTTTTTATATATGATGGAAATCAAAAAATCAAGAGAAGCAAATCAGAAGAATTTGATATATGATCTTAAAAAAAAGGGTTACAAACTTGGAAGTTTAATATATTTAATATGGATATAACATAAAAGTATGGGAACTATCTTTAGTTTCCTTTTTAGTTCCTTTATTTTGGGCTTTTCAACTGTTAAATTGGTGATATATCTTATCTTATATATGTAATGTAGATATATGTGTGAGAGTATGAGATGTATTTTATAATTTGTAATTGATTATATTATATGTATGATTATATTTTAATATTATGAAGTTAATATATTATGATTAAGATTAAATATAATTAATGTTTATGGAGTTTTATGAAGTTTGATTTATTATGATCTTAGTTTTGTAATTTTTTTCTTTAATAAAACTCAATTGGAAAATTTTTTTATGTTGAATTGATTAGAAATTGATTTCGTTCAAGAGAGAGAGAGAGAGAGAGAGAAAGAGAGAGAGAGAGAGAGAGGGAGAGGAGATTGAAAGATACGAGGTGACTAACAAGAGACAAGATTGAATGTTTTGAACAAGATTGAAAAATGAGTTAAGAAAATGACTTATTTTTTACTTTTTACTTTAAGCAAACAAAATTATTGAGATGAGAGATGAGAGATACGAGAGAGATGAGAGAGAGGGATGTGAAGATTTGGGAGATTGGAAGATGATTTTAAAGAATTTAGGAGATGAAGAGAAATTATTTTTAATTTTTTTGCTCTTAAAAAAATATATAAATTATAGAATAAAATTTTAAAAGAGAATGTGAAAAATAAAATATAATTTTTATTTTTTTATCAAAAATTTCAAAAATTCCATTTATATTTAGATTTATATAATATACTTATTTATTTATATATGAAATTAAATTATTAGATGAGTATGATAAAAATTGATAAAAAATTCAGCTGTAGGAAGATATCATATCATATTTATATTTTTATATCATATATTTTGTAATGAGATTAAAGTTGTGAGTTATATTAGAAAGTTCGCAATTTTTTTTTTTATTCCCTGATCTTTAGGTACATCTACTTACATCTAACAATACAAGATTATCTCATTTTTTTCTCAACATCTACAAAATATTTTATATTTTTTTCTCAGATATTAATATTAATAGTTGTTTTCTGACGGTAATTAACTTATTTTTTTTAATCTCACACCAAAAATAATAACATATCAAATATGAATGAAAATTTTATAATAATTATATCTAGAGTGCTTAGAGTCTTGTTTGTTTTTTGGTTAGTTTAAATGGTTAGTTTAAATAATTGAAAAGTAGTTTGTGTATTATTGTATGTGTAAGGGTTATAATGATTTGTAATGATTATATTGTTTTTTTATTATTATGAAGTCAATTTATTATATTTATATAATGATTTTTTTTTTTTTCTGCTCATTTTTTACTTAAAGGGTTCAAAATTTTCAAATTTATATTTATATAATGTATAGTATATAATATGGTTATTAATTAAATTAAATTATTAGTTCAATCCATTTGATAAAATTGGTAAAAAAAGCTAAGAAATCATATCATAATTTATATTTTATAATAATGCTTTCTCGACTTATATTAATTTATATTTTATAATAATTCTTTTTGAAGTTTTTTGATTAAAGTTGTCAATTATATTTTTTTAATTATATCTACAATTTTTAACATTACAATAAATTCTTTGAGAACATCCTCGTAACCAAGGAAAGTTTTTAGTTTTTAGAACAAAAATTAAAATTGAGAGTGAACAAATTAGAATAAAAATAAATAAATTAGAAAAAAATGAATAAATTGACAATATTATAAATGAAAAAAAGAAGATGAATTTTGATAAGGAAGAAAAATAAATTTTAAATGATATTTATAAAAAGAAAAAGAAAAATATTGTAACAGCTACGACATTAGTTATAAAATATATTAAAAAGTTACAACAAAATATATTACAAAGTTAGTTGTTTTTGTGACGTTGCATAAAGTAATAGTTATTTAATTTATTTTTTGGGAGGAGAGAGAGAGAGAGAGAGAGGTGATGGACATGTGGCCTATAGATGTTGTTGGAGAGGAAGAGTTGTCAAGGAGAGAGAGAGATTATTCATGGGTTTAACGGTTTTGTTGTTCGATTCCTTGGTCCGATGCGGTTTGATTCCCGGTTCAAAATGGAAGAAGGGTTGGAATAAAATTGTTAGAATTTTATTAAAATTATATAAATATAAAAGAAATAAAAGAAATAAAACAAAACAAAAAAATCACCTACCGACCTATTTTAATATCCCACACAAAATTAATGAAGGATTCAATTATATTCTTATATTCTGTCATTCATGAAACCCGCAGGAGTGAAAACTAGACCATCATCTTGTTGTTAGTTGATGGGTTGAAATCCAATTAAAAGAAATTGGTTGTGAAAGTTAAAAATCTTTTGAGGTTATAAAAAATATTGTGATTGCAAGCTTTGTTCCAAGAGCCAAAACCTCTTGGACCAAAAACCAAAATTGGTATGTCACATTGGGTAAAGACACTTCACAGCATTCATCCCAATGCGCTTTTACTTGGCCCCCGCTTGGCCCCCGGGGGGAGGGAGGGGGAGGCTTGTCTTCCAACCCTCTTAATTGTAAAGAAGCCAGAATATTTGTAAAGAAGCGAGAATAAAAGCTCTTGTGAACAAAATATCAGAGGCCCACAAAAGAACAAACAAGCTTGAGTTCACAATTTCTTATAAATTCTTTATATTTTTATAATAACAAGATAAATACAAATATTTTTATAATAAAATAATAACACAAGATAAATACAAAAGTTTTTATTGTGGAAGAAAAAAGAATTATATAGTTTTAGTTTCACACCCGATTTGTTTGTCAAAAAAATTTATTTGTCGCCTAGACACTAAGCTTAAAGCAACAAACAAAAAATAAATAATTCAAGTAATAATAAATAGTAGAAACAAATATTTTAAAAAATTATATAAAAAAAATAATTACTTCAGAAATTTGTTTTTTATGGATACAAAAATAAAATACTAAAAAATAGATAGAAAAAAAATATAACAAAACCGAAAAAAAAAATTAAAATTTTACAAGTCAAATTTGAACTTGCTTTGCCAGCATCGAGGTCTGAAGTTTGGCATAGTGCAAACAAAATAGAAAAAACAAAATAGAAATATGAGAGCCTCCCGTGAAGTTTGGCAGTGCAAACAAAATAGAAATATGAGAGCCTCGACAAGTCATGGTCATCAAACGAGCAGAAAATCACAGAGCAACAAGAAATTTCAGAATGAATTTATGACTTTTATGTGACCGCCGTATACAACCAACCAAGAAGCGAAGAAAAAACATAAAGCAAAGAAATGCTGCACGACAAGACTCCCCTTGCACTGCACTCCACTCATACCCACTCCACTCACACCCACACCCCGCTATGCCTTCCACCTAGCATTGCGCTACACTTCCACTAGACTACTACAACCTACCTACCAGAAAATAATAACTTTGAAATTCTGCAACTGGCCGCCCGCCCGCCAAGTGCCACCCTGCCCTGCCCCTACCACTACACTCCTGCACTCGCCAGCCAGCTACTGCACTCTGCCAACACTCAGCTAGTCTGCCGACACTCAGCTAGTGCACTCTGCCAAATGCCACCCTCCACTGCCCCCTCCACTTCCCCCTACCACTAAACTCGTCCAACTGGTGCACTTCTCGAGCCGGTGCACTTCTACACTTCTACACACGAGCTATACTACTTCTTAACTAAACATTTCTCTCAAAACTACTCAACTTACTCATCACTTTCCTTCTCACCACTCACTCGTAATAAACCAACTCCAACTCCTATCCTCTCCTCTCGGCACTCACTCTTTACTTACAAATAAACTGCTGTCCAAACTCCTCGTCCAAACTCCTCTCTCGACTTCGTCTCCGCAAGCTTCCCTTCACGCCTCCTGCCTACCTTTCCTTCAAACCGCCTCTCATCCTTCTTCAGCGCCTCTTCCCAAAGTCACAAACTCGACACAATGGCCTCGTCGTCTAGAAAAGGGAAAAGAATTACGGTAGAATCTGAAGAAAGCAAACACTTTCCATCTTTGAAAAAAAACAATTTGTTTCGGAAGGTATTTTCTCATCGCAATATTACTTCGGGTCGATTAATTGATTGGAATTTTCTGGACAGTATAAGTTTTGAGTATAGAAGTTATTTGAAGGAAGTGTGTCCATCTTGGATTCTTAATTCAGATACAAAAATATATGAGAATGCCGTTAGAATTTTTTATAATAATATGAAACAAATTCATAACGATTGTGTAGTTATTGATGGTAATATTAGTTCGTGTAGTTTTCAAAGTTATTTTGATGGTGAAATAATTAAAGTGACTCCTGAGATGATATGCAGAGAGGCTAATCTTCCGTGGGTGGAGTATGAAAAGTGTGCTTTGTATTTAAACACTGAAATAATAATGGATGCTAAAATAGTGTTTAAGGATGATAATTTAGAATTTTTTAGTACAAATGCTACTGATTTAAATTTTCAAGAACGAATTCTGCATTTTCTAATTATACATGCTATTAAACCACGTGCCAGAAATTATACCTCCATTACTCGAGATGATTTTTGGTTAATGGCGCGTATAATTGAAAGAAAAAATCCGGGTTTACATTTTTTAATTCCTTATTTTATGATATCTTTAAGAGATTCTTCTAATAATTTATCGTATTGTAGTATGATAACTGGTATTTTAAAAAGTCACGGAATAAATCTACGAAAAGAATATCATTTACAATTAAATATGATTAAAAATAGTATAAATGATAGAACTTTACGTAGGGCATATTGGGTGTGCCAAGAAGATGGAATTTGGGTAAATTTAAAAAGAAGAGGTGTTCCAGAATCACGAGAAGTTCATGATGATGATGATGATGTCAATCAACAGACTAATGTAAATGAAAATGAGAAAAGGAGATGGGAAGAATTGTTTGAATGTATGAATCAGATGAAATTACATTTGGAGAATGTTCGGAGTGAAGTAGGTGAGGTTCGTACTGAAGTGACTGAGTTTCGCAATGAAGCGAGAGAAGAAATCGGACAAATTCGACATCAAGTGGGTGAATTAAGGCATAATTTTGATGAATTTAAGTTGGAAATCCGAAACGAAGCAGGTGAATTAAGGGATAAATTTGATGAATTTAAGCGACATGATTATAATTTTAACGAGCAGAACCGGGAAGATCACGCCAGAATGATAGGATGTTTGATAGGTATGGAGACGGATGTAGGGGTGAATAGTAATTTTATTAAATTAATCAGAGATCATTTGCAGCTCGCACCATCTTCCTCCGGACCATCTTCCTCCAGAACCGCGGAACCTAGACCAGCTGCGAGCTCTGCCTGCCCGGCCTACCCATTCGTCATTCGTCCTCCTCGGACTTCATTCGCTTCATTTGCTTCTCCTCCTAGATCAAATCTTAATCCTTTTGATATCAATGAAGTGATAAGAGGAATACCATCCTCTGCTCCATCCTTTGCTCCATCCTCTGCTGCGACTGCTGCGACTACATTTGCCACTGCGATCGGTGAAACTGCAAGTGCATCGTCTTCTCAACAGACCAGAGCAAAAAAATTTCGACCCAAAGTTAAATTTCCTTAATTCCAAACTTTCCTTTTTTTTTCATGTATCATTTTTTTTCATGTATATCATGTAAGTCATGTATATATGGATCCAAATGTTAAATGTACTGTTATTTTTTTCATTTTCTATATTTTTCAAAATTTTATTTATGTTAAATTTTTTAATTTTTTTAATATGCAAAAATTTGTTGCTACGCCTATCGGGCCTCCCGCGGCCAGGCGCGCATGCCACACAGCATGGCATGTGCTCATGCAGCGCCTGTGAAGGGCGCGCATGCAAGGGGCAGCGCGAGTGCCACGCATGCCAGTGCCCACACATGCCACAGCCCGTTCCATGCGTTGATGCAAGAGCTGCCCATTCCATGCGTTGATGCAAGAGCCCCCGCTCATGCCACCGTGCGGGCCAGGCCGCTTGCACTCATGGCATGTGCCGGCCATCCATCCAAGCAGTGCCCACACGCGGGGCATGCAAACAGCCAAGGCCAGCCTTCCATGCATGCAACCCTGCACGGGGCATGCGGGCAGCAAAGGCCCAGCATGCAGCGCCCACGCGGGCCATGCCCCTTCCATCCATGCAGCGCGGGCGCCCGGCCATGCCAGCCCTGGCACCCGCCCGGTGCCAGGGCCCTTGCAAGGGCCCTTCCATGCTTGCAAGGCTGGCACCCGCAGGCGCCAGGGCCCTTCCATGCTTGCAGGGCTGGCGCCCGCGGGTGCCAGGGCCCCTCCATGCTTGCAGGGCTGGCGCCCGCCATGCCAGCCCTGGCGCCCGCCAGCCTCAACCATGCCACCCGCGCGACTAATTACTCAATTTTTTATATTATTAAATTAAATTTATTAATATTATTATTTAAAATTTATAATAAAATTAAATTACGATTTTCTATAATACCAAATCGACCATCTAAAAAAAATATTTATGTGATTATTTTATCATTTTAATTCATTATGAATTATGAAGGAAAAATTTTTAGAATTATTGGTAAAATTTGTAGACAACTCTAACACATAAAATCACATAAAATGTTATTTGAAAACCGTACTTTCATTTTATTAAAAAACTTTTATTTATTTTTTGTTTGAGGGCTTGCAAACAACCAATTAGTCAAGAATCAATGCACAAGATTATTAGAAGATGATGGATGAAATCACTTACCTTTGAAAAATTAAATTTATATTGTTGAATCCTATCGATCCAATATCTATCCCAATATCTATCCGAAATTTTATCCGCTTTATAACATTAATTTTTATTAATTGAGGACATCACCTATTCCTATCTTTAATCTCTACCCGACGATGATGAAGATGATGAGAGAAGCATGTTCTGATTCATATTATTCTCTTCCAACAACCAAACAAATCCTAACTTTTTATTTTACTCGATCATATCAACCACTAGCGCATGCCACGCACGTGAAGAAAGTTATTATTAATTTTTTTATAACGGTAATTAAATTAATTTTGGCGGAAAAAAGACCAAATTTTTACCATAATTAAATTAATTTTGGCGCGAATTTTGGCGCCAAAAATATCTTGTCATATTAATTTCATTTATTTTTGTTTTCTAGTCTACTCTTTTCTTTCCTCTGTTATTGGGATAACATATTTCTCTTTCTCCCTCTCCCGTATTTCATTTATTTCTTTGTCTCCCTTACTCTTCTTCATTTATTTGCTTTGCTTTGCAAATATCTTCATTTATTCTCTCTTTCTGTGCTTTTACAAATCTTTATTATTTTCATGGATAAGATATGGATGTATTCTAAATCCAGAGCAAGTGATGAATATATTACTGGCGTTTATACATTTCTTGAATTTGCATCTCAAAATATTCAATCCATAGATGGGAAGATATCATGTCCTTGTGTAAAATGTTTTAACACATTGAGATTTCCTACACATACAGTGTTTAATCATTTGTTACGTTATGGGTTTCAACGTGGATACGATAAGTGGATATATCATGGAGAGAACAATAGAGAAAGTGATGGAAAAAAGACAGAATCAACGTGTGATGCATCTAATGTATCAAACGTACATGATAATCTTTTTCAGCATGATATCTTTGACATGTTACATGATGCATTCAGTGCAAGTGCAACTAAGGTGGATGATTTTACTTCAGATAAATTTCAAGAAATACTTCAGAATGCAAAAAAACCGGTATATCTAAAATCAAAATATTCTGTACTTACAACTATTGTGCATTTATATCATTTAAAGTGTTTGTCTGGATGGAGCAATAAATCTTTTTCATTATTGTTAGTATTTTTGGGAGAATTATTACCTGATAATAACATCTTACCAAATAGTTGCCATGAAGTAAAGAAAACTATTTCATCTTTAGGGTTGATATATGAGAAAATACATGCTTGTCCTAACGATTGTATGTTATACCGGAAACATAGAGCCAAAGATGAATCATGTTATGTGTGTGGTACTTCCAGATGGAAATCAAATACAGATAAAGGAGATGAAGGATGTCAAGAAATTAAAAAAAAAAGGCTGCTAAAATATTGAGATGGTTTCATTTGATTCCTAGATTGCAAAGACTATTTACATGTCGGGAAACAGCTTCTTTGATGAGATGGCATCATGATAAGAGAACAAAGGATGGACTTTTAAGAGACCCAGCAGATTCTGTTGCATGGAAAGAGTTTGATTCTCTATACCCTAACTTCTCTTCTGATCCAAGAAATGTTCAATTAGGGTTAGCAGTAGATGGTTTCAATCCTTTTAAAACCATGAATGTTTCACATAGTACTTGGCCAGTCATCATGATACCGTATAATTTGCCTCCTTGGTTGTGCATGAAATCTACCAACTTCATACTCACATTACTTATTCCTGGTCCTAGAAGTCCTGGGGATAAGATAGATGTGTACATGGAACCATTGGTGGAAGAACTGAAAGAATTATGGAATCAAGGAGTAGATGCTTATGATTGTTCAGTTAGTGAAACATTTAAAATGCATGCAGCACTTTTATGGACCATTAATGATTTTCCTGCATATGCAAATTTGTCTGGGTGGAGTACTAAAGGTAGATTTGCATGCCCAGTATGTGGATATGATACATGTTCTCAATGGTTATCTCATGGCCGAAAGTATTGTTATATGGGACATCGAAGATGGTTAGAGTCAACTCATCCATTCAGGTATGATAAACATTCTTTTGATGGGACACAAGAATTCAAAGTTGCTCCTAAAGAACGATCCGGATCTGATGTATTATGAGAATTAGATGGCTTTGATTTAACAAGTGTAAATGACATGCCTGGATGGAAGAAAAAGAGCATATTATTTCATTTACCTTATTGGAAAAATGTTTTAATTAGACATAATATTGACATGATGCACACAAAAAAAAATTGTTTTGATGTAATTGTTGGTACAATTCTGGGCCAAGAAGGAAAGTCTAAGGACAATTATAAGGCCAGACTTGATCTTGAGGAGATGGGAATAAGAAAAGATTTACATGTCCGTAGATCAAACTCTACAAATATATTGTTGCCTAAAGCATGTTACCAAATGACTTTGCAAGAGAAAGATGCATTTCTTAAGGTTTTAAAGGAGTTAAAACTTCCTGATGAGTGTTCTACTAATATTTCCAGATGTGTTCAATTGAAGCAGCGGAAGTTAATAGGTCTAAAGAGTTATGACTGTCACATTTTATTGCAAGAGTTTATTCCTATAGCAATTCGTGGATCCCTTCCGGACAATGTTACCTCTGTTATCATCAAAATTTGTAATATTTTTAAATCTTTTTGCTCTAGGGTCCTTGACCCACGAGAACTTGAGCAATTAGAGGTATCAGTTCCACAAATTATGTGCGAACTTGAAAAGATTTTTCCTCCCTCATTTTTTACCAGCATGATACACTTGATGGTTCACTTGACAACTGAAGCAAGAATTGGTGGACCAGTCACATATAGGTGGATGTATCCAGTTGAAAGGTTTGTTTTATTTTTTAACTTTTTTAGCTCATTTCATTTAACCTACACATTTAAATTTCATACAATATATGTATTTAATTTAATATAATATATGTATATGTATGCAGATACTTATTTCAACTCAAATCCTATGTACGTAATAGAGCACAACCTGAAGGCTCTATCGCAGAAAGATTATAGCAAATGAGTGTTTGCTATTTTGTTCCAGATATTTAGACGGGGTTGAAACAAGGTTTAATCGTGCATTGCGGAATGATGATAATCATATTGTGTTTGGAGAAGATGAGTCCACATTAACAACAATCGGAAGACCTTTGGGAGTAAGAACACGTTCATATATTCAAAGACAAAAAACAAAAAGAATATCTCGAATTCGTCTCGACGACAAGTCATTGCAGCAATGTCATAGATACATAGTATTTAATAGTGACTCAATTGCTTCGTTTAGAGTGTAAGTATATATTTTTACATATATATTTTTTATTTTTTACACTCTAATATCATATATATATATATATATTATATGAAGGGAACATATGCAACATCTTCGAAGAATAAATCGTGGAAAGAAGTTAAACACTTTCCAAATGGACAAACTTCATAGCAAAGAGTTCATTACCTGGTTTAGTCATCGTGTAAATATATCATTTTTAATATTATTAATTTCTTTTCTTTATATAAATACTTAATCTTTTAACTTTTATAGGTTACCATTCCAAAATATGACGGAGAGATTACAGATGAAATTAAATGGATATCTCGTGGACTGGATCCATTCATTAAAAATTACAGTGGCTATTTGATCAATGGATATCGATTTCATATAAAAGATCGTGAGAAATACCTTCAAACTCAGAATTCAGGAGTTGTGATAGCAGTTGATGATATTAATTATGCAAGTACAAAGGATAAAAGGCCAATTGAAGGTAAAGTTAATTATTATGGTATCTTGAGAGAAATCATTCAAGTAAACTATAACGGAATGTATACATTTGTATTATTTCGGTGTGATTGGGTCGACCTACAACGAGGATGCAAGAAGGACAGATTTGGTTCAACTCTTGTCAATTTTTCTTATCTCAATCATACCAGTGCTGATTTGCTGGATGATCCTTATATTTTGGCATTCCAAGCAAAGAAAGTGTTTTATGTGGCTGATGAAAGACATAAAGGATGGCTTGTCGTAAAACATGTCAAAGTTCGAGATGAATTTGATATGGGTGATGAATTCACAATTCATCATTTCAATTCAGAAACTAGTCCGTCAACTAATCAGACATGGGTTCGAACTAATGTTGATGAAGATGAAGGAAATATATCAATGGCGATAAATGATGATGATGATGATGATGTTGATAGAGTAGGATGGGATGCATATGTATAGAAAATGTAATTTTGTTTACATATTATCCGATCATTCTCTATTTTTATATTTATTTTCCTTTTTTTCCTTTAATTCATTCGGTACACTTAGGTATAATAATTGGTGTGATATCCTTACGTCTACTAAAACAAATACTAAAAATTACATTGCATATTGTATATGATTATCAAAATTTAAAGGTAGTAAGTAGAGTTTTCCATAATTTACAAGTTAGGTAGTAAGGATGTAGTAATAATAATATAGTAGAGTTTTTTAAAATTTATAATTAGTAGTAATAATATAGTAATATTGTAATAAAATGGTAGAGTTTTTAAAAATTTATAAGTTAGTTAGTAAGATAGTAAGTAGATAGTAAGTAAATAGTAAATACATAGTAAGTAGTAATAATGTGGCAGAACCTTGCATGCACTGGCGCCCGTGTTGGCATTGCCGGGCGCCCGCGCTGGAGTTGCATGTGTGCTGTGGCATGCGTTGGGGCGCTCGTGCTGGCATGCATTGGCGCCCGCGCTGGCATTGTAGGGCGCCCGCGCTGGAGTTGCATGGAGTTGCATGTGTGTTGTGGCATGCGTTGGGCGCTCGTGCTGGCATGGCCACGCCCGTCTTGGCCCACCATGAAAAATTTTAAATTATGTAGAATAATGATATATTTAATATTATTAATTTAAATAATGTAATGATATAAATTTAGGGTTATTATTTATTGAAATGTAATATTTAGGGTAAGAATTTACAATATTGTAACAAAATAATACAGAAAATTAATTTGTTGATGATGTAATAATAAAAAAATAAATTAAAATTTACAAAAAAAGGGAAAAAATAAAGATTCTAAAAATTGATTTGAGGAGTAAATCAAATATATAATAAATCATTCTCCACAAATAAATTTCCATCCATCTTTCCCTCCAAAACTATAAGTTATTTTCCTCCATCTTTCCCTCCATCTTTCCCTCCAAAATTAATTTCTCCACAAACATCTTTCCCTCCGTCTTTCCCCTCCAAAATTTAAAATTTAATAGTATAGTACCTCCATCTTTCCCTCCAAAATTTAAAATTTAATAGTATAGTAAGTAGTAAGTAGGTTAATAGTAAGTAAGTACTAAGTAGTAGTAATAGGTTATAAGTAATAATAATGTCGCACCCTTGCATGCATGGGCGCGCAAGCACTGGCGCCCGCCCGTGCATTGTCGGGCGCCCGCACAGGAGATGCATGGGAGGTGCATGCATGGGCGCGCATGGGAGGTTGCGCGGGAGATTGCGCGCACGCACTGGCGCCCGCCCTGGCATTGTCGGGCGCCCGTGTAGGAGGTTACATGGGAGGTTGCATGGGTGCAGTGGCATACGTGGGTTGGCATGGCCGGGCGCCAGTGTCAGCCCACATATTCCGTGTCTATACTTTTTTTTTATATAAAAATTTTTACATAATTATATCAAAAATTTTAAATATTAATTACCTAGAATAATGATATATTTAACATTATTAATTTAAATAAGGTAATGATATAAATTTAGGGTTATTATTTATTGTAATGTAATATTTAGAGTAAGAATGTAATACCAAAAATAAAAACATTATAACAAAAGCGAAGAGAAATTATAATGATGTAATAATAAAAAGATAAAATTCTACATAAAACGGCGGGAAAAAATAGCGGGTTCTAAAAATTTATTTGAGCGCTTAAATCAAATATATAATATATGATCTCTACAAACCTCTTTCCCTCCAAAACCTCTCTCCTCCCTCAAATCTTAAATATTTAAAACCATAATCATTTTTCAAATTCTCAAATCTTTCTTTCGACTTAATCAAAATCTTCTTTCAAACTTTGCTTAACTCAACATGGGAAAAACTAAACGAAGGATGAGTATTGTTGCTGATTATGAAGAATCACAGCCATCCAAAAATCAACTTCACTTTGAAGAAGCCGACGATGCTGCGCCAGGTTTGATTTGGTTTGGTTTAAAAACTTTGGTTTGGTTTAAAAACATATCATTGAGATAAGTATCTATTTCTAATATTTTTTAGCAATTCTCAAGAAGAAATGTAGAGGGCCAACACGTTGTCAAGATGTTTGGGATTTAGAAAAAGGAAAACGGATGATGGTTCAAATGAATGAATTAAATCAACCGATAGGAATTGATGGGACGATCCTTACTAGATTTCTTGGTTCTATAGTCAGAGTCCACTCGATTGCTCCCATAAATTATATGACTTGGCGTGATATGCCAATAGACTATAAAGAAGACATGTGGAAAATTATAGAGGTATCTACTAAATTATAATCACATAAATGGAAATTAATCCATCTAATTTTTTTTTGTACATTCACATAAATTGAAAATTAATTCATCTAATTTTATTTCTTTCATTTTGAATTATAGTGCAAGATTAATTTCAATCCACTTAGAGCTGACACCAAAAAATGGGTTATTGGAAATTTGTGTGAGAAATGGAAGAGTTTTAAAAATAGTTTGAAATCAAAGTGGTTCGATGATTCACTTGGAGTGGATGAAAATATCAAAAGAATGGAAGATGAAAGGGTTGATCCAAATCAGTACAAGGATCTTGTTACTTTCTGGCTAAGTGATAAAGGGAAGATAAAAAATAAATAATTTTTCTCACTCATTCATTCATTTGTCCTCTCCTAAAAAATACACAATTTCTCTTATTATTACTATTAATCAAATACATTTAATTCTAGTACTTTGTATTAGGAAATTAGTAAAAGAAATTCAGAATGTCATGCAAAGTTGACGGATCCACATTGCTTAGGATCTAAGTCATTTGCCAAACTCATTGATGAGAAGATATAAACAACTCATATTTTATTTTACTTATAATTAATTTTACTGCATAATATTTTACATACTTGGAATCACATTTTATTATTACAGACAGCACAACAACGTGGGACAAAACCTTGTAGAGCAGAACTTTATATTACAAGTAGAACCCGATTGGATGGTAGTTTAGTCTCTACAAAAGCATCAGAAGTTGTGGTATGGATGATTATTTTTATGTAGTTCTTGATTTATGGACATTCATGTTTTATTTATTTCCTTTATAGGAAATGATGAAGAGTCAAATGGAGTCTGTCGAGAGAGAAGAAGGCCAAATAAAAAGTTCAAATTTAGCTTGGAAAAGTGATATTGTGTTAAAGGTTAAAGGTCCTGATTCGCGGGGTAAAATCCGATGTGTAGGAAAAGTTACAAGTGCATTTGTACATTCAAGGAGAGTTGACAAAGAAGATGTAACTAATATAATGCAACAATTAATGGAACAAAATCATAATCTTATTAATTTGTTAAGTAATGTTCTTCTTCATGTTGCTATGAATGTTGGAAGTGGACATAAAGATGAATTGATGAATATGATTAATGAAGCAAGGGCTGTTGGTGTTCGGGTATGTAATTTCTCTATTTCTTATTAATTTTATTTTTACATTTCAAAAATAATTTAAATTATTTGTATTTTAGCTTCCTTCGATACCAGATGATGCTGGGAGTGCACTTAAAAACCAACAATCATCATCACCGCCCGACTCCGTCCCAAAAGGTAATATTTATTTCATTACTTATTTTTATTTTATTTTTAACATACTAATATTTTTATTTATAACCATTTTTATATCATTATATTATATTCATCTTTATCTCACTCTAATTTTTTATTATGAATGAATAGATTGAAGGTGGATTGAATGGAGGTGGACTTTGCCCATAATCTTTTGATAATTGAAGTAAAGCATCTCAGAAGAAGATATATGGATTGTGGGTGTGGGATATGTAATCTTTTTGTTTTTTATCCTATTGTATCAATCATTTTCCAATAATATAATATTTTACTATTTTCTTTATTTTCACATTTTTAATTATATTTCCTTATATTTGTATTAACCATCCACAAAACTTATAACATTTACTCACAGAAGAAGATATGTATAGTAACCTACTATAGACTATAGTGACTGGTGTAATAGTAATCAAAAAGTAAATAAGTGATGATAGTAATAACTAAGAAGTAAGTAACTAGTAAGTGAGTAGTAAATGATGATAGTAATAACCAAGAAGTAAGTAACTAGTAAGTGAGTAGTAAATGATGATAGTAATAACCAAAAAGTAAGTAATTAGTAAGTGAGTACTAAATGATGATAGTAATAATCAAGAAGGAAGTAACTAGCAAGTGAGTAGTAAATGATGATAGTAATAACCAAGAAGTAAGAAACTAGTAAGTGAGTAGTAAATGATGGTAATAACCAAGAAGTAAGTAACTAGTAAGTGAGTAGTAAATGATGATAGTAATAACCAAGAAGTAAGTAACTAGTAAATGATGATAGTAATAACTATAATGACAATAGTAAGTTTTATCAACACTATTTACTGACTAACAGTTCTAACCGTCAGTATAAATATATAACATACTCCAACGGTGATTAAAAGTGTCAGAATACATCTATCCCGACTGGTGTATTACCGACTAAATCCCTATCCGTTGGAGAAGGTTTTTCTGACGGCTTTTCTATATTTAGGAGACGGTTTTAGTCCATCAACAAAGCTCACTTGTTTTGTAGTGTGAAGCATCAGTATACACTACGAACCCATCCTTTCCTTCGGGCAAAGCAAATATTGGAGCTGTAGTTAATCTCCTTTTCAATTCAAGAAAACTTTGTTCACACTTGTTATCTCAGTCGAACTTAGTATTCTTTCGAGTTAGTTTTGTCAATGGTCCAACCAATCTTGAAAAATCTTTCACAAATCTTCGATAATAACCTACTAATCCTAAAAAACTTCATACCTCAGTTACTGTCCTTGGTGTTTCCCATGATAAAATGGATTCAATTTTAGAAGGATCAACAGAAATTCCATCTGCAGATATTATATGACCCAGGAAAGTAACTTTTTCCAACCAAAACTCACATTTACTAAACTTGGCAAATAATTTATTTTCTCTCGGTGTCTACAATACATAATGTAAATGTTTCTTGTGCTCTTCCTTTGATTTTGAGTATACAGTATACCATCTATGAAAATCACAACGAAATGGTCAATGTATTGATGAAATACTCTGTGCATTAAATCCATGAAAGCGGCCGATGCATTAGTTAATCCAAAGGGCATGACTACAAACTCGTAATAACCATATCGAGTTCTGAAGGCTGTTTTAGGAATGTCTTCCTTTTTAATCCTCAATTGATAATACCCCTGTCTTAGATCAAACTTAGTAAAAATCTTAGCACCTTGCAATTGATCAAACAAATCATCTATCAAATGCAAGGGTTATTTGTTCTTTATTGTAACATTATTCAATCCTCAATAATCAATACACAATCATAGTGTACCGTCTTTTTTCTTGACAAATAACACAGGAGCTCCCCATGGTGATGTCTTTGGTCGAAAAAATCCCCTTTCCAACAAATCTTGTAATTGTATCTTAAGTTCTTTTAATTCTAAAGGGGTCATTCTATATGGAGTCTTTGATATTGGTTCTACTCCTGGAACCAGATCTATATTGAATTCTATTTTCCTTTCTGGAGGTAATAAGGTTAATTCTTCTGGAAATACATATGGGTATTCTCTCACCACAGGGATATTCTCAATTTTTTTTTCTCAGTAGGCTGATTTATAAGATAAGCCAGATATCCAGTACATCTTTATAAAGGAGTTTTCTAGAGCGTGCTCTAGATATAATAAAATTAGAAAAGAGTTTTCTATCTCTCTTCAATTCAACCTCAGTTTGTCCCAGAATATAAAGTTTTACTACCTTTGTTCTACAATCTATTTTTGCATGAAACTGAGATAACCAATCCATTCCTAGTATGATATCATATACTTGAATGGGTAAAACTATCAGATCTGCTAGAAATTCTTTCTTGGCAATCTTGATTTTATATGACTTTACTACCACTTCAGTAGTCATACTACTTCCCATTTGAGTACCTACCTCCAATATGTATGGTAACTTTTCAACTTTAACATCTAAAATTTTTTCCCAATCTAGAACAATTAATGAATGTGTGGAACCAGGATCAAATAATATTTTAACTTTATGATCATCGAATAGTAGCGTACCTTCCACAACGTTGGACGCTTCAGGGATTTCTTCTCCTTCCATGGCAAAAACTCTTCCTTGCATCCTGGGTTTATTATTCTCGTTACCTTATCTTTGACCTTGAGGTAGGCTTCTTTTCCTTGCTGTCCTGGGACAATCTTTAATATAATGTTCATTACTTATACATCTTATACACTTTCTAGCCTTTAGCCAACAATTAGCTTCATTATGTCCTAACTTCTAACAATAATCACAAGATTCTTTCTATCGTACCCTACTGGAATTTCCCATACCTTTTTCTTGGCTTTGGGATGCAAAATCATTAGAACCCCTTTTTAGCATCTTTGTATCTCCCGGAAACCTTCCCTGTTGCCAATTTGTTGGATTTGTTCTCTTGCTAAGTCCCACCTGTCATTTATTTTTGCTATCTTCTACTCGATAAGCTAATTCTATGGCCTTAGAATATGTTTCAATGATAATAGGGACTAAAGTATCTTGAATTTCCCAACGTAACCTCCTAATGAAACATTTAATTCTATCATTCTCAGTTGATACTAGTGAAGAAGCGACCTTTGAAAGTTTCATAAATCTGGTCTCATACTGAGCTACTGTCATACAATCTTGTTTGAGAACAAGAAATTCTTCCTCTCGTTTTTCTCGTATGTGGCGGGGGTAATACTTCTCATTGAATTCCTTCAAGAAATTTTCCCAAGTGCATGGGGTATTATTTTGTTTCCACTTATAAGAGATGGTTCGCCACCATTCTCTAGCTATCCCAAAAAGTTAATATACTACTAGTCTAATTTTCTGTTCATTTGTATAATTTAATATCGCAAAAATTCCTTCCATTTCTTCTAACCACAATTCATCTTTCTCATCATTTTCATATCCTCCATCAAACCTTGGGGGATGGAACTTCAGAAATCATTCCAAGACAATATCTTCAAATTGTTCAATATTTGGTGGTAGGTCATGAGGAGATTGGTAGTTGGCTATGTTGTTGGCTTGTTGTTCCATAATTTGGGACACTCTATCTAGTGTTGCAATCACTTCATCTAAAGTGTTCGAAGCTTGATCAGTCGAATGGTTTTGTTGTTGCCTTGTTCTAACCATCTTAGTATTCCAAGAAAATACCTTCAAAATAAGGAAGCAGTTAATATGTCAAAAAGTTACAAAGATCTATAGTATTAACATTACAAATATACAACCATATCACAATATCAAAACAAATTTCTAAATATTTTCAACATTGATACTAAAACGTTTAATTAGTTATGCTATAGTTTAGGGCCAGTTTCTGAGTGTTGGTTAGATTCCGGGTTATCTCTTCTAGCCACATTACAAAGATCATGTAGGCCCATATGCAACGCTTGGATCTTTTCATCATAATTTTGAATAATTCTTGCAGATCCCCGCCTTTCTTTTTCCAACATCCAGTTTATTTTGCTCAGTTGATCAATCTCCTTGTTTGCATCGATACAATATTCAGCTAGGAACTGACGCCATTTCTTCTAGTATTCAAGATCTTCTTTTAACATAAGATTTTCATATTTTACTGTAAGTAATTCTTCCAACTGTTGCTATAACTGACTATGAGCTTGAAACAGTTCCTGCTATAGCTCATTGATTTTTGCCACTTGGGCATCCATTATCAATTCTTTTCTTGCAGATCTAGTGGACTCTACCACTTCCTCACTATCTTCTATTAAAATGTAATGATTCTCATTACTTGGTTCATTCTCTTCGTCCTTCATTTCTTCATATGGATCTTTCTCCATTGAAGACTGATCTTTGTCTCCTTCCATTGCTACAAGATTTCCGATAATGTTAGAAAATTTATGTGAGACAGAATAATCATTCCTAGCTATAATAGATGCTTAATTGCAGATGTTTCTACTTAATATCATCTTTTTCTTATTCTAGGCTCTGATACCATTTATTTGTCATGCCTCAAATCCACTCCCCTCACCGGAACTTCATTGACGATAGATTACTTGGTTCTCACTAAGGCTCGGTCACTTTGCATGATATGGAAGTCTCATTAAAATAATAGATCTTTCATTTATCTTAATCACAGCGTATTACAAAAGTCTTGTATACAAGATAAAGTAGCAGAACTTCTAAAGCTATCCCTATCCGTTAATGTTCCTCGACCTTTGTTCCTGCAGGATCTAAAATAATTTTTTGTGCGAGCTTAATGGTCCAGTAAGGTTCATATGTGCATGTATAGAAAATTCAATATAAAATTATATGATAACGGCTTTATTGTAAAATCTTTTTGAAAAAACTTTATATGCAGCAATAACATGCATATTTGAATAATAGTAATTCAATACAGCACATAAACAGTTTACTTTCATCTTATCTCTCCATATAAACAGTCTCCTTATCCCTCCCAAGAGATCTAATTCCGAAAAGGCCTAACAGTCTCCCCCTCATTATGTGGACAAACCTCCTATCCACAATAATAGGGTACTACTGGTATATATTTTGATGTTCGATAAAGTCCTTATTTGCTCGAACTATCTCCATACATATCAGATTATATAACAATCACAATCACATACATTGGTGTAATAGTGAAAAATCATAATAATAGTAGTAAATCATAGCAACAGTATTATGAAATCAATAGTAAATCATGGTAATAGTTTATCCTGTAATATTTTTATGAAATCAGTAGTAAATCGTGGTAAAAGTATTATAAAATCAGTAGTAAATCATGGTAATAATATTATTAAATCATGATGGTCATTGAAAATTATGTTAGTAATAGCAAATCATAGTAGTAATAGGAAATGATAGTTTTGCATAATCTAGATGTTAAAATAAAGAACACTTACTCGGAAAAGTTGCCTAGAATCTTCTTTCCCTTTTTTTTCTTCCTTTCTCTCTCTTTTTCTCTCCTTTCTGTCTTTCTTTCTTTCTTCTTGGCCGAATTTGATGGTTTGGAATGGAAGGGGAGGAGGTATTTATAGGTAAAGGTGGGTATTGGATGGTTGCCAAGTGTTAGGACACTTGTTCATTATCTAGGGTGCTTGATTTTGATGTAAGCCAAGTGTTAGGACACTTGTTCATGATCTAATGATCTTGATCTCGATGTAAGACAAGTGTAAGAACACTTGTTCACAATTCAAGGCTTTATTCTTGATGCCATCCACTTATCCTTCCATGTGATGTAGTTTATTGAAGAACACATGGCATGGTCGGTGTTGTCCTTTTCTTGGTTGGTTATTGCATGTTCATTACATACTGGGTCGGATTGATTGGTCTGGTCACCTTATTTCTGTATAATGTCATTTAAGTAAATGTTTCATTTACTTAAGAATTACACATAAATAAAGAAATATCCCCCATTTGGATTCACTAAAAATAGTTTCAGAACCAATTGCTTAAGAATAAAAAGTCAACTCTTCTTTCCAAAAACAAAACTCGAAACGGCTAACTTTGTTGACTCCTATTTGGAGGGTTATTGGCTTAGAAAAATTTTAGAAAAATAGGTTTTCCTCTATTTGAAATATAATGAACAATTACCGGGACTTTTGCTTCTTGTTTTCTAAATATTTCGGAAACCTTATTTTTAAGGTACTTAGTTTCCAGCGAGTTGGTTAAACCTAGCTGTTCAACATTCTAAGTGTCTGATTTTGTATCCAATTGTCATGTCTCAGATAATAATCTTATTTTATTATTATTAACAAGTTATTTGTTATAACTAAATTGGGGTATGTGATAACAGGCCTCACCAAGTACTAGACAGTGGCATCACACACATCCTCCCCTTACGGTTCAACTGGCTAGTCCGTGTCTATACGCATATCTATAATCAACCATGTATATAATCACGTCCGGTGTTACACAGTGGCGTCACACATGTCCTCCCCGATTTGATTCAACCAGCTGCATGTATATATATAACGTTTAGAGATACCTCGTACAAAAGCGTATCCAAACACAATGGGTGCCTCTTCAAACGCCCTTCGTAGTTACGGTAGTCCATCAAGGACATCATCATATCAAGTCCACCAAGGATATCATCATATCATCACATCATAAGTAGGCATTTGGCCCACACATTTCAATTAAATAATTTCAAATTTGTGTGCCAATGCAATGGAAGCATATAAATCCTATCAAGTTTCTCAGAAAGTGGCACGAAATCGTTTCAACGAAATTCATGGATACATATCATCTAAACAAATCATTTGAGACACTCCCATGATCACAAAGATAAGCATTATAAAATATAAATCAAATATTATGATTTCACACATGTCATTAAATATTTCATTTGAAAAGTTATAAAATGTGGATTTTTGTTCAATCAAAAACACGGTGTCAAATTCCCACTCACAAATATGGAGAGGGTACGCCACTCCCCGATCAATTTTGAGCTCCACCATGTCACCCCTCGTGTGTAAAATAACAGTCTACCCCTAAATCAACAATATAAACATATGTAAATTTTTTTTTGTTTTACAAGAGTTTCACAATTTTTGATTAGATATTTTTTGGGCTACATCTCTCATTATGTGCCTTGGGTTGTTGGACTTTCAAGTTCTAATTGGACTTGGGCTCAATACTAATATTTTGGCCCAATACAAATTTGCCTTAGTGGTTTAATCCCAAACATTCATAAATTTTCTAACTCTAAATTTTTGTACTTGCGTAGTTTTAGGAAAAATGCTATAACTTTTTCTATATGGCTTGGAATTGCGTGATTCAAATTGCTATTTAAAATTAAGACATTTACCTACATTTTTCATGTTTAATGTATTTTCCAATTCTCATTGTATGAATTTATAAAATTTTATCTTTGGTCTGATTTAGATTTTTATAACTCAATTTGCATAGTTTCAGTAGTTTCCTCATATGTCCTAATATATAACTCCAAATTGATTAATTCTGGTCCCATACGAAAGATACAGGACAGTACTACAACTTTCATTTTGAGCATTTCCTCTGATTCTAAACACAAAATTTTATAAATTCAAAACTTTGTCTCAATTTTGTTCTAAACTCATGCTCTATCATTTTTCAGCGAAAGTGCTATAACGTTTAGCATACTACTATAATTTAAGCGAAATTTGGCTATGTTAAAGATGAGACAAAGACCTACAACTTTGGTGTTTGGATTTTTTTTTTATTATGTCTAGAAGAGAATCGAAATTGATCACTAAAAATTCTGCTAATCTATGGTCAAAAACAGATGAATACTCTACAAAGTTTTGGGAAAACTGCCATAACATTTGACACAGAAATTGGATTTAGGTGATTCTTATCTCGTTGGAAAGATAAGACATAGATTTACAACTTTTGTGTTTAACATTTGATCAGATTCTATCGAAAAGGTATCTCAATTCCTAAGGGAAATCTCTACCGAAAATAGGGCAGAATAGAGTTTCTTTCTCTTATTCTCACTCTCGGCTAACCTAAGTTCACTAAGTTAGGTGTCTTCTTTTGGCTCCAAAATTAGATATGTCATACTAGGGTTTAAGGGGAATGAATGTACACAAAATTTCAAAGAATGGTTTGAAGAAATCATACATTTCTTCAAGAATATAGCTTAAGGTCATCCTTGGATTTCACTTTACAACACTCCTCCTTTTGCTCCAATTTTTGGATATGTTGTAATTGGACATGAGAGAAGTTGATTTTTGTAAAAGTATTAGAGGGTGTTGTAAAAAAAAATTGGATCTCTCACTTTAAACTCACGGCCATAGAGAAAGACTAGAGGGCATTTGTGTTCTTGCCTTTTTGCTTAGACGTTAAAGTGTTTGGAAGGAGAAGGAAAAGTTATGTGTTGAGATTTATTTGGCTTGCCCCATCAAATCCTAGTCATCCAACCTTTTCAAGATCCATTTCAAGCCATAGGATTATTTGGTTACGAGCAACTTTTCTCTCTCCCACATTTTCTCCCTTTTCAAACACACAACAAACCCATTTTCTCACCTATCTCTCTATTCTTCTTTAATTGCTTGTCTCCCAACCACCAAGATCCAAGGACTCATAATTTTCATCAAATTCCAAGTTAAATTCTCACCATTGGTTTGTTTTCCAAGAAACTCATTCTCTCATTTAATAAATAGTGTCTTGTCACCCACTAATTCAGTTTAATGGCTCAAATTAATTCATTTTACTTCCATTCAAACTCCACCATTAGATTAATTCTCAAAAATCCAAAATTTCTTCTCTCTCTCTCACGCCACCTCACATATCCCACACTTTTCTTCCTTGCTTGTCACGGTTTTGGAGAGGAAAAACAATTGTCAAGTCACTTTTAATTTTTGTTAATTGCAAATGAGTCCCTTCACTTATAAAAATTTTATTTTGACTCCGAAAATTTTTATAATTTCAAATTAGACCCAAAATCTCGTATTATACCTAATTTAATTTATTCTGCGTCAAAATCTGGTCGTTTAGTCTTTCTAAGATACACTCAACCTAGCTAAGGTTTTACCGGTGATTTTCTGAAAAATTTACGATTTGACTCTATGAAATAAGATCTACTCCAATTTGAGGTTCTTATACGCTCTAGAGTCATCCTTATTATTATTGGACTATCGATGGTCATTTTAGAAATTTTTAATTTCCGACGATTTGGGCCAAAATTTTCAGGAGTGGTTTTAACGGAAATATTTCTTAGTGGATTTTCTACATAGAAATATGAGTAATAGTATATATAAAATGAAGAGAAGTACAATAATGAGGACACCGAGGTATCGTGTTGCAGATTTAATCCAATTAAGACTAAAAAAGGCTGTAAAAATTTTTCATACCTAGTCGAAATCTATTAAACAACATAGATGCCAAACATAAATAAGATTTGGTTACAAGTCAAACAATTGCAAATTAAAGAAAAACACTTCAGACACTATAAAGAATATTAGGCCTAATGAACTTAGATGCACCTATTGCACAAAGAGTAGACACTCAGTCCATGATTATTGGATCAAACATTTTCTTGGTAATGAATATGAGATGGGTGCCTAAAAGTCAAATTAGAACTAACTCAGCTAGATCTAAGAAAATATAGATACCAAAGGTAAAAGTGTGATTAATTCCCTTTTTAGGTATGTCTGGAATCAAGAGAATTTCCTAGGGAGTCGGTGTGGTGCATCGACAGTGATTAGCATATGATTGGAGATACTTCCAAATTCTCTTCACTCGAGAAAAAAAGGGGGGAAAGGTGGCTTTCGGAGATAACTCCAAAGAAAAGATCATCGAAATAGGCAATATTGAAGGTAATTCTACTGATACTCAAATTCAAAATATTTTTCTTGTTTCTGGTCTTAAATTTAGTTTTCTGCTTGTCAGTCAGTTGTGTGATAAAAGTTATAGTCATATTTGATTTAAATATCTACTTTATCATCGACAAAATTTTGAATTGCATTAAATTCATTGGTTATAGGAGAGGAAGCATCTATGTGATGGATTTAGGACAATCAGAAACCAAAAACGAATCATGTTTAGTTGCAACAAATCAAAAAAACTCATGGTTATGAGATAGAATGTTAGGACACGTCAGTATGGATACTATATCAAGATTAGTTAGGAATGACATTGTGAAAGAACTTCCTAAATTAAGATTTGAAAGAGATAGATTATGTGATGCATATATGAAAGAAAAGCATACCAGAATCTTTTTCAAACCCAATAACATAGTATCTACTAGTAAACCTCCGGAGCTTTTGCATATAGACCTATTTAGACCAATTAGAACTCAAAATCAGGAGAAAAACACTATGGTTTTATGATTTTCGATAATTTCTCTAGATATAGTTCGATACTATTCCTAGCTAAGAAAGATGAGACAAGTGAAGCCTTCATCAAACTATGCAAAAAAATTCAAAATCAAAAGGGGTTTTCAATTAAAAGTATTAGAAGTGATGACAAGAAGGAATTTGAAATAAAACTATGAAAGAATTTTATCATGATCAAGGTACTAATCATAATTTCTTAACCTATAAAACACCTCAACAAAATGAGGTGATAGAAAGGAAAGACATAACGTTTGAAGAAATGGTTATAACTATACTATGTGAGTATAATTTGTCTAAATACTTCTCGACAGAAACTATAAACACTGCATGCTACATCTTGAATAGGGTTCTAATTAGACCTATTTTGAAAAGAACTCCTTATAAACTTTACAAATGAAGAAAACCTAGTATAACATATTTTCGAGTTTTCGGATGCAAATGCTACATAATGAGCAATGATAAAGATGTCTTAAAAAAATTTGATACTAAAATTAACGAAAAAATATTTTTAGGCTACTCAACCTCAAGTAAAGCATATAGCGTATACAACAAAAGAATCATGACAATTGAAAAATTAATACATATAGAATTTGATGAAAATAATGAATTGGATAAAAGGAGATTTGATGATGAAAATTTAACAAAACACTTCAAGAAATTAGAACTTACAGAAAATATAAACTCTTAAACTAAAGTAGAACATGAACGTGAAGAGAACGAAGAGACTCATCAAGAACAAGAAATTAAATACCACTTGTTAAGAAGAGTATTAACACAGAAAACATTATATGTAACATAAGCTCAGGAGTCAAAACTAAATCAGTATTACAGAATTAATATGAATTTGTAGCATTTATATCTCAAATAGAATAAAAAAATATAAACAAAGCTCTAAATGATGAAAATTAGATAATGACTATGCAAGTAGAGTTAAATCAATTTGAAATAAACAAAATTTGGAATCTAGTTCTTATATTGGAAGATCAATCTATAATTATAATTAGTAAGCATTTAAAAATAAACTTGATGAACATAGTACAATCACAAGAAACAAAATAAGATTGGAAGCAAAAGAATACAACCAATTAGAAGAAATTGACTATAATAAAATATGTGCTTCATTGACTAGATTAGAATTTATCAGCATGTTGCTAACCTTTTCTTATTATTTAAACTTTAAATTATTTCAAATGGACATTAAAAGTACCTTTCTAAATAGCTACTTAAATGAAATCACATATGTAGACAATCCCCAGGTTTTGAGGATTCAAAATATTCAAAACATGTCTTCAAATTAATCAAAACCTTACGGATTAAAATAAGCCCCCAGAGCTTAGTATAAAAGATTGTGTAGCTTTCTAATTGAAAATAAATTCATAAGAGGAAAAGTTGATACTATATTATGTATAAAAAGAAAGGATGAAAGTAGTCTAACAGTTCAAATATAAATAAATGAAATAATCTTTGGAGAAACAAGTGTAGAAATGTGCAAAGATTTTGCAAAAAGAATGAAAGGAGAATTTGAAATGAGTGTGATGGTGAACTTGAACTACTTTTTTAGACTTCAAATCAAATAATCTGAAAATGGTATATTTATTACCCAATCAAAATATACTAGAGATTTAATTAAAAAATTTGGCTTTAGTGAATCAAAGGGAATGTTATACCTATGAGCACAAGTATCAAACTAGATAAAAATGAAAATGACGAATCAGTTTATCAAAAATTGTATAGAAACATGATTGACTTACTTTTATACCTCACTGCTTCTAGACCGAACATACAATATAGTATGTCTTTGTGCAAGATTTGAATCAGATCCAAAAAAAAAAATTACAACTTGTAGTAGTTCAAAAAAACTTTTAGATATCTTAAAGATACCATTAACTTAGATCTTTGGTATGACAAAAATTCAAATTTTCAACTACACGGCTTCTTAGATGCAAACTTGCGGGCTATAAATTAAATAGAAAAAGTACTAGTGGTATTTTGTCATTTTTTTGGAAGGATGTTGGTATTATGGTCTTTTAAGAAATAAAATAGTATAGATTTGTCAACCACCGAAACAAAATATGTCTCTGCTGGGCAATGTATAGCATAAATCTTATGCATCAAACATCAAATGAAGGATTTTGGTATAAACTTTGACTGTATTCCCATAAAATGTGACAATACCAATATTATAAATCTAATAAAAAATCTAGTACATCATTCTTGAACCAAACACATTAAAGTGAAAAATCATTTCATCAGAGACCATGTGTTGAAAAATGAAATAATTCTTTAGTATATAGAAATACAAAAACAGATTATTGATATTCTTACTAAGCCATAAGATAAAAATAGATTTTATGAGTTAAGGAGAGAATTGAGAATGATAGAAATTGAGAAAGGAGCTAGAAAATTGAAAAATAGAGTATACAAAGATCTACAGAAATTAAATCTGAGGTTGACCCATTTGAAGAAAGATGTCGACAAATTTAAAAGAATATGTCGACCTTCTTGTAAGCACATCTAGAGATCATGTCGACCCATTACTACAAATATGACATATCATAAACAAACTTGATCTTGTCAACCCATATACAAACATGTCGACACGTATTGTGATCGACAACATGTTGACATGCATAACTAATCATGTTGACCCATATAGACTTTAAAGGGACCGACCCACTTTGAACATAGGTCGATATGCACAAAAACATGTCAACCCGTGACATACAAAAAGGAATATGAACCGTCCACATGTCAACCTGTCTCTTTCTCTTTCTTACTATTTCAAATAGGCGACTTTCTCCTTTCGAAACCGTAATTTGTTCACAATCAAATCCTCAAATCCTTCTTTTTACTTTGCAATCAATATACATAGACTAAATCCTCATCACTATCTCTTATCAAATGGCTCCCAAAACCAAAGGCCTTACTTCCAAACAACCCGTGACTCAAAACCCCCTTCTGCGAAACCTTCTTCCACAAAGCTCTCATGCTCAAGACCTTCCTCATCCATGCAATCGATAGAAGAAACTCATTTTAACATCCATGAGTTTCAAACATTGGACCAAAGCAAATTGTATGACATAGTTTTCTCACTACGAAAGATTAATCAAGGGAGACTGATCGATTGAGTGTTCCTCAAGAAAACCAATTTCAAATACAAAGAACTTCTGAGTGAGGTATGTCCTAAATAGCTTATTCTCCCTAACAAATACATTCATGAGAAAGTTATTAAGATTTTCTACAATAGCAATGAAATAATTAGTGATAGAGATGAAAATGAGACTCGAATTGTTTTGAATGATCATTCTATGGCTTGTGCATTTAGAACTTACGTGAATAGAAAGGTGATTGAAGTAAAACTTAGGTTTATCTATAGAGAAAATGGGTTGCATTGGGCTGGATATGATGAATATGAGCCCTACATGGGAACATACTACTTGGAGAATGCTAGAAAAGTCTTCAAAGATGACAACATTACTGTGGTTAACACTAATGTCAAAGATTTAGGGTTTCATGAAAGAATTCTACATCTGATTGTTGCTCATGTGATTAGACCCAGAGGTGGGAACTAAACAACTATTTCACGGAAAGATTTTTGGATAATGACATTGATCATAAGAGAAAAAAACCTAGGACTACATTTTATCATCTCTTACTTTATGATAGCTGCACATAGATCAGAGAATGCACTTTTGCCCTACGTGAATATGATTAATGATATCCTATCATCTTACAAAGTGCTATTAGACACAAATATTAGAATTGAACTGAATAAGAAAAATGGGATCAATGCATCGTCTATGTTTAGAGCAAAATGGGTGTGCAATAGTGAAGGAGATTGGATTAGAAAGGATGATAGAAAGGAGAAGAGGACAATAGAAGAAATGATAGAGGAACATCAAGAAGCAATAAGGATGGAGCAAGAAGGAGTCACAAATGAGCAAGGCAACATCACTCTTGAAAAGATCTGGGAAAAATTGGATAGGATTGAGAGGAGACAAATCCTACTAGGGCAAAAGATATGCCTTGAAGGTAGAACTCTAGAGTGTTACTATCAAATTGGACATCATGCCAAAAGGCAAATCATCTTGTGATCTTAGCCTTCCCATTCCTGTTGATCAGTCTTTCATTTGGTGTCTTTAGCTTTCATGCTTTGTTATGAGTTTACATTGTTTCTCAGCCAGTGTGACTTTAGTTTTTAGGATTATAGCTTTTTTATATTGTCTACTGCACTGAAGTCTTTAGATTACCTACTCTATGTTAGTTTGAGTTAGTTTGTTTGACTTTATGGTACTTTCTATGCTACAATGTTATACTCTATGGTTGCTTAAATGATTATAGTACTTTATAAAAATCATCTTTACTATGAATCTTTTAGTATGGAGCTATAAATTATTCATCAATTTTGTCAGATGTATGGCCATTACTCTATGATATTTACATTATTCATCTGTTAAACCCCATATTTGCTTTATACTATTTAGTCTTTCTATTACCTCAATAGGTGAATGGTTGGAAAATGTCACTTGTATGGTTTAACATGTGGTTTAATATATATCAAGTTATGTGGATCATCTGTTTGAGAGGGAGTAAAGGCACTGAACTGTTAGAGGGGGATTACATTCTTCTGTAGTACATCGTTTGATATAAGTTAGGGAAATTAATTGAGGGGGAGCAAAAGTTATGTCTGACAAGTGTGATAGTTAGTTTGTTCCATTAGTAAAGCATTATTTGAGGGAAAGTGTCATTTCCCAATAATAAGTTAATGAACTTAAACTTGGGTTTTTTTTTTTTTTTTGCCCTTTTGGTTTAAAATTTGTCCCTTTATGTTGATGACAAAAAGAGGGAGATGAGTAAAGGAAAGGAAGAAAGAAAGAACAAAGAATAAAGGTTGGAGTGTAAATTGTTGGCAGAGGTTGGCACAAGAAGTGAATGCAGGAGTAAAGGAAAGGAAGAAAGGATGAACAAACAACAGAGGTTGGAGTGTAAAATGTTGGTAGAGGTTGGTACAAAAAGTGAATGTAAATTAGAATCAGATAGGGAATAGATAAATGACATTCTAAAATTTCAAATAGAAATTTTGTTATCATAAAAAAGGAAGAGATTGTTAAGAATATTAGGTTTTGATTATGATAAAAGAATTTGAACTAAGAAAATAAAGGAAGAAAAGAAAGAACAAAGTCGGCAAAAGCATAAAATTGTAAAGAATGTCAATATGCTCTTAAACTCTTATCGATGTGTCTTGTCGACCTGTCCATTGATTTAAAGGCCTAAATTAACCATAAGACATGTCAACCGGTGCTTATATTCGAGTCGACATGACAACACTTAAAACTATATATGCAACATTTTTTTGTTGTTTGTCGACAAATTGAATTAAACTTAAAAACATATCAACCTCTCCTAAGTTCCATATAGACCTGAATAAAATGATACCAAAATTTTTCTAAGTAATATTATATCAACATATCCGACATTATGTCAACATAAAGCAAATCTAAAATCAATCTAATTCACGCCTTGTCGACCTAAGTAAAGGCCTATCAACATGATTTCAAAATTCGTCAACCTGTTTCTCATGTCAACTTGATTACTTTACATGTTGACATGTCCATATCTTATTTACATCATGTCAACCTATTTAAGTTCACAGATCTACCAATCGAAGTCTTAGATTGACTCATTATTACACATGTTGACGAGGATACTAACAAAAACATTAAATAGGTTGACATACTGGATAAAGTGTCGATCTATCCTATTCTTTCTGTAAGTCTTCTTGGCAACCTATCTCAAAGTTATGCTGACCCACTATAATATGTCAACCAATATAAATATGACAAGTCCATCAATTGGTCCTGAAATAGAATTGTGTCAACCCAAATGCCTTAATATATCGACATGACTTTTGGA
The DNA here is from genome assembly GCA_033439265.1 of Dillenia suffruticosa. NCBI lineage: Eukaryota > Viridiplantae > Streptophyta > Magnoliopsida > Dilleniales > Dilleniaceae > Dillenia > Dillenia suffruticosa. Next base: position 11,084,711 of record JAVTVX010000027.1, on the reverse strand, counting down.
TTCATAATACAATGATCCAAGTTCAAGTAGATGCCTTTTTAAGTTATGTCGACCAATTATGATATGTCAACCAATGTAAATGTATCAAGTCTACAATTGATTCTGAAACATGATTGTGTCAACCCAAATATTTTAGTGTGTTGACAGACTCTTGAATAAATGAACTTAAAAGGTCAACCAATCACTCCTCAATTCGAATAGTCCCATAGAATTGATCGGCACATAAACATAAATTTATCAACTCACCACTCTAAATTTTTGAGATATTCATTTGTATCACTAGTTTAGTTGACTTAATATATTAATATGTCAACACAACTTTTAGGATTATATTATAAAATTTAAATTTGAGTCGATACCCTTCTTAAAATTGTTGACCCAAGAGAAACACTTTCAAAACTCATAAATCAAAATTGTTTGAACACAATGGTAACTTTGCCTAACTTTATTTGTCTATCTTTCTCTGTGAAAGACTAACATCTCGATGCAGTAAAAGCTCTTCACTTAATTGGCTAAAGAAAATGAGCTGATAGTGGAAAAATAACTTTTTAGCACAAAATCTGGAACAACAAAATAAGGAATAAATGGTAAACATTTAATGGCGGATATTAATAACTAACGTTCGAGCTTAACCACTGTATAACGATTCTTTCCTGCTCATCAATAAATACCAAAGAGATTGAGAGTGAATAACTTAATGTTTCTCAAACAATAAAAACAATTGCTAATTAACTGCTCTCCTTGCTTTGTTTTTCTTCATTTATACTCTGTTTTTCATTCCATTTCGTATTCTTGAGTGTAATTTCAATCCAAGTCTTCATTTGTCACATTTGAGGATTAAAGCCTCAAATTCTAAATTTCTTACTCTTCCTTGTACCAGAAATTGTAGAGATCAATAAGTTACAATCTTGAATCTAGAGAGAGAGAGAGAGAATTAGAAAAATGTTTTGAGAATAACACTATAAAGATTTAACTTGATCTTGCAATTAAATTTGTATTCTTGATTTAATAGTGAAAATCCATGAAGAAACCTCAGAGTGGATGTATACTAAATTTGATGGAATTACTATAAAAATTTTATATATTATCTGATTTTTATTTGAGCCATCAAACACCACCATCTATCATTTTTGTTCAAAATTCCTAAATTACCAAAAATACCCAAACATATTAAAAATAACTGTTCACCCACTCTAATTGTTTTACAATATAAATGATAAATTCAAATTTTATGTACTCTATCACATCTCTTTCTCAAACCCTACCTTCTAAAACCCCTCTTCTACAAAATTCACAATTTCTCCCTTCATCCGATTTTCCTCTCTCTTTATCTAGATATGATGCTAGAAATGAGGAGTTTGGATATTGGGATCATGAAGTCGATTTTCGAAAAATCGAGTTTATACAATTTTTTTTGTTATTCTCGGGTAGTGTTGGGCAACTTTCTAACAATATTTCAAATCGATTTTTCAAAAATCGACTTCACTATTTTCATGAATCAAATAAAAATATCAATAATTTTATAATTTTAATTTTTAAATCTAATATTTAGGAAATTAATCTAATATAATTTAAATTATTATAGGATTTTTTTGTTAATAGTTATAGAATTGAAAAATTGTAATGTCAAAAAACTAAATAAACGTTTAAAATGGCATATATGATATCGATTAATAATATTGAACCAATTTAAATCTTTTTAAGTAAGATAGACTTTTTGAAGGATAAATGATTAAAGAATATGGATTTTAGGGATCGGAATGAAATCTATATAAATTGTTTGGCTTAATGGAATGGGAAGAAAAGTATGGGAATAAAACCGTTAAGATAGAATTTTGTGAAATCCATGGAAATTAATCAATTTCAAGTGAAACCCATAGATGGGACCCAAGAAAAAATAAAATTGATCACTTTTATCTTATTTTCCTCCTTCTCCCTCACTACCCTCCATCTCCGGCATCCATGCTGTCTCGCACTCTAAACCCCACCACCACCTCTCTCTCTCTCTCTCTCTCTTCTCTCCACCACCGCAAACCCTCTCTCTCTTTCTCTCTCTTCTTTCTCTCTCTCAATTTCTGAAATTCCCCCATTACCTCCCGTCTTTCTCTCTTCCCTTTTTGTGGTGACCTCTTGCCTCTTTCTTTCTCTCTTTAGCGATCAGGGGTCGCCTCTCTCTCTTTCCAAAATCTTGAAGAAGTACAGGGGTTTGATGTTTCTCTCCTTTGGCATCTTCGTCGTATTCTCTTATACTATAACTCTTTTCTTTTTGTACAATTTTCATCTCTGATCCATCTTCCTCTTTCTTCTATGAATTGCTTGTGTCATCCTGTCTTTCTACCTCCTCCTCCAAATACCTGTACTTGTCGAAGTACATTATTGGCTTGCTTGCTTTCTCTTCAATGCCTATGATTGAAGATTTGAGTTGCAGAAAACTTTAATTTTGATTTCTAGGTTTTTTATAGAGAGAAAGAAGTATAATCAGGAAGCAGAAGGATTTAAGCTACATAAAACCCTAATTTTGGATTTCTAAAACATTATAATTTTAATTTAAAACATTTTAGAAAATAATCTAAAAAATTGATAAAATTGACAATTATAATTTCTAAAACTTATGATGGAATTTTTTTCATTGTTTTCTCTCAGAAAAGATTTAAAATCGAAAATAATCTAAAAAAATTGTAAATAAATTTTTTTTTAGGCAAAAAATTTTACACTTTTTATTTTCTTTAAATTTTATTAAAACTATAATTATAGTTTTAATTTTAGAAAATAAAATAAAAATTTAAGAATGTTAATTTTAAAACATTTTTTGTTAAAAATAAAATTAATAATTATATGATTTGTATTTTAAAAATATATAAATCAAATATCATATTGGTAATTAAATTTATTTTAAAATTTATTTTAAAATTTATCATAATCCAATTTTGATTGTGATTTTTAAAGTTTTTAATTTTGATTTTTGAGTGCAAATAAAACGTCGTCTAACACAGAGATATTGTTTAAACGGAATCTATAACCGACCACTAGCGTTCGTATAACTTTCTTTCTCGGCAATACCATCACTCTCCCTCTCTCTCTCCTCTCTCTCTCTCTCTCTCGCTCTACATGCAGCGAGCGACAGATCTCTCCCTTCTTCCTTTTACCATCTTCATGTAACCAAACTCAGATCCCATTCTCTAATCTGCCGAAGTTAAGGTAAAAACCCTCTCTCAACCTTCCTCCGCCGTCCACCATACAGTCTAGTCTCGACTTCAGTCCTGAAGACCACTCAATTGTGTTGTTTAACACAAAATGTAAACCCCCGTTCTCTCCAGGTTTTAATTGCTGTTTGTGTTTATTACGGTTTTGCTTTGGTTCCCATTTGAGTTTGATTTGCGTGTTGGCCGCGAATTTGATCCACTTGATATTTCCTTTGGTAGTAATTGGAATCTGACACTCTCTTTCTAGAATTTGATGGTTGATTATGATGATTAGGGTTTACTTTCTTTTTTTTTTTGATGTGTTTGGTTTGTGTTTTTTGGTTGTGAATTGGACTTTCTTGATTTTCTTTAGAAGGAATTTAGACCTGGATACTCAAACCATTATACTAACAGCAAATTGCCATCATCGACTACTCTTACTACGGATCATCGCACTTAATTTCTGTTTTTGTTAATTAGGATTTGATTTGGTTCCTAATTGAGTTTGATTTGTGTGTTGGCGCCGAATTTGATTCGCTTGATGAATGTGATACCACTCTCTCTCTCTCTCTCTCTCGAATTTGATTGTTAATTATGTTGATTAGGGTTTACTTTTTTTATTTTTGGTCAAGTTTGCTTGTAGTTGGACTTTCTTGATTTGCTTATGAAACTGAAACCATTATGCTAACAGCAAATTGCAACCATTGACTATTCTTGCTATCAATACCCTTATCTTCTCAATGTAGATAGATAGATAGGAGAAGAAAGAAAAATACGCCATATGTGTTTTTCCTTTTCATTGTTTTGCAGTGCTTTATGGGAGAGGGCTCTTCCCTGCTGAGTGTAACAATGAGCACATGGGGATTCTTTGCAATTTCCCCTTACTTTAATCTTATTTACTAATTTCTCAAGTTTATGTATTTTTTTAAAATCAGTTTGTTGTTATGTTAAAAAATTACAAGAATTTTAATTTTAAAATAAAAGGAAATCAGTACATGCCACAATTTATGACTTGACAACATGGTGTTAGGTTTAATATATCATGCGATCTATTTTAAACTTTTAACTTGCAACTTGTAAAGTGGTTTTATTATGATAGCTTCTTGCAGTTTCCATCATTCATCAAGAAAGTACTGGAATTGCATAAAGTTTTTGGAGTACGTTGGGACTATAATCATGGACTAGTGTTGAGGAGATTTTTCTCTCATCATGTTAGTTATTCTGAGGCTGTGGTTATGCTTAAGATCTCAAGTTTGTTTCTCATCTGGACTGCTATATCATGTAGTCCATTTATACCATAAAGGAAAATCAGCACTTCGTTAATTCATGTGAGAAACAAGGTTGTTGGTCTGACTTTGAGTTAAACTTTTGAAAGATTGAGGTAAAATGGTGCAATAATCCCAAGGTTTGAAAATTTTAGCTTGACTTGCATTCGCAACTAATGTGATGGGTGAGGAGAATCAGATTGAAAGTATGACTTGTGATGCTAATCATGGTGGTTGCTCACGGCGTGAGAGGGAAGACTTATTGGGTGACTCTGGATCATGCCACAGCTCTGACAAAGAAACATCTTTGGTAACTTGTCGAGTGTGCCAATGCCTTGAATCTGATAAAAGAGGGGATGCAGCTTTAGGATTCTTAGGCATTACTCCACCAAAACCTGATACATGGGAATTGAATACAGAGAAGCAGAACCATGAGAAAGTTTTGAAGGATGGTGAAAGCAATGATTCAGTTGCTAAAAGGGCTAAAGAAGAATCAAATTTTGTGGAGTTTATTAGCCCGCAAGGGGTGGTTTTTATTTGCAAGAGTGATATTGAAACAGGTTCATGTCATCCCATTGACACCTTGGTTGAGTTAGGTTGTTCTTGCAAGAAAGACCTTGCCCTGATTCACTATGCGTGTGCTTTGAAATGGTTTGTTAATCATGGATCCACCATCTGTGAAATTTGTGGATGTGTAGCAAAAAATATTAGATCTTCAGACTTCAAAAAGGTTGTGAGTTCTTTAAAGGACTATGAAACATTGAGAGAAAGGACTGTTAGTGGAGAACCTAACCCTACCCGCATTCAAGGAAATCCAGATGTAGACCCCGATGCTATAGCTGCTGTAAGAAGGCAAAGGCTTAGTGAGATTTCATTGTGGTTCAATCCAAGTAGCCATACTGCTGTGGCAGCAGCTCAAGCTGGTACTGAACAATCTCTAGATATTGTTAATGAAGATGCTGTCATTGCAGAAAGTCCTGCTACAAAGTGGGCTGTGGAGGGCACTGGGATCCTACTTGCCACAGGATTGCTTACTGTTACTCTGGCTTGGCTCATTGCCCCTCGTGTTGGAAAGGTATGCCATGTCAACTCCTTCCATCTTAATTTAAGCGACAAATTTTATGGTTGACCTTACTGTTTTACCCCTAAAAAGAAGATAAAGCAACTTAGCTAATAAAACCCAAGAACTTAATATTCTTTTTTTTTTTTTTGTACGTGTGCTTGGGAACTTTGTCACTTTACTTGGAGGGATGAAAGGAGTAATGTGGCTTGATGGAAATTTATTATCTGGAGTCTTTGAATTGAATTTTAGAATACATACTCTTTGGTTTGGTTACATACATGGGCCAAGTGAGCAAGATTGCGATGATCATGAAAGGGACACTTGTGGTGCATTATCTGCTTCTTAAATAAATGAAAAACATAAAAGTTGTAAGTTAATCTTAAAAATTTAAGTGGAAATACCATCACATGAAAAGGTGTACAAAATGACAGTAAAAAGCTCTAGTGCTTTATAAAATGAAGCAAAAAGGGGGATTGAAATAAAACAGGGACACCTGAAAAGGCTAGCGAAGACTAGCAATCAAATAAGTTGTAATGGTATCATTACTGGCTGGGTTTCATTGTTGTAATGGGCATAACTGTCAAGCTTATTTTTTGTGTTTCTTCTAGTTTAGTCTTTCATTCTCCATAAAACATAGTAAACGACAAGAAATCAAAATATTATGGAAGTGGTAACTCCAAGTTCCTGATTGAAGGAACAAAATGACAGTAAAAAGCTCTAGTGCTTTATAAAATGAAGCAAAAAGGGGGATTGAAATAAAACAGGGACACCTGAAAAGGCTAGCGAAGACTAGCAATCAAATAAGTTGTAATGGTATCATTACAGACTGGGTTTCATTGTTGTAATGGGCATAACTGTCAAGCTCATTTTTGGAGTTTCTTCTAGTTTAGTCTTTCATTCTCCATAAAACATAGTAAACGACAAGAAATCAAAATATTATGGAAGTGGTAACTCCAAGTTCCTGATTGAAGGCAAGAAGTACAATAGACTAGTATTGTTTAGTCATGAAATTTCTACGGTAAATAAGTGTGATGAACAACAAGGTTTATCATGGGAATCTCTATGGTCTCCATCTTTGTATATTTCATCTCTGTTGCAAGCCTAATTGTCTTCTTTCAAATTCACTACCAACTGTTTAAGAATATACACTCCTCCCACCCTCAATCTACTGCAACAGGTGAAGGTTGGTGATCTTATCTTGCTAACCCTTATGTGTATAGAAATTAAGTGCACTTCTGTGGGTAGCTGCAAGCATTTTGATATTTATATTAGTTTTATTAGCTAGTGCTTGTTTTCCAAAAGAACTAGCACTGATAATTGCATCAACTACATTTGCATATGTCCCAAAATTCTGAAGTATGAATTGAATAGGACCATTGCTACATAATATCAGTGTTTCTCTAGTAGAACTTTGCCATGTATTTATTAGCATCTTGCAAGGTTTAGAGGAATTTGACTGGCTGGTTTAAAGAAACCTCTTTTGCTTGCTTGTAAGTGATGCCTTTTCTGTTACACCAGCAAGCTGGTGGTAAATTGTGTTTCTTAACAAAAATGCTGAAGACTTGTGTGGTGCTTGATGATATCACTTCTTGTAAACAGATTGCTTTTACAGGAGGTAGATTTTGGATGTAGCCTTAGTTGCTAATGAAATAATTGATTATGTTAAGAAGCATGATAAGGATGTAATTCTGAAGATAAGACTTTGAAAATGCCTATGATAGGTTCGTTGGTGCTTTTTAGACGATGTGTTGAAGAATAAGGGTTTTTGGCATTCGTTGGAGAAAATCGATAAGAAAATGGATAAGAAGATATCATTTTCAATGGTAAGTCTCAAAGTTTTTTCTTGGCTTCTCGTGGATTGAGACAGAAAGATATTCTTTCTCCTTTCCTTTTCACTCTCGTTGGACTCTCTGATCTGGTTGATTGAGAGAGGGCTTTGAGCCGGGGATGGAGCCTTGAGCACTTGCATTCCATATAAAATATGTTGATAGTCCTTCCAATTCATCCTCGGCACCAAAATTTGAATTCTCTCTCTCGCGTCCCCTCATGTATAGGAGTAGGCCTTCAAGGGGTCCAGTTGTAGTTTTACATATTAAAATACCCAAAAACTTATGCTCTGGCTTCCATAATATGGTCAATCATCATGCATACAATACCCTATTCCATAATCCAAAATTATAACCAAATGAAATTCAAATTTTGTCCATGATGGATCAATAAAAGATTAGATAAGAAGTAAAGAATGAAAGTAAATGCATTGAATAATGAAGTGAAAACCCGTGAAAAAGAGAAAATCTCCAATTGAAGTCATAAACAAAGAGTGAGAAATTGAAGAACACTAACTTTAACTGGACAATTAAAAAAAAAGTAGAAATTGGAGAGCACATACTAGTTACAAATTGAATTGATGAAAAAAGGCATGAAAATATATGCAAAAAAAGAATACCCCATTTGAAATCTCAAGCAAAAGCAAAAATTGAGGATTACAAAACCCCATCCGACATCAAGAACAAAGCAAGTAATGGAAGGTTGCTTATAGATTATATTGATACAAAAATCAAAATATATATATACAAAAAGAAAACCCCAATTCAAACGATGAGTCATAAATCAAACGGAGAGTCGTGGATACGGAAGTAATAATGCCAATGCACAGAGAAGAAATGAGGAGAGAGTTGTGTAGAGTTGGAGAGGAAGGAAGAGGAAATGGTAGTAAGTGTAGTCGTTTACCATGTCCGGTGGTGGTAAGTGGTGGAGTTGATTAGAGAAAGAGAAAGGGAGAGGGATTACTGTTCAGATGGGGTAGCTATAGGTGGGAGAGAGGGGAGAGAAGAAGTGAAAGCATCAAAGAGAGGGTAGGGTGGGTATTCCAAAAAAAAAAAAAAATTCCCTAAGACCTGTTTGGTTAATTCTAAAAGAATTTGTAAAAGAAAATTTTAAGACTGCAAATAACATTTGAAATTTTTTCTTAAAAACTTTTAAGAAGGAAAATAACATTAAAAATAAAAAAAAATTAGGGAGCATTTTTTTTTAATTATAAGTGAGGCATATTATAATTTTTAGGGCTGAACATCATTTGAATTAGAAACTTAAAATTTAAACACTAATTTTTCTTTTTCTTTTTTTAATTTCATGAGGCTGCTCTCTTCCGGCTTTGCTTCCGCCCATGGTTCGAGCCAACATTTTCCCAAGTCAGTCTTAGGGTGGCTTGTTTATGTTTATGTTTATGTTTATATTTTCTAGTCTATCTTCAGTTTGCAGATGATGATATTGTTTTTTAGAAAGGGAATAATCGGGGCTTTAGATACATGATTTTCATGCCTAACAACTTTGACAAAGTCTAGCATTGCCAAGAGCGAACTTTTAGGTAAAAATGTCTCTAATTGAACCCTTGATAGCTTGGCTGCCATTATTGATTGTGAGAAGTATGATTGGCCTATCTCTTATTTAGGGGTTTTTTTAAGGGGAAGTTCTACCCACCAGTGTTCTTTTTTTGGCATCCTTTTGTGGATATAATTAGTAAGATGTTAGATGGATGGAAAGGAGGTTTTCTTACCCTAGGTGGGCGTAGTACTTTTATCCTTGCGTGACTGTCTAACATCTTCATTTTCTCTCCCTTTTTTAAGGATCCATAGGTGTAGTGGACTAGATTTAGAAGCTGATGAGGGAGTTCCTTTGGCCGGAAAGTGGGTTGGCTAAAAATATCATCTGGCACTGGGAGCAGGTTCAGAACCTAAGTCTGATGGTACTTTGGGTCTCAGATATGTGGAATCCAAAAACATTTCTGCTGTAATCAAATGGTGGCATAAGCTTATTAGGAGAAGTATGGTCTCTAACAGAACGGATGAGATGCCAATGCTGGAATATATATATATATTTTTTAACTGTAGTCCTTAGAAGTTCATGTCTTAATCATGTTAGACTTTCCTTTCTTCTGGTGTGTTTTAAAGTGGGTGATGGATCTTGTGTCCTTTTTTGGGAGGATTTTTGGCTGGGAATTCTCCCTTGTCCATTTCTTTTCCTCGACTCTATAAATTGTCCAGATTTCATTCAGTTTCTATTCCAAAATCCTATAATCACGTGGGAAAGTAATCTCTTAGGATTTCCTTTTTTCTTTAAGAAATTTTAACAACAGAGAAGTTGTAGAGTTCTTCTCATTAATTTCCCTCATATAGGGAAATGAACATTCCCATAATGTTCTTAATACTAGAATTTGTAGTTTTGATATTTTGGGGGCTTTTACTTGCCAATCTATTTTCCAACATTTCATTAGCGTTCCCCAAAATTCTCCTTTTCCATTCACCAATCTTATTTGGAAGTCAAAGATTTCCGCTAGCATTAAGACTTTTATTTGGTCCATGGTGGTTAAGAAGATCAATGCTGATGACTTCCTACAAAAGAGATATTATAAAGCTTTTCCCAGATGTTTGTGTAATGTATTATAACAATTTTGAAACTAAAGATCACATGCTTTTGCATTGTTCTGTTGCTCGGGATATGTGAAATCTGTCTACTCTGTGTGTGATAATGACTGAGTTTGTCTTAAGAGCCTTCCTTAGTTGTTTCTCACAAGATTTAGAGATTTTGGAGGGCATAAAGGTGCATGTTCGCTTTGGAGAGGTGCTTTTGATGCTGTTCGTTGGTGCATTTTGAGGGAGTGGAATGCTAGAATTTTCACAAATTAGGCCTTTGCCTCTTCTTTTTATGGGATAAAATTGTATTTTATGCTTTGATATGGGCTCACATCTCAGCTTAGAGGACTTGAAGAGGGATTAGAGAGCATTTCTTTTTCTTTCCTCCGTTGATTTCATTTCTTTTTCTAAAGGAAACGCAGAAAACTAGAAGGTGAAAAAGTTATATTTTCCTTGTAGAAGGCTGTGCATAAAACATGATATGTTGCTAAAGATCTTTCTCTTTGTTTAGGATCAGAGAACCTTTTTTTTTTTTTTGATATGAACCAGGAAAAAATTTTATCCACAGGAAGGTACCAAGGAGGTGCCAAGTACAAAGGCTATTCAAACAAGAAGTCCATGACATTTGCCACATCTTCTGTGGTGTATGACTGGATCTGGAGTGAAACCCTAAAAGTGTCCTTTCATGTTTCCTCCAACCAACCAAAAAATGGCTAAAGAGAGCATGCTGTATACTCTCCTCATCCTGTAGAAACCCTCCTACTACTCCAAGCCCCAAGCTCGTTGTGTACAGATTCAGAGGTCACCCAACATAAGTGAAAACACAGAAACCCTTCTCCTAAACTAATTATCCGAGAGCAATCAAAGAGCAGTTGATCCACTGACTCTACCTCTTTGCACAAGATACATTCTTTGACAAGGACACCCGCATATTTTGGGTCCAAATTTGATATGCAATTGAATATTATTAGAAAAAATTATTTTAGAAAATGCAAATCATCGGAAAAAATTCATTTACAAGTATATTTAGAAACTAATAAAAAGGAAATATTTTAGAAAACATAGTAGTTTCCTTATTTTATTTTATAGCAATCTTTTTAATTAATAGCTATCTTAGTTTTAGGAAATATTCATATTAAAAATGATTATTGGGATTTGTTTTTAGCAAGAATTCTATTTTATTGTGAATCTCAATTTCCCTTATTTAAAGGGAGTATGATCAATAAATACGCAAGTCTAAATTCTCAAGCATAATTTCTCATTAAAAAAATGTGGTGAGATGTTTGTTAAGGAACAAGTTTTTGACTGTCAAAAATAGAGTCTAAGAGAGAAAAACTTTAACAAGGAAAGAAAGGAATTCCTTGCAGGGTATTTATCGATTAGTTCCTTTACTAGGGCTCATATGAATTTGGTATCAGAGTTAGCTATCATGGAAAACTCTGCGGAATGGTTTAGTTGGATGGGAGAGATTCACGGGGGGAATTCGAGCAGCGAATGGAGCGAATGGAGCAACGAATGGAGTGACGAATGGAGTAGCCATTGGCCAGGGTGTAGGAACTTTGGCAGTCCAACAAGAAGTTGATGGAAGGCTTTTGCAAGAACTGCAGAAGTTCAGCAAGGTCCAGGAGGTGGGGAGCAGTAGCCACACCCTTGTAGACCAAGGAGAGGAAAGGAGTAGCGTGCTGGAAGGAGGGACTACCATCCACACAAAGTATCATGAGTTCAATAACTATGAATATAATAAGTTTGGGCAGAATTTTTAGCTTTTAATTGCTAATGGTCAAAGGTCTTCTATGAAGAAAATATCTAAGAATGTGAAAAGGGGAGGAGCCATGAATCTTGGAGTGAATTTGTCCTATCCCCAAGATATTGATCTTCCTTTGGAGGAGGTCTATGTGGCTTATGCTGCACATAGAAAGAATCTAATTTCTAGTCGTTCCATTGGGGATCAAAACATGGTTATCAAGAATGTTGTAGTTTCTGAAATTGATAATTCAAATGCTGATCACTTCCTTGTTTAGATGCAAGTAAGGAAAATTCTTGGAAGTCCAAGAGGATGAGGGAGGAGGCTTTTTGGGAGTTCTTGAAGATTTGAGAAAACCCATCCTGAATTCGAGCTTGAGGACAAGCTCTTTGCCAGATATGCACTTAAATATTATTAGAAAAAATTATTTTAAAAAGTACATATAATCAGAAAGAGTTTTTGAAAATTATACTTAGAAGATAGTAAAAGGGAGATATTTTAGAAAAAATAATAGTTTCAATTTTTTTGATTAGTAGTTATCTTAGTTTTAGGAAACCTTCATATTAGGAATGATTATTGAGATTTGTTTTTAATAAAAATTCTATTTTATTGTAAATGTACCTTTGGTTCCAACATCACAACTTCCAGCTGCTTTGGGTTGTTGCGTCAGTTTAGGGCGTGTTTGGTTTAGTTGACAAAATTCAGCGATGACTGATGGGTGATGGCCAATGAACAATAACTAATAGCTATTGTTAATTGATATTAGTGTTTGGTTGTTTAACAAAACGATTGCTATTCATGTGTAAAATAACCAAAAAGACAAGTATATTTTAATTAAATCTATTTTATTTTTACGATATTTCTTTTCAAATTATTGTTATATAGTGAGAATTCATAAATATAATATTCATAATTTTTTAAGTAATTAATTCAAAGATATATTATAAAAAATTATTGTAAATCATATAACATCCATACTTTATAAGAATGCACAATTTTTTTTTTTTATTATTTCAAGAAAAAAGACAATCAATTAATTCAAATATATACCATAATAATAATAATTTAAATAAATCTAATCTTATTAAAAAAATTAAATAAATCCTAAAGAAGTAGTTTGATGTTTGCTATCTTTAATGTAAGTTGGATAAAATAGTAAAAAATACTCAAAAGAAGCTTTTGAAGAGTCAAAAGTTACTTTGGGTAGCTGATAACATTTTTTTTACAGCTTTTGGATTATGAATTGTGGTTCCATTAGCTGTCACCTTAGTCACCACATCCTTTTTAACTGTCAGAAAACCCAACAGCCAAAAGCACCTCACTAACAGCTGTGTCAAACACTTCCTCAAATCGGGCCAACCCAACCAAAGAAATTGCTTTGGAAAGGTTGAATGCTAAAGTAAAAGGGAAGTATAAGAGAAGAAAGACATTGCGCTGGCTTTAGTTTAGAAAAAACGTGACTTCCTTGCTACAGGCATAATCCCTTCTTTAACTGCTTCTTCTAGGTTTAATAGTTACCTACCACATGATACAACAAATCATTTTTCTTGAACAGTAAGAAGTTATAAAAACTATTTCAATGCAGTCAATGGTTCTGGGCCCTAATATGTATATTTACTGAACTATGACAGAAGATATGTGTTTGAAGTATCCTCTTTTCTTGGTTTAGAGTCTGAAATATTTGATATCAGTGTTGGTATAAATGACCAAAAAATTAAAAAATAAAATAAAAAATAAAATAAAAAAAGAATGAAAAACTAACTTCTGGCCTTTGAATTCTTGTTATCCTTTTTCAGCTTTCTTTGTCCACTGAAAGCCTGATTGTTTGTATTATTGTGCAGAAAAGACTTGCTAGTGTTTATATTTGTGAAATTCCACTGAATTCACATTGTGGTCGCATTCAAATTTGCGGTATTTGTTTTGAATGTAGATAATGATTAATCTTCTATTATCACTCTACTTTTTACATAATATCCTCTAACATGTTTTCAATTTCACTTTGATTTGCAGAAAACTGCAAAAAATGGTCTTCATATTCTCCTTGGTGGCATTTGTGCTTTGACAGTTGTTGTCTTCTTTCGCTTTGTAAGTGACATTCAGGTTCTCTATCTGCTCTTGTTAAGTAAATGTCTCTGTTAGGTTGATTATTGATGGGTATACTGAAGGTCTGAAAGTATACAAAGCAATGGTGGAAAAAGCAAGAAATTTATTGCTAGAGCTAGATTGTATGTACTTTGATTTACACTAATTCTATTTATTTTATTTAGATTTTGATGTCTTTTCCTGTTAGGAACTAAAAAACTTATTTTTTAGTTCCGGAATTATTTTGCAATTATTTCTAGTTATAAGTTGTGTTTTTCCCCCTCCCCTCTTGGAAGGGCTATTTGTAATTGCATTGTCTTCTACATGGATTGAGACCATTCTGAGTTTAAGGTGTTATATTTTTTTTTCATAATGAAAGAACCTTTCTCCTCAATTTTCTTGCTTGTGAGAGTGAAGCCTCCAGACTGTGACACTTCAACTAGTGTGAGATTGGTAAACTATTGTTTTTCTTCTCTTTCAGTCCTTTCTTTCAACCAATCAAAAAAACTTTTATGAATTACTACACTGCACTACTGTGGTGCTGTGCTTCAATGCCGGCTAAAGTATCATGACATTATTCCTGCCACAGCTTTTGAATTTTCTCTAAAATTTTCTGAACCATATTTGAAGAAGTCCCACCAAAACTCGGTCTCTCTCTCTCTCTCTCTCTCTCTCTTTGTTTTCAAGCAGAAAGTTTTTCAAAGTATCTATGAGTTGTTTCTTTCTAAAATTTTCAAGTCTTATGGTTGTTGCTAATTTTTTTGGCATCTAGTATGGTCTGTGATCAATTAAATTTTGAGAATTTTTTTCTTTACTAACTAGAATTCAAAGTTTCTACATGGGTTCTTAGTTTCTAGTTTCTATTTTGATTGCTGCTAATTTTTGTGCGATATGTATTGCAATCTCTAATTTCTGGTATTCTAGGATGGTCCTGCATCATGTTTTCGGGTTGAGAGGCTAGGATAGTTTATTGTGGCAACCCATGGTGGGACATATGAGTAGCAGTCAGAGATGGGGCCTTCAGATAATTGTTCAGCATCTAGATGATATGCAATCTCAACATGACCATGGTGTTAGATGTTACTGATTTGGAAGAAAATCTGTGTCACTCCCCAGTGCTAGAGTAGAAAAATTTTGAAAAGTAGACAAGGGATCTACACAGAACAAACATGATAATGTATAGTCTCACAACCACAAGACTGACCCATACTAGATATCTTGGAGGATGAACACCTAGAACAAGATTCCTTAGATCCCAAGTATGTTAATGAGGTTTGTCAGCCTATTAGTAGTCATCATAGAGCCCCATGAGCTGAATTCGGCATTAAATTCCTTGAGTTGACATCTACAAGGAGGAATCCTTAGAGACACTAGGTCACATCATATACCAATGGCACCTCCACAACATGTGTAATGTTGCATGAAATTCTCATCATGGATATATTAGTCAGGGTAGGTATGAGGTACTAGGATGGAGGATGACATCATAAAAAGGTAAAAGTTGAGGCTTCAAACTTCTATGGGTGATTTTACCCTAAGGTGTTTAGTGTTGGTTATATGAAATTTTGATTATTATCTTGATTGTAATGACATTTCATATAGTAGCAGAGTTCTGTTTGCCAAAATAAAATTCAAACCAGAATTTATTGAACTAATGTTCTGGGATATTTAGACTGTTAGGACATATGTGCCTATAGTTAGTTGGCATTAGATAAGGGAGAGGCTAAAAGTAATGTTTTCCTAGCTATGTATGAGAATCCCTTAATGGATAAGTGGCCCTGTTAAGGCAACGTACCATGCCTGAGCGCAAGTGGGTTTATTGAATCGATGATCTGTTGTGATGCTGTGGAGGTTCTGTGACTTCGTCTGGATTTGAAAAAGGACTTAGGATGATAGTAGGAAGGAGATGCTACCCCATCTGGTTTACCCTTTAAAACCAGGCTTTTGAAATTGAGAGGTACTTGAAAGCTCCATTTTTCTGACGTTGGGGAGATCGGTCAGTATAAACTCTTTGCATGTGATGAGGTGTTTTCTCCAACAGCTAGAAATAAAGAGGATTGGGAAAATAGCTCCATATTTTCTACTGTATCCTTATTGGTGGCAAGAGCTGCAATGCTTTAGATGCACAGGGAGATTTTTTCCCCCCTTCATTGTCAATCTCTCCTACACCTTGAGCCCTAGGCCTCTATTGGCTCCTGGATTTTAGACTGGCGGGTTTCTCCACCGGAGATGTAAGATCATTAGTTTTCTGACCAAGAGTTCTTCTAGGGTTTTGGTCATGATCTTGTGAAGCTTCAGTAGTGTCCAGAAGGATTCTGGAGTTCTAATTGGCATCTTGGGTGAAGAAGGTCATGAGTTTCACCGAGTTCTTTCTCATTCTTTTCGCTTCTCTCTCTCTCTCTCTCTCTCTCTCTCTCTCTCTCAAGCTTCTCTCCTCTCTTTGCTTCTGTTGGTGTGAATTGTTGGCAATCAACACATTCTTATCTGGATGTTGTGTGTGTTTGAGGGGTTTCGAGATCAGGTCTTGGAGGGTGGTGGACTAGTTCTATTTGTAGGTTTGAGGCTTGGTCTCTTCAGCATGAGATTTTGGATTTCTCATCCATTTATGTGGATGTCAATTTAAAGTTTTTTTTTTTGTTTTTTTTTATTGCTAACTTTTATTAACAACAAGCACTTTCTATAGTTTAAAATAATGCTGAGCATTGTGTGGGCGACATGCAGCATTGGGCTGGGCCTGCCATGTCCAACTCAAAAATTGTTATGTGCGGGCATGTTCTTTAGGCCCCTTTAGAAGCCCATCTGAGAAATAGGTGGGAAAGCCCATGCTCAGCCTGGAATTGCCTTGTGTTAGGTTCGCGATGGGTGCTAAACACCCTGGCAAGTGCATTAACCGTTCAGGTAACAAAGTGTGTGTGAGTTGTTCTCAGGAGTGGTTTCTTTTGCTAATTATTTCAAACTACCTAAAGTTATTTGAGAGTGTGGGAGTTTTTAAGTAAATTTGAATCTACATTGTAAACTCTGAAAATCTATCAAAATAAAATAAACAAAAGAAACTAAAATAAAGTTATACTAACGAAGTAAAACTAAATTAAGTTTCCTTTTTTTAAATTTAGAAATTTAAAATTTAAAAATTTAAAAGTTAATTTATTAAAAAATTTTACACTTAAGAGCAACTAAATTAGATACACAAAAGCACTAAAAAGTTCTCACTAGAAAATTGTAGAAACCTAAACTAACTTATTAAAACAAATATAACTGGCTAAAATTATTCCCAAGACAAAAGGTTAGATCAAGAATTTAAAATAGGAAGAAAAAAGGGGAAATTAGATAGAAAACTGAAAAAAATTGGAACTAGACTGAAGAGAAAAACAATAATAAAATTCTAATAAAAAAAAAAACTAAAAGAGTAGTATTTTCAAAAACTAAATTACAATCTACAAACTTAAGCCTAAAAGAAAGAAAAATTAAAATCTGGAAACTAAATAACAGTCCTAAAATTAATCTCCAAATAATGAAACTCAAAATAAGACAATCAAAATAAAACTTTAAAAAAATACTTATATTAATTCAAAAAAGTAATTATTGGGCCTGCAACTGAACTAATTGAAAAAAGCACCTAAATTATTGTAGTGGTTGCATGTCTGGTATGGAGAGTGCTTCCAGATTGAAGTATCCTACTCTATAGAGTGGACTTTGATGGGTTATTCTGTGAAGTGATGTTTACTTCCAAGTGTTCCATTTATTTCCTTAGAAAATTGTGTTTGTGTTTACAAAGATGCCATTTTACTAATTGTCATAAAGACCTCTTTTTGTATATATATTTTAGTAAAGACATGGCAAAACTCACTGTTGGAGGAACATCGAAAAATGTGGTCATTTGTGCTGCCTTATTCTTCTGATCTTTAAGTTAATCAACGCTAATTATCCAGTTTGTGTAGAGACTGTCATCTGTCTTCGTTAAATTTTTTATGGTTAGCAAGTATGGTTGTGTCAAGCTATCGGCTATGGAAGATTCCTAATATTGGATTGTTTGGTGGATGTAATGGTTTTGGTTGTGCATGGTTTCAGACTCTTCTCTTGATTATTGTCAAAAGACGAACACTTATATACGTATGGGCTGCAAATGGCTATGGTTGTTTGTGAACTAGCTTGGACATGGCTTTACAAATGTTGCTTGAGCTTTTGTCTGTTTAGCAAATGGGCCAAGCTCAAGTCAACTCTGAAGATCATTTACAGGTTCAAAACTTGTGAGCACACACAACATTACTTTTGTATCTTGTTCTTTTTTTTTTTGATAAATTAGTAATTAATAAATAAAGATAATAATTGGCTAGATTTTGATAAATATTGTTCACTTTTTTATGAGTGATATAAACATGGTACATGTAAGTAGATGTTGGCAAGTTTAGCTTGAGGTTTTGCTCAGATAGGTTCAAGATCAATTACCCTAATGTTTGAGTTGAGCAAGTTCGTGAGTCACACCTGAACACTTCACAGTTTGGCTTATTTTTATACCCCAATCTACATCCTCCATGCTTCCCCACTTTTCCCAATTTATTTAGTTGACACTTTCTCTGCCATTTTTCCATCTTTAGTTGAAGGTCTGGTCTAGTTTGATACACACACACACACACACACACACACACACACACATTCTGACACACAAACACACAGATACTTGTTGCTTTGTATGGGTAAGTACAAAAGTATTGATGCTTCTGCTTTTGGTAACTATACTGCAGTTTGTGCTTACAAGAATCAAGTATGGACCTGCACGCTACTGGGCTATCTTGTTTGTTTTCTGGTTTCTTGTGTTTGGTATATGGGCTTCACGAACACATGGTGCTCATTCCACATGATCTTGCAAGTGTAATGTTCCTTCCTATTATACCACTCTATTCTATTTTGCCAAATAATTCTTTGGTTGTGGGAATTCAGTGGAACATATGACAGCCCCTTATTTTATTATTTTGGTTTGATATTAGACCCTACAATGTGGGAGCTTCGGCACTGGGTACGCCCTTTTTTATATTGATGCCTTTTATGGTGGAAATGGAACAACAATCATAAAGTTGCTGTGAGTGGCTTAGGGTTTATTTGATCATCCCACGAAACGAAGTTGTTTCATTTGTATTTGTGAAGTAAATAGCAATTGACAAATGAAAACCATCTAGATTCATTGTAGCTCAACCAGATTTAGCCATGGTAGGAGAGTGGGGCATGTCTAGTATTAAGAGAATTGATTTGATTCCAGTCGTACAATTATATGCTTGTTTTTAATGTTTGTTTTGACGAAATCATTTACAATAGAATATTGAAAATTGACTTGGATGACCTTTTCTGAAATTGGATAGTTGTGTTTTTAAGCCATATGTGAGCTCCAAATTCTTATTAGGTTCTACAATTTTCTGCTCGACGTAACATGATGCTCAACATTGTTTGATAGACATCACACACCTGGAACACTTCGATGGAGGCAGTATTTCCATTAGAAACTTTTGCAGAGATGATTGAAAGTCTGAATATTATGTTAGGCAGGCTTTTGTGCACTTAGAAAATGCACAGTTTTGATTATCAGAAAGCGCAATTCAAGAACCATCTGTGCTCTTGTAATGGATTTAATTTGTACTATGATGCAGATGACTGTTCCATGGTGTGATATAGCTAAATGATGAATCCTTTTGCCCCTCATGGTTCTGCATGTATCTATGCATATATGTTAATCTTGTGCATTGTAATATATCATGATTTCAGCAGATGTCTCATCCACAGAAGTTACTTCTTCATGTTCTCAAGAAACTATGGGGGAGGAAATTTAGAAGCATAAGCCGGGGAAAAGGAGTGAACCCAGATGAAGCTTTGATGGGCTAGGAATGAGTTGCCTTACGTGCTTCTATAGGATTGGCTATGAAAGAAAGAGAGTTGAACTCCAGAAGTGAAAGACTTAGAACTTAACTAGGCGGAGGATGGTGTGCTGGAGCTGAAGCATACCTGTAACAATAAACTTTAGCATCTGTTGCAAGACTGGTGGGAAAGGGAAAAGAAAGAAACGCTGTCCAACTAAAAATTATGGCTTGTAGAGACCATAGTTATTTGAAGACAGCCTCATTGTTTAGTCCTCCCTGTGGTTGTAATTATATAGTGTAGATACCTCTTTTCTTGATGTGCACTGTATGGTAACACAGTGGGAAGTATTTCGCTTCTAATGCCATGAAGGCTTCGAATTTGATTACGCTGTTCCATTCTATGTGAAGGCTGAGGGAATTAGGTGGTGCACTCTGTCCCATGCACGACTAAGAGTTTGTGCAATTGATCTCTGTACATGCTGGGCGCTTGTGCAGCATATCATGGCTCATTTGCGCATGCCATTGCAGGTATATGTTTCCTTTGAATTCAACTTGAAGGCCCTATGAACACGGAGAGCTACTCAAAATTCTCACTAGGACTAAGAGAATGATGTGAGGCAGGGAAGAGTACTTGTCCTCTCTCTCTCTCTCTCTCTCTCTCTCTCTCTGAGGCAAGTGTTGTTTGGGATAAGATCTATTTCAGGGGCATTTAAGATGAAAATTTAGTGCCTTACCAATAACAACCTTAGGTATTCCGACACAGCTAACAGAACTTTTGTTGCTTTCCCTCAACGCTTCAATACTGCATTCTGAATCCATAGAAGTAAAACATGTGTGACTTTATTTGTATCCTACAAAGATTAATACATAGAATGACTAGGTTATCATGCGTCTAATAGATAAACTCAGGCAATTTATGTTCTAAATCTAAACGCTCCTAAATTACCAGACAACAAAATGGAAATCAATGTTAACTAATGATCGATGAATTCAAAAGGAAGACGTAAGGTATAGAATGACAATTTTGAATTTTGGTTCTTTGTTTGGTAATCCTGTGAGGTCCAATTTTGACCCTTGTTGTTATACTTGAAATTTGCCTATTGGGAATGTCCCCACAAGTGTGCCCTCATTGGACAGCAAGAGGGGCCCAAATTGATACCCCCCTCCCCCCGCCCCCCAAAAAAAAGTGTATTTATAGAGATGTTTAGTTGAGAGTTATATAAATATTGCTTAAAACTTGGGAGCAATTAAAAATAGCGGAATTTCTTCACAAAAATCCAAGATTAATTTTTTCTTTTCATTGCTTTTGATTATAGAGTTTTTTTTTTTTTTTTTTTGGTTCCTTCTTTGTATTTGATTAACATAAGTCATCTAAATTCTTTTTTGATGAATATGAATAAATGTTTTTGCTAGAAATTACTTATTTATTGAAGCAAGAAGATTAGTGTGATCACTCTTTTAGTTGACCTTAATATACAATATTTTTAAGTATATTTAAATATTTTATTAAAATTAGTTAGATTCACTAACTTTATTAACATTATAATAAGCATATGATATTGATTTTTCAGATACACATCTAATTACAAAATTATAAAAAATTCTTTTATAATTGAATTTGGGTCCTTCAAAACCAAACCAGTAGTACACATCCAATAAATAAAGATATAAAATAATAATAGGTTGCTATCATATTTTCTTTGAATTAAACTTATGCTTGTTGGTCTATTAATTATATACTGATATTTTTTAAATAAAATTTTGAATTCGAATATTTTGAATAGAGAAAATAGGTATCGAGAGAGATTTGTTTTTTAAGAATTTAATGTAACTCGAATTGAATTTAGTTGAAACTAATGTGATTATTGGATATACGTTATTTATAAAAAAATATATATTTTTTCTTTTAATTACGGTTTCATCGGACATTTAGTAAATTGGATATGATGTGACCGAGGGCTAGGGTAGGGTTGGCCAGTCAGGCCTCAGACGGCCCTTTTATGATTTTTGATTTTGGTTCCGCATGGCCCCATACCGGTTCTTTATGGTTCTTGAATTGGTTCGGCCTGTGGTTTAATGAACTGGCCATGAACTTTGAACAAAAATTTTAGCTATCCAAGCAATTAAAGGGTGAGGATTGCGGTTTTTGGGTGATCCTGAACCATCTGGTGGGGTCCAGGTCAGCACTTGGTCACTATAACAACCAGCAACCATTTTAAGTAATAACGGTTAGTTTATGATGATTGAAAAGCTATTAATTCAGTTAATCGATTAATTAACAAATAGAATCTATCAGATGTCGTTATCTTTATTAGAATTAGTTAAATAAAATATATAAATATTATAAATTCAAAAAGAAAATAAAAAATATGATTGTTGAGTTCTCTCCCTCAAACTTTGTTTCTATCTCCTTCCCATTTCTAAACCCACTCTCTTTCTCTGTAACTCCCTCTTCCTCTTCTCTTTCGATCTTCTTTTCAATCTATAACCCTCTACAACATTTTTTTTTTCAATCCTCCTATTCAAACTATTCCCATCCTCTATTTTTGTTGTCTATTTTTTGCTCCAAGAAGAAATAAGCCTCGTCCGTGGTTTGTCTCACTAAGTCAACTTGTCATGCCTTACAAGTTGACACATACTGATATGTCGTCAAACAACCAAAAATAAAATACCTACTTCAAACAATACGAATATAGCGCGAGTAGGGTCGTATCCACAGAGAACGACAGATCTATTTCTTTTAATAAAAATGAAAATAAAATATGGGGGGTTTTGATAAAATAATCTAAAATAACTAAGCAAACAAATCACTGAAAATTTACTAAAATAAAATGATAAGATAATATCAATCAAAGGAAAAGATGTCAATTAAGATAAAACCTAACCAAAGGAGTTATTTCCGCCTTGATGTGTTTGATTGATCATCGATACAAAAATTACTCGATATTATGCGAATAAATTGGTTATAGTCACTAAGTACCACGAAACGACCAATCTGTCTGTATTTTTTCGGTAATTAAGATACCATCGTTAATTACTTTTCTAATCGAAAGACAACCCAAGAGACCCTCATTGGATTTAATGTTCCGACAGCATTAAGATCTAGAGAGACCCAATTCTAATCAGTAAATTTCAATCTGGATTTATTTAAATTAGATTACCTAATCTCTTGACATAAATCCTACCGCTTGCGAGGCCATAAAATTATGTCAATTACCACTCCATTAAAAATACACAAATCTTGCTATTTTTAAATGGTTATAGAGTATTCTAGGGTTATTAAACATAGTCCTCTATTTAACAATTCCAAAATAATTATAAACACTAAGCATAGAGATTAAATAAATACCCACAAATATCAAGCAAATAAGATCATTTAGATCTCACAATCATCATTCATCAAGACTTCAATAATCCTTTGACTAGAAAAGAAATTAGAATGAAAACATAATGGAAAAGAACTCACAATAAAATAATTGTTGTTTCTAAGAAAATGAAGAAAAGAACAAGGAATTCTCTCTCCTGGTGGAAGGCAGCAACCTCCTTTTTTTTCCTGTTTTCTGCACACCTCAAGAAGTCACTAATACAAAACTTAAATATCTTCTCTCATGGGTGTGCGGCTGGAAACCCTAAAGGAATAGTAATTCCTACAATTTTACCTTAGTAAAATTACTCCATAATATTCTCTAAAATTGAATAAAATATTCTAAAGAATAAAATCCTAAAAACTTCAAGTAAAATAAAATAATTACAACGATTCAAAATTTCACATTCCTAAATATTAGGAATGAAGAATAAAATCTTCAAAAGTCTTGTATTTCTCCTTAAATTCAGTGTGCCACGTGCTAATGAAGAGTCACTTCTTTCTGTTCTTTTATCCTTGCATAATTGCTCCAATTAAGCCTCTTTTTCTTCATATTTCTCCCTGCCTTTTGTCTGATTAATCTAACACATCAATCACCACAATTAGTGTAATATTTTCTCAAAATAATACAAAAATCAATTACAAATATTACACTTTTTGTTTCTATCAAATTCCCCCACACCTAAATTATGCTTGTCCTCAAGCATTCCCAACTCATTTAAATCGGACACTAAAAACTAGCTTGTTTTTTCTTTCAAGTCCCCAAGTTAATAATCACTATTAAAAGTTAAGCTGAAAGCATAATCAACAGCAAGTACTTCACAGTGTTCCGTACTAAAACAACCACTATATATCCCAACAGTCACTTATGAAATCCAAACAGCAAGATTCGACAATCCTCTCCAAGGGGTCACTCTTATGCACTCAAAAGAGTAAAGAGTATTTCAATAACACTCTAATCAACACATTGGAATTGGCATTACCATATGCTTGCAAATATATCAGATCTCCACCACTTAAATTTAGAATTTCATGCATCAATCTAAAGGTCTTTCATTTGGTTGTAACGTGGCTAGGGTTGGGGGTAGGATAAAAGGGAATATCAAGGGTTAAAAATGTACCAAAGGCCATATATAACTAACCACACAATTTTTTATAACATTGATCGATCTTTGCCTCAACAAATAACAAACAAAATTGACTTCTTGCTCTTCAAATGAATAGACAATAGCAAACAACATACAAGAATATCAAATGCTTTTTCAATTTTCTATGACTGAAGTGTAAATGAATTTTCAATCAAAATACAATACTTCTTTTTCTCAACCACTTTTTTTTTCAGCATTTTTTTTTTGTTTTTGTTTTCTCTTGCTTTTTTTTCGAACATATATCATCTTCATGAAAATGTCAACATCAAAATTCCAATCATCATCTTCCTATTGAGGCGAACATAAAACCAAAATCATGCAATTAAATATATATACCTTTGGTGCTAGGGTTTGAAACGAAAGCTAAAATCAAAGGCTGGGTGTTGTATTGAGTGGGTTTTAAAGAAGAAAAAGGGTAAAGGCTCAAATTAGATAACTAAGGGTTTATGAAATCAGAGTATGGATTTTAAGAAAGCCAAAAATAGGGTAGAACCTAAGTGCCTTTGTCATTTCAATGCATAAAATTCTATAATGTGGTCTCGAAATGCATAACAATGCAAGTTCTAGAATGTGCAATCCAAGTGTGATAATCACTCATCAAAAAAATAACGTCGAGCACAAAAAATGAATTTGCTCGTTTATGGCTCAAAACCTCACTTTTTAAATAGTGTTTATATCAAATCTTTGCATACTTATCATTCAAAGAAAACTATTAAAGACATGAGCAGTCATCTCAAGCACAAAAACACCATTGATACAAGCCATTTGTCATACATCTCCAGCCAGGGAACTTAAAATGCCTATAAAGAATGCTCTTATGTATGAATCTAAGATAAGGCTAACCTCCCCCACATCTAAATCATATATTGTCCCCAATGTATGCCGAAATGAAGAAAGAGCAAAAGAACAGTAGAAAACATGCCAAAATGAAGAAACAAACAAGAAGGCAAGATAGAACAATACTCCCCTACGGTGGAGGTGGAAACGGAGGACGAAAGCCGACGAACTCAAAATATGGCATAAGGTTGTGTTCCATGCGAGACAAACGGTCGTCGATAGATTGAAGTGTGGGTGTGGAAAAGGGGACTGCAGAGGGATGAAGGATTGCCCCAGGGATGGGAGAACCTGCAGGAGGACAAGAAAAATGCTTCGGGCGTGCACCCGGAGGGTTAAAAGTGTAATGCCCATTGGAAACCGATAAAACACCCATACGTACTAAACAATCTAAATCCAACGGTTCGATGGGGCATGCTTCATGTAAATCATGATTAGCCAAGTCCAACACGCCCAAATTAACGGCCAGAAGGGTAATGAGGGAGCCCAAAATTAATGGTCGCTTTGGCTTATTAACACAAGATAGGAATTGAGAGGCTACCCAATATCCGAAATTAACTCGTTGGTTGGTGTGCATGCACCATAGGAAAAAAAAATTCAGGTTTAGTGCAAATGGCGGAGTTATCCTTGCGGCCAGAGAAACTAAAGGCCAGGACCCTATGAATGAGTCGCAATGCATTATCCTTCAAATAGGTACCTTTTGAATGAGTAGGGTGATAAGGAATAGGATCAACAGTCAGCTCAGTCCAGATGCGCATGTATATAGAGTTAAAATGGGGAGGGAAATCACAGAAACTAGTCTGATATGCAGAGGACTGGGTGTGAGCCTCACTAAGGAATCTTAGGGCAACGTTAAATTCAGTCAAGGAGAGATGAAATGAGTGATTCATCAAGCAAAAGGGAATTAAGTTAGGGGTGTAGGCAGTGAAATCCGTGGGTGTGTGAAAGCGAAAAGTAGTGTAAAATTCATAAGTTAGCTCAAGCAAGGCAGGGAAAGTGCAGTTCAAGTATTGCTCCCAGCCAATAGCAGAGAGATATCGGGCAATGGAGTCATGCAAATTCAGTACTTGCAACGATGGAAAATGAAAGGATTTACAATGAATGATACGTCGAACAGAAATAGCAGAGTACCTTTGACGCGCTTCAGCAGAATGAAATCGTAGACAGCCGCGAAGGTGAGTACGCGGCGGGGGAAGGACAGATTTCCCTCTCGCTACCCTTGAACAGACGCGAGGCCGTTTCGGAATGGAAGAGGAGGGTGCGGCTGCCGTCGCTGGTTCACGAACTTCAGGAGTCGGAGAGCGATCAATAGGAGGGGAGTGGGGAGGGCGATCACTCGAAGGAGATGAAGATGGAGATCCGTGATGGCCCGTGGGTGGATTGGAGGGTAAGTGAGCGTGGGAGTGAGCGGTGGAAGGCGAAGGGTTTGCGGGAGGCAATGAAGGCGATTCGTCGCTATCGGAGGAGAGAGAGATGCGAGATGCACCTTGACTCTTCGGTCCTTGGGGCCAACGCGGGCGGAGGCCAGAGCGACGACGGTGGTGGTGAGGGTGGATCTGCTTCCTGGCCATCGGTGGCGGCAGCGGAGATGGCATCGAAGGCGAAAGAGGAAAGAAAACCCTAGAAAACAAAGGGCGAAAGTGAGATCAGACAAGGTAAAGTGGATTCTTCTCTTCGTCTTCTTTTTTTCTTTTTCTTTTTTTTTTTTTTTTTGTTGCAGAAGTGGGCCGAACTTAAGGCGTGGGCACGCCGTAAATGAAATGAGATTCTGTCCGTCTAATGGTTGAAGGGCCAGACATGGACGGAGCATAGTGCGTGGTCACGCCCTATCGTGGGAGTACGTCTGCCAGTGGGAGTGAGATGGACAGATGTGAAAAGTGATTATGGCGTGGGCACGCCTTAAGGGAAAATGATGTCTGCCCGTGGGAGTGAGATGGACAGATGTGAAAAGTGATTATGGCGTGGGCACGCCTTAAGGGAAATGATGTCTGCCTGTGTAAATGAGGTGGGCAGATGTGAGTAGGAGATAGGGCGTGGGCACGCCCTATAGTATGACCGCTTCTAAATTTTTTTTTTTTTTTTTGAATAATCACTCCTAAAACAAGTTTAAAGAAGGAAAATAAAGAGAATGAATAATTAAAAATAAATAATAATAATAATAATAACGAATAAATAAATAAAATAAAAATAGAACTATTGGGTTGCCTCCCAATGAGCACCTTTGTTTATCGTCTTTGGCTCGACATTGTTTTCTCGTCTTACTCCTCTTTGTATGTGGGATGTGTCAAATGAACTTCCTCCACTGTAGAGATATCAAATCTGTCAATAAATGGTTTCAATCGTTGTCCATTCACCTTAAAAGTGTTGTTAGTCTCTATATTTTTAATTTCAATAGCACCATGAGGAGAGATACTTACTACCGAATATGGTCCTGTCCATCGAGATTTTAATTTACCGGGCATAAACTTCAATTTGGAATCGAAAAGAAGCACTTTTTGACCTTCAAAGAAGTGTTTTTGCCGACGAAGTTTATCGTGAACAAGTTTAGTCCTTTCTTTGTAAAGCCTTACATTGTTGTAAGCTTCCAAACGAATCTCTTCCAATTCCTGAAGTTGCAACTTCCTCTCCCGTCCAACTTCCTTGGCATCTAAGTTGCATTGCTTGACTGCCCAAAAAGTACGATGTTCAATAGCAATCGGTAAATGACATAACTTACCAAAGACTAATCGGTATGGTGACATTCCAATTGGGGTTTTGAATGCAGTTCGATAAGCCCAGAGTGCATCCTCCAATCGTAAACTCCAATCCTTACGGCTTGGATTTACTGTTTTTTCCAAAATGCTCTTAATCTCACGGTTAGAAACTTTTGCTTACCCATTGGTTTGAGGATGGTATGCGGTAGCTATTCGGTGATTAACTCCATATTTGCGTATTAAAGCTTCCACCGTACGATTGCAAAAATGTGTACCTTGATCACTGATGATCGCCTTCGGTACCCCAAACCTACAGAAAATGTTAGATTTAAGGAAACCTGCAACAACCGTAGAATCATTAGTACGGGTAGCTTTTGCTTCTACCCATTTCGAGACATAGTCTACTGCAAGCAAAATATATAGAAAGCCACATGAACTAGGAAAGGGTCCCATAAAATCCATACCCCATACATCGAAAATTTCACAAAATAAAATTGGGGTTTGAGGCATTTCATCCCTAGAAGATATGTTGCCCATCCTTTGACAATTCACACAACTCTTACAATATTGGTATGCATCCTTAAAGAGTGTTTCCCAATAGAAACCACTATCCAGAATTTTTCTAGCTGTTCTTTTAGGACCAAAATGACCACCGCATGCATGACTATGACAATGAGCAAGAATGGAATGAATTTCATCGTTAGGCACACATCTACGAATGATTTGATCAGATCCTATTTTCCATAAGTACGGATCATCCCAAATGTAGTACTTCGAGTCATTCCTAAGCTTGTTCCTTTGTGCAATACTTAGGTCATGAGGAAGAATCCCAGTTACAAGAAAATTTACAATGTCAGCAAACCAAGGTTCCTTACCTGTCTTACCTTGTAGGGTAAACAATTGCTCATCCGGAAATATTTCAGATATAGGTAAGGATTCTTCTTCTCGCACCAAGAGACTCAAATGATCAGTTACAGAATTTTCAAGTCTCTTCCTGTCCTTAATCTCCCAATCGAATTCTTGCAAAAGCAGAACCCATCAGATAAGTCGTGGTTTTGACTCCTTCTTTGAAAGCAAATATTTCAAGGCTGCATGATCAGAGTAAACGACAACCTTAGATCCTAACAAATAAGATCTAAATTTCTCAAAAGCAAAAACTATGGCAAGAAGCTCCTTCTCAATTGTGGTATAGTTGCATTGCGTTGGATTGAGTGTTCTTGATGCATAGTAAATAGCATGAGATTGCTTCCCTTCCTTTTGTCCGAGCACAGCTCCCACAGCATAGTGACTTGCATCGCACATCAATTCAAAAGGTAGATCCCAATTGGGTGCCTGCAAAACCGGAGCTGAAGTTAGCAAAGTTTTCAATGTATCAAAAGCTTCCTTACACTCATTTCCAAAATCGAATAGAACATCGTGTTGCAACAATCGCGAGAGTGGTTGAGCTATTTTCAAGAAGTCCTTGATGAATCGTCGATAGAAACCTGCATGACTAAGAAAACTTCGAATTTCTCGCACATTAGTAGGATATGACAAGTTAGCAATTAAATCCACCTTGGCTTTGTCAACTTCAATGCCTCTTGAAGAAATTACATAACCTAACACTATTTCCTCCTTCACCATAAAATGACATTTCTCATAATTAAGGACTAGATTAGTGTCAATGCATCTCTTAAGAACTTTACACAAATTATCTAAGCATTGATTGAATGAATCGCCATACACCGTAAAATCATCCATGAAAATTTCGATGCAATTTTCAATTAAATCAGAAAATATACTCATCATGCATCTTTGAAATGTTCCCGGTGCATTACAAAGTCCAAAGGGCATCCTACGATATGCAAATGTTCCAAATGGGCAAGTAAAGGTAGTCTTTTCCTGATCTTCTTGAGCTACAACTATTTGATAATAGCCCGAATACCCATCCAAGAAACAGAAAAACAATTTACCCGCCAATCTTTCTAGCATCTGATCAATGAAGGGTAAAGGGAAATGATCCTTCCGAGTGGCGGTATTTAATTTTCTAAAGTCAATGCACATTCGCCATCCGGTTTGAAGTCTCATTGGTACCAGCTCATTATTCTCATTTTTTACCAATTGAATTCCACTCTTTTTGGGGACAACATGAACCGGACTTACCCATTGACTATCAGAAATAGGATATATAATTCCTAACTCTAATAGTTTCAAAATTTCCTTCAAAACAATATCTTTCATGGTGGGATTGAGTTTTCGTTGAGGTTCTCTTACCGGTTTGGAATCGGATTTGAGTAGAATGTGATGCATACACACAGAAGGGCTGATACCTTTTATGTCTGCCAAGGTCCATCCAATAGCCATCTTGTATTCTCTCAATACCCGCATTAAGCTCTCTTCTTGATTTTCGGTCAAGTCCTTGGCTATGATTACTGGCAGGGTTTCGTTGTCACATAAGTATGCATACTTAAGATGTTCAAGTAAAGGCTTCAACTTGAGCTTTGGGGCCTGCATTGTAGAAGGAAGAATTTTCTCGTTAGAAAAAGGTAATGGTAGGAAATTACTGACTTGCCTGAGGGGTAACTCCGGTGTAGACTGCAAAGCCATGATATTTTCCTCGGTGTCTTCATCTCGAGTTACCTCGGTTTGTTTATCTGTCCATCCCTTTTTCAGCACAAGATCAAGTTTATCAAGTACCAAATGTTGTTCAACATTCTCATTCACAACAGAGTCAATAATGCTAACATGAAAAATGGATTCCGAATCATCTGGATGTTGCATGGCATGAAAAATATTAAATGTAACAATCTCTCCATCAAATTCAAATGACAAGGTTCCTTTATCAACATCAATCTTAGTTTTTGCTGTTTTCATAAAAGGCCTTCCAAGCAATATGAGAGCAGGGTTTGGTGAACAAGCGTCATCTATGTCAATGATATAAAAATCAACTGAAAAAATTAATTCATTGACCTTGACTAAGACATCTTCAACAATTCTCTCAGGATACGATGTGGACCTATCAGCTAATTGTATGATCACATTAGTCTTCTTCAAATGTCCTAAATTCAAGTACCTAAAAACAGTTAAGGGCATAACATTGATTGATGCACCTAGGTCAAGCATTGCCTTTTCTATACTCTTAACCCCTACGATTATTGGTATGGTGAACATACTAGGGTCCTTACACTTAGGGGGTAATTTTCTTTGGATGATTGCTGAAACATTCTCATTAACACAAATCTTATCACTGTCCCCTAGTTTTGTCTTCCTAGTGCATAGTTCTTTGAGAAATTTTGCATACCTTGGCACTTGTCGGATCGCATCCAAGAGCGGGATGTTGATTTCCACTTTTCGAAAAGTATCTAAGATTTCCTTCTCCTCATTCTCTTTCTTCGATCTTGCTAACCTGCCAGGAAAAGGAGGTGGAATTACAACTCTAGTCTTAGAAGTATCGGTTTCTTCACTTACCTTTGTGGCCGATTCAGTCAATTTTGATGTTTTATTTTGTTCGACCTCTTTGTTTTCTTCAATTGTTGATGAGTCGTCCTGCATTTTCCCTTCATTCTTGACTGCCATAGCACTCACGTTTTCTCTCGGGTTGATTTCTACTTGAGAAGGTAGTTTCCCATTATTTTTCTCCATTCGATTCACGGTCGTTGCCGATTGGACATCTGGTTTTCCAAGTTTTTTATGTTGGTTCTTGTCTCTAGTTGAAATCGTTGGTTCTCCTGTTGCAACCGTTGGGTTTCCTGTTGAAACAATTGAGTGCTGTTAGCCAAACTTTTAACAATTTCTTCTATAGATATACCTTGATTTGAGGAGGGTTGATGCGATTGAAATTGTTGTCGATGTTGCTGTTGAAACCCTTGTTGTCGATTCCCATAACTAAAATTTAAATGATCCTTCCATCCAGGGTTATAGGTGTTTGAATAGGGATCATACTTCCGTTGTGGTTGTCCCGGAAATCCTCCAATTGCATTCATTTGTTCGCTGCACTCCTCTTGAAGAGTAGGACACATATCGGTTGGGTGTCCCATGTTCGAGCAAACACCACATGCTTTCACTTGTTGGCTTTGTCCTACAACCAACCTTTCCACAATCGAAGTTAGAGAATCTATTTTATGTTCGAGAGAAGAACTACTCACCTCATTGACCCTTTTTGGGGCCTCATGTCTCCCTCCGAATTGTTGGGCATTGGCTGCCATGTTTGAGATCAAGTTTCTCGCATCATCGGGTGTCTTATTCACCAATGCTCCTCCGCTCGCAGCATCGACATGTTCCGTTCCATTGGGGAAAGACCTTCATAGAAATATTTGATCAACAACTGCTCTGGAATTTGATTTTGAGGACAGCTAGCACATAGTTGTTCAAATCTTTCCCAATATTCGTATAAGGTTTCCCCATTGTACTGCCTTATTCCACAAATTTCCTTTCTAATAGTAGCTGCACGAGACGCTGGAAAAATTTTTTCTAAAAACATTCTCTCCAAGTCAGGCCAAGTAGTAATAGAGCCAGAAGGCAAATAAAAGAGCCAATTCTTGGCCTTATCTATCAAGGAAAAAGGAAAAACAACGAGTTTAAGTTGCTTTTCGGTTACTCCCTGTGGTCTCATGGTGGAACAGACGATGTGGAACTCCTTAAGATGTTTGTGAGGATCTTCCCCTGCAAGACCATGAAATTTAGGCAATAAATGAATCAGTCCAGATTTTAATTCGAATGGAGTTGTAATATTGGAAAAATTAATGCACAAAGGATGCTGATTAAACTCAGGAGTTGCCAACTCCCTTAAAGTCCGTTGAGCTGCCATGTTTGTTTCTTTGACCTCCTTTTCTTCAACGTCAACGTCTGAGTCTAAGAGTTGGTTGGCAAGATTGTTTCCTAGTGATGAACTTGCTGTCTTCTTTACTTCTTGAGTCTCCTTTTTCAGTTTTCGGGCTGTTTTCTCGATCTCTGAGTCAAACACAAGTTCACCTGTACGAACAGAACGAGGCATATACCAAAAAAAATATGAAAGTAAAATTTTAAAAGAAATAAATCTATCAACACCGTTCCCCGGCAACGGCGCCAAAATTTGGTGTGTCGTCAAACAACCAAAAATAAAATACCTATTTCAAACAATACGAATATAGCGCGAGTAGGGTTGTATCCACAGAGAACGGTAGATCTATTTCTTTTAATAAAAATGAAAATAAAATATGGGGGATTTTGATAAAATAATCTAAAATAACTAAGCAAACAAATCACTGAAAATGTACTAAAATAAAATGATGAGATAATATCAATCAAAGGAAAAGATATCAATTAAGATAAAACCTAGCCAAAGGAGTTATTTCCGCCTTGATGTATTTGATTGATTATCGATACAAAAATTACTCGATATTATGCGAATAAATTGGTTATAGTCACTAAGTACCACGAAGCGACCAATCTCTCCGTACTTCTTCGGTAATCAAGATCCCATCGTTAATTACTTCCCCAATCGAAAGACAACCCAAGAGACCCCCGTTGGATTTAATGTTCCGACAGCATTAAGATCTAGAGAGACTCAATTCTAATCAGTAAATTCCAATCTGGATTTATTTAAATTAGATTAGCTAATCTCTTGACATAAATCCTACCGCTTGCGAGACCATAAAATTATGTCAATTACCACTCTATTAAAAATACACAAACTTTGCTACTTTTAAATGGTTGTAGAATATTCTAGGGTTATTAAATATAGGCATCTATTTAACAATCTCAAAACAATCATAAACACTAAGCATAGAGATTAAATAAATACCCACAAATATCAAGCAAATAAGATCATTTAGATCTCACAATCATCATTCATCAAAGCTTCAATAATTTTTTGACTAGAAAAGAAATTAGAATGAAAACATAATGGAAAAGAACTCACAATAAAATAATTATTGTTTCTAAGAAAATGAAGAAAAGAACAAGGAATTCTCTCTCCCGGTGGAAGGCAGCAACCTCCTTTTTTTTCCTGTTTTCTGCACACCTCAAGAAGTCACTAATACAAAACTTAAATATCTCCTCTCATGGGTGTGCGGCTGGAAACCCTAAAGGAATAGTAATTCCTACAATTTTACCTTAGTAAAATTATTCCATAATATTCTCTAAAATTGAATAAAATATTCTAAAAAATAAAATCCTAAAAACTTCAAGTAAAATAAAATAATTACAACGATTCAAAATTTCACATTTCTAAATATTAGGAATGAAGAATAAAATCTTCAAAAGTCTTGTATTTCTCCTTGAATTCAGCGTGCCCACGTGCTAATGAAGAGTCACTTCTTTCTGTTCTTTTATCATTGCATAATTGCTCCAATTAAGTCTCTTTTTCTTCATATTTCTCCCCGCCTTTTGTCTGATTAATCTAACACATCAATCACCACAATTAGTGTAATATTTTCTCAAAATAATGCAAAAATCAATTACAAATATTACACTTATTTTGTTCCTATCACATACACTTTGAGTTTGTGATAAATTGGTATTACAATAATTGTTCCTTGGCCATACAAAGAATCAAATGGCAGATAGTAAGACAAAAGATCCCCGAGGACCAACTCAGAAAACAAGAAGCTAAACTTCAAGAACATGAATAAATCTCAAGAATATTGACCGCAAGTCAACAAGAAATTCAAAAATATGTACTAAAAACTAGATGAGCAAAATCAAAAATTAGAAGTTTTATAAAAAGTGTGGATGCCAGATTTTGTTCAATCATCAAAATGTTAAATAAAGAAAAGACAGAAGAAATAGAAAATGATAGAACTTCAAAATCACCCATTCTACCAACTCCAACAGCAGGTAAACTAAGACTAGAAATCGGGTTCCACTTATCGAAGAAAAATTCTTTTAATCGTGTTCTTGTTAAATCTCTCATGAATTAAACTTTCATTGATCATTGGGGAAAATTCTAAAATGTGGCTGAGAAAATGTCATAACTTTTTTAATATTTTTCAAATCCGAGCACATGTATGAGCTGATACCATTGATATGTACCTAGAATAGAATGTGGAAATTTGGTTTCAAGAGGTGAAATTTGTCAAGAAAGACGTGCACTAGGAAGAGTTTTCCAAACTTCTTTACGGTGTTTAGAAGTCAAAGGAACTCTGGATGTAGTTGAAGAGTTCAATAAACTATACTAACATAGATCAATAGCAGAATATCAAGAAAAATTTAAGGAGCTCTGATCCCTCATGCTCCATACAAATCCCAAACTAATAGAAACATACTTCAATTTTATCAATGAAATTAAGGATGAAATCAAGTCAATACTTAAAATGTTTAAACCCACAACTTTACACAAGCCTTTGAGATTGGAGTTGGCTAAACCCACAACACTTCAAGAACAATCATTGGAAGCTGGCTAAACAAAGGGATACTAGCCTAAATAGGAGTTGGGACCCCGGAGAAACTAAAATTGGGATCAAGAATTTGGGAGAAACAACGATCACTTCCAAGAACATTGCATATAAAGGAAAAGAAGTATCAAGTGGCGTTGAATTTGAAAACAGAATGAATATTCATAATTTCATCTTAAGAAATGTAGTTTAAAAGAGCTAATAATGTGTACTTCAAATGTGGAGATAAATATATATCAGGATATCAATACAAGCCTTAACGTACTGATAGTAGCAAAAGAAGAGAAAGGATTGGATTCTGAAAATCAGTCTATCATCCGATGATGGATTAATTTCAGCTCGAAAGAGTTCATTTTAGAAGATATGAGTTTTATTTTTACCTTATATCTTAAAAAATAAGGATATTTTAAAAAGAAAATTTATAATAATCAATAACTATTTTGAATAATAACGATTAGTTTTGTATGGTTAAAAATCAATTTAATCGATCAATAAACAAACAAAAAGTGTTAGATGTTATTAGAACGGTTAAAATTAAATGAACAAAATGTATAAATATGACAAACCAAGAAGAAAATGAAAAATATGATCGTCGAGTTCTCTCCGGCTCTGTTGTGTCCCCCCCCCCCCCCCCCAAAAAAAAACCCGTTCGCTATCCCTCTCTCCTCCCCTCTTGAGCTGGTTCGTGACAGTCACCCTCTCCAGGTTTCAAAAGTTGGGCCTCGAGTCGAGGGAGTCCTGATATTGGACGATTGAATGAATGAACGAAGTATACAAGCTGCACTCTCAACTCATCAAATCAGGCCTCCACCATGACCCTCTCTCTCTTCGTCGTCTTCTGTTCGTCGCCTGCTCTGCTTCTGCCTCTGCATCTTATGCTTCCTCTCTCCTCTTCTCCTCTCAATCTCCCGACACCGTCTCCTGGAACACCATTATCAGATTTCTCTCTCACTCTGCCCCTTCCCATTCTCTCTCCCTATTCTCTCACATGCGCTCCAATTCCATCTCTGTCGACCACTTCACCTTCCCTTTTGTTCTCAAGTCCTGTTCTCACCTCCACCTTGATCGTCGAGACCTCCATTCCCTGATTTTAAAGCTGGGATTCGATTCCGACATTTACGTCCAGAATTCGCTGATTAGCTTTTATGGGTCTTGTGGGTTTGTTGCATTTGCGCTTAAGATGTTCGAGGAAATGCCCCAAAGAGATTTGGTTTCATGGTCCTCGATGATTTCATGTCTTGTGAATAATGGGCTCGCTTTCCTAGCCTTGAATACGTTTCGGCAGATGCAGGTTGATGGAAATGTGAAACCCGACGAGGTCACTGTTGTTAAGGTTATATCTGCAGTTTCGAGCTTGGGGGCTTTGGAGTTGGGTAGGTGGGTTCATACCTTCGTTCGTAGAAATGGGTTGAGAATTACTGTTAAACTGGGTACTTCGTTGATCGACATGTATTCACGATGTGGGTCGGTCGAAGAGTCAATGAGAGTGTTTGATGGCATGCAGGAAAAAAATGTTTTGACTTGGACAGTGTTGATTAACGGGCTTGCGGTGCATGGACACGGTAGGCTGGCGCTAAGTGTTTATAATGAGATGAAGACTTCCGGTTTGAAACCGGATTATGTTACCTTCACTGCAGTTTTGGTAGCTTGCAGTCATGGTGGTCTTGTTGAAGATGGATGGCAGATTTTTAAGAGCATTAAGAATGATTACAACTTGGAGCCACTTCTCGAGCATTATGGTTGTATGGTTGATGTGCTTGGTCGTGCAGGGTTCCTTTGTGAAGCCTATAAATTTGTGAAAGGAATGCCAATAAGGCCAAATTCCATTATTTGGAGGACACTGCTTGGTGCTTGTGTGAGTCATCACAATCTTGATTTGGCAGAGGAAGTGAATTGTAGGATTCGTGAGCTTGATCCTTATCATGATGGTGATTATGTGTTACTGTCAAATGCTTATGGTGGAGCTGGTAGATGGGTCGAAAGAGCAGGACTGAGAACCTCAATGACAGAGAAAAGGATCAGCAAGAAACCCGGTTATAGTTTGATTAATATGGACCAGGAGGTCCATGAATTTGTTGCAGGAGATAGTTCCCATCCGCAAGCCAAGGAGATTAAAGATTTCTTGGCTTCAATAATTGACGGGCTGAGATCTTCTGGCTATACTCCGCAGACATCTGCTGTATTGTATGACATTGAAGATGAGGAGAAGGAGCACAATATTGGATACCATGGTGAGAAGTTGGCAGTGGCTTTTGCTCTTCTTAATTTCGGGCATAGAAAGAGGATCAGAGTTATGAAGAATCTTCGAATTTGTAATGATTGCCATTGTTTCATGAAGCATGTCTCTATTATGTTTGATATAGAAGTCATTGTCCGTGATCGAAATAGATTTCATCGTTTTGTGAATGGTTCGTGCTCTTGTAGTGATTACTGGTAATAGCCAACTCATTCAAGATATTACCTGCTGCTACTTGCCGATTGTGCTGCCACTTGCATATACTTCCCGTTTTTACATGCTTTATTTACTTGGCTCGAGTCTTTGCTTTCCTTGGATTCAAGAAACAAAAATCCCAATAATAAAATTTGAATATGAGTATTGCAGCACCAAATGTGAGCATGCCCCTGCCCCCCGGGGAGGGGGTTGAGGGGGTACAAGAGGAAGGAATAGTGCTGGGAAATCCATGACAGACTTCTGATGTAAATTTTCTTCGATATGATATGCCATCCTAGGTCGTTAGATTTCATCTCTTCTTCCTCGTTTGCAATCTTTAATCTTCCTTTCGTCTAGAATCTGCTACTTCAGTTTTCTATGATTTCCGTCAACAAGGGGAGTTCTAAATCTTAAATTTTGCTTGGGATTTCCTTCAAAAAGTCGCATTGATTTGTCCAGTTGAACTCCCAGATCAATCATATGGATGCTTACCTTATAATGCCATCTATTTAGATTGTGTATAAACAATTTTTTGCACATGAGTGACACAACAAATTAAGAATTTTGGACAGATGATTGAATTGCACTTGACCTAGTCGCAAATACCATAAATTGGAGAAATTAAGGTGGCACGGCGCGCAACTTACTTCGGAAGAAAAGTGCATCAATAGATCCCATCTCGTGGCTTAATAACAATTTCAATTAGTTTGCTATCCAAGTAAATTAGTAAACTTATCATTCGATTGCATGTAAATTATTAAGTACAACAGTTACAAGTAAAATACTATTATTGGACTACTTGGAAGACTAATGGTGTGAATCTTTTGCCAAATTTGATTCCCAAGGTGACATGATTTGGGAGTCCGCTAGCAAATTTCCATTATCACCTGAGCAGAGTGTTTTTCAAGTATGTTAGAATTCAAAAGTTTTATTTGAGGCCTGAAATGGGAGACTGGGTTGATTGTGGTGGAAGGTTGTGATGATTGTGAATGCTGTTGTTTGAGGTAGTGCCACTCACTAGGATTAAGCTTTCAATTATTGTGGACACTTTGTGGATATAAGCTGATCATCTCTCATTTCCTTCTGTACCTCCAATTCAAAACAACAACTGTGCAACGAACGAAACATCCTGGTCTTCAAATTTATGACTGCGGGATTTGGAAGGCACCATTCAACCCATTGGCTACCAAGAATTTATATCCCTAGTGCCATTTGTGAGACCTGTGTTTTGTGCATAGACATGATATCAGATATTTGTTATCTTGTGGATATACTACTCAGTTAAATGGAGTTGTAGAGATAAAAGATAGAATTACGAAGGATATGGTTAGCGATGTATGTTGCATGGTAAGCAATTTCCTATAAGTTTTTTGGGCCAAAGTTGTTGCTTGTGCTAATAATGTGTTGAACAGGTGTCCTACAAGGAAAGGCCCCACAGGAATCTTGGAATGGCAGAAAACCGAACATTGGTCACATGAAAGTGTCTGGTTTCATTAGTTATGCACATGTGTGGGATGCATTAAGGAAGAAGCTGGATGATAAGGCAGACAAATGCATTTTTATTAGGTATAGTCATGAGAAAAATGGTTACAAGTTATGCGATTTGAAGTCCAGAAAAATAATTGTCAGCAGAGATATTGCTTTTGATGAAATGCAGGTTTGCCAACTTGTTAATGTAGTGGATAATGTTATTGGCAACCGCAATGATCCCTTCAATGGTGATGATATTGAGATGGTTCACCTTGCATTGTTTGTTGATTGATATGTCATAGCATACCACGAGGCTGCTAAGGATGCATGTTGGGTTCATGCGATGGATGAAAAAAGAATAAGACAAATAAAGGCTAAATGAATAGATAAAAGATAATAAGAAGCATCCTAAATGTTTTTTTTTTGGGGGGGGGGGGGTGGTTTGGGTTTTCTCATAAAAGAAATAGTTAAATAAAAATTTTTGAATATTTGTTTCCATTACAACTATATTCATCAATAAAATAAAATAAATCCAGAATTCCAATTAATATAAAAAACAATTAATGATATTTAAATTTAAAAAATTTTGAATTGATTAAAATATTTTTCGAATCAATTAAAATATGTATATTAAGATGGACTACCATCTAAAATTTAATAAATGTAATGCTTCAATCCATCCACAAAATATAATTCTATTTATTTATTTAGTAAATCGAACTTCTCCGACTTTTACCACAATACTCCAACAGCTGCTCTTGGCCGAATATATAGAAGACGCGCTTAGGAGTGAGCAAGGTCAAGGAAACAAATTGGCTTCTCCTCTCCTCCACTCTGAAAAGAGATGTATCCCTTCACATTAAAAATCTTTCTTTCATGCACTTCCTTAATTTCACCATAGATTTATCTCTACATCTTTAAAATTGAATCAGGAAATATTAGACCTCACATGTAGTATTGTAAACAGTAATCCTTCAATTCAAAATTAGGATGATTAATGAGGCAGATTAAGAAGGCTCAAGGACCTCTCCTTCTAAGACTTGTGCCACAGCGCATCAACAAAATATATTTTAAAATATTTTCTATATCCTAAATTTAGGTTTTATCTTGTTAGTAAATTCCCTTTAGTTGGAGTATTTTAAAATTTGTATTCTAATAAATCCAATATAATTTTTTTCATATTGGATTGCACCTAACCGGTGGGTGTTGCATCTGTGGGTCAAAAGTAATACTTGAGATGGTGGTTTTCCCTTTTTTGTCGGATCCTAATGTTTTGACAAAATAATTATCGTATTTTGAAATGGGAGATTAAAGCAAGGCCACGAGGCCTCATATACACTTCACAATTATTGCAAAACAAGGATGCCGTGCGGATGCGAAGCATGCAAAAGTCTAGCAAGGGACCGAATTTTGGTGCATTATCCAGCATTTGAATGGCCCTAAATGAATCCCATTTCACCCTCCATGGCTTTATTACTTTTTCCATCGTTAAAGAAAAAAAAGAAAAAAAAAAAAAAAAAACCTTATTCCTTGTACAAAGAGGCAACCCACCCCACCTTTATGTAAATCACCAAAACTTCACTTGCTGGCCGGAGGAAGGTCAGCGAATTCATGGGATTGGGAAGCCTTTCTCTTCAGCTCTATTACAATTCCAGGTACCGTACTCTCTCTCTCTCTCTCTCTCTCTCTCTCTCTCTCTCTCTCTCTCTCTCTCTCTCTCTCTCTCTCTCTCTCTCTCTCTCTCTCTCTCTCTCTCTCTCTCTCTCTCTCTCTCTCTCTCTCTCTCTCTCTCTCAATTGTTTATCTATTTCTCTATTGTTTGAAATTTAAAGCATTACCCAATTAGGAATAGTCCCTTTGAATTTGGATGTGGGTGGGTGGTGGAGGGGGTTGTTACGGTGGAGAGCCACTCAAGGTACGCAATAAAGATATTTTATTAATTTAGTTTTGATTTTTTTTAATATAATAGGATTGGTGGAGAATCTGGGAAAGCGGAATTGAGAGTGAAGTTGACGAAACACCGCAATTTTCCAAACAAAAACCGACTTTCCTCCTCTGGTCGGCACTTCTCTTCCTACTAGTAACTACTACCAGTCTCTCTCTCTCTCTCTCTCTTTCTGTAAGTACCTTTCTTGCTCTTTCTTACTCTAGCTGGCTCTTTGACATTTGTTGATTGGATTTGTATAGTTGTCGTGCGAGTTTGTCGGAGGTGTGGGCGGAGGAATTGGTAAAGAAGATGGAGGAAAGGAGGTTTGATGGGGAGGCGGCAAATGTGATGCTGAAGGAGCTGAGAGAGAGTTTCAAGAGTGGGAAAACTAAGTGCTATGATTGGAGGGTGGAACAGTTGAAGGGAATTGCTAAGATGGTTGAGGAGAAAGAGAATGATATTCTCCATGCTCTTCATCTTGACCTCTCTAAACCTTCTTTAGAAGCTTTTGTCTCTGAGGTTCTCTCTCTCTCTCTCTCTCCAACCAAATAACTAAGTATAGCATAACATAAGATTTGGAAAATCCAGTTGATACGTAGATTTGGATATTAGTGATTTGTTGCTTCTGCATAGGTAATATAATAACATCAGCATATATAACTTTAAATTGCAGATTTCATTGACAAGATCCTCCGTTCAGTTGGCGCTTAAAAAATTGAATTCTTGGATGAAACCACAAAAGGTAAATTTGTTGGAAAATTTTGTACAATATATTAATTATAGCATTAGTTGTTTTTAAACTATTTTTAATTAAAATGGTTTGATCGATTATATCGGTCTAATATAGAAAGATTAAATTTTTTAATAAGAAATAGTTTGAAAATAGAGTTAATACAGTCAATGTTACCACGTTGCCGATAAAATTTTTTTAATCAGAAATAGTTTATAATGTCTGTACAATATTTATTATTTATATTTTTAACTTTAAAATTGGGATTTAGCCAAATTTAGTGTAGATCATTTGAATCGTGGTACATTTAAAAAAATTTATATATATATATATATATATATATATATTTGCAGGCAAAAACATCAATGACAACCTATCCATCATCAGCGGAAATCGTGTCAGAGCCATTGGGTGTTGTACTGATTATTTCAGCCTGGAACTATCCATTTTGTATGTGAGAAATCTTTTTTATTGTAGTTATTTCTTTTACAAAATTCTAGGCAAATCTCCGGGGAATTTGAAAAGTATTACCATGCATTTTAACAGTGTTATCAATTGATCCTGTGATCGGAGCTATTGCAGCCGGTAACGCGGTTGTCTTAAAACCATCAGAACTTGCACCTTCTACTTCTCTCTTTTTTGCAACATATTTGAAGCAGTATGTTGATGAATCTGCCATTAAAGTTGTTGAGGGTGCTGTTCCTGAAACCACTGCTCTTTTGGACCAGAAATGGGATAAGATATTTTATACAGGTTTTCTTCAGCTCATTGTGAATTTGAAGAATAACGCTAGACAAACTCAATCACTAAAATAATCAGAATTTTTTAAAATTATATTATTTTAAATCCGTCGAAATATCTTTGATATTAAATAAAAATAGACAATGATAAAATTTGGTCCATTTAATCTTTTACTTATTTGATCATTCTAATGCTCGAGCTCAATCAAATATGCAGGAAGTGGAAGAGTTGGACGGATAGTTATGTCTGCTGCCGCAAAGCACCTAACTTCTGTAGTGCTAGAGCTTGGAGGAAAGTGTCCTGTAGTTGTTGATTCAGACATCAATGTACAAGTAAGAAAAAAATTTCCCATTTTTGTTCCTTGAATCTTACCCATTTGTGCACTAGCAGTGTACTTAAGCATGACCAAGAACCCGCGTAAGAGTTTCAGTAAGAAGACTGGGCCCGACTATTGGGCTCGGCCTGGGCCCACAACTTGTCCAATAAGGCCCGGTCCAAGCCCGCCTGATACTCTTGTCCATTCTGTAGTATATTTTGTGAATGAATTATCTTCATAATAATTAATCAAAGGTTGCTGTGAGGAGAATAATTGCTGGCAAGTGGGGATGTAACAATGGACAAGCCTGCATTGCTCCTGATTATCTCATAAGTACAAAAGATTTTGCTCAGAACTTGGTAAGAGTATATTTCCTCTTGTTTTCTTTTTTCTTTTTCATTTTTTTCTCCTTTTCTCATATGATTTATTTATTTATTTATTTTCATTTTCATGCATGCAGATAGAGGTCTTCAAATCGGAACTAAGTGAATTCTTTGGGGAGAACCCAATGCAATCCAAGGACCTATCCCGCATTGTAAACTCAAACCATTACAGACGCTTGACAAAGCTCTTGGATGAGGATGGGGTTGCTGATAAAATTATTGTTGGAGGTCAAAGGGACGAAAATCAATTGTTAGTTCTATACATCTATACTCATCCCTTGTCCTTATTTCATCTCTAGGGCATTTCTTGACTAGCTTCATCAATGTGCACATGCAGAAAAATAGCTCCTACCATATTGTTGGATGTTCCTGCAGACTCTGCCATCATGAATGAGGAGATATTTGGGCCATTACTACCCATTGTTACGGTGAGTAGGGGCGCCATTTTACTACATTCTTCGTTAGTTTCTCTCTATTGATAGATCAGACTTGGAAACTTTTAGTTTGGAGTACAGAATATAAGGGACAAGTACAACATAAACAACATCATGTTTAGTTTGCAGAGACGGAGAAAAATAAAGTATTATCTCAACGACAAAAATGAGCCAAATTACAAAAAAAAAAAAAAAAAAAAAAAAAAAAAAAAAAATTAATGATTTTTTTCCCAATCTTGCCTTCATACATCTGTCACAATTCTTGTTTGATCCTTTCTATTTCTATCATGTTTTATCTTTACTAATTCCTACTTTCTATTCTATACTCTTAATTTTGACCCGTGAGTCTAACACCTTGAATATGAATATATTTAAATAAGTGGATTTGAGATTTCTCATCCTTTTGACAATCCACACTCATCAAAAAGATCATGTATAAGAAAACTAGTTGTACAATCCGGCCGGGACATGGCGCTGAGAGTCTTTAGCTATGCCTAACATGGCCTTACCCTTAAGCTCGGCACGCCATCGTGTGCTTAGAGGTCTCTTTTTGTATTGTATTGTGACGATGAATAATTTTGTAACTTCAGATTGAGTTATAGTTCATTTGCATTTATTTGCATTGCTTACTTTATACTTCCTTGGGGTGTGAAAATGTCTAGTAGATCAAATTTTAAAAAGCATTCACTTCTATCAGCCGGGCTAAAGAAATCTTACAAGATTTATTTTTCTTCTTTCTTCTGCGGACTAGGTTGAAAAAGTGGGAGACAGCTTTGATGTGATAAAATCAAAAAGTAAGCCACTTGCAGCATATATTTTCACCACTAACAAGCAACTCAAAAAGGATTTTGTTGATAACATCTCTGCGGGTGGAATGCTTATTAATGACACAGTACTACATGTAAATGAAGCTCTCTCAATTCTTTTAGGTTTTTGGACCAAATTATATATATGTCAAGCCATTACAAAACTTCATGACTTGCAGCTTACTGTTCCAACATTACCATTTGGAGGAGTTGGGGAGAGTGGAATGGGATCATATCATGGCAAATTCTCTTTTGATGCATTCAGCCACAAGAAGGCAGTTCTGTACAGAAGTTTTGAGGGAGATG
Source organism: Dillenia suffruticosa (assembly GCA_033439265.1). Taxonomy (NCBI): domain Eukaryota; kingdom Viridiplantae; phylum Streptophyta; class Magnoliopsida; order Dilleniales; family Dilleniaceae; genus Dillenia; species Dillenia suffruticosa. The sequence goes on along the minus strand of JAVTVX010000027.1, from coordinate 11,040,182 downwards.
CAGCTGTCAGATACCCACCTTACACAGCCAAAAAGCTAAAACTTTTGAAAGCCTTGACGAGTGGCAACATATTTGGCATTATTTTTGCTTTGATGGGTTTGTCAAAGGATTGATAAGATAACAAACCCAAGACAAGCCTCTCACCTGTTTTATGTGACAATGTAATGCTTTTGACTGGATGTGAAGTTGAATGGCTCTCGCTTTCTCTATTGGGCGAGAGGGTATCTCATTCACCTAGATACATCAACATTTGGGCAACTTTTGTGGCAAGAAACTTATTTTTATTTATTTATAATATTTTTTTACTAATTCTTTTTATATAAAAAAAAATTACTACTATAACTTAATTTTTTTTCTATAAAAATTTTAAGAAAAAAAATTCTAGTAAATTTCAATTAAATTTGATTTTAACTTTGCGAAAACACCTGCACCAGTTTAACCTTGGGGGACAGGGTGTTGTGAAATCTGCACTTCCATTGGTCAAATCCTTGTGCTCCTTGTTTGGGTTCTTCATAGGTGGCTAAAATGTTGTTGCGGCTGTAAGGACTTATCCGAACAAAATATTATCAATACATAAACCATAGAGCTATAGATATACGTTTCAAATTACTAAAAAAATTACAAATAATTGAAAATATCAATCAAAAGAAAATATATTTGAATTTATACATTTTAGATCTCTTTTGATGAATTCTAGTGGGTGTTGAATGCAAGCCTTCACGAATCCCAAGTTAGGAGCAATATTTCAGATCTTTGTATTCTTCCTAAAGAATTTTTAATTGATGGGATGTTAGAAATAGAAAGTACACCAGATCTCACACCACGACGCCTATTTAAAGACAATTGTATTATATTTTAATATTTCTACCTAAACCCACAAATAGGGATTGTCTTTTAAATTTTAACTACTTCAAAATCCAAAATTAACTAAAATTTTAGTAGATCACTTTCACATAAATTCATCTTATATGACAGTTTAAATACATAATTATTTTATATATTAAGCCAACGTTAAATTAAAAATCCATCAATTTTTCACTTGAACTATATGTATATTTTTATATATAACTGAAATGAACTCAATTTTACTATCAATATCAAAATGTATCTATAACCAATCACGTCTATCAATCATATCAACATAGGATCAAAGCGACCTTTGTTATATTTATCTTAACTCGACTCGTGAATGCTCAAGTAAGCCAATACAACCAAATGACACAAATAATGATGTGAACGTGCAGTATGGAAATTGCATACAATGTTATCTATAACGTATCTATTTTCAATTGATCCTCCATGAACTAGTGAGATCAACTGTATATAATATTAGAGTGTGATCTAAAAACTGAATTCTTATTCCCACTTAAAATAATCTCAAAATATCTTAAATTGAAATAATAAAAAATGTCTATATTAGATGAAAATCTAAAATCACAAATTTTCAGTGAAACTGAATATCCTGAAATGATATGATACCCATACGAATAGTGTGCATATAAACTTTTTGAGTGGCAATCACTTAGTAAACAGATCCGTAATTATAGAGTTTGTACCAATGTATTCTATAAAAAACTATCCATTATGAATTTTTTTCTTAACAACTAGAAACTTGAAATCTATATCTTTTGGCCTTGTCGAGTTTCTGTCGTTATTGAAATATAAAACTGTTGACTTATTATTATAAAATTATTTGAGTGGTCTATCAATTCCAACCACCATATGTAGATCTATGACAAAATTTTACAGTCATATTTTATGGTTGAATGTCTTATAACATGCTATCCCGATATAGATTTTATACTACCCTAACATTCAGTAAAATCAGAGTCAGTATATTAATGATTTAAAACTGATTTGACCATCAATATATGAGCATGTGTTCTTTTTGTTCTCTGTAAGTACCACAAGATCTGTTTGGATACCTTCCAATGGTCTACTCTTCGGTTACTTAAGTATTTACCCAACATTCTCATAACGTATACAATATCCGAATGCATACCAACCTAAAGTATACATCAAACTCTATACTGCTAATGCATAAAGAATCTTCTATATTTCCCTTTACTTAAGGTCATTCTTAAGATAATAGTTGAGAATAAACATGTCTCCCTTATGTATGAGGGTATTTTCTAGTTTATAATTTTGAATATCATATTTTTTGAGAATCTCTTTGACATATAAAATTAGAAAAAATATCTAATTCCACACAACATGTGATATACACATTTACCAATCGAATTTATCTCAAAATGTAATGAGATGGTAACTTGATAAAATGTAAAATACCACTGTCAAAATGCCTAACTTTCACAGATCTTCTTAATGGTATAGGTTCTGGAGATGGTTGAGTTTGTTTTTCCGAAATGGAGTATTCCAATATTGTCCTAATCTGTTGTGTTTTTTATTTTATCAAGAAAATCCTTGAATAGGAACCAAAACACCTGTAGGAATATTTATATATTTTTCTTCAAAAACAATGTTTCTAACTGTATCTTCCCCCCCCCACAAACTTAACATCCTAAAATAAACTAGAAATTTCCGAATTCAAATATAACTTTATTTGTAGGATCATAAAATTTATATCTCTTAAATCTTTCAAAATACCCTATAAAATAGCAACTCACCATCCTGACATCCAGTTTACTTTCATTAGGCTAGAAAGGTCTACTTTTAGCTGAACAACATCAAAGTGCAAATGCTTTATACCAAGATGTTTCCTTATCCAGAACTCGTAAAGGGTCTTGGTGGTTGTTTTAGTGAAAATTTTATTGAGAATATATGCTACAATCTTAGTTACTTCTCCCCAGAATAACTTAGGTAAGAGTCTTGTTTCATCTTTAGCAACACAACTCATGACAGGTGAGTCAGACATGATATACTATGGGGCGATATCCTATTTCTTTTAGAAGAGAGTGAATGGTTTTGGACATTATTCACCTAATACGTCTTTTCTGCCATAATACTATCCATCGTGGGTAGATATGATACTCTTAATCATTTTACTGAGTTAGTTTTCAACTTCGACCTTATAAATTTTGAATATGTCCGATGACTAAGATTTTATTCGTAAGGAAACATAAGTAACCATATCGTAAAAAATTATCTATGAACGTGATAAATTATCATTAAACATGCCAAGAAATTCATAGTAATGATCCATATATATCCATATGTATTAGTTTTAAGATATACAAAGTCAATTTGACTTTATATCAGATTTTGTTGGTCTGTTTTCCCTTTATATCTTGTGTACTTAAATGCAAGGATTCATTAAACTAAACAGTGGTATCAAGCAAAAATAGATTATCAAATCTTGATGAAAAACTGGAACCATCCAATTTGGATTCAAGAAATAAACCAACTTTTCCATTTCCAAAGGAACAAGTAAGACCCGATTTGTTCTATATAAAAATAGAAATCAAATTTTGTCTAAAAGATCGAACCACAAAAGTTTCTTTGAGATCTAAATGGAAACCAGATTTCAACAAAAATCTAAATTTTCTTATAGTTTCAATTGAAACTTTATTGTCATTACCTATATAAATGTATCTTTCACTATCAATTGATGATCAACAATTTAGACAACTTTGCATAGATACACTAATATGAGTAGTAGCAATAGAATCTAACCGCCAAGTGTGTTTTAGTGCCAAAGTCAAATTAATCTCAGAACAAACCAAATTAAGAAATATAGTTGCATCCTTATCCTGTTTTCTTATCTTGGCTTTCTTATTTTTGGTTGTCAAATATTCTTGACTCATATACTTTTTTGAGATAAAATCTATCAAACGTGTACCAATTTTAGCCTTTTCATTTTTAATAAACCATTTCTCAATATCCGCAAGAAAAAATTTAGTCGTCTAACCAACTCAGACATAGCATATTTAAATGTTTTTGGTATGGTCCATTTTATTATCTTTAAACACATTCGATTCGATCTTTTCCACCTTTCTCTTCTCCATGTTTTACTTAGAGGTACTCTTATCCATAAGTAATGTGTAAGGATCAGTCCTTAACGCAAGATTTAATCTATGAATCTGAGAACCATAAACAAATTCTCTTACCATAACTTGAAATTCGAACCATTTAACTTAAAATCAACATGAATTTAGCATTGATACTAGCAGAAGTAGTATGCTGAAAATTGAATAGAGAACAACAAACAATCAAATCATACTTATAATAACTTAAATCAATTAATTAATAATTCAAATAAAAATAATCATATTACAAGATATCAGTAACACTGTTAATATTTCATTTTTAGATAAAATAATTAAATTTGTTGAGTAAAATATATTTTGATAATGATTAAAAGCCAATTTAAAACTTTAATGATGTTTAGAGTTCTTGCTTTAATGATTATTAAGAGTGAAAATTTTGATAATGTTTTAATAATGAGTGTCGAGTAAAATCATTTTAAACTTAGAATTTTGATTTTAGAATTATACTGTATCGACCCATAACATAATATATATTGATATACAATATCATACTCTCAGAAAATTTGTGACAAAGATTACATATAGGGACCTATGATATTGGATATATCGATATACAATAATCTACTCTTAGAAGCTCACTGTAGAGTTAAAATGTATCAAACTAATGATTCAATATATTAACCAAGAGTAATATGTATATTGATTCATGATATTAAATATATCGATATACAATAATCTATTTTTGGAAGCTTATTACATAGTTTAAATGTGTCAATCAAATGATTCAACATATCGACCCATGAAATATATTATAGAGATACACGAGACAAAGCAGGTCTATATCAGTATAACCGTTAGACTTTTAAATATTCTAAGTATGGTTTACACTTCTTAGAAAAATGAATCGACACTACATATAGTTTATATCAATTCATAGTGTTCTGAATATCAAATATCTGAATCAGTGTTTATCTGTATCAACCCAAGCATGTAAATATATCGATTCACAATGAACTTTGTAGAAAAGTCGTTGCCGAAAGATTGTATCAAAGTAATATCAAAATGCATTGACCGTCTCTAAATATTATAACAACTTACATACTTTGTGTAGCAACTTATAGATGAACAGTACAAGTTTGAAAAATAGAGCATAAATTTTGTATCAACTCAAGTTTGCTTTGTATCAATCCTTAGCAACAAAAGTTTGACGAAAATTCAAATATGAATCAACCCATCAAAAGGAGAGATCGGCCCATCGAGAAACAACATTCAAATTAATTCAAATGATAATTAACTCATCAAAAGGAAAGGACGACTCATCAAGCAACAATGTTCAAATCTGCCAATGGGTAGTTGAAGCATTTAATAAAGAAATTAATGAGTTCCAACGTCTCTATCTTCAACCAATTACACAAGAGCTTTGAAGATATGTATAAATCATTGTTGAAAAAGAGAGAGAGAATAAAAAATTCAGAGTATTAACGTGTGATTTAATTCCTCTCTTGTTATACGTTAAAGTTTAAGTCTTCAAGTCTTTATTTCTCTACTTTATCGTTAATTTCTTGTATGTCCAATCGTAATAGATCAAAATGTGTCTTGATCTAGAGCTTGTAGTGAGAAAATTCAAGTATTGAGTGAACACTTGTATAGATTTGACCTTGTACCTGAGAGAAAACAAGACTGGGTTGGGATTTCTTGAGTTCCTCATAAAAATCAAGAAAGTGTAATCACATTGAGTTAGTGGAGTTAAAAAATCCAAGTGAAGAGTTTGGTAGTAAATGTATACCGGATTTGATGGAACCAATATAAAAATTTCTTCCGTCCCTTGTTCATCACTTTCTTCATTTTTTGTATCAAGCCTTCAAAAGAATTAATTCTAGTGAAAAGGAGCAAAAGGAGTTAATTCACCTCCCTTTTAACTCACTAACAAACTTGTAAATGGTATCTTGATACAATAATTAAATACTGATAATAAATTAACATGTCAAATTATAAATTTTCTTTTGAGTTGATTCATAATTTACACGTAAAACCAAATAATTATCACGTATTTATTATCGTAGATGTACACATAATTCTGATAAAACACTAACATTTTTTTAAACCGATTAGTATTCACATAAATTATATATGCATATTTTTTTATATTTTGAAACAAAATAATTTCCATAGGAGAGTTCACTTTGACGAAACATGCTTCTTCAATTAAAATATTTCAAATTATATATAACAATTATTTGAATTAATAATTATATTCTTAATTTGATCTATATCCAATTTTATCTTAATGGGGTTCAACTTGAAAATCGGTCCTACGCTTAAATCCAATTTTATAATCTGTTTGGATCTCTAAACTTAATGGACCATACACTTCAAAATGGGTATGGACTTAGATCCAAATTTATAATCCAAATATATATCAAAATAAATAAAATTTATTTAAATTTTTTGGGTTTAACTAATTGGATCTATTAGAAGGCAAAGTGTCATATCAGAAAATTAGATATATGTGGGTCCAATTTTTAATATCAAAATTGACCCATTAATTCAAAATAAAAGTCATTTAATTTATTAAGAAAACTCAATTTTAATCCATTTATTATTTTTTTCTTTGTTATAAAATCTAAAAATTTATGTGAGCATTTAATATTTTGAGTGAGCATGCCTCGAGTTTAGTGGGTCTAAATTTCAAGGTTTAGTGGGTTTTAAATCCACTATCTTATATGTGCATGTCTCAGGTTCTGAATCCTCAACCTTATGTAAGCATCAAATGTTGTCCCTTTCTTTTTTTTTTTTCTTTTTCTTTTTCACATTTCGTGGTTTGTGTGTTCTGTATTTCAAAAAAATTCTTTTTCTTAAATTCTCAAAAGGACTAAAAAAAGGAAACAAAAAATCTCCCTTTTTATTTTGAATTTGAATTACCATTCACACAATTTCAAAATCACCTAATTTCTTTTCCTTAATTCCAAAAACCAAAACCCTTGATTTTCTTAATGATTTCAACACGAAGGATTTTGATACCACTTGTAGAAACTTATTTGATAAAAACCATCATCAATATATAAACCATATAACCCTAAATCCAAATGTCAAATCATTAAAAAATTACAAGTAATAAAAAATGACAACCGAAAGAAAGTATATCTAAATCCATATTTTTTTAGATCTCCTTTGATGAATTCTAATGAGTTTTGATTGCAAGTCTTTCAGAATTTTGAGTTAGGAGTAAATTTGGAGATCTTTGTATTCTTTCTAAAAAAATATCTAATAGATGGGATTTAGAGATGAAAGAGTATACCAGATTTGGGAAACACAACTCCTATTTAAAGACAATTGTGTTATATTTTAATAATCATATCTAAATCCATCATCAAGATGGGAATTATCCCTTAAATTTCGACACATGAGAGAACTATATCTTATTAGATACTCTAGAATCTAAAATTAATCAAAACTTTAGTAGATCACTTTCACAAAAACTCATTTTATATGACACTCTAAATATATAATTATTTTATATATTAGATCAACAATAGATTAAAAATCCAACTGTAGCTTTCAAACACTTCTCCAACAAAATCAAATTCGAAATGCATGTGGACATCTCATGTTCTAACTTGGATTTGCTTCTCATTGCTAAAACGTATTTGATTGATATCCATATGTAAAAATTCTTAATTCACCGTCAATTTCCCACAATAGAGGAAATAAACAAAAAATCATCTTTTTAACCGTGTAAGATCATCTCGATATGGATACAAGTTACGTTGTTCATTTTAGAGTCTTTCTTTTAATACTAACACCGTATCTCTAATGATGTGGAACAGGTGACCCTTAAAGCCAACAATCATATCATCAAATTCTCATATTTGAATCTTGAAAATAGAAAAAACAGATATTTGAGAATTCATATCTTAATTGGTCGACAATTAACTAAAACCGAATTAGTCGGAATCAATAAATTAGTTATTAGATATCGGTCGATTAAATTCAAAAATGATGAAAAAAGAGTTCAAGCAAGCAAGCAAGCAAACAAGATAGGAAGTTAGGCCATGACGCTTTTAATTCAAACCATATATGCAGACCACAGTGCATAGTCACTTTAATTAATAATCCGTGGTGAGTATAAGTTGATCCCACAAGGAAGGCAATGTGTCAATTACCAAAATTGAGAGTCACTAATGTTACTTAGGCAAAACAAAGATAGAAATTAAAGAGACTTAATTCTAACAAGTTAAACAAACATAAAAGCCAACATAAGGGGATGGTTTGAGATAATATTTAACGAAATAATGTTATGCTTCCACTTTCATTATTTCACGTAACACTTTAAATCAAGTAATTGATGGCCAAACAATCACAAGTATTAAACATAATGGCATTAAATTAACTCAACAATCCTCGACACGTAGTAACCCATATGGAAAACCAAAGCTTACATCTAATTCCTAGACTAGAGAATCAAAGCATCATTGAGAAAGAAGAAATCAACACACACACACACGCACGCACGCACGCACGTATATATAGTAATAAATCCTAAAGACATTCCCTTTTACACAAGCAGAGGAAGAAGGAAGAGTTCAAGAAATGTGAGAGCAGTTTGATGATGAAGCTTTGATAGGAACTTCTTCAAATGTTGCTAAACTCGTCGTCAACTTCTTTTTATTCAATTTTTTATATGATTTTAAGTTTAGAAATGGAATTGAGAGAGATACAAGTGAATTAGGATTGAAAGAGAAGTGGATGAATTAAAATCTCGATTTGCATAAGAAAAAATATTTTCTTTAAAAAAATATACTTTGGAGTCTCAATCTCCTAAAGTATAAAAATTCTCTCAAGCTATTAAAAAAAAATTCATTCTTTTCTCAAAAATATATATGACAATAAAGCTGCAAAAATTCTTGTAATAATTATTTTTTGAATTTTGACCGTAACTTTACCAATTTTAAATTACATTCTAACAAAATTGTTTGGAGTATTAAATTAAATAATTGTTTGACTTAAATTAAATATTTATTTAAATAATCTAAAATTTTGTTAATATTAAAAGTTAAGGTTGCTGTCTCGTTTCTCCCCGCTCCCAAGCCAGGGTAAAAGAGAAAGGTTGAAGCATCCCCGGGACAATTGTGAGGGATGAAAGGGAAGGAAAGGAATAAAGAACCTTTTTCAGGATGATTTGCTCAAGACAAAGAGACGTTAATTCTGAATTTAGGTATATAAGAATCTTATAAAAGGTTCTCCAATTCAAACAAAACCCAACATCAGAGGAAGAGAATGAAATCTATCCAAAGCAAACACTTATTCAAAAAGAAAGAATCAGATTACATCTGCACACGGTTTTGTTGTTAATTTTAACGCGCTTATCAGAGGGAAGCCAATAAAACGCCAAACCTGTCATCCCAACCCACTCCCCCTTTTCTCTCGGTCAGGCATTTTCTCAAACAGTTGAGAGAGATGAAGGGTTTGCTGGTGGTGATGCTGGTAATAATGGGTGTGTATGCTTTTGAATCATTAGCATCTGATCGGAGGGAGAGGAGCAATAGGAAGTTGGCTCTTCCAGACACACCAATGATTTCGTCGTCTGTGGTGTTTAACAAATATGGTAACTCTGTTGTCCTCCCCCTTCAGGGCAACGTCTATCCTCGAGGGTATGCCCACCCAACCTTCATACTCAATTTTGTTTACATCATTTGCCATTATTTTCTAAGCTTGAGAAGATAGAATGACCAACATTGCAGGTTATGATTGAAAATTTGTTCTTTTAAGGCCAAATATAAGTTATATTCTTCTGCCCAATTGATTTTGCATCTTTGTGTAATTTTATGAATGGTAAGCCTGATTAAGTCTTATCATCGTGTTAGTAATTAAAATCGCCCGACCCCCTCTTTTTTGCAGGTTCTACTATGTACCCCTCAACATAGGCCAGCCAGCAAAACCTTACTTCCTTGATCTTGACACAGGCAGTGACCTCACATGGCTTCAGTGTGATGCTCCTTGTGTACGTTGCACCAAGGTACAATCATTCATAAATGTTTGTGATTGTCGTGTAATTTATGTTTTGCACCTCTCGTTGTTCATGCAATCCCAAAATGAGATCCTAAAATGTATTCATTCTTGTTTTCCAGGCCCCTCATCCTCTTTACAAACCTAGCAACAACATAGTGATCTGTGAGGATCCAATTTGCACTTCTCTTCATCCCCCAGGTTACAAATGTCCAAACCCAGAGCAATGTGATTATGAGGTTGAATACGCTGATGGTGGTTCATCTTTTGGTGTCCTAGTTAAGGATGCCTTTCACCTCAATCTCACTAATGGCATCCCGTTTAGTCCTCTTCTAGCAATGGGGTTGGTAACACTGCAAATTTATTCAATATGTAATTGTTTTAGTCAGATTTTGTTGCTCTTTATTAATTTTATTTTTTTGGGCTTTTAATATTGTTTGATCTCAATTCTTTAATGTCTTGTTATCTAATCTTCAATAGATAAACAAGAAAAGGAAAAATTCTTTAGCGGCTAACATCTAAACTTGTACTCACGAAATTTTGTGTCTCTACTGCCTCTTCTGACCATATTGAGGGAGGAGGGTCTAATTTTTCATAAAATTTCTTATCATGGAATGATATTTTATCGATGAAAATTTTGCACACTGCTAGAAATCAAAGAAAATTTAATATGCTTCATCATCTTCTTCTTCTACTTGTTAATGGATGAGGAAGGCTAGTTTTACCTCGGTGTTGCTGGTTTCTTGAAATCATACATATGGTGCTGTGGTAAGCAGACATGACAATTTCAATTGATATGTTGTTGATTATCATTCATGTAAGGACTATAACTTTGTTAATTGCATATAAGCTAAAACTGAAAATGGGAAAAAACTTGTATTTGGATGGAGAAATATTCGATAGGACCTCTCTTAACATGCATTATGATTGTCATTAGATAGAAGCATGCTTCGTTTCACTATGTAATTGTGATGAATACTTCTGGGTGACACTTTTTCAGCCTCATACCATAATATATCTTACCAGTACATGAATCTTTGTAGAGTTAACAATTGGCATGAGATGCATTCCTTCATGCTCCATATGGAGGTCAAGGACATAATGATTGAATGATTGTTTTTCTTATTGGATTAGAAAAGCCTTATGTTGTTGTGTACAGATGCGGGTATGATCAACTACCTGGTGCATCTTATCATCCGTTGGATGGCGTTCTCGGTCTTGGCAGAGGTAAATCTAGCATAGTGACACAGCTTTATGAGCAGGGTCTGGTGAGGAATGTGTTCGGCCACTGCTTAAATGGGCAAGGCGGAGGGTTCCTTTTCTTAGGTGACAGTTTCGTTGACCCTTCACACCTAGTATGGACACCAATGTCACGTGATTACAAGTAAGAAGCTTGTTTTGATTTAAAAAATCAGCTTCCAAATTTATGTTTCCAGTTGTTCTATTGTGAGCTTTTGCCAATATTTTAATCAATGCAGTGAGCATTACTCACCGGGTTTAGCAGAATTCATTCTTGGTGGGAAATCCACAGGCATTAAGAATCTTCTTGTAGCTTTTGACAGTGGGAGCTCCTATACTTACCTGAGTTTCCAACCTTATCAAGCTTTGATTTCTTGGGTGAGTAGAAAATTCTTAGGACATTTCCTCAATATCACAAACATGAAAACAAATAATTAAGGACAGAAAACGCTTTGCTGCATATCAGATGATTAGGGACTTGATAGGGAAGCCATTGAAAGAAGCTGCAGATGACAGGACACTTCCATTCTGCTGGCGAGGCAGGAAACCTTTCAAAACTGTACGCGATGTACGCAAATACTTCAGGCCCATAGCGTTGAGCTTTGGCGATGTTTGGAGAAGTAAAACACAATTTGAATTTCTGCCCGAATCATATTTAATAATCTCGGTAAGTTTCTTCCAATGCTTCCTTTTCCACGCACATTTTTGTCAGCAGCGCATTGGTAATGGAACTCTTCTGTAGGCAAAAGGCAACGCCTGCTTGGGAATTCTCAATGGTACTGAAGTGGGTCTTCAAAACTTCAATATCATTGGAGGTAGGAAATTTTATTCAAAATAATGATAAAGAATTTCTGATAATCTTGCTTGAACCTATTCCTTCTTTTCAGATATCTCAATGCAAGATAAAATTGTGGTTTATGACAATGAGAAGGAAGTGATCGGATGGGGCCCTTCAGATTGCAGTCGTATTCCCAAGTCCCAATCCTATGTCACATTATGATTATGGAAACATTTGAGAATTCCTTGAGCCAACACTGGAACATTTTCCAATAGGAAATGAAATAATTGAATTCTCATGTACATTTTTATTGTAAATCAGTTTATGTATTTGTATATGTATTGGTGTAAATTTTAAAGAAGGCATGATTATGAAATCTATAGTCATGGAAAATGTAGAAAATTATCTGCAGACAGAGGAGGATGAAAAGTGAGTTCCCACATTTCCACTATTTTCTATGGAACCTGACTCGTCATTCGTAGCCCCTCTCCATTTTTCATCTTTGATAGCATTTTCAAAAGAAATGACGTCTTCATTAGCCAACAAGACAAACATGAAATTAAGAGGACATTTGTTACCTCATATGGATCTTGGATGCTCCTCGTATTTCCTGGTGTGGGACTATCTTCTGCCCATAGGGATGATAGGAAACTGGTAATAGAATGTTTATGTTGTACCATAAGTTGTTCTTTTTCTTGTGCTATTACCATGTTGCCGCCCCAATTCCGAGTGTCAAATCTTTTTGAAACTCTGCATCTCGCTTATCATCATTTTCTTCTCTTTCGATCCGTAAAACTTGTGGCCTTTGGATCTTGCATCAGTCATTGAGAGTGGCTTAAAACTGCTCCAAGCACTCAAAAAAATAAATACGGGATATTGTGACGTATTTTGGCAACGTTTTGTCCTCTACCGTTTTTCATATCGGAAGAAGCTTGAGAGCAACCAAGTTCAAATATCCAAATCTCAAGTACTAAAGCCATGTGTTGTGTAACCAAAAAAAAAAAAAAAGCCATGTGTTGTCCTTGGTGCATACACCTAAGCATCCTGCAGCAAAGCAACGTGGTTTATATTTAAAACGAACATGTGATTCTTAGCCATGCCATCGTACGTGAGGAATCAACTGATTTTTCCTTTCCATGATTGCAGAAAAATTCTTTTTTTTTTTTCTTTGGGTATAATTATTTGATCGAAATCATTCGGTATTTTCACTTTTTTTATATTTATAAATAAAGAATAATTTTTAATTTGTGTATATATATATATATGGAAAGAGAGAGAGAAAGAGAGAGAGAGAGAGAGAGACTATGTAATTCTTTCTAGCATTTTTGAAATTATAAATGCAAAATATCGAGATCTTTTAAGTTCCTTGAAATTTTTTATTAAAAAAAAAAAGAAAAGAAAATTTATAATTTTTTGGATTTTACTGTCGATCAATTTATAAAATATATATATATTTCCCTTTTTAGTGTCTATTTAGGTTAAGAAAAGACACAATTTCTCGAACTTCTTTGCTCTTTTGGAGGAATATTCTGGATACGTTCATCCCATTTATTTTTTGTCAAAGCCGAAAGTCTTAGGTTGACGTTTCATATTTTTTGTTCACACGAATTGACTACTTTTCTCTTTTCAGATCAAAAAATATAGTTGCTTATCAATTAAGAATCGAAAAAATGTGCTACAAACCTACCACCACTGAACGACTACAACAATATTCTTTCCTACAGGCCATACACGTTAACAAGGGAATATTAATCAATCATGAATATGAACCGTCGGATCACATCTTGTCTCCTCAAAATCTTGCAGCTTCATGCACCATATCCAGCCTTACGGTGGTTCTACCAACATCGGATAGGACCATGTTAGCTTTGACCTGCGATTTTCTTGGTAAGTTCCGCCGAAAGATAGAGAGACATTTAACTTGAACCCCCCACCCGTGCGCAACGGAGTAAGGATTCGGTGTACACTATCCCACGATATAATATGAACTTGCGGACAATGACGGTTGATTATGATGGGAAGATGATCAATCAGAAGGCATTGGGAGGAAAATACGTGAACAAGTCGTCCTGAAATGGGTTATTAATCTGATCTGAGCCGCCGAAGTTGAACTCACTGGCATCCATGTAATTAAACTGAAAATCGAGGGCATTTTCCAAACCCTCATGCCACTTGGCCTCGCTCTGAACCTCGGAAATGAAGTCGGGTGAGAAGACATGTTCGGACCCGGAACCGGATCCGTAGGCGCTTGAGTCGGTGTGCAAAACTGGCACCGAATCGGACGGCTCAAAATGCAGGAAATCGTTGATTAAATTTTGTGGCGGGGCAGAACCAGGCGTATTAATTTGTGGCTTTCGGTCAATATCTTCAATTTCATGAACCGATCCGGAATATTTTGCGGCGGACTTCAGGTCAATAGTGAATTGCTTGTCTAGGGTTCCTTTCTTGTTGTATATCCGACATAATACCCAATCATCTAACTGCAATTCACATAAATATCTTTTTAATACCACCACAGACCCTTTAATTTAATCAAATAAACGGAGATTCGAAGGGCAAAATTGTCATTTCAATTCCAATGAGAGGAAAAAGTAAAAAGAGAAAAGTACCCTGAGCTTGTTGTTATTTTTGCCGGCGGAACGATCAACATTGGCTAGTCGGTACTCGTGCATAATCCAATTAGTTTTTATTCCTCTCGGAGCTTTACCGGCGTAGAAAACCAGTGCCTTCTTTATCCCGACCGCTTTCGGTTTCCCGATCGGTTTATCAGCTCCGGTTGCCTTCCAGTACCCAGTTCCGGCAGCCCGATTCGGGCGTGACCCGTTTGGATATTTCCGGTCTCGAGGAGAAAAGAAGTACCACTCCTTCTCACCGTACAAAGCCATACCTATCAAAACCCCCAATTCATTTTCACTACAAATTGAAAAAAATAATAATTTTGATTTATTTGGAAAAAAATAAAAAAAAATACCCACCTGGTAATTGCCATGGATCGAATTTGTAGAGATCAATTTCGGTAATAATAGGGACGGCAATAGGCTGGGAAGCACACTTACGGCAGAGATAATGCATCACAAGCTCCTCATCCGTTGGATGAAATCTGAATCCCGGTGGCAAATTCAATTCTTCGCTCGTCATTCACCCACAAAATTTGAAAAAATTAAGAAAATTTTCCTTCCTTTTGGGTCCTCCTTAGTACTAGTGTTGTTTGGCGGTGGATGTTGTTCTGGGAATTGGTAGAGACGACTGAATTGAAGACAGCAGGTGCGTGGATATATTATATAAGAAGAATCTACTTGACACCTGTACTTAAGGATGGGTCCAGGTCGTCTCTACCTCTAAAACGTGCGCTCTGTGAAGAGAGAGAGATCAAATTACTTGGGCCACAAGCTTGTAGCTGACCGCAGCCTCAACTGTCAAATGGAGAGACGACACGTGGGATAGTCCCCTCTCACTTCTCCCTCTCCGATGTAGTCACTGCTTCCGTCATCTCTTTTGGTCCTACCCGTATTCTCTCTCTCTAGGCTGCTTCTGGGCTCCATCGTTGACTGTGGTTCTGTTTCAAATCTTGGTCTTTCCAATCTCGACTCTCCACACAATTCCTCTCATTTGTATTTTTTGTCTATTAATTAAAGATCTTCAACAAATCACATATCGACTATGGCGGGACTCTTTGGCTATAAGTACAACAAATTTTTTTTTTTAATACAAAGTTGACAAGAATCTTATAAATTTAAAAATTAAATTTTAGAGAAAGTAATTGAATAAAAACTTTTTAACATTGGAAAATATAACAAAGTTAATGTAAGTCCTCTCATGAAAACCTTAAATAATTTTTATTATATAATCATTTTTAAAATATTTTTAAAGAGTTTAATTTGAACCATATAAAAGAGCTAAATCCCTTTGATTAAAAATACTTTAAAAATTATTAATATTATATTTATGTAATTATTAAATTCTGTTAATATTTTGACGTGTTGAGTCAACGTCATCTTATTAGATTAAAGTTTTGGGCTTAGAATCAACGATCAATTGGTTTAATGGGATGTGATATTAGATCGTTTAATCAAAATCTCATATTCGACTCATGACTTGGACATAGAAAAGACTACGTTAAAAAGATAATTCTCTTAAATAGGCCACTATAAATCTTGAAACGAATTAATCGGATTATAATTTTGGATATTGACCAATAAACTAAAAAGAAAAAACAAAAAAAAGGGTTTGGGCTTAGACCAGAGAGAGGACATTCAAAAGATACCATGCACTTGGCGGTGGGAAGTCTGTAGAATGGTTTTATTTATACGTGGATATTAAGAATATCCTATTTTGCTGATCATCCGCTGTTTGACAATATAAATACACTTCTAACTTTCCCGTAGGGAAAAGAACGGTGATTAAATTTTTTATTTAAGTTTTAAATTTAAAATTAAAAAAAAAATTACATTAAAAAAATTATCCTGTAAAATAGATTAAAAAAATCAATATAACACAAAAAAAAAGGTATAATTCTAACTTTTAACAAATAAAGCTACACGATACATCAAAATGTGCAACTGACAAGTACTAACCATGAGTTCGGTGATAATGTATTTGGAGGATCATTCAACACACACTCCTCCCTGGCACAAGCTAAGTTTCACCGGTTGATCGGTACAACTATTAACTTTCCACCAAGTGTGCTTCACTATGACCTCCCATTGTTTACTCAATCAACTCTTTATGTTGCAAGTAATGGACAATTGATCTGATGGGATATGACGTTAAATTCCTTAATTAAGTTTATGAGTTTGACTCATGGATTGAGATGAAAAAAACTACGTTAGGAGGATAGCCTTTTAATGGGTCACTACAAGTTTCTAACCAAATTAATAAGAATATGATTCCGAATACCGATCGATATAATACAAAAAATACATAAAATGTTACGGTGAGGGCAATTTTTTGCCAATTTTTTCTAAGAACTGAATTCTAAATTAAGAATCTAACCTAAACCATTTTGCATTAGCCAAGCTCATATAAAAGTTTTAAACAGCATACTACCCCAATCACTTCACTAAGATGTTGGTCACAAAGTTGAAATTCACTACAAAACCTTTAAGCCAAATCACTGCTTCATCTCAAATAAGTGCTCTTGCTACTGCTGATACTCGATTTCCAGCCGAAGCCACATCCACATTGAGCTTAACCCAACCATGTTGTAGGAAACACCCATCTCAATTGTTTGTACTTGCCTTGGTTGTGCATGCCTACTAAAGCTACGTATCACCATGGCCGTTTCCATCAATTCCCGCACTTACAGCTTTGCATTGTTAGAGCTATCATTGTGCAATGGCTTTGTTCTGAAACAACCAGAAAAGGTAAAAGAGTTTGTTGAAACTGCACCGGCAACTAATTTGTGATCCCTGTCCACCACCTCATTGGATAGGTTCCGATCAATCAATTGGCGCAGCTCCAAAGCATTGAAATGATTCCAATGTTCATCAGGATTCATCCAAACACATTTACGAAGTGTATGTAGCATTGTTTCCGGTGATTCCACGCATAAGCTGTAGGGTCTATATAACTTTACTTTGTAATTAGCATTTTACTTTAATTAACCCTGAAAGGAGGGTATTATAGGGGTAATTAAGTAAATACCTTGATTGACAAGTGAGCATAGAAATTCTATTTTAATATTCTATTTAAAGTATGTGAATTTATTTATAATGAATTTTATGATTTAATTTATTTCAAGTGAATCCAACTCATTTTTCATTTATTATGTACGGATCAGGAGTTATGTTTTAGTTATATTAAGCATGTTAACTGGTATTTTGTATGTTACTCTCAACTCCTGTGCTATTTTCACCTTAATTTAATTACTTTCAAAACCTATTCACAAACCTTAATTGTAATAGTTGATCCATTCTTGTCAAATCTCACATCTTTTTTTCTTCACCACCTCTTTCTCATCAAAATAGTGTGGTTTACTGAGAATTTGTGAAAATTTGTATCGAAAAGAAATTATTCCATTTGCATTTAATATTTCCACCTAACCATATACGCTTTTCCTTACGAGGAATTTATGGAAAAATGGCAAGGGAAGTTTCTCATCGGCAATGCTAATTATTTCAACTTCTTTCTTTTTCATAAATTTGAAGAATCAAAAAAAAAGAAAAAAAAAGAAAAATAGAAACATAATTATATTTGAATATGATTTCAAATTTTCTAACGCATCCTATTTTTTTTCCTACTAATTAATATTTTAACAATAAAGTTTAAAATATTATTTAAAAAAAATTGGTTTGAATAAAATAAAAAAAAAATTAACAATAAAATTTTTATAAGTATATCCAAATATTCCAAATATATATATAGTTACAATTAACCTTGAAAACATGTAATTTAACTGCTCACAAGGATTCACCGGTGGACGACCAATAGAATAAAATAATAAAATATGAATTTTTTAATCTTAATTATTATTATAAATAATTGATAAATGATAATTACGTTAAATTTGATTAAATCCAATTCGAGATAAATTAAATTTTTAAATGATAAAACTCTCATGATATTTGTTTTCTTATATATAAAACTCGAGTGCAAGATTTTTATTTAAGGGGTATTAGTGTCCGAATACTAAATCAACTAGCACTGCAAAAAAAATAAACTTTAGTGACGAAGCCGTTTTGGTCACTAAAGATAAATTTGTGATTACTAAAACACTTTGGTGACAAAAAAAAATATCGCCACTCAATAGTCATTCATGTTTCGTCACTAAGGATCATTAGTGACGGAATATAAAAAGCCATCATTAAAGGGTCGAGTTTAGTGATCAAAATTTTTTTCGTCATTAGATTAGTGACAAAAAAGTTATCATTAAGATGGTCACTAAAAAGTTTAAGTGATCACAAAAAATAGATTGGTTAACACTTTTAATGACAAAAAAAGTATTCACTAAAAGTAGGAACGTGTCAACCGGCGAAAATCACCAAGAACCGGTCAACGTCCACCGAAACCACTTGTCCCACCGACGACAGTTTGAATCGGCACTGCCAGCCTGAACTAGTGGAACCGACACCCGCAGCCTAAACTGACGGAGCCACCATGGGAGCCGCCAGAATCGCGAAAACTAGTAGGAGTCTATTGGTCTGAGCCGGGGCCTAACAATACGGTTGGCCCAATCTCCGGACAGTCCAATTAAAGTGCCTTTAAGGATATATATATATATATATATATATATATATATATATTTTTGCTATATATATATATAGCAGAAATTTTGTTTTACCATCCAATGTGGGAAGATTATTACGATTTTTTTACCGACAATAATTATACATATTTAGTAATGATTATAGTCGTCACTAAAAGTCGTTAAATAGATTTACTGATCATAAGTTTAATGATAAAAAGAAAAAAAAAATTCATTAGTAAAAGTTATTAGACATATTTAGTAACCACGAATTAATTTAATCATAATTATACACATTTAGTGTCTAAAGAAATGACACTAAATGTGACTAGAAAACATTTTAATCACTATTTTTTTATTCTCGTTATTAAATTTAATAGTAATCGATATTTAGTTTATGATCTTTGTTTTTGTCGCGGTAGAGTATTTTTAATGATTAGATTATAATGACGACGTTATTATACATCATCTTAGGATCCCTCGTAAGCAACGTGACATCATTGGTGACGCTCAGAGCGTCTAGACTAAAGGATGGATGTTGGAGGAGAGTGTGTTTGGGGGCAGTGACGTTTGTGCGCACGACTGACATGTGAATGATAGAAAAAGAATGGAATCCACGGTGAAGACTGTCGGCCACTTTTGATTGGTCAATGAATGAATAATTGAATATTATTAATCAAACCAAGTTTTGAAAATTCATTTGTCAATTTTGGTGCCCTTTAAGATTGGGTCAGTGCCCCCTCCAAGTCCCAGAGAGTTTTCTAGTGGAAGTCTCCATTCATTAATTACCCTCACTTTGACTCCTTCAGATTCATCTTTCTAAATCACGAGTTAGACAAAAATCAAGGGTCAATCCCTCCTAAATTTTACCCTTAATGAAAATTTCTTGAGAGCATCACCATTTGATAAATATTTATAAAAGTAAGATCATATGACTTAAATAAATTATAACATAAATGAATCAAATTTTGTATAACTATACACATCAACATGTGATGATTCATTTTCAATTAAATTATTAATATATTTTGAACTTTTTTATATTATTTTTATTATATATATAAAATTTAAATTCGAAATGAAACATCACCCTTCGAATGTGGGTCTTGAGTTTCATTTCATGCATGGATTATATTAGTTTTAAATACTCTTTCATGTCCCATCAGGGTCTCCCATCAGGGTCTTTTGATCATAATTAACAAGAATTCCAAGTTTTTGGATTTTTCAAGTCAAAGAAGGTACGAAACACTTCCCATATAGGGTAGTAGAATTGACCTTCCTTTCCTATTTCGAAGCCTTTTAGTAAACCGACGTCAGACTCTTTTTATTTGCTCAAAATTTAATATGGAAGAGAGAGAGAGAGATGCGGTGCATGAATGGAATTGAGAGTGTTTTCACACTATAATTTGAAAATGTTTTCACACCATAATTTGACCAATATCGGAAAGAGGAAAGTAAAATAAATGATATGTAGCGCAGGGGCGGGAGGTGACTCTTTTGCCTAATTTTACTGGGGAGGGGTGCACCTGAGCAATACCCAAAAGGCAAAACAAATGACCTTTTAAAAGTCTTTTGGAGAGAACAAGAAGTTGCCATGTCCTCATTGGATGATGGTGTGTTGGCACGTGAGCAAGCCCCAACCTGGATAAGGATGCCCATGATCCTTCCTCCCCTTTTCTTCTTTCCCTGGCCATGAAGTCCATTCCCCCTCCCCCCCTCAAAAGGAATATAAGATTGTGGGTCCCATTAAATCCGGATCCCCATGTTTCTTTTCAATTAAATATATGTCACTCGCGGCATGACGAGGATCAACATTCAACAAAGGAAAAAAAAGATGATTAATTACCATTATTACTCCTTAATTCAAGGATAAAATTTCAATTATGGTATTAACAAATCTTAACTACGGATGAAACCACCTTAATTTATCCATGGAGAGTTATCCAAAAAAGGGAATATTTTAAAAATTATAAAGTTTTGATGGTTTTGAGCACACGATGTGTCTTTACTTTATAATTTCATCTTATATATAAAAAGTATTTAGATGTTGAGGAATGATGAATATGTGACGGAAAGGTTAATGATTTGGGAATATTTAAAGGAATATGATGTATGTGAAACAAACAATTTAGTCTACTTTCGAAGATGCTTTTGGGGATTGAAAGTGAAGGCAAAAGTTATTAAATAAATAAGTTATAATTAAATTGATATTATCATTTTTTTTTTTTATAAAGATTTTGAATTTAAATTATTTAAAAAAAGACCAACAACAGTGATTAAACCTGCCGACTCATTTTGGTCCGACCTTTGTCTCTGCCGGCAGCTCCTACCTCCAAAGCAGGCCTCAACCCTCAAACCCCTCCAAGGGCTATTTCTCCTGATTACCTCTGTTTGCACGCGGGGTGGGTGGGTTAACTAGAAAAATTCACTGACTATAAACATAAAAAATAAATAAATTAATGATTTATTATGAAATTAGAGAGTTTATATTTTATATTAAATATAATTTAAGTTGGAAAAAAGATGGTGATGGATAGACACGGTTTAAGATGGCTCAATTCCACCGGAGGTAGAACCCTAACTTATATAATATATAATAGGTATTGATAAAATTTATGTAGATGATTATATAAAAATTAGTAAGTCAACTAAATCTCAAAATTTACGCAGATGATTCTATTAGAAGCGACAAGGCAAGTAATTTTTTAGATTCATGTTCGTTCACTATTGTACTATAGGAATTATATTTTGTCTTAAATAACATTCAATGTATAACAATTTTTAATGTTTTAGAAGTTGAAATCAAAACACTATCGAGTCTTTCAATCTGCAAAATTTTTATCTTTTATGATATCAGAGCCTCGTGCTTAACAACCGAAAAAAAGGGCAATCTTTTATTTTCATTAGAAAAATTCTCCACTCCACTGTATCCTCACCTATTGAATTAAATAATCCCACCCATTTTTCTAATATACTAATTTCCATCAGCGCAGTTGCACGGCGACCTCTAAAACTCTCTTAAGTTAATTTTCCATTCCGGCGTGCTCAAATCAAAAGCTTTCTTGTTGGGTATGATCTTATGGGTTATGTTAAAAACACGATCACTCCTCCTCCAAAAATGATTTCCCAAAGCCGCAGACGCAAGTTCTGAAGTTGGGAGTGCCAAAACTCAGAAGTGCGCTGGTGCAAGCAAACGCCTTTATTCTCTCTCTCTCTCTCTCAATGAAATAATTTTCACAATTTTCAAAATTTAGTTACGTATTTTGACCGGTCTGGATTGGTCGGTTCAATCCGATTCGTTATCTAACCTAGGTTTTGATTGATTTTATTAAAATTCGGTTATGTTAAGAAACTCAGACATAATGTTGGCCCGTTCTCGTCTCAGTCAGACCAATCAGACCAGCCGGTCCGATCCGGGTTTCTAAACACTGCCGCTAGATATTAATCTCAAAGCTAAGATTCAGTACAAAGCCTTTAAGCCAAATCTATGCTTCATCTTGAATCACTCTTCTTGCTCCTGCTGATCTTTGATTCGAGCTGAAGCTGCATCCACATTGAGCTTAACCCAACCATATTCTGGGAAACATCTTAATTGTTTGTACTTGCCTTGGTTGTGCATACCTGCTAAAGCTGCGTGTCACCTTCATTGTTTCTATCAATTCCCACACTGATAGCTTTGCAACGTTTGAGCCATCATTCTGCAGAACTTTGTTCTGATACAACCAGGCAAGGTAAAAAAGTTTGTTGAAAGAGTATTGGCCAAATAATTCTGTGATCGTTGTCCACCTCATTGGATAGGTTCCAATCAGTCCCTTGGCTTGGCGCACCTCCAAGGCATTGACAAGATTCCAATGTTCATCGGGGACGAACTTTCTCCAAACGGCTTTTATCTAAACATTATTGCATAAGGGGATTTCTTGTGTTAGAAAAAATAAAATAAAGCAGAAAAAATAGAGAGAATAAAGAGAAAAAATTATGAGAATGACTCATATATTATGTATTGTATTGTGTTGTGTTCAATAGATTGTATAAAAACCTTATTTATAGAATGATTTCATGAAAACATAAAAAAATACAATAAAATAGAATATTTCCAAAATTGGTTAGAATAAATGAAATATTTCAATATTGAAATTTTGGAAAATTAATATTTCCAAAATTTTTTCAATTTGGAAATCTTTAAAACTTCTTCAATGAGAATTCTTCAATTTAGGAATGCCAATATTCTTAACACCCCTCAAACTTAAGATGGAAATAGATAAGTGATATTTAGTTTGTGTAGTAAGTCATCATGATGCTAAAAAAGATGAGTCAAGATCATAGAGCCGGAGATTAAAGAACCACAAAAAACAATGCAATAGTCTGTAGTAGACCATCGATTAATAAAATCATCAGACCAATTAGTATCATAATAAGTACATAACTGATATCGTAGAGAGTGTAGCATGGTTGTGATTATTAGAAGTAAAAAAAACAGACTGACTAGAAGAGGATGTAATAGCAGAATCATCAACAGCAGACTCAGAAAAAACATACACATAAAACAGAGGGAATAAGCAGATTGAGTAGAAGAGAATGTAATAGTAGAATTCTCAACAGTAAACTAAAAAAAAAATAGACAGATAAAACAGAGAAAATAAGCAGACTAAGTAGAATATGCAATAATAGCATAATAAAGTAGAGGGATTGAAAAATAAAGTATAATCTTCAATAGCAAAAAAACAGTAAACCGTAAGATATTGTCGATAACCAGTAGAATACAGCAAATGGATTGAAGAATGAAACATAATCTTCAATAGCAGAAAAGCAGAACTATTTTGAACAATAGAAATAGGTTGAAAAATATCTAATTTCGCTATAATTAGGCAAAAAATGTCTAATTAATGAGAAGAGTAGAAAAAATATCGAATCGAAATCTAGTACTCTAATACCATGTTAGAACTAAACAGGCTTTGAAACCATATTAGAAATAAACAGACTCTGATACTATGTTAGAAAAAGGAAAATAAAGCAGAAAAAACAGAGAGAATAAAGAGAGATGATCGGAAGAGAATGACCTATATATTATATATTGTATTGTATTGTGTTCTATAAGTTATACAAAAACCTTATTTATATGGTGATTCCATAAAAATATAAAAGGAAAGAACAAAATAGAAGATTTACAAAATTGATTATAATAAATGAAATATTCCAATATTGAAATTTTGGAAAATTCATATTTTCAAGATTTTTTCGATTTGAAAATTTCTAAAATTTTTGGATGAAATTTTTTCAATCTAAGAATGTTAATATCCTTAACACCTTGCATAAGCTGCAACTCAGATCTTCTTTGATCCCCAATCTTGAAGAGGTTCCAATTTGTCAATATCCCGTCGTGCCTCACAAGCCATGCGTAAACTTTGCCATCTCCCTGGACCTTTGACCTTCCACCCCTTATGGTTGCATGGCTTGTAACTGTCCCCAATTCCGGTCATTCCCCATGGTCCAATATGAGGCAATAATATGACTTTTTGTGAATGAGTTATAACCCAATGATATTGCTCTTCTTCCCTTATAAAGGTTTTGTATTAATTTAAACCTTTCTATGTACAAAAAAAAGGGCATTTTGTGCCATCGAAACTAGTTATTAATAATAGTAATTGAAATTTGTGCTAAAAAATATTAATATTAACAGGGAAAATATTTACAGCACTCCATAGGTGACATGATCATAAATATTTGCTAAATGATAATTAATTGAGAAATTTATTTAGGGTCCGTTTGAATTCAAATGAACTTTTTTGCTGAGTATATATAGATATCCAATTTTTTGTTTCTTGCCGCCAAAAAAAAAAAACATGTAGAGTTCATTTATAACTCCAGAAAAATTATAAATTTTCAAATTAACCAAAAATATATATATACATATATATATATATATATATATATATATATAGAATTCATAAATGAGTTCCACAGAAATTTGAAGGGTCTATATAATTTTACTTTTTAATTAGCATTTTACTTTAATTAACCCTGAAAGGATGGTATTATAAGGGTAATTAAGTAAATATGTAAATATACAAGTTAGTATAGAAATTCTATTGAATTTGAAAATTTAATATTTTATTCAAAATACTAGAGTTTATTTATAATGAATTTTATGATTTAATTTATTTCAAATGAATTGAACTCATTCTTCATTTATCACCAATGAGGAGATATGTATTGCTTATATTAACAATGCTAACTAATATTTCACTACAAAAAAACATCATTTTTGCGACGAAATTTAGCGACTAATTTTTTTTGTTGCAATTTTGCGACGAATTTAGCGACGAAAACTTGTTTACTCGCTATTTCCAACGAAATTTCCAACGAAAAAATAATCGTCGCTAATTTCCAACGAATTCGGTTTTCGTCGCTCATTTGCGACGAATTCAGCGACAAATTTTGAATTTGTGGCTAATTTTGCGACAAATTCGGAATTCGTCGCTGAATTCAGCGACCAATTTGGAATTCGTCGCTAAATTTGAAATATAATAAAATAAAATAAAATATAACAATATATTTTTTATTTAACAATTTTATATTTTATTATTTAATAAATTAATTTAGCGACGAATTCCGTTTTGTCGCTAATTTGCGACGAATTCAGCGACAAATTTGAATTTGTGGCTAATTTTGCGACAAATTCGGAATTCGTCGTTGAATTCAGCGACAAATACGGAATTAGTCGCTAAATTTGAAATATAATAAAATAAAATAAAATATAAATATATATTTTTTATTTAATAATTTTATATTTTATTATTAAATAAATTAATTTAGCGACGAATTCGGTTTTTGTCGCTAATTTGCGACGAATTCAGAGACAAATTTGAATTTGTTGCCAATTTTTGCGACAAATTCGGAATTCGTCGCTAAATTTGAAATATAATAAAATAAAATAAAATATAAATATATATTTTTTATTTAATAATTTTATATTTTATTATTAAATAAATTAATTAAGCGACGAATTCGGTTTTTGTCGCTAATTTGCGACGAATTCAGCGACAAATTTGAATTTATTGCCAATTTTTGCGACAAATTCGAATTCGTCGCTAAATTTGAAATATAATAAAATAAAATAAAATATAAATATATATTTTTTATTTAATAAATTTATATTTTATTATTTAATAAATTAATTTAGCGACGAATTAGGTTTTTGTCGCTAATTTCCGACGAATTCAGCGACAAATTTGAATTTGTGGCTAATTTTGCAACAAATTCGGAATTTGTCGCTGAATTCAGCGACTAATTCGGAATTCGTCGCTGAATTCAGCGACAAATTGGAAATTCGTCGCTAAATTTAAAATATAATTAAATAAAATAAAATATAAATATATATTTATTCTTTAATAATTTTATATTTTATTATTTAATAAATTAATATAACGACGAATTCGGTTTTTGTTGCTAACTTTGCGACGAATTCCGGATTTCGTCGTTAAATTTGAAATATAATTAAATAAAATAAAATATTAATATATATTTATTATTTTTTATTTTAAAAAGTTTAAAAAAATTAATCACATTTATTATTTTTAAGTAATATGTTATATTTTATTTTTATTTTATCTTTTAAAAAAATAGTATTATTATTTTTTTAAATCTTTTATTATTTTATTTTACACTAATATTTTATTATTTTATAATAAATTGTTATTTTATATTGTTTTATTATTATTAGAAAAATGTGAAGAAAAGATAATAAGTAAAAAAAAAAAATTATTATAGATATTAACATTTAGTTTGATGGTTACAGGATCTTAGAGGTTTATGGAAGCGCAGGGGTTCGAACCTTGGTGGAAGCAAAGCAAAGGCAATTTTCAAGAATTAAGTGAGGTAGGCACTGTGGGCGCCGGCTCGGGCGGGTGTGCAGGTGGATGCTTGCTCGGGCGGGCGGGCTCGGGTTCAGGCGGGACTGCATTATTTTTCATTCATAATTTAGCGACGGATTTTGCGACGAATTTATATCCGTCGTTAATTTAGCGACGAATTTTTTTTGTCCATAAATTAGCGACAGATAATTTTTCGTTGCTAAATTTGCGACGAATTTAGCGATAAAAAATTATTCGTCGCTAAATTTAGCGACGAATTTTATATTTTCGTCGCTAAATTTAGAGACTGATAATTTTTTGTCGCTAAATTCGTCGTTAAATTTAGTGACAAAATTATAAAATTCGTCGCTAAATTTAGCGACGAATAATGTTTTGTCGCTAAATCCGTCACAAGTTTAGCGACAAAAAATTATCTATCGCTAAATTTAGCGACGAATTTATATTTTTGTCGCTAAAGTTAACGACGAATTTTATATTTTCGTCGCTAAATTTGTGACGGATTTAGCGACAAAAAATTATTTGTCGCTAAATTTTTGCGACGCGTAATTAGCGACGAAAATTTTTTCGTCGCTAATGAATTTAGCGATAAATTTTTATTAAATTTTCGTCGCTAAATTTGTGGCTAAAAACTTGTTTTTTTGTAGTGTTTGGTACGTTATTTTCACTTAATTTAATTATTTTCAAAACCTATAGGTAACCAAACCTCACATTTTTTACTCTTTACCTCCTCTTTCTCATCTAAATAGTGTGATTTAGTGAGAATTTGTGAAAATTTTTATTGCAAAAAAAAAAAAAAATATGCCATTTGCATTTAATATTTCCACCTGACCATATACTCTTTTTCCTTAGAAGAATTAAAGAAAAAATGGGAAGGGAAGTCTCTCTTTAGCAATGATAATTATTCCAACTTCTTTATATATAAATATATATATATATAAATAAGAAGAATTGAAAAAAAAAATAAAAAGGTTAACAAATGCATAATTGAATTTCTTATAGTAAATTATATTAGAATATAATTTCAAATTTTTTAATCCGTCCTATATTTTTCCTGCAAATTAATTTTTTTAAAAAGTTAACAAAATATTTTTAAAATTTGTTTGAATTAAAAATAAAAATTTAACAATAAAAATTTTATATGTATATCCAAATATTTCAATAAAAAATATATATATACTTCGAAAGAACTTTAGAAACATGTAATTTAACTATTCAAAAGGTGTTATTGGTGGACGACCAAAGTAATAATATAATAAAATATGAGGGTTTTTTTTATGATCTCTATTATTATTATTATTATTATAACTTATTTATATTTATTAATTATATTATATTTGATTAAATTCGATTATTAGTTTTTTAAATAAAAAAATATTTTTAATATTTATTTTTATTATATATAAAATTTGAATTTAAAATTTAAGATAAAAAAATATCGGTAGTACCGTTGTCATCTTCGTCATTAGATGTCTAAGCAACATGACATCATCGGCGAGCCCAGAGTCTTCTAGACTAAAGAATAGGAATTGGTGGGGGGGCGGCCGTGACGGTTAAGAAGAAGGGATGGGGTCCACGGTGAAGACCTGTCGGCTACCTGTGAGTGGCTGATGAATGAATTATTGAATATTATTTAATCAATTATGAAAAGTCATTTGTCAAAGGGTAGTGCCCTTCCAAGTCCCTGAATGGTTTTTTGGTTGAAATCTCCGTTCATCAATTGCCATTCACTTTATCTCCCTCCTTAATGTTACCCTTTTTGAAAAATTTTTGAGGGCATCATTATTTGATAAATATTTATGAAAATAATATCATATGAATTAAATAAATTATAATCGTAAATGAATCAAATTTTGTATAACTATACACATCAACATGTGATGATTCATTTTGAGTGAGGTGACCTCACCTCCGAATATGCAAGTTCAAGATGCTTGCGGTTATGTATTTTTTTTAATTATTAGTCTCGTTATAAATATAATTCAAATCGGATTAAACTTTTTTCAAACTTATTTTTATTATATATAAAATTTAAATTTAAAATTTTATTTAAAAAATATTACTATTCAATTATTGAACCAAATGTTGGTTTTGAATTTCATTTCATGCCCTCATTATATTAGTTTTAAATACTTTTTCATGTCTCATAAGGGTCTTTTAATTACAAGTAACAAGAATTCCAACTTTTGGGATTTTTCAATTCAAAGAAATGGTACCAAACACTTCCCACATAGGGTAGTAGAATTGAACCTCCCCTTGCTATTTCGAAGCCTTTAGGTAAACCCACATTAGACTCTTTTTATTTGTTCAAAATTTAATATGGAAGAGAGAGAGAGATGCGGTGCATGAATGGAATTCCGTGGTTTCACACTACAGTTTGATCAATTTTGGAAAGAAGCAAAAAAAATAATTTAAAATTTAAATGGAATAAAAATAAAAAGATAGGTGGTGTGGGTGGTGACTTTTTTGCTTCATTTCACTTGGGAGGGGTGCACCTGAGGAAGACCGAAAAGGCGAAATATCTATTAAAAGTGTCTTTTGGAGATAACAAGAAGTTGCCGTGTCCTCATAGGATGATTCTACCAAAAAAAAAAAAAAAATGTCCTCATAGGATGATGGTGTGTTGGCACATGAGCAAACCCTAACCTGGATAGGGAAGCCCATGATCCTTCCTCGTTGTTGCCCACCAGGCCAACCTTTTCAGTTTTCTCCTTTTCTTGGGTAGGTGGTCCATTTTTTCCCCCTTTCAAAAGAAATTTGAGATCGTGGGTCCCATTAAATCCAGATCCCCATGTTTCCTTTTAATTAAATATCAGTCTTGGCGTGACGTGGATCAACGTTCAACAAAGAAAAAAAAGAATAGTTAATTGCTATTATTATTTTTCTTAAATAAGATTTAAAATATAAATTTGTTGTATGCAGATTCCAATCTAATTTATTCCATTATAATATAATTAATAGATAATGATAATTTATAAAAAATATTATTATCCCTTAATTTATGGATAAATTTTTTATTATGATATTAAAAAATCTTAATTATGGATAAAACCACCGAGTTATCCAAAAAAGGAATATTTTAAAATTATAAAGTTTTGATGGTTTTGAGCACCAGCGGTGTTTTTACTTTATAATTTCAGATTATATACACAAGTTTTTAGAATTTGAAAAAATACATTAAGCTTTCTAAATTTAATGAAAAGCATGAAGATGTTGATGAATGATGACATGAATATGTGCTGAAAAGGTTGATGATTTGGGAGAGACAAAAATCACTTTCAGCCGACTTTCGAAGAAGCTTCCACGGAGTGAAAGTGAAAGCGAAAGTTGCTGACTCAGCTTCAGGCCGACCTTTGTCTCTGCCGGCAGCGCCCCCCTCCAAAACCAACCTCAACCCTCAAACCCCTCCAAGGGCTATTTCTCCTATTTACCTCTGTTTTCACGTGGGGTGGGTGGGTTTACTACTATAATTCACTGATTGTAAAAATCAAAAATAAATAAATTAGAGGTCATATTTTATATTAAATATAATTTAAGTTGGAAAAGGATGGACATGGATGGACACGTTTAAGATGGCTCGAGGTAGGACCCTAACTTATAATACAAAATAGGTAGGCCCATGATTTGTGTTCAAACCCTGATTGTTGAATCATAGCTTTGGCAAACCAATCAAATTTCAAAATCAGTCATGGGCATTGAGGGACTTTTCCAGAGATTGACTTCCAACAAGAGTGGCATTCAAAGACAAGATTTGCCTCTTGGAATTCTGCAGGAGGATCCTTGTTAATCAAATGAACTCCTCCGGCAGAGTCCATTTCAATGAGGAGGCTTATTATGACAAGGTTCTGAGCAAGGAAAATGTCAAAATATTGGACCCCCATAATTCTGCTTGCAGAACACCGAAAGGACTCAGCTTGATTGAAAACCCAAAAAACCTATTCAACATCGTGGTCTCTTTTGTAATATGAACCTTGTTCAAAGTTTTTAAGTGATTAGAGGTAAGGCTTATTAACCGGCCCCTCATTTTAGTTTTTCTATTTTCTAAATATGTATAAACAAATTGTTAGAGATGGGTTTTATTCCTTAAATAATGATTCTACTGATTTGAATGAGATGTCTGGCCGTTAGGCGATCTTGATCAATAAAACCTACAAAAGATCGTGGAGGGTGCTTCGTCAGGAGAAATTCTGACGCTCACTAGGGGATTTCGAAAAGAGAAATAGATTGAAAGAGAGTTTTTATTTTATCTTTGTGTGCTATATGTAATTCAGAGAGCGTATCTAATCAATTAGCTTAATAATGTATATATAATCTCCGTGTGTAAGTTTCGTATGTATTGGGAGTGTTAAAACTCTAATTTGCATATAAAAGTATTCTGAGACGACGTGAATCATAACGAAAGATTTCCAAAAGATTTAAAATTCTATTTGTTGGTAAAAAATGCTCACGTAGGGGGTTTTACCGCACAAAGTTAAATTTAATTAAATTTAAATTTGATGAATAATGGGTAGTTAACCCATTATCCCCATTATCCCCACTCTCCCCAACTTCTTTTCAATTATCCTACGTGAGGATTGATCATCTTTTTTATTAATTGGAGATAAGAAGGTTAACACAGTGAAAAACACTCGTTCATTTTGAGTGATATTCAAACTCTCTAGAGTGAGATTCATTGAGGGTTTCGAAAAAATTCCAAATAGAAAATTTTTTCTGCATCATTTAACCACCAGACATAGAATTACAGTGTTGTGACATTGAGATAATAACTCATTTGACGTGGTTATCATCCCGACTACGAGATTTTCAAGAAAGATATCGTGGTTCCATAATTGTCGGCATTTACTGAGTTATACTCGTAAACTTAATCTTTTAATTATTCCAAAAAATTATCATACTTCCGCTTATGATAATTAAATCTAATATTGGTATCAGAGAGATCGTTAAATTTATAAAAAAAAAAAATTTCAAAATTTTTTGGGTTTAAAAATATTTGGTAAAAAAATTTGGGGTTTCAATTACGGATAAATTTCGTAAATTCAATTATACCACGATATTACTCATGATATGTAAATCACGAAAATAATTTTTTTGTAATTTTTGAATTATGTTAAGATCATAGAATATGATATCAAAGTTTTCGACTCTTAAAGATGCCTGAAACATAAAACGCTAGATTTGTCACGATAGAGAACAAATTGACCTTTGAAATTGATATATATATATATAGATATACAGGGTCCTTTATACAAATTGTTTGAAGTTCTAAATTGTATTATACCAAGTTCTCTATCGCGAATAATTATGAAGCCCCAGGAACTTGAGAATATAAATAAACAGTTAAATGATAACAAAAGAAAAATTATGAAGAGTAATAGATAAATAGATGAGTAACCAAGATAAATGGTAGACAAATAAAATAATTGATAGATAATAATAATAATAATAATAATAATAATAATAATAATAATAATAATAATAAAAGGTAAGAACAGAGAGATAAAATAAGGACCAGAGACAATGAGATCCTTGGGCGGCAGAGCTGATCGCTAATCACCACACTCTGAAAATACAAGAAAATAAAATATGGGATCCTTGGACGGTAGAGCCGACCACTAATCACCACTTTAAACAAATAAATAATTAGATAAAAATAGGATCAGAGATTTATGGGTGACGGAGCCGACCACACTCTGGAGTGAGAGCCAAGAGAAGAGAAGAGTTAGATAACATGTATGAAATATAAACAATTTATTCAGAAAAATAAAAGTTTACATAAGATAAAAGTAAGATAAAGGGGTTACATTTAAATACTTGCGCCTTGATCTTGGTGAGATTTTACAATAGATAAGAAAGGAAAGAAAAGAGAGTGAACACTCAAAAAGATTTCATAATACTCCCAAAACTTCTCCTCCCAAGGTTGTGCTTTCAAAATGTGTGTTATGTGTTTGCAAGTGATAGTCCTCTTTTCAAAGAGAATGGTCTTCTTTTATAGAATTTTTTGGAAGGTCATGTTACTATACGGAAAAACAGTGCATGAACAGTGTTTACTATTATAATACGGGTGAACAGTACTGTATGAACAGTACCGTATTTATAAATAGTGTCAAATAGTACCCGTATGACCAGTACTGTATGAATAGTGTTTTTACAGAAAATTTTTTTGAAATATAGTAAATGATACTAATATTGTACAAGATGGTTTTCTTGAGAGAGTTATCAGTTTTGAGGTAACTGATTGATTTTTATCAAAATTTTATCAGTTTTAGGACAACTGATTAACCACAATTTTATCAATTTGGTTGGAAATACCCTTTTGGGTTTTCATTCCATCCTGATGTCCTGATTTTTTGCATAAGTTGCCCTTTCGGGTTTTCAACCTATCGGGCTTAAAACCAATTTTGCATGGAAAAAATATCCCATCCAGCCAAATTCTTTTTTTTTTTATTTTATTTTATTTTTTTTATATTCGTCTTTTAACGATAACGAATATCAAAGATATCGAAGTCATCATTACCCAGATCGATTATAGGTTCTAACTCAGAATCAGATATACTTCAGATTTGGAAGATGATCCTCTTTCACTATGGAGCAACTGCTCCATGATTTGAAAATATTCGTCCTTAGATTTGGCTGCGGCAAGAAGAGCCTGAGTATGAGATTTCTGAGCTAAAAAGGTTTGATCTGAAGGATTGGGTTTTAAAATCCCATGATTTTTTAGCCAAACTAAAACAACCGGTTTAAAGATTTTATTAGGAATGCGAAAGGAATTCCACCATTTAATTTTAAATTTTCGGATAAGGATGGTGGTTCCGTCAGAGACAGCATAATCTAAATACTATTGGCTAACCGATGGTAAATAGAATTTTGTATAGAAAAGACATAGAGGCGAGAATTTTTTTTCTACCTCTGAGGGTTTATAGTGGGTTTTAAAGAGGTAAAAGGATTCTCTGACCGATGGAATAAGGATATCGAACAAAAAACCGAAAAATTTCCACCAATGGGGAAACCAGGCTGGGTATTTATGAATTTGGATTTTTTCATGAAAATAAAATAGCCATTAATGTGTTCTTTTATTGTTTTGGATAAAAAAATGTATTATACCAGACTTGAACATAATTCCAGTATAAGAAAATATGACAAAAATTTATCTTGGTTTGAAGGTTTGCTGGAAATGTTTTGGGTTTGGAAAGTTCCTGCCCCCAATCAGAAGGATGGAAGACTTTCAAAATTTTACAAGTTGAATAAGAGGGGAATTGTTGTTTTGAAGAGAACTTATAGTGTTTGAATTCAGCACTCTCCGTAAATTCCAAAATAGTTTGATATTGTCAACTATTTTGGATAAATTTCAAGATTTGTAAAATCAATTTTTTAGAAAATATCCTTCTATAGTTTGGAAAGGATCTTTTAGGGAAAATTCTTCGTCAATAATTAAAATATTTTGAGAATATAATTTCTCAATAAAATTAGAAAATTTTAAAGATTTTGGATTCGCTAAAACTAGGGTTTTACTACTGGTAGTAGTCAAAATTTTTGGATTTGATTGAGACAGGGTTTTAAAAGATGACGAATCTTCTTTCTCCGTTCTGGAGGAGAGAATAGAAGTTTTACCAGTCTGCTGAGTCGGGATTAAACTCAGAGTTATTTTAAGGGTTTGGAATAATTCGGGGCTCCATAGGTCTGGTTTATCTAGAACCGACTCGACCAATTTCTGGATCAAGGATAGTCTATCTTCAAACTGGGCTGCTGTTTTAGATAGGTTCTCATTTTGGGACTTGGCCCTTTTATCCGCTTCTTCTTCTTCAGTTACCATTTTGTACCATGATTTTATGGTTGTGGCCGAAGAGATAGGTTTTGTAGGGTCTGTTCCGATTTTGGCTTTGCCTTTACCTGTATTTTTTCATGGTATTGTATCTGCACAAAACAAATATAACAAAATTAGGTGTTTTAAAAGGCATAATCTTTCATTATGAGCTTTATAAACCAGATTCTGGTGTGATTGTTTTCAATATCTGCATAGAGAATGTTACGATGCGCCCATTGTCTTTCATGTTTTAGTTGTTCTTTTAAGGCCTTGATCTCAGTTTTTAATCGATAGATTTTATTCCTCATTTCAGCCAATACATTCCAATAAGCCATTTGCAAATGAAGTTATAGCAATTTTATCTATCCTGTAAAAATCCCTGGTTAGAAAATCATGTGGGGAATTATTATCATCTTTAATATATTCAATATCAAAATTAAATATAGATAATATGATTTGCTATCGTGCAAAAATTTGTTTAGAAACAATGTTTTGGACATCTTTTTACAGAATTTCTTTTGTAGATTTACAATCAATACGTAATAAAAATTTTTGATTTAATAAATTACTTTGAAATTTTGTAATGTACAAAAAAATTGACAAAATTTCATTTTTTATGGTAAAATAGTTTTTTGGGGTTTGATTCCAGTGGTCAGAAGTATATTGGATTACAGCCTGTTATCCTGGATCTATTTTAAGATTTCTCCATATCCTAGATCACTAGTATCGGTTTCAACAATTTTAGGGAGGTTAAGATTGGTAATATGAAAATAGAGAATTTTTAAGCTCTGTTTTTTAATGAGTCGGATAGTATTAGTATGCTCGTCTGTCTAAAGTTTGAGATTTTTCTTTAATCTGTTATGAAAAAATTGTGCAATTTTGTTGATATTTGGAAAGAAATTTAGAACATAGTTTAGACTTCCTAAAAATCTCTGAAATTGAGTTTTATCAAGAATTTTTTCTGAAAATTTGTTTACAAATTCCAGAGATCTCTCTATTGGTTTTATGGTTCCACAAGTTATGTGGTGACCTAAAAATCTTATTTTTGTTTGGAACAAAGATATCTTTTTAGCCGATAAGAGTATGCCATTCTTTTTACAAATATAGAAGAATGTTTTGAGATTTTTGAAGTGTTGCTCTATTGATGATGAGAATATAAGTATATCATCGATATACACAATGCAGAATTCTGAATATGGAATGAATATATCATTCATAATTCTCTGAAATTCTGAAACTGCATTTTTTAAACCAAATGACATAACATTCCATTCGTATTGTTCAAAAGGAACATTAAACGCCGTTTTATATCTGTCTTTGGGATGAATTTGGATTTGCCAAAATCCTGATTTCATATCGAACTTTGAGAATATGTTGGCGGAGTTTAGTTTTTGCAATAAATCTTTTTTATTGGGGATTGGATATCGGATCCATTTTAAAACTTCATTTAGAGACTTATAGTTTATGACCAATTTTGGGGTTTCTCTTTCTATTTCTGAGGCCTTATTTACATAGAAAGCTGCACAACTCCATGGAGATCTAGATTTTGAAATTAATCCCTTGGATTCAAGGTTATGAATTTCTTTTTTACAATATTGTTCTAATTTAGCATTCATCTGAATTGGTCTGGTTTTGGTAGAAATATCACGTTTATCAAATCTTTTTTCATATGGTAAGTCGACCATATGTTGTTTTCTATCCCAGAAGGCATTAGGAAGATCAGAACAAATTTCTTGTTCGATCGTTTTCTAAAAATCAGAGATTTTTTATTTTATGGATTTAGTTTGCAATTGTTGTTCAATTTTTTGGAGATCAATGTTCTGTTTTAAGTGTAATATGTCGAATTATTTTTTCTATATTAAAAGATTTATTGAATTCTCGTGGATAGAAACAGTTTTTATTAAATTTAAAGTTTCTGGTTTTAGGAGATTCTAGAAATGAAAAGAAGAGTTTTTTGTTTTTGGTCTTAGATTTAATTCTATTATATTCAACCTTATAAGGGGTAATAAGATTGATAAATGGAGTTCCTAGTATCACTGTTTGTCGGATATCAGAAATTAGGACAAAAGTTGTTTGAATCATGAATCTTTCATTTTGAATTCTTGCATCCATTTTGTCAATTATATTCATTTTGGAACTATTTACCGCAGATAGTTTTTCACTGGTTTTTTCATGAAATCTTTTTGGAATGAGATCTGCTTTTATACAATTTAAGTCAGTTTCGGTATCGAATAGAGCGACCGTATCAATTTTAAAACTTTCAAATAATACTAGTGTGATTTTTATAAGATATTTTCTGGAAGTGATTTCCTTTAGAACAAATAAAATTTCTTCAGAAAGGGTTTTATTGGATTTTTCAAGATATTGAATGGTCTGAGAATCTAAAGGATTCTCATTCAAATTTTTTTCATCACTGCTGGAATCAGTAACTACATCTTTGACTTTTATTTGAGATAATAAGATTGAAATGGTTTTAGAATCTTCTTCTTGCTTGTGTTTTAATTCTTTTAATTCTTTTTTGATTGTTTTTATTTCTTCTTGTAATTCTAGGATGGTTGCAGATGATTTTTAATGGATTTTCTTTTTATTTAGTATGGAACTAAGATTGTATATACTAGTATTAATATGAGGAGTGCTAGAAAGATTTTCAGAACTTCCTTTTAGAGATTGTTTTAGTTGATCCAAACATTTTTTCTGGATTTCCGGATTGTTTATATGTTGAATGACTTCCAGGATTAGGGTTTAGGGTTTAGTTGATCCAAACATATATATATATATATATATATATATATATATATATATATATATGTTTCTCATGGGGTTTTCCAACACAGCCACGAAGGGCTAAAATTTTGGACAATTGTTCGTCGTGATTAGAGCTTGAATCTCACAAAAATTGAGTTAAGGATGATCCGGAGAAATTCAATTTCATTTTCCAATGAGATCGTCATCAAAAACTAGTCAAAAAAGCAGTTTCTAGCAACCGGATCACGAGAACCCAGTTGCAGGTCTGTCGGGTGAGAAAGAACCGCCCCACACCCACGGGCGCATGCGTTACACGAGCGCAGAGGTGCGTTACACGTGTGCATGAAGTTCATGCAAGAAGAGGGGCTTGGACAGAGTGGACGATTCGGGTCGGATCTAAACTAGATCCGTGTCCAACCCGCATCCTGACCCAGTTTGTGACCTGGGTGACGCGGGTAAGGTGCGTAAGAGCTCGTGCGAGATACATCGCGTGTCTGGCGTGTAAGCCAGATTGCTGCCGGTGCATGGAGATGTGTGGCAGCGTGCTGCTGCGCGTGGTGGCACGTAGGACTCTAGAAGGTGTGTCAAGTCGTTTTGCATTGGATTTTTTCAATTATTTAGAGTTCCATCTCCAAATATGTGATTATTTATAGATTTTTGTGCACTAAATCTAAGTTCAGATGGTAAGATGCAATCTCGGGTTATGGTATTCGTTGACTCATACGCTCACTTTGGAATCTATACTCTAATCATTTAGCATTTGTTGATTAGTAAGGTGCGTAAAATTATAAAAATAAATATCATATGTCACTAATATCTTTCTTTTATGTGTGACAAAGATAATAGTTGTAACAAAAACTGTCGTGTTAGATCTCGTGAAGGGAGATAAGTTGAACGATGATAATTATGAGATTTGGAACTAGAAGGTTTAGTTTGTCTTCAAGGAACAAGAACTTGCAAAGGTTCTACAGCACGTGATGAAGGACTCTAGTGAGGATACAATGCCTCATGTGATACGAGATCAAGGGGTGTTTTGTGCATGAAAGATAAAAGATAGCCAAGTTAGGAAAATTCTTATAAGCAACATGCATGATGATATAATCTTGATTTATGAGCAGTATCCTACTGCAATATTGGTTTGGCATGTTTTTAAAGAGCATTTTGGCTTCCGGTCAGCTTCTAAGTTGAGGATGATGACCTATAGATTTATTATCTACATGAAGAGGGCGGATTATAACATGAAACAACATCTTATGAATATGTCGAGTATGATCGCTTCTTTAAAGAATACGGAATAGTTACTATCAGATGAAATTCAAGTACTGAGAGTGATCCAGTCTCTACCTGATTCCTAGAGGTTGTTAAGACCTACCTTACATACACTGAGTATTCTTGCTTTCATAGATGTGAGTAGACACTGTGAGCTCGATGAGGAGTGTTAGGAGGTGGCTAGATCTATTCAAGTCATGTTTACATGGCAGAGTCAAGTAAGGGCTCTCGGGATAACAAACGCAAATGGCGCAAGTATACAAGAAGACCAGAGGTGAAGGCAAAGAGAAACCATCTATCAAGACCGACGAAAAAGGACAAAAGTACAGGAAGAAGGAGCTCGATAAGAGTAAAGTTAAGTGCTACGTATGGGGCAAGTTTGGCCATTTCACTCGCGAATATGGCGAACGGAAGGTATGTTATTCTTCTTTATATGGTTTGAGTTTTGTTTCATTTATTGTGATACTTATTAACTTCTCTCCTTTGTGGATTATAGACTCATGAGCCACCAACTATATAGTTCGTGATAGAAGCGTGTACGTAGAGTTTTGTCTATTGAGTCCCCATGCAAAGAGATTGTTTGTGAGGAACGGAGCATTTGTGACTGTAAGAGGGATTAGTACATGCAAGCTAGTGCTGCGAAATAATCAAATCATATATTTACATGATATTTTGTATGCTCTCGAAATTCAGCAGAATCTCATATCCGTATTTTGTCTTGATCGTTTAGAATATTTTATTTTATTGGGAAAATCAAGAGTTTCTATTTTATATGATAGTTCTTTGATATATATTAGCTTAGTCCAAGATAGACTATATGTACTGAACGTGGTTTCCCTTGATGATATTTCTCATTTATCTCCTATTGCTTTTACATCTAATAACTCAATTAATGATATTACTATTTGACATAGTAAACTTGGCCACATAGGGCAATAGAGAATGAACCGGTTATCTGCGAGTGGTCTGTTAGGCCTGTTAACTAAGGTCAAGTTGCCCCTATATGAGTTTTGCCTAGTCGAAAAAGTAACAAGAAAATCATTTGGAAAAACAATTGAGACTCTATTGCAGTTAATCCACTCCGATATTTGTGGAGTCTATGAATGTAAGAGTTTGAAATTGAGTCACGTATTTTATTATGTTTATAGACGATTACACATGTTTCGGTTATTTGTATCTGATCTCACACAAGTTTGAGGCATTAAAGTGTTTGAGCAGGTTTATTAACAAGATTGAGAATTAGTTGGATTTGAGAGTGAAAACTCTCATAATCGATCGAGGCGTGAGTATTTGTCTGACTAGTTCAAAGAGCTCTATTTCTAGAATGGTATATTACGAGACAGTTGACTATTCCTGTTTCTCCCCAACAGAACGAAGTAGCCAAGAGAAGGAATAGAACTGTAGTCTATAGTATTGACTGTAGTCTACATTCTCCACCATGTTCCAACAAAATTAGTTGTCAGTACCCCATGCGAGTTTTGGATAGGGAGATAGCCTGACCTTAACTACTTGAGGCCATGAACTTGTACCGTATATGTTTACGATTCCTCACATCTACATGGCAAGTTAGACTCGCAAGAAATGAAATGTATCTTTATAGGATACTCTAAATATTCCAAGGAACATGTGTTCTTAGGTGAGTATATGGACGGTATAGTCACTGAGATTAAGTCTTGTGATACCACATTTCTAGAAAA
Organism: Dillenia suffruticosa; assembly: GCA_033439265.1. Taxonomy (NCBI): domain Eukaryota; kingdom Viridiplantae; phylum Streptophyta; class Magnoliopsida; order Dilleniales; family Dilleniaceae; genus Dillenia; species Dillenia suffruticosa. Next base: position 10,999,649 of record JAVTVX010000027.1, on the reverse strand, counting down.
TGATTTCTCTAAGAGAGGCGAAATCGATTGAGACTTCACCTTCTATGGGATGGGTGAACTTAACTGCTCAGCTGAGCCTAGTGACAGGACTCAATAACCTGTTACGAATCTTGATTCTAGTGGGAGTGGCTCATCTAGAGATAAGGAGGTTCCTCATCCTCGTAGGAGTAGTTGGAGACAAATAGCTCAACGTCATTTTCCGATTGAGGATGAAATTTTCATTGTAACTCCAGAGAATGATGAGGAACCTAAGACATTTTAGGCGGTGGTATTTGAGATTTCACGATGAGATAATATTTTATAGTTTTACAATGATCGGGGATAATCATTATATCTATCTGATATGTTCTGATAACTCTTTTGTGATTCTATTTCTATATGTAGATAATATAATATTGATTGGGAAAAACATTGAGTATCTGATGACTATTAAGATGTGGTTCTCATCAAGTTTTGACATAAAGGATATGGGTGAAACTGAGTTCATCCTTGGAGTTAAGATCCAAAGGGATCGCTCGAGACGGATGTTGGTTCTTTCATAAAAAATTTACATTAGAAAGATTTTTAAGCGCTTTGAGATGAACGATTGTAATCTCATAGATACTCATATTGTCAAGTGTGATGGCTTGAGTCTTGAAATATCCCCGAAAATTCAGGAAGAAGTAAGGGAAATAAACATAATCTCTTATTTCAGTGTAGTGAAAAGTTTAATATACGCGATATTGTGTACACGACTAGCATTTGTTACGCACTCGGTTTGCTGAGTAGACATTTGGAGTTAGATCTAAAGGGATCGCTCGAGACTGATGTTGGTTCTTTCACAAGAGACTTATATTAGAAAGATTCTTAAGTGCTTTACGATGAGGGATTGTAATCTTAGAGATACTCATATTGCCAAGTGTGATGGCTTGAGCCTTGAAATGTCCTTAAAAACTCAGGAAGAAGTAAAGGAAATGAATATAATTTCTTATTCCAATACAGTGAAAAGTTTAATATACGTGATATTGTGTAGACAACCAGACATTTGTTATGTACTTAGTCCGCTAAGTAGATATCAATCAAATGCTAAAAAGGATCACTGGAGAGCTGTAAAAATGATTTTGAGATATCTTAAGAGAATTGTGAGGTTCTCCTTATGCTATGGAGGAGATGATTTGCACTTTGTAGGATATTCAGATGCCGATTGGGGCTGTGATCTGGATAAACGTAAATCGACATTAGATTTTGTTTTCTTGCTCAATGGTGGTACCATTTCTTGGAACAGTAAAAAGTAAACCTGTGTAATTCTATCTACGATCGAAACTGAGTTCATAGCTTGCTTACTCACAATTCAGGAGAGTGTTTGGCTCTGAAAACTATTCAATGATTTAGAGATTGTGGCAGATGGTGGGAGCGCAGTGATTATCTACTGTGATAATCAGCCCGTTATCGCCTATACTTGAGATTCTAAATATTATAGTAGAACCAAATACTGACATTAGAGACATTATTGAGAAGGGTGAAGTGACCGTTAAGTACACTTTTACATATAGTATGGTGGCTGGCTCATTCACCAAATCCATTGCTAGATACTTCTTTATAAGCATAAAGAGTCCAGGTTTGCATATATTTTGACAATTTTCAATTTATATTGAATTGACAATATTGATACTTATTATCCTTATATATATGATTTTTGTGTATTATTCAGTCACAGACAAGTTATTATATTTTAATGCACTTATTTCTTATCATATATTTTGTGATGTGATGAAAAGATATGTCAGACAAGTGAAATCAAATTTCTCACACGAGTGACCACCTCCAACTATGAGTAAGCGGAGATAAGATAGATTTTAGTTGTAAAAGATTTTGATAGTAGACTTACTATAACATAAGTCGCCTTAATATATGTTCAGGATGAGGTCACATGTGTTGTGACCGACATGAACATATCCATATCCATGTTTCCTATAAAAAACCAAATTTAAGATCTCAGATATCACATGCGTTTAATGATATTATCTCTGAGATACTCTCTCTGAGATTTCTGGATAAAATGTTGTGTGTAGACTGAGTCACATATTTGTACAATGTTAGATAAATATGACATATGTCATTTTGAGAGATTATGGAATAACACCGTAGCATGTGTTTCATACCGAGTGTGATAAAATAATTATGAGATAGTGAGAATTATTATTTTAGGTGATAGTATGTCATGATCTTCATTCCTACTGTGTGAAACCCGAAATTTAATGGGTGAGTTCTCTTGTACCTTTATTATTTTTAACTGTTTATAGAAATCTTGATTCAGTATTTGATAATTTAGTCTATTTACCTATAATCCGGAAGATAAATTGAGTTCTAAGGGACAAGTGTAGAAAAACAACTGAATTGAGATTAATGAATTCGAGTTTGGGAAAAGGAAAACCAATCGACATTATATCATTGTATTGTATTCACCGACTGGTCTGTTATATTTATTCATATTGGGATTCAATATAATAGTGAATATACAGTCGAACAACAATTATGAATTATTTTCAATAAGAAAAGTAGCTCAATGGATGTAATTACATTGATTTGGGGTATAGCGAGTTCTTTTTTGTATTAACGGTGACTTTTTGATCATTTTAACAAGTGCATCGAGAATTTTTTACTTGCAGGTGTATTCGTCAGTCGGACGACGTTCAATCCTATATGAAAGTCTAACAGGGTGATGTAAAATATCGCATAAGTTATGATATTGTGACGAATGTAAAATACTCTCATATACAAGTGGGAGATGTTGGTAAAAAAATGTCTACATAGAGGCTTTTACCACACAAAATTAAATTTAATTAAATTTAAATTTGAAGGATAATGGATAGTTAATCCATTATCCCCACTCTCCCTAATTTCCTCTCAATTATCTTACATAAGGATTGATCATCTTTTTTATTAATTGGAGATAAGAATGTTGTAGAAGATTAACACAGTGAAAAGCATACGTTCATTTTGAATGATATTTGAATTCTCTGGAGTAAGATTTATTGAGGGATTCAAGAAAATTCTGAGTAGGAAATTTTTGCTATATCATTTAACCCTTGAACTTAGGATTCGGCGTTGTGACATTACGGTGATAACTGATTTGGTATGGTTATTATCCCGATTGCGAGATCTTTGAGAAAGGTATTGTTGTTCCTAAATCGTTGACATTTATTCACCAAGATAAACCTGTAAATTTAATATTTTAATTATTCCAAAAAAGTATTATATTTTCGATTGTGATAATTAAATCTAACACTATTACTTAAACAAATTTAGATCACTAAAAAATTGTTTTCCTTATTGACAGTAGTTAAAGGTTTCCTTCTCGATTACAGGAGGTTGTCTCCGTGATTTAAGGAAAAGTGAATATTGCCTTTAGTCAAATAGTGGTACACAGTACCAAGAAGATGTGGGGACTGACTAACTGATTATTGAGGAGGATTTGACTGGTAACTACTGTGAAAGTAGGTCGTGCCTATCCGTTTAATAGATAAATCTCATATTAATTAATAACACATTCTGATATATTATGTCCATTAGAGTATCGGTTCAAAGGGACTCAAAACCCATGACAATGGACCTTTGGGCTGTGTCCCATCACAAACTTTTCGAGCAGTCAAATGTTTGGGTAAAGTAGTAGCCAAGTTGAAAAAAACCTTCATCCATATAATACTTTATGATGTTTGATCAGAGCGGTCGTCTGATCAAATGAAGGACTTTGACAGGCAACTGTAGTATTGCCGGGTTTACTATCTTTGAAGATTGGGCAGCTCTTTGAGGCACCAGGGCTGAGAACCCCTAATCTTGGGCAATTTGGCTCATGTTCGAAAATGGTGTGGGAGTCGTTGAGTTGAGGTTAAGACGTTTTGGGATTACTATATTCCCCCTTCTTTTTGAGAATTTGGGGACTTACAGTTACTTCAGTTAGAGAAGGAAACCAACGAATTGGTGCTTGGGTTGCCTAGATTGGAACCAATAGAGAAGATGGCTTTATTAATGAACTTACAACTCAGATTAAAAAAAAGGGAGAAATTGTATAGAATTACTAACTTAACTAGTATGCTCTAAGAAGAGCACCAAATTGTATAGAAATTTTATCATGTTTGATGTATAGCTGAATTGGTGCGTTTAGTAGGCTTCCATTTTGGCTGCACGATATCCCGGACAATGCTTATCATCTGATAACGAACCATTCAAGGTAAACTCCCTCCGGCTTCTTTCTTTTCTCTATTGTTAGCAAGCTTTTCCAAGCTTTTTATTTATTTATTTATACTAATTCTTCCATTCGTTATCCCAATCAACATGGAAGGAGATACCAATATTCTACTTAATCATTCCAAAATATTTTTAATAGAGATTTCTTGGCCTAGTTGTAATATGTGGGAGTGAAACTAAATAAGAGAGGCACCGATTATAATTTTTAGAGAATAACTAATTTTTTTTTTAATTTTAGTAATATTTTATGACCTTTAACAATATTTTTAATATTTTTAATAGTATTTGTTTAAATGCTGCTAATGAGGATTTTTTTTTTCCCTTTTTGAAATTTAAAGGGTAGTTGTCTACCTTGCTTCGCCATTGATAACACGGCATAACTGGGGGAGATCCAAAAGGAAAAAAAATTTCCAGGGAGTAGATGCTTGCACTCCACACTTTTTATCCTCGGCGCCCCACATAATAAATTGATAAATATGCAAAAATCAAATTTTAAATTGAAATTGATTAAAATATTTGATTCAATAATTTGAACTGTATTATCTTTTCAATTATTCATATTGAAACACCAAGAGAAGTACACCAGGCGCCTGCATGGTACGGAGTTTGAATTTTGTATGAAATCTTAGGATTACATGTCTATCGGAAATAAATATAAAAAAATATTTGAAACGTTATTATTATATTAAATTTTAAATTTATGAAAAGTTAAATTAATATAAATTAGAAGATTGAAATTATTAGAAAAATGATGAATATTTTATTAATTAGTATAATTAATAATTAGAGAAGTTTGAAATGACAAATAAAAAATGCCTTAATTTTAAAATTAGTGTGAGATGTCCTTAGTTGTTGACAAAATTAAGTTCTAATTATGATCAAAGGAGGAAAATTGAAATAATTGAAATAAAAATGAATATGAAAATATGAATTAGAATTAGAGTGATTGAGGTCAACAAATAACACATGATAGGTCGACCAAAGCATGAGCTTAGGTCAACCAAAGCAGGCCTCAGGTCAACCCAGGGATGGGCTTGGGCAGACCCAAGAAGGTCTCGAGTAGATCAAGGCTTCCTTATGTTAATAATTTTTTTTTTGATACAATAAAATATAATCAAACAAGATCAAATAGGGAAAGGGAGGATAGAAATGAAGAAAATCTAGTGGTTAAGCTGTCTCGTAGGAAATTCCTTATATTAACAATATTAACTAGTATTTTATATGTTACTCTCGTGGGTTATTTTCACCTTAATTTAATTATTTTCAAAACCTATGTATCTCACCAAATCTCACATTTTTTAATCTTTACCTACTCTTTCTCGTCAAAACAGTGTGATTTAGTGAAATTTGAGCAAATTTATATTGGCAAAGAAATTATACCATATGCATTTAACATTTCCACCTGACCATATACACTTTTTCCTTACGAAGAGCAGCAAGGGGGGTCTCTCATTAGCAATGCTAATTATTCTATCTTCTTTCTTTTTTATAAATAAGAATTGAAAAAATGATTAATTAATATATAATTATATTTCTTACGGTAATTATATTCGAATATGATTTCAAATTTTCTATGGTGTCCTATATTTTTCCTACTAATTAATTTTTTTTTTAAAAAAAGTTTAAAATATTATTTTTTAAAATTTGTTTGAATTAAAAATAAAAAATTAACAAGAAAACTTTTACAACTATATTCCAATATATATATATAGTTAGAAAAGACCTCGGAAACATGCATTTTTTTTCCTTTGGTTATATAGCATTTTGAACCCTCGATATCAGGATCAAGAAGAGTGGATTGTCATGACTGTGGTACCGGAAATATGTAATTTAGCTACTCACAAGGAATTACTAGTGGATGACCAAAGGAATAAAATAATAAAACATGAAGGGTTTTTTTTATATATAATTTTTATATTATTATTATTATTATCATCATCATTGATAAATGATAATTATTTTAATTTTAATTAAAATTGATTTGAATGGAATGAATTCTGAATTGATAAAATTTTTCATATATTTATTTTATCACACGTAAAACTCAAAACGGAAAAAGTATCAAGACTGAACCCCAGACCAACCAGATATCTTTATCATCATCGCATCATCATACGTGATCTTAAGATCCCTCGTAAGCAACGTGACATCATCAGTGACACACGAGTTTCTAGACCGAAGGAAGGAGTTAGGAGGAGGGTAGGTTGGGTGTATTTTTGGGGCAGTGACGTTTGGGCACACGATTGATATGCGTATGTTAAGCGGACGGGATGGGGTCCACAGTGAAGACCTGTCGGCTCCTTTTGAGTGGCTAATGAATGAATTATTGAATATTATTAATCAAACCAAGTTTTGAAAATTCATTTGTCAATTTTGGTGCCCTTTTGGATGAAGGGCAGGGCCCTTCCCGGTCTCCCGAGGGTTTTCTAGTTGAAGTCTTCATTCATTACTACCTTCACTTTGACTCCTTCGGATTCAACTTTCTAAATCACGTGTCAGACAAGATCAAGGGTCAATCCCTCCTCCTTAATTCTACCCTTATTGGAAAATTTTTGAGAGCACCATTATTTGATAAATGTTTATAGAAATAATATCACATGAATTAAATAATTATAACGTAAATGAATCAAATTTTATATAATTATAAACATCAACATGTCATGATTCATTTTCAATTAAATTATTAATATATTTTGATTAATTTAAAATTATATATTTATTTAAAAAGACATTAGTTATTATTGAAAATAGATTTTATTTCACAGATAATGACTTTACTAATTTAAATAGGATGTCCAGCTATAAAGTGATCTTAATCGATGGGACCTACAGAAAATCGATGGAGTGTGCTTCAATGGGAGGCTCTAAACTCAAGTCAAAGAACGGTTTTCGGTAAAATAAACAAATTGAAAGAGAATTTTATTATATTTTTTTTTGTGTTATATATAAGTTGAGAGAACTTTTCTAGACAGTATCCTTTAAACATATATATATATAGGTTGTTTCAATGAGTTTCGTGTGCATCCAGGGCATTGAAACCTTAGTTTCTATACAAAGGTGCCCCCAAGATTAAAGAATCCCTCAGAAAAAGATTTCTATAAAATTCAGAATTCTTGTTAAGAAAGTTTTGGCTACCGAGATATTTCTTTTCTTATCAATTAGCCTCCTTGCTAATTTCGAAATATTGCTTCCGTGATTTAAGAGAAGTAGAATATTGCTCCGGGTTAATCAAATACTGAGTGTCGAGAAGGTGTTGTGACCGATCAACCGACTATTGAGAAAATTTTGGTCAGTGAGTACCGAGAAAGTGGGCCACATCCCCACAAAAATGAATCCAGCTCTGCTTCTTAAGGAGTTCAATGACCCATCCACATGAAGGGTTCATTTGAGCAATGAGCATTTTTCTCGATCATCGATGGGGGCTTGTTTGGTGAGTGGCAGGAGTGTGCATTCGAGGATGAAATCAGCGAGGAATTAACCTTTGATTGATAGTCTCGGCTGATATAGCGAGGAATTAGCCTTTGATTGATAGTCTCGACTGATATTCGATGTTTAATTCATCTATTTCAATACTCCACTTAGCGAGTCGATCTGAGATATTCCTTTTATGTAGAATTTGCTTTTGAGGCTGATTGGTCAATACCACAATGGTGTGAGCTCGGAAATAAAGGTGGAAACGTCTAACGGTTATGACTAAGACGAAGGCTGTCTTCTCAATAGGTTGGTAATTAACCTCAAACTCTTGAAGCATGTGGTTGCTGTTGCACACCGGCGTTTGCATGTTGGAATCCTGCCTCACAAAAATAGAGTAGAGCGCTCAATCAAAGATAAAGAGGTAAAAATAGAGTTTTTAACTAAGAACAAATCGGGAAAGGAGTGGAGGTGATGCGAAGTACTCCTTGAGAAGCTCGAATGCTATTTGACACTCTAGCATCCACACAAACATCTGAGATTTCTTCAAAGCGTCATAGATGGGTTTATACTTTTCCCATACTTTCGACATAAACCGATTTAAAACCGCAATCTTTCCCATGAGGCGTTGTATTTCGTTCACTATCCTTGGTGGTGCCATGTCCAGTATAGGTTGTATCTTCTTCAGATTTGTTTCGATCTCCCGGTTGGTAATTAGGAGATCTTCAGAAGTGAATTCGAATGTGCATTTTGCCAGGTTCAACCTTATGTTTGCTAAAGATCTTGTTGACCAACTATTGGAAAGTTGCTCCGACGTTTTTGAGATCGAACAACATGACCTTGTAGCAGGAGGTACTGAATTTCATAATAAAACTTGTTTTTTCTTTATTCTCGGGGCCATGCGTATTTGATTGTAGTCGGAGTATGATGCTCTTACGAATTGTATATCAATTTGTCAATGTTGGAGAGCAGATAGCTGTCCTTCAAATATGCCTTGTTAAGGTCAGTGATATCTACACACATTATCCTCTTGCCGTTGGTCTTTTTTATCATAACCAATTGGTTTAATCACTCCAGATAGTTTACTTCTCAAATAGACTTTCTCTTGTATTGTGTGTTAACATTCCAATGCGAATATGTTTTCTTTTGCTTAACAAGTTTACAAGTGGCATTTACAATCAGTCTGTATATTATGACCGATGAGTGGATTCCTTCCATGTCCTTTGGAGATCATGCGAATATTTTAAAATGTTGTCGAAAACAATCTACAACTGCCTCCCGGAGAGATGCCAGTAAGTGGCACCAACTTGGACTGTTTAATCAGGTACATCCGTGATAGAAACTTCGATTATCTCCTCTCTAGGCTGAGACTTGGATTGATGTTTAGCATCATCCTTAAACTCCAATGTATCTACCGAGACAAAGGCTCCAGTGTATCTATTGAGAGAACTTTTTTTCTCTCCTCCGACGGTAGGGATGGTCAATGGGTTGATGTCACTATGAAGTGTTACGATCCTTAAGAGTTTTTTGAATTTGATTATCATATGTTTTGCGTTTGGTAATGTTTTGATACTGTCTAAACTAGGACAACCTAGGATAATATTGTAGGAGGACAGAAGTTTCACAACATAAAAAGTGATTTTGATAATAGTATGGTGAAGAGATGTTCTTAAAGTTATGACAAGCGAGATGGTACCTTCTGGATATATACACTTATTGGTGAATACTTTTATGGGTCCGTTAGAGGGTTAAAGATGAGATAGGGTAAAACCCATTCACCGGAAGGCATTCGAAAAATGAAAATCTCGATTTGCTCTTTGATAAATGAAAGTCTTTTAGATAAGGTAGGACCTTATTCCTGTAGTGATGATCAGCGGGTCGTTTCGATCGATATCTACTTGTATTAAATCATCGTCATTGAGATTGATGAATGGTCTCTTTTTTCGGTTGATGCCATGATTGTAAAGAGAAAGAGATGGCGATAGAAATTTGGGAAATCAGCCTATTTCTATGGACGATATCAATCTATTGGAGGTGAATTTTGTTCCATAAATAATGACTCTCCTAACTTGAACAGGATGTCCGGCAGTTGGGTGATCTTGATCGATGGGATTTACAGAAGACTGCCAAAGGGTGCTCTGATGGGGGAGATTCTGACATTCAACTCAGAGAGCGGTTTTCGAAAAATGAAACAAACTGAAAAAGAGATTCGTTATACTTTTATGTGCTATGTGTAAGTTGAAAGAACTTACCTGGTGGTGTCCTTTAGATGTATATATATAGCTTCCTTTAATGAGTCTTGTGTGCATCCGAACCCTAGTTTTCTATACGAAGGTGCCCCAAGATTGTAGGATCCCTTAGAAAAATATTTCCATAAAATTGAAAATCCTTGTTGTTAAGAAAGTTTTAGTTACCAAGAGATTCCTTTCCTTATTAATTAGAATTCAGAGCATCTATGTTAATTACCAAATATTCTTTTGTGATTTAAGAGAAGTCTATTGTCCGAATTGATCGAATACTGAGCACCGAGAAGGTGTTGTGACCGATTAGCCAACTATTGAGAAGAGTCTAGTCGATGAGTACCGAGAGAGCGGCCCGTGTCCCCCCAACTGAGAGGCTTATTTCATTAGCGTGAAGTACCGATCATGAGTTGAAGTCCTATGATTATGAATTTTTGGATCATGTATCATCAATTTTCATGAAATAACAACAAAAGGAAAAGAAATAGTTCGTATCAATGTGAAAGATATCACTTTTGACAAGATCATTTAAAATAGTTTAAAAACGTAATCACAGTTTTATATATTTAATTAATTTGATTGCCGGATTTGGAAAGGAAAAAAGATCAAATACATTAAAGAAGTAAGGTGACCTCACCTTCCAATATGCAAGTTCAAGATGCTTGCGGGTATTTTTTTAATTATTAATTTCGTTGGATTTGATTAATTATGATTCGAATAGAATCGAATCGATTTTTTTTTTATATTTTTTTTGTTATATATAAAATTTAAATTTAAAATTTTATTTAAAATATATTATTGTTTAATTATTAGATAAACTAGATGTTGGTTTTGAATTTCATTTCATGCCCGGATTATATTGGTTTTAAATACTTTTTCATGTCTCATTAGGGTCTTTTAATCACAAGTTACAAGAATTCCAACTCATGGGCTTTTTTAAATTCAAAGAATTGGTACCAAACACTTCCCATATAGGGTAGTAGAATTGACCACCCATGCTATTTCGAAGCCTTTTAATAAACCCACATTAGACTCTTTTTATTTGATCAAAATTTAATATAGAAGAGAGAGAGAGAGAGAGAGAGAGAGAGAGAGAGAGAGAGAGAGAGAGAGAGAGAGAGAGAGAGAGAGAGAGAGAGATGCAGTGCATGAATGGAATTCAGTGGTTTCACACTATAATTCGGTCGATTTTGAAAAGAGACAAATTAAATAATTTAAATAGAATAAAAAAAAGGTTTGTGATGTAGGTGGTGACTTTTTTGCTCAATTTTACTCCGGAGGGGAGCACCTGAGCAAGACTCAAAAGGCAGAATCTCTATTAAAAGAGGCTTTTGGAGATAATGAGAAGTTACCATGTTGTCATTGGATAGGGACGGAGTGTTGGCACCTAAGCAAGCCCTAACCTGGATAGGGATGCCCATGCTCCATCCTTGAGTTGCCCACCTGGCTACCCTTTTCTCCTTTTCTTGGGCAGAAGTCCATTCTTTCCCCCTTAAAGAACATATGATTATGGGTCCCATTAAATCCGGATCCGAATGATTCTTTTCAATTAAATTTGTCACTCTCGGCATGACGCGGATCAACACCCATCAAGGTTGAAAAGATGATTTGCAAATACGATTTGAAAAAATAAGATTCCAAACAATCAATTCCTCCGTTGAGGTTTTCGTGATCCTTATACTAAAATAATAGAATAAAATTTAAATATCGATAGATGATAAATAATCTATTTATAAAAAAAATTATTACTTTTAATTTTTAGATAAAATTTTAATTATGATATTAAAAAATTTTAATTATGAATAAAATCACCGGTGTGTATTAAATTTTTTAAATAAATTTTTGGATTCAAATTTTATTAAGAGAAAATAAATATTAAAAAAGTTTTACCCGATCCAACTTAAATCAAGTCAATTTTTTGATTACTTAATATCGGTTCTTTATATTAAAAAAAGGTTTGGATGGTTTTGAGCATCGAACGGTGTCTTTACTTTATAATTTCAGATTATGTACCGAAGTGTTTAGAATTTGAATTCCATAAAAGATAAATTAAGCATTCTAAATATAATGAAAAGTGTTAACACGTTGAGGAATGATGAATATGCGGTGCAAAGCTTAATGATTTGGGAATATTTTAAGGAATATGGGGTACGTGAAACGAACGAGAGACAAAAATCACTTTCAGCCGACTTTCCAAGATGCTTCCATGGAGTCAAAGTGAAAGCTGCTGACTCAGATTGGGCCGACCTTTGTCTCTGATGGCAGCGCCTACCTCCAAAACAGACCACAACCCTCAAACCCCTCCAAGGGCTATATTTCCCGATTACCTCTGTTTTCACGCAAGGTGGGCAGGTTTATTAGAATACTTCACTGATTATAAAAATCAAAAATAAATAAATTAAAAAGATGTTATGAAATTAGAGAGTTTATCTTTTATATTAAACATAATTTAAGTTAGAGAAAGATGGACGTGAATTGACACGGTTTAAGATGGCTCAATTCTGGTTAAAGTAGAAATAGTTGGTTTAATGGAATTGAGTGATCTTTTAATTAAATTTTGAATTTAAAACTAAAAAATAAAAAAAAATTTCGTTTGAAAAGTCACCTCTAAATAGAGTTTCTGTAATACTCGAATTTAATTAATTGGAATATAATTTTAAATTTAAGTTGTGGTACAAAAGAAAAAAATTCCACTTGAGGTAGAACCCTAACTTATATAATATATGAGTAGGCCCAAGATTTGTGTTTAAACCCTGATTGTTGAACCATAGCTTTGGCAAACCAATCAAATTTCAAAATCAGTCATGGGCATTGAGGGACTTTTCAAGAGATTGACTTCCAACAAGAGTGGCATTCAAAGACCAGATTTGCTTCTAGGAAATCTGTTGGAGCATCCTTGTTAATCAAATGTGTACTACCACCGCAGAGTCGATTTCAATGAGGAGGCTTACAATGACAAGGTTCTGAGTAAGGAAAATTCATAATATAGACCCCCATAATTCTGCTTGCAGAACACTGGAAGGACTCGGTTTGATCGAAAAACCAAAAACCTAGTCAACATTGTGGTCTCTTCTCCAATATGAACTTTGTTCAAAGTTTTTTGAGTGATTTGTAGAGTTGTAACGGGCCGAGTCGGGCCTGGCAAGGTCGGCACAAGGGCAGTTCCCGGAACGGCGGGCCGGGCTGGCTGCGGTTCCCAGGCCAGTCCGGTCCGGGTCAGGCCGGTTTCAAAATTTTTTTTAGTTGAACCGGTCCGGCCTGCTGAACCAGAACCGGCAGACTGGTTCACACCGGGCCCGTCCCAGTAAAGCCTGAAATTTTTTTTTTCTATTGCATTTTTTAATTCTTTTTTTTTATAACTCTATTTTTTAATTCTATTTTATTTTTGAGACTTCATTTATTTTTAACTTTGTTGTTTTTTTTACTCTCTTGTAATGATTTATTTCTTTATTTTATTTTTTTTAAAATCACTTTTTATAAAAAAATAAATTACAAATTAGAGACACAAAATTTTTAGAGTGGTTCCACCAAATTCGATGTACGTCCACTACCAATCTCACACTTGGATTTTAAAATCCACTATTTTTTTTTGTTACATTATTTTGATTTTTGCATCATTTTGATTTTTTTTTCTATTTACAATGATTTTTCTACAAAAAAAAAATAATAATTATTATTATTATTCTCCTACTCTTGTTCATCATCTTCCGAGACCTTGATAATTCCTTTTATTTTTTTTTGCATCCTTCCAATTTTTAATGCAAATTAAGGATTCTAAAGTGTCGTCTACTAAATTTATACGTTTCTCGGTTAACACTTGACCATTTGCACTAAAAACACTTTCCGATCGTACTGTGGATATCGGAGAGATTAGTAAATCTTTAGTCACATGGGCCAAAATTAGATAATACGATACATTATTTTTCTATCAGCCTAATATATCATATAAATCAATATTATCAAAATTTTCTAATCTACGTATTTGTTTGTATAAAAGTAATTCATTAAATAATGACGATAAAATTCTTTGTCTTTTTCCTAACATATAGAAGAGATTAAATAAAAATGAAAATGATTGAGTGTTATTACTGTTACTACTACGTACATTATTTGTATTTAAATTATTATTTTTCTTTTCATATAGTTCAAATATTGTTTGTAAAATATGAGATATTTGTTGTTTTAAAAAATATGGGTTAATAGACATTTCTGATGGAAAAGTTTGTGCAAAACAATCTATTAACATTTCAGCACCTTCAACCTTAACACTTGAATTTAATGCACTTGCAACTAAATATAAAATTAGAATTTTTTCATAATATTATAAAAATTTTGTTTTCATAGAAAGAATAATTTCACCAAATATTTCTTCATTTTTAAATTCATTAAATATATAAATAATTTTACAAAAATTTGATAACATTAAATGAGTAGTTGGATAATAATATTCGGAAAATAAATTTGTACATAAATAAAAAATTTCTAATAATTTAGTAAATGTAGATACAAAATCGAAAGCAGTATTATCAATAAAACTATATTCGTAATTTGAATTTGTAATTTCAATTAAAATATTTTGAAAAGAATGTACACCTTGTAACATATCATATATTGAATTCCACCTAATGTCATACTCCATTTAAAATTTTTTATATTTTTTATTATGTAACACACATAATTGTCTATTTTTTTTTTTGTTTTTACAGAAAAATTTCTTATTTGATAAATTAAATTACGAATAGATTTTAAAAATAGTTCTCCCATTATTAAACCATCCTTAACATATAATGACATGCACATCTAACATGAACAAAAGTTCCATTTAAAATTGTTTTTAAAATTTTTTTTAAACTATTAATCGTAATAGTATTAACCGAAATATTATCAAATGAAATAGAAAAAATTTTATCACTTATTCCATAGTTATAAATAACATTTGAAATTATTCTAATTATATGTGCACCGGAATGTGGAAATTCTCAACGTTGAAAAACTAAAATTTTTTTTTCTAAAAACCATGAATTATTTATTCAATAACATGTTATTACAATATAATATTCTTTCTTATATTCATTTTTCCAACTATTCGAAATTAATGAAAATTTACATTGACTAGTTATAAATTGTGTAATTATACAATTTTTTAATTCTTGATATCTATATAATGATATCCTCCTTTCGGATCTTTTACTACTTTTTTTTATAATCGGGTTGTAAATATTTTTGTACATATTTTTCAAATACGGGATATGCAATTATGTTAAGTGATAATTCTTTTCTTGTTAGCCATTCTATTTGTCCAATTTTTTCTTTATCCAAATTATATTTAAATGTACCAATTATATTATCTCCCCCTGTAACAATTTGTGTTTATCTTGTTTATGATAATTTATCTGGATGATTATTAACTGAGTGTCTCCTAAGTGTGTCTACCCCCAACCCTTCAAAAATTTATATTTTTTATGACAAATTTTACAAATTATTTTTTGTTTATCATTTTTTTCAAAAAATATCCACATATTAATATCATATTTTTTAGTTCGTGTTGTGTTCAATTCTGTGTTATTAGATTCAGTTTTTTCTAAAAGAGTTTCAATATGTATATTATCGGGAATTTCATTTTGAAAAAAAATGGAGGAAGAGGAGATTGTTGAGAAAATTGGGAAGAGTGTGTTTCGGCCATTTTATTAAAAAATTAAGAATAAATTTTCAAAATAAAATATATGATTAAATTTTTAAAAGGAAATTTAAGATTAAATTTTTTAAAAAAATTTTAAAATTTAATTTTTTTTAAAAAAAGTAATGCAAATATAATGCAAATACAAGAAAATAAAGATACAAAAAATTAAATATACCGACTTGATGGATATTGCAGTTTTTTTTCGTAAAATCTTGAATTTGAGCTATCAATCTTGAAATCTTGCCAAATCCTTGATCAATGTTGAAAGTCGTGAAAAATTTGTAATCCTTCCTTCTCCATCTAAACTGTTCTGTAGTAAGAGCACTAGGAAAGTTCTCAGGTAAGAGGTAGAGTTTGTTTGTCTTCGCTTAACTAGCTCTTTTCTTTGACAATCAGTTGCCCTCAGACAGAACTTTCCTAAATATACTATACCGTTGCATACTGAGTTAATGAGTTTCACAAAAATTTAGAATACAAATTTGAGAATGTGTTTAATGAAAATGTATTTAATGAATAAAATGATGGAAATAAAGATAATGGTGGAAATGTAGATAATGGTGGAAATGATAATAAAAATGGTGTAGAAATTGGTAGAAATAGTATAAAAAATGGTAATGAAAATGGTAATAAAAATGTTACAGAGAATTGTAAAAATGGTGAAAAGGAAATGATAATGAAAATAGTAATGAAGATTGAAAAAATGTAGTAATATTGAGAGAATGTAGATGTGAAAGGGATATATTTTGTTGTGGAGATTTTGAAAATAGGGTGTAAGATATTTATAGGAAAATTTTTGATTTTATGGATCAAAATAATCTCAAAACTAACAATTTTATAGCTGTTGGGAGAGGTAAAATTAAAAAAATTCAAAAAAAAAAGATGGACAAGGAGTCGTTAGAACCGGTCGGGCCAGGCCGGTTCCAGGCTTGTGCTGGTTCTATGGCCGGGCTGGTTCCCGGTTCCAAAATCGGTTGAACCGGCCCGAACTGCTACAGTACCCAATTCGGGCTAGGCCGGGTTGCTGTAGTTCCGGTCTGATTCACGGGTTGGACTTTTTCCTGGCCGGCTGGACCGGTTTTTGAGACCAAATTGGCCCGGATATCTCTGGTGATTGAGGTTAGGCTTATTAATGGCCCCTCATTTTCGTTCTTGGATTTGCTGAGAGGTGTAAACAAACTTTTCGAGCAGTCAAATGTTTGGATAAAGTAGTAGCCAAGTTGAAAAAACCTTCATCCATATAATCCTTTATGATGTTTTATCAGACCAGTCGTCTGATCAAATGAAGGACTTTGACAGGCAATTGTAGTATTGACGGGTTTATAATCTTTGAAGATTGGGCAGCTCCTTGAGGCACCACGGGCTGAGAACCCCTAATTTTGGACAATTTGGCTCAAGTTCGAAAATGGTGTGGGAGTCATTGAGTTGAGGTATTTTTTTTATTATTATATCAATCGGTATCCGAAATCATATTTCAATTAATACGATTTGAGCTTGCAATGACTCATTCAGAGGATTGCCTTCTCAACTCCATATCTAAGTCACAAATCAAATTCTAGATTTTGATTAAGAGATTTAAGATCACAAGTTCGAAAATGGTGCGAGAGTCATTGACTTGAGGTTTCCTTTTTTTTTTTTATTATACCAATTGTTATTCGAAATCATATTCTGATTAATACGGTCTGAAATTTGTAATGACCCATTCAGAGGGTTATTTTCTCAACTCCATGTCTAAGTCGCGAGTCAAACTCTAAATCTTGATTAAGAGATTTAGGATCACGTCTTATTAGATTATCCGACTATTGGTCGAGTTTAGGTTTCCTGTGCAGACGTTTTGGGATTACTGTATTCCCCATTCTTTTGGGAATTGGGGGACTTACTGTTCAATTTCATTTAGAGGAGGGAGCCAACGAATTGGTGCCTGGTGGGTTACCATTTTCCCCGCCCTAGTAGGAGGTGGTACGTGGTTGTGGTGGTTTTTTATCACGTATTTACAATTTTATCACATATATATACTTAATTTAAGTATTCACGAAATTATCTCTTAAAAATGTATGAACTTTACCTATTTATTTTAGAACATTTATAGCTTAAAGTATTTATTTTTAATTTATGAATATTTTATAATTATTTATAAAACTATTTACTTTGTATACTATTTATGAAACTTTAATATCAAGTGTCATTTATTATAATTTTATTAGATAAAATTGTTTTATTATCAATCTATTTAAGAAAATAGCCTTTTTTTAATTAAACTTAGCAAACATTTTCCTACTTAAATTTTAAAACTTTTATTTATCACTTTACCTTATAAACCAAAAATAAGAGTTTTTAACACAAAAAGAACTAGGCCAAACACTATCATACTATTTCAGATTTAACTTGTTTTCAACAATGTTGGTGGTTATATATACCCACACTTATGCACACGTATATAACAACCATTATAATTTTTTTTTTTAACTAAAACCTAGTTTAGCAAATTATTTTTTTGGTAATAAGATTGGGTAGTTCTTAGATCTAATGTGAGAAAACTAAGGTGATATATTGTTTTTCATTCTGAAAATGCATTATAGCTTACTAATTGTTGTGGTGTTTGTTCATCTGCTTCTAGGAGCTGCCCATGGAAGCCATGACAAAAAGAATTTCACTTTTGAAAGTTCAGTAGCATTAGTTTGTTCACTGGATTTGTTTGAATTAAAAAATAAAAAATTAACAGCAAAATTTTTATAAGTATATCCAAATATTCCAAAAATATATATAGTTAGATATGACCAAAAAATATATATATAGTTAGAGACAACCTTGGAAGCATGTAATTAATAACTACTTGCAAGGAGTTACCGGCGGACAACCAAAAGAATAAAATTACAAAATATAATTTTATTATTATTTTGATATAATTTATCGAAATATGATAAATACGTTGAATCTGATAAATTCTGATTCGAGTTGGGTTCAATTTTTAAGAAGTAAAACTTTTTAAATATATGTTTTTATTATATATAAAACTCAAATTTAATATCTTATTTAAGTGATATCGGTGTTCGAACACTCACCAACCAAATGACATCATCATCATTATTAGACATCGTCTTAAGATCCCTCGTAAGCAACGTGACATCATTGCCGACACTCGGAGTCTCTAGACTAAGTGTAAGTTTGGTTCGCAGTGCGGGAGGCCGAGATGGAGGCGGAGGGGAGAGGAAGGGGAAGATTTCCTTTACCTGAAGAAAATAAATACATTTGTTTCATTTTTATTTGGTAGGGATAGAAGCGAAGGAAATGTGTGTTACTTTTTTTTTTATTTGGTTGAAATGAAAAGTTGAAAGAAATACCACTTTATTTACTATTATACTCTCGTAAAATGATATTTTTAATATTTCTTATCTCGTAATTTTTTTAATTTAAAATATTTTTCTAAAAATATAATTTTTTCAAAAAATAGTTATTCAATATTATTTTTTTATAAATTATTTTCATTATTATTTTATATTAAATAAAATTAGAATATTAATATAAAAAAGTAAAAAAAAAATTAGAAAAAATAATTTATCCAATAAAATTGATGAAAAAAAATTAAATTTTATTATTTTATATTAAATAAAATTGAAATAAAAAAATAAACAATTTTATAATTATTAAAGAAGTACAAGAATAAATTTGCTTAAAATTTTTACTTCCTTTCATTTTCGTCCACTTTGAGAACTTTAAGATGGAAATAATTTCTCTATTTTGAGGTGAAAATGATTTCTTAACGGGGAAGAAAAGAGATTGTATCTAACATTTCCTTTTCCTCCATATCTTTTTCATGAAAAAGATCATTTTTCTTTGCTTTTATTTTTTTTTTACTCTTTTCCTTTCACCGTTCACCCCAACCAAATTAATCTAAAGGAAGTAGTTGGAGGCAGGTGGGTGTATTTTCGGGGCGGTGACGTTTGTGCACAAGATTGATATGCGTTTGAATGGGCATTAGTTACCATGAAATTAAAAATGACAAGAAAAAGAAATGGTTTGTGTCAATGCGAAAGACAAAGCTCCCGATAAAATCATTTAAAATAGTTTTAAAAAGTAATCACAGTTTTAAATATTTTATTAATTTGATGACTGGATTCGGTGATTGGAAAAAGATTCATCGCATTAAAGAAGTGAGGTTACCCCACCTCCGGGAACGCAATTCCAAGATAATTCACCTTTGTAAATTTAAATTTAATATTTTATTTAAAGGTATTAATAATTAATTATTGGACCTTATTTTTCATTTCTTATCCGAATTATATTAGTTTTGAATACTCTTTCATGTCCCATTAAGGTCTTTTAATCGTAATTAACAAGAATTCCAACTCATGGGATTTTAATTCAAAGAATTGGGTACCAAACGCTTGATATCCCCTTCCTATTTTGAAGCCTTTTAGTAAACCCACATTAGACTCATTTTATTTGTTCAAAATTTAATCTGGAAGAGAGAGAGAGAGAGAGAGAGACGCGGTGCATGAATGTAATTCAGAGTGTTTTCATAGTGTAATTTGGTCAATTTCGGAAAGAGGCAAATAAAATAATTTTAATAGAATAAAATAAAAGAGATGGAGTGTAGGTGGTGACTTTTTTGCATAATTTTACTTGGGAGGGGTGCACCTGAGCAATACCCAAAACGCAAAATATCTGTTCTAGTCATTTGGAGAGAATAAAAAGTGTCCTCATTAGGTGATGGTCTGTTGGCACATGAGCAAAGCCCTAACCTGGATGAGGATGCCCATGATCCTTCCTCCCCTTTCCTTCTTTCCTTGGCCTTGAAGTCCATTTTTCCCCCCTTCAAAAGTTATATAAGATTGTGGGTCCCATTAAATCCAGATCCCCATTTTTCTTTTCAAGTAAATATATGTCGCTCTCGGCATGACGTGGATCAACATTCAACAAAGAAAAAAACTGATGATTTATTGCTACTATTACTCCTAGTTTAAGGATAAAATTTCAATTGTGGTATTAAAAAATCTTAATTATGAATAAAACAAGCTTAATTTATCAATGGAGAGTTATCCAAAAAAAAAAAAAAAGGAATATTTTAAGTTTTGATGGTTTTGAGCGCCCAGTGGCGCGTTTACTTTATAATTTCAGATTATATACAAAAGTATTTAGAAAAATTTAATGAAAAGTATTAAATGATGAATATGTAGGGAAAAGGTTGATTATTTGGGAATATGTTAAGGAAAATGGGGTACGTGGAACGAACGAGAGATAAAAATCACTTTCAGCCGACTTTCCAAGATGCCTCCAGGGAGTGAAAGTGAAAGCTGCTGACACGGTTTGGGCCGACCTTTGTCTCTGCCGGCGGCGCCTACCTCCAAATCTGACCTCAACCCTCAAACTCCTCCGATGTCTATTTCCCCTAATGACCTCTGTTTTCACGCGGGGTGGGTGGTTTATAAGAATAATTTACTGATTATAAAAATAAAAAATAAATAAATTAATGATATATTATGAAATTATAGAGTTTATATTTTATATTAAATATAATTTAAGTTGGAAAAAGATGGTCATTGATCAACGCGGTTTAAGCTGGCCCATGATTTGTGCTCAAACCCTAAATGTTGAGCCAAAGCTTTGGCAAACCAATCAAATTTCAAAATTAGTCATGGCCATTGAGGGACTTTTCCAGAGATTGACTTCCAACAAGAGGGCATTCAAAGACCACATTTGCTTCTTGGAAATATGTTGGAGCATCCTTCTATTGACTCTATAGGTAAATTGATCCACCGACTCGAGTAGGAATTCAATGCCGATATGTCCGTTGAATTTTCTTGAGTGGGAAATATACAAAAAACCCGTCAAAATTGCTTCTAATGGAGGAAATTCTAATACTCACATAAAAAAAATTAATAAGAGAATCAAAAACCGAGAGAACCTGAATTATAACCCTATGTTGTCTCTGTATGATGAGAGCAAAGTTGAGTACATTGTGTACCTTTTTTTGGTTGCTTCTACTTAGTATATATACTGTGCGACTGTATGGTAAGAGGTGTAGAAACTTTACTTAGCTTGTGGAGATACCATTGGAAATCTTCTCAGATTATGAAGATCGTAGTCAAGGACTTTTAATAGACTCAAAATCCTTTGAGACTGAGGAAAGTCCAAGTTATCATGGAGATTGCCTTTCGTATTGAGCAAAATTACAAGAGATTCGCATCGAATTACGAAATATTTGAATTTGTTAAAAATTTCATTTCTTATTAGATAATCATGATCCAAATTTGTTTTAAGAGAGATGGCGCGTAATGGAAGATTACTTCTATGGTAATTGTGACATCTAACCGAGAGAGCTCTTTAAGGAGATGGAGTGACCGAGAGGCCGAGAGGCCAAAAGATCGATAGGTCAAATGACCAAGAGATCGGGTGATGGGAGGTCAAGCGAACCAACTATATCGTGAGAGGATGGTTGGGCAAGGTGTAGTAGCAACCGAGAAGTCAAGTGACCGAGAGGTCACTTAACAATCTGTGGGATTTGTGGTTATGGACTATTAGGCTCTATATTATTGTTTGCTCCCCACTCCTAATGACATTTTAGTAAAATGGTATTAAGAGTATAATAAATTGTTGGATCGGAAGAGACACAAAAGTAAAACATTAAATGTAAAAGGTGTCGATTAGGTGTAGTGTCGTGTTAAAGTGGCTTTTGTAGTGGCGAATCATACTCAATAAGTTTTCTACCTTTTGCTTGGTAGTTTGCCTGAGAGAGAATTTGTGTTTTATAGTTGGAGAGAATTGTGAAAAGGTAGAGATGGTGAAGATCGGTGAGATTAAGAGTGTAATGACCGGTGAAGAATTGAAGGAAACCGTGAGGGTGATGGGACTGTAGATGATTTTTGGGTATGATTGCCTATGGAAGACGAGGGGACGAATGGGACAACGGAGGGGTGTTTCAATATGTATAAGGAGTAAGTGAGGTATGGGCTCTGAGTACCCTATTTGAGTGCTCTAGCATGGGTTTTAAGGGGTTGAATCATATTTCCGACTCTATTGGATCCTACTGCCTGGAGGTTGATTTTGGCGGTAGTGAGTTTGTTGAGTTTTTGCCATTTGAGTTTTGATTTTGAAATACTTTCTTCCATTTTTTGTTTTAGGAGATGTGTTGCTTGGGTTTCCACTAGAGGTTGGCTTTGTCTGTAGACTAGGCTAGAGTCTAGGTAGAGATTTTTTTTATAAGGAAAGTATTGATAAGAATTAGATGAGAAAGTTCTTTTTTATGGAGTTTGGAAATATGGATTTAGTACTGGTGTTGTCGAAGGTTGATGGTGAGCTTACTATGGGATTGAGGGGATTGAGGGCTTTGACCCCTTCTCGGTAGCCAGGCCTTTTTGATTTGGTGGTAAGTTTCTATGCATTAGAGAAAAGGGCTATCCATGTTGACATCCTCCTTAACGATCAGATGTTAAAATTGGTCGGCTCACTGTTGAGCGAAAAGGTACAAATCAAGATACGTCTCTTAGTGAAAAATAGAGCAACGGGATTATTTGAAGTTGTTATTGTTGAGGGCGGTAACCTTATGAAGATTACTACTGCCAGGGCTCATAAGGGCCAAGGGTAGAAAAGGTATCGAGGAGGGGGAGGCCGTGTCGGAACAAGGGGCTTTGATAAAGGGTGCTCTCCTCGCTGTTATCACAGAAAGGAAAAAAAGGAAAGTGAATATCTCTAGCCAATAGTGAAGAGATGAGATAGAGGTGTCCTGGGAGGAAGGGTCTCGAATATCGACATCGGCTTTTCGAGGTACTAAGGGAGAGAACAACGAGAGCTGAGCTCTTGGTGATTTTGAGAAGGTTGCTTCTTTAAGAAATCTGCACATTGGTGAGGAGGGAGAGTTAAGGATTAGAATAGGACCATCCGATACCGCACCAGAGCATTATATGTCTGAAAGGATAAAAGGATTATGCTTGACATGGTTACTCTTCTTCCTATTTTTATTAAATCCTTCAACAGTAGGAAGGACATGAACGAAGGGAAACCATTGCGATTAGTTGTGGTAATAATCATTTTAGTTATATTGACATCGTCAAGGTGAGGAGGTTCACCGAGTGACTGGATTACCATGACTCTGAGCTGGAGTTGAATAGCCTATCTATAGAACAAGGTGAGTAGACCATAATATCTCTTGCAATTCATGTCAGTTTTTTCTTTTAGAGTATTTGTTCGGTTAGTGTTTCAAATGTAATTGTGTAATTTAATACATCCTGTGCAGGCTGCTGCTATAGTCAAATTTCAGAGATTTTAGTGAGACCAGGTGGTGGGGCACCTAGAGTACCTGGTGGGTCAAAGGGATGATGAGATCTCTTGGCTTTGAGCTGCTTCGGTCCAGAAAGAGAGGGAAGTTGAAGAGGAAGAGGCAGCATATGCTACCTCGAATGATAAGGAAATGGAGATAGAGGTTTTGAAGGTTGACCAGGAGTCTACAATGTGACAATGTGATGCAACTCACGGGGAGTGTGAGAAACTGGAGGTTGATGTGAGAAAGGGTAAGGCCAAGCTACGGGCATCTGAGAAATCTCATCTTGACTTGGAGGACAAATTGGAAAGGTTGGGAGATAAAGTTTTGAGGGACATGGAGAGTCATAATCGTATGTAGCAGGAATTCTCAGAGAAGTTGTGACAGGCTCAAGAGGCACTTCACTGGGCAGGGCTCGAGGATCCTATAACCACCGATGTTGTCTTTGAAGCTTTAGGCTCATGTCTTGTTGTTATTCCCTAGAGTGATATTCCAGGTGAGCCAGTTGATGCGAGCTTTCAAGTTGCCACTCTACGTGCCAACTTTAGACTCTTTCAACAAAAGGCTCTTCATCCTCCTCCACCTCTTCCTCGTCCACATAAGGGAGAGATAGCAATAGACTATTACCTTGTAGGTGCAAGGGCCTGATCTTTGCTGTCAATTGAAGTGTTATGAAGAAAGAACATGATGCATATAAAATAAAAATAAATACATCATTATATGAAAGAAAATCCAAACTGAGATATCCATGTAAGAATGCTTATAAAGTGATAAAGTAATGATAATCGGTGGACAGAGGTTACTAGACCGGGGGCCTTCAATGGATCTAAGTCATAGTTAATCAGTCAAATGCTGAGAGGTATCTTGAATTTGACTTTCATATGCTTAGTACTCGGTAATGCTTTCAAGACGTTGAAGCTAGGTTGACCGTAAATGACATTGTAGGTAGACGAAAGTTTGACCACATTGAAAGTGGCTGTGGCTGTGGTGTGATTAGGCGGTGTCCACAAGGTTACGGGAAGCGGGATAATGCCCTCAAGATGTATCCATTCGCTACATAATTCTTTCAAAGGTCTTGCATGGGGTTGGAGATGTGCTTAACTGAAACCTATCTACCGGAATGTGTCTGAATAGGGAATATCACAACCTACTCCTTGATCGACAAAAATTCTCTTTACAATGTATTGGCCTATCTTAGGGGTGATAACTAATAGGACATATCGGTTTGGGTCATTTCTTACTGGCTCTTCATTGTCGAAGTTAATCATTGGTATTTTTCTCTTGTGCTTCCTCTTGGTACTGGCAATTAGAACTTGTGACACGGGTGCCTCCATCCTCTAGAATACTAGGGTAACCATTCGATTTGACAGGTGCTCGCCTGGTCAGTTGAACTCTCGATTAGAGGAGGATTACTGAGAGCAGGGGATGTTGATAAGCCATGCAGTGAGGGATTTCCAATTTGTATGTGGAGGATGACTCCTCTCACCAATTCCAGATAGCTCCTGCGGTTTGGTCTGCTCTGTTGAGCTAGTCTCTAATTGATCTCTTTCCCTTGGTCTCCAAGGGGGATTATTTTCCCTTCTTGCATCGATAAATCCTTGGATCCTTCCGTCTTTGACCAAGGCCTCGAGTTCATCTTTTAACCTTCAACATTCATCCATCATGTGGCCATATTCCCTATGGAAGTTATAATATTGGGTCTTGTCCCTCTTTGAATCATCGCCTCTCGAGGGGTTAATATAGGGCCTGCTCTTGATCTGCATTGCGATCTGGTTAGGGGTGTCGATCAAAGAAGTATTGTAGGTGATCTTTTGAGGTGTTGGAGGTTCAGCTCGACTTCTTTTTGGTGAAATCTAGTGCAGTGGCAATTAGTTGTGCTCATTCCTCCCTTTTCCACTTTGGCACCTATCGAGCACCTTAGCTTTTCCCGCAGCGATCTACTTTTTGGCCTTGGCATAGAATTCTTGAATAGAAGCCAAAGGATTCTTTGTGATTCAGGTCTTCATTCTCAAAGACCATAATCCAGTAAATAGCTCTGCCAAGTTCTTACTTGTCCGATGCACTTTTGGCCAAGTTCGAAGTGAGGCTTACCTTGGTGGACCGTATCTGGGAGTTTCGGGCTACTGATGATGAATTGAAAGGCATAATTGAGAGGGTCCACATGAGAGAAGGTGGTGAATTCATAATTTAGGATGATGGAATGATGATATATGGGAAACGGATATGTATTCCCAAGAACGATAACCTCCGGATGGTTATTCTTGAGGAGGCATATTTCTTGGCATATGTGATACATTCTAAGGGTACAAATACGTACCATACCATCAAAGAGACTTATTGGTTTCAGGGTTGAAACGGGAAATAGTCGAATTCATATCCAAGTGCCTTGTATGTCAACAAGTACTGATTCCTAAGTAGAAGTAGGCACACATTACCATAGATTTCGTAGTGGGATTCCTACACACTTTGAGCCGTCATGATGTCATTTCGGTGATAGTAGACCGGCTCCCAAGTCAACCCATTTCCTTCCTATTTAGAACATTCTTTCGAGAGATTGGCCAAACTATACATTGATGAGATCGTGAGACTTCATGGAGTTCTGGTATTTATTATCTCAGACTGTGATCCCCAATTTATTTCCTAGTTTTGACCAAAACTACAACAGTGCTTAGGGACTAAGTTGAAGTTCATTACCACCTTCATTCCTCAGACCGATCGATAGTTAGAATACACAATTTAGACCTTGGATGTCATGCTAAGGGTATGTGTCATGGATTTCCAGGTAAGTTGGGATAGGTATCTCTTGTTGATAGAATTCGCCTATAATAATAGCTACCAGCGAGTATCGGGATGCTACCCTATGAGATTTTATATGGAAGAAAGTGCCAAACACCATTGTGTCAGGATGAGGTTAGAGAACAAATAATTGGAAATATGGAGTTGATAGAGGCAACTAAAGAAAAGGCGAAGGTGATTCGGGAAAGAATGAAGACGGCTCAAGATCAACAAACGAGTTATACCGAAAAGAGGAGATGACCTTTGGAGTTTGAAGTGGGAGATATGGTTTCTTGAAGATATCACCTTGGAAATGGGTGATCTAGTCCTGGAAAAGGGGGAAGTTAAATCTTGTTACATTGACCTTTTCAAGATCTTTGAGAGGTTTAGGAAGATGGCCTATTGATTGGAATTACCTTCAGATTTGATGAAGATTCACAATGTATTTCTTGTCTCAATATTAAAAAAATATTTGTCAAATCTTTCACATGTTTTGGAGACTCCAACGGTTGAACTAAGGAAAGACTTGAGCTTTAAACTTCAACCCATAGTTATTCTTGGTTGCTAAATCAAGAGCCTGCGAAACAAACAAGTCTCTATTATTAAGATCCAATAGAAAAGTGATCAGGTTGAAGAAGAGTCTTGGGAGCCCGAGTATGCTATGCGGAAACAATACCCCTATTTATTTCATGTATGATTTTGTGTTTAAATTTTGAGGACAAAATTTATTTTTAGGGAATTAGAAATTATAATACCGAAAATTCGGTATTTGAATTTTCAATAAATTCTTTTATATAATTCCAAAAAGATTCAGAATTATATTGGTAATGATGTATTGAAAGAAACTCCAGGAATTTGCTTTTGATGAGTTGTTATAATACATAAAGACGGTCGATACATTTTGATATTGGATCGATACAATTTCTGTAGCAACATTTCTCTAAAATTCAATTATTGTGGGTCGATATATATTTAAGTGAGAGTCGATATGTTCTCAGGAGATTTGTCTGTGAAATGAATTTCTAAATGCATTGGTGTATCTACCTACCTTAAGGTGCAAGTTGCTACATAGATGTTTTTGAATCGATATACTGAGTTGATATACTGAGTCATTAGATTGAACATTTAAACTTTGTTGTAAATTTCTGAGAGCAGGTATTTGCATATGAATATATCCAATATAATGGGTTGCTATAAATTCAACCTTGGATCGATATAAACAAGCTTTAGGTCGCTATGGATCAATACAAAATGACGAAAAAGGAAAACCAAACCCAATTAAAAGTCTTGATTAATGAGGGGCAAGGGCACTTAAACATAACTCTCTCATTTCTCTTCCATCTTTCACGATCGCATACCCTCTTCTCCTCTCACTTTCACTCTCTAGCTTGCCTCACTCTCTCCCTTTATCCCTTGAAATCAATCGCAACTCTTCTAAATCCATAGATTCAATCTTCCAAACTCTCAAAGAAGCACCTAGAATGTTAAATTTAGAGAGAGAGCTAGATTTTTTTTTTTTAGTGAGAGAGAACCTAGGGTTTGGTAGTATCTCAACTTGGGGACAAAATTGATAACACAAATAGAAATAATATTTATGTCTCATCTTAGATTTGAATTAACCTCGTGTTTTAAGATTTATGTTGAGATTTGAAAATGTGAATTTAGGTAATTAGATTTAAAGTTTACAAATATTGAGATATGGGAAATTTGTGAATATCAATGATATATTGATGCAAATAATATATAGTTGATGGAATTAGAACATAGATTTTTGAACTTTGGAAATTAGAATTTGTGTTATATTTGGGGAAACCGATTAAGCGTAATTCTAAAGGTGGTTGAATAATTAATTAGTGTTTGATGTTTTAGTTTAAGACAACTGGAGCCAAAGTAGGAATTGAATTTCGTTGTGAATTGAAATTAGGAGTGGTTATCCTCTCAAAAGATGAGTGGGTGCATGGTTATGATTTTGAATGAGAAAATGTATTACTTGATTTTAAAAATGTTTTTAAAATTAGTTTATAAATTAATTTGTAATTGTGGAGTGTTTCAAAAGAAAATTTTAAAATAAAACATGTATCCAAGTAATGAATAATGTGTCATATGTATTGATCTATGTTGAACATGTTGACAGTGAACTTATGATTTGAAAAATGATTGAACTATTTTGACACATATTATGAAATCTGTGAAATGGTGCCTAATATAATGGTTATAGTTATTCCCATTCACGGTGTGACCCGACTAGCGATGTGATTGGGGGTTATATGGCTTAGGAGGTAGTTGCACTTAAAAGGTGTCTCTAAGGTCATCCCCTCAGACTAATTTGGTACTACTCCAAGGGAGGCCCGAGCCAATGTCAACACTAAGGTATTTGTGAGTTGGAAAAACTTGAAAACCTCTTGGCAGTTCTATCCCCATTCGTGATAAACCATTGTCGAGAGTTATGTTTTTGGCAACCTTATGGATTTTGCAAAATATATAAATTTAAATTGGATGCATAAATTTTATTTTTCATGATTTATTCAATTTCATTTAAAGCTCAACATTTGCCATAAAACTATGGAATTTATTGATATAATGATATGATTTGGATTTACATCTAACATATCAACAATCACGTCTCATTATTGTCATAACGTGTTCTTCCACTCACTGAGTATTGTTATATATTCATCCCCTTATTTCTTTTTTTTTTGTCTACAGAGAAAACTTAGATTAAGGTATTGTCGGTATTTGTATAAACTTATTTGGAAACTTATCTAACCTTTGTATTTTGATTGTTGGTTAGAATTGTATCACTTAGATTGAGGACCTCCATTTTTCTTTTTTATTCGTTCAACTTCAGTTAGAGGAGGAAACCAACCAATTGGTGCTTGGTGGTAAGTGGTGGTGGTGGTGTTTTCAGCTATTTTTTGCATGGGGAACATCCTACCAAGTGTCCCAAAAGGAGTATTGTGCTGATTTAAAGTAACCAACAATTCTTTTTTTTGGTATCTTGGTTAGCCCACTGTCCAGTGTTCAGAGTTTTGTCCTGACTATTTTGGACTGACCGTTGTAGGATCCGCTTTGTAGGGGCGGATCTCCCAACATTCGTTTTTTTCATTTTCACCCCGAGTTGAATCCTAGAAGTAGTGGAATGGTACAATTCCTTGGCCAGCTGCACCGACCAATGTTGGTTAGAGTAACCAACAATTCGACTAGTCTTGAAATGATCGAATACTAAAACATGTGATTCCTATCTTTCTTAAGCCATTTCATCAACAAGGAAGCTCTTTCTTGACTACGGTTCCCATGATCCTGCAGAAAGCTCTTGTTGTGAGGCTTAGATAGGAATAATAGAGAAGATGGCTTAATTAATGAATTTACAAACTAAGATAAAAAATGAGAAATTTATAGAATTACTAACTTAACTAGTTTGCTCTAAGAAGAGCATCAAATTTTATAGAAATTTTATCATGTTTGTTGGATAGCTGAATTGGTGCTTGTAGTAGGCTTCCATTTTTAGCTGTACGATATCCTGAACATTGTCTATCGATCTGATAACGAACCTTTCAAGGTAATCCCCCTCCAGCTTCTTTCTTTTCTCTGTTGCTAGTAAGCTTTTTCAAGGCATTTATTTATTTATTTATACTAATTCTTCCATTTGTTATCCTAATCAATATGGAAGTAGATATCAATACTCTAGTTTATCATTCCAAAATATTCTTAATAGAGATTTCTTGGCACTATATCGAAGACTTTAACCTTTTACCTCACCTGGGGGGATACAGATTTCTTGCCCTTGTTGTAATACGTGGGAGTGAAACTAAATAAGAGAGGCACTGATTATAATTTTTAGAGAATAAATAATATTTTAAAAATTCTAACAATATTTTATGACCTTTAATAATATTTTTAAAAATTTTAATGGTATTTGCTTAAAAGCCGCTAATGAGCTATTTTTTCATTTTGAAATTTAAAGGGTGGTTGTCTACCTTGCTTAGCCATTGATAACACGGCATAACTAGGGGCAAACCTAAATGAAAAAAATTTTCCGGGGACAGAAATTTTCTGGGGGACCAGATGCTTGCACTTCACACTTTTCATACTCGGCGCTCCACATAATAGATTGATAAATATGCAAAAATCAATTTTTGGGTTGAAATTGATTAAAATATTTGATTCAATAATTTGAACTTATTATCTTTTTGAACTATTCATATTGAAACGAAAACTGAAAATTGATTTTCCCAACAAATAAATGAGAGAGAGAATACTTCATAAATGAGAATGCTTCATAAATATGTAGCAACAAATAAATGAGAATCACAACATAAAAATATTATTATTCTTTAAATTTATTTTTGCAAAGATGGTAACCTATGACTCTCATAGAATATGAAATAAATGTAAACAATGAGAGAGAGAGAGAGAGAGATTTCAATATATAAAGTTTTACAACTTGTGCATATTCTCTCTTCAAATAATCTCGTGTGTTGGGAGGGGGAGGATATCTTAACAAGACCACATCATCCCACTGAACACATTGCAGCTTCGTCGTGACGCAGAGACCGCTGGAAAAAAATAATTTAATACAAAATCATATCTAATATCATTTTAAATTATTGGAATTAAAAATTTAATAAACTAAAATTGAAATTTATAATGGATCAAAATTATATCTCATTCCATAGTCAAAAACTGAATAGAATGAAATCTTGATTTGACTTTTGTCTAGGCAGAATCCTGAACACAGCCTTCCAAGTTAAATGTATTCTCACAAAATCTCTCATAGAGGTATTATGGAGAAGACTGATACATGGACCCAAGAACTATAACCCGTATTTATAGTTATAGCGATAACTTTATTTCCAAATTCATAATAGAATTTTCCTATTTAGCTTATTGTAGTTACCTTACCGAATTCATATGAATTTAGATAACTTTCCAACTATTCTTAAGTCACCCTTTGACATTCCCTATTAATCCATCATAAATAGTAAATAGCCATTGGTATTTACACATTTATTTATTTTCATATCTTTTGAGATACTTAAACCGAAATTATCGAATTTTCTAAATTTACCGGAACACTTTCATATGGACTTATCTTATGGACTTGACAGTATGCAATACATAATTATTTAACATATAAACCAAATGTTGGATTAATAATCCAACAATCTCCCACTTGGACTATATGTGAGACTTTATAATTATGTAATTATGAAACAATCAAATGACTTCAACTTTTCTGTCAATACTAACATGTATTTACAACCAATTCTGTTCATTAATCATATCAATTTAGGATCAAGATGATTTTTATTACATTTTCACAACTCAACCTTCAATAGTCACGTAAATTGATATAATCGAATGACATGAATTATGATATGGTGTGTAGTATGGAAATATCATGCAATGTGATTTTTTTATGCCTATTTTCAACTGATTCTCTTTAGTGAGATCATACCAAATTAGAGTGTGAATAAAAACTGAATCTTTATTTCTGCAAAATTTAACTGTAGTAAATCAATGTTTACATCAATAGAGTATTCGTAATTTACAAACTCCTACTAAAACTGTACATTCTTAAGTGGCATTATGCCTATACGAGCAATATGCTCAAGGAATACTTTGGGTGGCAAACCCTTTTGTAAGCAAATTCGCAATCATGAAATTTGTTCCTATATGTTCTATAGATATCTAACCATTTTGTACTTTTTCTTTAACAACCAGGAACTTGATGTAAATGTGTTTGGATTTTGTCGAGCTCCTGTTGTTATTGAAATAGAGGATAGCTGATTTATTATCACAAAATAATTTGAGTGGTTTCTCAATGCTATCCATTATCCGCAGTCCCATGAGAAAATTTCGTAACAATATTCCATGGTTGGATGCCTCGTGATACGCTATGAATTCTGCCGCCATTATGGAAGATGCTATAAGAGATTGTTTAGCACTCTTCTAAGAAATGGCTCATCTCGCTAGCATGTAGATATAGGCTGTTGTAAACTTCATGCTATCTTGGCATTCCGCAAAATTGAAGTCAGTATACCCAATGAACTCTAGCTGTTCCGACCTCTGATACGTGAGCATATATTTCTCCGTTCTCTATGGATACCGCAAGACCCGTTTGACAACTTTCCAATGGTTTACTCCCGGATTGCTTAAGTATCTTCCCAACATTGCTGTACTATACGCAATATCCGGACACGAACACATCTGAGCATACATCAAACTCCTTAGTACTGATACATAAGAACAATTGTAGAATATCCCTTTTGGGACAATTGTAGAATACCCTAAGAACAATGTCGGTATATCTGAATGCCCGATATAAAAGAACATTCCTCAAGATCTTTCATCTCAAATTTCTTAGTGAGAAAGATATTGGTTCATATAATAGGTCTTTATCGTTGCTGACAAATAATATGTCATCAATATATAAAACTAGAAAAATATATTTATTCTCACAGACTTGTGACATATATATTCATCAACTAAATTCATCTCAAATTCAAAGAAGATGATTACTTGATGAAATTTAAAATACCATTGTCGGGATGCTTGTTTGAGTCCATAGATAGATTTTTTAAGTTTGCAAATCATATTCTTTGGATCTCCCGACACAAAGTTTTCTAGTTGTAACTTATAGATCGTTTCATCAATGTCACCATTGAGAAATGCCGTCTTTATATCTATTTGGTGTAACTCAAGGTCAAAATATGTCACTAATGCCATTATAATCCTAAAAGAGTCTTTCAAAGAAACTGAATAGAGAGTCTCTTTATAATCAATACATTCTTTCTGTGTGAAGCCTTTTGCGACAAGAAAAACTCTATATCTCTCCACGTTACCTTTCGAATCCCTTTTGGTTTTAAATATCCATTTACAACCAATGAGTTTCACGCCTTCAGGCAATGGGACGAGATCCCAAACGTCATTGTCCTTCATGGACTTCATCTCCTCAGTCATGACATTGATCCATTTTTTAGAGTTACAACATTCCATGGCTTGACGCAAGTTGATTGAATCATCTTCGATTACTCCAATGCCAACATCATGTTCTTGGAAAAATACAATATAATCATCTGAAATTGTATTTCTTCTTTTTTTAATGGATCTTCTTAATGGTATAGGTTCTTGAGATGGTAAAATTTGTTTTTCTGAATTGGAGGATTCTCCAACATTGTCTGACTCTGTTGTATTTTGAACAAAATCAAGAATAGAAACATGATGAAGTCCAATAACACCTGTGGAAATATCAACATATTCCTCTTGAAAGACAGTATCTCTCACCATATCTCCTCCTGCAAACTTAACATCCTTAAAGAATTGAACATTTCTCGACTAAAAAATGACTTTATTTGTTGGATCATAAAATTTGTATCCCTTAGCATTCAGTTTCCTTTCATTGGGCCTAAAAGGACTAGCCTCAGCTGGAGAACCCCAAATGCACAAATGCTTCAAACTAGGACGTATGCCACTCCAAAGTTCGTAGGGGGTTTTTGTAGTTGCCTTAGTAAGAACCTTGTTTAGGATGTACGCTGCAATCTTGAGTGCCTCTCCCCATAGTGACTCAGGTAAGGCAGAATAAGCAATCATGTTTCTTATCATATCCTGAAAAGTCTTATTTCGTCTTTCAACAACACCATTCATGGCGGGTGATCCAAGCATGGTATACTGTGGGATGATACCGCATTGCTCTAGGAAGTGAGCAAACGGTTCTGGACATTGTTCACCTGATCCATTATTTCTGCCGTCTCCACCACGATCAGATCTAACTTTCTTAATTCTTTTGCCGAGTTGGTTTTCAATTTCAGTTATATAAATTTTGAACACATCCAAAGTTAGGACTTTTCTGTAAGGAAATAAATGTAGTCATATCTTGAATAATCGTCTATGAACGTCATAAAATATCGTTGATCATTCCAAAAAACCGAAGGGAATGGTCCATAGATATTTGTATGAATCAGTTCTAAAACGTCTAAAGTCCTTTTGACCTCATAACTCATTTTATTAGTTTATTTTCCCTTTATATAATTTACACAAATGTCAAAGTCTATGAAATCAAGAGAATAAAAAATTCCTTCTGACACAATGTTCTCTGTTCTCCGTCTGGAGATATGACCCAATCCCTTGTGCCACAACGAAGAGGAATTGTCATTTGTTAATTTGCGCTTTACAGTTTGAATACTAGTATGCAGGGATTCATTAAAACAAGCAATGGTATCAAGTAAATAAAGATTATCAGATCCTAATAAAGAATTAGAACTAACTATTTTTTAATCAACAAACAAACAAACTTTCCAATTTCCAAAAAAACAAGTAAAATCAAATTTGTTAAATACAAAAATATAAATCAAATTCTATTTAAAAGATGGTACAATAATTGTTTCATGCAGATCTAAAAAGAATCTGGTCCTTAGCAATAATCCAATTCTTCTTATGGCTTCAACAAGAGCCTTATTGCCATTGCCTACGTAAATGTATCTTTCACTATCATTTGGTGGTCGGTAATTTAGGCAACCTATATAAACACACTAATGTGAGTGGTTATAACGGAATCTAGCCACTAAATGTGTTCTGGTACTGAAATTAAATTAATTTTAGAACAAACCAAAGATAGAGGTATACCTTTTTTTGTACGCTAGGTGTGATAATTGGTACACTCCTTTTTGTATCCTTTGACATCACAAAAGAAACATCCTTTCTTTTCTAGTTCACCCGGTATCTTTTGTTGCTTCTTTTGAGGTATTGTACTTGCAGCATCCTTAGCAGACTTTCTTTTCTTGTCTTTGGTTGAGACTAGTTAAGCACTTTCTGTTCGATCTCACTTCAACCTTTCCTCTTCCTGGACATAGTGAGAGACAAGCTCATTCAGAGACCAAGTCTCTTTCTGACAATTATAGCTTACTTTAAACTGATTAAATTGTCCTGGAAGAAATATTAAAACCAAATGCACAAGCAAGTTCTCAAAGAGGTCAAGTTTGAGTGCTCTTAACTTTGAAGCGAAATGAGACATCTCCATGATGTACTCTCCAATATTGCCTTGACCTTTATACTTCATTGACACAAGATTTGCCAAGAGTATACCAATTTCTGACTTTTCATTCTTGGCAAACCTTTTTTCAATATCAGCAAGGAAGTCCTGGACTATAGCAATAGCATCAGATATAGTGCCCCTAAAACTTTTTGGGATGACCTTCTTCATAATGATGACACTAATGCGGTTCGACCTCTCCCACCTTTCAAACTCCCTCTTTTCATTAGAGGTATTCTTATCTGTAATTGGTGGAGGACAGTCGATCCTTAGCGCAAAGTCCATATCCATAACCCCGAGAACAATTAGAAGGTTTTCTCGCCATGATTTGAAATTTGAGCCATTCAACATGAAAATGGAGTTAAGTTGGGCATTGATGTTGGTGGAAATAGTATTACATGTCAAAATAGAGAATGATGATCAATATATGATCAAACGGAACTTTAAAATCAAATAAATTCAAATTTGAGAAATTCTTATTATAAGATATCGATAACTCCATTAATATTCTATTTTTGGACAAAATAATTAACTTGTAAATGATATCTTAATGTAGCAATCAAATACTGACAATAAGAGCATGTCAACCAACTATCGTCCTTTAGGCCGATAAATTGATCATATGTAAAGCTGAAAAATTGTCACGCATTATTATCACAAGGTGTACATGCAATTTCGTCAAATACAGACCTTCATTTGGGCTGATTGGTATCCACATGAATTGCATACACACAATCTTTTTATATCCCAAAAAATAAATTAATGTCCACAATAGATGTCATTTGGTGACATGTTATTTAAATTAATTTATCTCGAAATATATACAAAACCATATTCATATTTAAATAATATCCGTAATTGAAAAAATTCTAATTTTATCCTGTTGGACTCAATTTTTAAGTATTGGGCTATTTAAAGCCCAATCTTATAAACTTTAAATTGGGCATAAAAAATCAATTTTATTAAATCTATCTCCATCATTTTTCTTTTCTGTCCCTATACCTTCATTGTCAACATAAAATCAAACTTTTAACCATTTGCTAACAACCGATCCAAAACTTGGCCAATCTCAGATATGTAGCAGAGGACACCATGAAAGTTTTCAGGTAGGTGGTGAGTTCATTTAGAACTACTTAAGAACCAGCTAGCCTTAAATTTATCCCCGTCTTATTGACAGAACTTTTCTAAACATGTCCTGCCATGACATACTAAAAGAATGACCAGTCTTGAATATAAAGAAATAGTAAAGAATGATAAGGATGAAAATGGGTTCAATTGAGTTCATTGAGTTTCAAAACTTTTGTTTTTGTTACACCCAAGATTGAATCTATTTGGGACCAAAATGGCCCATAAAACTTGTTTTTTAAAATATATTGATCCTTTTGTGATGTGAATTTGCAATAAAAGAAAAATTTTTATTTTATTGGAATTTGAAAGTTTTCCATTGAAATTAAGTCATACTTAAAAAGGAAATTAAAATCTAAAAATTTTCTTTTTTTTTTGTTTTCCCAAATTTTGAAAGTTTTTATAAGAAACCAAATTTAAAATATTCTTTAAAATAGAAAATTTCCAAAATTAGATTTGTAGTTACAAAAAAAATACCATAAAAATGATACCCAAAAAGAATGAAAGTTCATAAAAAAGATCTTTGACCTGCACCTTTTGTTTGGAAGAAAGTTCATTGCAAAAAAAAAAAAAAGATAAGTTTCAAAACTTATGAATTGAAATTTACATATACACATATCATTGAAAATCCCAAAAATCCTTAAAAAATGTCAACTTCCCTTTTTTTTTTTTTGAGTTGAAAAGATCTCGAAAATGGCCCAAATATATATATATATATATATATATATATATATATATATATATAAAAGACTGGATGTCGATTTTAATGAAAAACTGGAAGTCGACTTTAATAAAACTGAATGTCAACTTTGATGAAAACTGAATGTCGATTTGATGAAAACTTTCTAGAATTTTTTTAATTCAAATCCACAGGCAGATTCATAAAAGTCATACATATTCTCAAAATTCATATAGTACCAAATATCATAAAAAACTTAAAATATGCATAAAAAATTCCAATGATTTAAGCACGAGTGACTCTGATACTACTTGTTGGAAAAAAAATAATTTAATGTAAAATCATATCCAATATCATATTAAATTATTGAAATTAAAAGTTTAATAAATTGAAATTGAAATTTAGAATGGATTGAAATTATACTTGATTTTATCTCCGGAAACTGAATAGAATGAAATCTTGATTTGACCTTCGTCTGGGTTGAATCCTGGGCACGGCTTCCAAGTGAAATATATTCTCACAAAATCTCTCTATATGATGAAGGTATTAGGGAGAAGAGTGATACATTGATCCGGAAATTATAACCTATATTTATAGTTGTAGGGGTGACTTTATTTTTGAATTTATAATAGAATTTGCCTATTTAGCTTATTTCAGTTAGCTTACTAAATTCACATAAATTTAGGTAATTTTTCATCTATTCTTAAGTCACCCTTCGACATTCCCTTTTTAATCCATCATAAATAGTAAATATCTATTGGTATCTATATATTTATTTATTTTCAAATCTTTTGAGATACTTAAATCCAAATTACCGAATTTTTCAAATTTACCGGATCATTTTCATATGGCCTTATCTTATGAGTTTGATAGTATACAATACATAATTATTTAACATATAAACCTAATGTTGGATTAATGATCCAATAGTGACTCCATATACTTTTCAAATAAAGATAGATGAAACATTTACAAATAAGCATACATGAGAGATCTGCAAACGATAGGGTCCAGAATCTGCAGAAGGCTCAAAGTTTCTTTCACACAACTCAGGGTACAAGCATATAACTCGAGTGCTCATCCCTGCTCTTCATAAAGAGATGGATAGATCTCTGGTCTTGACGGGATTTATACAAACAAACCAATGTCTCCTAGATTAGGATTCATAACGAGGGTTTGGGTTTATAAAGGTAAGGTACGTTGGGGAAGATTGTTATTCCGGTGGTGTGGTTTGCATGCATGTATTTGCCACTTCTCATGTTCTCACGTGTGGCTTCATGTGGATTCAAATAACTATCGGTATGATCATTTGTCTTGAGATTCAAATGTGTTCATTTCTCTATTATGTAATTTGTATTTGCAGGTCAAAGGGGAATGCGTCTTGTATAAAACTATTGCTTCAAGTGGAATCTCTAGGGCATGGTGTTACGGTGTTTTTCATTTTTTTTTCTCATTATCTGTATGCTAAATCATATTTCAATTAATCTGAATTGAGTGTTTACGGAGATTCTATTTAAATGGCGACTCTCTTGGTATAAACTTTTTCATTCTCAACTTTCGAACTCGAAACTTGATTAAAAGATTTAACACTTATTTTATTAGACCGATTGTCTATTGGTGTGTTTCAATGTTTCCCGATGACATATATATATCAATGAGTTGTACAAAGCCATTGCCTTTTCACCGGGACTAGACTAGGCATGTGGGTTTGTTGTCTATTCTAAACTTAAGATCAATCTTTTATTGGTCTAAGATTCCATCATTTTTTTTATACCACGGCTTAGTTACCACTCAATATCCGGAGTTTCGTTCGGACTAATCTAAATCGACTGCTACGGGCCCATTTTGTAGGGACGGGTCTTCTAATATTGTTTTTTCCGTGTCTAGGGGGAGTCGAACTCTCGATCTGATTAACGGATGAAAGTGACCATCCCACCTACGCCAACAATTGTCGATCTAAGATTCCATCATTTGATCCAACAGCTACATTCCAAAATATTGTGAAAGCTTATGTTGTTGGCTGGGCTTTTGCTCAACACATTGGTCCAATGCTCTGATTTAGAAAGGACTTAAAACTCTTCACTATACAAGAAATTAGGATCCTACCATTTGGACCTGCCTCCTAATTGGGGCCATAAAAATACAGGATTAGCTCAAACTTGTCTTGTATCTCTCAACCAACCAAATTTGAACAACAAGTATTCCGCTTATCCTTGATTTCCATATATACAATAAGTCGGTTATTCTAACTATTCAACATATAAAAACTATTTCAATTCAACCCACGATGCTAGAGTTAAGTATTAGTGCTTATTTGATTTAACTTTTATAGCTAGAAGTTATGTTAGACTGTTTTTCAAAAGCTGTTTTAAAAAAAAAATTTAATGAAGGGAACAGGGGGCAAAAAATAAAAAATAAAAAAGAAAGAAAGAAAAGCTTTTCAAAGAAACTTTTACTTATCTATTCTGTTACTTTTTTATATAAAAATGTGATCTGACAAAATTGTCTTTAATTATTTTAAATGTTACAATTTTGTCATATGTATATATATTAATCCAAAAAATATTTAAATATTTATGAATATTTAAAAAACGTTTAAATAAACATAAAAATATTTTATCATATATATGTTTAATTAACTATTTATCAAATTATCCCTTAAAAATGTATGAACTTTAACTATTTGTTTCAGAATATTTATAAATTAAAGTATTATTTTTTATTTATGAACATTTTAGAATTACTTATAGTACTATTTATTTTATATACTATTTATGAAACTTTAATATCAAGTGTCATTTATTATAATTTTATTAGACATTCAAACTTATAAAAATTGTTTTATTATCAATCTATTTAAGAAAATAGCTTTTGTTAACTAAACTTAGAAAACATTTGTCTATTTAAATTTTAAAACTTTTATTTATCACTTTACCTTATAAACCAAAAATAAGAATTTTTAACACAAAAGGAACTTGGCCAAACATTATCATACTATTTTAGATTTAACTTGTTTTCAACTATGTTGGTGGTTATATATATCCACATTTATGCATACATACGTAACAACCATTATAATCTTTTTTTAACTAACAACTAGTTTAGCAAATTATTTAATGCATGGATAACACCTTTGACAAGATTGGGTGGTTCTTAGATCCAGGTGAGAAAGCTGAGGTGATAGTTTGTTTTTCATTCTAAAAATGCATTATAGGTTACAAATTGTTGTGGTGTTTGTTCATCTGCATCTTGGAGCTGCCCATGGAAGCCATGACAAAAAGAATTCTAGGGGATGTTTGGTTCACTCTCTGAAATCGAAATCTGAATCGGAATTAAAAACTTTAAAACTTAGAATCGAAATCAAAATCTTTGTTTGGTTCAAATTTTGGAATAAGGATGATTACTATTATTGATATTTGGTTTTGTATATTTTTCATAATAACAACTAAAAAATATTGTTATGATTTTAAAAATGTTTTGACATTGTTAATTGCATAATTAGTTCAACCAAGAAAGAAAAAAAAAAAACTCAAATCAAAGAGACCCCTAATTTTGTTTTCCTTCTACCAAAAATTTGCATAAAATTCTCGAAACCCATCAAGAAAGAAAGAAATATTGACAGAATTTAAACAAAATTCTAAAGAAGTAGCCCATTAGCCTATGTCTCATAGGCTTTCCATACCCTTTTTTTTTCACCGACCGTTATTTGGGTTTGGATCTATTAATTCAATTCGAGTATTATGGGATCCGTTAAAAGATTCACTTTTTCAAATTTTTTTACTCCATTCTAAAAACTCGAACTAAGTCATCTCATTAAAGAAGTAGAGTATCCAGACAAGAGTTTGGTTTGCATACCTCTCTCTTCGTCTATCGCTTTCGGTCTCCATTTTCATCTCCTGGTATCCAGTAAGATGAATTCCAACTCCAACTTGTCTTGTTAATCTCCATCTCTCTCTCTCTCTCTCTCTCTCTCTCTTAATTTTGTAGCTTATGTAATCAAATTCTTTTTCTTTAACCCAAACCCGATTCTTTTAAGCAAATAATCTCTCACAAGACCATCTCATTATCAATTATCAAATATGGGACTCAAAGGATTCGTTGAAGGAGGAATTGCTTCAATTGTTGCTGGATGCTCCACTCACCCACTTGATTTCATCAAAGTCCAAATGCAATAGCAATGCGAAAATGCCCCTAAACCAACTGCTCAATTTCATACCATTCGTCCTACTTTTGCCTTTCACTCTCCTCAATTGATTTCTCTGATCAACATTCACATCCCTACTCCTCCACCACCTCCTCTTGTGGGTCCAATCACTGTCAGAATCAAAATTGTTCAACAAGAGGGCGTCGCCGCCTTGCTCTCCAGTGTCTCCTCAATAGAAGTCAAAGAAGACGGTAGAGATGAACTCTGCAATTGGAGACGATCGGCAGGGCAAAAATGGAAGAGAGAGAGAGAGAGACAACCCCTGATCACTATAAAGAGAAAGAAAGAGGCGAGGGGTCACCAAATTGACAAGATTGGGTAACATCTTTGACAAGATTGGGTAGTTTGAAGGTTTTCACACAAACAAACAATTTTTTACACATGGGAATTCTCGGATCTAAATTGGATTGAAATCACTTATCTCTTTCCGACGGTTAGGTATTTTAGGCTGAGAGAATGCCACAAAATTGGATCACCCTCTATTGTTCACAATCCAAAGGCCTTGGTGATGAAATGATCGACAAATCTTCAAAAACCCTTTCTCTTTCTTGATCAATATATGAGCAAGATCTCTCTCTTTCTCACTTGCTCTCAAAACCCCAAAAAAAAGGCTTCTTCCTTTTGTCATATTAAAAAGAGAGTATTGTGCCTTCCTCTCTTATTTCAAAAATTCACGTCACTTCATTCATTACTAATTAAAAAAGTGTTTTTCTTTTGAAAATAAAGAGAGGGGAGTTGGGAGGTTGAGGAGTGGTTACCAAAAACCGCCCCACCTTTAAAAAAAAAAAAAAATTAAACAATACATGTTGGAAAGGGTTGGGTCTACTCACATGGGCGGACCTACCCCTTATTCCAACATCTCCCACCGCACATGAGGGCTAGACTCATACATAGTGTGACTATTATTATCGAACACCAATTTCATATAGACAAGTGGATCTGTGACCTGTGAAAGTATTAAGAGCTCTATAGTTACACACCGATTAAGGATATATAGCAGCTCATTGTCAATATGGTAATGAGGACATCCTATCTCGTTATACTCTAGACCTCTTTTACTCGACACAGTCAATGCATCTCTCATCCCTTAAAAACAATATAAGAGCATACTTAACTCAACCCTAATATGCATTCACAATTACGTCTCTAAACACAAAGTCATAGATATAACTGATCGGTCTGTAAATACAGAGCAATGTGTCAGTCAAAAACAGTATTCCTTTCATACTACTAACTTTTAACTTTATTTTAACTGCTTTTCTAAACATGCACTGCCAAACTGAATCAACCATGGTTTCTTGGTGGCATGTTAAAGTAGCAACACCAAGATAAAATCTCAAGAGACATGCGAAAGTTCTAAAGGTATAAATTGAGATTAAATATAAATGTTCGAGTCTCACACAATAAGATAAAAAGGGATGCACCATTTTATTACTCATATGGTCACATAAGTACACATGGTACGAAACACATGCCACGATATTCTTTTTTCCCATCTGAAAGCGTATGTCTTCTTTTTCGAAAATTAATGCATCGTACAAGTTTTATTCTAAATGTACACAACACTTGACCTGAGTTTTCTTTCTTATAAGTTCTCAAAAAATCACAAAATATCAAGGAAAAAACTCACACCTGGCTATTAGATAAATTCAATGGATTGTGGGGAATCCATTTCAATTACCATATATATATACAATCAGTAATCTCATATTAATACTTAACTAAGTTGGCATATATATGTTAATCCATTACAAATTAATATTGTCTCATCTCTACATATCACACAGATATTAAAGGCAATTGCTCGGTGAAATAGTCGATATCAAAACTTGTCGACATACTTTCAACCGCATACACAAGAATTTTGGACATAAAACAAAATTCAAATGTTATCGAATATAAGCATTACATCATATATACTTTATATGTAATTACAATCATAATCACAATCACAATTCAATTACTGTCACGATCTATACAATCCAAGTATTCTAGCATGTCTCAAAAATATGTCTTTAGGTATTGGTTTCGTATAATGACCAACCCCATCAAATGCGTAGGCATAAAACTCAGTGTCATGTCCCTCTTTTCAATCATATCTGTGATAAAATTGAATTTTGTGTCTATACATTTGATTTTGTTATCATATTTGGAGTCTCTAGCATAAGCAACAACTAAGTCATTGTCATAAAGTCATTGTTCTCACTGAATTGTTTACTACTCCCAAATATTACAAAAATCTATACAACCAAATTACAACCAAATTTCTCTCTGAACTACAGAAATACAGATCATAAAGTCTACTTCAATCGTAAAGAGAGATATACAGGTTTGTTTCTTAATATTCTATGAGATATCGCTATCATTGAGTAAGAAAATATAACCAGAGATAGATTTCTCTCATCTAAATTATCTTCCTAGTCACTATTTGTGTATCATTTCAATACTGGATCATTTTTTTAATAATGAAGAAAATAATTTGCAATTCAGTTCAAGTATCTCAACATTCTATTCAAATGAATCCAATCACTCTTTCTTGGATCGGACAAATATCTATTGATC
This sequence comes from Dillenia suffruticosa, assembly GCA_033439265.1. NCBI lineage: Eukaryota > Viridiplantae > Streptophyta > Magnoliopsida > Dilleniales > Dilleniaceae > Dillenia > Dillenia suffruticosa. The sequence goes on along the minus strand of JAVTVX010000027.1, from coordinate 10,955,461 downwards.
AAACTCATAGTATGAAAAATGTTTGGAGGAGTACACATCATAGCATACTTCAAGCTCCCAACTATGCTAAAATGCAGTACTGAATATTTTATCTATGTCTTTAGTAGTTTTCATGCACATTTCATCACTTGAACTATCGCCTTTAATCACATAAATATTAATGAGTTTGTAGTTTTCACCTTTGCATCGTTCTAGAGTCTTTATAATTTGCAACTCTTGAGATTATCTAAATAATCTTTTGGAACGATTTCTATGGATTTTAATTCCTAATCTACCTCAACCTATACACTTCATCTTAAAATTGGAAGACAACGATTTCAAGATCTCAAGGATATGCCCCTTAACATTTGTGACTAATAATATATCCTTAACATATAGGAATAGAATTACAAATTTGTCATCGGATTTCTCAACATGGACACAATGGTTTTCGTCCATCTTGACGAAATCGTAAGAGATCATATCTCTATAAAATCTCAAATCCCATTATCCTAAACTATTTAAGACCATAAATTGAAATACTCAATTTACATACTTTATCTTTCTGGCCTTTTAATAACAAAACCCTATGGTTGTGCCATATAGAATTCTTCCTCAGGTTCTCAATTGAGAAAGGAAGCCTTCACATCTATATGATAAAATTTTAAATCAAAATTGCTACTATTAGCAACAATAGATGAAAAGAGGTAAATTTCATTACTGGGAAAATGTTTCCTCATAATCAAAACTCTTTTACTAAGTGTAACTTTTTACTACATGTTGAGTCTTACACCTCTCAGTAGTTTCATTTACCTAACTTAGCGCTACAGTAGAAGTTCAACCAATCCTTAAGTATGGTTAGACCTTATTGACTTCAATTTTTCTTTTATTATCTTTTCCATTCATCCTTGACAGAACTAGATAGAGGTTCATCTATATTTTAAGCTCTTCTTCATCTTCTAGAGAAACAATAAATACGTATCTTTTAATCTCAAAATAATAATTGGACACAATTTTTTAGCACTTTTTTGAGTTTATTACTCAGTTGGATCACTAGAATATAAATCTCTCCCACTAAAATCAATATCATTCCAATGATCTACCATAAATAAAGCCAACCTTTGAATTAACTAATTTAAATAAAGACTTTATGTCTTTCATACCACTTTTGCTAGAAAATTCATTTTCTAGACATGTGACATTCATGATCCAATCTTTGCTACAGTACCATATTTTCATTCACCAATGAACATTTAATTTTTAGACTAGTTGAAGTATCCTATAAAGATACTCATTCTTTCACGGAGACCTACTTTTCCAAACTTATTAGAAATTTTAAATATAGATGACCAATCCCCAAGGTCTGTGGTTATTCAAACTCGGCTTTCTACCTATCCAAAGTTCATATAATGTTAATGGTACTAATTTTGAAGACATTTTATTTAAAATATAATCTGCAGTTAACAAGACTGCAGTTAACAAGACATCTCCCCAAAAGAAAATCGACAAGTTAATCTATACCATCATGGATCTTGTCATACTATACCATCATGGATCTTGTCATATCAACAATATCCTATTTCTTCCTACTACAATACCACTTTCATGAGGTATATAAGAAATGGTCAAATGTCATATTATATCTCTTTCATTACACAGATTATTAATTCGATCTGATAGATATTCACGTTATTTATTCATTCGATTCTCTAACTCGCTCATATAACGTCTAAGACACTCAAGTATTTCAGACTTGCGAGAAATCAAATAGATACGACCAAATTGCATGAAATCATCTATGAACGTAATGAAACACAAAATTCCATGTCTTTTTGTCTTCATACTCATTGAACCACAAATATCCGAATGGACAAAAAACAATAAAATTCAACCCAAATGGCACTTGCAAATGGTTTTCTCATCATTGTGCAAACGTGACATTTAATAATTAAATATTCGTCTATCACATTGCAAAATTATAAAACCATTATAAATTGTTCAGAACCAACATATGTTATTCAAGTGCAAATTCACCTTATCTTTCTGAAAGTTCAAAATATAGCAAAGTTCCAAAAGAGTAAGAGTAGATAAGGTTTCGTCGTATTTCTGGCATGTAGAGAATATCATGCAAAATGAGAGTTCGGCCACCTTGTAACTTCAATTTATGCATTGTTCCCTACATAGCTCAATCTCTTACCAAATGGCACTCGATGAAAATCTTCAACTGTCTCTCAGTCTGTTCTTTTGTGATCCTTTTCTATTCTCCTTTCATTTCTTGCTTTCATTTTAGTTCCTCTCATACTTAAAGTCTGAAATTCTCTTGGAACTAGACTCTAGAACAAAAGTATAAGATGTAGATCTTGCAGCACCAAACCGCTCATCTTCAAACTCAACGTTAGAACAATATCCAAGAAAGTTTTCACATTATCATTATGAATCAAACTAACTTTCATGTGCTTCAACTGGACAGGAAAGGGTCGGATCATAATTTAAACTCTCTGTTCATCATAGAGGAAATGATGAGCTAATTTTCTCTCTAATCATATTATATATGACCCTTAAATATTGTTTGATACTGTGACCATCTCGCTTTTATTCAATATCCAACTTTATAGTCATTTATTTAAAAGGAGTCACTAGTATCTCCATATTTTACCATGAGATACATCCCGTATGTCATGAGCAGTCGCATATTGCTCATACTCGGGTATCATGTCATCAATCATAGTGCTAACCAATCTTGCATGAATAGTGAAATATATCATTTTCCATGTTTGGTAAACCTCTTGTTCCCTCCTCTACGAAGCAGCATTGCCCATATTAAGGTCCTACATAACATGTTTGATACCTTCCAAATAATCATATTCTTTCAGCACATATCACATTTTATGACGTCATATCTCATGATCGTCGCCATTCAATTTGTCACATCTATTCAAGCCCACAATAATAGACTTTGATACTATGGTTTGGATTTTTAAGAAGGTAGACACTAATACTAATACTCATATTATATACATAATTTTGTATTTTAAAATTAATATTCATGACAGGTTAACATTAAGTATAGAATCAAAAGTTCACTAGGTTTCCGATTAGCATCCATAGTTCTAATGCATCACTATCATAAATTTAATATAAAGTTACAAAATCCAATAGGTTTTAAGTGAGAATTACTTAAATTGTTCCAACAAAAAACCTCCAACTTAAATATACAAAATATTTAAATAACATTACAATTTTGGGTGAGAATTACTCAAATTCTACCAATGCAAAATTTTCATTTATTATTTAAATACCCTAGTTTTCTTTTGCATGCATGATCATATAAAAAATAACAAATATTTTCAATCATATTCTTAATATAAGCTTTATATTAAAAAAAATCAAAAGTTCTAATATATGGTAATGTTTCGAACAAATAACTATTGTGTACAAAAGAAAACATGCAAATTTATTATTTCAATTCACAATATGTCCATTCGAGTAATTGCATTCACCATCCCTTTGAATTGTGTATCTCTAGAAGGGAAATATCCTTATAGCATATAGGCTAGTGCTATTTATACTATGGGATAGCTTTTCCTTCATTTGGATCTCTAGATTCTTGACTCTCCATATTTCTATTAATATGGATCTTACATTATAAAAAATTATACTTTTTCTTTCGGCATTCATCCTTCCAAAAAGGATGAACTAATTTAAGAAGTTTCAGATGAGTAAATATAAGATGGGTCCATCGTATAAATCAATATTGGACCCAACATTATCAAATGCTCTGAACTTCTCAAATCTCTCTCCCTTCCCTAGAGGCCCGGATGACTTTCAAGAAGATGTCCGATTGTCACAATTTTCCCTGAAAATGGGAACAGTATTGGTTTTACACGAAGACAACCATAATATTATAATAAATCTCAAAATATTTAATTTAAAAATATTTGCTCAAATTTCAAACAATTATATATTAAAAAAATAATTTTTGAACATAAATAACTGAACAAAAATTCAATCAAATAACGGGTGCGAAAAACAAATTTCCTCTTGGGTAGCCAAAATTAAGAATATAATTTTCTAGCCTCATATAAAAATTTTCAGAAATTTTCATGCACCAAAAATAAATTTTCTATAATTTTAAACAATTTCTAAGTATAAAGAATAATAAAATTATTTTTCAACTCTAAAAAATAAATTATAAATTATAAAAAAATCCGAAGAGAATAAAAAAAAATTATTTTGGCGAAAATTCCAGCCGAAATAGGGCCTTCACATGCCCCCACGTGCCGCTGGAGTGGGCTATCCAAAATGAACACGTGTCAACTCTCCTTCAGTGGCGTGTGCATGTCACTTGCCGCCTTCTCTGCGGCATGTAGCTCCGAAATTTTGGTTACCCTTCATTTTCAATATCTCTGAGTTTAATGGTACACTCAAATTTTCAATCAGAGGTCTCTAGTCTAAGGGGTGGATGTCACTTTCCATAGCCGAGAGTGTGAATAGCAGCCAGAAAATGTTCATCTTCTTCATATTTTTTAGTTTTCGACCCAAATTTTGAATGATCATATTTCCTTCAATTCTTAATTATTTTGTGTTTTCTTTATATGGTTAGAAAGCATTTTTAAAAAGAAATCTAACAATATAAATTTCTTATCATGAAACACAGTAATTTTATAGATTCGAGTACATTAAGTTTCGGTTAGGATTTACAATATATCATGATATACTTATCAGATACACGCTAATTTTTACAAATTTTATCTTCATGCAACAAACATTTTACTGTGTAAAATTGAGAGCATTTCATGAGACTTATATCAAGTTGCTACTAATACACCATAAAAAATTATGGCATTTTGTATTTTTTTAATACTTAACAATGAGGTAGGAAACACCCTAAATTGCTCTGATATCAATGAAAGTTTTCATATAAATAAACAATTTTTTGCATGTGGAAATTCTCGAATCTAAATTGGGTTAGAATCACTTACTTCTTTCCGATGGTTGGGTATTCTAAACCGAGAAGATGTCACAAAATCAGACCATACTCTATTGTTCACAATCCAAATACCTTGGTAGTGAAATGATCGACAAATCTTTAGAAAACCTCTCTCTTTCTTGATCAATATATGAACAAGATCTCTCTCTTTCTCACTTGCTCTCAAAGCCCTAAAAAAAAGGATTTTTTCTTTTGTCATATTAAAAAGAGAGTGTTGTGCCTTCCTCTCTTATTTAAAAAATTCATATCACTTCATTCATTACTAATTGAAGAAGTGCTTTTCTTTTGAAAATAGAGGGGAGTATGGAGGTTGAGGGATGATTACCAAAAGCCACCCCACCTTTTTTTTTTTTAATTTAAACATAGTTCTTAAGATCGAAAGTGATCTTTGTTTTTCATTCTAAAAATGCATTATAGGTTACAAATTGTTATGGTGTTCATTCATCCGCTTCTAGGAAATGCTGTTGGAAGCCATGACAGGAAGAATTTTACTTTTAAAAGTTCAGTAGCATTAGAATATTTCTATTCTCAATACCTTAGTGGGATTACTGGTATGGTACCTTCTTGATGATACCCGATTCAATGATGAAAACCTTGCTTAGTTCTCTAGAATTCTAAATCTCTTGAACTCTTGAAAATGAAGAAAACATTTCTAAAATTCTAAACTTTCCTCAATCTCAAAGAATTTTAAATATTTTAAAAAATTTTAACCACAAATCTCTGTCATTTTCAAAACCTTACATAAAAGAAAAGTAGGGTTTCTATATTCCTTGGAAGTTTATATATAAAGCATATAGAAGCAACTCAATTCTCCAAAAGAGAGAGGCACAACCACAACTACATACTCATCCTACAACGAGAGAAACGTAAGGCTTCATGTCCAATTATACACCATCAGATGCGATACACTATCAAAGGTTTCTCCATTAACAACGATCCAGTCGATGTACCAATACCGGTTAACTATACATATGGCATACAGAGGCAACACAAAGCTATAGTTTGAGCTCTCTCAATCTTTTCTCTTTCTTTTACTACTCTATCTGACTTGAGCGTCGGAGTCCCCCGCTATGCTAGCCCTAGCGGGGTTCTTGTAGGGTTTTCTATCCAAGAAGATTCAGTGAACACCTCAACACCGGCTCCCAATTCGGGTTGAAAGAGTAATTATCTGTGAAATCAAATTTTGGAATTAACAGATTAGCATTGTCAGCCCAAAAGACTCCATGCTCTATTTCTCTTTGTCTCTCCTATTGCCATCCCTCCACCCTCGAGACAACTCTTAGTATCAAAGTACCTAACTATGATCTTTCAGCACACCTCTTGGCATCAGAAGTACACAGCTGTGATCGAGATCCATCGAATGTCGAGCTTTAATAATTCCTACTTGTAGCCTATTATTACTTTGATGGTATTTTAACACTTTTAACTAGTCATTCTAATCTTGAATCTTGTCTTATGATTATCGTACCAATAATATCTTTATTTTACATGCTCTAACTTTTCTTCATAACGTTTTAATCACGTCGGCTAAGCAACAATCAAAAGCAGTTAGAAGACCCCTTTGCTAAGCTGCTACGAAGATTGATCCTGTTGAGTTGCTCTCGAATCCAATTCCGTTGAGTAATCGTGAGATTTGGCCCTTACGCCTTGTAGCCAGCAACTTCAGAAGGCAACATTTTCTCAACATCAAAGTAACTAACTGTGATCCGGATTCATTGAAAGCCCTAATTTAGTAATTCCTATCCACCGCTAGCTACTATATTGTCAATTTTCTAGTACTCTCGCATGGTTATCTCAATGTGGAATTTTTCTTTACGATCATCATGATAATAGTGTTTCTATTTACTTTGAAACTCAGGCCCATACATTCATAGAACTTTAGTCTGTCACTCTCTCTTTCTCTTTCGCAAGCTAACTTTCTCGGCTTCCTCTCCCCTGTACGCCTCCTAAAACACCAATATACGGGATTTAACTCCCGAGCAGGTGACTCTCACATTCTCTTGGCTCCGCGCTTCATATGGGTTCTGCATGCATCTTCTCAGCTCCACACCTCTCGAAACGCCTATACACAGGATGTAATTCTCTAGCGGGTAGCTCCCATATTTTCTCGGCTCTGTGCCTTACATGGATTTTGCATCCATCCTCTCGACTTCATGCCTCTCAATACGCCTATATATGGGATGTAACTCCCAAGTGGATGGCTTCCACATGCTCTCAACTCCGTGCCTTACATGGGTTGTATACCCATCTTCTTGGCTCCATGCTTCTCAAAACGCCAATATATGAAATGTAACTCCTGAGTGGATGACTCCCATATTCTCTCGGCTCTCTGCCTCAAAGGGTTTTCGTATCCACTCTCTTAACTCTGCACTTCATATGGGGTTCCACACCCACTCTATCAAATTTTTATTTGTATGAGTCCCAGTGCCTGGATGGGATTTAACTCCCCTTCTCTCGTTTTTCTGCTTATATATGGATCCCGACCCACAGATGGGATTCAACTCTCTTTTTCTCTGTCTTTTGTTTATATATGGGCCCCTGCCCTTGGATGGGATTCGGCCCCTTTCTCTCAGTTTTCTGTTAATATATGGGCCTCAGCCCACAAATGGGATTCAACTTCCTTTGTCTCAATCTTCTTTTATATAGGCTCGAGCCCACGAATGGGATTCGACTCTCTTTCTCTCGATTTTTATCGCTACTACTACATCTGACAGGATCTAACTCCCTTTCTCTCAGAACCACATCATATCAGTTGCAATATTACTTCAGTATATATATCTTTTCAATTCTAATGCCTAATACGTTCTTAGATATAATGTCTTCAACAACAAACCAATGCTCAAGCCACTACATTACAATACAAGAATGCAAAGTACAGTGGAGGAAGTAAATTCTTTATGACAAGACAGAATTGCTATTGCTATTCTGCCAATCTCTCAGCTAGTCACAACCTAGCCCCATTCTTTCTCATGTTGGTCTCTAGCCTCTCGTACTCATTGAGAGCAATGACTCCATGTCAGTCTACAGATCTTCTACTTCTACTTTTCATAACATAGGCATTTTGCACTCTTTGGCTACTGCTCAATCAAACACTCTCACTTAAGTCGGTCTCCCGACTTCCAATCTCTCGACCTTGCAGTCTTTCTATCTTTCGAACTCACGGTCTCTCGACCTTCCTATCTCTTGATCTATCAATCACCCCACAAATTTCACAAACACTATCACTGGCATCTTACACATTTAATGCTCCATTTTCATGTCTTTTTTGATTTACTTATTCACTCTTCTCCTAATATTGTTTTTTCAAAATACCATTAAGAGTTGCGGGTAAATGAGGATATTTGATTTAACAACAAAAGCCCTCCTTAGTCCCCTACGATTCTAATTCTCTTAAACTCTCGAAAAGGAAGAAAACTTTTTTAAAATCCTAAACCTTCCTTAATTTCAAAGGATTCTAAATATTTTAAAAGTTTTTTACAACAAATTCCTATCATTTCGGAAGACCTCACACAAAAGGAGAGTAAGGTTTTCTATACCCCTTGGAAGGCTATATATACAGTATAAGGAGGCAACTTAATTCTCTAGAACAGAGAGGCACAACCATAACTACACACTCATCCCACAACGAGAGAGACATGTGGTTTCATGTCCAATTATACACCATCAGAGGTATAATCTCATACTCCATTCTATCCACCGTTAGAGGTTTATCCATGAATAATGACCCAATGGACGTACCAACACCGGTCAACTCTACATACAATACACAAAGATAATACAAGGTTATAGTTCGAGATCTCTTGGTTTTTTCTTTTTCTTTTACTATTCTATCTGATTTGAGCATTTGAGTCCCCACACTGGGTTAACCCAGTGGGGTTTTTGTGGGTTTCCCATCCAAAAAGATCTGACAAATACCTCAGTACAAGCTCCTCATATCCAAGAAGATCCGGCAATCACCTTGGTACAAGCTTATGATTTGTATCGAAAGAGCAATTATTTGAGAAGTCAAATTTTGGCATCAGCACTTCTAATTTTGTTTTTTTTTTTAATTTTTTGTTTTGTTTTATTAATTTTATAAATGAAATTGGTTCTCTATATGCACATCTACAAGGATTCATGGGGTTATCACTTTTGAGCGCAAGTATGTTGGGTTAACAAAAGTTTGAGTTAGTGATAGCAAATGTGATGAAAGAGTTTTCAAATCAAACATGGGGTTATCTTAAAAATTGACAAGAATACATTACATTGGGCTAACAAATGACATTTGTCATTATTGAAATCATGCATTTCAGGTTGGTCTACTTGGCAAGAAGCTACAAATAAATAAAGAAGAAAACTGAGATGTTGTAGAATGGAGCAAAATGGAAGGCTTTAGATCTGAACTTCTAACATGGTATAAGGTTTGAAAAACTTGGAAACATGTTCAACACATACTCTATTTGATGCACCCAAGGAAATGATCTGGTTACCTTGAACATGACAACAATGGGAAAAGGTAAGGTTTGGATTAATGGACAAAGCATCGGGTGCTATTGGATCTCATTTCAAACCCCTAAAAGAAATCATTCACAAACAATGTAAGTAAACAACATATTTGTTTTGACAATGAAACTTTTGTTTTAGGGTTTGTATAATGTCTCTATTCTACATTACGATACATACAAAGTCAAATTCCTTGATTTATCAGATTATTTCCTCCAAGGATGATGCTAAAAAATCATGCATAGAATGAAGGTGTTAATGATGCTTAATCACATAGTTGTGTGATTGATTGATTGATTGATGTTATCACCTCCGTCAAACTCAAGATGAAAATCCAACTTCAACTTGGAAACAAGATATGTGAAACAACAAGGGAGATTTTATGATGATGTTAGTCGCTTGATACTCAAAACAAATAGAAATTAGTTGAAGGGTTCTATGAAGTAGATTCTGGTGAATACAGTGACAATCAATCGATCTAGATATGTCTTGCCGGCACATGAAAGATGCTATTGTAAGTAGGATTGACAATCAAGCTTTTCGAGCCAGGCTTTGCAAATCTCTAGTTCAACTTGTTTAACACTAGTTGCCGCTTCATAGCCGTTGTCAGTCATCTTCATTCATTACCGTTCGCCTTTCAATCACTAGTTCTTCACTGCCCTTCAGAGTTCAATTGCGGTCAATTTAATTCCATGGCCGCTTCGTTTTCTCCATTGCTTTCTTTCAAATTACCTATGTTTGTTGGACTTCGATTGCTCTTTACCGCCCATTGATTTTTCAGACATCTCTGCCTTCATCAACTCTTTTGCTTGCAAGCAGCAACCATCATTTGCTATTCGATCATCTTCCCACAATCGGCTGCCATCATCAACCGCATCGAAACCATCCCCGTGCAAAGGAACTTTCTGGACTATTGCCAGCACACATCGCTTTCGACGATGGCCAATTTTGAAGAGATTCACGATAAAGAATTGATGAAATGGAAAGGTTTGTAGAGGAATCGTTCTGATCAGCCAATAGATCTAACATCTTCATCCCTAGATTGATCTTCATCGGCAATTACTTTCATTCTCCAATGGCGATGAAGATGGTGGAGTAACGGACAGTTCCAAAAGCGTGGTTATTAATGTTCAGTTCAAAATCAAAGAAACAAAATGCTGAAACGTGAAACCCTATAGGTTAGAGCATGGTAACTAGATATTTAATTTTTAATAAGTTAGTTCTATAACGGGCCAAGCTAACCGGTATCCTAACTTGGCCCGTAATTAAAACGAGTCTAAATAATGAGCCGAAGCTAGGCCTGGCCTTAAAATGGTGTAAGCTCAGCGCTTCAAACAGGGTCAAGCTCGGGCTGAGCTCGGGCCAGCCTGACCCAATTGCCATTACTAATTGTAAACGATTTGGATGCACTTTTATTGTTGCAATAAAGGGGTGTAGCCGAGATTTGAGATACTTGTAATCACTGTAACCAAAGGAGTTCTAATATGGCATCTCCTAATACACAATATTTAGCCTTTATGCTCGAGTGGACTACCCCAAAGTATTAAGGAGGTTCCCAAAATTAAGTAACATCTAGTGGTACAGTGTCACTCAATGGGGTAGCTTGCCCAATCAATATCACAATACTTTGATAACTCAAGTGTAGTCTTGGTAGAGAACTGAATGTAAGGAAATAAGGTACCTTGATATAACGAAAAATGTGTAGGATAGTAGAAAACTAAGTAGAGCGAAGGAGTAAAATGAATTGACTAACCAAATATACAACATACGATAAGGTATACCAAGCCACTAACTAGTTGTAGATAAAAGGTAGGATCCTTGGAAGGAGTCTCATGCATAAGGGTAAGGTGGATATTGGGTTCAATAAGTGTTGAAGTTCTCTTAACATCTATTAATCTTGCCTAAGAGAGAAGATTCAAGACATATTTTGCTAGGGAGAGATAATACTCATATAAAGAAAATGTGAATTCAAGGCCTAAGAAATAGCTAACGGGGCACTAGTCCTTCATTTTGAAGAGTTAACAAAGAGAGACCTTGAGAGTAAAGGTTCCAGATATGTTATCACCAATTATGATTATATCATTTACATGAAAAAGTACAGTTCCCCTTAGTGTTTTTCAAATAAAAAGTGTCAAAAGTTCTTGGCCTCATTAGTGTTGTAAATCAAAATATTATCAAAATAAATCAAAACGAATTTACAAATAAATGGTTTCAACACCTCATTCATCAATTGCATAAATATGCTTGGAGTGTTAGATAATGTGAATTGCATAACAAGCCATTCATAGAGACCCTCTTTAGTCTTGAAAGTCTTCTTCCACTTATCTCTATCTTATTCGGATCTAATCATACCTACTTCATAGATCAATCTTTGTGAATATTTTCACACTAGACAGCCTATCAAGCATATCCTCAAGCCGAGGTACAGGAAACTTATACCGCACCATGATCTTATTGATTGCCAACCATCCACATACATTCACCAGGAGTTCATTAGGCATTAGCACCTTAAACTTGTTCAACAAATCATGAACCAAACTTGGAAACTCTATCACGAGCCTACTACCTCCTATCAAATGAACTGCTTTAACCACTAAGGCATGAATTTCTCCAATGTGCCTTGCTCTTGTCGTGAAATCAGAATCTAAATGAGTAATAGTTTAGAAAATAGTAAAAATAAAAACAGGGGGTTCAAAGTCAATTTCTAAAAATTGACTTCAAATCCATCTAAGTTAGAAGTTGATGTTTGAACAATGAAAGTGAATCAGAGGGTCAAGTCAAGTGAAGGCAAATCAACGAGTACTAACTCGAATAGTGGTGGAGAAGTTGATGAAGGCAAAAAAAGATAGCGAACGGTGATTAATAAGCAACATAATCAATGATGACTGAAGACAATTTTTGGAACCTGTTGATATACTTGAATGTTGAGATGATGAAATCAGTGGTAATGGTGTACAAATAGTAGGAAGTGACTCCAGGAGATGAGCAGACATAGTCAAATGGAAGCAAGCGGTGGTGGAGATAATCAAGCAAATGAAGAGACGAACAGGCAGATAGAGAACTCAAAGGGCCAAATAGAAAAATCGACAATGAAGACGAAGGCGATTCAAGGTATCACCAGTGATTATGGCTAATATTGTGATGGTAATTTTAGACCGGTGGCTGATTAGTGACGAAGTTGGTGGTTGGATGACATATTAAAGATAGTCGTATAGGTGGCAAGATAAAGCAATCAGACAACAAATGGCAAATTGGAGTTGTTGATGCTAATGTTGAACTAAGACAAGTAGTAGAGGCAATTTGAGGACAAGGGTCAAATGGTTGAAGGCAATTGCAATTGAAACTCCGTACCATGATGAGGAGATAAAAATTATGGCTTTAAAGTCGATTTCATAGAAATCAACTTTAAAGGATTAATTATTTTGTTATTTTTACTATTTTCTAAAATTTAAAAATATATATTTGAAATGATTTTTGAGAAATCAAGTTGAAGTCAGCTTCTAAAAAATCGATTTCAACTCTTTTATGATTCGAATAAAAATAACAATACCAAAATAGTTTTTATTCCTAAACTTAATATTTAGAAAAATAACCCTAAAAGCAATTATTGTAAAAATGGTTTACGAATGGGTAGTCTCATTAACAATATAGATATAAATGTCGTGAATTCCTAGTCATGACAATTTTGGTCATCCTAAACTTGGCTTTCATTTCTAATTGCTGAGTTGGACATGTTATCTGTCCTTTTTTTTTTTTTTTAATTAAGGTGATTTAGACAAAGACACTGTCTCGAGACGGTATCTCTGTCTTTATTTTAAGAAGAATTTGGTTTTCTCTCTCTTTCTATCTCTCTTTAATTAATATGGGTAAACGGACACACGTACAAATTAGTTCCGGTATAGAGTAGTTGAGTAGTAAAGAGAGAGTAGTACTCATTAGATGATCGTGAAAGCCATTCCTCTTTGGTTTTAGCATGGGTTCTCTATCTCTTTAATTAAATCAACACGCAATTTCTATGGTATAAATTAGTTCGGTTGAGGAGAGTGGTGCACCTCATTAGATGGTCATGGAAGCCATTCTTGATGTCTTCCTAATCTGTCCTCCAAATTCATTTCTTAATCTGAGATCTTGGTTGATTCTCTCTCTCTCTCTCTCACTCTCTCTTACTCTTATTCCGGATCAGATCAAGCTTGCACTAGTTTCAAAACGAACCCAATAATGAACATGTCTTCCATCTCCAAATCTCACCAAACTCTTCAAAAAAGAAGGTTGCTAGAACTTAACCCAAAAAAGTTCTGTTAGTAATTTTTATGATTTTTGAGATATTAAGACTTTGGCTAAAAGGGGTTTTCTTAACTTTTTCCAAAAATTTTAGGTTTTGTTATTCAATAGGGCTATGTGCTACTGTTGTTTTCAATCGTTGGTTGGCCTGTGGTCTTCCTCCATTGGTGGATTTTGATTTAAATTTTTGTTTTGTTTTGGTTTAATTTTGATGATGGGTCTCTGAATTGGGTGTTAATTTTGGCAAATATATGACACCTTTACTAGGAGTTATTTCGATGGATGGAGGTGCAGTATCTTCTGCACCAATTCAAGTGATTTGCAATATATTTCCCCATCGTCTTCTTCAGTGAGAGAGAAAAGACAAAAAAAAAAAAGAAAAAAGAAAAAGGTTAGAAGAAGAAAATGTAGAAAAGAAGAAGATAGTTTAAGGCTTCTACTACTTGTAAATATTTTGATTTTCTATATGTGGTAACTATAGATGGTCTCTATTTGATTCCAATGGTTTTATTCCTGTGTTTTGTATCTTTTTTTGTATACCCTGCTATTGATATTTGGAGCATAGGAGGTATATTTGTTGAATTGCTTACTAGGAAACCATTGTTTCTTAGGAAGAATGTGGTGCATCAGTTTTATCTTATAACCGATTTGCTTGGAACACCTTCTTCTGAATCCATTGCCAAGGATTTTTCTCTATCTCTTCTCAACAAGAAATTCCATTTTTGAGTTGCCTACGATAGCCAGAAAGATTAGGTTTGTTTCATTTTTCTGACATGTTCTAATTACAAATTTAAAATGAAAAAGCTAAAAAATAAATTAGCATGAGAAAGAAGCAGCGTGTTTCTTTTACTCAAAAATTTCCTAATGGGGATCCTTTGGCTCTTTGTTTACTTGAGCACTTGCTTGCATTTGATCCTAAAGATCGGCCTACTGCTAAAGAGGTAAGTTTAGCAAACAGACGGTTTGGCATTGAACTGCCAATTTCCACGGCGTTGTGTGTTTGTTGTTCATGATACTGTTAATTTGTTTAATTCATGAAGGTACTGGCTCATATGTAGTTCAGTGGTTTGGTGAATGTGGAGCATGAACCATCCACATAGCCTATTTCAAAGCTTGAGTTTGAGTTTGACAGAAGGAAGTTGATAAAGGATGACGTAAGGAAACTAATTTATAGAGAGGTATGTCCATTGTGTACCATTTTTCTTTAGTTGGTAGTTAAACATATTCTTGTAGTCATGGACTAAAAGAATTTATTTTTAAAGTGAACAGATTTTGGAGTATCATCCGCAAATGCTTCAAGGGTACCTATGTAATGCAAACTAGACTAGCTTCATGTATCCAAGGTGAACACCTCTTCGGTATTTATAGTACCTCTGCACATTCATATCATCATTTATCAAATACTCAAATGGCATATTAGTGTCCGCTTGTAATTGAAACTTCTTGATGTTTGGAATAACTAGCATCAGCAGAGAATGGTATTTGTCATAGATTGATTTATATTATATACATGTGGTCATTGTTCCGATATATGCCATTCTTTCTTGTTTCTAGAAAGTACAAGTTATTCTCTTTGTAACACCGGGAAAGTCCTATTATGGTGTTGACATTAAAGTGATTATGGTGTTGATATTACAATAATTATTTGAGATTTTTGTATTTTGTAAAATGTAAGACAAAATAAATTTAAATTTAAAAATGAATTTTGCCCTTTGAGCTATATAAAAACTCCTTTAGACACTTTCTATATACCTTCTCTGTGTATCCATTTCGAAACTCTTTAATACACATATTTACCCCTTTTGATATTGCCTTACTTGTATTTCTTGGTGATGAAGAATTGAACCTTGTCGGTATATCTTTCATTTTACAATTTATTAGTCATTAACCATATGTATATATTGGATTTTGTCGTCCTCTGGTTGGTGGGAGGTAGGAGGTGATTTGTCCTCATTGACTTGGATGTGTGATTTATTCATTTCCTTTTATTTTTTCAGCTAGAGTCGGTTCAAAGTACTTTAGTTTATAAATTGATAGAGACAGTCGATAGGAGCGATTGAGAAGGGTGGTATGATTTATATTTGACCAATAAAATCAAATAAAATCAAGATTATATACAAGCATTATACAAATATTATACAAACATTATACATCACAATCTCCTTTCAATCATAATAAAATATTATCAAGCTAATAGAAAAATTAAATATTAAAAAATTTCGCATTCGGTTCAAGTATTAATTTATTTCAACGTATTAAATTCGAAAAAAAATATTTGAATCTCATTTTATTTATAACATATATAATTTAAATTGTTTACGTCACACTTTCAATCATAATAAAATATTAGTAACAAAAATAAATAAATAGATATTAAAAAAATTCACATTCTTGAATATTAGTAACAATAAATATATATATATATTTATATATATATATATATATATATTAATTTATTTGGATGTGCTAACCATGTTCAAGGCTGTGCAAAATATTTTTTATTTTTTTTTGGTAATATCGCACCCTTACCCGGGGACCCAAGACTAAGGCCCAACCTTCGTGGTTAACAAAAGTTAGGTTTCTTGTCGACTAAAGTTGCACCCTTAGTCGACAAAAATATGAGTTTCGTTAACTAAACTTGCACCCTTAGTCAACAAAAGTACTGGTCTTCGTCGATCAAAGTGCCAATCTTGGTCGACGGATGTCATACCCTTCATCTACACAAGGCTTCTTTCATGCATCAAACGCCTTATTTAGTTTATTTTGTTTTAACATTTTTATTTTTATTCAAAAAATATTTTTCATGATAAAGCATCAATATTTTCGTCAGATATCTTTATCTAGGCTAATTAAAGGATGAACACCTTTTGCGGAAAAACCATCGAAATATCTATACATACACATATACATATAGATTGGATTGCATGTTCTCTAGCATTTTTTCCTTCTGTGTTTTCACCAATTTTTCCTTTTCTTATTATGTTATTACTTGTCTTTTATAGCTTCAAATTTAGATTTTGATATTTTTAATACTTTCATGTTTTTCCATAATCTCATAGCAAAATAGATAGAATGAATAGAAATCTTCAACAACGTAAAAGATATGCAGAAATGTTATCGAATCAAAAAAAGAACTCTTGCGTCATTGCCGAGAGGCCTATGCTGCAAAGAGAAATAAAAATAAAACTGATGCTATAGAAACTACAAACACTTTTGTTCAAGATAGCAATCGTATACAAGCTAATAATCATAGCACTTATGTAACTGAATTGTTTGATGGTTCAAATACAGATGATGAAAGTCACATTCTTGGAACGCTACATCTGGCAACTAAAATTGATGGTACTTCTCTCTCTATTTCAACTGACCTACTAAGAATCCCATTCCTAGCAAAAGATCATGTGCGTTGAATGTGGGCCAACAAAATTATAATATTTGTGCCTCCATTACTCTCTTGCGGGCGTTGTTCAAAATGACCAGTTTCTTTTGAAAATGACCAGTTTCTTTTATTCCTCGTTTCTTTTGTTCCTCCCTTAAATGCACCACTTTCGTCATCTTCTCGTGGTATGAATAGGGTTTTTTTAATATTTTTCTTTTTTGTTTAAAATCGGCGCATTGTCTCCCTTCTCATATTGATTTTATCCATTTTGTTACATCCTTTCTTTTTCCTGTCTTTTCACTTCACTTCGTAATAATTGTACAATTATCTCAATTTCTTTTAAAAGCAGAAAACACAAATCTTTAGAAATCTAATTTGTTTTCCTC
This sequence comes from Dillenia suffruticosa, assembly GCA_033439265.1. Taxonomy (NCBI): domain Eukaryota; kingdom Viridiplantae; phylum Streptophyta; class Magnoliopsida; order Dilleniales; family Dilleniaceae; genus Dillenia; species Dillenia suffruticosa. Next base: position 10,937,964 of record JAVTVX010000027.1, on the reverse strand, counting down.
TTACTAAATTTTTTTAATAGCTTCATCTGTTTCAGTCTAAATAGCAACAACTTGCGAAGTAGTACGAGATCTTATTATAGTTCATGCAGAATATACATATCTCCATTATAGAAGAAAGGACAATGTCAAAATAGTTATAGTACGAGATTATGATTTAAACAATTGACGAGTCATACCTTATAATCCATATCTTCTTGCTTTGCTATACTATCACATAAATGCATAGATATGTTCCACTTTGAAGCTTGTAAAGTATCACTAAAAATATATTTTCAAAGGTCATGATCTCATAAGTTTTCAAATAGTTCATGAGAATTCTTTTGATGATATTGATGAAATAAAATAATTTCAATAGGCAAGATAGATTTCTCCTCCTAAGGCTTTATGGTAGATTTATGACTTCTGACTAAATGACTTCTGACTAATTGAAATGACCCCAACAGTTTATACTTTTCAGATTCATCTCCCAGATCATCAAGTTTTTTCATTTAACAATGACTTTAGTTCAGCCTATTTACTGAGAAATGTTGACTTCTCCACAACCATGTTGACTGAATTTTTCAAAATGAATAAGTATAATCAAAGAGCACAATAGTTACAATGCCTGTATAAAGAATTCCCTGAACATTTTGTTTAGAGTTCTAGAATAAAAGCATAGTCAGAAAGAAAATGTCAAGCAATTATATGAAGGTTAGTTACTATAAGTCCCAAAGAAGGTGAATGATATTATCTGAGACTTTTACTTACTCATGTTCGTGGACCAACATCTTTTAATAATCTATTGATCATTGATGGGGAAAAAACTCATTCTTACAGAGAAGCTACACTGAGACTCGACCTATTAAAATATGATCAATATATTGAAAGAACTCTTATTGAGACTGTTGTTTTTCAGATGCCATCATCTCTTAGGTTGCTATTTGCCACTGTCTTATATTATTGTTCTCCCATAAACCCTACATCTTTATGAAAAAATTCCAGCATGACCTTCTACTAACTATGACCATACTATGAAACTAAGACAACTTAATTCCTTTGAAGTGAAAAACAAGATTCTCTTTGACTTAAATAGGTCACTGTTTCAGATGGGAAAAAGTTTAGCTGATTATCAAAAAGTTAATGATCAGTTTGGATTTTAATACTAAGAGCATATGACAAAAGAAGTAGAAAGCGAAACCCAGAAGATTTACTTCTTCCTTCAAAGTTGAATTCTGAACAAAAATATGCATTTGATGTGATATTGGATTCTGTTTTTTTCCAACAAGAGTTAGTCTTTTTTTATTGATGGCCAGGTGGAACTGGAAAAACTTTCCTATATCAGTCACTACTTGCTGCGTTGAGATCTAATGTTTATATTGCTCTTGCTATCGCAACATCAGGTGTTGCAGCATCAATTCTTTCGGGAGGAAGAACTACACATTCAAAATTCAAGATACCATTAGATTTCTCAAAAGTGAAAACTTATCAGTTAAGTAAACAGAGTAGCATTGCTAAAGTAATTGTTGAATCAAAACTAATCTTGTAGGACGAAGTATCAATGGCAAGAAGACAATCCAAAAGCATTTAATGATTTGCTTAAAAATATAATGGACTGTGAAATCCCTTTTGGAGGCAAAGTTGTTATTTTTTGTGGAGATTTTAGGCAGACGTTACTAGTCATAAAATAGGCTTCCAAATAGATTCTCATAGATTCAAACATTTTGAATTCACCTTATGAAAACATACATATAAATTGACATTGAAAGAAACTATGAGGGCTATCTCAAATCTAGAATTTTGTGATTTCTTATTGAGAATAGGTGAAGGAAAGGAATCTATTGACAAGAATGGTGAAGTTACTATTCCTACTGATATTGTTATTCCATATGCTGATAGAAATGAATCTTTAGACAAGTAATCCATTATAACCTATACTAGTATCCAATAATTCAATATTATATCGGTGATATATCAGACTTTTTAATTTGTATTTTCTTGCATGACAGATTGATACACTCTGTTTTCCATGATCTAAGACTCTATTCAAATGATCCTTATCAAATGATAAATAAATGCATTCTTTCTCATAATAATACATCTGTTCAGGAGCTCAATGAACTTATAATTGAAAGATTCCCCAGAAATTTGCATACTTACATAGCTTCAGATAGGACTATTGACGAGCGACATCAAGGAGACTACGAAGATTTTTTAAACAGCCAAATCCAAGAGATCTGCTACCTTATAAACTGTCAATTAAAGAGAATTGTCTTATTATGCTGCTTAGAAATATGAACCCCACGAAGAGCTTGTGCAATGGGATAAGATTTATATGCAAGCAATTAGGACAACATTCTATTTGTGCAGAGATTGTTTGCAGACAATGGAAAGGAAAGAAAGCATTCACCCCAAGAATTCCTTTACAGACTTCTGACAATGCAAAAAATATGATTCCTTTCATAAGAACACAATTTCCTGTGCGATTATGCTTTGCTATGACAATCAACAAATCTTAGGGACAAATATTGGATTATGTTGGAATTTATTTATACGAACCTATTGTCTCTCATAGCCAACTCTATGTTGCATTGTCTAGGGATAGATCTACTGATGCAGTTAAGGTGCAAATCATTCCAAGAACATTTGATAATGTAAAAGTTGATGGTAAAACAAGAAATATTGTTTTTACTAAAGTGTTTTGTCTCATAAATTGTAGATATTTTCTATTCAGTTATATAATCGTGATTTTGCAACTATTGTCTTTTACTCAATATTTTATTCCGGTCTTGTTTTTACTGTTACTTCATGCCTTTGTAGGATGCAAAATGATTCTCTTATAAAGGATATCACTCCTGATATATAAAACTAGACATGTAAAATCGCAGTCCAAGAAAAACATGTTACAATATCTATTAATACTCCAACGAAAAAGCAAAAATACATCTTCGTTGACTCAGAAGTATAGATATTTATCTCACAATATTTTTGAAATCAAAAACACATGTATCACTTATTATTTCTATAACGCAACATTTAGAATATTATAACAGTAAGATAATTTTTCCTTCAAAGAATATCATGTATAATCACCTTATCATTATCTCTTTTGATAAAGAGAACTCAAGTAGAAGGTATAATGTTTAATGCTGACATCCCTACGATGAGCCCCATGTTGCCGGTGTACAAAACATATCTCATTTCAAATGCTATTATAAGACCCATTCCTCCAAAGTTTCAAAACACAGACCTTAAAATTCAATAGGTGATATCCACTAGAACACTTGTCAAGGAATTAAACAACGAGGATGATGTAATATTTGTGAACTTTAACTTTACAAAATTTATAGGTTTAGTGCAATATATAGATCGGAGAGATAAATCCGTTGGTATGTTTTTTTTTACATCGAAACCACTATTGTATGCTCTATTTTCACTATAGATTTTGATTTTTGAAATTGTGTATATTTTGTTTTTCACTATTTATTTTATTTTGTGATTATTTTTTAATGTTATTTTTTATTCACTATGCTTATACAAATATCTTGGATATCGTGATTTATGCACTGGAATCAAGAAACGTCACTAAATAAGGGAAGAATTTTGTTGTTTAGAAATTTGTGATTGTCAATAAAAAGTAAAAGTCATCAGTTTTCCTATCTCCAATAATATAATAATACATTTCCAACTAATATCAAATTATATGCTCCTTTGAAAAAACCAGTTTTCGGATTCTTAAATTATCTATGTAGGATGACTTCGTACATGATGAAGGACAGCAAATCTTTGCAAATATCCGGCCATATCCCATTATTATTTACAGAAGAATCAAAGTAAACTCTTACAATGGTATTGACAATATATCCATCATTTTTTCTATTCTTTTGGTATGCAATTTTTTTTGCTGGTTCTATACAGATAAATTTTTATATATCTATATCCATGTGGTTTTTTTACAAGGTATCGCACTATCTACTTAGTTTGACTCAGTTATTATCATTGATCCACCAATCTAGGAAGTACGACAACTAAAAAACTAATAAGTGTGAACATATAATGATTGCGAGTTTTAGAAAAATCATCTTGTTTTAATAGATACTTGATATATATTTATTATATATTGTTCAATTATTTTTTTATAGGACACTGAGAAATGATGAATTGCTTCAAGATATAGTTATGCATAAAAAATACGATTACCACAATCTTGACATCTCTTTTAGAGCCAATGAGAAAATAATAAAAATATGTAATTTAACAACACAAAAGATAACACGACTATTTCCATTAAAAAAGTTTTACAAATGAATTCTTTGTGATGATTATACTTATCGTGTTGTGCGTGCCAACTAATTCCAGACAGTATGGGTAAAAGTACAATTCTCTTTTGAGCATTTTTTTATAAATATTGATACATGGCTTGTAGCAATTGCTTTCACTCTACAGCAGTTGCGCTTGATGCAAGTTTCTTGTGAAATTCATGCAAGGAAAGACGAACAGCTAAACCAAGGTAACTTTTTTCCTCTTTGTATATATCTTAATATTTCGCGCTTATTTCTATAACTGTTGGATGGTATTTGTGTTATGATTTCAGTTATCTTAGTTGCCCGTTTGCTCTTATTCAGATGGATCTTTTTAACTTTTTCCACCATTCTCCTTGTATACTTAATTTCATTCCTATATATATTCTTTGTCCTTTACATATGTCATTTTAATTTGGATTTGCAAGATGACACCGGTAAAGTGACGGCTTCTATGTTTAGAAACTTAGTTGAGAAATTGCTAACTTTTATAGCTAGTGTAGCAATGGAACATTTTACCCAGATTGTTATTTATCTAGTTAATGCATCATTTGTTCAAAAAATTGTCATACTTCAATTAGACTACTACTCATTGATTCATCGTCCATATACAAAATCTATATTCACAAAATACTTGTCAATTCTATATATCATTTCAAACATGTTTTATTTTCAATTTAATGCATTAATTTTTTTGTATTTTTACAAGAACATTGAAGTCCCACTTAATGTTGTCCATTGAAAGCAAAGAAGTTCATTGCACACATAAACCTATCAGTCTAAAACAGTGGTTATAAAACAACACTTCATTGTCATATACTATTATGATGTCTCTGAATATAACGTTAATAGCCCATTCATTTCTCAACCGACGATTGACTCTTCTTCCTCTTTCCTTACTTTAAATGCATATCAACTAAGTACAACCTCCATATTCTTTCCAGGATATCAAATTTTCCTTCTTCTTTTTACAATATAATAACTTTCTTATGCTGTTTCACTGGTTTCAGAAATAGTGATTTTTTCATCAAAAGCTAAGGCTTCACTAGTTCAAAAGTTTGATAACGCATAAGGGTATAGACTAAAGACCACAAAACCTCCACAGCCCGCAGATAACCTTCCTAAAATGCAAAAATTAGTCTAAACTGCTCCGTTATTCAAAAATCATTTTGTTTGTATGGTGCCTAAAGAGCCAACGAGCCAATGTTAGTTATGTTTTTGTTTTCTGAAGAAAACTATAGGCACACATCATATATATTTATCTAGAAATTAATACGCTTTGATTTCTTGAATGCTGTCTCAAGACCTACTTAACTTTGATCACAAATACTTCCTCTACATCATCCATTATCTATATCATTCATTCAAGCATGATTTATGCCCATATCGTTCCAATACTGAACTTTGAGAATAACAACACTAAATTTCATCATCAAACAATAAATACAATTCTAAAAAGTATTTTTTAACAGATAAATAATGATACTCTCTCAGATAAACATAATAAAAAAATCAAATAAATATAATAAAAAAATATAAAAGTACGTTCACGAGTTACTACAAAACAAAAAAAATATTCTACTTTACAGCTTATTTTCACATTTCATTCATGTTTCCTGATAATGCACAAATTGTCATTTTTATTATTAATATTATAGTTTGATTTTGAATTGATTAGTGTTCTAATAAATGTTTTTATGACATTTTTATTTTTAGGGATCAAAAATGGAGATTGGATCAAAATGGGCTTAAGGAGACAATTTTGAAAGCTTAATGGTTCAAAATATCATTTGGGCCTACAAAGGAAAGGAAAAAAGTACCAAAGACTGGAAAATTTTATTTTAGAAATTTTTATTTTAAGTAAAAATTGTTGTTAGGAGTAAAATTTTTTACTTCCTATTTTGGTGGATCTTTTCCTCTTTTTTTTTTGGTTGGAAGAATCTTGGAGACCTAAAGCACTAAAAGAAGGACTTTCTCATTAACCCTAGATGACACTATTCATGTCTACTGTTCACGGCACTGTTCATCCAACTATAAAAGGAGGTGGCGGTTGCACATTCTCATTCCTCTCTTTAGGTTTTAGGTTTTATTTTTTTTTCTTTCTTTTTCTTTGAAGAACACCTTTTTTGTTTATTCTCAATAACATGATTAATATCATGAGTAACTAGTTTCTTTTTTGATTCAAGGGAAATTTCATTGATTGTATTCATTGTGAGGTTATATACTTTATTTAAATTCTTGCATTTTTAATTCAAGTATTCATCGATTCTTTATTTATTTTTATTAAGGATTGGTATTTGTTAATCTGACAATTTAATTCAATATTAATTTTTCTACAGCATCCAGGATTTTAGTGATCCGCAATTGTCATGAATGAATAGTACAAATAGCAAATAGGTTATTGATATTTATGGGTCGTTACTGATATTTATTTTAACCTAAAGAAGGCTATCTTGGTTATTTGTATTTTGGTTTAACTATTTTCACAGAACTTAATGCTGTCATTATATTGATATGGAACGCTATCGTACTCAGTTGATTAATGATAAGTTTTGATTAGATGCTGGGTTTGGTCAATTAATTTAGGAAAACGCAAGATTTATTATGGCTATCCTAATAAATCTAAGGTTAAATACTTGAGTCGTAAGAATAACATTTTTTAACCAATGATAAATGAAACAATCAAATGTGTGAACCCTTAGATCGGATGTTTAACATATTGAATTCTTCTCCAATTTTCAGTATTTTTTGCATATTTGATTTATCTTTTAATTTTAGGTTTTTATTTTTGAGTTAGGAATTTATTTTATAAACTTCCCCCATTTTATTTTTAGCCATAACTAAGAAGTTAAATCAACATAGTTCTCGTGGGATTCGACCTGGTACCACTATTGCTACAAGTTGTTGCATTGGGGGATCAGTATTAATTTTGAAGAGTTTTGACAACCCGTCCAAATTTTGGCGCCGTTGCCGGGGAACTATTTTAATTTCTTAGTTTGTATTTTTCACTTGTTTACTGATTTTTGAAGAAGAAGAGGAAAAGATGAAAAATCATGAAAGGACTCAGAAAGAGTTGGTTGCACCAGATCTGAATCAACAACTACTGTGAATGGAGTAGCCAGCTTTTGAGGTAAATTACTCAAATCTTGAAAATCAATTTTTTGAACTAACTGCTTTGGTTCGTCAGTTAGCTATAGGGCAATTGTAGGTAGCTAAGGTTTGTAGCATATATTCGATTCCGGGGCATCCTACGGATATCTGTCCATCTTTGCAAGAAGATTCCACTCAACAAGTAAATGTCGTAGGAGGATTTCCTAGTTAATCTCAACGTATGTATGACCCTTTCTCCAACTATTATAATCTTGAATGGATGGATCACCCAAATCTGAGCTATGGAAATCAAGGAGGACAGCCAAGATATGCACCCCAATTTTTTGACAGATCACCACAAACACCTTCACAATCTTCTAATTTAGGTATGTCTTTAGAAGACATTGTAAAAGCTCTCGCGACTAACACTCAACAATTTCAATAGGAAACAAGAGCAAGTATACAGGATTTGGGGAATCAAATCACTCAACTGGCAACCTTGCTTAGCAACTTGGAAGCTCGAACCTCAGGGAAACTACCTTCACAAACGGTAGTAAACCCTAAAGAGAACATTAGCGCAATAACGTTAAGAAGTGGGAAGGAATTTCATTTGAATTTCACCCCATCTAAGAAGGTGAATGAAGGAAAGGATATGGACAAGGAAGATGAACACAAGTTTGAGGAATCCAAGACGGATGAATACGAGAAAGAAATGGTGACTATAAGGGGTCATGAGATGGATGAGAATGCATGTGATATCATCAAAAGAACTCTACCCAAAAAAATATGCAGATGCAGGTATGTTTACTGTACCTTGTACTATTGGTAAGAAAAAATAGAGCATGCCATACTAGATTTAGGAGCACATGTTAATATCATGCCTTACTTAATTTATAGTGCTCTAAAATTGGATCCCTTAAAAGAAACTGGAGTTATTATTCAGTTAGCTAACCATTCTTATGTTTACCCAGAGGGTATTGTTGAAAATGTTTTGGTACAGGTTAACGAATTAATTTTTCCAACTGATTTTTACATCTTGAAAATGGAAGGAGATACTATCACAGATTCAGCTCCACTTCTATTAGGACGACCATTCATGAAGACGGCAAAGGCTAAAATAGATGTGGACGAGGGTACTCTCTCCATCGAGTTCGACGGCGAGATTGTTAAATTTATTGTTTTTGATCATATGAAGTACCCAAATGAGTGTCAATCAATTTATTATGCTGATATTTTTGATTTAATTGTGCAGGAAATTTGTGAAGGAAAATGTGATATTGATTTTAAATTGAATGCACTATTAGATATAGAAGGAAAGTCATATGAGCCTCCCAAAGTTAAGTTGAAGCCTCCTTGAAAAGAAACAAGTGGAGAACGTCGAGCATAAAGACGTTAAACAATTGCGCTTGTTGGGAGGCAATCCAAACATTTTTTTAGTTGATTGTAGATTTTTTATTTTAGGTATTATCTAGTAACATTTGGACAGAAGCAGTTATGGTGTTAAGGCGTGATCACACGGTTTTTAGAAGGAAATTCAAAAGTGGGCAGAAGCAGTCTTTTCTTTAGGACGTGATCACGTGATTTTTAGTAGATTCCAAATCCACTTCACACTGTATAATTTCATCGTATAAGCACCCATTCATTCAAAACCTCCAAAATTCAAACCCACATTGCCTTAAAATTTTCAAATCAAATCCTCTCCACAAAGAAATCCTTGACTTAAATTTACCGACCTCGCGGTTCCTTCACAGCAGCAAAGACCATCAGTTTCAGACGATCACCCTAGGGGAGTTTCTCTCCTTTCTCTTTCTTTTCATTGTCTTGCTTTTATATGTTGCATTAGGATGATTTTATGAGTATTGCTACTAGTTTAAAATTGTGCCTAAATCTCTTACCTTTTGCATACATTGAGGACAATGTAGTATTTAGGTGTGGGGGAGGATTTTCATGCCAACGTCAATGCTTTTATTCTTCTTTGGAACTTTATACTCTTTGGATTTTGTCAAATAATGATTTTGAGTTAGTATGCATTGTTGATTTGAGTTTGAAATGCATGAAAGAGACAAGCGTGATTAGTTATTTTTGGATAAATTGTTTTAAGTATTTCCATTGATCTTGATAATTGAATCAATTGAAAATGTGATAGATTTGATACAAATTAAACACCTTTTGTGAGCTTTTAAGCCTTAAGAGCATACATCATCTTTGCTATATTTTTTTCATGAGTGTTTATCAATCATAGTATGTTTATTCTAGAACTTGCTTTGCTATACTTTTTGAAACCACATCAATGAATTCATGCATTAATATGATGGGGGCATTTAGGTTTACCCTTTTTAACTTTCGAAAAAAGACATTCCATGCATAATATTTCCCCTAGTGAAACCCTTTGAGCTTATACCCATTTTCTTTACTTTAACCACATTAATTGACGCATAGCCTTCTTTTTACGCTTAACCCTTTTTTTGGTCTTCATATCAAAGAAGCATGTGATTTACGCATAGATTGAGTAGTTATTTACAAAGGGAATGGAGTACTTCTATTATGGGAATTATTTTTAGGGAAGTCAATTATACGATTGGGATGAGTTGCATATGCTCCGTACGTATTTTTATTCATCCCCAAATCGATTGTGCTTCAAAAAAAAAAGAGGGAAGCGAAAAGGGCAGAAAATGAAAGAAAAAAAATTCCCAGAATTTGGAAATGGGAAAATGCAAAAGTTTGATTGACAAATGAAATGTTCTTGATTGAGATATCTTTCTTGGGTTGACTGTGTTTCATGATATGGGATATTGGGGATATGATCTTGTGATTCTTAACATGTTTCTTTGACATATTTATTACACATCACATTTATCCTTTTTATTCTATCTTTACCCAAGCCACGTTACAACCCTTACAAAGACCCCCAGATTTTTATTTTGAATTCATATAAGTGGTGGTGGAGATTTGATAAATAAGCAAGCTTATGGTAATAACATATTTTGATTTGATTTTAAGAGTTATTGATAAATTCCTAAACACTTTGAGTGTATAGAGTGAACTCCTTGCGAGAGTATTGAATCTTGATACATTGAATTTTGTTGAGATTGTTGAATTTGATGGGATATTTATATTTTCTTTTAAATTTATGATACTATGATCACTTGTTCTCCGGATTGTTGTTTCAACTTGAATTTTTTGATTTGTGCTAATTTGGATTGTTTGAAGATAAATTGAAGGAGTGAAAGGAGTGAAGAAAAGAATAGTTGTGTGACATTAATCTAGTGAATGCTTGAGGACAAGCATTTGTTTGGTGTGCGAGAATTTGATAATGCACAGATTGTCATTTTTATTATTGATATTATGGTTTTATTTTGGATTGATTAGTGTTCTAATAAATGTTTTTATGACATTTTTATTTTTAGGGATAAAAAATGGAGATTAGATCAAAATGGGCTTAAGGAGGCAATTTTGAAAGCTTAATGGTTCATAATATCATTTGGGCCTACAAAGGAAAGGAAAAAAGTACCAAACAGTAGAAGATTTTATTTTAAAAATTTTTATTTTAAGTAAAAATTGTTGTTAGGAGTAAAATTTTTTACTTTCCTATTTTGGTGGATATTTTCCTTTTTTTTTTGGTTGGAAGAATCTTGGAGACCTAGAGTACTAAAAGAAGGACTCCTCTCATTAACCCTAGATTGCATTATTCACGTCTACTGTTCATGGCACTGTTCATCCAACTATAAAAGGAGATGGCGGCTGCACATTCTCATTCCTTTCTTTAGGTTTTAGGTTTTATTTTTTTTCTTTCTTTCTTTTTCTTTGAAGAACACTTTTTTTGTTTATTCTCAATAACATGATTAATATGCTAGTTTCTTTTCTGATTCAAGGGAAATTTCATTGATTGTATTCATTGTGAGGTTATATATTTTATTTAAATTCTTGCATTTTTAATTCAAGTATTCATCGATTCTTGGTTTATTTTTATGAAAGATTGGTATTGGTTAATCTGACAATTTAATTCAATATCAATTTTTCATAAAAATAAACCAAGAATCGATGAATACTTGAATTAAAAATGTAAGAAATTAAATTAAGAGTATAACCTCACAATAAAAAACAATCGATTAAAATTCTCCTTGAATCAGAAACAAAATTAGTCACTCATGGTAGAAACTATGTTCTTGAATCAATAAAAGAAAAAGAAAAAAATTGTTTTTCAAATAAAAGAAAAAAATAAAACCTAAACCTAGAGGGAGAATGTGCAGCCGAAAAACAAAAAAATAAAACCTAAGCCTAGAGGAAGAATGTACAGCCGCCTCTCCTCTTGTGATTGAATGAATAGTGCTGTCCACATTGGAGAGGCACATATTTATAGTTGTGGAACTCCAAGAAAAATAGAAGTCTCCTCTTTTTGACCTATATCTCCAAATATTCTCTCCCTAAAAATTAGGAAACAAATAACTTTTTTAAACAATTTTATTTGAAGTAAAATTTCTATTACAAATAAGTTTCTCATTTAGATGCTTCCTCCTTCTTTTGTAGGCCCAATTGATATCTTGAATTATTTAACTCAAAAAAAAATGCCTCCTTAAGTCCAATTTGATTCAAACTCCAATTTTGATTTCCTAAAATAAAAAGGTCATAAAAAAATTTTGATTCCCTAAAATAAAAAGGTCATAAAAATATTCATTAGAGCACATACCAATTAGAAAATCATACCATAATATTAAAAATAAATGTAACAATTGCATATTATCATTTCCCAATGCTAGCATTCTAAATACCTTTCATTATTTATTGCACAATTTTATCTCCGAGCTAAGAAAATTACAAGCCTTCACCGTTATTGTCCATTGGATGAAGAACAATGGATGTGCGCTCAACAAATTCACAACCGCAAGATATTAATTTAGAGTCGTGCTATTTTTTTTTTTTTGCACTGTGACCAAGTATTAAACTTTTGTCTAATACAATTTTTATGTTTCTATATCTTTTATAATATGATGTGAACTAAAAATAAAATAAAATTGTTGAATGTCTTTACTTGTAAACCATAGCTTTTACCTCTGTAATTTCAGATGTTGTTAGAATGGCACCATCAAAATAAAATTAGATTTAGGGTTTCCGTCATTGGTCCTTAAAGACTAACCTGTGTGAAGATGCACCACAAAAATACCTTCATACCAATCTTATTAAAGAACATCACATATTGCTCCTTAGACATGCTGGAGATCTTGTATTAGATGTCATTCATTTCTACGAATTGCAAAAACAAGTCTACCTAAACTTGACAGCTCTGTTGCCTAATATTTTACAAGAACACGATTTAATACTTTCCTTTATAAATAAATGATAATAATATATAAAAATATATATACATAAATATTTATTACTGTATTGGTATCATGAATAGAGTGTGGGATATAATAGGTTTACTAAAATAGGTTTTTGAATGCGAATCCTTTTGAAAAAACATTTTAGCTCAAAAATCTCATACCCAATCCCTTTTGGCAGCAGCAAAAACTAAAATGGAGTATCTCCAAATTATGGAGCAACTACTCCAAAGCGAAAAAGGATCATCCCCTGGATACAAAATATCCAATTCTGAATCAGAGCATATGGTTGACCTCGGCAAACACGATTTGGAAGACTTTGATATTCTATCATTCCTAAAACAGTTATAAAAAAAAGGGAGAGAGAAAAAGAAGAAATGATGCTAAATGGGTTAATGTCTAGCCCATGCAAAAATAACAAAAAGAAAAGAAAAGAAAAGAAAAGAATATGGCCAATCAGTTGCATTAAAACTGAAAAAATTTTCAAAGGTCAATCAGTTACTTAAAACTGATAAATCTTTTTCATTATAAACAAAAAATGGAAAACACTTTGTAAAACAACTTTTCAAAAAAGATTACATCTTATATTATTCATACAGTACTGTTCATCTTGTACTATTCATACGATACCATTCATACGGTACTGTTCACATAGCACTGCTTACATGGTACTGTTCACCGTGTCCCAACAGTACCTCACTAAATTTTCTATTTAAGGAGGCCATTCAATTGTGTAGTGAAGGACCTAAGAACATACCTTGGGAGGACACATATACCTTGGTAGAAGAGAGAGAGAGAAAGCTTGGAGCACATCTTGGAAGAAAAGGAGCATAATGGAGTATCCTTGAGTGTTCCCTTAAACATCCTTGAGTATTCACTTTCTTTTCACTTTTTCTTCTTTCCCTCTCGAGGGAAAACTTGTATTAAAAACCTCATCAAGCTCGAAACACAAGAATTTCATTGTAAATCCTTTATCTTATATAAACTTTTATTTCATGTAAACCTTTATTTTATTTTATGAATAAAAATTTTATGTTTCATTTCTCTCTTTTATTTTTTCTAACTTTCTTTCCAAAGTGCGATCAGCTCTTCCGCCCATAAATCTCTGGTATCATTTTCTTGTTATTTATTTGTTTGTTTGTTTAAAGTGGTGATTAGTGATCAGCTCTACCACCCAAGGATCCCATTAGTTATGGTCCTTATAATTATCTATTATTTATTTATTTATTTGGTTATTTCTCTGTTATTGATTTATTTATTTATTTATATAAATATATAAAAATATTTATAATTGGCACATTTGTCTGCAGGAAATGGTTCCATTGTACCGTTCAAAGAACTCGTCTCTTCATCACTCAAACCTGATTTGGTCTAGGATCTTTGCAGTTCCGTGCGCTTTTATCAAACATTTTGGGCGGCGAATTTGCATAAATTAATAATATATTCATAACAAACATTTCATGACCTCTTCAATTTTAACACATGTTTTTCTTAATATTAACTCTTGTCTTCGTTTTGTATTTCATCACCAGAAAATACCTCGCCTTGTCCACTATTTTCTCAATGGTGAAAAAACTCCAACTGTGATTCTAAAAACTAGGACAGAATCGATTGAAATTGGAATCAAAGGAACGCATATTAAGAAGAACCGGAAGAATTTTGTTCTCAAGCATAATCTCCAGCATAATGATGCTACTTGTCTTCATTCCAAATCCAAGGCAACATTTTCTATTATTATTTTTTATGCTTAGGGAGTTGAGAGAATATTTCCTTGGTATACATTCTCGGTGTATTCATAGGGTAGACTTATATTATATTTTTTGCCTTAAGTTTATTTTCATATTTCGCCAATCAATCAAGACCATGTATTTTAAGTTAAAAATTTAATTACTTTTTCATGTATTTTTTGTGTGTGGTTTTAGACATTATATCTAGGAGAACAAAAAAAATTAATTTTTCTGTGACAAATTTTCATTGGTGGTTTAAAAATAATATTTGAGAAGATTTAAGAAGAGCATTAACTCAACCAATTCAAATTTCATAAGATTTGTAATTAATCTGTTATGTATATACAAGCTACATAAAAATCATGTCCCAAAACTATTCTTTCATATATTCCACTTACATTTTTATCCAATTAGTCAACAAACTTTTTAATCTCTATCGACAAGACTTTTTTTTATTTCATTGTATTATATTGTTGTATATTTGGATGTCTTACAACCTCTTTCTCTAAAACCCTCTCTCTCTAAATAATGCAGATGTCTTTTTTTTATTTTTTTATTATTTAATTATTTTTTATGTTCTCTATACTTTTAAACTAACTCTAATTTTATATTATATTATTTTCTCTTCCATTTCTTGTAAATTAATTTCCAAAATTTAAAATTAAGATTTTATCTAAATTATTGAATCAAATATTGTCATAACTTCCAAAAATCAGAATATATATATTTCTCCAAAAGGATATAAAAATTTTTCTAATAAGCTTGTTATTATTTTTTTATAATCATCAAACACAATTCAAATAAATTATGAAACTCAATGATCTTAGAATAAATGCAAAATTAAAATTAAAATCTGTATTTCATCACACACCCCAAATTAAGTTTCCTGGTTACATTTTTGCCTACCTTAGTTGACAAAGGAGGCATCCTTAGTCAACAAAGGCTCCGGCCTTAGCATCCAATTCACACAGTTCACTTGTATATTACAACCTAGACACAAGCATGGGTGACAATTGTAGTTCCTCTTTCTTAGTGCATATCAAATCCTCATTATCACTTTCATAGAAAGAAAAAAATAAATAATTCAACTTGCAAAAATGATCAGATCTTTGGAAAAGATTTATGTCTCAATTTTCTATGCATCTTTTCATACTGGCAATAGCTTCATCTTTATGTATTACTTAGGTTTGACTAGATTGTAAAGGGCAGAAAGCAAAACTCAGTGATAGGAAAAGAAGGGTGGAGAGAGGGTGCGATAATGAGATGAGAACAAATTTTTCTTTTTTTTTTTTAAATGGCTAAATCTCTCGACAGGGTTTCAAAGGAAAACACCTGAAATGTTTAAACTTACAGCTACAAAACTAAACATTGGTAAAGTTTAAAATTTCTTAAGAATCATATATACCTTGCAAATTGTTGAAGATGCCATTACAATAAAATCCTTTCATGACATCTCATCTTCTTCATTGTTTGACAGTGCAGCCTGCTAAACTTGTTTAGATTATAATATGACCTCAAGTCAGAGAACTTCAATCTTCTCTTAATAATTATGTTGTACTTTTTTGTTTTCCATCTATTTGTAAAAGCTGTCAAAATAGTAGAATTATAAGGTTGATGGCATTTTGTTAAGTTGTTCAAATGATATTCAGTTATTACTTGCTAAGATTTTGACACGACATTCTTTTTTATATGCAGGCAATGCATGCTGCACCTATGTACATTGCTAAGACAGCTCCAAATGAGATACGAGGCCAACCTATTTCGCTTGTGGAGTTCTTTATTGTTTTGGGGATGGTTGTAAGTGCTTTAAGTTTACCTTGAGAAATTGTGCTTTACTCCATTGCAGGAAGTCATATGAGTTTGAATTTTTTTTTCCTCCTTTTATGTCTTTGTCCTCTATTTATTTGCATCTTCACAGGGTGCAAAACCTTCCAAGAAGTTTGCAACAACTTAGCACTTGGAATTTTTGCAAGTTGGTTACACTACTGATAGCTTTTTAGTTGACATAGTTTCTAGTTAGCTCTATATTTATGGACCAAGTTCCCCTTTATCAATTATTATGGGAATCAGAATGTGGTGACTTCCATCATGACCTCGATGGATACTTCTGTGTGCAATACAAGGGAAAAGGGATATGCAAAATTTAAAGGAAACCACTATATGTTGTTTATGCAAGCTTAGGGGTCAAGGGAATACAAAAGTGGATATAATTTTGGCTGATCTTGTTGTTTGTCAAGAAAAATAAATTACTATGAAAGAAAAGTTTGAGGGAAAGTTCTTGAAAGCCCTTACCATTGGTGTAGGATTGGTCTTTCTCAACAGATATCTTCACTAATTAGCAGTACTTTATGACCATTTTTTTCTTTGTCCTGAATAAGGGCAACCTACCTGTATGCCAGATCATTGGGCCACCAAGTGTGTTGTATTATGTTGCTTCAATCCGTCAGGTAAACTTGTTATTGTTAAATCTTTGAAGGCTACATAATATTAACCATAATGAACGGTATGAGAAAGACCATACCCTTTCTGAAATCAATCTGTGAAATCAAATCATATAGCAAAGCAACTCATGTAAAATTCATGCAGCCTTTTTGACTCCAACAAAGCAAACCTGTGAAATCAAATCTTGTAGTAAAGCAATTTAGTAAAATCAATGGAATCCATACAGTCTTTTTGATTCCAACAAAGCAATCCATAAAATGAAATTATATAACTTTTTTGACTCCAACCTAAAAAATTCCATTATTTTCACACACACTCCAAAACACTTACCATCACCACTTACTTTTTTAATTCACCTCATTCCTACTACTTACTTTTATAACTCAACTCTAATCCTATCAGTTTTTTATTTTTACATACTTTACTTTATCACCTTCCCTACCACGTGCCCTATAATATTTTTTCCAATAACAAACAACAAAAAATAACTAAACACTTTCATCACTCCTCTTTAAATTTAAATAATAACACTAACAATTTTCACACTGTAATCCTCACACTCATAATTTCACTATCTTCATCAAAGGCTTTTTTCAACTCCTATTTCTTAACAACTTCATCTTCTCATTTTCGAATCCCCTAAAAACAAAATCAATAGCATCTAAAAGCAGAACTTCCAAAAGAAAGAAAGTTGCTGAGCAGGCATTCAACCCCAATAACTTTCTATTGATTAAGAAAAGTAAGTTATTCAAAAAAAATTTTTTAATAAAAATATCAATCGAGATCATGTAATTGATTGGGATTTTTTGAAAAGTATTGAATTGGTGATTATTTATATCAAATCTGTTCTAAATGGATTATTGAGTCAAATATATATATATATATGATGAGGCAGTCAAAATATTTTATAATAACATAGAAATCACATATGACCACCAAGATCATTAAGAAGAAGAAGAATAAGAAGAAGAAAAAGAAGAGCAGCAGGAGGATAGTGAAATTCATTTTTACGTTGATGGTATCCGATTGTCATATAACTTTCTTATATATATTAATGGGGAATATATTAAAATCAACCCTAGGATCATTTACACAAAAAGTGATTTAAAATACATTTTCTATCGTGATTGTGAATCATACGTAAAATCTAATTATCTAGAAAATGTAAGAGTCATATTTAATGATCCATAAATCACGGCGAATACAAATGCTACCCATTTAGGATTGCATGAACGTATTCTACATTTATTGATCACGCGTGTAATAAAACCAATAGCTGGAAGTCATGCCTCAATTTTACCGAAAGATTTTTGGTTCATGTCATGCATCATAAGAAGATGTAATCTCAGTTTGTATTTTCTTATTCCTTATTTTATGATTTCTGCTCATAGCACGGATAGATTAAACTTATCATATACTAACGTCATCACCGATATTCTACAAAACTATAGAATGCAGTATCATTGCGCAGAGTAAACTGGGTGTTTCAAGACAATAAATGGAACATGAATGAAGAAAATAAGGCAAAACATATTCACATTGATGTTCAAGATATTCAGCAAAACCAAAACCAAGTGTACATGATAATGACGGCAGACACTGCTCAACATCTCCCTCCATGGAATTGGAATGATTTTGTTAATAGAATGGACAGAATGGAGACGATGAAGACAAAAATTATAGATAAAATGAATACTAAATTTGATGTTTTACGGGATAATTTTGATAATCGGAAAATAGATATCAAACAAATTAACAATGATTTTGATTGCAAACTGGGAAAACTTGAAAATAACATGAAAAATGTCATAAAAGGGATATATGATTTTAGAGAAGAAAGTGCACAACATTACCAAATCACAAAAGATTTCGCACAACGGAGTACCAAATATCAAGAAGACAGTGAAATGAAATTGAGCAATATGTCTGACGATCATAAAATCATTGTCAATTTTGTTCGAATAATGATGAAAACGTTGAACACAAAAGGTGTTCTAGAATACCCTTCTTCTTCTTCACACCCTGCTCCACCCAACCTACATAAATCTCCTCGACCAAATCCTACAAATAAATTTAACATCTGGAATCCATTTGATATTTGCACCAGTGCTACAAGTTCAACCAGTACAACTACTGCTACTCGTACTTTCATGCCTATGGTACCTATAGCATCCATACCATCTATGCCACTGTTTCAAATAAATGCATCTCCCTCCGCGACAACAAAGAAAAAGAAAGGCCAAAAGTAAGAGAACAATGATCTGTTTAGATTTTTGATAATACCTGAAAAAGTTATAATTTTTTGTTATCAGAATATGTTTTCTATTTGTTGTTTATATCTCTTCTTCCATCATTTAAATTTCATGTTTTATGTATTTTATATTTTCTATATTTTCTATATTTAATTTAACTCAGACCTTTTAGTGTATTTCTCGTTTAGCTTTTCATTTTACTGGGTTCCAATTATTTTCTTGCGGGTCTCTATCTCAACTCGTTATTTGAGCAATTTACTAACATTTTTTAATAGAGAAGCAAAAATTTAAAAGAGAGAAAAAAGCAAAAACCAAATTCATGTGTATTTCGCAAGGCTTTTCCCTTTAAATTCTTATCTCTCTAATTCTTCTCACACCTCACATTTGCAATTTCTCTCTACTCTCTTTTCTCTCTTTTCTCTCTTATTTTTCCCCTTGAAAACAAAAGGGACATTGAACATCAAAAGTTTCCAATAGTAGTTGAAAATTAACGTTTATATATATATATATATATAGTTAAAGACATCTCATCACATCAAACTATAAAAAAATTATTGTAAATTTTTTATCATTAGAAAAATAGTATTTTATATTTTGTATTATTTTCCTTCATACATTATCCAACTAATTAAAAACTCAAAACTAATCATAACTACAACCAGAATAATAACTTTTTCATTCTATTGATGATCATTCATAAAACCAAAAAAGAAAAAAGCAAGACTTTAACTTGGTTTCCTTCTCTCTTTGAGACAGATTAACAATATTATAACTCAGTTAATTAAAAGAAAGAATGAAACTACTGATATTATAATCATATTATTGTTCAAATGATAATTAATACAGAAGTACAAAAAATCCTTTTTTTTTCAGATTAGAATTCTTAAAAGAGATCTATGAGATTATATAGCTGCTATTGTTATTGTTGTGTGTTGCTAAGTCATACTCCTTTCGATCATCCTTTACTTCAATCGAAGGGCATCCTTGTATTTTCCTTATATTAATTCTCTTTAATAGCTAATATATATTGCTTGCCTCAACTTCAATTTAATTCCATTAACCTAAAAGATTTCGTATTTAACCATAATAAAAAAATATCTCTTCAAAAAAGTTAATTGAAAGTTGTATTTTAATAAGTAATTCTCACACTATTTGGAATAACTGCATGTTTGCAATTTGCAAATACCTCGTTCAACTGGATCTATTTTCCTCATAACTTCTTACTCATCAAATTATGTACGGTAGTTCATTTGTCGATTATGCACATTTACGCACTTCTTTTCAAACACATGAACCAGCCTAATAATGTTTTTCAATTTTTGAAATGTATCTACTCAATTATATCATATACCAATCTTGAACTTTGAATTCTAATTAACATCGGACACATCATCTTATTTTTTAAATCCAATTTTAAAACTCTGCACCGTGAGAGCGAGGAGTACTCTTCCCGGTCTCATTCATAAAGGAGTTGTACATCTTACGTTTGTTTGCTTGGCAGTTGTTATGGGGTCCACTGAAGATTTTAGGAAGCATTTGCAGAGTTTAGGACAAAGACAAAAATAAGGAAACATCCCATCGTATAGCTTTGCACACTATAGTCACGTGGACATCAATATCCAAAAATTGCTACCAGCCCCATTTTCCCACCGCCTCTAAATATGTTTTAATAATTAAAAAAACCATATAAAGGAAAATTCACTAAGAACGTAAACTTAATCTCGATCTGCATGAAAAATTAGTTGGGGGAATTAGTTCACATGGTATGATTCTTTTTCTTTTACCCAGTAAAAGAAGTATATTTTATCATTTGTATATACTATTTATGATTATTTATTTTATTTATATAAGCGAATATTTTATATTTAATATTTCTAAACCATGAAATTTTTTATAGATGTTATTTAAGAATTTACTTCAATTTTTGTGTTTTTTTTTAAAAAAGTTTAATTTAATTTGACACGGAGGGTGATGGAGAAGTTGATGAAAGTGAAAAGAGATGGCAAATGGCAATTAACGAGCAATACAATCGATGACAATTGAAGATGATTTTTGGAGCTTGCACATATACTCGAATGCTGGGGATGATGAAATCTGTGATAGTGGTGTACAAACAGCGGGAAGTGACTCATGGAGATGAGAAGACGAAGTCAAATGGAAGTAGGCAGTGGTGGAGATAATCAAGCAAATGAAGAGACAAATAGGCAGACAGAGAACTCGAGGGAGTGAATGGGAAAAATGATAATGAAGACGAAGATGATTTGTGGTATCATTGACGATTATGGCTACTATTGAGATGGTTATTTTGGATAGGTGGCTGAAAGATAGTCACACAGGCGATTGACTGAAACAATTAGACCGTAAATAACGAATGGGGGTTATTGATACCAATGTTGAATTAAAACCGTGGTAGAGGCAATTCGAGGATGAAGGTGGAATGGCTGAAGTTGATTGTAATTGAAACTCGGAACCGCAATGAGAAGACAACAATTATGGTTTTAAAGTTGATTTTTGGAAAATCAACTTTAAAGGATTATTTTTTTCTATTTTTATTATTTTCTAAAATTTAAAAATATATATATATATACATTTGAAATCAATTTTCAAAAAATTGATTTCAGAAATTTTTAAAAATTTGATTTTAATATTTGTGTACGTGATATATTTCGAGATCTCAAAAAAAGGTGGAAAGTATCGTTTGAGCTATATCGCTCATTGGCCCTCGTACGTTTGTTTGCTTGGCAGTGTTCATATGTTACGCGGGGTCCACTGAAGATTTGAGGATGCATCTGCAGATTTCAGGACAGAGACAAAAGCAAGGCAAAATGTTATCACATGTCTTTGCACAATTATAGTCAGGCAGACCATGGACATAAATATCCTAAAATTGCTACCAACCCCATTTTCCCACTGCCTGTAAATATGTTTTAATAATTAAAAAACCATAAAAAAGAAAATTCTCTAAGAAAGTAACTTGCTCTCGATCTACATGAAAAATTATTTTGGGGTATGAGTTCACATGGTATGATTCTTTTTTAAGTATATTTTATCATTTGTACATATTATTTATGATTATTTTTTTTTTATTTTATGTAAATGAATACTTTATGGATCCGTCCTATTTGATAATTCGTCATATAGGGTAAAGCTATCATTTTTCTTTTATATTTTTTAAATCAATAATAACAATCAAATCTTTATTTCACAAATTGAAATCGGTTATATAGATCGTTTTATATCATTATACTTTATTTCATATCATATACTTATCTACTTGATTGTTTTATTTATACGACAATAATGATTAATTATTTTATAATTTATATTTCAAAACCAGGAAATTCAAACATATTTTGCTAACAAGAAAAAACTATAGAATATACAACAATTGGACTAATTTACTTTTATAGTTCCTATCGGTGAAGGGGGGTGAGAATTAGTTTTATTAATAGTTAATATTTGTTAAAATTTTCATGTTCTTCCTTAGTCATTTGATGTGATTAACACCCACGTTACGATTTAGGTAAAATCTCTTTTACGAAAGCAAACCATTTCTATTAGGTTAGGGTTGGAAGCAAACCAGCTTTATTCCATTAGGGAAAGAGACATTCATGTTTCATACCCTCATGATCAAGGTTGATTTCAATAAAATTTGAATTTTATTTGTAAAATATTATATTTTTACTTTTACATATTAATTAAAAATTTATTTAAAAAATAAAATTAAGTTAAAACGAATTATGTTAAGATTTATGTTGGAATTGCTAAAGAAGGGAAGGCGGTGTGACTTGATTCTCTTGAGATAAGGGGATCAAGCTTCTAGAAAAAGGATTTAAGATGATTTAGAAGTTTCTGTATGAGATGATGTTTCCCATCTCCGCCATTGCAATTGATTAATTTTCCTTGCAGTAGATCATGACCATTGAGAATGCAGACCATTTGTAGTCTTAGTGATTAACCATGGAAAGTGCTAGTTCATCTCTAATTTTCTGTGTAATGCATCTTGCTGCAAGGCAAATGCAAAAATTGGATCCCATGGTAAAAATAATGCCCGGTTGATATTTTTTAAACAAAATTTCATATTCGACTATTTTGTATAATAAAAATATATACATAAAAAGAGAAAATATGAACCATATCGATATTTTAGATAAAATAAATGCTAATATGTTTCGGGAGACAAAATTTGAAATAATTTAATTTCCTAAAAGAGAAAAATTACTATGTTTATATATAGACAGAGTATAATAAAGATAAAATTAGACGGATCCATTAAAACTAAAAAATGGAGAGTATAATAGGCAAATTGGAGTATCAATAGCCTTCTTTATGATATAAGTGTCCAAAAGTGGAGATCCTTATCACGATAGTAAAAAAAAATGAATAATAATACTAGCTGCGCCAATGCTCATCGATATTCAAAATTTATTCGACTAAATATTATCTTTAATTTAACAAATTTTGAGCATATACATTTTAAACAATTTTATGATCAACTAACACTTTCACATTATTTATCATCCGAAAAATTTTCGATTATGTGAAATACTAACTTGTATTATGAGAGTAAGAAATTAGTAAAATAAGAAAATTACTTGTGATTAATTGCACCGTTTTTGTTTATCAACACCAAAATGGTTTAATATGAATAAACTCGCTTCAAGGTGAAAGCTTATCATAATAAATGTAATTACACTAAATTCTTTTGAATTGAATGGTTAAAGGAACTATATCCCTTTAATTAGAAATCTCGAGTTTGAGTTCTGGAAATGACGAAAAAAGATTTGAAAAAACTAACCCCTAAAATAGGTTTTACAGTACTCGAATCAAATTAATCGAGTAAAATTTAGATATCAATGATAAAAATAAATAATAATAATAATAATAATAATAATAATAATAATAATAATAATAATAATAGATGTAACTATATGGCCTTTTCCATTTTTCTACGACATGGCTATTTGCCCGATTCCCATCAATGGTGCCAAATGATGATGTTATTCCTACGGCATTGAATTGTGAAATTTGAACTCTACATATAAATTAAGCCTAAAAAAGGAAATTGGAAAATAATTACAGAGATGATGCTTTCAAAATCTCCCCATACTTAACTTTTATCTTTTTTTTTTTTTTGTTGGGAGACTTATAAATGGAGAGTTATACAATAAAATATATAACTATAAAGTACAATTGCAAAGTTAATCAGATAAAATTTCTGATAAGAAAAAAATATAGAATATACAACAATCTAATTATGACCATTGGGTATGCAGACCATTTGTAGTGACTCTTAATGGTGAACCAAGCAAAATATCAGATAAACTTCAAACATATTTCACTCATAAAAAAAAAAATATAGAATATACAACAATCTAATTATGACATTGGATATACAGACCATTTATAGCGAGTCTTAATGATGAACCAAGCAAAATGCAAGTCCATCTCTAATTTTCTGTGTAATGGATCTTGCTGCAAGGTTAATGCAAGAATTGGATCTCATACGATAATGGAAATATCAGTGCTCTAGTTGGTTCAATAATTGAATACTGATACCCTTTAAAAAATGTCTCATATTCGAGTTTTGTGTATAATAAAAATAAATCTAACTTTACTCGAATAAGATTTTTTTATATCTAACATAATTACCAGATAGGTGGTTTATTAAAAAGAAAGAATAGTGAAACTCAAAACCAAGTGTTTGGAGGGAAGAAAAATGTTTTTGCACCTTCGATTTTTCTTATGTTGCATTACTTGGACTTGCACTACTAGAAAATCGACTTTCAACGATGAAAAATTACCGATAGATTTTTTTCCATCAGTAATAGCGACGAAATTGTGACGGATTACCGACGAATTAGCGATAGATTTTTTATAAATTTTTTTTATAATTTTATAATTTTAAGTTCTTTTTAATTTTTTTGTAAAACTATCAGTGACGGATTACCGATGGATTACTGACTAAAATTTTAGCGACGGATTACCGACGGATTAGCGATGGATTTTTTAAATTTTTAAAGTTTTTTAAATTTTAATTTTTTTAATTTTTGTACCGATAGATTACCTACGGATTAACGACGGATTTTTTAATTTTTTTTAATTTTTAATTTTTTAAATTTTTTTAAAATTTTAAAATTTTTGATTTTATTTAATATAATTTTTTGATTTTATTTTGTAGAAGGATAATATTATTTTATTTTTTAAATTTTTTATTTTTTATTTTAAGCTAAAATAAAATTATTTTATTTTTTTTATAAAAAATTATAATTTTCTATTATTTTATTATTATTAAAAAATTATATTTTTATATTATTTTATTATTATTAAAAAATATGAGATAAAGATAATAAGTAAAAAATAAAAAGTAATATGATTAGATATGAATGATGGTTTGGTGGTTGTGTTACTCATGGAATTTCTCAGGTTCGAAGGTGGCTGGGGGTGTTTTTTCACAAATTAAAGGAAGCGGGTAGGTGGGCTAGTGGGTCGGGCCATTGGTCGGCGGGGCCTATCTGGAGCACATTTCTTTTTTTGAGAAGTCTAAAATCAGCGATGGACTGTAATGAGTGATAGACCCAGTCTGTCGTTGATTTTTTTTTAGCGATGGATTTTTTTCCGTCGCTAATATCAATGATAGATTTTTTCGTCATTAATATTAACAACGGATTTTTTTCATCACTAATATTTAGCAGGATCACTATTAGTGACGGATTTAACGACAGAAAAAATCTATTATTGATACCCTTCAATGATAGAAAATGGACTTTCAGCGATGGATTTTTTCGTCGCTGAAAGACCTTTTTCTAGTAGTGTTGGGACATAACAAGATGTCTTTCTAGTCCTCAATTGCAAGAGGGAGGAAGTCACATATTTAAATGCCCTCAATGATAGCGTATAAATTTTGTCATATCGTGGACCCGTTTAGTGGGATGCTTAAACGTCTCATATATATATATATATTTAAAGTTTTAAATAGCCCATCTAGAATGTAATCCAGCAACCTCCTTTGTTGCAAAATGCTTGTATTCTTTTGAATTGTGGACCGACTTGCTTTATCCATTAATCTATTTGATTTTGTTCTTTTTGAGGAGGTGTGATCGGGATTCATTTTGTTTATTGGTCTTCACCAAGCAAGAAACGTAGAAAGATATTTGAAATTCAAATTTCATGTAATAAAAAAAAAAAAAAATTGGAAAGATGGGGACTCCAATATATGGTAACTTAGCAAAGCATGCTCCTTTATAAGCTTTACGAAATCTAGCACCCGAAGTACGCATTTTGCTTTGAATTAGTTTGACCTTTATCAATCACCAAACTACTCATGCTAGATTTGTTGGCTGCAGAACAGGTCTCGTAGTTGCAAAATGTCAAGTGGACCTATAGAATGAGATGTTAAATCTAAAAATTAAAAAGAATGCGTTGAAAATGTTATTTACCCCTTAAATAAAGTCTCTTAGATATTTAAATCGAATTAGTTAAAATATGATTTTAAATACCGATAGTAAAAAAAAAAAGAATTGGACCTGGCCTTGAATATTTGGAAGTTCATATGCTTGTCACTCTTTGGGTTGATCAAGTATGATGATTATCAAATTTTAATTACTATAAACATTTATTCTTAAAATACTTCATCAATAGTTGATTCAATAAAAAATAATTACTAAAACATCGCATGATGAAAACAAAGATAAAAAATTTAATAATTTAAAATGAAATTCATAAAGTACACATTTACAATAATAATATAGAATTTAAGTTTATGTTAAAATAAAAACTTATAAATATTTATTCAGAATTATATCAAAAATAACGAAAATAATTAGAAAACCAAAAAATTTTAATATATAAATAATGAGTGAGTTGGCCTGATTGAGGTCACTATTCCATTGAAATACAAGCAGATTTCACGATTTTAAACTACTATGCGTTATATAACTATATAAAGTAACGGACTATAGGTGGGTCAAATGAGTTTGACCCATTTATCATCACTCTTACAGAATATGTTTGCCTTCTTTTCTTTAACCATATAGATATAAGCGTGAAACACCCCTTGCCACCTAGATTTCGTCATCCTCCATTTGGCAGAAGGTGATTGCTTGCTGATAAGGTGGAGTTGATGTGTTTTTTTTTTCCTCTTCAAAAATAGATTTTGTCATTGATTTTTTTTCCCATTCGAAAACATTAATAAACTAGATTTTGTTATTGATTTCACGGAAGACATGCCTGGAGTGGTTGGGAGGACTCTTTAGCAATTTGTTTTTTTGCCCTTTTTTTAGAATGGACTTCTTCTTGCAGTCCTGTGAAATTTGGGAGTTTGGGCATTTTTGTCAATTTACCTGCCTTTGTGCTTTTGGGGAAAAAAAGTATGTGAGGTCATTCTTTTAGTGTTCATTGTGATTAGACTTTTGTACTTTTGACGGAAAAAAAAGTATATGAGGTCATTCCTCTATGCTCCGTTTTTGGGTGGATCTATCGGCGGTTCCATGGAAACCAAGGTACAGAACTGCTTATGGAGCTATTGCGAAACTAACAAGCTGTGATGATAACTGGAGTGCAGAACTAAGAAAGCATGGGAGTGGGTATGGATGGGGCATTTGTGGAACTATCGGGGGGTGCAGAACTAAGAAAGCACGGGAGTACGTATGGATTTAATGCTGAACTTCCGGAGTGCACTAGGGTTATTGCAGAACTACGGAAGTTGATGCAGGGCTATCAAGGTACAGGATTGCTTATGGAGCTGATGGAGTGCAGGAGTGTAGAATGGAACTATTAGAGTGTATAACTATTTATGGGCACGCTTTTATTTGTTGTTGTGTTCTTTATGTTATGGGGTTTTGGTGTGATCCTTCCTCTGTTTTTTATACACATGTGTAATTCCCAAGGCGTTGTCTTATCAGATATTTTGTGTTTTTGCTTTTCTTCTTGTTCTGCTCGTGTTGGTTTTTATTTTTTTTTCCTTTTTCAGGATTTTCCTTTTTCGTTTATCCGTTTACGAGTATGTTTTTCCGTATGGTAGTGCTGCCTATTTGAAACAAATTGCTCATGCTCCTGTTTTTTGTTTTTTCCCTTATGGTAATTGTATGAGGATTGTTTTTTATAGCTGGTTAACTTATGTTGATTGACTTTTGATATTGTGTGCTGTGTACGATGAAGAAAAGGATTGCTTGAAAAAAAATTGATTGAAAAAAATTTTGACATGCAGTGTATTAAATTTGAAACGTTTTCAGCTTCCTGTAGTGATTGTTATTGCCTTGTGGGCACTGCAGATCCGACTGGTATCCTAAAATGTGATGAAGTTTTGCATTATTCTGTAAGAAATTGTGATGTGTTGACTTCATGATTGGCTGCATTACACATGATCTTGACAGCTTTGTTTATGGATGTGTTCTGGATACAATATTGAAACTTTATTCTCGATTGCTGCTTGAAATCTTAAAAAGATTATATGAGCTAAATTGTAGCCATGGAGTCATGGATCTAAATAATGGTTGGTCATGGTTGTGGACATTGTTATATTGTGTGTGCAGGCGTTATGTATTGGGAAGTAGTGTATCGCCAATTGATGGGTATTTTTGTGCTATGCATGCACTGTGGTCATGACAGCAAGGGAATGTCATGGTGATGTTGTGGCTTTGGTAGTGGTCTCCTCTTCACAGCCATGATAGCCGTATGAACCCGATTTGAGATGAAAAGCTGTGTCCATTACGGGTATGTCATGATTGATCTTTAACAGACCACCAGCATGGATTTTATTTTTCGAATGCTTATTTTAAGGTAAAAGATTTTGCCCTGCCATCTCATTTTAAATGAGAAGGTTGTGTAAATATATATATATTAAGAAAAAAAATTTGCTTATTGGCTTTTTGTTTCAATTCTAGTTAACATTGACCTGATTTCTGATTTTCAATAACATCGACATCTTCTTTTTTTTCCCTTTTGTTTTCTTTTTTGTTTTTTTCCCCCCTAAATGGCACAAGGTCTTTTGATTTTTTTTTTGAATTGAATATTTAAAATGTGTAATGTTTAATTTTGAAACCTATACTATTAATACTTGGTATATTATTAAAATGTTAATGCTAAAATTTATGTGTTAAAAGGTTTTGCAATTAGGAAAAAATCAAAAAAGAAAGAAAGCGAGCATATAAAAAAAAGTAAATTTAAAGATGTAAAATGGTGCTGGCGCAGAGCCTTGTGCGGTTGGGTTTTGCTGGTTCTGTGCTGCTTAGAAACAAGTGGTTTTGCGCTGCGCAGAACGACATGGTTCTGTGCTGCATAGAACCAAGCAGTTCTGCACCGTAGAACAACACGTCGCTCTCCGCTGCGTATAACCATGGGTTTCTGCTCTGTGCAGAACCATGTCATTCTGCGTAGGGCAGAACTACACGATTCCGTGTTTTTTATGGACACGTGTCATCCCCAAGACGTTATGTTATTTGAGGTTTTTACCTTTTTGCTTCTCTTGTTGTATTTGAATTAAAAAAATGATTTGTTTTTACTATTTGAATTGATGAATGGTAATTTCTTAACGTATTAGTGTTAATACCCAAACAAATATTAATGTTGTGGGCATCAAATGTTTAAAATATGTGATATTTTATTTTTAAACCTGAAGTATCGATGTTTAATATATTAAATTGTTAATGCTAAGATTTATTTATTAAAAAGTTTTCCCATTTGTGAAGAATAAAAAAAGAAAGGAAGCATAAAAAAAAAAAGGTGGTTCTGCAGGGTAGTTCTGTGTTCTTAAAAAAAATGTTGTTTTGTAGGGTGGATGTGCGCGATAAAAAAAGAAAAGAGAGAGGTTCTATATTGTAGTTCCATGTGATGAATAAAGCGTCGCTTTGCAGGATGGTTTTGCGATATTAAAAAAAGGAGGTTTTCTTTCGTAGCTCTGCATTGCAAAAAAAGGTTGTTCTACAGAGTCCAGGTTCTCTGCCATAGTTCTGCATTGTAAAAAAAGGTAGTTGTGTGGAGTCCTTCTGGATGGGTTAAAAAAAAAAGAACCCCGTATGGTTACATGCAATTGTGCTCCCTATTTGAAACAAATTGGTCATACTTGTCCTGTCTTTGTTTTCTCCCTTGTACTCTATGATGATTGTTTCTGATAGCTGGTTAACTTATATTGATTGACTTTTGCTGTTGAGTGTTGCATGTGACGAAGAAAAGGATTGCTTGAAAAAAAATTGACGTGCGATGTGTTAAGTTTGAAGTCTTTTTTTTTTGGCTGGATAGGAGTAGGTTCTAGAAGGAAATGGTTAATCAATGTTGTATCAAATTGGTTGCGGAGGGTGGTTGAGGAGAGTTGTCTGCCATGATCCTGATCATGATTACGTTGCGTGGAGGCCGTTCCTGTACTGTATGCTCCGTGTGTCTCTCGTTTTCTCTTTCTTTGCCTCTTCTCTCTCTTTATATATTAGCAGGGTAGGTTAACACAGGAGGTAGTGCTTCTTGCTCTTTCTCTCTTTTGCTCTCTTACAAAAAAAAAATATTAATGTTGGAAGAATTAAATATTTAACATTCGCGATATTTTATTTTATAACCTAGAGTATTAATTTTTAATATATTAAAATGTTAATGGTAAATTTTATATATTAAAGAGGTTTATGATTAGTAGAAAATCAAAAAAGAAAGAAAGCAAAAATATAAAAAAAAAAAAGTAAATTTGAAACTTTACATTTCCACTGGAAATACTTTTCTCTATCGGTCACTACTTGCCACCTTAAGATCCAATGGTTATATTGCTATTGCTGTTGCAACATCAAGTGTTGTAGCATCAATCCTTCCAGGAGGTCGAATTGCACATTCTAGATTCAAGATATCCTTGGATTTCTCAAAAGTGAAAATTTGTTAGTTAAGCAAATAGAGTAGCATTGCTAGGCTAATTGTTGAATCAAAGCTAATCTTGTGGGATGAAGCATCAATGGCAAAAAGACAGTCCATTGAAACATTTAACGATTTGCTTTAAAGACATAATGGATTCTGAGATCCCTTTTGGATGCAAAGTTGTTGTTTTTGGTGGAGATTTTAGGCAAACATTACCAGTCATAGAACAAACTTCCAAATAGATTCTGATTGATTCAAGCCTTTTGATCTCCCTTTTATGGAGAAATATGTATAAGTTAGCATTGAAAGAAAATATGAGAGCTGTTTCGATCCAAAATTTTGTGATTTCTGATTAAGATTTGGTGAAGGAAAGGAACCGATTGACAGCAATGGAGAAGTTACTCTTCCTCCTAATATTATAATTCCATATACCGATAGAAATCAGTCTTTATATAGGTAATTCATTCCGATCTATGCTAACATCCAACAATAGAGTATTATATCGATTGTATATTATATTCTTAACTGGTGTGCTTTATTTTATGACATATTGATACACTATGTTTTCCATGATCTGAGACTCTATTCACATGATCCTTATCGGGTGATAAATAGATGCATTCTTACTCCCAAGAATACTTTTGTTGAGCTTAATGAACTTATAATCCAAAGACTCCCTGGCAATCTGCACACTTACATAGCGTCAGATAAGACTGTTGATGAGCGCCATCAAGGAGACTATGAAGATTTTTTAAACAGCCAAAATTCAAGAGGTCTATCACCTTATAAATTCACTTAAACAGAATTGACCTATTATGTTGCTTATGAATATGAACCCAACAGAGGGATTATGCAATGGGACAAGACTAATATGTAGGAAGTTAGGACAGTATTCTATTTGTGCAGAGATAGTTTCTAGGCAGTGCTCAGGTAAAAAAGTATTCATCCCTAGAATTCCTTTACAGACTTCTGACATTGAAAAAAACGGAATGCCTTTCAAAGGACACAATTTCCAATTCGGTTATGCTTTGCCGTGACAATCAACAAATCTCAAGGACAAACATTGAATTACGTAGGAATTTATATACGTGAACCTGTTTTTTCCCATGGCCAACTCTATGTTGCATTGTCTAGAGCTAAATCCGCTGATGCAATAAAGGTGCTTATAGTTCTTGGAACATTTGATGATGTAAAATTGGATGGTAAAACAAGAAATGTTGTCTTTACTGAAGTGTTTGCACTCATTAGATTGTAAATTTTTTTTCATTCAGGTATTTATGTATATTAATAATGAATTTGCTCTTATTCAATAGTTTTTAATTAATATTTTTTTCTAACCTCTTTTGTTACTATTCCTTTGTTTTTTTTAGGATGGAAAACTATTCTCTTATAAAAGATATAACTCCTGATACATAAAACTGGACTTGCAAAGTCACAGTCCAAGAAAAGTAACATGTTACAACATCGATTAATACCCCGACGAAGAAGCAGAAATACATCTTCGTAGATTCCAAGGTATCGATCCTTATCTTCAAATCTTTTTTAAATCAAGGGCTTATTAAATATTTTTTCAGGAGAATGGATCTTCATTATATGACATTTTTACAACCAAGGGCTTATTATATATTTTTACAACTTGCAATTTCTCCTACGAAACGTTTAAAATATTATTATTATAAGATCATACTTGCTTGAAAAAAATATCATGATATATAACCTCATGCTTATCTCTGTTTTGACAAAGTAGAGGGCATAATGTTTAACGCAGACATCCCTAGAATGAGTCTCATGTTACAAGTATACAAAACTTATCTGATATCAAATGTCGCTGTAAGACCAATTCCTTTGAGGTTTCAGAACACAAACATCAAAACTCAATGGGTGATACCCACAAGTATACTTGTGGAGGAATTGAAGGACGAGGATGATGTGATGCCTGTGAACTTTAACTATACAAAATTTATAGATTTAGTCCAGTATATGGATCGCAAGGATAAATCTGTGGGTAAGTTTCTTTTTACATATACTTTCGGCTTTTCCTAAGGATTTTTTTTTTGTTTTACATTACATTTATTTTCGTTTTCACTGTGAATGCTTATTTTGGGATTTTGTTCTGAGGTTATTCATGATACAGATATTTTGGGCATTGTCATTCATGCATTGGAACTAGCATACGTAACTAGGCAAGACAAGAATTCTATTGTTCAAAAATTCATGATTGTAATGAAAGGTAAGGGCCTTTAAGTTTCACCATCTGTGACAAAATAATAATGTATTCCTAATTAATATCTCCTTTTCAAAAAAACAGTTTTCAGACCCTTTAATTATCTCTCTGGGATGCCTTCGTGGAGAATGAAGGCCAACAGATCTTGGCAAATATCCGTGCATATCCTATTATTATCTGCAGGAGAATAAAAGTCAATTCTTACAATGGTATTAAGAAAAAATGCATCATTCCTTAAGTTTTCCATTTATTTTTTTATGCATATGGATCTTATCTATCTCATTTCTTTTTTACAAGGTGTTTCACTCTCTACTTGGTTTGACTCGGTTATTCTCCTTGATCCGCCAATCCAAGAAGCACGCCAACTAAAGAACTAGTAATTCTAAATGTGTAAACTGGTAATTGTAAATGTGTAATAATCGTGTAATTTAAAAAAAAATAATCTTGGTTTTAACATATATGGCTATTATGTATCATATATTGTTCCGTTGTTTCTTTTGTAAGGTTCTGAGAAACAAGGAATTGCTTCAGGATATAGTTGCCCATAAAAAATATGATTATTACAATCCTGACATCTCTTTCAGAGCTAATGAGAAGATAACTAAGATATGTAATTTGACAGCAACACAGAAGGTGGCTCATTTTCTGGGAAAAAAAATTGTTTGAATGTAGATACTTCTTCATAATCGTTATATTTTTCTTACATCTTCAATGATCCAATCTTAGACTGCATGGGTAAAGGTGCAGTTCTCTTTTGAACATATTTTCCAAAAATATTGGTATATGGCATGTAGCAGCTGCTTTCACTCTACGGCGGCTTCCCTTGACATAGATTTCTTGTGTAATTCATGCAAGGAAAAACAAACAGCTAGACCAAGGTAACTTTGTATAACAGTTAATCAAATTTGTATTCTGGTTTTTCTTGCCCCAAATTGCTTGATTGGATTTTTCCAACTACTTTACCACCATTCTTCTTGTGTCTCTGATCTCATCTTCTATATATATATATATATATATATATACTTCGTCCTTTACAGATGTCGCTTTAATGTTGATTTGCAAGATGAAACCGATAAAATAACTGCTTCTATGTTTAAAGAATTGGACCTTCACAGCTATACAAGCAATGGAACATTTCAACCAGGTTTTTTTTACATTCTTAGTGCATCATTTGTTTAAAAAATGACTATACTTAGATCATTTATTCGTCGTCCGAATAGAAGATTTATATCGTAGAAGTCTCATTTCCAATTTACCGCACTGATTCTTTTTTCATATTTTTACAAGAACATTGAGCTCCCCCTGAACACTGTCCACGAACTCTTGAAAGAAAAAACCTTCGTTGCACACATAAGACCGATTCGCTCCAAAACAGCAGATATGAAGCAACAGTTCACTATTATATATTATTGTGATGCATCTCAATATAACACTGATGGTCCACTCCTTTCTGAACAATGTACAATTGGTTCTTCTTCTTCCTCTTCACTTACTTTAGGTGGATGTGAGCCAGGTGCGACCTCTATTTTTTTCCTAGCATTGTAAACCTTCCTTCTTGTTTTTAAAGCATGATAATTTTGCGATTCTGTTTTGTTGGTTTCAGAATTGATGATTTCTTCCTCAAGAGCCAAGACTTTGTTGCTTCATAGGTTTGATGACCTACAAAAGGATGGCCCAAACACTGGAGAAGCTCCGCAAGCCATAGATGTAAATCTTCCCAAAAAACAAAAACTAAGCTAAACTGCCCCTTTAGGAAAAAAACGAAAAAAGCATTACGGAATGCTTTTGTACCTGTGATGTGTGGAGAACCACGAAAGAAGCTTGGTTGTATCGTTTTGTTTCTTTCACGAAACTATTCCACCCATTATGTATTCATTAAAATTGATGCTCTCTCACTACAAAAAACACGGCTTTTGCGACGGACCTTTGCGACAAACATTTTTTGTTGCTTTTTTGTGACGAATTTAGCGACGAAAATAAATTTCATAGCCATTTTCCAATGATATTAGCGACGAAAGAAACTTCGTAGCTAACTTAGCGACGAAATCATTCTTCGTCGCTGAATTTGCGACGAAAACGTGTTTCGTCACAGATTCAGCGATGAAAACTAATTTCATCACTGATTTTAGCGACGAACAGATGTTTCGCCGCTGAAATCTGCAACTAAATTCATTTTCGTCACTGAAATCTGTGACGAAATTTGTTTTCGTCGCTGAAATCTGCGACGGAACACTTTTTCGTCACAAATTCAGCGACGAAGAATGATTTCGTTGTAGATTTCAGCGACGAAAACAATTTTGTCGCAAATTTCAGTGACGACAACGTATTTCGTCGTAGACTTCAGCGACAAAGAAGTATTTCGTCGCAGATTTCACGACGAAAACGTGTTTCGTCGCTGCTTTTAGCGACGCAAAGGTATTCGTCATAGATTTCAGCAACGAATAAGTTGTTCGTTGCTGAAATCAGCGACGAGCAGAGATTTCGTCGCTGAAATAGCAACAAAAAGAGCTTTTTGTTGCAGATTCAGCGACGAACAAATGTTTCGTCGCAGAATCAGTGACGAACATTTTTGTTGTCGTGGATTTCAACGATAACTAGGAATTTGGTTGTTGATTTCAGCGACAAAATTAATATTTGTTGTTGAAATTTAAAATTTGGCCACAAATGAAATGACAAAATACCACATTCGTCCCTGATATGTCCGACGAAACATGGTTCATGATGAAAAAAATCGGTCGTTGATGCCTTTGAACGATAGAAAAGGGATTTTCAGTGATGGATTATTCCGTCGCAAAAAATTTGTTCTCTATTAGTGAATTTTCTACTTCATTATATATATTTAATAAAAATTAAAAAATGTTTAAATTTTACATGACATTTTTCCTAATCAAATATAAATATTATTAAATGAAAGTGCACATTTTTATAATTAAGTATTGTAATAGTTAAATGAAACAGCCGAAAGTGCTGCTAGTGTTGATTTATGCATAATTCTTCATGCAATTCCTCTATATTTGTACGATTTGCCCCTCATGAATGCACATTGATGTGCTTAATGCACTTTGCCTAAAAATAGGAAAGGGAACCCAAAGCTCATGCAATTGGAGCCGAAATACGTGGCAAGGATGCCAAAAGGAAAAGGCAATCAACTAAGACAGAGAGTTAGTTAGTAATAGTAATTAATTAAGTAGATAGTTAGTAATTAAAATAATAAAAAATATATAAAGATATGAGATGAAAAAATAATAATAGCATGTCATGAAATTGATCTTTGCGCATACTTTCCATTCCCCAGACATGTATAAAATTATTTCAAAAAAAAACTTTAAAATAACCAAAAAAGATAATGATTTCAGCGACGAATTCAAGTTTCGTTGCTGACTTCAGCGACGAAGAGCTTGTTCGTCGCTGATTTCAACGACGAATGCATGCTTCGTTGCTTATTTCAGCGACGAACGCAGGGTTCATCGCTAATTTCAGCGACGAACACAGGATTCGTCGCTGACATTAGCGACGAAATCAAGCTTCGTCGCTGAATCAGCGACGAAAACAATGTTTGTCGCTGATTTTAGCGACGAAAACAAGTTTCGTCGCTGATTTCGTCGCAAAATTTTTTTCAATCACTTCCTTCTGCACACAAATTTCCTCTCCCTCTCTTCCCCCACTTGCCCGTCCCTCTCTTCCCCGCAGTGCGTCTCCCTCTGATTCACGGCTTCAAGGAAGTACTCTCTCTCTCTCTAGATCCGCCGGCAATGACGCCGGATCTTGGCGGGGGTGGGGCGCTACCCCTCCCCCAGGTTTGTTTCAACAGGGGGGAGGCACCACAGCGCCTCCCCCCGCTGAGATCTGGCCACAGAGGCCGGATCTGGGGAGGGGACGGCCCCGTCCTCATCTTCGCAAGCGGGGCCAACCGGGGGAGGGGTAGCGCCCCTCCCCCAACGTTCTATGATCAGAGGGGGAGGTGCCGTAGCACCTCCCCCCGCTGAGATCCATGCATTTGTTAATTTTATTATGCTATATTATGCTTGATAGTGTATGCATTTGTTAACACACAAATGAGAAGTTTTGAAGAGTATAGCAAGCAAGTTTATATTCAATGTAAGAGTAGAGTTCATTTGCGATTGTATGTATTAACTAGGTGGAATTCTACTATATTATGCTTGATAGTGTTTTAAAATACTGGTGTGCATTTGTGGTTCTTCAATTGTATGATAACAATTTTACAAATGAGCAAGAGGTGAGAAAATATGTCAATTTTTGAAACCTTTTTATGAAATGCCCATCTTGATTTTCGGCTTCTCCTACCCTTCTGACTTGCATTTCATACTTGTTTGGAAAATTGAATGTTTGTTGGATAAAGTAAGTCAAATGAAGATATAAATGAGGATAAAAGAGAAATTTGATTAGTGTTGGAATGAGTATTGTAACTTCATCTGTGTTTGATTTGAAAATATAAGCAATTTTTAACACAATCAGTTTGAAAAATTTTATCAATATAATGAGAGATCAAAATAAAAAATTCATTGCTACGTTCCTTTCTTAATGACATATTGTATTAGGTCCCGAATGTAGAAAAAAGTTGGTAAGGGCTGCTAGAGCGTAGTCTAGAAGTGAGGCACCAGATCTCTACCTAGATGTGGTGATGAGTAAGCATGGTTTCTTGCATCTATATTGACAGGTGGTGATAAAGAAATTAGTTTACAATAATAAAATTTGTTTGTTCATTTGTAACATAGGATGCCTAACTGATAAGTTATGGGAGATAGGAGAAGTAATAATCATATAGATGAACTCAAGGTATTTCAATGCATGGATAAAATTATTAATGTGTATTGCATTTGTTAATAAATTAATTTTTCCATACAACGAGGGATTATTAATTTTTCTTTATGTGTATTGCATTTGTTAATTTTTCCATTTTTTGGAAATTATTCCCAACAAAAATAGTGAATGATTTGTCCACGTTCCAACCCGTATATACCTAAGGCATTGCATTTGGTGAGTCACTATAATCTAATGTAGATAATATCTTATTAATCTTACCAACTGCCCAACAAAATTTCTCTCTGAATTTTCTGCCCAGAGACTTGCTAATATATGGTGTCCCCATCATCTCCAGCTTCTTTAGAAATTGATTAGGGTCTCAGCTTTACCAACTTGAAATTGAAAGGAATCTACCACCCCCCAATCCACACAAGTAATAATAATAATACTAATAATAATAATAATAATCATCATCATCATCATCATCATCATCATGATAATGATGAGGATGGCACTTACTTTGTGCTGGAAAAATGTTGATTTTTGAAAGACTGATGCTTCTGTTTAAGGTTGCAGGGCATGAAGTGATTCGCAGAGTTTACCTTATATTAGTGGTTAAAAAAATAAAATAATTAAAAAAAAAACCAAGACTAAAGAATTAGGGAATATTATATCTCTGACAAATATTAGCATTTTTTTTTTCAAACGAAAGGCATCAATTTATTTTAGCTCGCATATACTTTGATGTTTAGAGGAAGTTCACACCACATTTCCTTGTTGCATCATCTTATTCTTTGAAAATGGGGAGACCTCTATGTTTGTTTTCTAACATCAAAATTCATGTATATTGTGTTGTGACGTATGTATGTAAATATGAATTCTATTGAGTGATTATGTTTCAAATGTGACGAGGGTAATCTAAATAATCTCACCATGTAACATTCTTTATGGTCATGAATCTGTGACAGGGACTTGGACCAGAGGTCATTAGACTTTGCCTTTATGGGGGTATGACTTTAGGCATCACCTAAAATCCAAATTGTGCCCCATTTCATCTCTGACTAAAGTTGGCAGCCGCTACTGTGACAAGGTGTTAAGGTACGCCCATTATTCTCTTTGTTTTTTTCTTCTTTACTTTCCTTTGTTTGTTGCATCTGCTTTCATTTCTTCTTTACTATTGAGTGATTTTGGGCTTAAGGATTTGTATGTCGATTCTAGAGTTTCGACTATGGGAGATACGTACCGAACATACCTTAAACTTTGGGGTTTTTTAGGAAAATTACGTAGTATGATGGACCATTCACAATAAAAATACTTATTACTTGCATCCATGTTATCATGAGTAATTAGTTGATGTTATCAGGGGGTATAAACTTATATTTATAGATCTTTAATTCTTTGTTTGGTCATAAAAAACCAACAACAAATTGTGGTTTTTCTTACAACTTGACATGGCTAGGCTTTCAACTCTCTCTCTCTCTCTCTTTCTCTCTCTCTCTCTCCCTCCTCCCGCGGGTGTCCTAAAATCGAAGAACACAGAAATTTTCATGTTTGTTTGGAATATGGCATTTATTTGGGAGCTGTTTGAAAAACTCATAACACGTTACCTTTTTTCTTTTTTTTTGGTACCATGGTTAAGGCCCCAATGCTGATTTTTTTTGTTTCTATGAGAAATCAATTTCCCAATCATAATTAAAAGACATAAATCTGATTGAACCATCAGACGTGGATAACACATTATCCTATTTACGGGTATTCAACGGTCTAAGTTCAGATTTTTCCTGGAATATACATTTGCATTTATCATGTAGTGTGAAAGGACGTCATATTGACACGTTTCATGCCTATTTACTTGGACAATTTAAAAGTCAAATTGTTCAACCTCCTAATGATATGAATTGACGATTGGGTTTTGGTGGGGTTAATGTTTACTCTAGGGTTTGATTTAGTAAACAATTTTGAATGATTTTAAGCATACAAATTGAACAATATCGTATAAAAAGAGACTTTGATACAAAAATTTCTTGGTATTAATATTTTTCCTTCTCTAAAACATTTTATCAAATTAAATTAATTAATATTTATATTAAATTATTTATATTATTTATATTTATGTATTTTTCAACGTTAATGTCACTTACCCCATCATTGCATGTATCAAGTGGATAGACTGAGACAGTCTATAGATACAAACATTGGCAAAATTACTACTTTTGGTTACATTGGACAATGACAATGACAAACCTTAAAGCCCAATAGCATAGAAATTGAAATCGTAATTTCAACAAAAAGAAAAATAAAGAAGCACCAAAATGGATAATGTTCTCTACATAATTAAAAATTTATAATACATATAATGCTATATATAGTTAATATATATTGTTAATCTTATATAATATATTTTAATATTAGATTAATTCTAAATAACATTAATGGTTTTGCATTGCAGATGTGTTTGCATTGATTGGACGTGTTGTTCAATTAGAGGGGAGAAATTCTTGTCTTGAAGCGGTCGAGGTATATATATTTTTTCGTATATTTTATTTTATTTTCTTTGTTTTATATCCCTTATTCCTAGTTTCAATGTATGTATGTTGTATATTCGCGAAATGCAATAGTTATAAATTATTTTGTTATTTTTTCTGACTTAATGTTTTTATATTTGTTAAATTTTCTAAAAATATGTTAAATGATTTTAAAATGTTTTGTTATTAGATGTTCATTATTTCTTATTAATGTTTTTTTAGTATAATATATAGTTTGTTAATAATTAATTTATTAATATTTTATAATCTTTATTTTTTTAAACAGCGACAATGCAAAACGAAAGAAATTGGATATATAATAAGAATTTACCTAATCGTCATGGTTTAACTAATGAGTTTATTTGTGGGGTGGAACAATTCTTGAATTTCGCTACTAGTAAAGTTGAGTTTATGGATGGGAATAAGTTAAGGTGTCCGTGTAGAAAGTATAGTAATGACAAATTTCATGTATGTGATAAAGTTAGGGAACGTCTTTGTAGATTTGGTTTTACTTTAAATTACTACAATTGGACTTGTCATGGTGAACCGTTTATATCTGATAAAGAGTATGTACGAAATATGGATTATTCAAGTAGAGGGGATAACAATTGTTATGATCAGTTAAATCCATATCAGCATATGGTATTTGATGCAGTGGGTCAAAATTTTGTTCCCCAAACAAACTATGCAAGTTCTAGTTCTGTACCAACAAATCAAGATGTACCTACAAGTTATGCATCACCATTGGAGGGGGTAGAAGCAACATGTGTCGATGAAAATGTGCAAGATGAGAATTATTTGTCTAACCAATTTCAAAAAATGTTGAGAGCTGTAGATGAACCATTATGGGTTGGTTATGACACCCACACTAAATTGTCATTAACGGCTAGAATGTTAAATGTTAAGGCAGAGCATAATTTGTATGAGAATTGCTTCAATGATATTGTTCAAGTAATGGGAGAAGTATTGCCTCATGATCATATAATGCCGAATGACTTTTATAGTATGAAAAAGTTGGTGAATGACTTGGGTCTTCTGGTGGAAAGAATTGATGTATGCAAAGATGGTTGCATGTTGTTTTGGGGAGCTGATGAAAATGTACAATTTTGTAAATTCTGTAATCAAAGTAGGTACAAGAGTACTAGGACAGCAGGTCGTAATCAGCGACGTAAACCATTCAAGCAAATGTTTTATTTGCCCTTTACTCCTAGATTGCAAAGACTTTATGCATCGAAAGCTACTGCTGAATATATGACTTGGCATGCAAATCATCAAATAGAGGAAGGGTTAATGTGTCATCCTTTGGATACAGAGGTATGGAAAAATTTTGATATGACATATCCTGAATTTGCAAGAGAGACTCGAAACATTAGGTTAGGTTTTTGTGTTGATGGGTTTGCTCCATTTGGAAAATCAGGGAAAACTTATTCATGTTGTCCAGTGATATTAACTCCGTATAATTTTTCTCCGGGTATGTGTATGAAAACACCCTATATGTTTTTGACATTGGTTATACCGGGCCCGCAAAATCCGAAGAAGTTGATAGATGTTTATATACAACCATTGATTGCGGAGTTAAAACAGTTATGGGATGACGGTGTTTTTACGTATGATGTTAACACTGATAAGATGTTTGTAATGAAGGCAATTCTTCTTTGGACTATAAATGACTTCCCAGCTTATGGCATGCTATCGGGATGGAGTACTGCTGGGGTTTTAGGATGTCCAATATGCATGGAGAGATCTAAGTCATTCAGATTGAAATATGGTAAGAAGGTGAGTTATTTTGATTGTCATAAACAATTTTTGCCACAAAATCATAAATTTAGAAGAAATAAAGAAGAATTTACGAAAAATAAATTTGAAAAAACACCTCCTCCGTTGAGATTAACTGGTCAACAAATTTGGGAGTGAGTGTCTCACTTTCCATCTGTTATTGAAGATCCACATGGTACAACGTACGGATAAGGAAGTGTGCATAAATAGACCAAACGGAGTATATTTTGGAATTTACCATATTGGAAGACCCATCTATTCATCATAATCTCGATTTGATGCATATCGAGAAAAATGTTTTCGAAAATGTGATTAATATATTGATGGATGTCTCTGGAAAAACGAAAGATAACTTGAATGTGAGAAAAGATATGCGGCTTCATTGTAATCGGCTTACACTTGATGTGGATGGAAGTAGTAAGGGACCAAAACCAAAGACAATTTATATAATAAATAAGGATCATAGACGGAAAGTTTGTGAATGGTTGAAATCGCTTAGATTTCCTGATGGTTATGCCTCAAATCTTGGGAGATGTGTCGATATGAAAGAATGCAAGTTGATTGGTTTGAAAAGTCATGATTGTCACATATTTATGGAAAGATTGATTCCGATTGCTTTTAAGGAACTATTACCAAATTTTGTATGGGCCGTCATTACAGAGTTAAGTATTTTTCTGCATGATATTTGCTCGACAGTATTAAAGGAATCACATATGGCGAAATTAGAAAGAGATATCCCTATCATTTTATGTAATTTAGAAAGGATTTTTCCTCCATCATTTTTTGATTCCATGGAACACCTTTTGGTTCACTTGTGCTAGAGTTGCAGGTCCCGTCCAATATCGATGGATGTATCCATTTGAAAGGTAACTTTTGCACATTCTCATCATAACAATATTTATAGTGTATGTCATTGTACTAAATTCATTATATATCATTTTCTGATACACTTTTTATTCCCTATCAATTAGATTGTTATATCATTTGAAGAGAAAAGTGAAAAATAAGTCATGGGTTGAAGCATCTATTGTTAATGCATACATTGCGGAGGAAGTGACAACTTTTGCTTCATATTATTTCGAGCCTTATGTTCAGTGTAAGAGACGACGCGCGGGTAGAAATGATGAGGGTCCTGTTGATCCTAATTTAAAATCATTCTCTATTTTCAACTATCTCGGTCGACCAAGTGGGTTATGAAAGGTTAGATATTTAACTGCGAAAAAATGGCAGGCAGCCCATACATATATTTTACTGAACTGTCCAGAAGTTACGCCATACTTCGAGTAAGTCCTTTTTTCTCAAATATAAAAAATGTATTCTTTGTTTTGATAAAATTGTTGACATAAATCGTTTTCTTTAATCGTAGGATTTTTCAACATTCACGGTCTGAACTATCGATGCATGAGTTCAATCGTGTGTGCGATGAAGATTTTGCAGCATGGTTCAAAACATATGTTAGTTTTGCGAATTTTAAATTATATATATATTTGATTATTAAAAAAATAACACATTTATTTTACTTCAAGTTCAATGTAATCAAGATCAAGTTGAACAAGAATTGTTACTTAATCTGTCATGGGGTCCAAATTCGACGGTACTAACTTGGCCATCGTATTTTATAAAGGGGTATAATTTTTACACTCAAGAATATGGAACCGGAAAAGCTACTATGAATAGTGCTGTTTGTGTTCAGTCATCCAACGATGGAGGTGTAAAAGTTGAGTTTTATGGTTTATTGGATGAAATTATTGAGGTTGAGTACATTGGAGCAGAGTTGCGAGTCGTTTTATTTATGTGCCAATGGTTTGACGCTGTAAAAGGGATGAATGTGCATCCAAAGTTTAATTTGGTTGATATAAATCATAAAAAATTTTATAAAAGATATGAACCATTCGTATTGGCACAACAAGCGATTCATGTGTATTATGCTTCATATCCTAGTTTGAAACGTGACAAAATTAATTGGTAGGCTGTTTGTAAAATGAAAGCACGAAAGAAAATTGAGGAACGTTGGGAAGACATGGCATATCAACAAATGGAAGTTGCCAATACGTTTCAGACTGAGGAATATATTATTCCAACATTACGAGATCCACGTGGAGTAATGATAGATGTGGAT
Source organism: Dillenia suffruticosa (assembly GCA_033439265.1). Classification (NCBI taxonomy): domain Eukaryota; kingdom Viridiplantae; phylum Streptophyta; class Magnoliopsida; order Dilleniales; family Dilleniaceae; genus Dillenia; species Dillenia suffruticosa. The sequence goes on along the minus strand of JAVTVX010000027.1, from coordinate 10,893,621 downwards.
CAAAATGAAATTCATGAGTCTGGCGATGAAGAATCTGATTTTGAGACAGATGATGAAGATAAGGATGAAGATGAGGATGAATTTGATATTGAAGAATCTGATAATGAGGATGATGATGACAATAATGACTTTGATTTTTGATCGTCGGTAAGTCTTGTTTTTTTAAGATTTATTATAATTGTCTAACATCAGATGAAATTTTTTTTTACTGTTTCAATGTGAAAATACATTTAGATTTGCATATTACGTTTCTCAATTTGTATGTTATATTTAGTGCCTTATGTTTCATTTTCGAAATATTATTTGCTAATATGTTTTTTTGTTTTATAGATCATTTCGGACGACAATTTAAATATGGTATGTTTTTTCATATACTCTATTATATTTTTTATAATCATGCAATTTTTATTGCTTGCAAGAAAAAACTCTTGTTATAGTTTCAACATGGAGGACATAGACGATCTTCTGATGTAAGACCAAACTCTTGGCGTCACCGTCCGTTTCAGCGGCACCTTCCCATGCCCCTTTGCCTTGTACTGATATACCTTCACCATTTCCATCAGTTGCACCTTCAATTGTACCTTCAATGCAAGATTCACACGTTGAAGGGGAAGATACGCGAGAGGTGATATCCCCTTGCGGAGATTCATAAGTATGAAATTTTGAAATATTATCACAATTGTTTCTTTATTTATATAGCTGATTAGTTTATTTAAATATTTTTTTTACTAACCATTTTTTTTATTTATAATTTTATGATAGATTCACAAATTCTGTGTATATTATTCATGAGCTGAATAGAATTATTAACAACTATTGGGGAGGAGCATCGATGTCTTACACAATACTCCAGATGATATCAAAGAGTTATGGTGGAGAGAATTCAAGGTAAATGAGGCCTCTAAGTTTAAATATAAAAATCAGTGTATAATTTAAATATAACAAATTTTTTTTTTTAAGCGAAAGTTCAATTGGGATGAGACCGAGGAGCTTGAAATAAGAAGAATATTTTTAAAAAAATGCGGTCATCACATCCGAGGTGTACTAAATCATGCAAAAAAGAGCCGAAAGAAGTCATACTGCATCATCGAAGAAAATTGGCTCAACATTTTAAATTTCTGGGATTCCGATGAGAGTCAACAGAGGAGTAAGCAGAATAAAATAAATCGATCTTATAATTCTGGGGAATCATCTGCTACTTATGCAGGAGGCTCAATCAATATTGATGAGCATAGAAATAGAATGGTAATTTGGTTCAATTAATATTTTTTTGAATTTAATTCATTTATTTTTTCATTAATTCATCTAACGGTGTTTTTTTTAGACCAAGGAAATGGGATCACCGCGATCATTTAGAGAGACTTTCGCATGGACTTTTCAGAAAAAAGACATGACCTGGAGTGGGGAGAAAGCTAGAGCGGTTATAGTATGTAATTTCAAATTTTTAAATTGTTTTATAAAAACTTTATAACAAATATTTGAACATATTATGCTCAATTTATCATAACAACATTATAACAAGAATTTAATAGATTTGTATATTCCAATAATTTTTCAAATACTTAAATTAAACTTTTCATTTCTAATTCATATATATATATATATATATATATATTTCATTATTAAATAAAATTAGAGAATACATAATATCAAATTTGTTACGTCAATTCCGAATGGTTGGTTCATTATGTTACGTATAATATAATTTTTTCCTTTATTCGATCTGTTATAGTTTCAAACTCGTAATAGTAGTCGAATTTTAATTTCAATTACAACACTCCTCATTATCTAAATATCATTTTAATGGATTAAGCAACTAAATATATAAATATAAGTATGTGTAATTTGAATTCTATAAGTGTATTAAATTTATAATATTTGATTGACAAGGATAATTTTTGTGTCTTATTGTTTACTGTCAATCGCTTAATGAGAAATACAATTTTGTATTCTGACTTTATTTGTTAGATTTTTTATTACATTGTTAAACTGTTAATTGACACTTCTATTTCTTTCGTTGGATATTTTAGTATATTGTGATTTTAATTTTCTTCTAATTTCTTATATGATAATGCAGGAGAAATATGACCAACTTCTACTTAGAAATTCCAGTAGTAGTGATGATGCTGCTACGTTTGAGCCATCTGTTAATGATATGGCTTTATGGCTCGAGGCAACTGGTGGAGCAAAGCAGGGAAGAGTACTTGGGATGGGCTTGTTGAGCAGAACTTGCAGACTCAGTGGTCTAAGTTCTTCCGCCTAGACACCAGTAAGAGCAGAATTAATGCAAATGAACCAAGAGCTGAGCTACATGAAGGAGCTGTTAGCACAAAAAGACAATGAACTTCAAGCCATGCGCGTAGAACAGCAGCGAAGAGACAATGAACTTCAAGCCATGCGCGTAGAACAGCAGCGAAGAGACAATGAATTTGAAGAGTTTCGTGCACAACAGAGGCTTATAATGCAGCATCCTCAGCTAGTCTCCGCTTCAAGTTCAATTCCCCCTTTTCTATCTCCTCCAAATGATGGTGATGATGATTATGACATATTTGGTGATGGTGATGGTGATGGTGGCGGTGACGGTAATGGTGATGGTGACGATGATGGTGATAATGTTTCTTGAAACAATTTTTATTTCACGTTTATATTTAATTAGACTTCTCATTAGAAGTTCGTTTATACTTCTACATATTTGATATTCTGTAACTTATTTAGTATTGTTTATTATTATTTCATGACGATGGTAGTATTTTTATAATTATTATTTCATTGATACTATTAGATGGTTAGTTGTTTGAATGAGTAGAGACTGCATAAATTTCGTATTATTAGTTGTTGGATGGTACCCTGGATGATTTGTTGATGATGATGTTGGCGGTTTAGTTCATAAACTGGTTGGTTGAGACTATCAGGGAGGAATATGATATATATGGAAATTTGGTGCAAAAATTAAACAAATCAAATTTTTTTGTCGCAAATTTTCTAGATTCGTCGCTAAATTCATCGCTGATTTTGATTTTTGTCGCAAAATTTGTTGCTGAATTTTTAACATTTCGTTGCGAAATTCGTCGCCAAAATCCGTCGCCGATTTTGTCGCAGAATTGCAACAAATTGTATGACAAATAAACTTTGTCGCAAATTGCGATGAAAATAATTTCGTCGCAAATTTTCTTGCAAATATTAGCAACAAAAAAACTATTGTTGGAAATTTGTAACGACAAAATTCGTCGCTAATTGTGACAGAAAATATTCGTCGCTGTGTTGGTCGCAAAATTGCAACAAAAAATTTTTTGATGCTAATTTATCCGACGAATTTTATGACAGATAATTTTGAAACATACTATTTCATTGCAAAATTGGTTGGAAAATTGCAACAAAAAATATTGGTTGTTAATTTTTGCGACAATTTTTGCAACAAATATTTATTGCTGGAAAATTTTCCAATGAAGTATTTTGTCACAAATTTTGTCAAAAATTGCAACTAAAAAGTTTTGGTTGCTAATTTTTGCAACGAATTTAGCGACGAAATATAATCTGTCGCTAATTGGCGACAAATATCATATTTTTTGTCGCAAAATTTTGCGACGAGTTATTAGCGACAAATTCTTTTTTGTCGCTAAATAATTTAGCGACGAATTTTTCTTAAATTTTCGTCTCAAAATTTGTGGCTAAATACTTGTTTTTTTGTAGTGTCTGACTTTTTTGAAGATTGTGTCCACAAAACTAATACATTACTATTAGTGAATATTTCCTATTGATTATTTTCATAAACGTGTGTCATCATAATTAACTTCTGACGACACTAAATTTCACCATGCAATTTAAAAAATATATACATATTTTTACAAAGATAAATAAAACTTTTTCAGGATAAACTGAATCATGAAAACATACTACAAAAATGTGTTCACGAATTACAACAAAACAAAACAAAAAAAGGTCACAGGTTACTATAAGACAAAGGATATTCTATGCTTTACAGCTACTTGTTGTTCATGATTAAATCATGAAAAAAAAAACTGGAAAAATGTGTTCGCGGGTTAGTACAGAACAAAACAAAAAAAAAGGGTCACGGGTTAGTATAGAGCAAAAAATATTCTATCCTTTACAACTACTTGTTTTTCCTTCTGATTCTTCACCCTATCTTTCATTATTTATTCCATCGTTTTTTCTCTGATCACAAAAAAAAAACAATACATCAGCTCAAAAACTAAAACTCTGTTATTACTTATTAAATAAAAAACAATCAATGTGCATTCAACAAATTGACAGAACATTGATTTACTATCATACTCCTTTTTTCTTCACTACTACAAAGACCAAGTGTGGCAGCCATCGGAATTGCAAACAGATGGAAGCCACCCAGATTCACAAAATTTTTTCAAGATAGATCAAATAAAAAAAACTGGAAAACTATGTTCACGGGTTACAGTTGTTCGTCCTAATTCTTTGTTCTGGCTATCTTTGGTTATTCATTGCATCCTTTTTCCTCCAAACTCATATAAAAAAATACAACAACTCAAAAAAAAAATGAAAAACTGTTATAGTTCATTCCAAGAAAACGAATGGATATGCCTTCAACAAATCTACAAAATGCTAATTTAGAGTCGTGTTGCTTTTTTCTATGCTACAACAAAGACCAGGTATACACCTCTTGTGTGATGCACTTTTTTTATTTCTATGGCCTTTAAGACTCAAATCAACAATAGAAAAAAAAATTGTTGAATCTCTTTACCTGTAAATCACAGCTTTTACCTATGCAACTTCGGATGTTGTTAGAGCGACACCATCAGAATACAATTACATTCAGGCATCGAATGCGTGAATGGTCCTTTAAAGAACACCACACCTTACAAACAACTTCTTTGAAGATGCACTAGCAAAATACCTTGATAATAATCTTATTAAAGAACACCACACCTTACTTCTTAGACACGTTGGAAATCTTGTCTTTGATGTTATTCATTTCTGCGAATTTCAAAAACAAATTTACATAAGCTGGACAGCTCTATTACATAGTATTCAGCAACAACATGGTTTGACATATTTGATATTTTTCTTTATAAATCATGATACGATGTGTATATAAAAATATATATATAACTCCATATTTATGGTTTAGTTTAATGCCTATCTGCAGGACAAGAAAATAGTTCACTATTAAAACAAGTTGTTTCTACGTCACTAAATCCTGATTGTATGCAAAATCTTTGCAGTTCCGTGTGCTTTTTTCAAGCATTTTCCGCAGCCAATCCATATAAATTAGTAATGCTCGTCTCCTCTTAAAATTCAATAGATCTTTTTGTTGATATTAACTTTTTTCTTCTTTTCTTGTTCGGTGCCCAGGAAATACCTCAGTTTGTCAACTATTTTGTTAATGCTAAAAATACTCCAACCGTGATTTTGAAAACTGGGACACAATTTGTTGAAGTTGGAATCCAAGAAAGGCATATTAAGAAGAACTGGAATAGTTTTGTTCTGAAACATAATCTCTAGCATAATGATGTGCTTGTTTTTATTCCAGAATCAAAAATAATATTTTCTGTTATTATTTTTGATGCCTACGAAATTGAGAAAATTTTTCCTTGGTATCATACCTACTCGGTGTATTCACATATTTAAACTAATATCAAATTTAACATTTCGAACCCCTATTTTATTTTCGTTTGTCACAAGTCGTCACAATGTATTCCTATTTTTATACATATATAATAATATATAACACACTTTAAGAACATGTTTACTAATTTTCATGGATTTCATTCTCCTATGATTTTCTTCCAATATGTTTAAATATATTTTTTTAACTTACAAGTGTAAATTACATAAAAAAAAATTATGATATTACTCTTTGTTTTTTAACACAGATATAATTTTTTCCTTAAACGTGATTTCTTTAAAAGTTTTATTATATCAAATGGCTAATTTAATATTATCTAATTTTTTTCTTATGTTATATAAAACTCTATGATATTGAAAATATTTTATTAAAAACAATTTAGTATTATCACCATTGTTTAATAATAACATATATAGTTAAGAATAATAATTTCATATCACTTAAATTAATAATGCTAATATTTTTAATGTCATCAAAATATTTTAACATAATAAGACGATACCTAATAATAATATAAAATACTATTGAAATCTTAAAAATTTAAATATGAATATTTAATTGTATCACTGTTCAATTTATTTTTAATGTTATCAAAATACTTTAACATTTAAATTATCTACCAAATTATATTTTTTCATAAAACCCAACCCTCTCTGACAGCTCTAAAAAAATTAGAAAAATCTCATAAATCCAATATAAATTTAAAAAAAATCATATACATTATAACAATGCAAAAATGATTACTACAGTCAATGAAATTTACAGTCTTATCAGTTATTTAGACACTACAAAATAACACGGGATTAGCGATGGATTTTAGCGATGAAATAGTTTCATCGCTAATTTGCGAAGACATTAGCGACGGAATTTTTATTCGTCGCCCTTTTCCAACGAAATTTGTAACAGAAATTATTTGTCGCCAAATTAGAGACGAAGAAAATATTTGTGACTAAATTCGTCGGTAATTGGCCACGAAAACTTTTTCGTGGCAAAATTCGTCACCACTTAGCCAGGAATAGAAATTTCGTGGCTAAATTTTGCCACGAAAAAATTGTTCGTCGGAAATTTCATCGGTAATTAGCCACAAAAGTTATTCTTCGCTACCTTCGTGGCTAATAACGAACTCACTTCCATTTTCATAGCTAAAATCGTCACTAAATAGCCACAAATAAAATTTTGTAGCTAAATTCATCGCAAAATCATGACTTGTATTTCAAAATTAATGGCTAATTTCATAGCTAAATTTCTTCTGTACTCTATTACGAATTATTTTGAACCGTATCTCTCTTTTTGACTAACAAAATGGAGTTTAATATATAGTGAATATTACAATTCTCACAAAATAAATAATTTTCAACAATAAATAATATATAATCAATCTCTAAGAAGCAATTTTTTTTCAATCACTACGAAACTCTCGATCTTTGTTTAGATTTGTCCGGGAAAAAGAATATAGATTCTTTTTATTTTTCCATAATTATGCTAGGTTCGCAATCTAAAGTATGTGGATCAAATTCTCAAGGTAGCGGATGGTTACAAGCTTTAGACTTGGAGAATTTTTTTCTCTTTTTTATTTCATAGGCAAACTTCCATTGCAAATTATCTTTAAAACAAACACGAGAACTCTTGGATGGAGTTTTACTTCGCATTTGAACTATGTCATTTTATATTTAAGGAAATCATTTGTTCCTTTCATTGATAAATACAGTTAGTTGAATATAAGATTATCCGATCTTCCTTTTATCTCTTCAATATTTATCTAGGTGGTCACTATTTTCCCGTGTGCATTTTTTTTGGGGGGAAGAACGTATGCAAAAAAAATTAATAAGCCATTAGCCATTTATCATGTAGAGGTACGGTTCGTTTAATAGAGACCATTCGATCTTCTTTTAATAGAGACATTAAGAACCTTCTTTGGGATTTCGGTTGGTGCTTTCCGTGGTATGAGGTATTGACTCATGATTTTTACAAGAATATCACTTTTGAAGAAATCAATTAAATAAGAAATTTTGAGAGTAATAAATAATGAGATAAAAGAAAGAAGATTAAAATAAAATTAAAGACAAAATATTAAAACATAGAATGGAAATTTGAAAATTTAAAAAAACTTTAGCGACGGATTGCATTTTCCGTCACCAAGTTAGCGACGGATTGTACAATCCGTCGCTAAGTTAGGGACAGATTTCAGAATCCATGGCTAGCTTTAGCGACGGATAGATTATGCGTCGCTAACTTAGCGACGGATTTCGTGATCCGTCGCTAGATTTGCAACGAATGGCAAATTCCGTCGGTAAGCTTGAGACGGAATTTAGTACCGTCTCAAACTTAGCGACGGATTTATATCCATCACTAAGTGCTTCTATATATAACTCTGTTGACCTAATCTTCTCTCTCTCCTCTCGACTGCTTTCCACATTTCTTCTCCTGAACGCCGCATGAATCATCTTTCAAGCCTTTGACTTTCAGCTGCTGCATCAGTACGTGGAATCTAAGTTGTAGTCACTGTTCTTAAAGGTACTCTGTCTATCCCTGTCCCTTTCTCTCTTGTTTGAATCGTTGACAAAGTGTAGGTTTTCTGACATTGCATACGTTTCCAATGTTGACGATAGAAATAGTTTCTTGTTTGATTCGTGATTCTTGATGGTCGATTCGATAGCCCTAAATGTGAGAAAGCATATTAGCAATCCAAATAGTAAAACCTAGGATTGGAAACCCTAACTCGAATATGTAGAATTGAACTTAGATATTTCAGTAGTGTTTGTTGATTGTTATTCTTATAGCATCATTTGTGTAATTTAAATAACATTGATTTTGGAATACTTCACCCCCCAAGAACTACATTTTCGAAGTATGCATTTTGTAGATATTGGATCACACGATGATCTGGATTTTACTTCTGTGGTCTAATACGTAGAATTTTTGTTGATTTAATTTAGTATGCTGTGAGTGTGAAAGATTTGTGAAATAAAGGAAGATGGCCTTTCAACGTATGCTACGTGTTTCATGCATCATTTTTTATGCCTTCAACCTGTTTGATGAAATGACTGTGTGGTGAAGTGTAGTATCTTTTGGTACAGAATTGGGTCAGTCTTATGAAGAGCTTGGTTCTATACATAACCTTCTTGGTAACTCAAATGAATTTACTGATTTTCATTTGATTATAAAGTAGTTCATTCACAAATCATGTAAATTGAAAACCTCATATTAGGTGAAGTGAGCCGATCTTTGTATGCAATTGGAAACGAATTATAAACACTATAATCATGCAATTTATTATGATATGTTTGTGTCTTGAATTTTGCCCAAAAAACTCTTTCAAGCATCTTGGTCAGTTTGACTTGTTGTTGAGTAACAAGAGACTTGTTGTTTAACTTACACTATATGGGTAACTAGGTATTGGTCAAGAAAAATTTAAGGAGAAGTCAAACATGTAAGTAGACTTTTTTTTGAACCAGTTTCATGATCCTTGAATCTGCCCAGTTGTTGAGTGCTTTCATCTGTAATGGTCAGTTTGAAGTATTGCAGAGCTGTCTGTTCATTTGCGTCACCCAAATTCTGATCTTCTTTATCTTTCCTTTTCGTGTTGAACACCAATCTGAGAAGTTCCAAGTTGGAATTGTAAAATAATTTTCCCGATTTTTGAACTTCTTTATTCCTCTTTTTTCCTCTTCCCCCTTTCCTCTACCTGATGATCATGTGCAAAGTGCAAAATTTTGTGCATTCCTTTGCTTTCAGTTTCAGTCACTTGGAGTAAGTGAACTTTGTGGGTATTTAAAATTATGAATTAAGGCATGGCCTAAAATGGGGGCTACATATTTCTTGGTCAATCATGTCTTGGGTGATAATGTAATTTTTATTTAAAAAATTACAAAATAAAAATATTAGATAGAAATTATGTTTTGTAGAAACAAATGAAAATAATATGCTGGTTGAGAATGATGTTTAGTCATATATGTATGATTTTTGTTGGTTCATACAAACAAGATGGCCTTATTGATATTTATTTCTTGCCTGCAATTATTATAGACATAGACGTTTCGGCTTGACTCCTACGAAAACGAAGCCCAACTTGTATGGAAAAACAATAGTACATGGCATCCGGAAAATGTACTAAATCTTAGTAAAATATTTCTTCTTTAACCAAGCCGGTCTAGGAGGTTTGATTTTACTTGGGTTTTCATATTATCCATTTACCTATGTTTGTTGCTGATTTCATTTTAATCTTGTTGTAGTGAATCTTTTTACTTAGGATCATTGCATTTGGGAAAATGTTTAAAGAAACCCAAGTTCAAGAATGGCAAGGGTAAATTTATTTGCTTATAGTTGCCTATGAAATACTAGCTACTTTTTGACACTAGGCTTTATTTCTTTGATAGCTGAGGAATATGTTTGCTTTTTAAAGTAATTTTGTATTCCCTTATGTTGCCATTTGTTCATTCCATTCATTTCTAAGACTCAAACTTTATTTTACACTAATAAATTCTTTTAATTTCAGATCCATCAAACATTGTTTTTATTGAGATTGAAGAATAGTTAAACAGTACAATAACCAAAGTTGAAGGTATGTTTCCATTTTGTCCTTCTTTCCCTATCTTATTTGTTTGTTTCTCAATTTGGCATATGAAACCTAGTTTGCCCATTCCTGAGAGTGATAACAATTTACCTTACTATTTACAAGATTGTCTGATTGATTGATCTTTTTGTTAACTAAATCATAATGAAATTGCACCAACCGAACCGAATACTGTTGTTGAGTAGTTAAATACGTGTTAAGGTAGAATGAGGAAGAAATTCGGCAAACTTATTACCTTCAAACTGAACAGTAGCTTAGTTCATGATAAGTTCAACCAAGAGTGACCATTTATTCTTTTATACTGCATTCTGTTGAAGATGGGAAGTTGGAATATGGAGGGTCTTTTCTGTCTGTAGTCAATTTTTATGTGTGTATATGCATGCATAAACTTATTTATTCATTGTGTAGGCAAGAATCTGCTGGTGCATTGTGGAATCTATCATTTCATGATAGGAATTGCAAAGCAATTCCAGCTGCTGGTGTTGTTGAAGCTTTGGTATGGGCAACCTTGCTATTTTTTTTTCTTCTGATTTATCTTATGGGCAACCATGTTTGTATGCTATTCATGATTTCTGAATGAAAGTATTGTGACAAAATTTAATTGATTAGTGCTACACTTCATTGCTTTCTTTATGGTTAGAACACGAGTGAATTTTACAGACCTTGGTTTTTGCTGCATATTGAGTTCTCGGGAGGGCAATGAGTGTGGGTCATTTATCATTCATTCCTTATGCATGGTTATCTTTTAAGAACAAACATTGAGTTCACCTTGCTGTTATGGTGATTCAATCATCTATCAGTGTCAATAATTGAGTCTTCTTCTTGAGGAATAAATACTTTCTTTGTTTTTGTGTGTTTGAGCCAAACTTGACGCATCTTCTCCTCAAATTCAAAATGGAGTCCCTTCTCTAAACTGAGTAATTGATGTTCAAAATGCATTGTGACTAATTGATGTAGGTCTGGGAGTTATAGAAGGTATTTATTTGTACCAAACACTTATAGGTGTTGCAGTAACACGATGCACTGAGGGTTATTTATTTGGAGAGTATTGTGGGTGAAGAAGCTATTATAATAGAAGTTTGTTGTAGATGACTTCTTCATTTGTGTATATGTTTTGTCAAGATTTTGTATTCGTATAAGTCTTTTGGCTCTACTTATAAAGTTTTTGTTTCTTGAATTTGTAGATACAGAAAATGCAAAGCGATAGACATTGGATGTATAATAAGAACTTACCTGAACGTCGAGGATTGACCAATGAGTTTCGTATTGGATTGGAACAATTTTTGGGTTTCGCTAGTAGTCAAGTTGAGTTCATGGATGGGAATAAGTTAAGGTGTCCATGCAAAAAGTGTGGTAATGGTAAGTTTCATGAGTCTGATAAAGTTAGGGAACATCTTTGTAGATTTGGTTTTACTCCGAATTACTATAATTGGACTTGTCACGGTGAACCGTTTATAGCTGAGGAAGAGAATCGAGGAAGTAGACAATTTTCAAATAGAGGAGATTTTAATTACGACCAATTAAACCCATATCAAAGAATGGTGATTGATGCAACTGGTGAACCGTTTTTTAATTCCCAATCTAACCATGCAAGTACTAGTCTTGGTCCAATATTTCAACAAGAGTATACTAGTAATACATTACCATTGGAGGAGGTATATGGAACAGGTGTTGATGGAAATGCAAATAATGACACATTTATGTCCAATCGGTTTCGGGAAGTTTTGGAAGTTGCGGATGAACCTTTGTGGGCAGGTTGTGATAGTCATACAAAGTTATCAGTGACGGCAAGACTATTAAATATCAAGACAGAGTATAATGTGTCTGAGAATTGTTTTAATGATTTTATTCAAGTCATTCGAGAAATATTACCTCGTGATCACATCATGCCAACCGATTTATATGATCTGAAAAAGTTAGTCAAAGACTTGGGTCTTCAAGTGGTAAGGATTGATGTATGTAGTCGGGGTTGCATGTTATTTTGGAGGAATGACGAAAATGCAAAATTTTGTAAATTTAGTAACGAATGTAGGTACAAGAGTAGTAGGAGGACAGGTCGTATCAAGTGTAAACCAAAGAAGCAAATGTTTTACTTGCCCTTAACCCCTCGATTGCAAAGGCTTTATGCATCTAAGGCCACGGCTGAACACATGACTTGGCATGCAAACCATGAAACAAATGAGGGTCTAATGTGTCATCCTTCAGATGCTGAGGGATGGAAACATTTTGACAGAACATTTCCTGAGTTTGCAAAAGAGACTCGAAACATAAGATTGGGTCCTTGTGCTGATGGATTTGCTCCTTTTGGCAAATCAGGAAAAGCTTATTCATGTTGGCCAGTTATCTTAACTCCATACAATCTTCCCCCCGGTATGTGTATGAAGACACCATATATGTTTCTTACATTGATCGTGCCTGGACCGCAAAATCCAAAGAAGTTAATAGATTTTTATATGCAGCCATTGATTGCGGAGTTAAAACAACTATGGGATGAAAGTGTTCCTACATATGATGTCCATACTGATGAGAGGTTTCTAATGAAGGCTACTCTTCTTTGGACGATAAATGACTTTCCAGCTTATGGAATGCTATCTGGATGGAGTACAGCTGAGATCTTAGGATGTCCAATATGTATGGAGAGATCAAAATCATTCAGATTAAAATACGATAAGAAGGCCAGCTATTTTGATTGTCACAAACAATTTTTACCGCTAAATCATTCATTTAGAAGGAATAAGGTTGAGTTCATTAAAAATAGGATTGAAATAGCACATCCACCCTTGAGATCGACCGGTGATCAAATTTGGGAGCGAGTGCATAACTTTCCATCTATTGTGGAAGACCCTCATGGTACGACTGTTGGATATGGAAGTACGCATAAATGGACGAAACGAAGTATATTTTGGGAATTACCATATTGGAAGACACATCTTGTTCGTCATAATCTCGATGTAATGCATGTTGAAAAAATGTTTTTGATAATGTCATAAATACTGTAATGGATGTTCCTGCAAAAACAAAGACAACTTGAGTGCAAGAAAAGATATGAGAATTATTTGTGATCGGCCTGCACTAGATGTGGATGCTAGCAGTAAGGGACCAAAGCCAAAGGCAATTTATACATTAAATAAGGATCAGAAACGGATTGTTTGTGAATGGTTAAAGTCGGTGCAGCTTCCTGATGGATATGCTTCAAATCTTGGGAGATGCGTTGATTTGAAAGAATGCAAGTTTACAGGTTTCAAAAGTCATGATTGTCACATCTTTATGGAAAGACTAATTCCTATTACGTTAAAGGAACTTCTACCAAATTTTGTATGGGGTGTCATTACAGAGTTGAGCATTTTTTTCCATGACATTTGCTCAGCAGTGTTGAACGTATCACACATGGAGAAATTAGAGAGAGATATCCCGATCATTCTTGGTAATTTAGAAAGGATATTTCCTCCATCGTTCTTTGATTCTATGGAACATCTCTTAGTTCACTTGCCATATGAGGCCAAAGTTACAGGTCCTGTTCAATTTCGATGGATGTATCCTTTTGAGAGGTGAAATATTTATATTATTTGTTTGAAAATATAACTTTTTAATAGCTTTATTTAAATAATCTCTTTCTTCTTGTTATTATTAGATTTTTATATCATTTTAAGAAAAAAGTGAAAAATAAGGCATGGGTCGAAGCATCTATTGTTAATGCATATATTGTGGAGGAAGTCACGACGTTTGTATCGTACTATTTTGAGCCTCACGTACAATGCAAGAGACGAAGAGCAGGAAGAAATGATGAGGGCCCTATTGATCCAAATTCAAAACCTTTTTCTATTTTCAACTATCTTGGTAGACCTAATGGGACATGTAACGGAAGATATTTAACTGGTCATGAATTGCGAGCAGCCCATACCTATGTTTTATTGAATTGTCCAGAAGTCGAACCATACTTTGAGTAAGTATACATTTATGAACATTAAACATTTTGTGTGGTTCTGACATTTATGCAAATTATAAGTGGTATTTGATTATAGGATTTTTCAAAATTCCTTCTCCGAACTGCTTGACAATGAGTTTGACTATTTGTGCGATGAGGAATTTGCAGTATGGTTCAAAACATATGTAAGTTACGTAAGTATGTACCAAGTTCCTATCGTATTTTGTTTAATAATCATTACTTAACTAACATATCCAAACTTGGTTACTTTCCTTTAGATTCACAGCAATGATGATCAAATGGAGCAAGGATTGCTATATCATTTGTCATGGGGTCCAAATTCATTTGTACGAACTTGGCCAGCATATTTTATAAATGGATTTAATTTTCACACCCAAGAATATGGAATCGGAAAAGCCACAATGAATAGTGGAGTATGTATTCGATCATCCAATGATCGAAGTGCAGTTGGTGATTTTTATGGTTTATTGGATGAAATCATAGAGATAGAGTATCCTGGAGCAGAATTGCGAATCGTGTTATTTAAGTGCAGTTCGTTTGACCCCGTCAAAGGCATGAAAGTGCATCCGAAGTTTAATTTTGTTGAAATAAATCATAAAAGAAAATATAAGAAATATGAACCTTTCATATTGGCACAACAAGCAATTCAAGTATATTATGCATCGTATCCTAGTTTGAAACGTGACAAAAATGATTGGTAGGCTGTATGCAAAACAAAAGCACGCAAAAAAATTGAGGAGCATTGGGTTGATATAGCATATCAACAAGAAGAAGTTACAAACACGATTCAATCTGTGGAATATAATATTCCAACTTTACGTGATCCATCTGGAGCAATAATAGATGTGGATCCAAATGATATCTATAGGAATGACGATGAAGAAGCAGATTTCCAATCAGAGAATGAGGAAGAGGATGAGGATGACATAGACGATGAGACTGATGATGGAGATGGAAATGAATCTAACAGTGGAGATGACAATGAAGATTTTGGATTTTAATGCTACGTAAGTTTACTTTTACTGCATGATTATGGACTTGATGCACTGCATAAAATGATATTAGAGGAAATTGAAATTAATTTTTAGAGATTGTGCAGCCTATAGTCCTTTAAAGTTTGTTCTATGTTGGACAGGTATCCACTTGAGTCATTTTTTCTTTGAAATTACTTAATTTGTAGTTGCGGATTCCATTGAGGTACATTGCATAGAAATCTTTATTCTTTATGTTGCTGTAATTTGTTTTTGATAGATACATTTTTTATTTATTTTTTACATAAAATGTGGGTTGTGCTTTGACCATATGTTGGTACGATACTGCTTTAGTTTCATGAAGTTCTAGGAGCCATCATGATAATCATATTTTTTCCGAAGCTAAGAGTTGGGATTCATGTAAATCCTTGATAGATTGAATGTAAGGGCTTTTGTATTTTGCAATGTCCCTGGAAATCTGCTGGATCCTGGATTGTGGTGGATGCTACATCAGTATGTAGAAATTATATCTAAAGCTTGCAATAGGTTGGGGGACTGGCTCTGTGAAATCATGATAAAATTACGACTTTCCCATGCCTTTCCTCAATTGCCTTTCCTTTTTACTTGATTATTTATCTCAAACTCATCTGTTTGATTTCTTTGTCCAGAAAAAGGAAAACAGCAAGAGAAGGAAAGAAGATCATAATCTGCCAAGGAAAAGTAAAGAGAAAAAGGTTTGTTGACCTGCAATGTCTTTGAAATTTTTGCATTACTTTGGCATCTTTTTCTAAACTAGCAGCTATAAAGATGATGCTCTTGTTATATACGATTCTGTTTTTCTTGTTTCAAATGCATAATTGGACAAATATTTCATTCATTCCCATGCCAATAACTTCTATGGATTTATTATATGAATTTTCTTAGTTTAAGAATAGGCAGTTTGGGTTGTACTTGAGCTAAAAAATACCTTATTGTACCTTGTAGAGATATAGAATAATAGACACCATTTTACTTTCTCATGCATCACCTTTAATAAATCACCACCAAAATCACATGTAACAGAGGCAGAAGTTAGATCATTTTATGTCAGGGTATGTTCAACTCTGTCAGATAGATGCAAAGTTAGAGATATATGGCCTGAAATCATGCACCTGCACTTAGAAAAATAGTCTTTCTTATAAACCAATTTCAGATACATGAAGAAGCCACACATACAGAGAGATAGCATACAAAAGATCAATAAATAAAAGAACACAAGCACACAAACACAATTCACGAGTACAAATAATCAGGTCCTGTGCAGATGAAGTAGTACTGCACCATGTAGGCATTTCACAGAAGGAATGTTATGGTTTCTTTTTAAATTGTAGAGAAACCGTGTTTTTATTTTTTTATTTTTTCCTTCTATTCTATTGGGCATGTTTAACAGATAAACCAAAAGTGTTGGGTTCCTTTCTAGGTAAAACATTGCAGTCTTCTATAGCTGCTTTCCAAGTAAAACATTGCAGTCTTGGGGTCCTTTCCAGGTATAACATTGTACTCTTGCCGAAACTGTTTGCTACTAAATTAGAAGGTTATGGTTTCTACATCCAGTATGATGATTATAATAATTCCTCATAAAGTATAGGCATCCTTAACAGCTTCTATTCTAAAGTTAGAGTCATCTTCTTTGATGCCTTAAGCCACAAGTTAATTTTTAGTTTCAATATGCTTCTTTTAATATTTTGACATGGGAAATCTTGTTGCAGTTGTAGAACTTGAACTTGATAGGATTATTTCAATAGTTTAACACATTTGCTGATTGTTTGCTAGCCACTTTTGGGAATATTTTTTGCTCCCTCCAAAAGGGTATACTAAAGCATTAACGCTGTCCTCAAAATGGCAAATGAGGCACAATTAGTTGGCTGATTTTAATCACAACACATTGTGAATAAGAGACTTTCACAGTCCACATATGGGTTTAATTTTCTGCATTCCGAAAAGAGACAAATACTGGCTTGCTCTATTTTATTAGGCCTAACCTTATGTTAATACTTCACCTGAAATTCTTATTTAGTTGCAATACTATAATGGGTAGCTTGGATATTCAGGTTGAGGCTGAGAGGCTTTATCTAGAGAGGAGTAGCATATTTCAACCCGAAACTCTGTCAGCTACAAAAGTTTAAACATGGTAAGCTTCGTGACGCACATTCTTATGAATTCCTAAAACATGTAATTGTTGATTTTCTTATTTATCTAACATTTCTAATTTTCAGTATAAATGTGGAGGACACACTCGACATTCACAAGGACGACCTACCACTTCCCCTTCCCCTTCCCCTTCCCCTTCCCCTTTGCCGTCCCCATCCCCCTCTACTTCTGAATATGTTGCAGCCCCATCTTCTTCAATTGCACCTTCAATGCAACATTCAAATAATGCGCAAGATATATGCATAGAAGATACACGACATATCATAACCGCATGTGGAGATTCGTTAGTAATTTATTTTATAATTTTATTTAATGTTTGTTATTTAATATATATATATATATATATATATATATGGTTCTTTTAATTATATTTGTTATTTACCATTGCTGTTTCTTCTTATCTAGGTTCTCAAATTCAGTATATGTGATTCGTATTCTCAATAAAATTGTAAATAATCATTGAGGAGGGACATTGATCACTTACACAAGCACTCCGAATGAAACAAAGGAGTTATGGTGGGGAGAGTTTAAGGTAAGTTTAGAACACCAAATTGATACATAAATTAAAGTTTACGTCTTAATAACGTTAAATATACATTCTCGGAGGACAATGAAATGAGACGAATTTTCAACAAGAAAGTTGGTGATCACATTCGCAATGTGATTAATAAAGTGAAAACAAGTCGGACAAATCCACATTGTATCACGGACGAAAATTGGATGAGAATGCTAGCTATTTGGGAGTCTGAGGATAGTGTAAAGAAAAGTGAGCAGAACAAGAGAAATAGATCATGTAATTCTGGCCATGAGTCTGCCACTTATGCAGGGGGTCGATGAATATCGATGAGCATCGAAAACGACTAGTAAGTCAATGAAAAAACCTACATTTCTTTAAATCATTTAAATTATATTCTTACTTTTTCATTAATGGAAACAAGGAGTGATTTTTATTTTTATAAAATTTCTTTAAATAGGCTAAAGAAAGGGGTTCTGAGCCTTCATATATGGATACTTTTGAGCGCACATTTCAGAAGAATGACAAGACCTGGAGTGGGGAGAGAGCAAAAGCTATATCTATATGTAATTGACCAATTTCGTAGTTTAGTGTTTTATATATATTGAATTAGAATTTTGACAACTCCTCATTCACAGATTCATAACTTGCATTGTGCTCATTAGATAATTTGATGGCTCTTATTTTTTCGATACACTTATCAAATCTCCCTAATGATAATGCTATTTTGCTCCCTCTAGGCTGACCTAGACTTCAAGAAAAAAGTAATCTATGTTGGAAAAAAAATATTGCGGAATAATCTATGTTTAAAAGCCAAAAAAAAAAGGTTGAAAAATATAATTAACAAGAAGGATTGAAGCAATAACATAGTTTACTGGAATTTGGTGATGAGTGCACTATGTTTCTAGGGTAAAAACTCTGTGAACTGTTATATAAATACAATAATTTTGGTTAATAAAATTTCATTTTTTTACTCTACATTTACTTGTTTTATTTATTTGCAATTATCCATGATGAGAAATGCATTATTAAACTACCTTTTTGGAGAAAAATGCCCATGACTGGCATTTGACTGTTTGGAGAAATGCATTATTAACTACCTCTGACTTTTTGTCATTGATAACCTAGTATTTTGTTGATATTTTTGTTTCCTGGTATAAGGTTCTCTTTGATTTTTACATTTGTGCACTTATGCTTCAATTGTGCTTTGGCTTATAGGGATTGCCATAGCTTAAATGATCAGTTAAATTTTCCAATTGCATTACATTTTATCTTGGTAGTAGTTTACTGTTTACATATTTGTTCTTCCAGGAGGAGGATTGATTGTTTTCTTTTGCATAGCATTTTGTAGTATGAGTTTATTTTGAATCACTACATGCTAAATTCTTATGAATCTTTTGTCGTTTGATGGTTTGACTTAGAGGTTGTACATCTATACATTAAAACTTAAGAAAAGCCTCCAGATCTTACACTTCACATAATGTCAGATGCTTCAATTAGTGTTGTCTTGTTTTTTTTATTCTTCTGAACACTATATACCTTTAGGACATTCCTTAGACCATTAAGAGATACTTCCCATGATTATTAAAATAAATTTGCAAATTGTGTTATTTTGGACACATATAATGGTCTTCTGTTAAGGAGCAATCTTATACTGCCTGACTAATATTCTGGCCATGAAAATGAAAATTGCCATTTTTGATCTCTTATTATTGGTACATAATTTTGTCTTATTTATATTTTGATCAACTTGTCATTCTTTATTCTTATTAGTTTATTTGACTTTTCTTTTGATTTCCGTCATAAAAATGCAGGAAAAATATAATGAACTACTATTGGCTCATTCGAGTGGTGAAAATGATGGTGCATCATCTGAGCAATCTGTTGATAATATGGCAGTGTGGTTAGAGGCATCTGGTGGGGTAAAGAAAGGAAGAATATTTGGGATGGGATCCTTAAGCACAGTGTACACACCTAGCCCTTCATGCTCCACTGCGGCCATTTCAATGAAACAAGTCCAACTAGATGAACAAGTGCATGGTCTCCAAGAGAAACTTGCAAAGAAAGATGAACAAATGAGTGCAATGCAACAATCGCTTGAGCATACGCAACAAACGCTTGAGGTAATGTAACGACTAATGTTACAGCACTTCAAGTTGGATGTAAGTCAATTTATCCCCTCGCAGAGTCAGGTTCCACCTTCTATGCCTCCTACTGATGACCCCGATACTGAAGAACAACATGATGATTGATGGGTCATTTATTTCAAATTTCAACCAAGTTGGTCATATAGTAGTAGGTCTCATCCTCCTACCTAAATCGAACCACATCATCAACAATGAAATGCTCGAATCTCAGCCGTTGGTTCTCATTCAACTCAGCTTCGGCTCAGGTCAACCTCAGCCCCACGAACAAACTGCCTTTGTCTATAAATTCGGGCAGCCCACCCCAACGAAAAATAAAAAGACTCAGTCCAACTGTAGACTCGAGTCAGAAGGGAAAGACTTCCACTATCAGCAGTAAACCGACCGTACGCCTCACCTCTCTTGCCTTCTTTGTACGCGTTGTACTATACAAGATGGTCTCTTATTTCTATGATTTATTTTCTTCGAATTTAATGTCTTATGCTATCTGTTTAGAACTGGAATGTTTTCCTAGGAGGTTTGAGGGTATAAACCTCTTCCTCTGTTTTTGTCTTTCAAGGGTTCATTAGATTAGCTTTAAATACCATACCTGGTACGTCTCTATCTCCAACTCATGGCTCTAGATTTTGCTACTGAACTTACATAATCTGTTAACATAATTATTAATATTGGAAATGGCCCCCCTTTTGACAATACTTATGCCTATGCTTTGATCAAATTGAAGTGGCCGTGTATGAAATTGTTTATTAGGAACAAGTGCAAGTATTTGGTTATTGCTTCAGGAGTAAAATGTTGAAGAATGAAAACTTATAACTTAATCATGAAATTAAATCTGAATAGTCCCAATCCCAAACCCATCCTCTTTGTAAATGTATTCAAGGTTAAGATTTCAAATTCTAGTGTTTGAAGGATTATGGGAGGGTTCATTTCCTTGTAAGAACGGAATTAAAGAAGAAAACTTTAAAGCTTCTCTATGTGCATTTATGAGGATTTTTCTTTGTGTGCCCATGCTTAATTACACATGCATCAGATCCCCATGGTAGAAATTTTTCCTTGCAAGTTGCTTTGGGATCAATATTTTAGATTCTCCAAACTACAATTTCTTTCAACAATTTTCAGCAGTTAACTATCCCAGTTTTGATTTATAGAGTTAATCAAGTTGATGCAGTAAGATTGGATATTGAGGTGTTGGCAATGCTGAAAGAATAGTTGGTAAAAGTGTTCAATTTAATGAAGGTATCTGTCATGACTATTTTTTCCTTCTCTGATTAACTTTGTTCTTTTCCTTTTCTAATTGGAGAAGAAGGGGGATTATTTGAATCACTGATATATTGTTTTGTCACCACAAACCCCCAAAGGGTTAGGTTCAAAATCTCTACTTTGACTTGTTTTTTATTTTTCACTTGTTGGGTTGGCTTATTTCATTATCTTGTTACTCTCCTTTTATGAGTAATCTGGCTCCTTTTTTCTGGCATTTTACTTTTCTTCATCTTCTTTTATTGGGATTGGCCTGGATTATTATTTCAATGTGAAGCTGAACTGGATGCTTTTCTTGTGTTTCTCATTTGGCGCTTCTCTATTTGCGTTGATAAGCCTACTCCAAGAAATGCTATGATGAACTTAAGGTATAGAGATGAGTAATTGAAGTATGGGGAAAAGGTAAAATACTCCTGTTACAATGTTCTTGTTCTTCTACTCAATAATGTTGATCCATTCAACATTATAAGACCACCTTGAAATCTGATTCTCCGGAGTTGCCCACGATAGGAATTCATTACAAGGCATCTTCATCGCTATTGAGGAATAAGCATGTTCCTTTAAGATGTTCTTTATTCTAGAGGATCCGATGAGGTTCGTCTGACTTTTCACAACAAGAGATTCATTCGCCACTAAATGCTTGTATAATAAAGTGTTTACCTTTGCTTGTGCTGTGCAGCTCTGCAGCAATGGATACCTTCCTCTTCACCTCTGAGTATGTTAACGAGGGTCACCCGGACAAGCTATGCAACCAGATTTCAGATGTTTGTTTGTTCGATATTATTCACATATTGTTCTTGGATAGATATTGGACGATATTTATTTTGTTATTATTATCTTTGATGTTGGACATTAGACTATTTAGATTTGTTTCACTTTCATTTTATTCACATTTTGTTCGATGCACAAACTCTTATTCGATGGATGTTTGTTGGATTGAAATATTTGTAAATTTATTATATAGAAGTTCGTTGGCCGAACATTGATGGATTTTTGGTTCCATTGCATATGAATGGAATATTTGGTTGCATATGACTAATATTGGATTGGATAGTGATTGATGGATTTTTTTTTGTTCAATTGGATATTTGAATGTTGGTTGCACAGGGTTTTTTTTCCTAAACAGGGATATTTCAATGTTGGATATTTAAATTTTATTGCACAGATTCAATTGGATTGAATATCTGAATGTTGGTTGCACAGGGTTTGTTCAATTGGACATTAAAACAAACAGAATTTTTTTTTTTAAATTTTACAGATTCGTCGCAAAGTCCGTCGCCAAAGGATTTTCAAATTCGTCATCAAGTTAGCCACGAATAAGTATTTCCATCGCCAAATATTGACCGAGGTTAGCGACGGAGACGACTATTCATCGCTGAGTTTCGCCACGGATAAGACTGTCCGTCGCTAACTTTTGCGACGGATCAAGGCATTCGTCGCTGAGCTTTGCGACGGATACCGATATCCGTCGCAAAATTTAGTGACAGATATATGTGTCCGTCGCTCAATTCAGCGACGGATATAAATGTCCGTCGCTAAATTCAGCGACGGATAACCCCGTCCGTCGTAGACTTTAGCGATGGACTCGGTTGTCTGTCGCTAACGTTAGCGAGGCAATTATACTCCGTCACAAAATCCGTCGCTAATTTAGCCACGAAATCTTGGGACGAAGTATTTTTCGTTGCTAATTTGGCGACGAATATCATATTTCCATTGCTAAACTTTTGCGACGTCGTATTAGAGATGAAAAAATGTCGTCGCTAAATCCGTCACTAAGATTTCCGTGTTTTTTTGTAGTGAGAATGCTTAATATTAAAAAATTATTTAGATCTTTAATAGAATAGAGACACGATGTAGTTCGGCGAAACACAGAACGACCCTCTGGTTCTGCACCACCCTCTCATTCTGTGACTCGCAGAACCACTTTATTATTCTACGAGCCAAAGATCCATGTGATTCTGCCTATAGAAGACTGAAACAAATTAAAAAAAAATAATATAAACATGTTTTAGCATAACATTATACAAGTATTTTTTCAGATTTTAATATTATATATTTAATGTTAAATTTAAATATTGAGACTTCATTTTAAAAATTTTATATTTCTTTTATGAAAGTAATCGAGACAACCTGAATTTAAATCCGAACATGTTTAAATAAGTAGCCTAAATCTAAATATATTTAAATATAACATACATTCATTCCCATTTTCACGTATTTTCTATTTTAATATAATATATTCAATATTAAATACTATTCTAACTATTTAGATTAAATATCTAAATATTCTTTGTTCTCATACCCAACCATCTCTCACAACTCTAAAAGATTTTGAAAAAAGAATATTATATTTATTTTTCACAAACAAATCCAATATAAAATTTTTTAAATCATTTACATAAAAACAACGCCCAAAAAAAAATTCTCATGCTTTCAAAATAGAATCTTCCAATATTAAAAGAGTTGGTTGAATTAAAAAATAAAATATTTAATGTTCGATAATTATTATAGTCAATGAAATTTATAATTTAGTCAATTATTTAGATTGCTTAATATTAAAAAATTATTTAAATCCTTGGTAGAACAAAGAAACGATGTCGTTTGGCAAAACACAAAGCTACCATGTCGTTTTGCCTTTTGCCACCCGCAAAACCTCGTTCTGCTAATTGCAGAACCGCATTGTGGTTGTGCAAACCACAGAACCACTTTATTGTTCTGTGACCCGTAGAACCACATGGTTCTACGTGCATAACGACTAAAGAAAATTTTTAAAAATATATATATAAACACATTTAGGCATAACATCGTATAAGTATTTTTTTGGATTTTAATATTACATATTTAGTATTAAATTAAAATATTAAGATTTTGTTTTAAAAAATTATATTTCTTTAAGAAAACTAACCAAGACAATCTACATTAAAATCAAACGTATTTAAATAAGTAGCTTAAATCTAAATATACTTAAATATAACATACATTCTTTCCCATTTTCATATCTTTTCTATTTAATATAATAATTCAATCTTAAATACAATTCTCACTATTTAAATTAAATATCTGAACATTGTTATTCTTACACAATTCTAGATTAAATAAAAACAGTTATATCTCAACTTAAATTACTTTAAATATTAAATCATAGTTTAGTTTTAGTTTATTATTTAATATTATCGTATTTGTCACAATTTAGATTTCTGTTCAGATCTCAAATATCTAAATATGGATATTCAATATACCACAATTGAATTCATTTTTGATGTTATCAAAATATATTAATAGTTTAGTCATTTACTTGATTATGTTTTTTCATAACACCTACATCTTTCTCACAACTCTAAACAATTTTAAAAAAAGAATATATTTATTTTACACAAATAGATCCGATATAAGATTTTTTAAATCATTAACATGTGATTTCCATACCAACCCTAAACAAAGTAACACAAAAAAAACCCATGCCTCGTCAACCAAGGTACACTACTCTGTCCAATTTAAAAGAACAAAGCCGTGATATCGTTTGGAGAAACACAGAACTACCCTATGATTCTGCCACCCGCAGAACCATATTGTCGTTCTGCTAATTGTAGAACAATAAAGCGTAGAACCACTTTATTGTTCTCCAAACTGCAGAACCACATGGTTCCACGTGCACAATGACTAAAAAAAATTTTAAAAATAATAAAAACATCTTTTTGGCATAACATTATACAAGCATTTTTTCGAATTTTCATATTATATATTTAATATTAAATTAAAATATTGAGATTTCATTTAAAAAAATTTATATTGCTTTTGCGAAACTAATCGAGACAACCTAAACTTAAATCGAAACACGTTTAAATAAGCAGCCTAAATCTAAATATATTTAAATATAACATACATTCTTTCCCGTTTTAGCGTATTTTCTATTTTAATATAATATATTCAATATTAAATACAATTCTAACTATTTAGATTAAATATCTAAATATTTTTATTTTTATACAATTCTACATGAAATTAAAACAGTTAAACTCAAATGAAATTGCATTAAATATTAAATCATGATTTAGTTTCAGTTTATTATTTAATATTATCACATTTAATTACGCTTTAGTTTTCTATTGAAATCTCAAATATCTAAATATGGATATTCAAATGTACCATAATTCAATTTATTTTTAATGTTATCAAAATACTTTAACAGTTGAATTATGTACCGAATTATATTTTTTGATGATACCCAACCATCTCTCACAAGTCTAAAAAATTTTGAAAAAACAATATTACATTCATCCTACACAAACAAATTCAATATAAAATTTTTTAAATCATTTACATAAAAACAACGCCACAAAAAAAATCATCCCGCTTTCAAAATAGAATATTGCAACATTAAAAGATTTGGTTGAATTAAAAAATAAGATATTTGATGTTTGATGATTATTATGATCAATGAAATTTGCAATTTAATCAATTATTTAGACTACTTAATATTAAAAAATTATTTAAATCTTTAGTAGAACAAGGTAACAATGTCATTCGACCAAACACAGAACCACATGTGGTTCGGTCACCCGCAGAACCATGTTGATGTTCTGCTAATCGCAAAACCACGTTGTGGTTCTCCAAATCACAGAACAACATTGTGGTTCTGCCAATTGCAGAACCACATGCAAAGCGCAGAACCACTTTATTATTCTGCCGCCCGCACAAACGCATGGTTCTTCATGAACGACCAAAACAATTTTTTTTTAAAAATATAAACATGTTTAAACATAACATTACATAAGTATTTTTTAGGGTTTTAATATTACATATTTAGTATTAAATTAAAATATTGAGTTTTCATTTTTAAAAAATTATGTTTCTTTTAGAAAACTAACCAAGACAATCTACATTAAAAATAAACAGCTTAAATCTAAATATATTTAAATATAATATACATTCTTTCCTATTTTCACATATTTTCTATTTTAATATAATAATTCAATCTTAAATATAATTCTGACTATTTAAATTAAATATCTGAATATTTATATTCTTATACAATTCTAAATTAAATAAAAATAGTTATACCTCAACTTAAATTATTTTAAATATTAAATCATAATTTAGTTTTAGTTTATTATTTAATATTATCACGTTTGAAAAAACAATATATTTATTTTACACAAACAAATCCGACATAAAATTTTTCAAATTGTTAACATATAAAAACAAAGCAACACACAAAAAAAAAAAAAAAAACCCATACCTCATCAACCAGGGTACGCTGCTTCGTCCAATTTAGAAGAACAAAGTCATGATATCATTCGGCGAAACATAGAACCACCCTATGGTTCTGCCACCCGTAGAACCATATTGTCTTTCTACTAATTGCAAAACCACAAAACGCAGAACCACTTTATTGTTCTCCAAACCGCAGAACCACATGATTTCGTGTGCAGAACTACTAAAAAAATCTCAAAAATAATATAAACATCTTTTTGGCATAACATTATACAAGTATTTTTTCGGATTTTCATATTATATATTTAATATTAAATTAAAATATTGAGATTTCATTTAAAAATATTTGTATTTCTTTTACGAAACAACCTAAATTTATATTGAAACGCGTTTCAAAAGGTAGCCTAAATCTAAATGTATTTAAATATAACATATATTCTTTCCCATTTTTGCATATTTTCTATTTTAATATAATATAATCGATATTAAATACAATCCTAACTATTTAGATTAAATATCTAAATATTTTTATTTTTATACAATTCTACATTAAATAAAAACAGTTAAACTCAAATTAAATTGCATTATATATTACTTGATGATTTAGTTTTAGTTTATTATTTAATATTATCACATTTAATTATGCTTTAGTTTTCTATTCAAATCTCAAATATCTAAATATGGATATTCAAATGTACCACAGTTCAATTTATTTTTAATATTATCAAAATATTTTAACAGTTTAATTATTTACCGAATTATATTTTTTGATGATACCCAACCATCTCTCATAACTCTAAAACATTTTGAAAAAACAATATTATATTCATTTTACACAAACAAATCCAATATAAAATTTTTTAAATCATTTACATAAAAACAACGTCAAAAAAAATCATCATGCTTTCAAAATAGAATCTTGCAATATTAAAAGAATTTGTTGAATTAAAAAATAACATATTTGATGTTTGATAATTATTATAATTAATCAAATTTATAGTTTAGTCAGTTATTTAGATTACGTAATATTAAAAAATTATTTAAATCTTTCGTAAAACAAGGCAACGATGTCATTCGGTGAAACACAGAACCACCCTGTGATTCTGCCACCCGCAGAACTGGTTCTACGATTAGTAGAACCACGTGTAAACCACAAAATCACTTTATTATTCTGTGACCGGCAAAACCGTATGGTTCTGCTCGTAGAATGACCAGAAAAAATTTTTTTAAAAAAAAATATAAACATGTTTAGGTATAACATTATATAAGTATTTTTTAGGGTTTTAATATTACATATTTAGTATTAAATTAAAATATTGAGATTTCGTTTTAAAAAAATCATATTTATCTTAGAAAACGAACCAAGACAATCTAGATTTGAATTGAAACATATCTAAATAAACAACTTAAATCTAAATATATTTAAATATAACATACATTCTTTCCCATTTTCACGTATTTTCCATTTTAATATAATATATTCGGTCTTAAATACAATTCTGACTATTTAAATTAAATATCTAAACATTTTTACTCTTATACAATTCTAGATTAAATAAAATCACTTAAACCTCAAATTAAATTACTTTAAATATTAAATCATAGTTTAGTTTTAGTTTATTATTTAATATTATCACATTTGATCGTAATTTAGATTTCTATTCAAATCTCAAATATCAAACTATGGATATTCAAATATACCACAGTTGAATTCATTTTTAAAGTTTTCAAAATATATTAGTTAAATTATTTACTGAATTATGTTTTTTCATAATACCTACATCTTTCTCACAGCTCTAAAAAATTTTGAAAAAAGAATATATTTATTTTACTCAAAAAAAATCGATATAAAATTTTTTGAATTGTTAGCATATAATTTTAATACCAACCCTAGACAAAGTAAAGGAAAAAAAAAACCCATACCTCGTTAGCCAGGGTACACTGCTCCTTCCAATTTAGAACGACAAAGCCATGATGTCGTTCCCCGAAACACAGAACCACCCTATGGTTCTGCCACCCACAGAACCATGTTCTCGTTCTATTAATTGCAAAACCACAAAGCGCAGAACCACTTTATTGTTCTGGAAACCACAGAACCGCGTGGTTCAATGTGTAGAGCGACTAAAAAATTTTTTAAAATAATATAAAAATGTTTTGGGATAACATTATAGAAGTATTTTTTCGGATTTTAATATTATATATTTCATATTAAATTTAAATATTGAGATTTCTTTTTTAAAAAATTATATTTGTTTTACACAACTAATCAAGACAATCTATATTTAAATCCAAACATATTTAAATAAAAAGCTTAAATCTAAATATATTTAAATATAACACACATTCTTTCCCATTTTCACGTATTTTCTATTTTAATATAATATATTCGGTCTTAAATACAATTCTCACTTTTTAAATTAAATGTCTCAATTAACATATAATTTTTTTATATATATAACACGTATAGAATGCGCACTGCATTTGGACACAAGCTACATTTTCTTACACTCTGATTTAAAATTTCTGTCATTCAATACCATCCAATAGAGTACTTAATCTATTCTATTAAACATCTAACAGAACTCCAAACTCGGAGACACTAGGCTACTTTGCATACGCAAAGCTGCAGAACTACTTTCCAAAGCAGGACTACAAAAACACAACCATAAAAAAAGGGAAACCATAATCATAGAAACAAAACAAAACTACAAAACAGAACTACAAAATGCATAAGTAATGCAAGACTACCTTCCAGGAACACCACAAGGATAAACAGCTGGGAGATAACAAAGAATGAATAACTCTTTGTTTCTCTCTTCACACATTCATCTACTTCGACTATGAGGCACAACTACACACAACTAAGTATACTAAGATAAAAAAAAAAGGACAAAAGATAACTTTGACCTTTAAATTTCACATGTTGAGCATAGAAAACAACCTAACATCCAGTTAACTAATTATGCAATCATTAGTTATTATATTCTTATATCAAATATATCAAATATTATAGGTACCTGAAGCATAGATAAAAAACATCCTAATTCACACATACTATATTCTTATATCAAATATATCATATATTATATTTCAACAATATGTTATTATATATGAACAAAGTACCTAAAGCAAAAGACTCATAACAGCATCATCTCCTTCTTCCAAAGATAATCGGTTCAATACATCACTACAAAAAAACACGGTTTTAGTCATGGATTTTCGTGACGGAAAACATTCGTCGCTATTTTGCGACGAATTTAGCGACAAAACCTTTTTCACCGCTAATTTTCCATGAAATTTGCGATGAAAAGGAAGTCGTGGCTAAATTAGCGATGGAAATACCATTCGTAACTAAATTCATCGCTAATTAGTGACGAAACAATTTTTGAGACTAAATTCGTTGCCAATTGGCGACTAAAAATTTTTCATTGTAAATTTCGTCGCTTAATAGGGAAATTTTGCCACTGATTTCAAATCCGTCGCAAAATTTAATCTTTTTTAAATAGAAATTTATTTTTTTTATTTTTCTTATTATTTTATTAATATGTTATATTTAAGTTAAAAATTAATTTGGCGATGGATTTGTTTTTCCGTCGCTAAATGTAGCGACGAAAATTCCAATCCGTCGCTAACTTTTTTATATATAAATAAATAAAATATAATATTAATATAATATTTCAAAAAAATTTAATTTAGCAACGATATCCTTGGTAAATTAGCGACGGATTAAAATCCGTCACTAAATCAGTGACGGATATCCAAATCAGTCCCTAAATCAGCGACGGATTCCAAATCCGTCGCTGTTTCGGCTATAGATTCCAAATCTGTCGCTGAATTTTTGTAATTAGAATTTTATTTTATTTTTATTTTATTTTATTAATTTATATTAACAAATCATATTATTATTTTATAATATTTTAATTTACATTTTATTTTATTATATTATATTTCATTTTTTTAGAAAAATAATATTATTTAATTCTTAAAAAACCATATATTTTATTTTATTTAAATTATATATTTTTTATTTAATTTATTAATTAAATATTAATCCGTCAGGGCACGAGCTTACGAGGGCGCCGGTGTATGCAAGCACGGGCGCCCGCGCCCTGCGCGCACCGACCTGCGGGCGCCCGCGCATGCCTACCTGGGCGCCCGCGCATGCCTGCCTGGGCGCCTGCGTTAGTGATTTTTTCCTAGCGACGAATTACGTCCATCGCTAACTGGCGATGGATTCACGTCCGTCGCTAACCGGCGATGGATTCGCCCCAGGGGTAATTTGTTTTAATTATTATTTAATATTTTATTTTATTTTGTTTTTTTATTAAATTATATAAAATAATCATATTTAGCGACAAGATTTCGGTGCTAAATTTAGTACAAATTTGAAATTGGTCCTATTAGGGTTAAAATAAAATTTAATTTATTTATTATATCAAATTATATTTTATTTTTATTATATCAATATTATATTTTACTTTTATTATATATAAAATTTAGAAAGGAAAGGTGACTAATTATTTATTATATAAATAATAAATTTTATAATAAAATTTAGAGAGCAAATGTGGTGGTGCCCGGCTTGGCAGCACGGGCGCCCGCGCATATCAAAGTGCACTGCGTGTGCTCCCAGTGCGGGCTGCCGGGCATGCCAGCACCGGTGCCCGCACATAAAGATATGATAAAGATATGATACAATCTACATTTATTTTTATTTATACTTTTAACTAATATATTTTACAATTTTTGTTATTTTCATTAATTTCACTTAATTTAATTAAATTAATTTGTTTGTATTTTTTATTAATTATTTAATTTTTATAGAATTTATATTTATAAATAAATAAATTGAGATAAGTAAAAATTCTACATATTTCATATTAATTTCATTTCTAATTGTGTTTATATTTTTCCTAATTTTTGTATTTTTTATTTCTTTATATTTATAAAGAAATAAAATGAAAGAATTAAAAAATCTATATATTTAATATAAAATAGTAAAATATATATTCTATGGAAAGAAAAGGTGAGAAGTTTTTTAGGGAAAAAGGAAAAAGGAAAAAGAAAAGCAAAAAAAGTTTTCTTAAAAATATAGGACCTGGGCCTCCGGTCCAGTCTGGTTCGGAAGGTGGGCTAGGACGTGCACATGCAAGCCAGACCGAGTGCCATGACTGCGTGAGCGCCCGCGCATACCGCGTCAGGAAGTACTGTGCAAGTGGCCGCATGGTGCAAGTGCAGTATGGCGCTCAGTCATGGCCATTACGAACTCCGCGCATGCCGATAGCATGGGCGCATGCAAGCGCCCGCACGGGAGCCCGGGCTTGCCTATACCAGCGCCCGCGCATACCAAAGCGCACCTTGTGTGCTCATGCAAGCGCCAGCACGGGCGCCCTGGCATGCCAGCATTGGCACCCAAGCATGCCACCGTGCGTTGCATGTGCCCATGCAAGCCCCCGCGCATGCCGTGCTAACGCAGGCGCCATGCCATGGGAGCACGGCGCCCGCGTGCAAGGCAGCGCGCGCTACATGCGCACATGGCAGCGGGGTCCACGTGGGGGCCCAAGCATGGCAGTGGGGCCACCCTTTCATGTTACCGCATGCGGGCCAAGTGAGCATGCAAGAAGCCGCGCGAGGGCGTCGGACCATGCCAGCGCGGGCGCCCACGGATGCCACTGTGCGGGCAAGCTTGGCCGCGCTTGCAAGTCCATGCCCGGGCATCCGGCCATGCCCACGCAGGCGCCAACGAGGCATGTCTCGCTTTTGCAATAATAATTTTTATATTAAAAAATAAATATGTATTTATAAAAATAATTAAATTTATTATTGCTCTAGTTTTTAATATTAGAATTTGGAGCATACAAATAATAATTTAATATTTGTAATTTTAATATTTATGAAGTTATAAATATGTTTATAAATATAATTTGGATTCTTAGTGGAGTTTTAAATTTTAACACATATTATTTTATTTTAGCACATATTTTGAATTTTGAAAGTCAGCACATATTTTAAATTTTTTTATAAAGTTGTAATTTTAGAAATCATAAGTTATTTGAGAGCATGGTAATTTTGTTTTTTGTTTTGAGAAAATATGTTATAGGTGGTGGTGTGTGTAAGTATGCTTGGTAGTGTTGACATGTTAAAGAAAAAATTGTTTATACATAAAATCGTTTATACATACATATTACAATCCATCATCCTCTCAATTTTCCTCTTTCCTTTTCTTTTTCTTTTCTCCTTTGTTTTGTTTGAAACTTTTTTCCTCCATCTTTCATTTTCCTCCTTTTCTTCATCTTCAATATAATATCATCTTCCACTACAAAAAAACACGGTTTTAGCCATGGATTTTCGTGACGAAAAAAATTCATCGCTATTTTGCGATGAATTTAGCGACAAAAACTTTTTCGTCGCTAATTTGCCACAAAATTTGTAACGAAAAAGAAGTCGTGGCTAAATTAGCGACGGACACATCATTCGTAGTAAAATTCGTCGCTAATTAGTGACAGAAAAATTTTCGTGGCTAAATTCGTCGCTAATTAGTGACGAAAAAATTTTCGTGACTAAATTCGTCGCTAATTGGCGACAAAAAATTTTTCGTTGCAAATTTCGTCGCTAAATAGCTTTTTATATATAATTAAATATAATATAATAATAATATAATATTTAAATTAAAAAATTAATTTAACAACCACGAAATATATCAGTTGGTAATTTAATTTAGCGACGGATTTCCAAATCCGTGACTGATTCAGCAACGGATTCCAAATCCATTGCTAAATAATTAGAATTTTATTTTATTTTTATTTTATTTTAATAATTTCAACGACAGATTCCAAATCCGTCGCTGAATTTTATCTTCTTTTAATTACAATTTTATTTTATTTTTATTTTATTTTTATTTTATTTTATTAATTTATATTAACAAATCATATTATTATTTTAAAATATTTTAATTTACATTTTATTTTATTATATTATTTCATTTTTTTAGAAGAATAATATTATTTAATTCTTAAAAAAAACCATATATTTTATTTTATTTAAATTATATATATTTTTTAATTAATTTATTATTTTTTTTCTTTTTTTGATTTAATATTTTTTATTATTGTATAGGTAATTTTATTTTATTTGTATTATTTTATTCAATAATATAAATTTTTTAATTAAATATTAATCGAACCTGCGCAGGCGCCGGCTCATGCATGCACGGGCGCCTGCCTGCTGGGGCGTGCCTAGACGCCCTTCATTGTTTTAATACAAAAAATATAAATTTGTAATTGAAGGGATTCGAACCTTGGATCTCGGATTTAACAGAAGACATATCACTACTGCACCACCACTTAGTGTTATTGTTATGTGATAATATTTTTTTTCTTTCTTCCTCCTCTTTGTTTTCTATTCTCACTTTTTTTTTCCTTATCTCTATTTTTGGGTTTTTTTTTCTTTATACTCTCATTTCTTATATATAATAATTTTGTTATAATATATAATAATTTTATTATAACGAATAAAAATATTTTGTAATTAAATATATAGATTTTTAAAATTATTAATATATTATAATTTATTGATAATTATAATTTTATAATTTTGAGATATTGTAATCCATTTTTAAATTATGGATTAAAAAAATAAAATAAAAATGAAAAAAATAATAAAATAATAATATAAAAGAAAAAAGAAAAAATCAAAATATAATATTAACATATTTTTTAATTAATTTATTATTTTATTTTAAATTAATATTTTATTATTTTTTATTTTATTAAAAATTATCATATTTATTATTTTTAATTAATATTATTTTAGGTGGGTGGTATAAATAAAAAAAGTTATTATATTTATTATTTTAAATTATTATTATATATTATTTTATTATTATTAGAAAAATGTGAATTAAAGATAATAAATAATAAAAAAGAAATTTATATCATAATAATATCTTTGGTTAGGTGGTTTACAGGTTACGTGTGTGCATGCAGCAGTTCGGAGTTCGAACCACGGTGGAGGCAGAAGGCGCGGAATTTTCCAACAATTAAGAGTGCTTGCGCGGGGGTGCTGGCTCGGGCGGGCGGGCAGGTTGTGGTGTTGGCTCGGGTGGGCAAGGGTGGCACGAGTGACACGTGCGACATTTTGACGGAATTTGAAATCAGCGACGGATTTTTTTATTATTATAGATTTTTTGTCCCCTAAATTAGCGACAGATTTTAGCGACAAAAATTATCTGTCGCTAAATTTAGTGACGAATTTTAGATTTTTGTCGCTAAATTTAGCAACAGATTTTTTTATGTCGCTAATTTAGTGACGGATAATTTTTCGTCGTTAAACTTTGTGACGAATTTTAACGACGAAACATTATTTATCGCTAAATTTAGCGACGGATTTCAATTTTCATCGCTAAATTTAGATACGGATTTCTAATTTTCATCGCTAAATTTTTGCAACACGTTATTAGCGACGAAAAAATTTTCGTTGCTAAATCCGTCGCTAATGTTTTTAGCGACGAATTTTTTTAAAATTTTTGTCGCTAAATTTGTGGCTAAAAGACTGTTTTTTGGTAGTGTTCAATATAATATCATCCACAAATAAAAGTTTGAGAAAATAAATTTTTCTCAAAAAAGGTCCTAAAAAATAAAATAAAACCCTAACTAATAAAATAAAACCACTGTTTAAAAATTACAGGATAAAAAAAACCTATTAACAAGACTATATTAAAATAAAATAAAAGATAAGACATACAAATATCCACTTTCTTTTGGGCTTGCTTTCGGCCCCACTTTCTTTTGGGCTTTCGGCCCCACTTTCTTTTGTGCTTGCTTTCAGTTGCACCCAGACAACTAAATGTAAGTATAATAAGAATAATAAGTAGATGAAAAACATTATTATTAAAGAATTAAAGAATGATATTTGAGTACGAATGATCATGATCATGATGAGAAGTGAGGATGGTTTAGATAATCACTTTCAATGGCATCAGTGAGCATATATAACATTCCAAACAATTAATAATTAGTAATTGTGTAATATAAAAAATAAATAGAAAATGTCCATCTTCTAACTAAATTCAATTCTCTTCTTTTAACTAAATTCAATTTAGATTTAGATTTAGCTCTAAAAATTAAAAAAATGAGATTAAGTGAAATATTTAAAAAAAAAATGGATTTCAAATTAAGAAAAACAAAGTTGTTCTTCTTCTTATTCTTCTTATTGGATCATAAAAAACTCAAACTCCTGTTACACCTAACCTTAACAGAGGAAAAAGATAAAGATAGTTGAAAAATTAAGTTTGTCTTTACATCTTTCATTTCAATTCATAATCAATTCATAATTATCATTCATATTCAGTATCTTGTCGTTGTCAAATCCTCCTCCAATCCTTTCTCATCCAAACCCTTCGCCTTCTCCAAACACTCTTGCCCTTTCCTTTCTCTTGTCGGGCTTTGTCCTCCTCATCCTCCTCTTTCCCTTTATTTTTTGCTTTTTTTCCTTCTTTTGTTCTTCCTTCTCTTCATTTTGTACGTATTCACATAATCTGTGCAAAGTCAACATATCATAACATATTTTTGTAACAATTTGAAATGAATTTGAATTGATTTCTCCAAAAAATATTTTTATTCGATGCATAGTATAAGTACTATATATATATATATGTATATATAAGTGTTTGTAAGCGGTATAAATGAGTTTACTTAATTTTTTCTTCACTTCCTTAACACCAACTTCTTCAACACTCAAACACCAAATATATATAAGTGTTTGTAAAAATAAATTAGTTTGTAAGTGGTATAAATTAGTGATTTGTAATTTTACATAATTTTTCTTCTTCAACACTTCCTTCCTTCAGCTTCTTCAACTTCGGACACTTCAACACTGAACAACACTCAACACTTACAGATTTTAAAGACAATAAACCCTTCAAAAATAAAAAATATAAAAGGTAAATAAACCTATAAATAAATATTATACTATTTAGATTCGAAATAATTAGATATAAACATATTTTAACTTATATAATTAATAACTCTGGAATTTAACCTCGATTTTAACTCTATCCGTCGAATAGAAGTCTGCGAATTCAAGTCTTTGATCCGAATGGTAAAGGTGTTTTTTTACCTCCCAAATCACCATCTTTGACACTCTGAAAATAAAAAATCTAAACATAAAATAAAATTTGTTAAAATAAATTTTGTTAAATATTGTTAAATAGATCGGAATCAATCATTATATTATTATATTATTGAAAATTAAATTGAAACCTTACCACTAATATATTATTGAAAAATAAATTGAAAGCTTACCACTAACACTCGTCTTCTTTCTCTATTCCTCTCTCTCTGTTCCTTTGCTCGACGTTTGAATTCACAAATCTCATCACCTATAACCATTATAATACAAATTTAGGACGGAATATTTTCAACATCAATAATATCAATAATAGTAAGGGACATAAAAAGCATGGATAAATAAGAAAAAAACATCATTTAAATTGGGTGAGTAGATTTGGATTTGTTTTAATGTCAATTTCTCTTTAAGATTGAATGGAGGAAGAATCTAAAATATCATACGTCACTACTTCTTCTTCTAGGGAGTTTAAAATTGTGATGGGATGCCATACATAGAAAATATCTCATTCGAGTTTCTCACACAATTTTTGACTTAATAATATATCACACTTTCAAATCTCATTCCCATTTCTTTCGCTACACATTCCTACTTGCTTTTGAGAACACTTGTCTACATTTTGTGCATTTTGTCTGCATTGATTTCTCTTCTCATTGCAGAAATCTTTCATCTTCTTCACTTAGATCTATCGATCTATTAAAAAAATATTTTTAAGTATAATTTATTTAATGAATTTAGGCAAAAAAAAATTAAGCGAGTATGAGGAGAGTAACTCACCAGATTTTAGTTTCTTCCTTCTTTCTTCTTCTTCGACTAAAGTTCTTCGACAACAGCTTTGGAAGTTTTGATAATTCCCTGGAGTTTTTTTATTAGTTTAGATTAATGTAGAAGTGAAATACGGTTCGGTCAAGCGGGTCAAGCGCGCGCCGAATGATGTTATTGAAATGACCGTCTTCTGCAGAGAACGAAGCTCAACATTCAATAAACACTATTTTGAATTATCAAATATTATAATATTATAATATGTGTGAATCAATTATAATATTATATTTTTTAAAATATAATATTATATTATATTTAAATATATTATATTTTTATGTGTTAAATAAAATTGATATATCTTTGAAAATATTACACTTTTTTTTATCACAAAATAATGTTCCATTTGCTTTTTTTTTTACTAAAAACAAATTACAAAAATATTATAAACATTAATTAATTTATTTATTTGATAGGTAGCCTTTGAGTAAAATGAAATTACAAAAATACACCGTAGGAAAATGATAGAAAAAACTTTTATGCCTATTAAAAATAAATAGTAAAATATAGTAAATAATAAATTATAATAATTAAATGTAAATGAAGTGATGAATGAAAATAAAGATTTAAAAAGAAACTTTTAGTTTTTTAAAAAACTTTGCATTAAAATTTTGAAAGAAGTTTAAATGGCACGAGAAAAAAATGGAGAAAGATTTTCACAAACAATTTTCCCGCGGCTTTTTTCATTTCTTAATCCTTTAAAATTTTTTTCATACTTTTACTTACTACTTATACTTACTACTTATTTACTATACACTTATCACACTTACTACTTATTTACTTAAAATTTTTTTTAAGTAATTTTTTTATGCTTTTATACTTCTATTCTATTAGATTATTTAAAAATAACAATTATTAATATTATTATTTTAAACGGATTTATATAAATTTATATAATATAGTATTATAGTTAAACTATATTAAATATTATAGTGATTCAAAATTTTATTTCTCATATTTCATATTTCCACCTACACACCACCAACTCCAACTATATCTCAACCACTAATATTTTTATATTTGACATTTTAAAATTAATGAGTAGGTTTCATATTTCACATTTAACATTTAATGCTTAAAATGAATCAATACATTTCATATTTGACATTGATATCTTTAAAATTAATTAATTTGACATCTTTAAAATTAATTAATATAGTTTATAGAGTTAATTAATATAGTTTATAGATTTCATATTACGATTTTTTCAATTCTAAAATAATTTATGAAACTTAGCAAATTATCTACCATTATATAAATCTATGAATATGAATAAAAGATGCCTTTGTTCAAAAAATTAAAATTATAATAGTTTATAGTTTAGAGTTTAGGTGTGTTTATAGTTTATATAGGTATTAAATTGAATATAAGGTATAAATTGAATTACAACACTGATTTTAAATGATATTAAATACAAATCATCATATTAAACACAATCATTTACATAAATTTGTTTTTAAATTAAAATAATAATTTCAAATCATATTATTTAAAATAATAATATTAAAATTTTAAATTTTTAGAAATACAAAAACAAAACAAACAAGAACAAAAAAAAACAACAGCTACGACCGCACCGCCAAATGCGCAAGCAAGCGCCTACACGGGTGCCCGTAGATGCTATAGCGGGGACCCGGGCGCGCTGGCTCCCGGGCGCGTGGCACATGCCACGCATGCCTTGCGGGAGCCCGGGCATGTGCGTGGCAAGCGCCCTTGCTAGCACCCGCTCGCAGCCACTGTGCAGCACTTTTTTTTTTTTAGAAAATTCATAAAAAATTGTTCTTCAAATATATGGGATTCGATGTCTTTTTTTTTGTTTTTTAAAGAAAATTCATAATCTTTAAAATTTGCTTCCAAAGTTTCCAAAGTTTGCTTCCAAAGGATTCTACGGCTATTCTCCTTATTTCGGTTTCGATATGCTTCCAAAGAATTCGATGGGCTCTTATCTGCGCTCTTCCTTCTCCTGATTTTCAAGAAATTTCATCGCTTGGTTCCTTCCTTCCGAGCACGTCTTAAGAAAAATGTTCTCCTTTTCTTTCTTTAACAAAATTCATTCTAGAAAATTCATCTTCAATTCTTTTTAACAAAATTAAAAAAAAAAATCCTTTCCGATTTTTAAAAAAATTCATCAAATAAGTATAATATATTATAATAATATATTACGATATATCATTAATAATTTTATATCATTTCAATTGTTAATTAATAATATTATTAATTTAAATTAATAACATATAAATAACTAATTTAATTATATTAATACTTCCCTAACTTAATAATTAAAATAGCCAAAAAAAATATTTTAAAAGAAATATATTTGAAAAGAGAGAAGGAAAGGTTTTCAAGAACAATATCATTTAATAAATTAATATTGAATAAAGAATTTAATAGAAAAATAATAATATTAAGATAAAATTTAAGTTTTAGATGGAGTTTTATGATTATGTGATTTAATTTAATATCTCTCTTAATTAATTAACTAGAATAAATAATTAATTAATCTTCTAATTATTTTGTCATTTAATTTTGTTAACATAAATATAATCATAGATTTAATTTAATTTTTAATTTAATAAAGATATCATTTAATTTAATTTAATTTAATTTAATTTAGTGATTGTTTTATGAATAGAAAGATAAATCAAATAAAAAGTATGAAAAGTATGAAAAGTTTCGCGTTTGTAACTATTTCAAATCACATTTGAAAATTTTTGATTTGATTAAATTTTAAATTTTCAAATTTTGAATAATTGATTAAAGGATTCCGTGTGTGTGTGTGTGTGTGTGAAAGAGTGTGAGAGAGAGTGTGTGAGAGAGGGAGATTGAAAGATCGAGAGGTGAGAGAGGGAAATTCAAAGATAGAGAGGTGACCGATGATGAAGATGACATGACAAGATGACATGACAACAAGAGAGAGAAAGAGAGAAAGACGAGAAGAGAGAAGAGAAAATACACTTTGCGGGGATAGATAGATTTCATGTGAAAATTTGGGTGTTATTTTAAATTCTTTTTGTTGAATTAAATTTTTTGGAACGTGTGCAATAATAGATAAAAAAATATGATAAAAAAATATAGAAAGTTGAATTTTAAAAAATAAATATTTTTTCAATAATTTTTTATTTTCAGGAAATTTAAAAAAACAGATTCATAAGTTTCAACAAAAAAATCTTTTTCTTTATCTTAATAATTATATTTTTTTAATATTCCTTCATTTTTAGTTACATATAAAATTTTTAACATTACAATAAAATTTTTTTTTCTCATTTTTTCTCCACATCTGTAAAATATTTTATAATAATTAACTTAATATTTTTAATCAAAAATAAAATTCTAATAATAATAAAAAGTAGTTTATTGGTGTATTATAATTTGTAATTGATTATATTATATTATATTATATTATATATATATATATATATATATGATTATACTGTAAAATTTTAAGATCGATTGATTAATATTAAAGATGAAGAAGAATTAACGTTAGTTTAGTTTAGTTAGTGTGTTAGTTTAGTTTAGTTAGTGTGTTAGTGGTTAGCGTTTATAATTAGTGTTTATAATGATGGGTTTGATTGATTGAAAGAATGAGATTTGATAAGATTATTGTGTGAGAAAAAGATTAAACATTGAAATTACAAAAATTGCTATATATATTATATATATACCGTGAAACGTGAAATATATCAAACCAAACAAAAGTAAACAAAACCAAACTAAACTAAAAAGTAAAAAGTGAAGTGACAATATCACCGCCACACACCACACACCCAACCAAGTGAAGTTAAGCAAAACTCCATACACACCACACACCACACACCACACACCACACACCATACAAAAAATGTTTCGTAATCATTCTAAATTTTTAAATTACACTAAATTTTCAAATTTAGTACATTATTCTAAAAATAAAATTTTATTATAATAATTTGAAGTTTAGTAAATTATAAAATATGTAAATTATTTTACAAATTTTAGTATTTAAATGTAACTTTTAAAATAGAAATCAATTCAAGATCAAACTATATATATTTAACTATATATGTTTAAAAAAAGAGTTAGTATATTATTGGAAAAGTTTTATGGAGAATTAAAACTTTTTCCTTTATTTTTTTTGTACGGATCAATTGCCCAAATTCATAGCACAACAATATCCAACAATAAATCTTTATTTGTTCTTTATTTATTTTCTTTAAAATAATTTAAGTTCTATATATATATATATATATAATACATCCGCTTCCACATGGAGGATATTCTTAAAAGTTTTTTTTTTTATAATTTTAATTAAAGTAAAATTTGAATAATATATATATAATTTTATAATTTAAAATTAATTTTTAAATGAATTTAAATTTTTTTTCCACTAATTACAATTTTTGTAGAATCTTGTCCTCTCTCCCTATGTATAATACTTTTTTTGAATTGTCAATTGAGATTCACCAAGTTCGATTGATTTGCACATGAATTGTCCTTATTTACAATTACAATTGAGATTCTTTGCGCAAGTCCAGCAATAGGCATCTATCTCGCATACTCGCATACTCGCATGATATCTCATATTTCACATTTGGCCTTACTCTTATTCAACACTAAGCAACAAGCAACAAACCAAATCAATATATATGAAACTCTATAAATATAATTATTTATATTTAAAATCAAAAATTGGATTAGAATTAGACTATAATTTTTTTATAAATTTTTTATTTAAGTATTTGAAGACCAAAATCTGAAAAATTTTCATGTATATAGTAATATTTTCCTAAATTAAACCGAAGAATCGGATGAATCTAAGCATTTATGGCATCGGCGTGGCAAATTCCAGACCAAAAGAATGATTGGATTTTGGCTCCACCATATTTCTTGGCATCCGTCCCACCATTATTCCTAACAAGATTGGATTTTGGCTGGCATGCACTGACCACAACCATCTTTTCAATCTTATTCTCACACCAATAAACTCAAACGCCAAACTCAAATCAAATGCATTAACTCAAATCATTTACTTCCCACCGTACTATATTATTTACCATCTGAAAACTTAATATAAATCAATTTATTTTTATATATAATAATTTTAATTATAATAAATTTAAAAAATATATATAATTTTACAATTATTTAACATTAAATTATTTTAATGAATTTAAATTGGAATCTTAAATTATCCTCTCTTCTCTCTCCCCATCTCATCCATGTGCATCGATCCATGAATTAATAATGGAATTGTGTTGAAAATGATTTGTTCATAAGTATACACACTTTCTCTCTCTCACTCTCTCATACACAAATCCACAAATATTAGTTCAGCTTGTCAAGTCTTCTCCCATGGCCAGGAGCCAGGTTAGAATTGTGGGGAGAGTATATGTGATGGTAAATTCTTTTTCTCGTATGTTTGTTTGCTTTTTCCTGCCACTGAGCAAAAAAAAGGCAATCATCGCTTTAATTATGAGACAGATTTGATTGTTATGTAATTCAATACGTGCTATATATATATATATATATATATATATATATATATTTCAGATTTGATTTTTATGAGGATTATAAAAAAATTGGTTTGAATGGTTATAGTTTTGGAAATTTTGCCAATAAAAATAAAAATGTTGTTGAAAATCTTTTTAATATCGAGAATCATTTTCAAATAAATAAATAGAAGTGGTGCCCAAAAAATAAAATAAAATAAAATATATTTTAAATTATTAATTTTTCAACAAATTTTTTGAAAAGAGGATGTTTTTTTTTCTCGTAATATTCATATTTTTTATATCTTTTAATCATTTAAATTTTGTAATATTACATTTTCTTTTAATCATTCACATCTATCAAATATTTTAAGATCTTTTATTTTTCTAAAAAAGAATTCTTTATATTTCTTTTAATCTAATAATAACAATTTGAAGAAAAAATAATTATATAGTTTTAGCTTCACGATTTGTTTGTAGCAAAAAAAAATTGTTTCTAAACAAAAATAAATAATTGAAGAAACAAAATATATTTTCACAAAAATTTATAAAATTAAAAAACATAATTACTTAGAAATTTGATTTTTATGGAGATAAAGAATAAAATTTTAAAAATACGGATAGGAAAAAATGAAATTGACAAGAAAACCGAAATTTTAAAAAATGAAATTTTTTCCGCGCTAATTGAACTTTTAATTGAACTTTGAACTTGGCCGACAGAACTTCAAACTTCAAACTGACAAGTTTGAAATTGACATGGTCATCACAATTACATTCACATGTGAGTTGCTGAAAGCGCAGCCACGACAGGACTCCACCTCGCAACATTGCACTCCACCAGTCCGTGCCACGCCACGCACATTCACATGCAAACAGTTAGATTGCAAAATTTGAACGCTGCTGCTGCCACAATGCTCCTCCTCGCATCGCAGCACTGTACTCCACTCAGTCTGTGCCACGCACATCACATGCAAACAGGCTTTCAAATTTAAAATTTTGAATGCTGCGATGACAGGACTCCTATTTTGAATGCCGCTGCTGCCACGACAGG
This sequence comes from Dillenia suffruticosa, assembly GCA_033439265.1. Lineage (NCBI taxonomy): Eukaryota > Viridiplantae > Streptophyta > Magnoliopsida > Dilleniales > Dilleniaceae > Dillenia > Dillenia suffruticosa. Next base: position 10,849,729 of record JAVTVX010000027.1, on the reverse strand, counting down.
AGTCCTCCACCTCGCACATTGCACTGCACTCAGTCCGCGTCTTTCAAAATGTTAACGCTGCTGCTGCTACCACGAAACAATCAACTTCAAATTTCCACAACTCGCATTGCCTCTGCACTCTCTCCAGCTACACTTCACTGCACTCCAAGTTATTTCTATTTCTGCAGAGCTACACTACTGCACTCTAGCTACTGATATTTTGCACTCTTACACCACTACCCAGCACTCTACTCTATCCAGCTATCTGCACTCTATCCAGCTAACCGAACTAACACACTAACACGAGCTAACAGTAGTGCTATTTACTTAACTCCCTTACTCATCCCATTCATCTCGGCACACTCAGTCACCAACAAACAAACTTCAGTCCTCGCCACTTCACTCACTCACGGCTCTTTCCTACCCTTTTCTTCAAACCCCTCTTCAGTGCTCTCCAAACTCACCAACTCAACAATCAATGGCCTCCTCGTCTAGAAAAGCGAAAAGAATTACGATGGTTTCGGAAGAAAACAAACACTTTCCATCTATGAAAAAAAAAATTCTATTTGAAAAGGTATTTTCTCGTAGAAATATTACTTTGGGTAGATTAATTGATTGGAATTTTTTGGATAGTATAAATTTTGAGTGCGGAAGTTATTTAAAAGAGATTTGTCCGTCTTGGATTCTTAATCCATATACAAATATTTATGAGAACGTTGTTAGAATTTTTTTTAATAACATAAAAACAATGGATAATGATTGTGTAGTTATCGATGGGAATATTACTTCATGTAGTTGTAAAAGTTATTTTGATGGTGAAATAATTAAAGTGACTCCTAAGATGATATGTAGAGAGGCCGATCTTTGTTGGACGGAGTACGAAGACTGTGCTGTGTATTTAAATACCGAAATATTAATGGATACTAAAATAGTTTTTAATAATGATAATTTAGAAATTTTTAGTACAAGTGCTACTGATTTAAATTTTCAAGAAACAATTCTTCATTTTCTCATTATACATGTTATTAAACTACGGGCCGGAAATTATACATCTATTACTAGAAATGATTTTTGGTTAATGGCCCATATAATTGAAAGAAAAAATCCAGGTTTACATTTTTTACTTCCTTATTTTATGATATCTTCAAAAGATTCTAATAATAATCTATCGTATTGTAGTATGGTGAGTGGTATTTTGAAAAGTTACGGAATAAATCTAGAGAAAGAAAATCATTTACAATTAAATATAATTAAAAATAGTATAAATTATAGAACTTTAAGACGAGCTTGTTGGGTATGTAAAGACGGTATTTGAATAAATATAAAAAAAAAGAGGTATTCCAGAGCCAGAGCCAGAGCCAGAGCCAGAGCCACGGGCGGAAGGAGCTGAAGAAGTTCATGATTTTCATGATGTAAATGATTTTCGTGACGATGATAATGTAAATGAAATTGAAAAAAGAAGGTGGGAAGAATTGTTCGAATATATGAATAATATGAAATTGCAGTTGGCTAGTGTTCGCAACGAAGTAGGACAGGTTTATAGTGAAGTTGGTGAGGTTCGGAGTGAAGTTGGAGAATCACGAAAAGAAATTGGACAAATGCAAACACAAGTGAGTGAATTAAGGCATAATTTTGATGAATTTAGGTGGCATGATCATCATTTTAAGGAAAAAAACCAGGAAGATCATATGAAAATGGTAGGTCGCATGATGAATATGGAGGCGGATCTAGGGGTGAATAGTAATTTTATTAGGGTTATACGAGATTATTTGTAGCTCGGAACAATGCAATCAGGACCATCTTCCTCCGCAACCGCGCAACCAGGGAGTTCTGCCTACCTGGCCTACCCATTCGTCATTCGTCCTTGTCCTCCAAGGTCTTCATTTGCTTCTCCTCCCAGACCGACACATCCGACACATGATCCTAACCCTTTTCATATCGATGAAGTGATAAGAGGAATACCATCCTCTGCTGGGACTGGGACTGCTGGACTGCTTCTCCGACTCATGGAACTGCATCGTCTTCACAACCAACCACTGAACCGAGACCAAAAAAATTTTGACCGAAAGTTCAATTTCCATAATTCTATATTTTTTCCTTTTTTTAAGAAGTTTCGTGTATCATTTTTTTTCTTTCATGTACCATAATATAATAATTGGATTCCAAAAATGTAAATATTAAATGTAAAATATTTATCTTATTTATCTTATTTATTTCATTTTTAATTTTTTTTTTACGTTTATATTATTAAAAAATTGGTTCCTATGCAATCGGGCTGCCCATGCACGGCTGGCACCCGCGCATGCCACACAGCGTGGCATGCGCATGCAACACACACAGCGTGGCATGCGAGCATGCAGCATGCAGCTCCTGGGAAGGGCATGAGTGAAAAGGGCTGCGCAGGCGCCCGGCGAAGCCAGTGCCGGCGCCCGGCCAAGCCAAGCCAATGACGCTAGGCATGTAAGGGCTGAAAGGGCAGCAAGGCCAGCGCGGGCTCCCGGCCATGCCAGCCCGGGCACCCGTGCATGCCCGCGCATGCCCGCGCATGCAAGGGCAGCGCAGGCTCCAGGCCAAGCCAGCCCGAGCGCCCGCGCATGCTCGCGCATGCAAGGGCAGCGCAGGCTCCCGACCAAGCCAGCCCGAGCGCCCGCGCATGCCCGCGCATGCCAGGGCAATGCGGGCTCCCGGCTATGCGAGCCCGGGCGCCCGGGCGCCCACTCATGCCTGCGCATGCAAGGGCACGCATGCAAGGGCAGCGCGGGCTCCCGACCATGCGAGCCCGGGCGCCCGGGCGCCCACTCATGCAAGGGCAGCGCGGGCTCCCGGCCATGCGAGCCCAGGCGCCCGTGCGCCCACTCATGCCTACGCATGCAAGGGCACGCATGCAAGGGCAGCGCGGGCTCCCGACCATGCGAGCCCGGGCGCCCACTCATGCCCACACATGCAAGGGCAGCGCGGGCTCCCGGCCATGCGAGCCCAGCCGCCCGTGCGCCCTCTCATGCCTATGCATGCAAGGGCAGCCCGGGCTCCCGGCCATGCGAGCCCGGGCGTCGGGGCGCCCGCTCATGGCCGCTCATGCAAGGGCAGTGCGGGCTCCCGACCATGCGAGCCCGGGTACCCGAGCACCCGTGCGCCCGCTCATGCCTGCGCATGCAAGGGCAGCGCGGGCTCTCGGCCATGCCAGGCCAGACGCCCAGGCGCGGCCAGACGCCCAGGCGCCTGCACATGCAAGGGGAGTGCGGGGTCCTGGCATGGCGCCCGCCAGCAAAATTTTTGTTTGAGGTTTTAACGATTACTCAAAATTTTTTGAAACCTTTAAAAGGTTTTAATATGTTATTTTAAAACCGCCAAACTTTCATTTTATTCAAAAACTTTTGTTTTTTGTTTGTGCTTTTAACATTTACTCAAAAATCAAAAATAAATTACTCAGGAATAAAAATTATGATGTTGTACACTATATCATATCAGAACTATATTGTTCTCTTACAAACCCTCTTATAACCCTCTTACTTAACCGTCTTACTTAACCCAAACAAATCCTTAGTTTTATATTACTTTACGCGACCATCTTAAATTTTTTATTTAGTCGAGAGATGTAACTCTTATTTTTAATTTTTGCTAGGTAATTAAATTAATATTGGCAGAAAGGTTTAAATTCATTTTGGCACGGAAAATGAAAAAAATTGGCTCCAAAATTTTTTTTTTGGTTTGGTTTAAATATACTATCTTTCGGTGGAATTAAAAAAAGGTTTGGTTTAAATATACTATCTTTCGGTGGATTTAAAAAAAGGAATTATGAATCAAAATTAAATAACCAACGAATTGATAAGATTTCTTGTTTGTTTATAGTTACACTACACTTGATATGCATTTAATTTTGTTTCTTTTAATTTGGAATTGCAAGATTAAATTAAAAATTTTGAATTAAATTGTGAATTAAATTGCAAGATTCAATTCAAAATTTTGAATTTTGAATTGATATGCATGGTTATTGACAAATTGTGTGAAAATTTGTGTAAGGAACTGAAGAGTTTTAAAAATAATACGGGTTTAGGATTAGTAGATTGGAGTAAATTGTAGTAGATGAAAATATCAAAAAGATCTTTTACTTTTTCTTTCTAAGTGAAAGGTTTCTGGCTAAGTGTTTGTAAGTGATAAAAGGGATAAAGGGAAGGTAAAATTTAAATAATTTTTTTCTCATTCATTTGTATTTTGATAAAAAATAAATAATGTATTTAATTCTTATACTAATACTAATACTATTAGGAAATTAATAAAAAGAAATTTAGAATATAAGTAATGATAATAGTAATGAAGAGCAAGTATTAGAAAATTAGTAAAATGAAATTTTGAATATAATTGATGATAATAGTAAGAAGATTAAGAGTGTGTGAGTAGCAAGCGAAGAATTCACTATTTTCATAATTGGACTTAATAATCGGACTTAGCGACGGATTCATTCTTCCGTCCCTATTGCGAACTTGTACTAAATTGTTCTTATTCTTAGATTCGTTTCTCTTTTTTACACGACAACCCTAATTGCCACAACTCCCGTAGCCGCCTTGCATTTTCTCTCCGTCGCATCGCATCCTTCATTCCTGACTATCCTCATCCCTAATCGTCATCGGTTGTTGCCATTTGCTCGATCGCAGCAACCAGCTCCCTCCTCATCTCATATTAACTTAGCGGCGAAGGTTTTCTCAGATCATCTCTCAGGTTCGTTTGCTCTCCCTCTCTCTTCTCTTCTCCACCTCATCTTCTTTCTCTCTTTTTTAAATCTTTTCTGATGGTTTCTTCCTCGATATAGGTTCGGCTCTGACACTGCCTTCTCTCTTCATCTTATCCTCTCTCTATCTCAACTTCATCTTTATATAAATCCACGAAGGCTTTTCTCTCTTCCGCGCTCATCTATCAGGTTTGTCTTCTCTCCCTCTCTCCTCTTCTCCACCTCCTCATCTTCTGGATGGAAATATAAATCAATCCAAATAGTCCGATCAAATAAGTGTATGAATAACGCATAAAATATGTTCGACAATATGCCTCTCTAAGATTTGTTTTTAAGAGATTTTTAGAATTTTTAAAACCGTATATTTTTAAACATTGTTAACTAATTTAACCCATAAATACATTTAAAACTGTGTGATACTCACATTTATTTCTTAGAAATCTTAAGGTAATATCTCTAGTTTATTCTAATCCTCCTTTCCATGACCAGTGACTTGGTAATGATACTATTTACTAAACCTAATCTTGTACCACTTTATCCGTGTTTAATTTTAGTCTATGTTGAATAGGTTAACTATTTGTCTGGGTGTTGATTTTTAATCAAATAATCTCTATGTTTGTCTGGGAGTTGATTTTTAATCAATCAATCTCTATGTTGTTGTTGAAAAAGTAGGTTAACTATTTGTCTTGCGACTACTTTGTGAATAAGATGGAAAATATTTGGCTTAATCCTTACCTGATTATTTTAACTTATTAGCACATTTTTTATGGAATTGACCCACATATGTTTTATATGTTTTGGGAGTTCTCTACCCTATGGTTCTTTCCAAGTTAGGATTTAAAAATAAAATCTCTATTTATTTTTAGATATGGTTGTTCATAATTATCTTTCCTTTAAAAAGTTCTCTCTTGCAAAAATAAAAAGGATAAATTGAGAGCTTGCCTATTTATTCAAATAAATCTCGTGCATATAAGTCTGTTGCCTCTTCTCAAAGCTTTTGTTTTTTTTAATTCGTAGAGAGATGATGCAAAATGATAGAGCGTGGATGTATAATAAGAATTTACTTGACCGTCAAGGATTGACTGATGAGTTTCGTATTGGGTTGGAACAATTTTTGGATTTCGCTAATAGTAAAGTTGAGTTCATGGATAGAAATAAGTTAAGGTGTCCTTGTAGGAAGTGCAGTAATGGTAAATTTTATGTGTGTGATAAAGTTAGAGAACATGTTTGTAGATTTGGTTTTACTCCGAATTATTATAATTGGACTTGTTATGGTGAACCGTTTATATTTGAGGAAGAATATGAAAAAAGTAGACAATTTTTCAATAGAAGAGAATATGATTACGACCATTTAAACCCATATCAGAGAATGATAATTGATGCAACTGATAATGTTGTTTTACAATGGAACCATGCAAGTACATATTTGAACAAGTATATATTAGTGATGCAGAACTATTGCAAGAGGTAAAAGTAATAGGTGTCGATGAGAATGCAAGTAATGAGACCTTTTTGTGTGATCAGTTTAGGGAAGTATTGAAAGCTGCAGATCAACCTTTGTGGGGAGGTTGTGACACTCATACTAAGTTATCAGTGACATCAAGATTGTTAAATATCAAGGCAAAATATAATGTGTCTGAGGAATGCTTTAATGAATTTGTTCAAGTAATTTGAGAAGTATTGCCTCGTGATCACATCATCCCAAGTGATCTTTACGATATGAAAAAGTTAGTAAAAGACTTGGGTCTTCCTATGATAAGGATTGATGTATGTAGTCAGAGTTGTATGTTATATTGGAGGGACAATAAAAATACAGAATTTTGTAAATTTTGTAACCATTCTAGGTACAAGAGTAGTAGGAGGCCGGGTCGGAACAAGCAGAAACCATATAAGCAAATGTTTTATTTGCCCTTAATCCCTCGATTGCAAAGGCTTTATGCATCTAAGGCCACTACTGAACACATGATGTCGCATGCAAACCATCAAACAGAAGAGGGTCTAATGTGTCATCCTTCAGATGCAGAGGCATGAAAACATTTTGATAGAATATATCCTGAGTTTGCAAAAGAGTCTCGAACATTAAATTCAGTCTTTGTGCTGATAGTTTTGCTCTATTTGGCAAATCGGGAAAAACGTATTCATGTTGGTCAATTATCTTAACTCCATACAATCTTCCGCCTGGTATGTATATGAAAACGTCATATATGTTTCTGACATTGCTCATATCTGGCCTACAAAATCCAAAAAAATTAATAGATATTTATATGCAGCCACTGATTACAGAGTTAAAACAACTATGTGATGAAGGTATCTATACATATGATGTCCATTCTGATCAGAACTTTCTAATGAAGGCTGCTCTTTTTTGGACGATAAATGATTTTCCAGCTTATGGTATGTTATCTGGGTGGAGTACAGCTGGGATCTTAGGATGTCCGATATGTATGCACAAATCAAAGTCATTCAGATTAAAATATGGTAAGAAGGCGAGCTATTTTGATTGTCATAGACAATTTTTGCCACTAAATCATTCATTCAGAAGAAATAAAGTTGAGTTCATTAAAAATAGGGTTGAAAAGCTCCTCCACCCTTGAGATTGACTAGTGATCAAATTTGGGAACAAGTGCATAACTTTCCATCTACTATTGAAGACCCTCATGGTACCACACTGTTGGATATGGAAGTACGCATAAATGGACAAAACGAAGTATATTTTGGGATTTACCATATTGAAAAATCCATCTTCTGCGTCATAATCTCGATGTCATGCATGTTGAAAAGAATGTTTTTGATAATGTTATAAATACAGTTATGGATATTCCTGGAAAAACAAAAGATAACTTGAGTGCAATAAAAGATACCAGAGTTGTTTGTAATCGGTCTACACTAGATGTGGATGTAAGTAGTAAGGGACCAAAGCCAAAGGCAGTTTATACATTGAACAAGGATCAGAGACGGATTGTTTGTGAGTGGTTGAAAATGGTGCGGTTTACTGATGGATATGCTTCAAACCTTGGGAGATGTGTTGATTTGAAGGAGTGCAAGTTGACAGGTTTGAAGAGTCATAATTGTCACATATTTATGGAAAGACTAATTCCAATTGCGTTTAAAGAACTTTTACCAAATTTTGTCTGGGGTGCCATTACAGAGTTAAGTATTTTTTTCCATAACATTTGCTCAACAGTGTTAAACTTATCACACATGGAGAAACTAGAGAGAGATATTCCAATTATTCTATGCAACTTAGAAAGGATATTTCCTCCATCGTTTTTTGATTCTATGGAACATCTCTTAGTTCACTTGCCTTATGAGGCAAAAGTTGCAGGTCCCGTCCAATTTCAATAGATGTATCCATTTGAGAGGTGAAATATTTATCTTATTTGTTTCAAAATAATACTTCTTTATAGATTTCTTTTTATAATCTTTTAATTTTTTTCTTATTAGATTTTTATATCATTTAAAGAAAAAAGTGAAGAATAAGGCATGGGTTGAAGCCTCTATTGTTAATGCATATATTGTGGAGGAAGTGACAACGTTTGTATCGTATTATTTTGAGCCTCATGTGTAGTGCAAGAGGCGAAGAGCAGGAAGAAATGACGAGGGCCCTATCGATCCCAATTTTTCATCATTTTCTATTTTCAATTATCTTGATCGAACTAATGGAGCATGTAAGAGAAGATATTCAACTGGTTAAGAATTGCGAGCAGCCCATACATATATTTTATTAAACTATCCAGAAGTGGGACCATATTTCGAGTAAATATATAGTTTTAACTGGTCAAGAAATGAAGCAGTCCTTACATATTTTATTTGGGTCAAAAATTTATATAATATATAAATGATATTTTATGATAGAAATTTTCAAAACTCATTTTCGGAACTACCTACCAAGGAGTTTGATCGTCTGTGCGATGAGGAATTTGCAACATGGTTCAAAATATATGTAAGTTACCTATCTACCAAGTTCCCATCATATTTTGTTTTTATAATCATTGCTTAATGATAATAGTTTGGTCACTTTTCTTTAGGTTCATGCTAATGCTGATCAAGTTGAACAAAGATTGTCACTACAAAAAAACACGGTTTTAGCCACGGATTTTCGCGACGGAAAAAATTCGTCGCTATTTTGCGACGAATTTAGCGACAAAAACTTTTTCGTCGCTAATTTGTCACAAAATTTGCAACGAAAAGGAAGTCGTGGCTAAATTAGCGACGGACACATCATTCGTAGCAAAATTCGTCGCTAATTAGTGACGAAAAAATTTTCGTGACTAAATTCGTCGCTAATTGGCGACAAAAAAATTTTTCATTGCAAATTTCGTCGCTAAATAAGTTTTTTATATATAATAAAATAAAATAAAATATTAATATAATATTTAAATTAAAAAATTAATTTAAAAACCATGGTTTAGCGACGGATTTCTAAATCCGTGGCTGATTCAGCGACGGATTCGAAATCCGTCGCTAAATAGGTTTTTTATATATAATTAAATAAAATATAATATTAATATAATATTTAAATTAAAAAATTAATTTAACAACTGAATTTAATTTAGCGACGGATTTCCAAATCCGTGGCTGATTCAGCGACGGATTCCAAATCCGTCGCTCAATAATTAGAATTTTGTTTTATTTTTATTTTATTTTAATAAATTCAGCGACGGATTTGGAAATCCGTCGCTGAATTTTTTCTTCTTTTAATTATAATTTTATTTTATTTTTATTTTATTTTTTTATTTTATATTAACAAATCATATTATTATTTTATAATATTTTAATTTACATTTTAAAAAAAACCATATATTTTATTTTATTTAAATTATATATATATTTTAATTAATTTATTATGTTTTTTCTTTTTTTTGATTTAATATTTTTTATTATTGTATAGGTAATTTTATTTTATTTGTTTTATTTTATTTAATAATATAAATTTTTTAATTAAATATTAATCCCTTGCACGCACGGGCGCCTGCCTGCCTGGGCGCCCGCGCCCTGCGCGTGCTGGGGCGTGCCTGCCTGGGCGCCCAGGCAGGCGCCCGCGCGCCTGCTGGGGTGCCTGCTGAGGCGCCCAGGCAGGCGCTGCCTGCTGGGGTGCCTGCTGAGGCGCCCAGGCAGGCGCTGCCTGCTGGGGCGCCTGCCAGGCAGGCGGGCAAGCGCGGGCGCCCGCTGGGGCGTGTCACAAAAAATTTAAATAAATTTGTAGTTGAAGGGATTCGAACCTTGGACTTGGACCTCGACCTCAAAGACATGTTACCACTGCACCACAGGTGTTGTTGTGTGACTTTTTTCCTCCTCTTTATTTTCTATTCTCACTTTTTTTTCCTTATCTCTATTTTTTTTTTCTTTCTACTCTCATTTCTTATATATAATAATTTTATTATAATATATAATAATTTTATTATAACGAATCAAAATATTTTATAATTAAATATATAGATTTTTTAAATTATTAATATATTATAATTTATTGATAATTATAATTTTATAGTTTTGAGATATTGTAATCCATTTTTAAATTATAGATTAAAAAAATAAAATAAAAATGAAAAAAAATAATAAGATAATAAGATAAAAGAGAAAAGAAGAAATCAAAATATAATATAAACATATTTTTTAATTAATTTATTATTTTATTTTAAATTAGTATTTTATTATTTTTTATTTTATTAAAAATTATCATATTTATTATTTTTAATTAATATTATTTTAGGTTGGTGGTATAAATAAAAAAAGTTATTATATTTATTATTTTAAATTATTATTATATATTATTTTATTATTATTCGAAAAATATGAAATAAAGATAATAAATAATAAAAAAAGAAATTTATATCATAATAATATATTTGGCTCGGTGGTTTACAGGTTGCATGCAGGAGTTCGGAGGAGTGCGGAGTTCGAAGTTCGAAACACGGTGGAGGCAGGAGGTAGAAGGCATTTTCCAGAAATTAAGAGTGCATGCGCGGGGTGTGGGGTGCTGGCTCAGGTGGCACGCGCTCGGGCGGGCGGGGTGCGGGGTGGGCAAGGGTGGCGCTCGGGTGACACGTGCCCTCCCTGAACATTTCATTTGACGGAATTTGAAATCAGCGACGGATTTGAATCCGTCGCTGAATTTAGCGACGGATTTTTTAATTATTACAGATTTTTTTCCCCTTAATTAGTGACGGATTTTAGCGACAAAAATTATCTGTCGCTAAATTTAGCGACGAATTTTAGATTTTCGTCGCTAAATTTAGCAACGGATTTTTTTTATGTCGCTAATTTAGCGACGGATAATTTTTCGTCGCTAAAGTTTGTGATGAATTTTAGCGACGAAAAATTATTTGTCGCTAAATTTAGCGACGGATTTCAATTTTCGTCGCTAAATTTAGCAACGGATTTCTAATTTCCGTCGCTAAATTTTTGCGACGCGTTATTAGCGACGAAAAATTTTTCGTCGCTAAATCCGTCGCTAATGTTTTTAGCGACGAATTTTTTTAAAATTTTCGTCGCTAAATTTGTGGCTAAAAGTCTGTTTTTTTGTAGTGTGTTATATCATCTATCATGGGGTCCAAATTCATATGTACGAACTTGGCCATCATATTTCATAAATGGATTTAATTTTCACACCCAATAATATGGAATTGGAAAAGTCACAATGAATAATGGGGTATGTGTTCGGTCATCCAATAATGGAAGTGTAAAAGATGATTTTTATGGTTTATTGGATGAAATCATAGAGATAGAGTATCCTGGAGCAAATTTGCGAGTGGTATTATTTAAGTGCACTTGGTTTGACCCCATCAAAGGAATGAAGGTGCATCCAAAGTATAATTTGGTTGAAATAAATCATAAGAAGAAGTATAAGAAATATGAACCATTTATATTGGCACAGCAAGGAATTCAAGTATATTATGCATCATATCCTAGTTTGAAACGTGACAAAACTATTTGGTGGCCTGTATGCAAAACAAAAGCACGGAAAAAAATTGAAGAGCATTGGGTTGATATGGCATATCAACAAGAAGAAGTTACTAACACGATTCAAACGAAGGAATATGATATTCCAACTTTACGAGATCCATGTGGAGCAATTATAGATGTCGATCCAAATGAAATTTGTGGGGATAACGATGAAGAATCATATTTTCATATTGAGAATGAGGATGAGATGAGGATGAGGATGAGGATGGTGATGGTGAAGGAGATGAATGTGAACGTGGAGATGACAATGAAAATTTTGATTTTTGAAACCGGGTAAGTTTAGTTTTGTACACATAGATATGCTCAATGTAATACATTTCAATTTGCTTCCTTATGATATAATTATCTTTATTATACATCATTTATTTATTTATCTACACATATGCTTATGTTTTTGCTAATCACTAATTTTGTATTTCTCTAATTTTAAACGATGTTCGCATCCCAAACCTAATAATTTGCTTTTTTTGTAGATAATTTGGGTTTGGTAGTTGGACTCTTGATAACATTTTATCGGATACAAAAGTTTGAATATGATAAGTTTTTCATGCCCTTTCTTATGTATTGTTAAAACATGCAATTATTATTTTTGTCATTTGTTTAACATTTATGCTTATTAGTATAAACGTGGAAAACATGTTCGAACTTCACAAGGAAGATCAAGCACTTCCCTTTCTCTTTCCCCTTCGCCATCCCCTTCCCCCTGTCCTTCTACTTCAACCCCATCAGTTGCACCTTCACCTTCTATGCAACAATCAAATGATGTGGGGGATACAAGTATAGAGCAAAACTTCATATCCACTTGTGGAGATTCGTAAGTATTTAATTTTAAAATTTTACTTCATTTGTTTATTTTATTTATATTTATGGTTCTTTAATTTATCTTAATTATTTATCATTGCTCATTTATAAATTGTTTATATATAGATTCTCAGACCCAATATATGTGGTGCGTATTATAAATAAAATTGTTAATAATCATTGAGGAGGGATATCAATGAATTACACAAGCACGGAGAATGAAACAAAGGAATTATGGTGGAGAGAATTTAAGGTAAATTTTATCTTTAAATTGATACATCAATTAAAATTTTTGCCTTAATTAAGATAATTGTTTTTTTGTTTATTACAGCGGAGGTTTAGTTGGGCTGAATCAGAAGAGACTGAGATAAGAAGAAATTTCAAAAAAAAAAAGCCTGTGATCACATTCGAAATGTGATCAACAAAGCCAAAACAAATCGGAAGAAACCGAATTGCATCATAGAGGAAAATTGGGTAAGAATGTTGGCAATTTGGGAGTCCGACGATATCAAAAAAAGAAGTGAGCAGAATAAAAGGAATAGATCTTGTAATTCCGGGCAAGTGTCTGCCACTTACGCGAGGGGGTCAATCAATGTCGATGAACATAGAAAAAGATTGGTAACTATTTCAAACACTTATATTTTTATTTAATTCATTTAATTCCTTTTTTACTATTTTATTATTATTGTTAACTTTAAATGATTCTTTTTTAAATTTTTTTTAGGCCAAGGAAAAGGGATTTGAGCCATCATATATCGACACTTTTGAGCGAACATTTCAAAAGAAGGACAACACTTGGAGTGGGGAGAGAGCAAAAGTAATATCGATATGTAATTGAAACTTTGACAATTAAAATTGCAATTCCATAGGCCTAGATTTCTCCTTCTCTTGCACGATAAATATACATGCATCTATTTTTTTCTTCCTTTTTTAATACAATATGATATAATCTAAATGGTCTTCCCTCCCCAAGCATACATTATAATTTTGATTTTTATTAATCAAAGTAATTGCTTTTCGATTTTGCATCCATAGAATCTTATAAGAGAAAAGGAGGAAAGGACATTTCGGTATTTTGGTGTTCGCTGATGGATTCCCATTGGTAATATTAATAAGAAATTTTATAGGCTAACCTAGGAGGTATGATCATGTTGTACCAGTAGTTCTTTCCAGGTTTGGACCTAGGGAATGATAATTATAAGTTTGGGTCTCATCATTTTTCTCTCAAATATCTTTATGTTTCCCATAGGTTAATGCATCGAAAGTGTAAATGGATAGATTGATTTTTGGCTCTTCCCTTTGTGAAAATGACCAAAGAAAATGACATATTTTGTTATCTCTTCAAAGTTTTGTTCAATTCATCAGCTTTGGTGAATCCAAAATATTAACATGTTGTCATTTCATGAATTATATAAAAACTTGTGATCCTGCTAATAAATTTATTACTCAAACGAACCATGTTTTTTTGTTTTAAGTGTTTCTAGCTTTAATGATTCCTTTCTTTCATATAATTGACACTCAAAATTAACTAGACAAGTCCCTGTTCATATGGTTAGGAACAATTTTGTCAATCCCTAGCTCACTTGAAAAATAATCATTATAAACTCCCAAATCAATCAAATTTGAGACTGGAACATAATCTCTTGCACTTTATCCTTGATATTGTCTAATTTTCTTGTATATATCAATATCAAAGGACTTTATCCTTGATATTGTCTAATTTTCTTGTACATATCAAAGGACTCTCTCTCTCGATTGTTTATTTACCAATTTTGTAGCTTGTGAAGATAAAAAAGTGGTGCATAATAACCTTGACAATAATATATATGTGGGGGTCTATGTTTCAAAGTCGTGGTGTAAAAAAATAGTACAGTAAGTTTTTTAGAGAAGAAAATAGAACAGTAAGTTTTTGAGAGAAAAAACTCATACCGAGACACACCAATTCAGAATTCTTCTTTGGCGGCGAGCATAAGCCTCTCTAATGAAAAGATAGCAACATAACACTCAGAATTGTTTATATTATACTTTTTCTTTTGACTTTTTAATTTATTTATTTTTTATTGATTTATTGCTTTGAAAATGACAGTGGTACCATCGTGTATATATGCAACATTAACTTTGGGATTTATTTAATTAGACATACTCAAATTTTCAAATAAGGAGCACCGAACCACATGAAATTGATTTTTGTCTAATTTTAACACCACTATTGAAATCAAACCATGAAAAGAATAGTAAAAATGGGTAAAAATCATTGAAACTAAAAAAATCATATCAAACCAAAATTTGGATCAGAACCAAAACAACCATTTGAGAAAATTTTTTCAGTAAAAGTTCGTGTTATTGTCAAGTAGCTATGGTGGTCATATGGTTGCAAAAGAGCAATTGTCAAATTGTCAACTTAGTATAACATGTTATTGAGTCAATCAAGAGTCAACCAAGGAAGCTTAGATTTCTGTAATTTTATTTCTTAGCATAGCTACCAACCCACCAACCCGGTGCAAATTATTCTTTTAATTAATATATTTTTATGTATGATAAGACTTTTGTTACACTGTAATTGACATATTTCCTTTAAAAGAGATAAATTTGAAGTTTTTATATAATTTACCACTAAAAAAAATTCCAGCATGAGTTTTGTCTATGATTATAGCACGAGTTAAGTACTTATAAGCACAATTTAGCTTAATTTAGTTTTCTGAATTATTCTTTCTAGCCATATATATATATTGGACACCTCCACGTTAGAAAAATAGAATGCAATTCCCCCGACAAAAATTTGACTTTTGAGTTCTCTTTCTCTTTCTCTTGGTATAGTATAGTAGCTCTGCCCATAACCATAACTTTGAATCACTTTGTGATAGGTTCTTTTCAGGCGATGGCATCAATGCAATACGACAGCTTTTAATTCTATCATACATGATCAATTAGTTGAATTCATGACCTTGTAATTATTTTTTCTTATAGTTTTATTGTATTTTTTTATTTTTGTCTTAATAATACAGGAAAAATATAATGAACTTTTGTTGACGAATTCAAGTAGTGCTGATCATGATCCCTTATCTGAGCCATCTGTTGATAGTATGGCTTTGTGGTTAGAGGCATCTGGTGGGATAAAAAGGGGAAGAATCCTTGGGATGGGATCATTGAGCAGAATGTACACACCAGGTCCATCTTCTACACCAGGTCCATCTTCTACCGCGATGGCTTCAAGAAAAGAAATGCAACTAGATAAAGAAGTACATGACCTCAAAACGCAACTTGCATTGAAAGACGAAGAAATCAAAGTGCAACTTGCAAAAAAAGATGAAGAAATCGAAGAAATCAAAGAAATTAGACAATCACTTGAGGTAACACAACGACTTATTTTACAGCACCTCAATTTGGATGCAAGTCAGTTTCTTCCGTCACAGAGTCAGGTTCCCCCTTCTTTGCTTGCTGATGACCCAGACGAAGAGTAGCATAATGACTGACCCTTCTTTGCCCCCCTCCTACTGATGAAATGAACCTTCTTTGCCCCCTCCTACTAATGAAATGAAGACCAGGATAGTGAGATAATGACCGATGGTTGTCCATAATGAAGATCAAGATAACGACTTAGTGGGTGGTCGGTGGTGGACAATACTAATATTATCTAGATGTTTAATATTTCACTATATTTATATTTATTTGATTTTATTTTTATATTACGTGGAATTTATGAAACTATTAATTATCTGTTAGACATTTTCATTATCAGGATGTTGACATTTTCATTTTGGAATTCCATATATATTTTGGTTGGAATGAATTTTTTTTTTATTTTTGTATGGTTTATTAGTTGAATTAGATATTGATGAGTTATTGGTTGGATTGCTAATAATATCGGATTGGATAGATATTACAGGATAACATTTTTTTAATTAATAGGCCAAAATATGAATAAATAACAAAATTTATTTTTTATTAAATCCATCGCTAAATTTGTGGCTAAACTTAGCCAAGAAAATCTCTGTATCTAAACATTTAGCGACGAAAAAAATATTCGTCCCTAAATTGGAAGAAATCCCCTAAAAGAAATCTGTCACTAAATCCTAAAATTATCGAACAAAAATACATCCATCGCTTAAAAAATATATCCGTTCTTAAATTTAGCGACGACATGTAAAGCCGTCGCTAAATAGAAGATTTCCGTTGCTAAATTTGCTAAAGTTAGCGAATGATTTTAGCGACGAAACTTTTCCGTCGCAAAATTTTAGCGACGAATAATGTTTTGAAACCAAATTGGCAACGAATTTTAGCGACAAATATTTTTGTCGCTAAATTGGCTACAAATTGTATATTTTGTCGCTAAATTGGCAACGAATTTTGGTGACGAAATATTTTTGTTACTAAAATAGTGATAAATTTTAGCGACGAAAACTTTTTTGTAACTAAATTGGGGACGAATTTTAGCGACAAAAATATTTGTCGCTAAATTTGCGATGGATTTTAGCGACGAAAATATTTTTGTCCCTAAATTGACGACGAATCCGCCACTTTTGTTACTAAATTTTTGCGATGCATCATTAGTGATGAAAAATTTTTTGTCGCAAATTCCGTCGCTAAAAATTTTAGCGAAGAATTTTTCTGAATTTTTGGTCCCTAAATCCGTCGCTAAAATGGGTTTTTTTTTGTAGTGCACCTTCATTACAGGTAAAATTAATTTCGTCCACAAACTTTCTGGCTTTGTCCAGATCTAAATAGTAAAAGTCTTGATGATCACAGCTTGCAACAACTCCCTTCTATTTTACATCTTTGAATGTATCAATCGGTGGAACAGCACTACTGGAGCCTCTTTGAGCCGTTAACATTGCAGTAGTTAACCATGCTTCTTTTTCTACAGCAGACTCCATGATCAACACATCCAATTCCTCCCCAAATCTACCTCGTTCTGGCCATCATCACCCTCATCAGTGACGACAATCAAATCCTTCTGGTTTTCGCCACCATCCCCAACCATACCACTCTATTTGCTTTGTTTCCTGATCTCGTCACCATCATTCCCCTCCTCACTCCCAGATATCCAAACAAACTTTCTTTTCTTTCTTGAAAAAGTCTCTCACAATGTACGCTCCTCAGACTGACTTTCTCTTTCCTCAGCTTTTTTTTGTGCGAAATGCTTTATTTCCTTATAGTAGTAACTCTCTTCAGGTCATTAACTTCCGCGAAACCTAGAAAGTCTACAACATTCTTGGATTTTTTCGCTAACAAATGTGGCCTTTCAATCTCAATATTCTCATGTAACAAGAGACCAGCCAGTATTAGCATTTGATCATCAATGAATGTCTCCACCCAGATAGCACTACCCTTTGCGACACAATATTTACCAACCGATTTAACAAAACCAGCATGTACCGAAGGAGAAGCCACAGAATTCGAAGGCAATACAAGAGGTTCACCATCTACCGGGATAAATGGCATCAAACTTTCCTTTACAAAGTTCATAAAGAAAAACTTTTTTTTCCATAACCTATCAAGAGTCTCCCTATAAAAAAACTTCCATTTAGACTCTTTTCACGGCTGGACGTAATACCAATCCTCATTTGCATCTCCTATGGCATACTTTCTTAGACAAAAAACAGACAATAGAATTTCAAAATCAAATCTCAAACGACAGAAACTCAGTAAACTAGCATGGCCACTATCAGTTTCCATGCACTAAGGATGAACAAAGTTGGAAATATATTCTAACATCTCAGAACAACAGCCAACGGACCTAAATAAGGCACCTATACACCATATCTTACATACTTCTTATATATAGGGACTGATCTCTCTCCCATTTCATTCGCTCTTTCATCCTACAGGTAATCTTAAATGAAAATCAGCCCCTAAACCCATCTCTTTAGCTGTGATCTCCAATTCTCTCCATGTCATTGTACTCTTAATGTCACTGATTCTGCCTCCGTTTTCCATTGTTCGTAACAATAAACGTACACTCTCCCTAAAATCAAACCTAAACTGTTTTACTTTCCTTTGGAATTCTGACAAGAAAACAAAAAACATTATGAAAAATACCAACGTACATCATCAAAGATACCAATACATTAATTCTATAAAATTCAATTATTTTGTTCTGTACCAAAAGAAAGAAACCAAAAAAATTAAAAATACTAAATGAAC
The DNA here is from genome assembly GCA_033439265.1 of Dillenia suffruticosa. Lineage (NCBI taxonomy): Eukaryota > Viridiplantae > Streptophyta > Magnoliopsida > Dilleniales > Dilleniaceae > Dillenia > Dillenia suffruticosa. Next base: position 10,831,113 of record JAVTVX010000027.1, on the reverse strand, counting down.
TCAACAATGGTAGTAGTTGCATACTTGTATATTCATGTTGTTTCCTTCAAATATCCTTTTTACACAAAAAACATTCACTATATACAACAAAGTAAAGAAAGCAACATAACAGATACCACTACATTAACTCAAGAAACTCATTAGATTTCTTGGCCCATTTATCAGTTTTTTCCTTTCACCAATTGCTTTTGAAAAATGTTTTACTCTGTGAAGGAGATAACAAAGCAATAATGCTCGTGTATCGAACAAACTAAACAGTACTTACTTCGTGCTTACATTCATCGGCGTTCTCTTTAAAAAACTGTTTCTCTGCACTATACTCTACTCTGCACAACGACGGAGTACAACAAACAAACCAAACTAGCAAAGAAAGAAATACCCTGTCAACAAACAAACCAATCCAGCAAAAAAAGGAATACGCTATGAAAGGCATACAATAAGGAAATACCAAAAGGATGAGGGTAAAAGGAACCAAGGAAGAAGAAAAGACAGCAAACCAAAGAAAACAAAAAGACGTATCGTGAAAGTTATCAATAAAGTTCAAAAAACTGATTTGTTTTGTATGACTCTCTTTCCAACCATTTATTGTGAGCATTTATTACGACTGACCTATTCCATTGTCCTAAGCTCTCCTTATTAAATCTACATCCATTCCATCTTATCGGCAACCCTTCTTTCAATTTCTTTTAATTTTAAATTTTAAATGCCATCTTTAAATTTTCAATCTTGCGTGTTTTTTATTTTTTAAATATTAAATTTTATGGTTTCAAATTATTATTATTTATTTATTTCAATTTTTACACAAACATTAATATTATCCAACTATTTTTTTGTCTTTATTTGGATACTTGATATTAAAATTTTTTAAAATATTTAAATAATATGTACGATAGAAAATTAAGAAATAAAAACTATAATTTCAAATATACCACAGTTATTCCATAAACCAGTTATTCCATAAACCTCTCGTGCTTCCTTCCGAGTACCGCCTCGTCACTCTGCCAACCACTAAACCGCTTAGTGATTCTGCCAACCGTGGAACCACTTGGCAGTTCTGCAAGCCGCAGAACCACGTGAAAGTTCTACCAACTATAGAACCACGATGGTTCTACCAACAATAGAAACACAATGGTTCTGCAAACCGCTTTCCACGTCACGATTCTACAAACAACAAAACATTGCTTTGCGCACAACTACTGCAAACAATGCAAAAACAATAAAAAAAAAAAAGTGAACAACCAAATTTAAATCCATTTAAAAAAATCCTTTTTCTAAGTTAACATCTATGATTTTTAATATATAACACGAACGCCACAAACACTACATTTGGACACACACTACATCTTGTCACCCCTCTTAAAAATCTATAAACCTCTCTCTATATTAAAAATAAAAAACTTATCACAACCTAGAACAAAAATATATATATATAAAACCACTCAAAAAAGGTTATACCCTCTAAACATAACATTAGATGTATACATTTTTTCCACATATATTTAATTTAATATGTAACTTAGATAGTGTTAGATAAATACGTACGTAAGATATACATTTTTCCCTTTTCATTTAGAATGCTTAATTTTAAATAAATATTTAAATATTTAAATGTTGTGTGTATTATACGCACAATATTTAAATATCTAAATATTTTTCCTCTTGTAAAATTTTAAATTACATGTTAGTATCTATAAGTTTTGCTTTTACTATGTTATTTAATATTTTATATTTGATAATACAATTAACACTTTATTCAAAACTACAATCTATAAAGGTTTTCAATGGACAAAGAAAAATTCAATAGACCTTTAACATAAACAATGATTACTAGAATCATTCAAACTCTGATTTTAAAACTTTACAATTCAATAGCATCCAATGCAATACTTAATTTATTCTATTAAATATTTAAATAAGTTAATTGTTTTTGAATATTTTGTATATTTTACAAAATTTTAATTAAACATTAAAATTTATGTATTCTTTACATCAAAATTATTAAATAATATAGTTTCAGATTAATACTTACATATTTTAATTTTTACGCAAACATAAATATTATCCAGGTATTTAATAGATAATTTAGCATACTTATCGTTAAATAATTATTTCAATATTTTGTAGTTCTGTACTATGCAGAACAACATTCTTATTCTATGAAACACAGAAACACCTTGTCGATCTACTTCTTCTCATTCTACTAAACGCAGAATCACATTGCAGTTCTGCTAAATGCACAATCACCTTGTGGTTTTGAGAACCGCAAAACTTCTTTCCCATTCTCCTCACCGCAGAGATACTAAAAAAATTTAAAACAATAAAGACATAAAAAAATTAACCAGTGATATTTAGTTCTCTTTTAACAAATAACTACTGATATATGACATGCACACTACGCACACTATATTTTTAGTATATAAATTTAAATCCAAACGTATTTAAGCAAATAACTAAAATCAAAATATATATAAAATGTATTTTTTGATTTTGATATCATATATCTAATATTAAATGAAAATCTAACTATTTAAATAAAATATTTTCATATTTTTCTTCTTATAAGATTATAGATTACATAAACATGTATATAACTCTACCTTAGTTAAATTAAACATTAAACCATGATTTAGCTTTAGTTTATTATTTAATATTATCACATTATATTTTCATTTAGTATTCTAATCCAATCTCAGATATCTAAATATACATATTCAAATATATAACATGCACTACAAAAAAACAGCGTTTTAGCCACAAATTTAGCGACGGAAATTTTAAAAAAATTCGTCGCTAAAAACATTAGCGACGGATTTAGCGACGAAAAATTTTTCATCGCTAATAACGCGTCGCAAAAATTTAGCGATGAAAATTAGAAATCCGTCGCTAAATTTAACGACGAAAATCTGGAATCCGTCGCTAAATTTAGCAACAAATAAGTTTTCGTGGCTAAAATTCGTCACAAAATTTAGTGACGAAAAATTATTCGTCGCTAAATTTAGCGACAGATAATTTTTGTCACTAAAATCCGTCGCTAATTTAGCGGAATACAAACTCGTCAAAAAATTATCCGTCGCTGAATTAGCGACGGATTTGGAATCCGTGCATGCACGTGCGGGCATATTTTTGGGTGAAAACATATGTTTTCAATTATAATCACCACTGTACCACCGCTTAGTATTGTGTGATAATATCTTTTTTCTTTCTTCCTCCTCATTTGTTTTCAATTCTCACTTTTTTTTTCCTTTCTCTTACTCTCATCTCTATTTTTGGGTTTTTTTTCCTTTCTATTCTCATTATTGAAATTTTTAAATATAATAATTATATTGAAATTTCTTATATATTCAAACGAATAAAAATATTTTGTGATTAAATATATAGATTTTTTTAATTATTAATATATTATAATTTATTAATAATTATAATTTTATATTATTGAGATGTCGTAATCCATTTTTAAACTATGGATTAAAAAATAAAATAAAAATGAAAAAGAATAATAAAATAATAAAATAATAAAATAAAAGAAAAAAGAAGAAAACAAAATTTAATATTAATATATTTTTTAATTATTTATTTATTTTATTTTAAATTAGTATTTTATTATTTTTTATTTTATTAAAAATTATCATATTTATTATTTTTAATTAATATTATTTTAGGTTGGTGGTTTAAATAAAAAAAGTTATTATATTTATTATTTTAAATTGTTATTATATATTATTTTATTATTATTAGGAAAATGTGAAGGAAAGATAATAAGTAAAAAAAAATTATATCACATAATATCCTTTGGCTTGGTAGTTTACAGGTTTACGCTTATGCGTGTGCGTGCAGGTGTGCAGGAGTTCGAACCACGGTGGAGGTAGGAAGCAAAGCAATATTTTCCAGAATTAAGAGCTGACGCTGGAGCGGGTGCACTTGCAGGCGGGGGTGATGGCTCGGGCAAGCGGGCAGCTTGCAGGCTGGTGTTGGCTCAGGTGGGCGGGCCATCCAGGCACGTGCTGGCTCGGGTAAGCAAGACCCCGTCTAGGTACGTGCACTCCCTAAGCATTTCGAAGAATTTGGAAATTTGGAATCAGCGACGGATTTTTTTATTTGTCGCTAAATTAGGGATGGATAATTTTTCGATGGACTTTTTTTATCCTAAATTAGTGACGGATTTTAGCGACATAAATTATCTATCGCTAAATTTAGCGACGGATAATTTTTTGTCGCTAAATTTTGTGACGAATTTTAGTGACGAAAAATTATTTGTCGCTAAATTTAGTGACGGATTTCAGATTTTCGTCAATAAATTTAGTGACGGGTTTCTAATTTTCGTTGCTAAATTTTTACGAAACGTTATTAGCGACGAAAAATTTTTTCATCACTAAATCTGTGCTAATATTTTTAGCGACGAAGTTTTTTAAAATTTTTGTCGCTAAATTTGTGGCTAAAAGGCTATTTTTTGTAGTGAATGTTTAAAACAGAATTAAATATGTTTATTCATTTTTTTTATTTTTTTGTTTTAATTTTTTAAAATAGTTATAGGTTGTGCACAACGACAATGAAGTTCTTCGTTTGGCAGATCCACAATGTGGTTCTACATTTTTCAGAACGAGAAGGTGGTTCTGCGTTTAGTAGAACTACATGCGATGTATTTGAATATCTATATTTAGATATCTGAGATTGGATTAATCTATTAAATTGAAATAGAATGTGATAATATTAAATAATAAATTAAAACTAAATTATCATTTAATATTTAATGTAACTGAAGTAAAGTTACATACATCTTTATGTAATCTAGAATCGTATAAGAAGAAAAATACAAAAATATTTAATTTAAATAGTTACATTTTCATTTAACATTAAATATTTGATATCACAATAAAAAAATATATTAGAATGGAAAAAACGTATGTTATATTTAAATATATTTAAATTTGAGTTATTTATTTAAATATATTTGAATTTAAATTTATATATTAAAAATATAGTGTGTGTGGTGTGCATATCATATATTAAAAGTTATCTATTAAAAGAGAATTAAATATCACTGCTTAATTCTTTTTTACGTCTCTATTATTTTTAATTTTTTTAGTAGTTATGTGCTGAGAAGAACTACAAAATAGCTCTGCAGTTCTCAGAACCACAAGGTGGTTCCACAGTTTGCAGAACCGCAATGTGATTCTGCATTTAGAAGAACAAGAAGGAGTAGAACGACAAGGTGTTTCTCCATTTCGTAGAACGACAACATTGTTCCGCGTAGCATAGAACTACAAAATATTCAAATAATCATTTAAGGATAAGTACCCTAAATTATCTATTAAATATCTAGATAATATTAATATTTGTGTAAAAATTAAAATATGTAAATATTAATTTGAAACTATAATATTTAATAATTTTGATCTAAAAAATATATAAATTTTAATGTTTAATTAAAATTTCATAAAATATACAAAATATTCAAAAATTATTATTATTTAAATATTTAATAGAATAAATTAAGTATTCTATTGGATGGTATTCAATCGTAAAGTTTTAAAATCAGAGTTTGAATGATTTTAGTAATTATTGTTTATGTAAAACATCTATAGAATTTATTTTTCCTATTGAAAACCTTTATAAATTAAAGTTTTGAAGAAAATGTTAATTGTATTATAAATTATAAAAATATTAAAAAACAAACCAAAAGTAAAACTCATAGATATTGACATGTAATTTAAAATTTTACAAGAGTAAAAATATTTAGATATTTCATGTAAATAAGTATATATCTATTTAAGGCATAGAACGAGAACGTGGTTCAGCGGATTGCAAAACGACAAGATGGTTGTTTGGTTAGGAGAACTATAAGGTGATTTCGCACAGTGTAGATCGACAAAATATTTAAATAATCATTTAACAATAAGTTTTTTAAATTATCTATTAAATTATGTTTTTTACTAATTGTGCGTAAACTACACACACTATTTAAATATTTAAATAATTATTTAATATTAAGTATTCTAAATAACAAGGGAAAAAATATCTGGATAATATTATTTTTTGTGTAAAAATTGAAATATGAAAATATTAATTTCAAACTATGAAACTTAATAATTTTGATCTAAAGAATGCATAAACTTTAATATTTAATTAAAAGTCTGTAAAATATAGAAAATATTGAAAATAATTTAGTTATTTAAATATTTAATGGAATAAATTAAGTATTCTATTGGTTGTAATCTAATTGCAAAGTTTTTAAAATCAAAGTTTGAATGATTTTAAGAATCATCTACAATTCGCAGAACTGCAAGGTGGTTCTGCATTTAGCAGAATCACAAGGTACAGAACTACAACATCGTTCCACGGGTCGCTAAATGAGAAGGTGGCTCTGCGCTTAGCAAAACCACAAGGGGCAGAACCACAACGTGGTTCTACGGGTGGCAAACCGTCAAAGTGGTTCTGCGTTTCGCAGAACGGTATCGTGGTTCCGCTTAGTACAGAACTACATAATATTTAAATAATCATTTAATAATGAGTACTCTAAATTACAACAACAGTAACAATATTTTTATAAAATTTAAAATTTTATAAAAGTAAAAATATTTAAATATTTAATGTAAATGCGTACATATTTATTTTACACTATTTAAATTACATATTAAATTAAATATATGTGGAAAAAATGTATCTATCTAATGTCATGTTCAGAGGGTATAACTGTTTTTGACCGGTTGTGTATATATATATATATATATATATATATATATATATTTGTTCTAGGTTGTGATAAGTTCTTTTTTATATAGAGAGAGGTCGATAGATTTTTAAGAAGCATGACTAGATGTAGCCTCTGTCCAAATGTAGTGTTTGTGGTGTCCATGTTATATATTAAAAATTATAGATCTTAACTTAGAAAAAAGATTTTTTTAAATGGATTTAAATTTGATTGTTCGCCTTTTTTTATTGTTTTTAAATTGTTTGTAGTAATTCTACGCAAAACAATGTTTCGTCGTTCGTAGAATCACCACGTGGACAACAGTTGGCAGAACCACGGTGTTTCTATGATTGGCAAAACTGTCGAGGTTCTACAGTTGGCATAACTTTCACACGGTTCTGTAGTTTGTGGTTGGCAGAATCACTAAGTGGTTCAGCGATTGGCAGAGCCACCAGGCGGTGCTGCGGAAGGAAGCACGAGAGGTTTGTGCAATAAGTTGTGGTATTTTTCAAATTATAGTTTTTATTCCTTATTTTTCTATCGTACATATTATTTAAATATTTAAATAATTATTTAATATCAAGTATCTAAATAAAGATGAAAAAATAATTTGATAATATTATTATTTGTGTAAAAATTAATTGATATAAAATATTAATAATTTCAAATTATAATATTTAATAATCTAAAATTTAAAAACACACAAAATTTAAAATTTAAAGATTGCACTTAAAATTTAAAATTTAAAGAAATTGAAAAAAGTGTTGCCGATAAGATGGAATGAATGTAAATTTAATAACGAGGGCTTAGGACAATGGAATAGGTCAGTCATAATAAATGCTCGCAATAAATGGTAGGAAAGAGAGTCACGCAAAATAAATGAGTTTTTTTAACTTTATTGATATCTTTCATGATACGCCTTTTTGCTTTCTTCGGCTTGTTGTCTTTTCCTCTTCCTTGCTTCCTTTTTGTCCTATCCTTTTGGCATTCCTTTATTGTATCCCCTTCACAGCATATACCTTCATTTGTTGGATTGGTTTCTTTGTTCACAAGGTATTTCTTCCTTTGCTGGTTTCATTTGTTCGTTGCACTCCTTTGTTGCACAGAGCAGAGTATAGTACAGGAAACAATTTTTTGAAGAGAACTCTCGTGAATACAAGCATGAAGTAAGTACCGTTTAGTTTATGCGGCACACAGAGCGTTATTGCTTCGTTGTCTCCTTCATAGAGTAAAACATTTTTGAAAAATAATGGGTGAAGGAAAAAATGGATAAATGGCCCAGGAATTTTATTAAGTTTCTTGAGTTAATGTATTGGTATCTGTTCTGTTGTTTTCTTTACTTTGTTGTATATAGTGAATGCATTTTTCCCAAAAAAGGATATTTGAAGAAAACAACATAAATGCACAAAGTATGTAACTACCATCATTGTTGAGTTCATTGAGTTTCAGTGTTTTTATTTTTTTTTTGTTTTCTTTCTTTCGCTACAGAGCAAAATAATTGAATTTTATAAAATTAATGTATTTGTATTTTTCATGATGTGCTTTGGTATTTTTCATGATGTCCTTTGTTTTGTTGTCAGAAATTCCAAAAGAAAGCAAAACAGTTTAGGTTTAGTTTCAGGGAGAGTGAAGGTTGATTGTTAGGGCACAATGGAAAAAGGAGGCAGGATTAGTGACATTAAGAGTACAATGATGCGCAAAGAATTGGAGACTACAGCCAAAGAGATGAGTTTAGGGGTTGATTTTCATTTAAGAATACCTAGAGAGGATGAAGAGAGAATGAAATAGGAGAGAGATCTGTCCCTATGTATAAGGAGTATGTAAGATACGGTGTGCGGGTGCCTTATATAGGTCCCTTGGCTGTTGTTCTAAGAGGTTGGAATATATTTCCAACTTTGTTTATCTCTGGTGCGTGGAGGCTGATAGTGATTGTTGCATTTTAAAATTCTGCTGTCTGTTTTTGATCTAAGAAAGTGTGCCGCAGGAGGTGCAAATGATTATTGGTATTGTGTCCAACTACGCAAAGAGTATAATTGGAAGCTTTTTTATAGGGAGACTTTTGATAGGTCGTGGAAAGAAAAGTTTTTATTTGTGGAGTTTGTAAAGGAAAGTTTGATGCCATTTATACCGATAGATGGTGAACCTCTTGTATTGGCCTCCAACCCTCTAGCTCCTCCTTCGGTACACGCTAGTTTTGTTAAATCTGTTAGTAAATTCTGTTGCAAAGGGTAGTGCTATTTGGGTAGAGACACTCATCCAGGATGAAATGCTAATGCTAGATGGTCTCTTGTTACATGAGAACTTGCAGATTGAAAGGCCATTTTTGTTAGCGAAAAAAGTAAAAAATGTCGTAGACTTTCTAAATTATGCAGAAGTTGATGACCTGGAGAGAGTTACCAATATAAAGGAAATAAAGTATTTGACATAAAAAAAAACTGAGGAAGAAGAAAGTCAGTCTGAGGAGCATACATTGGGAGAGACTTCTTCTGGAAAGAAAAGAAAGCTTGTTTGGACATCTGGGAGTGAGGAGGGGAATGATGGCGACGAGATCAAGAAACAAAGCAAACAGAGCAGTATGGTTGGGGATAGTGGTAAAAACCAGAAGGATTTGTTGTTGTCACGGATGAGGGTGATGATGGCCAAAACGAGGCAAATTTGGGGAAGGAATTGGATGTGCGGACCATGGAGTTGGCTATAGAAAAAGAAGCGCGGTTAACAATTGAAACGTTAACCACTCAAAGTGGCTCCAGTAGTGCCATTCCGCTAATTGATACTTCCAAAGATGTAAAACAGAAGGGAGTTGCTACAAGATGTGATCATCAAGATTTTTCCTATTTGGATCTGGACGAGGCTAGAAAGTTAGTGGATGGAATTGATTTCACTCGTAACGAAGGTCTATTGAACCAGTTATCTCTGGAAGAAGGAGATGATGCTATTATAAGCCTTTTGCTTCTGGTACTTTATTTAAACATATTAACATTTTGTTGAAATATAATATATCATATATTTGATATAAGAATATAATATGTGTGAATTAAGATATTTTTTATCTATGTTTTTTTTATTAGACTGCGACATTTGTCCAATTTCAAAGACTGTGAAAAACAAAAGTGATAAATGAAATGCATACCAAGTTGGAGGAGCAGTCTGGTTTGAGTGCTGCGGATGCTGAAAGGATTGAAGAATTGGTTACGATGGTAAAAAAGAAGGAAGGAATGTTGGAAATAATGGAGACTGATCTTCAATCATCGCATGAAAGTACTGATACAACCACATCAGAATGTGAAAAGTTGAATGTTTTATTGAGAAAAACTAAAATGGAGCGGCGGGCTACTTTAAAATTAGCGGAGGAGAGGGGGGAGGCTCTAAAAGCTTTGGAGAACAAGGTCATGGAAATGCAGCAAGAGTACGGAAGGCGAAATCAAGAGCTTCTGGACAAATTATCAAGAGCGCAAGATTTTATTCATAAAGTTGGGTTAGAAGGATCCTTCTTGGGTGGTATCAATGATGATAATTCATCTAGATTGCAGGCAAAAGTTTTTGTGGGCTCTGTCAGTCAAGAAATCGATGATATGGGCTCTCGTGTTGCTTCTCTTTGAGAGGATTTTATTCGCTTGCGGGAAAAATGTGTCTGATCCCCTTCTGCACAAATGTGATGAATACTCCTGAGATCCTTTATAAATCTGCCTTGAACTGTTGATGTGGGTATTTGTTTGAAATGTCTTGACAAGCATGTAAACTTTCACTTAACTATTTTGATCCTTCCTCTTTTTTTTTTCCTTCTATTTATGAGTTTTTTTTTCATGCTATAAAGTGATTACATAATTAGTTAGCTGGACGTTAGCTTGTTTTCTATGCTAAATATGTGAAAACAAAAGGAGAAAGTTATTTTATCTTTGTATACTTAGTTGTGCCTGGTTTTGCCTCATAGCCAAAGTAGATGAATATGTGAAGAGAGAAGCAAAGAGTTATTCATTCTTCATTATCTCCCATCTGTTTATCCTTGTCGTGTTCCTGCAAGGTAATTTTGCTTTAGTTATGCGTTTTTGTAGTTCTGTTTTGTAGTTTTATTTTGTTTATGTGATTCTGGTTCCCCTTTTTTTATTGTTGAGTTTTGTAGTTCTGCTTTGGAAAGTAGTTCTGCAACTTTGCGTTTGCAAAGTAGCTCAGTGTCTCCTAGTTCCTAGTTCTATTAAATGTTTAATAGAATAGAATAAGTAGTCTATTAGATGGTATTCAATGACACAAATTTTAAATCAATATGAGAAAAAATGTAGCTTGTCTCCAAATGCAATGTGCATTCTGTGTGTGTTATGTATAAAAAATTATATGTTAATTCAGATATTTAATTTAAATAATTAGAATTGTATTTAACACAGAATATATTATATTAAAATAGAAAATACGCAAGAATGGGAATAAATGTATGTTATGTTTAAATATATTTAGATGTAAGCTATTTATTTAAATACGTTTGGATTTAAATATAGGTTGTCTTGGTCAGTTTTGTAAATGAAAAATAACTTTTTTTAAATGAAATCTCTATATTTTAATTTAATATTAAAATCGTAAAAATACTTGTATAATGTTAAGTCTATATATATATATATATATATATATATATATATATATATATATTTTAGTTTTTTTTAATCGTTCTGCGGCTCGAAGAACAATAAAGTGGTTCTACAATTTGCAGAACCACAATGTGGATTTGCGATTAGCAGAACGATAACATAGTTCTGTAGGTGGCTGTATGTTTCGCCAATTGTTCTACCAAAGATCTAAATAATTTTTTAATATTAAGTATTATAAACAACTGACTCTACATTGTAAATTTCATTGATTTTAAGAATTATGAAACATTAAATATCTTATTTTTTAATTCAGCGAACCTTTTTAATCTTCCAAAATTTTATTTTGCAAGCATGAGAATTTTTTGTGTCTTTTTTATGTAAATGATTTTAAAAATTTTATATTGGATTTGTTTGTGTAAAATAAATAAAATATTCTTTTTTCAAAATTTTTTTGAGTTGCAAGATGTGGTTACGTATTATTAAAAAATATAATTAGGTAAATAATTTAACTGTTAAAATATTTTGATAATATTAAAGATGAATTGAATTGCGGTATATTTGAATATCCATATTTAAATATTTGAAATTCGAATAGAAAACTAATTAAATTGTAATCAAATGTGATAAAATCAAATAATAAACTAAAACTAAATTATGATTTAATATTTAATGTAATTTAAGCTGAGCTATAACTATTTTTCTTTAATATAGAACTGTATAAGAACAAAAATATTTAGATATTTAATTTAAATAATCAGAATTGCATTTAACACTAAATATATTACATAAAAATAGAAAATACATGAAAATGGGAAAAAATGTATGTTATATTTAAATATATTTAGATTTAAGTTGTTTATTTAAATACATTTAAATTTAAAATATATATTGTCTCAGTTATTTTTGTAAAACAAATATAATTTTTTAAAAAATGAAATCTCAATATCTTAATTTAATACCAAATATATAATATTAAAACCCTAAAAAGTACTTGTATAATGTTAAACCTAAATATGTTCATATTTTTTTTAATTTTTTTTAGTCGTTCTGCGTGTAGAGCCATGTGATTCTACGCGCTGAGCCATGTGGTTCTGCGGCTCGAAGAACAATAAAGTGGTTTTACGATTAGCAGAACAACAACATGATTCTACGAGTGGCAGAAGAGCAGGGTGGCTGTGTCTTTCGCCGATGGTTCTACCAAACATTTAAATAATTTTTTAATATTAAGTATTCTAAATAATTGACTAAATTGCAAATTTCACTGATTGTAACAATTATGAAACATTAAATATCTTATTTTTTAATTCAACGAACTTTTTTAATCTTCCAAAATTTTATTTTGAAAGCATGAGAATTTTTTTTTTGTGTTGTTTTTATGTAAACGATTTAAAAATTTTATATTGGATTTGTTTGTGTAAAATAAACATAATATTCTTTTTTCAAAATTTTTTAGAGTTGTGAGAGATGGTTAGGTATTATTAAAAAATATAAATTGTTAAATAATTTAATTGTTAAAATATTTTGATGAAGTTAAAAATGAATTGAACTGCGGAATATTTGAATATCCATATTTAATATTTGAGAATCAAATGGAAAACCAAATTGTAATCAAATGTGATAATATCAAATAATAAACTAAGACTAAATTATGATTTAATATTTAATGTAATTTAAGCTGAGCTATAACTTTTTTTCTTTAATCTAGAACTGTATAAAAACAAAAATATTTAGATATTTAATTTAAATAGTCAGAATTGCATTTAACACTGAATATATTATATTAAAATAGAAAATACGTGAAAATGGGAAAGAACGTATGCTATATTTAAATATATTTATATTTAAACTGTTTATTTAAATACATTTGGATTTAAATTTAGATTGTTTCGGTTAGTTTTGTAAAACAAATATAATTTTTTAAAATGAAATCTCAGTATTTTAATTTAATACTAAACATAAAATATAAAAATCCTAAAAAGTACTTGTATAATCCTATGCCTAAAAATGTTTATATTTTTTTTAAAATTTTTTTAGTCATTCTGTGGCTCGCAGAACAATAAAGTGGTTTTGTACTTTGCAAAACCACGATGTGGTTCTGCGATTAGCAGAACGAGAACATGGTTCTATGGGTGGCAGAACCACGGGGTGGTTCTATATTTCGCCGAACGATAATGTAGCTTTGTTCTAGTAAACTGGACGAAGCAGCGTGCCTTGGTTGACGAGGCATGGGATTTTTTTTATTTTTTTTGTTTTTTTGCATTGCTTTGTTTATGGTTGGTATGGAAATTATATGTAAAAGACTAAAAAATTTTATATTGGATTTGTTTGAGTAAAATAAATATTTTTTATTTCAAAATTTTGTAGAGTTGTGAGAAAAAGCTAGGTGTTATCAAAAAACATAATTTGATAAATAACTTAACTGTTAAAATATTCTGATAACATTAAAAATAAATTAAACTGTGGCATATTTGAATATTCATGTTTAGATATTTGAGATTCGAAAAGAAAACTAAATTGTGATCAAATATTAATATTTAATGTAATTTAAGTTGAGGTATAACTATTTTGTTTAATCTATAATCATATAAGAATAAAAATATTGACATATTTAATTTAAATAGTTAGAATTGCATTTAACACTGAATATATTATATTAAAATAGAAAATACGTGAAAATAGAAAAGAATATATGTTATATTTAAATATATTTAAATTTAAGTTGTTTATTTAAATACGTTTCGATTTAAATTTATATTGTCTTGGTTAGTTTTGTAAAAGAAATATAATTTTTTTAAAATGAAATCTCAATATTTTAATTTGATACTAAATATATAATATTAAAACCCTAAAAAATACTTGCATAATGTTTTGTTTAAACATGTTTATATTTTAAATTTTTTTAGTCGTTTCGTGGCTTGTAGAACAATAAAGTGGTTCTGCAATTAGCAGAATGATAACGTAGTTTTGCGATTAGCAGAATGATAACGTGGTTCTGCGGGTAGTAAAATCACAGGATGGCTTTGTGTTTTGCCGAATGACATCATGGTTTTATTGTATTAAAAATTTAAATAATTTTTTAATGTCAAGTATTCTAAACAATTGACTAAATTGTAAATTTCATTGATTGTAATAATTATGAAACATTAAATATCTTATTTTTTAATTCAACCAACTTTTTTAATCTTCTAAAATTTTATTTTGAAACCATGAGAATTTTTCTTTTTTTGCGTTGTTTTTATGTAAATGATTTTAAAAATTTTATATTGGATTTGTTTGTGCAAAATAAATATAATATTCTTTTTTTCAAAATTTTTTAGAGTTGTAAGAGATGGTTAGGTATTATTAAAAAATATAATTGGATAAATAATTTAACTGTTAAAATATTTTGATAATATTAAAAATAAATTGAACTGTAGTATATTTGAATATCCACATTTACATATTAGAGATTTGAATAGAAAATTAAATTGTAATTAAATGTGATAATATTAAATAATTAACTAAAACTAAGTCATGATTTAATATTTAATATAATTTAACTTGAGGCATAACTATTTTTATTTAATCTAAAATTGTATAAGAATAAAAATATTTAGATATTTAATTTAAATAGTCAGAATTATATTTAATAGTGAATATATTATATTAAAATAGAAAATACGGGAAAATGGGAAAGAATGTATGTTATGTTTATATATATTTAGATTTAAGCTGCTTATTTAAATTTGTTTGAATTTGAATTTTGGATGTCTCGGTTAGTTTTGTAAAAGAAATATAAATTTTTTAAAATGAAATCTCAATATTTTAATTTAATATTAAATATATAATATTAAAACCCTAAAAAATACTTGTATAATATTGTGCCAAAACATGTTTATATTTTTTTAAAAATTTTTTTAGTCATTCTGCACGTAGAACCACATGATTTTCTGGCTCACAAAACAATAAAGTGGTTCTGTGTTTCGCCAAACGTTATCGTTGTTTTGTTCTACTAAACATTTAAATAATTTTTTAATATTAAATATTCTAAATAATTGTCTAAACTATAAATTTCATTGATTGTAATAATCATTTTTGTGTTGTTTTCATATAAATGATTTTAAAAATTTTATATTGGATTTGGGAGATTTTTCAATTTTTTTAGAGTTGTGAGAGAGTGTTAGGTTTTATTACAAAATATAATTCGGTAAATAATTTAACTGTTAAAATATTTTGATAACATTAAAAATAGGAACTGTGGTACATTTGAATATTCATATTTAGATATTTGAGATTTGAATAGTATATTATACTATTATTAGGTATCGTGTTATTATGTTAAAATATTTTGATAACATTAGAAATATTAGTAATATTAATTTAAATGATATGAAATTATTATCATTAACTATTTATGTTATTATTAAACAATTGTAATAATACTAAATTGTTTTTTCATAAAATATTTTCAATATCATAGAATTTTATATAATATAAGAAAAATAATTAAATAATATTAAATTATCCATTTAATATAATAAAACTTGTAAAGAAGCCACGTGTAAGCAAAACATTACATTTGTTTTAAAAAACAAAGAGGAATATCATAATTTTTTTTATGTAATTCGCACTTGTAAGTTTAAAAAATATATTTAAACATATTGAAAAGAAATCATACGAAAATGAAACCCATGAAAAATATCTAAACATATTTCAAAGTCTGTTATATGTTATTATATATGTATAAAAATTGGAATACATAGTGACGTCTCATGAAAAACAAAAATAAATGAGCGGTCCAAAATTTAAAATTTGATATTAGTTTAAATGTGTGAATACACCGAGTATGTATGATACCAAGGAAAATTTTTCTCAACTCCGTAGGCATCAAAAATAATAACAGAAAATATTGTTTCTGATTCTGGAATAAAAACAAGCACATCATTATGGTGGAGATTATGTTTCAAAACAAAATTGTTCCGGTTCTTCTTAATATGCCTTCCTTGGATTCCAACTTCAAGAGATTGTGTCCCAGTTTTCAAAATCACGATTGGCGTTTTTTTAGTATTAACAAAATAGTTGACAAAGCGAGGTATTTCCTGGTGACCGAATAGGAAAAGAAGAAAAAAGTTAATATTAACAAAAAGATTTATTGAATTTTAAGAGGAGATGCGCATTACTAATTTATATGGATTGGCAATGGAAAACGCTTGACAAAAGCACAAGGAACTGCAAAGATCTTGAATACAATCAGGAAATAGTGAACCATTTTCTTGTCCTGTAGATAAACATTGAACTAAACCATAAATATGCAGTTATATATTTTTTTTATATATACATATCGTGTTATGATTTATAAAGGAAAATATCAAATATGTCAAACCGTGTTGTTACAGAATATTGGGTAATGGAGCTGTCTAGCTTAGGTAAACTTGTTTTTGAAATTCGCAAAAATGAATAACATCAAAGACTAGATCTCCAACGTGTCTAACGAGTAAGGTGTGGTGTTCTTTAATAAGATTATTATCAAGTTGTTCTGTTGGTGCAGCTTCATACAAGTTATTTGTAAGGCTAAAGGACCAATCACGCATTCCATGCCTCAATGTAATTCTATTCTAATGGTGTCGCTCTAACAATATCCGAACATACACCGGTAAGAGCTGTAGTTTACAAGTGAAGACATTCAACAATTTTTTTTTTCTGTAGTTCATATGAGATTATAAAGGTTATACAAATCATGAAAAATGTATTACACAAGAGGTGTATACTTAGTCTTTGTTGTAGAGTAGAAAAAAGCAATACGATTCTAAATTAGCATTCTGTAGATTTGTTGAAGGCATATCCATTGTTTTTCATTCAATGAGCTATAACAAAGTTTTATTTTTTTGAGTTGTTGTATTTTTTTATCCAAGTTTGGAGAAAAAATGATGCAATAAATAGTTAAAGATAGCCAGAACAAAGAATTAGGAGGCACAACAAGTAGCTGTAAAACACATAATATTTTTTGTTCTGTAGTAACCCGTGACTTTTTTTTTGTAGTAACCCGTGAAAACATTTTTCCTTTTTTTTATTTGATTTATCTTGAAAAAATTTTATAAATCCAGGTGCCTTCTATCCCTTTGGAATTCCCATGGCTGCTATACTTGGTCTTTCTTGTAGTGTAGAAAAAAGGAGCATGATTCTAAATCGACGTTTTGTAGATTTGTTGAATGTATATCAATTGTTTTTCATTCAATAAGCAATAACAGACTTTTATTTTTTGAGCTGATGTTTTTATTTTTTTTTAGATTAGAGAAAAAACGATGGAATAAATAATGAAAGATAGTTAGAGCAAAGAATAAGGACGAACAACAAGTAGCTATAAAGCATAGAATATTTTTTGTTCTATAGTAACCCGTGACCTTTTTTTTTCTTTTGTTTTGTAGTAACCTGTGAAAGTATTTTTCCAGTTTTTTTAAATTTATCCTGAAAAAGTTTTATTTATCCCTATAAAAAACACAGAAATTTCAAAGTGGTGTTTGAAGAAATAAAATATTTCTTTATTGGGGTTGCTCTTAGCTCCCTTTGATCTTCATTATGCAAGACTCTTCCTTTTACTTCAATTTTTGGATATGTTGTAATTGGATTTGTGAGGAAGTGATTTATGTAAAAATATTGGGGTAGTGTTGTAAAAAAATTTTGAGTCTCCCTACCTTGAAGCTCACGGCCATGGAGAGAAACTAGAGAGCTTTTGTTTCTTCTTCTTTGGACATCACATGGTTTTGAAGAAGAAATAATCGTAAGTGTTTGCTTTATTGAATTGTTCCATTTAATTCTAGTCATCAAACATTCCCAAAATTTATTCTTAGCCTTAGGATTATTTGGTGACAAGCGAGTGTTCACTCTCCTTCCACAAGAAGCTCTCATGGTTTACTGTCTTTCTCACACTATAAGTACTTTCACTTACTACAACTCAACTCATTCATTAATTGCATTCTCCCACCAACCAAGATCCAATGGCTCAAAATTTTGATCCAATTCTAAGTTAAATCCTCACCCTTGATTGGTTTCCAAGAAATCTCACTCTTTCACTCAATGAATAGTATTCTTGCCTCTTACTAACTCAATCCAAGGATCCAAACAAATTTATTTCACTTCAACTCAATTTCCACCCTTGGATTAGCTTCTCAAAAGCCAAAAAAATTTCTTCTCTCCTCACACATATCCAACCATCTCACCAATCCATTTTCCACACTCTTTCTTGGTCACGGTTTTGGGGAAGGATTATGTTCTTCTTTTCTCCTCACACATATCGGGACATCTCACCAATCCATTTTCCACACTCTTTCTTGATCACAGTTTTGGGGAAGGATTATATTCCTTTGCTTCAATTTTCAACTATTGATCATCTTAAAATTTATTTCTCACCATTGGATCATTTTGTGCCAACCCAAGAATCATTTTTTCTCACTCCATTTATCCAATGGTTAATATTCTAATCACAAACCAAATCAAAGGTCATAATTATCAACTCATACCACATCTTCATTAATTGTTTATTTTTTCTAAGTTCTTATTAATTTCAAATACGTCCATTTCACTTATAAAAATTACATTTTGACCTGAAAATTTTCATAATTTCAAGTTAGACCCAAAATCTCGTAGTAGATTTAATTTAATTTATCCCATGTCAAAACATAGTCGTTTAGCTTTTCCGAGATACATTCAACCCAGCTGGGGTTTTACCGATGTTTTTTGAAAATTTTGTGATTTAACTTTACGAAATAAGATCTACCCAAATTTGAGATTTCTATACACTCTAGAGTCATCCTCATTATTATTGGACCATCAGTGGTCATTTTAGAAATTTTGAATTTTCGACAATTGAGTCGAAATTTTCAGGAGTGATTTTAGCGAAAAAATTTCTTAGTTGATTTTCTACATAGAATATGGGTAATAGCATATATAAAGCGAAGAGGAGTACAATAGTGAGTACACCGAGATGTTGGTATTACAAGTTCTATGCAAAGAGTCCTAATATTTTCTAAATTATAATCTTAATTGTTTGTTTTTCTATCATACACACTATAACGTTTTTTTTTTTTAAATCTAAGATCTGTTCGGAAAAAAAAAACTTTTTGTTGTTTTAAACAAAACTTGTTCTAATTAATTTTTAATAGTTTGCTTATAAATAACACATAATAAAATGAATTCTTTAATTTAACCAACTTTTTTAACCTTCAAAAAATTATTTTGAAAGCACAAAAAAATATTTTGTGTGTTGTTTTGTTTAAGGTTGTGATGGAAATTACGTGCAAATGATTTTAAAATTTTTATACTGGATTTGTTTGTGTAAAATAAATATAACATTTTTTTTCAAATTTTTTTGGAGTTGTGAGAAAGAGCTAAGCATCACTAAAAAACACAATTCAGTAAATAATTTAACTGTAAAAATATTTTAATAATATTAAAAATAAATTGAAATGTGATATATTTGGATATCCATATTTAGATATTTGATATTCGAATATAAACTAAATTATAATTAAATGTGATAATATTAAACGATAAATAAAAACTAAACCATTATTTAATATTTAATGTAATTTAAGTAGAGCTATAAATATCTTTATTTAATCTAGAATTGTATAAGAATAAAAATATTTAAATATCTAATTTAAATAGTTAGAATTGCATTTAACACGAATATATTATATTAAAATAAAAAATTCGTCAAAATGGAAAAAAAACGTTTATTATATTTAACCATACGTCTGTCCCCATGCTAATAATGTGGTTCTGTGTTTGGCAAAACAACATTCTTCAACGAAAGTAGAACCACAAGTAGTTCTGCACTTCACTGAACCACAATAGGTTCTGCGCTTCACGGAACCATAACGTGACGCAGAACTATAAATATTTAAATCTAAAAAAAACCTAAATATTAATATTTAATTTAAAGTCTATCAAATATATAAAATATTAGTTATTTAAATATTTAATAGAATAAATTAAATATTCTTTTTATTGGTATTCAATCACAATTTTTAAATCAGATTTTCAATGATTTTAGGGATCATTTTTTTTCCAAAAGCTTCACGGATTTAATTTTTATCTATTCAAAACTTTTTTAAATTAAAGTTTGGAATAAAATATTAATTCTAATATAAAATATAAAAATATTAAATAACAAATCAAAACTAAAACTTATAAATATTAAATTAAATTTAAATTTTATAAAAATAGGAATATTTAAATATTTAATGTACATATGCGGATATTTATTTAATGCTAACTAAACTACGTTGCGTATTTATATTTGGATAATGTATTTGCATTAAAAAAAATAATAGAAGGGTGCTGTTAGCAACAAAATTGGTAATGTGCCGCAGTAAAAAAGTTCCAATCTTTTGGATAACTTTTTCATCCTTCAATGAAGAAGATCTAATCTGGACATAAATTAGCAAAAGATTCATAAGTAGAAACTCAATATAATATACAATTTAAATAATTATTTAAATAATTATCTAACATTAAGTATGCTAAATTAATTATTAAATTATAATTTTGATCGATAGTGTTTCTACTATACACACTATTTAAATATCAAAATAATTACCTAACATTAAGTATCCTAAATAAAAAAAAATCTGGATAATATTAATGTTTGTATAAAAATTTAAATATATAAATATTAAATTGAAACTATAATATTAAAAAATCTAAATCTAAAAAACACATAAATATAAATATTTAATTTAAAGTTTGTAAAATATACAAAATATAAAAAACTATTGAATTATTGAAATATTTCGTAGAGCAAATTAACTATTCTTTTGGTTGGTATTCAATCAGAAAGCTTGTAAATCAGAATTTCAATCATTTTAAGAATTATTGTTTATCTAAAACATTTACAGATATAACTCTTGTCTATCCCAAATCTTTTGAAATTAGAGTTTTGAATAAAACGTTAATTGTAACACAAAATTTTAAAATATAAAATAACAAATCAAAACTAAAACTCATGAATATTGATATGCAATCTAAAATTTGATAAGAATAAAAATACTTAAATACATAACATAAATATGTAGACATTAATAAATTTCACCGTTCACTCTTGTTTTATCTTTTTACAATTTTTAATTTTTTTTAGTAGTTCTGCGCAGAATCACTGGTTCTGCGATGTGCGATGTTCTGAGTTTCGCAGAACGATAATATGGTTCGCTGCTCCGTAGAACTACCACATCACCATGAGGTTCCGCTTATCTTAGAACTACAATTCTGTGCTAGGAGTCTTGATATTTTTTAAATTATACTTTTAATTGTTTGTTTTTTTATTATACACACTACTTTAATATTTAAATAAACATTTAACATTAAATATCCTCAATCAAAATGAAAAAAAATATTTGGATAATATTTATATCTGTGTAAAAATTAAATTATATAAATATTAATTTGAAAGTGTAATATTTAATAATCTAAATCTAAAAAACACGAAAAATCATAAATTTCAATACCACACCTAAAATTTTAAATTGGAAGAAATCTAAAAAAGTTTGTCGATTAGATGGAAAGAATGGAAAGTTAAATAAATATCAATTGTCTAAACAAGTTAATTTTAATATTCTCACATTTTATATTACAATTTAATATTTAATTTAAATAAATATCAAATGTCTAAACAAATTATTTTTAATATTGAAAAAACCTGAATATTTGAATAAGGTGATACGGATAGTTTTGTTTTACAAAATAGTTATGTGATTCTTGCAATTCTTGCGATTTTTCTGTTGTTGTAGTTATGTGTAGTTGTAGTTATAGAGATTTTTCGGTGTTCGGTAGTTCTATTAAATATACACCATACAAATATTATAGCAAAGATTGTAGCAAATTTATTATACATTATTCATTTCCAATTTTTTTTTATATCTTTAGCATAAGCATATATTTTTTAGTAAAAGTATTGCTAGTTCTGTACCATGTAGAACCACAAAGAAGTTCTGCACTATGCAAAACTATCGTAGTTTTGCACGTTGTAGAAGCACATAGTAGTCCTGTGGTTCTCCGCTCCACAAAATCCCACGTTGTCTACGCTTCGCAGAACCACCACGTGATTCTGCTAATGGCACAATCACAGTTCTATTCAAGGAGTCCTGATATTTTCTAAATTATAATTTTAATTGTTTGTTTTTATATTATACACATTATTTTAATATTTAAATAAACATTTAACATTAAATATCCTCAATTAAAATGAAAAAAATATCTGGATAAAATTAATATCTATGTAAAAATTAAATTATATAAATATTAATTTGAAAGTGTAATATTCAATAATCTAAATTTAAAAAACACATAAAATCTTAAATTTAAAGAACATACCTAAAAGTTTAAATTTAAAGAAATTTGAAGAAAGTTGTCGATAAGATGAAAAGGATGGAAAGCTAAATAAATATTAAATATCTAAACAAATTATTTTTAGTATTCAAAAAACCTGAATATTCAAATAAGGCGATATGCATAGTTCTGCTTTACAAAGTAGTTCTGTGATTCTTGCAATTTTTCTGTAGTTGTAATTCTGTGTAGTTGCAATTGTAGAGATTCTTCAGTGTTCGGTAGTTCTATTTAAATATATAATATACAAATATTATAGCAAATTTATTACACATCATTCATTTCAAAAATTTTTGATATCTTTAGTATAATTATATTTTTTTTAGTAAAAGTTTTATCAGTTTTGTACTATACAGAACCACAAAAAAAATTCTACATCATGCAGAACCATCATACTCCTGCACGATGCAGAACCACATAGTAGTTCTGCGGTTTCCCGCTCCGCAGAACCTCCTCACCATCTGCGCTCCATAGAACCACCACGTGGTTCCGCTGATTCCAGAACCACAGTTCTGTGCAAGGAGTCCTGATATTTTTTAAAATCATAATTTTAATTGTTTGTTTTTCTATTATACAATTATTTTAATACCTAAATAAACACTTAACATTAAATATCCTCAATTAAAATGAAAAAAATATATGAATAATATTAATATCTGTGTAAAAATTAAATTATATAAATATTAATTCGGAAGTGTAATATTTAATAATCCAAATCTAAAAAACACATAAAATTTTAAATTTAAAGACCGTACTTAAAATTTTAAATTTAAAGAAATGAAAAAAAGGTTGTCGATAAGATGAAAATGATGGAAAGTTAAATAAATACCAAATGTCTAAACAAATTATTTTTAATATCAAAAATCCTGAATATTCGAATAAGGTGATATGCATAGTTCTGCTTTACAAAATAGTTATGCGATTCTTCTGTAGTTGTGGTTCTGTGTAATTGCAATTGTAGAAATTCTTCAGTATTCGGTAGTTCTATTTAAGTATATAATATACGGACATTATGGCAAATATCATAGCAAATTTATTATACATCATTCATTTCAAATTTTTTTGATATATTTAGTATAATCATATTTTTTTTAGTAAAAGTAGTGTCAATTCCGTACCATGCAAAATCACAAAGAAGTTCTGCACCATGCAAAACCACATAGTAGTTCTGCCATGTGCAAAACGACCAAGAAGTCCTCCACTGTGCTGAACCACCGAGCAGTCCTACGTCATGCAGAACGATGGTAGTTCTGCACTATGCAGAACTATGGTAGTTCTGCTCTATGCAGAACTATGGTAGTTCTGCTCTATGCAGAACTATGGTAGTTCTGCTCTATGTAGAACCACCAAACTCTGAACGAAACGAAACGAAATGAGCACAACTATCGAAGTGCACCAGATCTCCAAACTCTAGGAGAACCACATGTAGACAAAATTTTTTTTTTGAATGCGACAAAGGGAACCAAGCCAAACATTAAAATATTTTTATAATGTAAAAAATAATCCCAAACACGAAACACCTAAATATTAATATCTGGATATTTAAAAAATTGAGAAAATCTGAAATCATAGTTCTACACTTCGATAGCTTTGTAATCCGGTAGTTCTGTACAATGCAAAACCATCCTTTTTTTTTAATGGCTCTGCACTCTTTCTCTTTTTTTTTTTGTTTAGAATGGCATACAGTATCACCACTAATCAGATGGAACTAATTAGCAAATGCAGAACTACCTTTTTTTTATAACACCACAATATCTTCTTGTCTTTATAGGACATAAAACAGAAGGAGAAACACTATGAACATACTCAATTGTGTCAACTCAATTCTTTAAAACTCTCAAAACGAAAACATACTCAGAAGCGGAAAACAAAAAAAAAAAGAAAATCTTGAACAAAAGGAAAAAAACAATAAAAAAACTCTCTGAATTATTAACAAGAGAAGCAAAAGTACAAAAAGCTTAATAAGATAACACTCCGTGGATTACACACGTGTCCATAGAAGACACGGGCAAGAATCGTAGCCGACCTCATTACATAATGAAAACAACAATGAATAAAATTGGACCCATAAGTAGCTATACACTTTAATAGTTCTATTCTGTACTTTGGTAGTCCTACATTATAATAGTTCTGCACTCCATTAGCTCCATAAGCGGTTCTGCACTTTGATAGCCCTCCATCAACCTTTGTAGTTCAGTAATAGCTCCAGAACCAATTCCGCACTTTGGTAGTTCTACATCAGCTTCTGCAAGGGCTCCATAGTTTTGCACTTTGGTAGTTGGTGTGTCGTCAAACAACTAAAAATAAAATTACCTACTTTACTAAAGACGAGTTTAGGGTGAGCAGAGTCGAATCCACAGGAAACAGCGGATTTATCTCTTTCAAGAAAAATGAAAATATGGGGGGTTTGGATGAAATAATCTAAAATAACTAAACAAACAAATCAATGAAAATTAACTAAAATAAAATGATGAGATAATACCAATTAAAGGAAAGGATGTCAATGAGAGAAAATCTAGCCAAAGGAGTTATTTCCACCTTGATGTATTTGATTGATCATCGATACAAAAATTACTCGATATTATGCGAATAAATTGGTTATAGTTGATAAGTACCACGAAGCGACCAATCTCTCCCTACTTTTTCGGTAACTAAGATACCATCATTAATTACTTCCCTAATCGAAAGACAACCCAAGAGACCCTCGTAGGATTTAATATTCCGACAGTATTACGATCTAGAGAGACCCAATTCTAATCAATAAATTTCAATCTGGATTTATTTACATTAGATTATCTAATCTCTTAATATAAATTTTACCGCTTGCGAGGTCATAAAATTATGTCAATTGCCACTCCATTAAAAACACACAAACTTTACTATTTTTAAATGGTAGTATACTATTCTAGAGTTATTAAATATAGCGCTCTATTTAACAATCCCAAAACAATCATAAACACTAAATATAGAGATTAAATAAATACCCACAAATAGCAAACAAATAAGATCATTTAGATCTCACAATCATCATCCATCAAGATTTCAATAATTCTTTGACTAGAAAAATAAATTAAAAACAAAGCATAATAAAAAGAAAACTCATAAAAAAGGACTTATTGTTCCAAAATAATGTACACTACATAAGAAAAATGGCTCCTTCCCGGCTGTAGCTTTTCTTCCCAAATATGTGCCTCCAAGTCAAAAATGAAGAAATATGCATCTTTCGAAGGGCTGCCGGCTACTTCTCTGGGGAAAAGGTGGCTGCTGGCCCCTCGGGGCTGTCTCCAAAAGTGTGAAACACTCCTATATATATGAGTAGTAAACTCTAAAATTTCTTCCTTATTCAAATTGGTTTTTAAGAAGGAATAAAATTCTCTAAAAGATAATATTCTAGAAATTTAAAATAAAAGAAAAGTTCCTAAAAATCTGAAATTTATATTTTCAAAAATTCCTTTTTCTAAATATTAGGAATGGAATAAAAATCTTCAATATCTCCAATTCCATCCGAACTTCCTCTTGAATATGCAATTGGGAATGGAAATTTTACTGCAATAAATCTTCAAAACCTCTTACTTGCCTCTTGAAATCCACGTGCCAACGTGCTATTGAAAGAGCATTGCTATCCAATTTTCCATACTTCACAAAATTGCTCCAATTTAGCTCCTTTTTTTTCATTTTCCATAATAAGTCTCCTCCTAAATCAAATGTCACAAAACATAAATATTAGTGTAATATTTATTCAAAAATAATACAAAATCAATCGTAAATATTACACTTATTTAACCCCTATCAAATTCCTCCACACTTATATGATACTTGTCCTCAAGTATCTCTAACTAAAATAAAATTAAAACATCCGACCTATTTTTTTTCTTCCAAGCGTCCAAATTAACAATTACTATAAGAGTCAAACAAAAAATACAATCGAAACAACAAGTATTTCACAGCGATTCGCACTAAAACAACCACTACATGTCTCAACAGCTGTTTATGAAATCCAAACAGTAAGATTCGACAATTCTCTCCATGGGATCACTCTTATATACTCTAACGGGTTAAGAATATATATGTCTCTCAAATCAACAATATGAAATGTTATTACCATATGTTTGCAAATATTTCAAATCTCCACCACTAAAAATTAGAATTTCATGCATCAATCTAAAGGTTTTTCATTTGGTTGTAACGTGGCTAGGGTTAAGGGTAGGATAAAAGGGAATATCAAGGGTTAAAGTGTACCAAAAATAATATGCAATTAACTACACAATTCTTTCTGTGATAACACCTTTGCCCCACACAGGTAGCACACCAAAAATTCATGATCTTGTCACCCACGTGTGGTCAACATAGCTAACATTCCAAATCACATAAATATATCGACCTTTTTCTCTACGATCCATGATTGAAATGAATTTATCAAGAATGCATCTTTTTTCTTCTCTTTTTTTTTCGCTGCTACTTTATTTCTGTCTTTTTTTTTTTTATTTTGAAGAACATTTCAGCTCAAAGATGAACAAAGTCAAACCTTTTTTCTTTCCTTTTTTTTTCATATGTAACAAATATCATCATTAAAACTCTAATCAATACACATCTCATGAGACAATCATATAACTAATATCATGCAATTAACTGCATATATCCCTGGTACAAGGGTTGAAATTTCAGCCAAAATAGGGTTATAGTGTTGTATTGAAGGGTTTTGAAGAAAAAAAGGGTCTTAGGCTCAATTTGGTTCACTAAGGGGATTATAAATCAAGGTAGAGATTTTTACGAAAACCAAAATGGGGTAAAACCTAAGTGCCTTTATCATTTCAATGCATAAAATCCTATATGTGGTCTCAAAATGCATAACAATACAAGTTCTAGAATGTGCAATCCAAGTGTGATAAGCACTCATCAAGAAAAAATAATCTCAAATACAAAGAATGAATTTGCTCGTTTATGGCTCAAAACCTCACTTTTTAAGTAGGGTTTATGTCAAATCTTTGCATTCTCATCATTCAAAGAAAACTATTAAAGATATGAGAAGCCATTTCAAGTACAAAAACCATTGATACAAGCCATTTTTCTTATATCTCTAGTCAACCAAATAGCATATATCAACAAAAAAAGTTCAAAATTTTTTTTTTTCAATTTTTTTTTCATATTTGAAGAAACAAAATTTAAACTAATAAAAAAACAAATATAGTATCAAAAACCAAAACAAAGAGAAAAACACCTAATATCCCCTTCACACCTAAATCATACATTGTCCTCAATGTATACTCAAGTTAAGAGAGATAAAAAAAATGAATAAATAAATCAAATAAAATAAAAGAACAAAGAACAAAGAAATAAAAGAGAAATGTGAGAACAATACTTCCTTAGAGTAGAGTGGAGAATGGAGGAACAATTCCAACAAACTAGAGAAAAGAGCTATGACGTGGCCACGCCATAATTATTAATCATTTCACTCCATTATTGAGGCTTCAAGGTGGAGAGAGAAACCTAAAAAAATGAAAAACAATGTGAGAAGTGAAGTTCAATTGTTCCTCTCCGTTCTTTTTTTTTTTAAAAACAGAAATAGGTTGATTTTAGGACGTGAGCACGCCCTAAATCATGTGTATGACTGTCCTTGTGTGTTCCTGTAGGCAGAAATGAAGTTGGGTTAGGGCGTGGGCATACTCTAATCAAGGAGTAATGCTGTCCATGCATAAGTTGTAGGCAGAAATGAAAGTTTGTTATGGCGTGGGCACGCCATAACAAGAGACCACTTCCCGTTTTTTTTTTTTTAACCTAAATCAAGGATCAAGATTAAATCAAATCAACATAAATAAGAATAAATAAACAAAAACAAAAATAAAAATAAAAAAAAAAAAACATAAAGAAAGTATTGGGTTGCCTCCCAATAAGCGCTTTTGTTTAGTGTCTTTGGATCGACATGATCTTCTCTTTTCAACCTCACTCAAATATCGGTCCAATCCATTTTGACTTCAACTTATCTGGCATGAACTTTAATTTTGAATTAAAGTGAAGGATTTTATGGCCTACCATAAATTGCTTTCGGTGTGGGAGTTTGCTTTAAAAAAATTTGTCCTATTGTGCAAAATTATTTATAAAATTCTCCTTAAACACAAAATCCAATTTATTTTACACAAAAGAGTCATAAACTATGAAGTCCATCTCATTCTCATCATCTTGCTCCTCGGAATATGCCAACCTACCAGGAAAAGGAGGAAAGATAGTTTCAAATTTGAGTTGTTCGGTTCCTCACTTACCTTCGTGACCGATTCATTCAATATTGATATTTTGTTTTGTTCGGCCTCTTTATCTTATTCAGTTGTCGATGAGTTGTCCTGCAACTTCCTTTCATTCTTGACCACCATAACACTTACGTTTTCTCTTCGATTGATCTCTACATGAGAGGGTAACTTCTCATTATTTTTCTCCATTCGATTCACGGTCGTTGCCAATTGTGATACCTGATTTTCCAACACCTCATTAACCCTTGTTGGAACATCTTGCCATATTCCAAATTGATGGGGAGTCTCAATATTAGAAAAATCACTGCAAAAAGCATGTTCATTAAAATCAGGAAATAACAACTCCCTTAAAATCTTTTGACTGGTCATGTCCGAATGTTTAAAATCCTTCTCTTCAATGTCGTTGACAAACTTTCAGTAAATTCACTGCAAATATTAGTCCCAAAAATAAAAAGGAAACAAAACTTAAAATAAATAAATCACTTAACATCGTTCCCCGGCAACGGTGCCAAAATTTGGTGTGTCGTCAAACAACCAAAAATAAAATTACCTATTTCACTAAGACAAGTTTAGGGTGAACAGGATCGAATCCACAGGGAACGACGGATTTATCTCTTTCAAGGAAAATGAAAATATGGGGGGTTTTGATAAAATAATCTAAAATAATTAAACAAACAAATCAATGAAAATTAACTAAAATAAAATGATGAGATAATAGCAATTAAAGAAAAGGATGTCAATGAGAGAAAATCTAGCCAAATGAGTTATTTTCATCTTGATGTGTTTGATTGATCATCGATACAAAAATTATTCGATATTATGCGAATAAATTGGTTATAGTCGCTAAGTACACGAAGCGACCAATCTCTCCGTACTTTTTCAGTAACTAAGATACAATCGTTAATTACTTCCCTAATCGAAAGACAACCCAAGAGACCCTCATAGGATTTAATGTTCCGACAGCATTACGATATAGAGAAACCCAATTCTAATCAGTAAATTTCAATCTGGATTTATTTACATTAGATTATCTAATCTCTTAATATAAATTTTACCGCTTGCGAGGTTATAAAATTATGTCAATTACCACTCCATTAAAAACATACAAACTTTACTATTTTTAAATGGTAGTAGACTATTCTAGAGTTATTAAACATAGCGCTCTATTTAACAATTCCAAAACAATCATAAACACTAAGTATAGAGATTAAATAAATACCCACAAATAGCAAGTAAATAAGATCATTTAGATCTCACAATCATCATCAATCAAGATTTCAATAATTTTTTGACTAGAAAAATAAATTAAAAACAAAACATAATAAAAAGAAAACTCATAAAAAGGACTTATTGTTCCAAAATAATGTACACTACATAAGAAAAATGGCTCCTTCCCGGTTGCAGCTTTTTTTCCCAAATATGTGCCTCCAAGTCAAAAATGAAGAAATATGCATCTTCCAAAGGGCTGCCGGCTACTTCTCTGGGGAAAAGGTGGCTGCTGCCCCCTCGGAACTGCCTCCAAAAGTGTAAAACACTCCTATATATATGAGTATAAACCCTAAAATTCCTTTCTTATTCAAATTGGTTTTTAAAAAGAAATAAAATTCTCTAAAAGATAATATTCTAGAAATTTAAAATAAAAGAAAAGTTCTTAAAAACCTGAGATTTACATTTTCAAAAATTCTTTTTCCTAAATATTAGGAATGGAATAAAAATCTTCAATATCTCCAATTCTATCCGAATTTCTTCTTGAATATGCAATTGAGAAATGAAATTTTACTGTAATAAATCTTCAAAACCTCTTACTTGCCTCTTGAAATCTACGTGCCAACGTGCTATTGAAAGAGTATTGCTATCCAATTTTCCATACTTACAAAATTGCTCCAATTTAGCTCCTTTTTCTTCATTTTCCATAATAAGTCTCCTCTTAAATCAAATGTTACAAAATATAAATATTAGTGTAATATTTATTCAAAAATAATACAAAATCAATCGCAAATATTATAATTATTTAACTCCTATCAGTAGTCGTTGGAGGCCGATAGTTTCGCAATAGCTCCATAAGCAGTCCTGTACCTTGGTTTCCATGGAAACGCCGAGAGAGCCACCACTACAAAAATATCATTAGAAGTGAGTGCCTGCGAAGCTTTAAGTTGCCAAAACCTAAGGCAATAAACACTAACCTTTCCATAATCACCACAATAATAAATAAAAAGAATAGTTGAACAAACCTAAATCAAAATTAAGCAAACATATAAAAGTAAGAAAAATAAACAAAAGCGTTCATAACAGATAAGAAATAATTCAATAAAATGCAGAAAAAAAAAAGAAACATTCATCACAGGAAAGAAAAAAAAAAACCAATTGCACAATGGCTTACTTAGAAAGAAAGAGAGAAACAAGAAAGACAAAGAAGCCAAAAATACCACCTCATGTGTTCACTCGCCTCACTAAAATATAATACATAAAGAGAGAGAATAGAAAATGAAAGAGAAAATGAAAGACACATAGAGTATACAATACAGAAATGGCCTCCACGCACCGTAATCATGATTAAGATCATAACAAACTACTCTCCTCAACCACCCTTCTCAACTAATCCCCACGACACAACAAGCGAAGAGAAAGCGAGAGACACATGGACCATATAGTACACGAATGGCCTCCATCCACCGTAATCATGATTAAGATCATGACAGACCACCCTCCTCAACTAATCTCTACGACACGATGCAACAATTGCTTGACCATTCCTTTCTGGAACCTAGTACTACCCACCCACCTACAGAAAACCCAAAAACAAAAAAAACGTTTCAAATTTAACACATCACACGTCCAAGCCAGCAATCACAAATAACCTCCCGCCAACTGGAGGACGACGAAATCCAAGTGGCAAGAGATTTTTCATACTTATATCTATATTGTTAAAAAAAATTATGCTAACATTTTATAATCGTAATTGGTTATTTTTGGGTCAAAATCAAAAATTATTTCAAGCTGCAAATTAAAAAATATATTTTGAATCACAATTTTAGAAATAATATTTTAGAGAAAAATAATATTTGAAGTTATAATTATATATATATATATATATATATATTATATATAATATATATATATATTATATTTCTTAAAATTTCATAGGACAACCAACATCAAAAACCCCTGTTCATTTTTTTCTATATAAGTAGTTTTGCTTTCATTGGTCTTTATTGTTTTAGCAAAACCCTAATTTAGAGTTGCAAGCTCAACTAATTTCTATTTTGGGTAATTTTTAAATTATTTTTTATTATAAAAATCTTCTATGAGTACTTTTAATTTTTTTATTAAGGAAATTGATCATCTAATATGGTTATAATATAATAATTAAATATTCTAGAGAAAAAAATTTAAAATTAAAATATAAATTATTTATATTTTTCACTTTATAATTGATATTTTGTATTTGGAGAGGAGAGCAAAAGACTTTTTCAAAAGAGTTTTGGGTTGGAGTGGAATTGAAATTGGAAATAGCTTGGCACGCGCCGTGGATGAGAGTGGAACAAGTGATGGCGTAAGCATGGCAGGTGGTGTGGGCATCATAGCCTCCGTGCTGTCAATCAAACCCGCCATGCTGTCAATCCAGTCAACGTCGATTTTTTTGCAAAATGGACTACGTGTAATTTTATTTTTATAATTGATCGTAGCGTTTCGGATAAAAAAAATCAACTTTAAATTCGATTTTTAGAAAATTGATTTCACTGAATTTAATAAATAAATAAAAATAGAATATAAAAAATTTCACTAACTTTATAAAATCAATAAAAATCAGAATATAAAAAGATTTTAGGGTTGAAAAGTTTTATTTATCGTAGACCAAAGTTGTCATCAAAATTTATGATTTTTATTTCTTTTTACGATCAATTTACAAAATTAAAATGTGTTTATCTTAATTTTGAAACCACAAAATATCCTCCGGTGTTTACCCCCTTTGTCACTAAAGATGCACGTGTTACCCATGCAATTACCATTAAACTCTTAACCATATTAGTATTATCATTAATTTTTTGTTCTCCTTGTAAATGGAACTTACGTAAATTATAATTTGCTTTTCCTTCTCCATCCTCATCTGAAGAGTAAAGAACACACGTACAAATGTTCCAACTTTATCGGTTAGCTCTCAAATTAACCCAACTCTCTCTCTCTCTCTCTCTCTCTCTCTCTCTCTAGCTTATCATGTCAGGCGGTGACTCAGTGCTGAAATGAACGCGCCGTATCTGCTCTTCCTATAAACTCCACTTCCCTTTAAGCTTTCTCTCTCTATCATGCGCGCGCAGCGCAGAAGATCGTATATAAACGAACAGGGGGTGGGGGGAACTTAACTGGAGGAAGCTGAATCATGAAACATTGCACTTCCTTACTTGTTTTCCTCTTCTGTTTTCTCTTCTTCTTCTTAGTTGTGAATACATTTGGAGCCAATGTGACCTACGACAGTAGATCTCTCATCATTGATGGGAAGCGCAAGCTTTTTATCTCCGCTGCCATTCACTACCCTCGCAGCGTCCCTGCGGTAAGTGTTACACTTGCACACTTTCACTCTCTCTCTCTCTTTCTCTCTCTTTTCGATTAACGAGTTGAATGGATTGGGTAAAATAGATGTGGCCAGGATTGATTCAGACAGCAAAAGAAGGTGGATGCGATGTGATCGAGAGTTATGTGTTTTGGAATGGTCATGAACCTTCTCCTAACAATGTAAGCCCCTGTGCCCCCCTTCCCCACCCACATAAATTTTTATTTATTTTTGACGCAATTGATGTTAATTTTTGCTTCCTAAGAAAGAAGATTTGATTTATGTTTAATGTAATGTAATTTAATGCACGGTGTAGTACTATTTCGATGATCGCTATGATTTGGTAAAGTTTGTAAAGATAGTTCAGAAGGCTGACATGCATATGATTCTCCGCATTGGCCCTTTTGTTGCAGCCGAATGGTATTATGGGTAATTCCTCTTTCCTCTTTCTCATTAATTAGTAAGTCTTATGTTTTATCCTAAAATAGCCTATCTGGATTGTCTTTTCTTTTATTTTAAAGTATCAATGCGTAATTATGATTTATCCTTTTTGTTTTCTATTTAATATTCAATTTAATTTTTCCTTTTTATCAAAACTTAAATAATTAATAGAAAGGTCTTCTACTTTATCCTAATCTTATAAAAAAAAAGTTTATTTTTCTTTATCTAATGGACTCTATTAATTTTATTTAGTGGGGATTATATTTGCTTGTGGTGTAAATGAATCAGCAAACTCTAGTTGAGGTCAAGGGACCTATCTGATCTCTATTAATCAGTACTTTATTAAAATGGATAAAAAAAAACATTATTTTACCCCCTCTGTGTAAATCTTTGATGGGATAACTTTGAATGTTTGAAAGAGTATCTATGGAACCTAAAAGCTATTTTTAATTAGCAAAGATATGATAAGTATTAATTATTTCATATTTGATCTTTGGCTTTTTTTTTTCTAACTGCCGGCATCCGGTAACCATGTTGGATCCGATTAAATTTTGTTCTACCTGGATTGGGCGCTTAAGTGGAAAAGCTCTCTTGCGTTTGTTTTCTTCAAATACAAGACTCAAATCTGAAACTTGTTTAAGGAAACCATTGTTCAACTATTGGCCCAACTGGCCATTGGTCCTCTATTTGATGTTTCTAGTCTAGTCTTTAGTCCACGTGTTTCTCACTTTTTTTTTTGGTACTTTGTAAATTATGCAATGTGTCTACATATAAAGGTCAACTCTTTTTTTTTTTCCTTTTCTTTTTTTTTTGGGGGGGAAGGGGACCTCAACTATAATCAACTAATTTATAACGAATGATATTAAATGTTTGACTAAAGTAAGAAAAGCACTGTGTTCTATAATTAATTTCTAAATATAAATCTATTAAAGTTATTTTGTTTGAGTTCTTTACTAAATAAATGGACAATATTCAAGTTTTAAGTTTTAAGACAGATGTATTACGCAGGAGGTAGGGTTTTATTAGTTGGGATGTAACTTATTTGGCTGCTGTAGAATTTTTGAAAAATTGGAAAATAACTTAAATTGATACATAGTCTGCACTAAATTTCTTGTTTCATGCACACCCATTTGATTTATCTGCAATTTTTTTTTTTTTTTTTAAACCTAGGATCTGATATGAAGTATCTTTTATGGGATGACTAACATCTCATAATTTATAAATTGGTGTAAATATGTGAGGCATGTATAACATCAGTCTTGCTTTATATTACTTGTAAAGATAAGTCTTTTCCACATTAAAAATGGATCATACTATATTAGGCTTTGGTGTAACTCATAATTTAAATCATGCCATTGTTTTAATATGGCAAGAAATCCTAAATTGGAGTTGTTTGATGCAGAGGAGTGCCTGTTTGGTTACATTATGTTCCTGGCACTGTCTTCCGGACCAATAATGAACCCTTCAAGGTGAGAATATACTTTGAGCTAATGAAACCTTGTCTCGTATATCAAATGTGATTGTCCATTTTGATTAAATGAATTATTGCATTACTTTTTAAAAATTTGTCTTTGTACATATTTTTCAGAAACATATGCAGAGGTTCACAACATATGTAGTGAATCTTATGAAGAAGGAGAAGCTTTTTGCCTCACAAGGAGGCCCTATTATCTTGGCACAGGCAAGTCTAGTTCTTACTTGATTTGATAAGTTCTTATAAAATTGTAAACTCTTATCTGTGAGCAGAAAAAATGATGCTTGCCTTGAAATCAAACTCAGAATGTCCCTAAGTTGAATGGGATTAGCTTCCTTTCCTATGTGATGGCCAAGGGATTAGGTTGTCTTGAAATTGATCTCTGTGTTTCCACTTTCAGTTCAGATGCATATTCAAGGTTTTGGGGCATTTTGAACCACAAATTAGGAAGAGTGAAAGTTTTGCCCTTGTAATATTTTACAAATTTTAGTATATTTAACTTGATTCAATTGTCCCAACATAGTTGGGCTTGGCTACTGGAATTTGCCTGTTTCCATTCAACTACAGTGAAAGTGATAGGCGGTGGTTTGGTAAAATTTCTAGTATATTTTTTGATATTAAAGTGTGAAAACAAGTTAATTGATTTTAAATGATAATGTTATCATTTATTCATGCACTAAAAATGTTTTCTAACAGAAGCCTTCACAATGTTTGAACACACGTATGTGTTGCCTCTGCTAGTAAAAGTTTTGTCTCTGCCGCTGGTCTAGTTGATGTGCTAAAGATAGTGAGAGGTCTAGTTGTGTAGCAGAATGAGCTTGTACAATGTAAAAGATGTCAAAATAAGTTCAATGTAATGATGAGTCTGTGCCTTAGGACTGCACCTACGTATGTGCATGTTTCTTCTTTCTTTCATCTGTGTATTGATTGTGAGACGGTGGGATTTTGCTAATTTCCACAAGAATATGCTACATATCATACTTTCTTTGACATTTTCTTGACAACTTTGTATGTTCCTCTTTATTGCAGATAGAAAATGAATATGGAAACTATGAACAATATTATGGAGATGGGGCAAAGCCATATACACTGTGGGCTGCCAATATGGCAGTCCAACAAAATATAGGCATCCCTTGGATTATGTGCCAGCAGGACAATGCTCCTGATCCCGTGGTAAGATAATATAAGTTAAATGGCTGTTTAACCTTTGCTGATGCAAATGATACCTTGCCCATACCTTCTTGTCATTACATGCTATTCTGATTTCCATTTAGCTTATGAGAAAGCATTGCAGTCCTGGTTTCTTCCATTTTTCTTCTTCCATGATTGTCTGCTTGTTACATTTGTGCATGGAAATGTTGAATTAGGCATTTAATTAAAGTTGGTCACTGTATTTCTAAGTTTCACCATCATTGACAAACTGTTCCCTTGAAAAGGATTGCCTCCATGATTTGAGAATGGTTGGAAATCGCTGCTTATAAACTTTGTTCATGCTCATCGTTTTCATGGGTTATTATAACATTTCCTTAATTCTAAATTTTATTAGGAAGAGAAGAATGACGAGGAAGATGGAACCATTTATGCTTCCTCTCTTAGTGTGCCTATGGACATGGATATTTTTTGTTCTGTCTGCTCCTGAGTTTGCTTTATTAAAAAAATACCAATACCACCTACATTCAGCTTTAACTTTGAATTCTGTTGCTTTTCTTGCAGATCAATGCCTGTAATTCATTTTACTGTGACCAGTTCAAACCTAATTCTCCAAACAAGCCCAAGATCTGGACTGAGAACTGGCCAGGATGGTATTGTAACCTTTCATTTGTTTGTTCCCTTTTATATATATATATATATATATATATATATATATATATATATGTCATTTATTAGTTAATTTGTTCATTGGAAATTTCCACTTGCAATGCTCTACATGATTCTTACTCAACGTAAAATGAGAGGTGTAACAGATGAAAAGCCATTGTTATCTGGTAGCTTGAAGAAAGGCGTAATCAGATCAATAGCAAAAGAAGCAAATTCAATTCAGCTATCTACTCAATATTTTATTATATAATTATATTCATTGTCCTAAGGTTCAAAACATTCGGAGCTAGTGATCCTCACAGACCAGCAGAAGATATTGCTTTTGCTGTTGCTCGATTTTTTGAGAAAGGTGGAAGCGTGCATAACTATTATATGGTAAGCATGACACTCATTTTTGTTTTGTTTGAATTTTTATTCATTTATTTCTTTTGTTTGGGGGAGGGGGTGGTTTTGATGCAAAATGGGGCACGCTGGTCTTTCTTCGGGTTTCGTAGGCCTTCTCTGTTCTCTTTGTGTGGACTTTCACGGAGCTAGAAATGCACTAATTACTTGAATGAAACTATTTTTCACCATGTTAACAGTTTTGGGCTGGCATCCTCATTTGCTGCTGTAGTTACAAAATTTGCACTACCATACATCCATCTACCTGTATAGGACCATGGTGCCACTTGCTGTCACCAAAATTCCTGCTTCAGTGTTCTCCAAGTATTTGTTTTCAAAACTATTCCAAGATTAGTCCTTACATGGAATAGAAGTTAGAACCATGGGTGAGGTAGTCATCTAGTACTATAATATTCTCCTTTGGTAAAGAGACAATAAGAGCTAAAATATACTGATAAAAATAAGACCTAAAATATAGGTTGACCTTGAAGAGGTGAACCTTGGCATGAGAGGAAGAAAAAGGGGAAGAAGAAAGAGAGCATAGAAAATGAAACAGGAATGAGAACGAAAGAAAGAATGAAAGAAAAGGCCCTAGCTGCAATTTCTACTACCTTAACAAGTAATAATCTTATCTTTTCTTGTAAACTCAGAAAGAAGAGACATGAACACCCATTTGCTCCAAGTTTCAATCTCCTCTGTCCTTCATAGCACTTTAATCCCTTCCCTAACTTCTAGAAATTTGTTTGTGTATCTCCATTATTGGCAGTCTCTTATGCTTTTGGAGGAAATACCTCAGAGGCATAATTAGTAGATATTTTCCACTTACTTTTTAGAGGGATGAGCTCCTACCCGTTTTCATTACTACATTTAATCGGAGTAGTTTATTTTAGAGAGATATTAAAGCACCGTAGCCTCTAATATGATGGACTTGTGGTTTTTTACATGTTCTTGGCAGGTCTTCCTTCCAACTTTTCACCAAGCTTTATGCCTGTTTTCTTATTTTATTCTTTCTTCTTGTGTCAGTATCATGGCGGAACAAATTTTGGTCGCACTTCAGGTGGACCATTTATTACAACAAGTTATGACTATGAGGCTCCTATTGATGAGTATGGTGAGCCATTTTCCTTGTTCATTCTAGTGTTGTTTTCTTTTCTTTTCTTTGTTGTCAATTGTATTGTGTTTTAAGCTCCAGATGTGGATTTCAGGTTTACCTAGGCTTCCTAAATGGGGACATCTTAAGGAACTACATAATACTATAAAGTCAGTTGAGCAAGTGTTGCTTAACAATGAACCTACTTTACAGTCTCTTGGTCCTTTGCAGGAGGTGATTTGTTTTTTCCTTGGCTATTAGTTAAATCGTTTGATGCTGATTATTCTGATGCCTTTTTCCCTTTTTTCTTTGTCCTTTTTTTTTCTCTGTCATTTTTTTTGAGTCCGTCCTTTTGTGTTGAAATCATTATTCATATTTGCCTCTCATAATCTTTATTCATTTGTGATGAAGTTTTAGAATGAAAGACAACAAAAGATGAGTGAATTCCTCAAGACTTTTTATTGAAATTTCAAAGAGAATGTACAAGAAGTTGAAGCATTTTCTTCATGCCTTCAAAGAGCAACTAGAGGCCCTTTATATAGAGAAAGAGGGAAGAGAGCCAAAAAGAGAAAAAGAGTGAGGAAAAAAGAGAGGAAAAAGAGAGGAGAGGGCACTGCCCTCACCTCTTCTGGAGCAAATCTGGGCCCTAAAGGGCCCAGCAGATGCCCAAGGGCTGAGCTCATTATGGGACACTATGAGAGAAGTCCATACATCAGAATGAATAAGTTCAAAAGTATTCTCATATATTGTGTTTGAAATAGGATAATTCATTCTAGTATGCCTTCCAAGAACATAAGTTTTGCAATGTCTATCTTCTACTTCTAGTTTTGGAAATAGGTGTTTCAAATTTAGGTTCCCCGGATGTCCTAGACGAGCATGCCACAATGAATGCACTTGATTTTGGACAGCAAAAGCTTGATGTTCTTGATCCAAGTAGTATAGGTTGTGCTTTCTAGACCCCTATCAATCAAGTGATTCATTTTGAAATCCTGAAATACAACTTGGCTAGAATCAAAAGTGACTTTGCAATTTCGATCTTTAGTTATCTTGCCTATGGACAATAGGTTAGAGTTGAATTTAGGCACATATAAAGCTTTAGTTTTCTTGCCAAGGAGTTCAATTTCACCTAAATGATCAACCTTTAATTTTTCATCATTAGCAATCTTGACAAACTTATGATCAGAAAGTGGGATAAGTTTCTTAATTTTATCTCTATCTTTGACCATCTGATTGTCACAACCAAAATCAATGGGCCAATTATCAAGATGAGATGAATATAGATGGTTACCAGAATGTAGTGCAACTTGGTTCATGAGCTTCCTTTTGCATTTCCTCCA
This sequence comes from Dillenia suffruticosa, assembly GCA_033439265.1. Lineage (NCBI taxonomy): Eukaryota > Viridiplantae > Streptophyta > Magnoliopsida > Dilleniales > Dilleniaceae > Dillenia > Dillenia suffruticosa. Next base: position 10,791,158 of record JAVTVX010000027.1, on the reverse strand, counting down.
ACTTGGTTTCGAGGACAGCAACTTGGGAGACCTGCTGGGCGTGTGCCGGTTGCTTCACCTCCTTTTTGTTGTTTTTTGGCCTTAGATGTGGATAAAGGAACCAGCATTTTTCCCTTTTATGACCAGGTTTTTTGCAATGAGTGCACACGTCCCTTCTTGTGAAATTTTGAGCTTTATTGGCTGCACTATCTTCCTCGACAGATTTGAAGGCTTGGGCTTTGGATTTGAGCTTAGTTGCTTCTTCAAGCCTTATACTTGTTTCGGTTCTTTGAATCATAAATTGAACTTCTTGGAATGAAGGAAATGTCTTCGTTCTAAGAATTTCTTGACGAATTGAAGCATACTCATCTCCTAGACATATAAGAAGACCAAAAGTCATGTCTTCATCATTTCTTTGGAGTATGGTCTTGAGATTTGAAGTAGGAGGTCTTAGAAGATTGAGTTCGTTCCATAAATCCCTATAATCCTCAAAATATTCGGGTAGAGTTTTACCTCCCTTTTGGATTTTGAAGATCTTCTTCTTTAATTCAAAAATTCTGCCCGTGTTAGTCTCTTGACCATATAGAGCATGCACTTGATCTCACAAAACCTTTGCATTTGGAATACAAGTTGCCATTGCTTTGTGAGTCTTGACAAGAGACATTTGTAGAAGCACCACCACGTAATCGCTCTCTTCTTCCATGCTTTAAATAAAGGATCAGCATCATCAAGAGGATCTTTGAATATGTGGCTTTCGAGATTGAAGAAATTTAAAGATCTCTTAATGGTGTTTTGCCATGCATTATAATTTGAAGAATCTAGAGGAATGGAAGTGAACATTGAAATGCTAATTTGTGGTGGTGGATCACCAAGACCGGAAGAAGAAGGTATCGGAGCCTGCTCTGATACCATGATGAAGTTTTAGAATGAAAGACAACAAAAGATAAGTGAATTCCTCAAGATTTTTTATTGAAATTTCAAAGAGAATGTACAAGAAGTTGAAGCATTTTCTTCATGCCTTCAAAAAGCAACTAGAGGCCCTTTATATAGAGAGAGGGAAGAGAGCCAAAAAGAGAAAAAGAGAGAGGAAAAAAGAGAGGAAAAATGAGAGGAGAGGGCACTGCCCTCTCCTCTTCTGGCTGTTGGGGCTGTCCCCAACGGCTTGTTTTTACTAGCCGTTGGGGCAGTTCCAACGGCACCCTGAAGGAGCTGTTGGGGCCCCTTTTGGGCCCTTTTGAGAGGAGCAAATCTGGGCCCTAAAGGGCCCAGCAATGCCCAAGGGCTGAGCTCATTTAGGGCCCAATCTGGGTCCCTAAATGGGCTGGAAAGACTGGACAAAGACAGGGAAATTCTGTCCCTTTGAAGTCTTACAAATAGGATCCCTAATTCTCCTTCATTTCAACAATTTGTATGTGTTGATTATTGTCCTTCAACAATATGCGCTCTCTCTCTCTCTCTCTCTCTTTCTTTCCCCCCCCCATACAGAGACACATTTGAAAGTGTTAAAATGCTAATTAGCAAATAAATTATGTTCTTGGACATTATTTAGATTGATGACACAAGTAGTTGACCAAAACAGGATATTAGTCTTGCAAGAGGCAACTAAACCATCATAGTCAATAAAATAGATAGTGGCACTAGCTCGACAAGAATGTGAAATGAAAGAGGTTGAAGGACTAACCATAACAGAGCACTTTTCTTGAAAATAAAATCCTCCTAAATTAATCAAGAACTTGGTCTTTCCATGACGACAATTAGAAATATGGAGTTTTCCTTTTGGGGCCCACTTTTTATACAGTAGAGTATAGTTGTGCTCAATCTCTCTCGTTTGAGTATCTTTTATCCACAACATAACCCAGTTCAGATATATTCTTTATTTGTGCCTCAACTAAATCCCAAACAACTTTTTGCAGGCTGATGTTTTTGACAATCCTTCTGGAGAATGTGTTGCTTTTCTTGCTAACGTGGATGATGTAAATGACAAGACCGTAGTGTTCCGAAATGTGTCATATTACATGCCTGCATGGTCAGTGAGCATTCTGATAGACTGCAAGAATGAAGTATACAACTCTGCCAAGGTAAGCTTTGAGATCTGGTGCAGATTCATTTTATAACCCAATATTATAATATTCCTAAAAACTGAAGCTCAAATTTTCAATAACAACAACAATCTGAGTCTTAATCCCAACATTTGGGGTCAAATTTTCAATATTAATGAAAAATACTATTTAAAGATATGAGCCATTTTCTGAGAAGATAAAAGATAACTACAAAAAATAAGCTGAAAGCACAATTGTTAATGCTCTTGATGGTTATGTGAATTAATTTAATAGCGCTATGCCCTATTGACATGAGTCTGCGCTTTCTTGAGCACATATACACATATATAGACAAGAGTTTGTTATGCGCACTTGACATGGGTGGATATAAAGTGTCCAGGAGAGCGGCCTGTCTTCACCCCTATGTGGATGTGACATGGAGTTCAGTGCCCAATGTCTTGTTAAATCTCTTGGAAAGAAAATCTGAAATAGGATCCTGATTACTTTATCTTACTCTCATCTTGCTCTTGTTTTAGCTACCCTTCATCTATTCTTCTCCTGTTTCTTTAAAACAACTTCATAGGACACACATGTTGTTGAGTATGCTCAAAGTTTGGGTAGCCTGAGCTGACATATTTGATCAACCTGATGTATATATGTCATTGAACTGGTGTCCTATGTGGGTTTATTGACCTGACTTGGTTTAAATTATAGCAAGCAATTATATAATCTATATTATATTATATGTATTGAGTTGTGCCATTTTTATTGTCTTTTGGTTTTTTGTCCCCTCGGCGATTCTCCACCAGAGCTTGTACCTTGTTTTGATTATAATGGATTGCCGCTCCTCCCTTGCCTTGTGGTGTAGGCCTGTAAGATGAGCCTGTAAATATGTGACTATACAGTTTCATCTTTGTTGTTTGTGTGTGCCATTTTTGTAAGACCTGTCAAACTTCAACAGGTTAAGGCACAAACGACTGTGGTCGAAATGCTTCCAGAGAACCTACAGCCGTCACTTTTGCCTCCGAATGAAGACCTGAAGGGCCTTAAATGGGACATATTCAAGGAAAAATCTGGGATCCATGGAGTAGCTGACTTTATGAAGGAAGGCTTTATGGATCATATAAATATTACCAAATTTTCTACCGATTATCTCTGGTATACAACAAGGTTAGTTTATTTCTAGGTTAAATTTAACCTATATTTTACACTTGTCTCTGAAATTTTAGATAGTATAGTTTTAAGATGGCTGCAATATGTGATTCACATTTTTATTATTCTTTGTTGTCCTCAAAAGAAAAAGACCAAAAAAAAAAGCGGTACAGATGTCTTATCTGGTGTCTATTTGATGGCAGATTCGTGGTAAATGAAGATGAAGAAATCTTAAAGAAAGGCAACCAAACAACTCTGCTTATCGAATCAAAGGGTCATGCTATCCATGCTTTTGTGAATCAAAATATTGCAGGTCATTATCTACTTATTTTTAAGGGAATGCAAACTTTTATAAAACTTTTGTTGATAGCATCCATTTCAAAACTTTTCTTATCAGCAAATTACAAATTATCATATCATGTCTGTGTTGGGAAAAATTAGTTGATGTAAAAAAATATTCCAAATATCATGTTAAATCATCGGAATCAAAACTCAATAACTAAAAACTGAAATTCAAGTTGGATGGAAGTGTACCTGACTCCATAGCCGAAAACTGAATAGAATACAAACTTGATCCGACTTTCGTCTGGACAGAATCCTGGCCACGGCCTTCCAAGTCAAATGTATTCTCACAAAATCTCTCTATATGATGGGAGTATTAGGGAGAAGAGTAATTCACTGACCTAGGGACCATAACCCTTATTTATAGTTGTAGGGATGACTTCCAAATTCATAATTGGAATTTGCCTATTTAGCTTATTCAAGTTACCTTACCTGATTCACATGAATTTAGGTAACTTTCATGTTATTCTTAAATCACCCTTAGATATTCCCTATTTAACCCATCATAAATAGTAAATGTCCATTGGTATCTACATATTTATTTATTTCCATATTCTTTGAGATACTCAAACCCAAATTACTGAATTTTTCAAATTTACCATATCACTTTCATATGGACTTATCTTATGGGATTGACAGTATGCAATACATAATTATTTTAACATATAAGCCCAACGTTGGATTAATGATCCAACAATCTCCCACTTGGGCTATATGTGAGACTTTATGATTATGTAATTGCTAAATAACCGAATGAGCCCAACTTCTCTGTCAATACTGAAATGTATTTACAACCAATCCCGTCCATTAATCATATCAACTTAGGATCAAGGCGGCTTTTGTTGTAATTTCGCAACTCAACCTTCAATGGTCACGTAAATTGATATAATCAAATGACATGGATTATGATATGGATGCGTAGCATGGAAATGTCATGTAATGTGATCTTTAACATGTCTATTTCCAACTGGTCCTCTTTAGTGAGATCATACCAAATCAGAGTGAATAAAAGAGGCTGAATCTTTATTTCTGCAGAATTAACTGTAGTAATTCCATATTTATATCAATAGAGCATTCATGATTTAAAAACTCCCACTAAAATTGTATATTCTCAAGTGGCATTACGCCCATACGAGCAACATGCTCAAGGAATACTTTGGGTGGCAAACCCTTTGTAAGCGGATCCGCAATCATAGAGTTTGTTCCTATATGTTCTATAGACATCTAACCACTGTGTACTCTTTCTTTAACAACCAGGAACTTGATGTCTATGTGTTTGGACTTTGTCGAACTCCTGTTGTTTTTGAAATAGAGGACTGCCGATTTCTTATCACAAAATAATTTGAGTGGCTTATCAATGCTATCCACTATCCGCAGTCCCGTGACAAAATTTCGCAGCCATATTCCATGGTTGGAAGCTTCATGACACGCTATGAATTATGCCGCCATTGTGAAAGATACTATAAAAGACTGTTTAGAACTCTTCCAAGAAATGGCTCCTCCTGTTAGCATGTAGATATAGTCTGTTGTAGACTTCATGCTATCTTAGCATCTCGCAAAGTTGGAGTCAGTATACCCAATGATCTCAAGTCGTTCCGACCTCCGATACGTGAGCATATATTCCTTCGTTCTCTGTAGATACCGCAAGACTCGTTTGACAGCTTTTCAATGGTCCATTCCAAGATTGCTTAAGTATCTGCCCAACATTCCTGTAATGTACGCAATATCTGGACACGTACATACCTGAGCATACATCAGACTTCCTACTGCTAATGCATAAGGAATCTTCTGTATTTCCCGTTTCTCAATATCATTTTGGGGGCACTATTTGAGACTAAATTTGTCTCCCTTAGATACAGAGGTATCACCAGGTTTACAACTTTGCATGTCATATCTCGTTAAGACCTTTTCAATATATCTCTTTTGGGACAATTGTAGAATACCTTGAGAACGATCTCGGTGTATCTAAATGCCCAATACGAAAGAACTTTCTCCAAGATCTTTCATCTCAAATTTCTTTGTGAGAAAGATCTTGGTTTCATATAATAGATCTTTATCGTTACTGGCGAGCAATATGTCATCGACATATAAAACCAGAAAAATATATTTATTTCCCCAAAACTTATGGTATATACATTCATCAACTAAATTCATCTCAAAACCAAATGAGATAATTATTTGATGAAATTTAAAATACCATTGTCGAGATGCTTGCTTGAGTCTATAGATGGATTTTTTAAGTTTGCAAACCATATTCTTTGGATCTCCCGACACAAAGTTTTCTGGTTGTAACATATAGACCGTTTCATCAATGTCACCATTGAGAAATGTCATCTTTACATCCATTTGGTGTAACTCAAGATCAAAATGTGCCACTAACGCCATTATAATCCTAAAAGAGTCTTTCGAAGAAACTGCAGAGAAAGTCTCTTTATAATCATTGCCTTCTTTCTGTGTGAAACCTTTTGCGACAAAACGAGCTTTATATCTCTCCACATTACCTTTCGAATCCCTTTTGGTTTTAAATATTCATTTACAACCAATGGGTTTTGCTCCTTCAGGCAATGGGACGAGATCCCAAACGTCATTGTCCTTCATGGACTTCATCTCCTCATTCATGGCATCGATCCACTTTTAAGAGTTACAACATTCAATGGCATGATGGAAGTTGATCAGATCATCTTCCATCACTCTAATGTAAACATCATGTTCCTGAAGAAATACAACATAATCATCCAGAATTGCATTTCTTCTCTCTAGTAAATCTTCTTAATGGCATAGGTTCGTGAGGTGGTAGAGTTTGTTCTTCGGAATTGGAGGGTTCTCCAACATTGTCCAACTCTATTGTGTTTTGAACAGGATCAGGGATAGAAACCTGGTCAAGTCCAATAACACCTGTGGAAATATCAATATATTTCTCTTGAAAGACAATGTCTCTAACTATATATCTCCCCGCAAACTCAACATCCTCAAAAAACCAGTCATTTCCCGACTCAAAAATGACTTTATTTGTGGGATCATAAAATTTGTACCCCTTAGATTTTTCAGAGTATCCTATAAAATAGCAACTAACTGTCTTAGCATCCAGTTTTCTTTCATTGGGCCTAAAAGGCCTAGCCTCAGCTGGACAACCCCAAACGCGCAGATGCTTCACACTAGGTCGTTTGCCGGTCCAAAGTTCATAGTTTTGGTAGTTGTCTTAGTAGGAACCCTGTTGAGAAGGTATGCTGCAGTCTTGAGTGCCTCTCCCCAGAGCGACTCAGGTAAGGCAGAATGAGCAATCATGCTTCTTATCATATCCTGAATAGTCCTGTTTCATCTTTCAGCAACACCATTCATGGCGGGTGAGCCAGACATGGTATATTGTGGGACGATACCGCATTCCTCTAGGGAAGTGAGCAAACGGTCCTGGACGCTGTTCACCTGATCCATCATTTCTACCGTAGTATTCTCCACTACGATCAAATCTGACTTTCTTAATTTGTTTGTCGAGTTGGTTTTCAACTTCAGTTTTATAAATTTTGAACATATCCAAAGATTGAGACTTTTCTGTAAGGAGATAAATGTAGTCATATCTTGAATAATCGTCTATGAATGTGATAAAATATCTATGACCATTCCAAGAAACCGAAGGGAATGGTCCACAGATATCCGTATGAATCAATTCTAAGACGTCTAAAGTCCTTTTGGCCTCATAATCTCTTTTATTAGTTTGTTTTCCCTTTATACAATTTACACAAACGTCAAAGTCTATGAAATCAAGGGAATTAAGAATTCCTTCTGACACAATTCTCTCTATTCTCCATCTGGAGATATGACCTAATCTTTTGTGCCACAACGAGGAATTCTCGTTGGTTAATTTGCGCCTTACATTTCGAGTACCAGTATGCAGAGATTCATTAAAACAAGTCACAGTATCAAGTAAACAAAGATTATCGGATCCTAATAAATAACCGGAACCAACTAATTTTGAATCAAGAAACAAACTAACTTTCTCATTTCTGAAAGAACAAGTAAAACTAAATTTGTCCAATACAGAAATAGAAATCAAATTCCGTCTAAAAGACGGTGCAATAAATGTTTCATGCAGATCCAAAAAGAATCCGGTCCTTAACAATAATCTAAACCTTCCTATGACTTCAACTGGAACCTTATTGCTGTCATCTACGTAGATGTATCTTTCACCATCATTTGGCAGTCGGTAATTTAGGCAACCCTACATGGACATACTTATGTGAATGGTTGCAACGGAATCTAGCCACCAAGTGTGTCCTGATACTGAAATTAAATTAACCTCAGAACAAATTAAAGACAGAGGCATACCTTTCTTTGCACGCCAAGCGTGATAATTGGTACACTCCTTTCTATGTCCCTCAACACCACAAAAGAAGCATCCATTCTTTTTCGGTTCACCCGATACCTTTTGTTACTTCTTCTGAGGTGTCATACTTGCAGTATCCTTGGCGGGCTTCCTTTTCTTGCCTTTGGTCGAGACTAGGTGAGCACTTTCTGTCTGATCTCGCTTCAACCTTTCCTCTTCTTAGACACAGTGAAGCGATATGAGACATCTCCATGATGTACTCCATAATATTGCGTTGACCTTTATACTTTATTGACACAAGACTTGCCAAGAGCGTATCTATTTCTGACTTTTTATTCTTGGCAAACATTTTCTCAATATCAGCAAGGAAGTCCTTAGCTATAGCAATAGCATCAGATATAGTGTCCCAAAAACTTTTTGGGATGGCCTTCTTCATGATCATGAGACTAATGCGGTTCGACCTCTCCCACCTTTCAAACTCCCTCTTGTCATCAGAGGTGCTATTATCTGTAATTGGTGGAGGACAGTCAGTCCGTAATGCAAAGTCCATATCCATAACCCCGAGAACAATCAAAAGATTTTCTCGCCATGATTTGAAGTTTGAGCCATTCAACATGGGAATAGAGTTGAGTTGGGCATTGATGTTGGTGGAAATAGTGTTAACTGTCAAAATAGAGAACGGTGATCAATATATATATCCAAATGGAACTTTAAAAGCAAATAAATTCAAATTTGAGAAATTCTCATCATAAGATACCGATAACTCCATTAATATTTTATCTTTGGACAAAATAATTAATTTGTAAATGGCATCTGAATATAGTAATCAAACACTGACAACAAGAGTATGTCAATCAACTATCTTCTTTTGGACCGATGAATTGATCACATGAAAAAACCGAAAAATTGTCACGCATTTATTATCACAATGTGCACATGCAATTCTGTAAAATACGGACATTCCTTTGGGTCGATCGGTATCCACATGAATTACATACACACAACTTTTTATATCCCAAAAATAAATTAATTTCCACAAAAGAGATTGGTGACATATTGTTTCAATTAATGTATCTCGAAATATATACAAAACCATACTCATATTTGAATAATATCCGTAATTGAAAAAAAGATTCAATTTTATCCTGATAGACTCAATATCTTAAGAATTTGGCCATTTAAAGCCCAATCTTATAAACTTTAAATTGGGCCTGAAAAAGGAAACCCAATTTTATTAAATCTGTTTCCATCATCTTTTTTTTCTATCCCTATATCTTCGTTGTCGGCATAAAACCAAAGTTTTTAACCTTTTGTCGACAACTGATCCAAAACTTGGCCAATCCCCATTCTGTAGCAGAGGACACTAGGAAAGTTCCCAGGTAGGTGGTGAGTTCGTGTAGAACTGCTTAAGAACCAACCAACCTTAGACTTATCCCCGTCTTGTTGACAGAACTTTCCTACACATGTCATGCCATCGCATACTAAAAGAATGACCAGTTTTGAATATAAAAGAGACAGTAAATAATGATAAGGATGAAAATAGGTTCAATTGAGTCCAATGAGTTCCAAAACCTTTTAACACCCAAGGTTGGTTATGTTTGGGCTCAAAATGGCCCATACCTTAATTCTTATGTGACATGGATTTGCAATAAAAGAAAAGTTTTATAGTATTAGAATCTGAAAGTTTAATTCTGAAATTGGGATATTATTCTTTAAAAAAAAAAAAGGAAACTAAAATCTGAAGATTTCCCCTTTTTTTTATTTCCCAAAACAAAAGTTTCCTTAATTTTTTTTTAAGTGGATAGGACCCAAAAAAAAGGTCAACTTCCTTAAAAAAAATATTTGTCCAAGAAAATGATAGATATTAAAGATTCTTGTAAAAAAAAAAAAAAAGTAACTTTTCTTAAAAGAAAAATTAACTTCCTTAAAAAAAAATATATATATATATATATATATATATATATATATATATATATGCCAAAAGTACTTGCCATGCTCTTGCAATCTTGAGAGTACAATTTATTCCTTTTTTTTTGTTATTCTGTTTCACAAAAAAAAAGGGAAGTCCTCTTTTCTTTGTGATAAAAAAAAAATTACTCTTTTTTTTAAAGCACCGAATGTTGATTTTGATAAAAAAAAATTTCTCATTTTTTTTTTTTTTTTTTGGAAACACTAGATGTCGACTTTTAATAAGAACTGAAGGTCAACTTTAAATAAAAAATTCCCATAACATTTTCCTTTATTGAAATCCACAAAAAAAAAACTTGAATATATATATATATATATATATATGCATATATATATTTTTGCCAAAAACCAAAATATCAAAAAAGAATTCATAAAATACTAAAATCATAGTAAATCTTAAATATACAAAAAAAATCCCGATGATTCAAACACGAGAGGCTCTGATACCACTTGTTAGGAAAAATTACTTGATGCAAAAAAATATGCCAAATATCGTGTTAAATTATCATAATCAAAACTCAAGAATTAAAACTGAAATTCAAGTTGGATGGAAGTGTACCTGACTCCATAGTCGGAAACTGAATAGAATACAAACTTGATCCGACCTTCGTCCGGGCAGAATCCCGGCCACGGCCTTCCAGGTCAAATGTATTCTCACAAAATTTCTTTATATGATGGGAGTATTAGGGAGAAGAGTAATTCACTGACCCAGGGACCATAACCCTTATTTATAGTTGTAGGGATGACTTTACTTCCAAATTCATAATTGGAATTTGCCTATTTAGCTTATTCAAGTTATCTTACCTGATTCACATGAATTTAGGTAACTTTATGTTATTCTTAAGTCACCCTTAGACATTCCCTATTTAACCCATCATAAATAGTAAATGTCCATTGGTATCTACACTTTTATTTATTTCCATATCCTTTGATATACTCAAACCCAAATTACTGAATTTTTCAAATTTACCGTATCACTTTCATATGGGCTTATTTTATGGGTTTGACTGTATGTAATACATAATTATTTTAACATATAAGCCAAACGTTGGATTAATGATCCAACAGTTTGTTGACATCATTTCTTTTGGAATCACATTGCTAGTTTTAATAGAAATCATGAGGCAGCCAAATATACTTTGCTATCTGACTATTATGCATAGCATAGAAGTCTTGACAAAAAAAGATCCCTTCTTTCTTTTTATTTTTGTTGAAGAATTGAAAATGGAGAGTGATTCTAGGCCTTTTTTTTAATTTTTTTAATTTTAAGTTTTTCTATTATATGGCTTAATAATGATGATTCTAGTATAGGCCACATTGAATATAAGAAGCTAATTTTTGAGAAGCAACTTGAGGCCTTCATGACTGCTGTTAGGTTGATCAATTTATGTCTATGCTTGTCATGATCTTTTATTCATATTTGGTCTTATGAGCAGCTAGGGTTGATTTGCAGTGCATATTTGTCTCCAATTAAGAGCTAGATGCCAATTTTTGCCATTTCCATTGTTTTTCTTATAATTGATGTTGAGGCGAAGAACCCTTTTTTTGAAGTATGGAAACATTTACAGTGCAATTTTGACCATTAATCTTACTCTAATGATTTTTTTTTTCTTTTATTTTCAGCTAGTGTATCAGGAAATGGCACCATTTGGGCTTTCAAATCTGAATTTCCAATTACTGTTAAGCCTGGAGAAAATGAAATTGCTCTTTTGAGCATGACTGTGGGAATAACAGTAAGTTTTTATGTTTCGTTGTATTTTGTCTATGTTATATGTGGTCTTAAGGGTCTTTTTATGCCACTGGTAATCACTGATTGGATATCTGATGACTAACTTTATACAAAAAGGGGGCTTAATACTATTTTCACAGTGTTTAGCCTGTTTGAGTTTTCGATGCTTCTGAAGAATGGGGCTAAATATGAAGCCCATTTAATTGTTTATGTCAGCTTATTCTTGAATAATTAATTAACCATTTAACCAATTTAGTGCTTAATCTTCATATTTTGTACAAGCCCTTAAAAGAGAGAATCAGCTATGAGGACCATCCTAGATGTCTAATTTTATACAATTTTAATGTCCAGTACTTTCCTCGAACTATTTCAATTTCTAGCAGTCTTTGTGGAAGAAGGCTATAATAACTCAGGAAGGGATGGGCAACAAATAAGTTGTTATAGGATTTTCTGCAACAACACTTGCTTTTGTTCCACAAGAGGTCCATAGTTGCCATTAGATAGGAATCAAGAAATATTTCTGCAAATCTAGGTTATAGTTATCTTAGTAAAAATGAAATGCTTAATCTGTTCCTTTCTTCAGTTTCTGATGTCCCCTTCCTTTGCTATGTAATCTACCTCTCACTGGGTTTCTTGTCATGGTTACCTCCAGAATGCAGGAGCCTATTATGAATGGATTGGAGCAGGGCCAACAAGTGTCAAGATTAATGGTTTGAAAAATGGAACACTTGACTTGTCTTCTCATATTTGGACATACAAGGTAACTGTCATTCATATTTTGCATATAAATCGTTATCCTTTTGCTTTCTCTGATCTGTAAAAGCATATTTACGGTCCCCAAGGCCCAAAATACAAATCCCTCAAATTTTAAAAATCTGACAACTGGACTGATATGCAAGTCAGTGAGCTCCAGTTTTGCTCTTTATTTACTCATCAGATTGGTGAAAATAGTCCATTTCTATGGTGCTTGATGATCACTCGTGGATCAGTTATGGAACAGCACCTTCATGTATGTAGATAATGTGATAGTCTGCTTCTGGATAAACAGATCTAAGGCAATGCTGCAAGAGCAAAGATTTGAGGCAACTAAACTGAGATTATATTATGACCAGTCACCTATCAACTGCATTGAAACGGGCAATGTTGTTAAAGAATATAAGTTCGATGTTAAACTATTAGATATTAGACAGTTAGCCCTCATTTGTAGCTCCTATACAAATAGTAGATATCAAATATGATTGTTGACATATTGTGGTGCCACCGGTACGTGGTGAAATAAAACCAAAGTTAAGAAAACATGCTAGATGGAAAAAAGTGAACAGGACTCTTCAAATGAGGATAATAGAAATTCGGTTTACGGTAGAGTGCAATGTGGGAGATGAGATGCAAATACTAAGAAAACATAGAAGTGACTATTCAGTATTTAGTAATTTACTGCAGCCATCTGATTTGACCTAAGACGGAATCATTTCACGTATCTATGTTTTTGCACATGTGTGGGTATCTATCCTTTTATGTTTTTACATGAATGTTTGCGCTTTGAAGGTTTTAGCAAGTGCATTTTTAGCTCTGGATCATTGTCATGTAGAAATTTAGAATATTAAAAGACATCTTTTCTTAACTCTATTCTTTATTTCAAATTCAATAGATTGGATTGCAAGGAGAGCACCTAGGAATTTATAAACCCGAAGGTCTGGATGCTGTAAGCTGGGAGCAGACCTCAGATCCCCCAAAGAATCAGCCGCTCACTTGGTACAAGGTACACATCCAACTTGATATTTTTAATTTTGCTGAATACATGAAACTGTTTTCAAGTTTAGTATCCAGATTGGGGAGCCAAAGAAAATTAAGTGATTTTATGTTTTCCAGACTATTGTGGACCCTCCAACTGGAGACGAGCCAGTAGGTTTGGATATGATTCATATGGGGAAAGGACTTGCTTGGCTAAATGGACAAGAAATCGGAAGATACTACCCTGTGAAAAGCTCTGCAAATGATTGTGTTAGTGAGTGCAATTATCGAGGAAAATTCTCCCCAGACAAATGCAGAACCGGATGCGGAGAGCCAACTCAAAGATGGTAAAAACTATAACGAATTTTTTCTCCTCAAAAAATGGAAATGCAGCATACAGTATAAAAACTAGAATAGGCACCTTTTTAACTCCTAATATTAGAAGCCAGCAAGAATATAAGTTCTGGATTTTCTCTCTAAAAATCAGAATTTATTCAATGGATTCCATACGAATTGGAGGAAAAGGAATATGATTTAAATGTGGCAAAGACTAGTAGTGGCTATGCATCTACTAATTCATAATTTTTTTCATTTCCTCTGATGAAACCTTATATATATATTTTTTTATTGGAATAGGTACCATGTTCCAAGGTCTTGGTTTAAGCCAACTGGAAACATTCTGGTGATTTTTGAGGAGAAAGGTGGAGATCCAACTCAAATCAGATTCTCCAAACGAAAAGTAACAGGCGTTTGTGCTCATGTGGCAGAGAACTATCCATATGCTGATCTTGAATCAAGGGGTAAAGAAGGAAACAGAAATGATGAGAAAGCAACTCTTCATCTCAGCTGTCCTATTAACACCAGCATTTCTGCTGTCAAATTCGCTAGCTTTGGAACTCCTTCGGGAACCTGTGGGTCCTTTAGACAAGGTTCCTGCCATGATCCCAATTCTGCTCTCGTGGTAGAAAAGGTATGCAATGCTATCTGCTTTTTTTCCTTTATATAATTTTGTTAATTCTGGAAACTCATAATCAATGTGCTATTTATGTTATATATAAATAACTTGTTTTCCTTTTCCTGTGCTTTTTCTTGAACAACTACATTTTGAATAAAGCTTGAAATTGATGCTGGTTGTATTGTTACTGAATCGATGTCTTCAAGTTTGGGATAGAAATTTGTACCATTGATTATCCTAGCAGTCTATTTTTATTGACCTCATAAACAACGTTTGTCATCCAAGTTCGAAGTGTCCCAACTCAACCTAAAGTCACTAGATTTTGACCTTGCTAAGATGATGTCATTGCTATTGCAGGTCTGCTTGAACGAAAACGAATGCAAGATAGGTTTGACAGAACAATATTTCAGGAAAGGTTTGTGCCCGGGTGCAGTCAAGAAACTTGCCGTTGAGGTCAAGTGCAGTTGAATCTCGCAGAGGATATAACAACCATGATTGTATAATTTATACCCGACTGAGAATTAGTTAGCATTTTTTCTCCTAAAAATAAGATGGCAAACACTACTGCTTTTAGTGTTTTCTTTTTTTTTTTTGTCCCATTTTTCCCTTATGAGATGGTTTTCTTACCTTAGTTCAATTTCATGTTTGCAATATTTATTTTTGCTCCAAATAAATTGTGAAATTATTAATAATCGTAGCTCTAACTTCCCCTTTTAACTTTGAGCATCTATTTACTAACAGAGTTCTCTTGCTGGAATTTTCTTGAGAACCTGCCATCTTTAGACTATGGGACTGACTGACTTATAAAATTTGTCTAAGCATGTTAAAGCATGGCTGTTGGAGTTGAACTTACTAAAGTTGTATCAGTTCTGGTGCTTATTTCTAAGGTTTGGCTCTCCATAATCATTGATGTCACACGTCAACCTATGGGTGGACTCTGAACATAGTTTTAGAACACGGTTTACTCAGCTTTGGTTGTGTTGGTGGTGGTGGTTATAGACATATATACATATACATATACGTATACATATAGATACATACATTTAGATGGTCCTTGAAATCTGCCAGACACGATCTACTTGGGCCCTGCAGCTTTGGCAAGTAGGGGATACACAAAAAAGAGAAGGTTTGTCCTCTTAATTTTGAGGTTGATGACAGCAATCATCATTTATTAGAGGAGACTGATGATATCAAAAACTTGGTAGCGGACGAAATCTAGTATTATCTTTTTAACTACATAGCATGCTGAGAGAGCAAAATTAGTAATAGAGGATACTTGGTCTTTGCTACTAAAGAAACATCTTTAACCAAGAGAATATTTGTGAAAATCCACTCATTTAACTATAGGCCTCTTAATGGCTCTATATTAGGCAGTCATTTTTTCACCTAACCCACTCTCCATTTTGATCTCATCCTTGATCTTGACATCCTTTCCACATGTATCAATAAATGTCACGGTCCTGTCCTTTCGAGATGCCAAGTAGGCGACGGCAAAAATGTAGACTGCCATGAGGGGAAATACCACCATCCCAAGAAGCACCTTGGCCAATTTTGATAGACCATTATGTGTTAGCCAGAACACAACCATTGTGCATAAGTAGTAGAGATTGATCCCAATTATGCATAAACCTAATATCCATGAGATGACAATGATCTGCACATTCATGGAAAGCCAACAGATTATGATCCTCCTGTGGGGAAGTACACTGTAATCTAATCTGTTTTGAAAAATAAAATTCAGAAAAAAAAAATGGATAAAAGAGCGCACATAGATGGAGTTCTTGTGTGGTCCCATTTTGGTGGAACTGCTACTAAATTTGAGAAGGGGAATGAGTGCAAAGGGGAGCTCAAAGGATAATATCATCTGGAAAAAGCCGCAAAATGGATCGCTTAGTTCAAAAGTACTAGTAGAAAATGATGAGTATTTCACTTGTATAAGAAAATTAAGCAAAGTTACAAACTGAGGAGATGATGATAAGGCGTCCTGCTCCAGAAGATCCGCCAATGATAGAGACAATAAGACTAGGGGCGATTGCAATTGTTCGAGTCATCAAATTCCTCACCCAGGTCTTCATCTTAAGGTCCAAAAAACCCTGTAATATGCATATCCGCATTTCAGCTTACTAGCACTTAACGTGGGGGAGATGTTGAATTTCTGTACCTGCATTATATATTGCCCTGCATATGTTCCTGTCACAGCTGAGCTTTGTCCAGAAGCCAATAGGGCTACAGCATAGACAGTTGAACTTGATCTCCCTAGTACATTCTGCAGAATGATTTAAGGTTAATGTTGTTGTAACAGCGTCATTAGGAAACATTTGAAAGATCTTAACCAACCTTTAGCAGGAAAGAAGCGGAGTTGAGGTTGAGGCCTTTGCAGCGGTTTGAGTTACTGTGGGAAATGTCCTCAGCAAAGCAAAGGGTGCCGGTTACAGAGACAACTGCAACATTAATCATGAGCGCTATAAACAGTGCAAGCCCGCTTTCTATCAAAAAGAATCTGCACGCGTTCTGCAAGGTTGAATTAGTGCAGTGCTGTTAAGCCAATACAAATTTGATGTTTTAATAGAGATTGTCTGCAAAGTAAATATACATTGATTCCTTGAGCTGATTGAGGCACCTTCCTGGAAAGTACTAGAGCAGAATGAAGAAACAGGTTGTGCCTGTTAAATTTTAAGACACAAGTGAGAGATTATGTGACGGTATTGTAAGGAGCGAAAAAGGAATTAGATCGTACGGCATGATGAGGCCTCCTAACAGGGCAATAGTATCAGCAGTTGCTTCTGGGCCCTTGAGTTTTGGAATGAACAAACCCTTCATCACCTCAGATGCTGGAGGCTTTACATGACTCATTTCCGCAAAATAACAGCCTCCTATTATGAACACCATTGATGCTATTACCATTTCCAGTTTCCGAACCTATTAATCATTGTTTTGTTAGCAAGAACAATTACAGAATCCTAGAAACCAAGGGTACCAAAAATGGTGTTGTAAAGTTACCCCATATCTCTGAAGCCCCAAAATGAGGAGAGTGCTCAAGCCAGTAAAGAGGACACCAGCCCAGACGGGAATGTGGAATAAGATGTTCAATGCAAAGGCTGTTCCTATGACTGCAACAGTAATAAACTATGGTTTTTAGTCTAATTGATTTCGGAATGATTTTTTACCCTTTTCTTTTGGGATTAACTGAATAGGGGAAAAAAACAAAGAAATGAATGAACCTTCGGGGATGTCAGAAGCAATCACTGCAAGCTCAGCTAGAAACCATAGGCAATAGTTTACCAATGCCGGATACTCAACCCTGCATAGCTCAGAAAGATGCTTACCTACCACGTTGCAGAAGATTATGTTAACAGCCACAGTAAGCAAGTATCATCATTAGCTTGCGGCTAGCTATTTCAATGATGGATAAAAAGCTATCAATGGCAGGTTTTGGGTACTTCCTAATTTTAGAACATTTTCAAGAGTAAGATGAGATGATCATTGATGTATTACTCAATCTATCAATGCCTGCAGATTGCCAAAAAGGAAAAAGGATGTACCAGTTGTTACACCAAGATTTGCAGCAAGGGACTGAATTATGAGACTGAAGACCAATCCAATAAGGATCACCCAAAGTAGCTGTTAATAGTGAAGTGTGTAAGAGAGTGGTTAGGCTAATGAATATTTTTACATCTTTCAGTTGAACATCCTTTTTACCTCATATTTATGATTTGCTCCAGCTTGCAGATCAGTTTCCACTGTTCATGAGGCCAATTAAATTAGGTGATTGAGAGAGAGACAGAGAGACAGAGAGAGACAGACAGAGAGAGACAGACAGAGAGAGACTTACAATTAGCAGGGTCAAGGTAAGCTAAAGAGATGAGAAAGCCTGGACCCACAAAGGATAAAAACTTTCTCCACCCAGGTACCTTTGATTATGAGAAAAGATTAAATGCAAATTAGCAAAATGTTGAGAGTAATGCTATTCATCCAAGCAGATGAATTGTTGATTTTGCTCTCGGATCAGACGTGCTCACGTGTGATTGGCCCGATTAAACACTCTACATCTTTTCATGTAATGTTTTGACCAATAATAGTTAAGTTATTTAATGACTATATTCTTGTGCTATTTTCTTCCATGATGTTAATAATCAAATAAAGTAATTTTCAACTAAAAAAATGAAGAAAGAAGCTGGGAAGGAGACCTTATTGGAATCATTGTTTCCGCTCTCAGTATAAGTCACAGGTAGAGGGCTGTTTTTGGGCATATCAGTCCATGTTGTTTCTGAAATAGTTCCTCTGCTCATTGGTGACTCCTTCTCTGCACCCATTTCCCCCTGTTGTTGTAATTCTGGACTCCCCATCTCTGTCTCTGTGTGTGTGCGTGTGTGTGTGTGTTTGTGTTTGAATATGCATACCTCTACTCCATCTTTATATAGAAGCAACCACTGTGTATGTCAAATGGATCTTAGAGAGGTCTCTTTCCAAACACAGTGAGAATCTCTCTTTGTTTTTATGATGATCTCCATAGGCTTGTATCTTCTTCCCGTTCTGCTTACGCATAACGACTGTGACTCTTGACTGAGAAAATTGCAAGTCATGATCAAAGCAAAGCCCCATTAGATTAAAGAGTGGTTAAGTAAGTGGAGGAGTTTCAACTTTATTATAATAATAAAAAAAGGAATGGACCCCATGGGCGTGTGCTAAGCACACTCCACTTTTGAAATAAAATCAAAGCAGTAGGTTATTGCTAATGTCATGGTGTTCTCCACAAGTGGTTTATATGAAGGAAGCTAAGCGCACACTTGGTACCAGTACTAGTAAAGCCATTGAATTATAAAAGCCGGTGCCCAACTTGCTGCTGCTGAAACTACTGCTACCTAAAAGATGCCCTCCCGGCCTTCCTCAGGAAGGTTATACCTATTTGTCAAACCAACGTCCTGTGGTCTAATAACAGACTATTAGAGTTCCTGTTAATCAATATTTCGATTTCAACTTTTAAGAATGAAAAAACAAATGTTGAGAGATCCAATTTCTAAATTAAGTCCCATAACTACTCAAATTAGATTAATCGGGTTTCTGGATACTAGTGATTATGT
This sequence comes from Dillenia suffruticosa, assembly GCA_033439265.1. Classification (NCBI taxonomy): domain Eukaryota; kingdom Viridiplantae; phylum Streptophyta; class Magnoliopsida; order Dilleniales; family Dilleniaceae; genus Dillenia; species Dillenia suffruticosa. The sequence goes on along the minus strand of JAVTVX010000027.1, from coordinate 10,771,861 downwards.
ACAAAAAAAAAAAAAAAAATATATATATATATATATACCTATTTGTTAAGAAAGGGGTTAAAGATTTATATAAGCGAACAAAGTATATTAACGCGTGATATGAAAAAATAGAGGATTTAATATTTAGGAAAAAATAATGTTCCAAAAGAATTTTATGATACATTTATGAACTTATGTATTTAGTTTCGCTTTATTAAAAATTTTAAGGAGCAATTGCCATGCTCTAAAAGATCAAAAGTAAGTTTAAGTGAAATCAAATATTTGCGAAACTCTACATTATTCAATAAAATCTTAATATAAGTGACATTGGAGAAGCATCAAAGTGATTATTGGATTGACAAAGGCAGTAGTCCATTAGCTTAGAGGAAACTCTGAATATGCATAAAAAAATGATCACACAGATAAGTGGTGGTTGTGGAAATCATAGAAGCATACATAATAGATAAAAAGAAAGTTAAAGATGAAGGGTCATGCAATCATGCCAATTCCAGACTAAATACATTGAATCGACATGTTGGATAACAAGTAAAATATATAATAAAAAATGTTTAAATAGATTTCGTGATCAAAGATCTTAGGTTCAAATATAGCTTAAGAGAAGAAATTTCCAATGGAAGACATGAATGATACAGAAAAATATCACTTTGTAAGAATACAGGAAGTAAAAATGTGAACAAATACGTAAATATAAAATATATAAATATTAATTAATTTAATGTATCGAAACTTTTTGAAAACATTCCAAAAATGGAAATTATTTCGAAAATGGGAAAACATTAGTGTTAAGAAATTTCCGTACATTATATATTACAAGTATATATAATTTGAATAAAAAAAATACACATATATAAATGGGTTTGTCTAAGAAAGAAGAGATTAATTTGAAAAAACACAAATCTAAATAAGTAAGATAATAGATTTGAAAATATATTACATAGATTTGCCTATAGGTGTCCCTTCTCTGCACTTGAGGAGAAGGAGACAATAAAGATATGAGAAAATAATTCATTTTGTTAACAAGTAAAATAGGGTTGTTCCATGCAATCTAATCCAAACTCCTTTTTATTTTATTTGAAGTTTTAACTGTAATTATAAACTCTCTCTAGAAAAATAACTACTACTATAAAATCAAATTCTACAAGATAAAAAATAAATTGAAAAGTAAAAACTTCCTCATTGGTATCATAATAATGCATTTCCTCATTAAAATCATATAAAAGTTTTTCTATAATAATTATGTCGATTCTAATTGAAATATTGTTTTGAATTAAGGCATGAGCAAGTAAACTTTTGACATGATTCGATCACGATATAAAGAAATATAATTAAGAAGACCAAAAGAACCTAAAAAAAATTGAATTCATAAAAAAAAATATATATATATATATATATATATATATATTTATATTTCAGAGTATTATGCAAATGTTGAAAAGATCAATTTTATTGAGTAAGAACAAAGGAGTTACAGAAAGCAGTTAGGAAAGTTTTTATTCTATTAAACCCCTCTGGTGTTTAACTTACACACTAGCTTTATTTATATACGGGGTGAATGTCAAAATGGGAATACAGATATTTTACAATAATTTGAAATGACATTAATATAACATGAGGGTTGCAGAGTCAATGAAGAATTTCTTTCAAATAAGTAACAATACTTTAATGGTAAGTAATGCTTGTTAGTAGTCTGGGGCCTCAAATCATTGCTTCACATATTGAAAATAAGAGTCACGTAGACCTATGCAAAAGTTATGGATAGAGTTAAGGTCTTTGTTTAAAAGAATCCATAACAATCATCTCCATTGTTAGGGGCAATTTTGGGATTATGAAAGATCATCAACATTAGGTGGATTGTATTCTTCATTATGAGATAGTTCGGCAGAGTATGGTTGAGTTGCTTTTTCTAAGCTTTTTCTATTTGCATCCATTGCTAATTGAGATTGAAATAGTGATTTTGAGGAAAGAAACATTAAATCTTCCAAAGTAGTGTGAGCAATAAGTGTTCTATGAACAAGCTAGAATTGCTGCGACCATTTTTAAACTCCGATGAATTTTTAATGATAGTCACTTAGCCCGATTAAAATCAGTATTACTTCACCATTTTACTCAAAAATTACAAATTAAAAATGTTAATCTTTAAGAAATCCAAAGGTCCATGTTATTGTCCGAGAAATGAAAAACCACAATAAGGTTTTTTGTTGGGTCAATAGTGTAAAGGTACACATTTTGAGAAGCTATTTGAGTCTATTAAAGTGAGTCAACTGAGTTAATTTTAATACCCACCAGAGAGCATGAGATTTTAAGAAGGAAAAAGGAATAAAACTAAAGTCCTTGGGAAGCCAAGCTTGAAGTATTTGAAGAAGTGGAAGATTAACCATTTTAGGATCAACTTGAGCGGTGGTGGACCTTAGGACCCAAAGTTAGGGGTGCAAAAGATTAAAAAAAAAGATGAAAACATAACATATATACACTACTATCATTAAAATTTGGCGTAAAAAATATAGTCTAACATTAAGATGATTGTATTTTTTTAATTGAATTTTAGAAAATAAAAAAAAAAAAAAAAAAAAAAAATTGAGAGGATGCAATTGTCCGCCCTTATGTGTATATATAAGTCCGCGACTGAACCTGAGTAAGAGTTTCATGCATATATTCTCTTTTTTTTTTTGGTGATATATATTCCTTTTGGTGATAAACATGTTTAGGGTGAACCTGTGATGAAGAGATGGAAGAAGTAGAAGAACTTCGGGCGAGTAAAGGGGTCGTTCCTAAAGGTACCAGAGAAGACGGAGGAGTTAAAGTTTTAGGGGTTTCAGAAGATAGAAAAGGGCATAGAGAGAGAAGATTTCAAATTAGGAGGAGCTTGCGGTCGAAGTGGAGGGATATTTGGTAAAACAACTTTCGAGAGGTAGAATGTTGAAGGGAGAAGTATCAAAACAGGTGTGACATTACTGGGAGGTGAGCATACATTTTCTGTGATATGATCAAATTATTTTGAAGTAACAAGATGGAAAATTATTATATTTTACCTTGTAAAATTTCTCATATTAAAAAATTTGAAAGCCCATTATTTTGTTATTGAATCTATTACATTTCAAAATTACAAACATAAAGTATGAGTTTCTATCTTATAAATATTTGTTTTGAAACGGTTTTGAAATATTTTTATAGATTTTCTTTGGAAGCCATGCAATCAAAGTGTGAAAAAGAGAAGTGGCACCACGTGGATCAAGAGGACCCAAACTGCCATTTTCTATTTAGAACTTTATTAGAAGATGTGAGTAATTGGTGGGGGGTGGGAGTTTTGATCATGATCCGACGGTGTTGGTTTATTCTATGTTCGCTCATATGCTTCATCCGACTGCTATGGTTGCTGTGCTTTGCCCACTGGTATTGGGTCCCACTGGTAGAGGTTCATTGTGTGGTGGGCTGCATCATGGGTCCCACATAAGAATTCCTCGTTTTTACTAAAATTAAGAGGAGCACTGCGCGCGTGCGTGAAGTGAAGTTTAAATTTTCACCCAAATATTGAGATTATATATCTATTGAAAATAAGTGTAAAATAATAACCACAGCGTTGTAATGAAAAAAATTTATAAATAATTAAATTAATATAAATCAAAAGATTGAAATTTATTAAAAAAATAACAAATATTTCATTAATTAGTGTAATTAATAATCATAAAGATATAAAATAATGACTAAAAATTACATTAATAAAAAAACTACAATTGATTGATATCGGTTAAAAACAAATTAAATAATCAAAAAATAAGTCATGATATTTTGACTCACAAAGTACTGGTACTTTGTCATTATAAAAGTTTTGCGAATCAGTCAGTGTTCGGTCGTCTTAGTCATAAAGTATTAGTACTTTGCTATTCGACATTCGGTCGTCTAAGTCACAAAGTATTAATACTTTACTATTCAGCATTCGGTCGCCTGATTCACAAATTAATGATTCATGCCTGCGCTTCAGAGTTTATCCACAACAATTTGGTCAGATGAAAAGTGGAACAGATCATAAATCATTGGTTAACCTACAAATGATGTATGAGAACTCTATCTCTTTTTTTGACTAAGATTTCTAATAGGTTAAATGAGCGCAAAGGTGATATCTTTCTGTCATGTGGTCGCATTGCATAACTTTTTCAGTTTTGTCTTTCAATTATCCCCCTTATCTCTGGAAGTCCTCGTTCAAAGCATTACTCGAGTTCTAGAAATTGAGAGATAGGTGAGGGAGTTTGTGGCAAGGAGTAGGCGGGGAGATAAGAAATCACCTACTGATTGAAGTGGTTTGAGACTTGGGAACTTGGATTCCAACAACATTCTTTAACTAAGAAATGTTTGTAATGATTCTACTTTCTTTGGCACAAGGGGATTAACCAAATCTTTGTATTTATCAAAATAGATGAGGATTGGTCAATGGTCCATCGCTTGAGTCACAAATTACTGATACATTGCTCTTCGGTCGCTTTGAGAATTGGTCAGTATTTGATCGCCTTAGTCACAAAATACTAATACTTTGCGATTCGGTGTTTGGTCCTCTTAATCACAACGTACTGATATTGTGCGATTGCAAGAGTTTTGAGAATTGGTCAGTGTTTGGTTGTCTCAGTCACAAAATACTAGTACTTTACTATTCGGTGGTTCATCGTTTGAGTCACAAGGTACTGGTACTTTGCATGTACATGGGTGTAGAGTTTGAATTTTGTCTGAAATATTAGGATTATGTGTCTATTGGAAATATGTGTAAAAAAATAATCGCAACATTGTTATGAAATTTATGGAGAGTTAAATTAATATAAATTAGAAGATTGAAATTTGTTAGAAAAATGATAAATATTTCATTAATCAGTACAATTAATAATCATAAAGTTTTAAAGTGGTGACTAAAAAATACATAATAAGAGAACTACTGATACTTTGCTATTTTGTGTTTGGTCGCCTCAATCACAAAATACTGGTATTTTGTTATTCGACATTCAGTCACCTGAGTCACAAATTACTAGTACTTTACTAGTTACCTAAGCCACAAAGTACTGGTATTTTGCGGCTACAAGAGTTTTAAGAATTGATCAGTGTTCAATCACTTCAGTCACAAAGTACTGGTACTTTGCTTTTCGTTGGTCCGTCGCCTGAGTCACAAAGTGATGGTACTTTGCTATTCGACATTCAGTTGTCTAAGTCACAAGGTACTGGTACTTTGCTATTTGGCATTCGGTTACCTAAGTAACAAAATATTAATACTTTGCAAGAACTGCAAGTTTTGTTGGTCGACTAGTTTGATTAGCCTGAGAGTTTAAGAAAATTCCCGTATAGTCCCAAAAATAAAATTGTCCAAAAAACAAAATCTATATTTATATCGAAATTAATTGTTCACTTATATTTTACAAAATATCGAAATCTCAAATGGTTCTTTTACAGTCGACACCACAGTCGGAGTTTTCCGGTGTTACATGTTTAGAAACAAGAAAGGCAAACACAAAGCTTCACAACAGGATAATGGCTCCCATATATCACGATTATTATTAGACACACTACTCTTCTCAACTTAAACTAAAAAATAATATTTTTGGAATCAGTAGTAAATATGAAGAGTAACAGAACAAATGTCAAGCAAACCAAATGTTTAGAAGTTGAAAAGACAAATACAAACTTTCGCAACAGAGGAATGATTTTCATATACCATGATTATCATTAGATACACCACTTTCTTTAACCGGAACTGAAAAATAACTTTTTGTAAGAGAGGCATATAAAAATATATATACATATTTTTTAAAAAAAAATTAATGGGCAATTGACTGTCTCCATTTGCCCTCCTTAGAGAAAGAGAGAGAGAGAGAGAGAGAGAGAGAGAACGAGAGAGAGAGCATAATTTACTTAATGAATACCTGCTCGTGTTCATTTGCCCCACTTATATAGAGAGAGAGATTATAGATGAATGGTTTTCATACATCATGATTATCAAGATTATGGTGCACCACTCTCTTTAATTAATTTATACGACAAATTGGAATTGTATATCCATTTACCTTGCTTAGAGAGAGAGAGAGAGAGATACAGATCCCCGATTTTATGGTCCTTATAATAAAGAAAGATTATCGTAGTATTATAGTTTAATACACTCCAACTCACAAAATGGCAAACGGGTAAATAATGAAAGAGAATTGTGAGAATATTAAATGTGAGAAGCTAGAGAGAAGATGTCACGTGGGTGTCTTAGAATGGAAATCTTTTAGAGAAAGAGAGTGTATTAACAAGATTGGAAGACACAAGTTGACATGTGACGGTGGAGAGAGAGAGAAGTATGCGCATGGTGATGGAATTGTGAGACTATTTTTAAAATATGTATATTTGCATATAAATGTTAAAGAGAGTGTGTATTAAACCGAATGTTACCGATGACACATTACACAGTCAGCTCACCAACAATGAATCACCCCCACCAATTGGAGAACGACTAAAACTAAGCAGGCAAGTAATCGTTCACACTTATATCTATATGATTAATGAAGTGACTCTTCAATACAAAGCCATAACTTTTTATTTTTTATTTTTTTATTTATTTTTAATATGAAGCCCATGGACCTAGATTTATTTTGTAAGGGTAATTATCCTATATATATACATATACTAAATAAATTAAAATTATTGTAGGAATTAAATTTATTGCTTTAAATAAAACTAATATGTGAAGATACTTTTGCTTAGAATTTTTAAGTTCATTTTAAAAAAATTAAATAAAAAAATTTATAAGTTATAAATTTTCATATATTCTATAAGATGTTTAAAAGAGATTACAAGATATATTTTATAAGATATTTAAAAGAGATTACAAGATGTTTAAAAGAGATACTTTTGCTTATAAGAGTGGATTGAGGCATTTATTTTATAAGTAAATTTTTATAAAACATCTTGTAATCTATTTACAAGATATATTTTATAATATCTTTTTTTATTTTTCAGATGTTTAAAAATTCTACTTGCATTCAAGTTTGTGCCACATATTGACGTTAGTAAATCTAAACGAGATCCTTATAATTACTTCTTTTCCATTGTGTCCTTGCCCCAAAGACTGTCCATTTTATTTCTTTTTAGTACAATTCATTCTTTCTTATTTATGGCATACATATAATGTGATAACTTTTTTGCCCCCTTTTTGTTTGGGTTTTGTTTTTTTTTTTCTTTTTTTTTGTTAATTTTGTTTTACTTTGGTTTGGCTTAAGTTAAAAAGTTAATTTCAATCATAAAAAATGATGTAATTATTTGGTTTCTTGTTATTCTCACATAGGTTAAAAAAAGTCTGTTCAGCTATACATTATTTTAGGATATGTATATTAAAATGGAAAATAGGATTAAAATTTACCTTTAAAAACTTTTTCTTCTTTAAGAATGTGCATGATATATAAATTTTTGAACCTTAAACTTTTCATGGGGAGCAATATTTACTTTCAAAGTGAAAGTAAATGTTATCCTAAAGGGTGGGAAAGGTAATACAACGGAAAATGGAAAATAATTAGTTTTGACAAAATTAGAATCATTTTATCGAATAATTTTAAAATGATTTTATTTGTTTTAAAGAAAACATTAATGTCCTTAATTTTGAAGAGAAAAATTAATTTTAATTAGAATAGATGAATAATTGCAGGGTGGGGGGTTTTGGTAATGATATGACGGTTTTGCTTTTTTTTTTTTTGTTCGTCCATGTGTTTTATTTGACGGTTAGAATTTGTTAGCCAACATATCAGCCTCTCTCTCTCACACTCTTGATTTCGATTATGATCTGACAGTTTGGATTTGTTCTTTGTTCATGTCATCCGATGACTAGGGTCATAATTTTCATTCTTTTAATATTTTTTCTTTGTCTTAATTTACACAAAAATAAAGGGAGGATCATAGTATAATTGCGATGGGTATATTTAGAACAATTTCGATGAATGACATTTCAAAATGAGAAAAGAATAAGAAATCAAAGAAGGATCACATCAAAATTAATTGGTTTCATTACAAAAAGGGAGGGGTATTATTGATGTCAAAAGTCCCATTTAAAAGCAATGTGTTCTTTGTGTGGGAATTGGGGTCCTTATAATTACTTCTAATCCCCAAAAAAATCTCATCTTTTCCATTTTGTCCTTGCCCTAAAGATTGTCTATGTTATTTCTTTTTAGTACAATTCACTCTCTCTTATTTATGACATATATATGATGTGATAAGTTTTTGGCTCTCGTTTTGTTTGTGTGTTGGTTTTTTTTTTTCCCTTTTTTTTGCTAATTTTGTTTTAATTTGGTTTACTTTAAGTTATAAAGTTAATTTCAATCATCAAAATAAAAAATGATATCGTTATTTGTTTCTTGTTATTCTCACTTAGATTAAAAAGAGTCTGTTCGGTTATATATTATTTTAGGATATATATATTAAAAGGGAAAATATGATTAAAATTTACTTTTCAGAACTTTTTTCTTCTTAAAAAATGTGTGTGGTATATATATTTTTGAATCTTAAACTTCTCATGGGGAGCGATATTTACTTTCAAAGTGAAAGTAAATGTTACCTAAAAGGAGGGAAAGGTAACATAAGGGATAATGGAAAATAATTAGTTTTGACAAAATTAGAATCATTTTATAGAACGATTTTAAACTAATTTTATTTGTTAAAAATTAATGTCCTTAATTTTAGAGAAAAAAATTAATTTTAATTAGAATAGATAAGTAATTGCTGAGTAGGGGGTTTTGGTAATGATATGATGTTTTGGTTTGTTTTTTATTCGTCCATATATTTCATTCGACGATTAAAATTTGTCAACTAACATATCACCCCCTCTCTCGCAATGCACACTCCACTCACATCACCTCATTGTTGGTACTAAAAAGAAAAAACAATAAAAGATAAATTTTAATTTGAATAAATTATTAATAATTTGATTGTAATTATTTGATTGAATATTTAACTTTTTTATTATTATATTTTGCAATTGTTTAATTAAAATATTGGATTATTAGTATTTCATGCTTTTATATTGCTTTTGTAGTTCAAATTCTCTCGACTCTTGTGAAATCCAATGGCTTCTTAGATTAAATAATTCAAAATTTTAATATTTATTATATTTATTAAATATTTTATTTTTATCGATAATTGATTCTTGCAATAATAGCAATCACTATTATCCACTCACATTTCCTCTCTATTAATTCAACTATTTAGTTATTATTGTTTTTTAATATTCAAACATAATTTTCTACTCACATTCTCAATTAATTTAACTATTTTTGTTTTAACCAATTCAATAGATAAATTAAAAAATATGATAGATTAAGAGCTAATATTTTTATGATAATTATAATTTTTTTTAAACATTATATTTTCTAAATTATAGGACACCGCATGTAGCGTGGCCGGCTCCAACTAGTTATTAGGATTATGTAACAACAATCCTCACAAGCTTCTGAAGAAGGAAGGCAGTAAGCAATGGGTCTGCAGCAGCTTCAACAATTCCAAGCATTAGGCAGTTAGTTTAACTGTAAGAAGAGTGCATCAGGCAGTTGGTTTAACTGTAAGAAGAAGTGGTTAGGAGGATACTAGGTTGTACTTTGAAACAAAGTAATTAGCAAAAGATATAATCAGTTAAAGTAGTTAATGCATAGCTCCATAGGTCTGTATAAGGAAGTGAAGAAAGACAATGGAGAAGAACGGAATTGATAGCAACTTGCTCTTTCTCTCTATCTCTCTTTCTCTCTCTCTTTCTCTCTCTCTTTCTCTTTCTTCTTCCTCCTTATCTCCTTCACTTACTCTAATTTCCTTCTTCTCGTACTGATAATACATCCTCAAAAAGGAGGAATTCATTTCTACAAACAACATTGTTAGACACTGTTCAAAGAGTCGACTTAACAAAGGAACCCAGGTTGACTTACCCTTCAGGTTGTAACAAATTTGGTATTAGAGTTATTCAATCCTCGGAACTCAAGGCAAGAACAATGGCGGAAGGTACTTGTCAGAGGGTAGCTAATGAACAACAGAGAAGGAATGAAAGCAAAATGTAGGAATGGGCAGAGGAGGCCAGAGAACAACGCGGTCAAGTTAACAAGCAGATGGAGGAATTTTGCCAAGAGTTGAGAGAACAAAATAACAAATGAGAAACCATTTTTGCTAGCATAGATGCTCGACTCAACGCAATGTCATCGAGAAAAGGTAGAGAAGAAGATCTTGAGATTAAAAGAATCTTGAAGACGCCCATCCTGCAAACTCCCAATGAGGGAAGGTTCAGAGTGGAAATGGGACCAGCAGTACACAAGAAGGACTCTAACCCAAGAAGTTCTTGGCTAATTCATCCCAAAATCGAGCTTTCCATGTTTGCAGGAGAGAACCCTCAAATGTGGATAAGGAAGTGCAGTAGGTTCTTCACTGCAGATAATATACCAAGTCAAATGTGGATGGAAATTGTGGAGATGTATCTCGATGGGAAAGCAGAAGTGTGGTTCCAAGGCCTGAAACGAGTAAAGAAAGAGATGGACCGGGATGAGTTTACTAAACTGTTATGCCAAAGATTTGAAAAAAAATGTACTAGGGATAAAGTGGAGGAATTTAACAAACTGTAACAAGAAAGTTCGATGGCAGAATACCAGGATAAATTTGAAGACTTGTGGCCTTTGATGGTCTAAAAGAATCCTGCTCTAACTGAATCCTATTTCATCTCGAGCTTCATCAGTGGAGTTAAGGAAGAAATCAAGCCTATGCTAAGAATGCTCAAACCAAATTCCCTCATTCAAGCCTTCGAAATAGCCACTTTACAGGAACAATCTTTGGAACTTGTTAAGCAAAGAAATGGTAGTCGGAGCAGAATTGCAGAGCCAAATGAAGCAAGGACAGGTCTCAGGAGTTGGGGAAACAATGGCACAGTTCAAAAGATTGCCATGCCCAAAGGAAAAGAAATAATCAGTGGAACAGTGCCAAAAGACAAGACTACCAAAATTATAGCCCAAGAAATGCAATTTAGATGAGCTAACAATCTCTGCCACAAATGTGGAGAGAAAAATATGCCAGGCCATCAATGCAAATTTAGAAGTCTGAATCTGATTATAGCTGCAGAAGAAAAAGAAAAACCAGAAACAGACAAGACAACAGCAAATGAGGAATTAACAGGTAACACTTATGATGTATCCCTATGTGTCCTCTCCCATTCACTTAGGAGAAAAACAATAACCCTTCAAGGTACTTTTGAGGGAATGCTAATAGCAATATTAGTAGACACGGGTAGTTCCAATAGTTATGTCAGTCAAAGTTTGGTAGAAAGACTGAAGATGAGCTGAGAACAAGATGAGCCTTTGTTTGTAGTATTAGGTGATGGAAGTAAGGTGAGTATAGTAGTACTCAAGTTAAAGGAGTAAAGTGGAGTGTGCAAAGCTATCATTTCTCTTTTGATTTGAGAGTGATACAATTAGGAAGTTGGGACATCATATTAGGGGTTGATTGGATGTTCAATTATAGCCCTATTATATTTGATTTCAAATTACTGCAAGTGAAGCTAGCAAGTGTGGAAGGGGAAGTAGTGTTGATGGGAATGGTAGAGAGTTCTCAAATGAATTTGGTAAGAGGCAAGACTACAAAAAAGTTTAAGAGGCAGCAGTTGTAGTGCTGTACCACAGTCACCATAAGGGAAAAAAAACAACAGTAATACTTGTAGCAGAACATAGCTGCTCCTTTGCAGCAATATAAAGATGTGTTCGCAAATCCAAATTCCCTGCCTCCTAAAAGGTCACAGGACCATACCATCCCACTTAAACCAAAAGCTCATCCTTTCAAGTTACCACCCTACAGGTACCCATATTCACAAAAGACTGAAATAGAGAAGCAAGTACAAGAGATTATGAGCAATGGAATAATCAGCCATAGTAGCAGTCCATTTGCATCTCCTGTGCTACTTGTGAAGAAGAAAGACAACTCATAGAGGTTTTGCATGGATTATCGACAACTCAACAACTTCACTGTGAAAGACAGGTACCCCATTCCAAATATCGATAAACTTCTAGATGAGCTTCATGGATCAAAGCTTTTCTCTAAAATTGATCTCAGGTCTAGTTATCATCAAATCAGAATGAGGCCAAAAAGATATGGAGAAAATTGCTTTTCAAACACACAATGGATATTATGAATTCTTAGTTATGCCCTTTGGATTGAGTAATACACCTGCTACATTTCAATCTTTGAAAAACCACATATTTCAGTCGTATTCAAGAGATTTGTACTTATTTTCTTTGATGACATCTTAATATACAGCCCCAACATAATCAGTTATGTGCAGAACCTTGATTGTGTTTTGCTAACTCTTAGAAAGTATCAGCTATATGCTAAACTTTCTACGTGTACATTTGCTTAATTTCAAGTGGAATACTTGGGGCACATGGTGATAGAGGATGGAGTCAAAATGGATCCTCACAAAGTAGAATGTATTCTGGAGTGGCCTGAACCAAATGATGTTAAAGCATTGAGGAGCTTACTGGGTCTCATAGGATACTACAGGAGGTTCGTTAAAAGTTATGGATTAATAACCAAATCTCTCAATGGTCTACTTAAGAAGGAAGCTTTTACATGGACTGAGGAAACTAGTAAAACATTTCAGCTCCTCAAGACTGCAATCACTTCAGCACTGGTCATAAGACTTCCAGATTTCTCGAAACCTTTTATTTTGGAAACTAATACTTGTGCTAAAGGATGGAGAGTTGTTTTAATGCAAGAGGGACAACCAATTGCATTTCTAAGTAAAGCCTTAGGAGCAAGAGGACAGGCATTATCCATCTATGAATAGGAGCTCATGGCAGTGGTAATGGTAGTGAAGAAATGGAAACATTACTTAGTGGGTTACCATTTTGTAATCAGGACTGATCATCAGAGCTTGAAATACCTCCTAGGACAGAAGCTTACCAACACAATACAACACAAATGGTTGACTAAATTATTGGGGTTAGACTATGAGATACAATACAAGAAAGGGGTGGAGAATAAAGTAGCAGATGCCCTGTCGAGAAGGGAGTCCTCTACAGAAAAGCTACCAGAAGAAATACTGATGGCAACCACCTTACTCCAACCTGAATGGATGAAAGAAGTCATTCAGAGCTATAATGGTGATGGAGATTGCCAGGCAATTACAGCTCAGATGGTGCTGAAACTTGAAGAAGAGGGAAAATATCAATTTCAGGATGGAGTCCTTCGATATAAAAAGAAAATATGCATAGGAAGTGGAGCTCAACTAAGGACTAAAATAATTCAGCAGATGCATAGCTCTGCTATAGGTGGGCATTTAGGTCAAAAAGATACTATAGAGAACTAAAGCTGTCTTTTACTGGCCAAACATGAAGGAGGCAGTGATAAGGTTTGTGAGGGAGTGTGAGGTGTGTCAGAAAAATAAACATGAGAACCTCCCTTACCCAGGTTTACTACAACCTCTTCCCATCCCTACACAAGTTTGGTCTCACATTAGCATGGACTTTGTGGAAGGACTACCGGAATCGCAAGGTTTTGATACTATACTGGTGGTCATTGATAGATTGACCAAATTCAGTCACTTCTTGGCTTTAAAGCATCCTTACTCAGCATTGGAAGTGGCTCAATTATTTGTGGATTCAGTGTATAAACTCCATGAATTACCAGACTCCATCGTGACAGATCGAGATAGGATCTTTACAAGTCTATTCTGGCAAGAGCTGTTCAAACTTGTAGGAACTCAACTCAAGATGAGCAGCGCATACTATCCCCAAATTGATAGGCAAAGTGAGAGGCTTAACCAATGCTTGGAATGCTATCTAAGGTGTATGACTTCAGATAGGCTGGGATCGTGGTATAAGTGGTTGAGTTTGGCAGAATGGTGGTACAATACAAGCTTCTACTCAAGCATCAAGATGTCCCCTTTTGAAGCACTCTATGGGTATAAGCCAAAATCCATACCAGTAGGGCCTTACTTGGATACTACAACACCTGCAACCTCCAACTTCATTCAGAATGGTCATGCTATGGTTCAGATCTTGCGTGAGCATTTGGCTAAAGCTCAGAACAGGATGAAAGTCCAAGCTGATAATAACAGAACATAAAGGGAATTTGAGGTGGGAGACTGGTGTACCTCAAATTTCAACTCTATAGGCAGCACTCCATGGAAGTAAGGAAGCAATTGAAGCTATTCTCGAAGTACTGTGGGCCTTTTCCAGTTCTGGCTAAGGTGGGCAAAGTAGCTTATCGATTGCAGCTTCCTCTTGGATTGAGACTCCATCCGGTATTCTATGTCTCACTTCTCAAAAAGAAAATAGGCCCTACTCAATCTACTATGCAAACTCTACCCTTAGTAGGAGTAGATAGACAAATCATGGTGAAACCAGAGGCAGTTTTAAAAAGAAGGGTTATCTTGCGGGACAATAAGCTAGTGAATCAATGGTTGATTAGGTAAGTGAACTTAAATCCAGAAGAATCCACTTGAGAGGACATGAGTTTTGTGAAAGCTTAGTTTCCTAATTTCCAACCTTGAGGACAAGGTTTTCTCTTCAAAGGAGGGGAATAATTGTAACAACAATCCTCACAAGCTTCTGAAGAATGAAGGCGGTAAGCAGCGGGTCTGCAGCAGCTTCAACAATTCCAAGCATCAGGCAGTTAGTTTGACTGTAAGAAGAAGTGATTAGGAGGATGCTAGGTAGTTGTACTTTGGAACAAAATAGTTAGCAAGAGGTATAATCAGTTAGGGTAGTTAATGCATAGCTCCATAGGTTAGTATAAGAAAGTGAAGAAAGACAATGGAGGGGAATGGAATTGATAGCAACTTGCTCTTTCTCTCTCTGTCTTTCTCTTCTCATTCTTCTTCCTCCTTATCTCCTTCACTTACTCTAATTTCCTCTCAGAAAGGAGAAGTTCACTTCTACAAACAGCATTGTCAGACACTGTTCAAAGAGTCGACTGAACAAAGGAATCCAGGTCGACTTACCCTTCAGGTTGTAACAGATTATTGCCCGATGCAAGTACATAATTTTAACTCTTACGGGCTACTTGTGCGGTGTATGTGGGCTGGGTGACCACCGGCCCGTGCCCACCCCTGAAATATCTGGTACGTTGGCGGACTAGTCACTCTGAGTGTAGTCCGTAAGCGAAAACATGGCTTTCGCAGTCCCTTCTTCCTCTTCTACGAATCTGTGCAGTGTTCGTCTATGGCTTCCAAGCACTTCTCCAGCTTCACTGTGTCATTCCAACAAACAACTTTCCTACTTTTCTGGTGTGTCATTTCCCTCATCTTCTAATAAACCTAAATTGAGTTGTTGCCAAGCAGCAGCAGCAAAGCAGCCGAGTGGTTCAGTGAAGAAGCGGCCTCCACAGACGTCGAATAAGATCAAGAAGAAGAAGAAAAGTGGCGGTGCTGGAGGTGGAGGTTCTTCTAGGTCTCTGGTTTTGGACGAGGTAGGAATTGTTGAGGATGATAGAATTGATGGTGATAGTGATGGAGAAGAATCCTCTTCTTCTGGTTCATATAAGGCTCTTCCGCTACCCAAACCGCCTGCGGGCTTCATTCTGGATGCTCACGGGAAAGTTGTCATGGCTTCTTCCAAGAGAATTGCAACCATTGTGAGTTCTTCTCTCTTGCTTGTTCATTGTCTTCTCTTCGGTTCATTGGAAATAAGGAATCATATTTACGATAAAGTTAAATGTAAAGAATCAAATGATGATTGTGGATTGTTTTCTTATTGTGATAATTGGATATACTTTGATCGGAGTAAAATTCCTCTTGTTGGATGCCATGTTTCTTGGATAAGAATCCTAATTTCTGTTTTCCAGCAAAATTATTTGGAATTCTTTCAAACCCTAGAATGTGTGATGCTTTCTTGCCCCAGATACGATGCCTAAAAGAATCTACTAGTGTGAGAGTTGTAAAATAACCTTTCCTCATCTGTTGCTATTTTCAACACTGTTGAAGTTAAAAGGGAAAATACTTGTCTTTTCTGTCTAGAAAAAGGAAAATACTTGTTGGAAGATTAGCAAGATCATGTTTATGATCGTTTGAAGATATTTGATGAACTTAATATAAGGTGTGCTATAAAGGAAGACGAGAGACAAACATGATCTTGCTAAGAATGAGTTAAGGGCTGAATTTCGCAAAGAAAATGTCACCATGCAACTTTATAATCTTGAATATGCTTTTTAGACGACTTTGAAGGCAGAACAATACATAAGACAAGCCACAAGGCCACAACCAAAAGATTTGACAATCAAGACAATCGAGTGGGGAAACGTATATATGAAGTTAAGTATGGTAATCAATGTGACTAGAAATACCTGTTTAAATGTTAAAACAAATCTTCTTGAATTGCCATGTGCTTCAACAACTCTGACTCCACGAGTCATTTATTTTTGCATTGTACAATAGCTTGGGAGATGTGGAACCACCTCTTTGCTTTGGGCACAAAAATTGGGTGTGTTCTAGGAGTGCCCCTGATTTGCTCCATATGAAGTTTAGAGGGTTTGGTGGCAATTTTTAGAAATCAACTCATTGATTATTCTCTTCTTTTCAATAAGATTGCCTTTTATACCTATCTTGAGGCTCATGCTTAATGGATTCGGAGTTGAGTAGGGATTGTAGAGATATTATCTATTAGTTTTTGTTTTGAGCTTGTCTTCCATCTTTTAGGATTTCTCATACTAGGAGTTTTTTACATTCTTCTCATTTAATACAATTTCTTTTGCCATCCAAAAAAAGAAAAATAAATCAGCTTATAAAATAAAGGTGTTTAGTATCTGGGGAGATAAAGAAAAGTTTTCAGATGGGTTAAATAAATGGGGCCACATTCACGAGTGTTACAAGTGTTATGAAAAGAATGCTATGCGTATCAATGTTCTAGGCGCAATCTTCACATGGGAGTTGAAGGGGAGAATCATGATGTTAAAAATTCTGATTGTGAGCATGTGCATGGAGAGATGTCAACGGAAAACATTGATAAGTAGCATGCTGATACCTTATTCCTCAGTTTCCTCAGTTTAGTAGGAAGAGCTTAGATAACTCCTATTATTGGCTTTGTACAACGATGTTTCACACTCAAGTCCAGTTTGGAGAGAAAATCTGCAAACTTATTGTTGGAGGGAGTAACATGTGTTGTTTCAGATGGTGCCATTAAAAGACTTTAACTGCAAGTGGAAAAGCATTTACAACCATGCAAAATTGGATGGGTGAATGGTACTGCCATTTCAGTTACTCAGAGACACCCAATATCAAGCCTTATTGCTCGATTTGCTATGATTTTGTCCCAGTGAAGGTTTTACATATTCTTCTTGGAAGTCTTTGACTCTATGATTGTGATGTACACCACTGTGGCAACATTAACATTTATTTTTTCTTGTTTAGTGAAATGAGGATTATTTTGAAACCTATGAATATTGACGATATAAAAAAGAAGAAGAAAAGGCTAAATAAAGAGCTTATTTAGTTTGGGGAAGAGAAGCCTGCTCGTATTTTCACTGAAGAGCTATTTGAAATTGAAAATATGGCTTATGAAGTTGTTTATGCATTATTGATGGAGAAAGTTCTTGTACCAGATTCATGACAGTTCACTGATATGAACAAAGTGAGAAAACAAAGCTTTGGACCTGAAACTAAGAGATGAATGGTCCATTAGCAACTTTTCAAAGAGCAGTGTTGGAGAAGTTTTTGAAAAACATCTATAAGAAGATGTTGATACTGCATCAGAATATCAATTGCTCAAGCATCTGGTTAGCAGGATAAAAGATGTCAGGAAAGAAGATGTTGACTCTGTCTTAGAAGATTATTTACTAGAACTACATGTAAATGTAGTAATACAAAATGGTATTGACGTTGCACAAGACAACCGATGAGCAAAACAGCTGACAAAAAAAATTCAGCAACCAGGAAAGAAGTCACATGTGGCTTTTAAGAGAACAAATCACTTCAATTGATTACTGAGTAGCATTTTATGCGTGAAAGTAATTGGGGGGGTGAATGCTGCAACTATAGTTGAAGAAATTAGACGCCTGTCATCATATTGTGGAACTGCCTACAAAAATGTATCGAGGTGCAACTAATTTGGTTTCAGGAACATGGCTTACTCAGTTCTCTATAGGTTGGACAACATTGTGCATGTTGAGTTTCAAGTTAGCAAGCAAGTTGAAGATATTATGATTAACAACATCATTTTGGGACATGGTGTGGTGGAAGGCACAAAAGGCATTTGGTGAAATGGAAGATATGGTTAGATTGGGCTTGGGTAACGGGTGGTGAATGCAATGAGCTAGTTGTATTTGCATGACAAGTACCATTTATTTAACTTGGAGTCAAAATTAATTAAGTTGATTATTATTATTATTATTTTTTAGGAGTTTGATTAAGATTTTGAGAGTTTGTAATAAACAAGTCCTTTTATGATTATTGTAACAGTAATTTTCTTGCAATAGGAGTTTTTCTTTTCAAAAGTTTATTTCTTAAGTTAGTTTTTATATTTGTTTTCTAGATATTAGAAAGTTATTTATATTTTGACTTATTATTAGGTTTAACTTAGAATTATTTGGGAGTTTCTAAATTTTATTTCTGCAAGTAGTTTCGATTGTCTTATTGCTAATTATTTGCTTAAAAATTTGTAACTTTATTGTGAAAAGTTAGAAAATTTCAATTTTTTAGCAAAATTACTTTGAGTTCTCTCAAACCCCGCAATGTGTGATGCTTTCTTGCTCTAGATGTATTACCTAAGTATCTATTAACTAGTGTATTTGTTTCTTCTCATCTGTTGCTATTTTTTCTTTCAATTTAGTTGCTGCAGTTCATTCCAAGTCAACTCTTTTAAAATTTGCATTTTTTGGGGTTATTTTAAGGTTTAAAGAATAATTCATAAAAGGGCGTACCCAGTGCCGAAGCTCCCACATTGTGGGGTCTGGGGAAGGGAATACCTAGGCAGCCTTCCCCTTGCTTTTTTTTTTGCAAGGAGGCTGATTTAAAGAATAATTCATCTACCCTAAAATTCTCTAAAGTCTTTGTACATCAATAAGATTGAGTTATATGCATCCTGGCGCTCTTATGTGTCAGGTTCCTTCTAAGAATTTAGCGTGGAGGAGTATTGAGGATTCTTTTTAAAATTTTTATTTCTTTTACCAAAAAAAAAGAACCATAACAAAGTTTCTGTGTCTTTTTTTCTTTTCTTCTCTTATTCTTATAGCATACTGTTCTTTAGCAATGGAGTAGATCCCTATAAATGTTACTCGTATGTAACCATCACAAATTTGTGAGCAATTCTATGGTATATCATGGACAGGTTGATCCTGCCAATGATTTACCTCTGGAGTGCATCATTAGGAGAATTTTCAGAAGTTCACAGGGGGAAGAGTGCATGCTTCTTTGCCCTGTTGACATGTAAGTTTGGGTTCCTATCCCTATCCTTTTACTAAATTGAACAAAATTATTATATAAATCAATCACCTATTTGCTGTGGTGTATCATGTCTAAAGGACTAATCTTCTCTTGCAGGCCCATCTTAATCTTGAAGAGCACAAATGAAGGATGGTCAGCTGTATGTTTTTGTTTCCGTTGATTTTATATAATTGCTTGATTTATCAGATATGATTTTCTAACTGATCGTTTCATAGTGCTTGTTGTGGCTGGCTACGAAATTCAGTCATGGGAATGAACATGGGAGCAGAAATAATAGAGAAATAGAAACATTGCCAAGGAAACACTAAGAAATAGGACACAGCTTAGTAGCCATGCTCAGTGAGTTACATAATAATCTAAATATCAAAAAATATGAGGGTAAAATGACTATCAGTATGAGTAACTATATTAATAGCTATGGACACCATGAAATAATTGCTCAGATTTCTTATGTTAGTAAATTTATTTGTTTGTCAATTTTGCGTTTATTATCTTGTGTAATTTTGCGATTTTTTTCCTTTTTGTCTGAAGCGCCATAACCATAAGGTTAATATGGTTTTAGCCTTGTCTAATCCAGGCCCTAGCTCTTTCTGATCCATGCACAATATTAAATTTATCCATATTTTACTTTGGACTGCCATAGATGAGTGTGTGATATGTCATGGGCCTGGTACTGTCCAACATATGTTTGGAAAGCATCACTGGGTGCATGGTGTGTTGGTGCTTTAAAAATGGACGAATAGATACAGATGTAATCAATAGGATATTCACATATATTAGTATTGAAGTGAATAGGATGACGTCCCTTTTTTTGTGATCCACAACCTGCTGCGCAGGTTGCTTTTTGTCAGAAAGTTGTGCTATTAGCTTGGGTAGGGATCTCAATACTAAAAATGTTGAACATGAAAATGAAACAAGAGTAGAAGATGTTTGTGGACATTCAAAATTGTGGAGGCATTGAAGAAGTATATGAGGACAACAATGAAGAAGGCAAGAAAGATGAATATTGAAGGCAATGATGTCTCACATATTGGTCTAGCATGTATATTTCCAAGGAGGCTCAACTGTCACGTGCATGAGAGGTATTTCTTTTATAGGCAACGTGTCTAAAATTCCTAGCAGACCTTGGAAATTTCTCTCTCCATTATATTAGACCTTTTGGCTCGTGTCTTTTCAAAGTGGGTGATGGCTCTCATGTCCTTTTTCAAAGGATTTTCGGATTGGGGATTCTCCTCTTTCCATTACTTTTCCTCGACTCTATAGGCTGTCTACGCTTCACCCAACTCTTATTAAAGATTCAATCTCTTGAGATTTTCATATAATTCTTTTTAATAGTTTTCTTCCATAATATCTTTCTTACAAGGAAATGAACTATTCCACAATGTTGACGATACCAGAATTTGCAGTCTTAGGTATTTTGGACGTTTTTCCTTGCAAATATTAGCTTTCTCCAAAATCCTGTTTTCCCATGAACAAGTTTTATTTGAAAGGTAAGGACTCCTATTGAAGTTGTTACTTTTACATGGTTTGTGGTGCTTAACAAGATCAATACTAATGTTTGCTACAAAAGAGGAGATTTTCTAAAATATCTCCCAGAATGTATATGTCGTGGGCTATAATAATTTTGAAAGTAGAGAATATAAGTTGTTGCATTATTCAATTGCATGGGAAATGTGAAAGTCCTTATTCGCTACATGATAATGACCGGGTTTGTCCTAAGAGTCCTCTTGATCTCGTTTTGCACAAAATTTAGAGGTTTTGGAGAGGAAAAAATGCTTGTTGACGAGATGCACTTTCGTGGCTATTCATTTGTGTATGTGGTAGGAGTGGAATCTTAGAATTTTCAAATCAAACTATTGGTTTTTATCTTCTATAGGATAACATTGTGGTTTATGCTTGTTTGTGGTTCATGCTTTATGGATTTATGAAATTTAAAGATCAGAGTTGAAAAGGGATTGGAAAGCAACTGTTTAATAGTTTATGTATTGTTCTTTTCTCACTTAAGATTTCACAATTTTGGAGTTTTTGTATATTCCCATAAAAAAAAAGAAAAAAAAATCAACAGGAGGCATAAGATTAAATTTGGAAAGTTTGAAGATTTCCCCAGCAACATACATTTGAGGACAAATTTCCTTCGAGAAGAGGAGGATGACATCGGGTGATCCAAACAAATAATTTGAGAAGATTTTTACAATTTGAATTATTGAAAATTTTTATAATTTCCAATTCTTAGGTAAATTTAGTAGGTTTTCTTTTGAACTAAAATTTGTTGAAGATTAATTACCTTATCATTTAAGATTTTAGGATGAGGAGAGTTTGACTACAAGTTTATTGATGGGGTTGTGGAGACTTGGAAGAGTGTCTTTAAGTTATAGTTTAGAAAATTCTCTCTATTTGGTAGGCAGATTCCAATAGTTTTGATGAACTTGAAAATGCTGAGCAAACTTTGACAGTTTTGGTCTTTGTTTAACACTTTTTCTGCTGTGTCAAATCTAGGCCATTTGTGTCTGCTGTATAAATCGATTCGTTTGCTAAGGTCATAGTCATAGAAAGGTGTACAGATGTCATTATTCTCCAGTCATATTAGTGATGCAATTTTTTTAATTATTTTGCTTTTATTTTTACTATAATGGACAATAGTTTACATAAAGTTAGGCTAGAGTGAACTATAAGTGAATACCTAATACAACTCTACTTAAATAAGGAAACAAATAAAAGTTTAATACAACTTTAACTTTGAGTTGTGAAAACCCTAGTTGACCTGTTAAAATAAAGAAACAGAATAATAAGTAAAATGAAACAACAACAAAAATAAAAATGCAGGTCTTCATGTCCTTGGAGGGTTGGTGAGTGCATATGCGCCCTTAAACTTAGGCTAGAGTGAACTATAAGTAAATACCTAAAACAACTCTACTTAAATAAGGAAACAAATAAAAGTTTAATACAACTTTAACTTTGAGTTGTGAAAACCCTAGTTGACCTATTAAAATAAAGAAACAGAATAATAAGTAAAAAGAAACAACAATAAAAATAAAAATGCAAGTCTTCGTGTCCTTGGAGGGTTGGTGAGTGCATATGCGCCCCTAGACTTGGGCCAGCTTTGCAAGTGTCCAGCTGTGGTGCCCGAGAGAGTACCTCTGCTTCTTGTGTACAGGGTTGTTATCCTTTGACGGGCTTGAATTGCTTTTCCTCCAGCTGTCTATTTGCCTTGATTGCCTCCATATGAATTATAAATGTGACCTTTAGACCTCCCTTTTAGCCCGACAATAAAACCTTCAATTATGGTGGTTTTTTGTCATGAGTTGGTCTCTGCCACTTGTGAAGGGCTTGTCCTCGAGTTCATTGCACAAAAGCACTCCATAGTTGATGAGGTTAGGCTTCTTCTTGTCACTCAACATGTGCCTGCAAAAGAGATCAAATACTTGGATTCGGGGTTCTGTGAAATATAAAATCAATTACATACTTTTCTTCTCTTCCATTATTTCCAAGCTTCAAAACTCCTTTCTTTTCATCCTTCTTCCAAACACCAATAAAATCAACTGTCAGTGTTGGCTATTCCAACACATATTCCTGATTTTCAGTTGCTGCTTCTAGAAAACCTCATCAACCAACTCTACTGATTTTCCAATTTCAACATCACAGTACCTGCTTTTAACCTTGGTATTTACCTCAACACCTACAACATTACTTTGAAGGAGTAATTACATCTACAATGATAGAACACTGATTATGCATGTTCTTGGGAACTTCATCATTATGTCCCTCTTCTGTGTTTCTGAATCCTAATAGGAATTACTATAGGTTCAACCAACTTTGTTTTTGAAGGTAGTGGTTCATTTACCCTATTTTGATTTTTGGGATGCAAAAATTTATCATTTAACAAACTTCTCATCTTACTCCAAGTTTATAATTGTCTCCTACCCTCTCTTCATGTAATACCCTGCAACCTATCCCACTAAATGAAAACCCTGTGTGACATTTTTTTTTTGTCTACAGCCCTCACCATCCTAAAATCTAAGATCTTGGTGTATTCATGATATTTGTCACAATCATCCAACCAATATAAAAATTCTTTTTAATCAAAATCTTCATAAATATTACGGATCTTAGTTTTGAATTAAGAAGATTTCAGATTATAACCATACCTACACTCTACACAAGCTAGATTTGGTGTAGATCGACCATGGAAATGGCCCAGATTTGCTCCTCGTTCCTTCAGCAATCCGTGTTTATTTAATGAGACTATGATGACTCCCAAATGGTTTTCACTCTCCGATCACCTTCGTGAGAATGGTTACCTCCTCCCCACAAGTTCATCATGGCTGTCCTCCAATCCACAAAAGAACCGCTCTAATACCAAATGACACAGTGGAAGTATGGCGGTGGAATTTGGTAGAATACAAACCCTAAATCTCTGCAAGTTTGCTCAGCCAAAAGCCTAACCCTAAGGTTCTGCAATCAGAGTCCACCCACAAAGAAGAAATAACATTTTTTCATTAAAAATATTTCAAAAGTTGAATTACAATGAGAGAGTAATGGTTTAATTGAACCTTGGTTAGAGTGGACTACAAGTAAATACCTAATACAACTCTACTAATATAAGGAAACTAAGAAAAGTCGAATACAACTTTGAACTAGAGTTCTAGAAGCCCTAATTGACCAACTAAAATAAAGAAACAAAATATCAAATAAAAAGAAATGAAAAGAAAAATACAAGTCTGCACGTCCTCGGTGGGTTGGTAGGGCAAAGCCGCGCCTCAGCCTTCAGCCAGCTCTGTGCGTGGGCACAGCTGCACCCTTAAGGTGCCACTTCACCCTTTTGGGATGGGTGTGCCCAAGGGAGCACCTGTGCTCCCTGTATACAGGTTTGATATCCTCTACTGGGCTTAAATTGCTTCTCCTCTAGCTGTCTTCATGCATTGATTGCCGCCGTTTGAATCATAATGCGACCTCTGAACCTCCCTTTTAGCTCGATAATAAAATGTTCAATATTGATGGTTTCTTGTCCTATTTCAGTAATGGTACAGAGGAGGCCATTTGTAATGTCTATAAGGAGCTATACAAAGAAAAATGTTCTTGGTGGCTGAAGGTTGTCAGCATGCCTTTTAATGGCTTTGAAAAGGAGCGAGCGGGGTGGTGAGAGAGGTCTTTTAAGGTAGAGGAAATGGCTCTGGTTTTATGGAAATGAAATAGTGAAGGTACCTATGCCGAATGGTTTCTCTATGGCTTTCTATAGAGAACTGTGAGGTATTAAAAAAAAAAAAGGAGATTATAAATTTTTATTGAATTTTTATTGAGTTTCATGCCACAAATGATTGCGGGAAGTTTGAATAGCACTTTCTTACTGTTCATCCCCATAAAGATAGGAGCCTCAGATTTGAAGGAATTTAGACCTATTACCTTGGTGGGGTAGCGTGTTTAAACTTTTGTCTGAAATCTTAGGAAAGCGGTTAATGGAGGTCATCAGCGATGTTGTGGGGGGCAGTTTTAGCACGCTTTTCTGGTTGCAAGACATGTTGTCAATGCAGCAGTTGATGCAAAGTTGAGAAGAAGAGAAAGGGTATCATTGCTAATTGGATATGGAGATCATTTTTGGTGGGATTTCTTTTGTCTAACAGAGGACATTGAATTTGTAGAAAAATGAATTGGCTAGATTTGGAAATGGTATTTCCACACCATTTTCCTTAATCTTAGTAAACAGATTTTCGAGATGTTATTTTCGGAGTTCATGCAAGTGGAGACAAGGGGATCCCGTATCCTCCTTTTCCTTTGTCCGAGTAATGGACATCCTAATAACATACATTCCAAAGCATTGGAAGCAGAGTCTATTTCAGATTTCTGAATAGAGGATAGGGGAAGGGTGGTCGTTTGTCTCTTATCTCGGGTTGTATATAATACAATAGTTTCTGCGATAATGATGTCAGACATGTCTTTCTCAATGCATTCTTCACATTGCCTCTAGATTGAAAGTGAATCTTACAATAAGTGAGATTATCTTGATATGAGGGGATTAACAACAATTTGTTGGCTTCTATTTAGGATGCAGAAAGAACACATGGACTATAAAGAGACTTGCTTTGCGGTTTATTCGATAGACTCTTTTAGGATTATAATGGCATTAGTGACACATTATGACCTTGAGTTACATCAAATGGACCTAAAGACGACGTTTCTCAATGGAGACATTGATGAAACAATCTATGTGGTGTAACCAGAAAACTTTTTATCCAAAGATCCAAATCATGTGATTTGCAATTTAAGAAATTCATCTATGGACTCAAGCAAACATCTCAACAATGTTATTACAAATTTCATCAAGTAATTATCTCATTTGGTTTTGAGATAAATTTAGGTAATGAATGCATATATCATAAGTTTTGTGAGAGCAAATATATTTTTTTGGTTTTTATATGTTGATGACATACTGTTTGCCGGTAATAATAAAATTTTATTGCATAAAACCAAGGTCTTTTTTGCTAAGAAATTTGAGATGAAAGATTTTGGTTAAAGTTCTTTTGTATGAGGGCATTCAGATACACTGAGGTCGTTCTTAAGGTATCTTTCGATTGTCCCAAAAGAGAAATGCAGAAAAGGTCTTAAAAGATATGGCATGCAAAATTGTAAACCAGGAAATATCCCTGTGGCTGCAAATAGTGCCCCAAAGTGATTTTGAAAAACAAGATATGCAGGAGATCCCTTATGCGTCAGTAGTAAGTAGTCTGATGTATGCACGGGTATGTATGCGTTTGGATATTGCATACATTACTGAGGTATTGGGCAGATATTTAAGCAACTCAAGAATAGATCATTGAAAAGCTATCAAATAGGTTTTAAGGTATCTTTAGAGAATCAAAGAATTCATTCTCACATATTGGAGGATAGAATGGTTTGAGATCACTGGTTACACTGACTTCGATTTTATAGGGTGTCAAGATAGGATGAAGTCTACAACAGATTGCATTTACATGCTAGCAAGAGGATCCATTTTTTGGAAGTGTTAAACAGTCTCTTACAGCCTCTTCTACTATGGAGGCAGAATTCATAGCATGTTATATGAGGCATCAAATCATAGAATATAATTACGAAATTTTGTCACAGGATTACGGATGATGGATGTCATTGATAGGCTGCTCAGATTATATTGTAATAATAAATAGGCAGTCCTCTATTCCAATTGCAATAGGTGTTCAACAAAGTGTAAACATATAGATATCAAGTACTTGGTTGTTAAAGAAAGAGTATACAGTGGACAGATATCCATAGAACACACTAGCACAGACTCCATGATTGCGGATTTGCTTACTAAAGGTTTACAATCCTCAGTATTTCATGAGCATGTTGCTTGTATGGGCATAATGCCATTTCATGATATATAGTTTTAGTGGGGGTTGCTCTATTGATGTGAAAGTTCGGTCATTCAGCTATTTTCTACAAAAATAAAGTTATTTAGTTATTCACGTTGATCTCACTAAAGAACAAGTTGAAAATATGCGTGTTAAAGATCACAGTGCATGACATTTTCATGCTACACATCCATATCATAATCCATTCTTTCGGTTATATCAACTTACGTAACCGTTGATGGGTCGAGTTACGATTAATGTAACGAAGGTTGCTTTGATCCTAAGTTGGTGTGATTAATGGACCAAATTGGTTGATGACATTTCAATATTGACAAAAAAATTGAGCTCATTCAGTTATTTAGCAAATACATAATTATAAGGTTTAACATATAGCCCAAATGGGTGATTGTTAGATCATCAATCCAATGTTAGGTTTATATGTAAAATAATTATGTATTTTATACTTTCATTAAGATTATGTTTATTTAAAAGTGATCTAATAAATTTAATGATTTGGTTTTGATATATCTAATAGAATATGAACAAAATAAACATGAGGCATTTTTTATTCATTGTGGGTTGAATTAAGAATGTGAAAGAATGATTTAAAGGTCACAGTTATCTCCTTTAAGGGTTGCCGAAATTAGGAAACAAAATCACATGAAAAGGGAAGAAAACAGACAGCCATAAAATATGAAATAAGGTAGCATTCGGCCATAATTTAAGGAAAAGGAATCATGGGAGGATGCTTTCTTCCTTCAAATAAGGAAGATTTATGAAAGCTGAATACTGTGATTTTAGTCATTCTTTCGTCTATAAGAGGTTGTGGTTTCCCGGATCAGATATCTTTTTGCACCTTTCTAATATCCCATCAATCAGAGAGAGATATTGTGAGGATATAGTTGATCCAGAAGATCTGACCTAGAACTCTGACTTGCTAGTACAAAATTATACTTAATTCCAAAAAACAAATGATAAATTATTAAGAAATTAAAAATAGCCAAAGTGTCGAAAGGCATTCTTGAATCCATAGTTGAAAAATTGAACTGCATGAAATCCTGGTTTGGTAGAGTTCTAGGTTAGGTCATCCAAATCAGCTACATCCTCACAATATTTCTCTCTGATTGATGGGATTTCAGAAAAGTGAAAAAAGATATGTGATCCAGGGAATCACAACCTTTTGTAGACAAAAGAATAACTGAAATCACGGCCACTTGTTCTCTTATTTAACTTTCTTTCATAAATCCTCTTTATTTTAAAGAAGAAAACTTCCTTCCATAATTTAAGAAAGAAAATCTTCTCCCTTGAATCATGTCGAAATGCTATTTTATTTCACATTTTATGGCTGTCTGTTTCCTTCCCTTTTCAAGGGCTTTTGTTTCGTAATTTCGAGAGCCCTTAAATGAGATAACTGTAACTCTTAAGTCATTCTTTTATATTCTTAATTCAACACATCATGAATAAAGAGCTCACCCCATGCACAAAGTGCTCCTTGGTTTAGTGCGGGGATAGGGGGAGGGTGGTGTATATGTACACAGTCTTCCCTTTGTATTTTTGCAAAGAAACTGTTTTCACGTTTCGAACCTGTGATCTCGAGATCACCAAAGGAGCAACTCAACCGTTGCACCAAGACTTGCCCTCTCAGCCCATCATGAATGAAGAATATTTATTGATATTCACACATTTATTTTGTCCATACTCTGTTGGATACATCAAATCCAAATTATATAATTTATTAGATCACTTTTAAATGAGTATAACCTTAATGACAATATAAAACAGATAATTATTTTACATATAAATCTAACGTTAAATTAATGATCCAACACTTCCTCCCATGATAAGGGGAAAAAAAACCTTCTCGGGAAGATTTTCTTCCTTAAATCATGGAAGGAAGATTTATTAAAGAAAGTTGAATAAGAAAACAAGCGGTTGTGATTTTAGTTATTCTTTCGTCTATAGAGCTTGTGGTTCTCTGGATCACATATCTTTTTTCACCCTTTCGATATCCCATCAATCAGAGAGAGATATTGTGAGGATATAGTTAATTTGGAAGACATGACCTAAAATTTTGCCTGACCAAGATTTCACGCAGTTTAGTTTTTCAACTATAGATTCAGGTGTGCCTTTTAGCACTTTGGCTATTTTTTTAGTTCCTCAATAATTTAATATTTATTTTTTGTTCAGATAGAAAAATAGATATCTTTGTTATGGGAAGGCTTAATTTCATCGAATGCACTTTTTCAAATCATCTGTTCTACATTATGTTCTTTCTTATCCTTGTGTTGGTGGCAAAAAGTGTAGAGAATATTGAGAGAAGATTCTTTTCGGAAAATAACAAGAGCCTGGTTTAGAGTGGCTGACTAGAAGGGGATAAGTAGAGGGCGGGAAACTCTCAAGAGCATAGTGGAATTTAAAGTGGGCAGTCGGGTATGAATCTCCTTTTGTCAACACCAATGGTGTGGCTCGAATTGCTCAAGGGGCATTCCCTTTATCTCTATGAGTTGGTCGTGGACAAAAAGGCGCTAGTGTGTTTTTAAGTCTCCTTATGTAGAGATTGTACGTTTTGGAATGTGAATTGCAAATGATTGGGAATCAAAATATATATTATATATATTTATTTATTGAATTCCTTGAGGGTGTTAAGGTGGATTTGGATGGTGAGAATGGAGCAGTTTGGAGGGGGTTGCCGAAGAGCTTTTGATGTGAAGAGATACTACAATTTGCTGGAATTGAATCATAGGGATGAGGAGATTGTTTCCTTTTCTTAGAAGTTTATTTGGAAATTACCTTGCTCTCCAAAGGTTATTTATTCGCATGAGAGGTGGTTGGAGGTAGGATTTATACCTCAGATAATCTCATTAGAAGAGATTTTGTTATGGTAAATAGGAGTTAGTTATGCAAAAGAGTCTGAGTGTGTAGAGCACTTGTTTTTGCACAAGGGGATAAATTCTCTTTTTTTGCATTTATGTTTGTTGACATCAAACTCTATGAAAAGTGAGTTATGGCCTTTGAGGGGTGTGATGGTTTGTACGGCGAGGACAAAGCGGTCTACATGTTGCCTCTAGCCGTGTTTTTGGATGGTTTGGAGGGAAAAGAATTGAAGAGCTTTTTTGGGGTGGAGAGTTCTTTGATGCCTTTTGTGATAACTTATTGAAATGTCAAAATTTTTGGTAACATTGAAATCTTTAGAATATTTGAACTCTCTTTTCTTGTAGTACCTTTGGCCAAGCACCTCCATGGTTTTTGTTTTTCTTTCATTGTAAATAAAGTTCTTTCTTTTTCAATAATTTCTTTTTTTTTTTAAATCTCATTTGAAGTTGAACCAATGGTATCAGCTGGATAGTGAACCGGTTGAAGTGGCGGTTTGCCGGTTCCCTAGTTGAATGAGGGAACAAGAGGTTCAATACTGGTTGAGACCAGATTTTGAGATTAGATAGTATTACTACCTCAGACATTTTGTCAAACAACTTATGCTCATAATTAATCAGGACAGAAAACTAATTATACAAAAAATGCAAAATGTCAAACTCATTGTTAGAGAAAATTAATCAACTGTGACATTTGCATAATTAAAACAAAAATCAACAAAATGCTCAATTGGTTCATAACATCAATTAGGATCAATCATAATAATAGTTCAACCGCAATTGTATAATGACTTCCCCTATGAGCCATCATATAACATTACAGGTCAGAGATGATAAAAAGGCAACAGCAGTCTTGAGCAAGTCATATAAAAAAAGGACAACATTAGCCTTATTCTTAAGCAAAGCAATGGACGCAAAGACAAGAAATGAGGGGGGGGGGAGGGAATGTGGCTTCGAGTGGCATGGCTCATCGGCTTTGGCTTTCACCATCAAAGATGAAAACTGCTTGTAAAGGAGGTTGTGATAGATTGATAGTTGCATAAAAATTGAAAACATCATGAGAGACCAGAATAGAAAATTTGTTGGTGTGTTTCCTTAGCGAAGCGTAGCATCGGATCTTGAGTGTAGTAAAATGTTGGCAAGAGTTATTAATAGGTTGCCCAGATGTGACATGCTACATCACCATCTGGATGTGGTGATAAGTAGGCAAAGATTCTCGCATTTATATGAATGAGTGCGGATAAAGAAATTATTCCACAGTTATAGGATTCACCTAACCACTTGGAATATAGGATCTTTAGCCAGTAAGTTAGGAAAAAGAGAGAGAGAGACGAGAAGGAATGACTAGACTGAATATTAATATCGTGTGTATCCAAGAAACTAAGTCGGTGGAGGAGAAAGATAGAGAGAAGTGGTCTTATGACTTTAAGTTTTGGTATACATGTAAGGATAAAACTAAGAACGAACGAGATAGGAATAATTGTTCATAAAAACTTATGAAAGGATGTAGGGGAGATTAAAAAGAACGGAAATAGAATCTTGCTTGTCAAATTAGTTAGTGGAGAAGACGTAATTAATATGATCGGTGTTTATATACCTCAAATATGTATAGATATAACTAGTAAACAATAATTCTGAGAAAATTAGATGAATTTATACGAGGTAGAAGTTATTTATTAGAAGAGATCTAAATGGGCATGTAGGTGAGAATAATGAGGAATTTGAAATCATATATGGAAATTTTAGTTTTGGTAGTACGAATGAAGTGGGGTATTGTTTTAGAGTTTGTCATAACATTTGATTTGATACTCATAAACACCTTCTTCAAGAAAAGAGAGTTGCACATAGTCACGTACAGCTGTGGGTTGAATGTTAGCTAAATAGATTTTTTCTCATTAGGGGGTGATAGAATAACTTGACGGATTGCAAGGTTATACCAGGTGAATGTAACAACTCAATATTGTAATATTCATGTGTTTAAAAGACAAAAGAAGGATTTTTAATTTTTGAAGTAAAAAATTAAGTGGTGGAATTTAAAAAAAGAAAAAGTGACATTGTTTAGAGACAAGTTAATTCAAAAGGGTTTCTGGTCTACTAATGATGCTTAAAAACCATGTGGGTAGAAAGGTGTAGTAATATTAATAAATTAAGGAGGCTTTTGACGTATCGAGAGGTTGGGCACCAATAGGCAAGGAGTCATTGTGGTGGAATGAGAAAATCCAAACTGCTATAAGAACCGAAAGAGAATGTTATAGGAATCTTAAAAGCAAGAGAGAGAGAGCGATGTATTTGAGAAATATAAGATTGCAAAAAAAAAAAAAAAGATGTAAAGAAAATTATTCACGAATCAAAGAGCAATGTATATAACGAATTACATAAGAAATTAGGAGCTAAGAATGGAGAAAAAGATGTTTATAGAATAATCAAACTAAGAGATAGGAAGGGAAAATACGTAAATGGTATTAGGTGTATTAAGAGTGAAACCAATAATTTATTTGTAAGGAATAAGAACATAAGAAGCGTTGGAGGAATTATTTTGATAACCTCTTTAACAATGAAGGCACAAAAAATATCAGTGATATTGCGATACCCGGTAGAAGAGATCAATAGAAATTTTAAACACAAGATTCATCCTCATGAAATGAGAAAGGTTTTAAAGAAAATGGAGAATAATAAGGTCATACGATCTGATGGCATCCCTATTGAGGTATGCAAGTGTTTGGGTGAAGTGGGATAGGAATATTGATTGATTTTTTTAATAAAATTTGGGAAATTAAGAAAATGTCACAAGCGTGGAGTGAGAGTACAGTTGTGTCGCTATATAAGAATAAATATGACATACAAGATTATTGTAATTACAGAAAAATTAAACTTATTAGTTATGCTATGAAGTTATGGGAGAGAATAATGGAGCGTAGGTTAAGATCGGAGATAAGTGTCTCTTAGTATTAATTTGGATTCATGTGAAGATGATTCATCACTGAAGCCATTTCTTTATTTAGACATTGATAGAGATGCTTAGAGTATATAAGAGAGACTTGCATATGATATTCATTGATTTAGAAAAGCATATGATAGGTTTTTGGAGGTGTACTGTGGTTGGTGCTGATGAAGAAGAAGATTTTCTTAAAATACATTGATCTCGTCAAAAATACGTAGGAGAGAGTTACCAATGTAAGAATTAGCGGGTGTTTAAGTGATAGCTTCTCTATTAACATTGGATCTCATCAAAATTCGATATTAAAGTTCGTCCTTTTTGCAATAGTATATGTGAAATAACAAAAAATATCCAAAATGAAATATCATGATATATATTTTTTGCCGATGATATAGTGTTAGTCGATGAAATTAGGGAGAATATTAGCGCTAAATTGGAGTTATGAAGGGACACTTTAGAATCCAGAGAATTTAGATTGAGTCGGTAAAAAACTAAATATTTGAGATATATATTTAGTGATAGTCATCAAGAAAATGGTGAAACGATTAAGTTAAGAGAATCAGATATACCAAAAAGTGAACGTTTTAGCTACTTTGGATTCATCATTCAAAGCAAGGGCAACAGAGATGGAGATGTAAATCATAAAATGCAAACGGATTAGATGAAATGGAGAACTGTATTGGGAGTTCTTTGCGATCGCATATGTCATTGCAATTGAAGGGGAGGATTTGTAGAAAAGCAGTAGGATCTGCATTATTGTATGGTGCGGAGTGTTGGTCCATTAAACAACAACAAGAGTATAAAATGGTTGTAATTGAAATGACGATATTTAGATGAATGTGTGGTAAAAGTAGAAAAAATATGATTAAAAATGAAGGCATATGTATTAAATTGGGAGTGAATTTAATTGTGGATAAAATAAGAGAATATTGTTTAGGACACGTGCAACAAAGATTTAAAATGCACCGGTTAGGAGAAAAGGAGCAGCAAGATCTTAAATGTAGAAATAGGGAAATGTTGGGGTAGGCCGTTGAAAATACAGATGCAAGTTGTCCGTAAAAATATGAGTGTCAAGAATTTAGTTAAGGAGATAAATTTAGATAGAAATGAGTGGTTTAAAAGAATCCGAACCAGTTGAATAAGTGCATGATCGTCGTCATCATGATCATCAAAATTATTAAGTTTCTATAGGTAGCTTTTCCCTTCCTAGCATGTGGTAAGGTTTTGGATTGAGATATGATATTCATAGGTTGTCTCGGATTTGTTTCAGGAACTTCTGGGAAAGTCTATGAAATTATCATAATAAAATATTTGTATTAATGAATAATCGATCTAGTAATTAAAAGTGTTAAATTTTTTAATTAAATTTTGGTTTCAAAACTTGAGAATAAAAAAAATTACGTTAAAAGATATTCCTCATAAATTGGATTTGATAACACTTGAATTAGATTAATTAGAATATAACTCTGGATACTAATTGATTCAACACAACAAAATAATAATAATAAAAGATTTGCATTATTAGCTTAGGTCGATCATGCCAATCAAAAGATGATAGAAGCACAAAACTTATTTTTTTAACATTATATTTTATAATTAAAATTTTAATTACATTTTTCTAATTACATTTTACTGTACAATACAAATTCGAAAGGGAAGGCATCAATAATATTACGGTGTCCTTGGGATTGCGTCTGAAATTTTAAAAAGAAAAAAGTAATATACATTCTAATTGGCGACATATATCATTAAAAATATGAAAAATACTATTTAAAATCTTAAAAATAATAATAAAAATTTAAAAATATTACTAAAAGTCCTTACAATAATATTAATTCTCTAAACTTTAAAATTTTCACCCATTTTTAACTCTTTGCCTCCGCATATTGTAATTACTGTCACAAAAATTTTTATGGTGTAATACAGGATTTTTTTTTAACCTATTATCGATATCTGGAGTTTTATTCTGATCAATTTTATTTGAGCATCCGCGAAAGCTCTATTTAGGGGTGATTTTTTTAGTATAATGTTTTTTATTCTTAAATTTCAAATTCAAGATTTGATTAAAATATCTAATATCTCGTTTCATTGGATGGAGTAATTGTACCCCCGGTAATACAGGATACTACAATCTTTTGTAAGAGATTCTTTACAAGGGCCGGAATTTTATGCTTTTTGGTATGCCCCCCCTCTCTCCCCTTTCTTCTATATTGGTCTCAAATGGTCGATCTCAAAATTTAGGATTGTCTGTCTATTGTTGTTGATGACGAGGACAAAGAAGATGATTTCACATAATGAAGACGCATGTTGTTTCCGCTACAAACAACTTTAGTCAGTGGAGAATGATATAAGATGCCAAGACGAAGAAAATTAGGAGAAAACTAAAAAGATTAGGTTTTATCTTGGGGGAATGTATTTTTTTTTTATGTTCACACGGGTTGGCAGATTTGACAAAAAACTGGACGGTTCAACTGGGTCAATCTGGTTCAATACATAAACGATCCAATGGTTAGAACCGGACCACTTAGTGTCTGGTTCAATGGTTCCCAGGTTGAACCGGCCAATTCGGTTCTGATAACATTGGATTGAACTCATTTTGTTATTTATTATGAATATTTTTTTTGGGTGCTCTTTAGAGAAGTTGGAAATTGGATCATTCAAGATGGATTGATTATTTAGAAAGAAGATAAAAGGAGTTGGCTGCAAAATTTAAGGTTTTTTTAAGAACTAGAAGATAAAATAAATAAAGACATCAATTTACCTTTTAACTTGAGCTTTGAAATGGCATAAATAGACCAAACGGAAAAAGCAAATTCATTTATTTGCAAACTAGTTTGTGACTTTGGAAGTAGTGGAATTGAGTGGCATGTGCATTTTACCATGATTAAGTGGAAATTTACCTTTAATAGTTGTGTGATAATAAAGAATTATGTCATACAGAATTCTTATTTTCCATCTTCCCTAATTACTATGTGTGCGTTTTAGGTTAGTGATGAAGAAGTTGAAACTATTCTTCCTGCTGCTGCCTATGCTCTCGCAAAGATACATATGCATCTCGTATCTAGTGGGTATGATTACTTTCATTCTAATATTTCTTTCTTGGAAATTATGTATGCTCCCACCCATTGATCATTAATTCCTAATAAATTTATTAAGCACTGAAAGATGTTTTGATAATTTGATTCCTGCATTCTTTGTCAACCAGATTTTGTTATACAGCACGTGGAGGGTTTTGCTACTCAGAAGATGACATATTTGAATTTCATTCAGGCAATGACCTTTACCCAAGTTGTACTCTTATTGAAATTGTATTTACATCATTTTGATTTACAAATCTTATTTCCCTTCAAATTAAGCACAATATTCTGACTAAAATATTAGCAAATTATTTAGCACCTGCTTCTTTTAGGTTCCAATTAAGAAGCAATTCTTGAACTGATAATTATTAATTTTCATATAAGAAATGAAGATATATCATTAAGAGAAGAAAAGATTATAAAATGGAGGGTATTGACTCCTAGAGAAAACAAGAACTTAAGAACAAATGGTTATATAGGGCACCAAAGATCCTAATAAACACCTGGGTCCAAAGATATTATTCCAACTCCTCCACAAGGGAGTTAGGCCTCCTAAAGGAAATACATATTATTCTGCAATGCACAGAAAAGAGGAAAAGGAGCAAAAGGAAAAAGATAATAAGGCCCTCCTATCCCATTTCTGGACAAGTGCTGTTAATAATTCCTGACACTAAGGCTGATGGAGTATTATGGAGAGGGTAAAGAGGCTCGATCTGCTTTCCTCTCAAGTCAGATAAACCAAAAAACTGAAATCATGACGCTTCTGTATAGAACTTATGTTTTAGAGTTTTTGAAAGCTTTGAAGTTCATCATTAGCAAGTCACTACTATTCTCCAAGGAAATGAAGGAGTTTATTCCACATAGTGCAAGAGGGCCAGCACGGCAAAATTATATGGTTCCTAATCTCAATGCTTTTACAAAATATCACAAACATCAAGAGGGGGTTGCCTTTCTTGTTGGTGAATGGTTCACAATCTTGGTTCCATTTAATGATATTTTTCTTTTTTGCTAAAATAATAATAAAAATGAAATTCAGAACTAACAATGACAAAACAGAAGATATTTTGTTCTTACTACAATCATATCACTGTACCTTTTTTTTGTTTTTTTGTTTTTTTTTTCAAATTCTTATTTTATGTTGAAGTTGCAAATTTGTGGATATTTGAATGGTCTAACAAAGCTAAAGTAATCTTTTAATTTTCTTTACTTGATATTTAAGGGGGGAAAAAGCGAAACATAAAATTCTCAACTTGATAATTGAGAAACATGTTCCTTTAAGTGAAGGACTTTTCATGCTTTTGGGACTTAGGGTCACATATCTGAACTTTCAATGTAACTTCTTCACCACATACACCAGGGAGACATGTGGATTATTTAGATTCCTGTTTTGTTTAGAAATTATTTTGGAATGAGTTTCTTATTCGTTTAGGATTTGTGGCCCAATATAGGCTCTTCGATTGGTCTGAGACATGTTTGGTTATTGAAATTATTATTCTTTATGAATCTCCCCCCATCTCTATGCAATATCTTTTTTTTTCCTTCTCTCCCTCTCCCTCTCTCTCTCTCTCCCTCTCTCTCCATTGAGCTTTCCTCCCCCTGCATTGCTCCTTTTCTTTCTTCCTTAAAGATCTTCTTTTCCTTCCTTTCTCTGGTTACTCCTCCGTAGGCCATTTGCTGCCTTCTAAATCTATGCATGGGACACAGGGCCGCCATTTACACACTTTTGTACTTCACCCGCCTGCCATAATCCTTTGAGAGGGGAATCCCTAACCCGGCCCGTTGAAGGCAGAGGTGGGGTAAAGCGAGGGTGGGGGTGGGGGTCCTGGCCCTGGTCCTGGTCCTGGTCCTGGTCCTGGTCCTGTCACTAATCCTGCCTAGCCTCATTTGCCATCCCTAGTTATGGACTTGTGTTTTCATGATATATAGCATAGGATCTGAGTAGGCTAACCATGTGGTTTTTGTTCGGTGTAATGGAGTAACTAGAATTTGGTGCTACAGTTGGTAGGAGTTGTATGTGCAAGTGCTGAGAAAAATTTCTCCCTCCTAACCCTTTCATGTTCTAAGCCCCAGAAATATAAAAAGTACACTATTTCTAAAACTTCATGGAACTTCATCTTCTTTTGGAACCTGTAAAACTGTAGTGTGGAGGAGTAAGTGCTTAGCTTTGTGCTTGATTTATTAAATTCTTTTTAGTTGACTTTATATACCTCGTAACAATTTGAGGGTATGCTCTCATGAAATGAACTGTTAATCAAAATTTCAAATAAACCTTCTTTTCTCTTAGTTAATCATATTTTGCACAGTTTAAGTTCTCCCCAAAGATTAATGATTTTCATACACTGCCAAGTGCCAAGTAGAGCTTTATCTCCAAATGTTTGTGTCATACACAACCAATTAATGAATTCCAAGGTCACTCAGTATTTCAATGCTACTTTGGCTTAAATCACATGGACTAGAATCTGTAGGACTTTTGTAGATTCAAGAACTGTTTATGAATCTTGAAAATTTTAGGAGCATAATGTGCTTCGGTTAGTTAATCTAGCTATTAAACAACGACAAGAACAAAAGACGACTGTAGCAGAAATGTGAATGTTTAGGTGGATGTGTGGAAAAATTAGAAGAGATAGAATTAGAAATGAAGAGATTTGTAACAAATTGAGAGTTAGTTCAATTGTGGATAAGATGCGAGAGTGTCGTCTAAGGTGGTTCGGGCATGTGCAAAGAAGACCCAAAGATACATCGGTTAGGAAAACCGAGAACTTAAATATAGGAAAAATAATAAAATATAAAGGTAGACCGCTGAAAACTTGAATGCAAGTCATCCATAAAGACATGGAAGTTAAAGATTTAGAAAAGGAAATGGTGTTGAATATGAATGAATGGCGTTGAAGAATCCGCATAATTTATCCAATATATTTTAAATATCTATCTATTGATCTATTTATTTATTTTCTTTTTCGTTTTTTTTAATTTTTTATTTATATATATATATTTTTTAATTTTCTTCTCTCTATTTTTTATTTTTTCAAATTTGTCTCTCAAATAACTGACTCCAAATATTGGGATTAAGGTGTAGTTTGTTGTAATGTGCTTCAGTTAGGATGCAAAGGATTTACGAAATTGTTTTAATTTCTCTGCTTCTGATGCATGTGGCTATCAAGGAGTTCAAGGATATTTAAGGATCAGTTCCTCCTTTGACTTTGTGGTGTGCTAATAATCATTTGATTTGCTTATTTGGGGTGTTTGGCTGCATGACTTGTAGGAGGTTTGGGGGCTTCCTTTGGAACCATAAAATGGATAAGCAAGCTTTTTATGTTCTTCCTTTTTCTTCTTTTTTTACTGTCTTCTTGGCTCCC
Source organism: Dillenia suffruticosa (assembly GCA_033439265.1). NCBI lineage: Eukaryota > Viridiplantae > Streptophyta > Magnoliopsida > Dilleniales > Dilleniaceae > Dillenia > Dillenia suffruticosa. The sequence continues at coordinate 10,732,881 of JAVTVX010000027.1, read as the reverse complement.
TGTTTTGATTCCTTGATTTCTTCTCTCTCCCTTATAATTTTAATTCTTATCCCCTGGAAAGAAAAAAGTTGAGCTCGGAATAAGGTGAAGAATATTGTTGATAAAACTAGTAATAGTGGCATTGAAAACAATGGTTTGTTCTTAGAAGATCCGGTGCCAAATGATAAATCAGTGTGTCATGATTTGGTACATTGAATGAATTTTACTTGAGTGATGAAACATATGTAGCATTTTCCACTTTAAATTAATTTAGAGAAATGAGTTCCTTGGATTCATATTTTTATTTATTTGTTTATTTATTTTTAAGATTTTGCAGATGCTGGCCAAGAGGTAGATGGTTTGCCAAGTGAAGGTGTAGAGATTACATGCTTCCATTTGGTAAAGTCTAAGCTTCTCTTTGTTTTTATTTCGGATTGCCAATTATCTTGGACTTGGTGAAACAGTTTTCAGTTTCTTTTGTGCAAGGCGAGTATTCAAGTGTTTCTTGTGCATTCTTTCCTTCAGCTTTCAACAACCTTGCTGTTGCATGCATCAAGTTTGTTTGGAAAAACTTTGACGTAGGAATTATGGAGACCACGGTGTTTGGTTATTTATACAATGTTTGTTTGTTTGTTTGTTTGTTTTCCTAATGCCTCTGTATGATTTTTTTTTTCTTTTTCTTTTTCTACCTTTTTAATCTTGAGAACGGGAAGTAAAGTAACTTAGGAGCATTAACGACCCATTATAATTGTGAAATGTGGAAACGATCAAATTTTCTCTTTTGCTTCTAGTTGCATATGATGCATCAGCCAAATCAAGCTTATAGAACACAAGTTTCACCATGTGCTGACATCCTTTACTTTTGCCAGATGTTCTGAAGAGTCTAGGCAGAACTTCAAATTTTCATTTTCTTGTTAATGATAACTTATTCTAATTGGCTTAAATCTTTTGAATTTCAATCCAATTAAAGGTCAAAATCATATCAGAGATAAATTATTCAAATGACATGCTGTCCCATTTACCAAGGTGAAGCCCAATGACTGATCTCTTAAAATATATTTCGTTTTCCCTTCTTAAATTCAACAGATGACACTGAAAGAGGGGTATATATTGCCTCATTTTCCAAGTTGACAAACTGATAATGGATAAATACATTGTCAATGATAGTTTTCTAGGCCCCAAGGATCACATTGAGTTTGATGGTATATGCTTTAATTTCATAATAAGCATTTGGGAAATGGACTCATAATTTTTCTGTCCGGGTCAGAGAACACTTTGTGGATCTGCTAATGTGCCTTTTGGCATTTACTAGTCTCTGTTATAGATCTTTCCTCATATAGGGATATCATTCTGATGTGAAGCCTCAGCAATAGCTTGATGTTACCTCTGTAATATGTCAAGTGCAATTTTCAGTGTTCTGTGTATGCCACCATATGTTGTTGAATGGCTAAGGGTAAGCTTATTTTGTCAATTTCCCTTTTACTTATTTATTTTTTTTGGGGGGGGGGGGAGGAGAGGATTTAGTTAGAATGGAAAGTGATTGCTGTCCATTTTGATCGTAGCATTGCCATATTTGGTACTTGACTAATTTAATTTTGGTCTTTAATGTCTAATGTGAGCCAACACATTTTAACAAGCTAAAGTGATTTCCGAAGTTGTCTTTTTATGATATTATATTCTGTTTTATCTACAGGATGGGACACATTACATGATTCTGACGCCATCAGATCCTGTTCTTTTTGTTGCTGTGAAGGTATATTAGCAGCACTTTTATGTTTGGGAAGCTATAATTGCCTTCTTTTCTCCTGAACATACATCATTTCCTTTGCTCTCTCTATAGAGGTCCTTTGTTTGGTTGTGAAGTAGTCGAGTATTTATTATATCTTCAGAATAAACTCTTATCTTTAGGTACTCATGTGCTGCCATATCAAACCATTAATAATTCACACATCATTTTGTTCATGCAGGATAAGAAGGGCCTGTTGCAAATCGCTGACGATGTAAGAGCACTCTAATGGCATGGGTCCTTGTTTATTACATTCCTTTTGTAGCTTTGTGCTAGATTTGCTTATGTTTCGAGTTTTCTAGATTTACATAGCATAGAAGCGTGGACGAAAGAGTAAACATTTTGTCTTAGTTGATGATCTTGTTATCTACCAAAACTTGGGACTATTAGTAGAATCCTCTAGCACAGAATCAGAATCTACTGATGAGCCTATTTAAAAATTAAAACCACTAATCTTAATCTTCGATTAACTATGACTCCCTTGACAACTAGGAATGGGGTCACATAACAACTCTTAAGAGATCTCACTGTTAGAATGATGTTACATGCCAAATTAATTAAAATGCTGATAAATCAAATCTCTACAAATTTCTGATTATAGTCTCTTATTACCCTGACAAGTTCCACAACTCATACAACATGTTACGCGGCTGCTTGCACTGTGGCGAAGTTCCACATTTGTAGCTCAAACTTTTATTTACAACAATACATTATGTGACTTCGCGGTCATCTCTTTCATACCATTGTCAATGTCATCGTCTTACTCCCCTTGTCCACCCTCTTTATTTCAGTGTTGTATTGAATTGTTGTTTCCGTGGCATTTCTTATGCAATTTATTAATCTTCTCAACTACCTCATTATAAAGATTATGGTTCTATTCTTGGAAATAGGAACTTTTGGAGGATCCTGCCATTGTAAATGCAATCGATGAGGAGACTGAATTTAATGCTTTAGTGGTATGTTACTATTTCCACAGTCACAACGAATTCTCTTGTTGAGTCATCACATGGCGCTGTATAGCCGTACCATGTCATGACTCGATGCTGTCAGATGTTGGGACAAACTTGATCAAAGTTAAGCCATGTGCCAAAGAAGATATCTGAACTATTTCACTTACCTTATAGCTAACTAGTCTCTTTGTATTATTTTGCAGGAAGAGGAGGCTGCTCTTCTTGAATCATTGTTGGGAGAAAGATAACCTTTGTAAAAAAATTTGGTTGCAGCTCTGCTTGGATTGAGAAGCAATTTTCTGTGTATAAATTTTTGCAGATCATTTTGTGTTATATCAATATCTTAAAATTTTTCGAGTTTCTTGACTTGACATGTTGCTTGTTTAAGTGTCGTATATATAAATTTCTAATTCTATATAAATTAAATAAGCATCGCATTCCTTGGTTGGCATTGGCACATTACTCATCTTTAAATGAGACCTTGAATTTGACTTTACCTATTTCTTTTGTCTATTGAAACATAAATTGAATTAATAGTTATAATTTGAGAGAACTATTAAACTTGAAAGTTTGTTCCTTGAAAGGTAACTAAACAAAACTCTTAAATTTAAGACGTATTTACCAAAATATTGTAAATTAAAAAAAATTATTTAAATATGATGATTTTTTTATTATCAAAATTTGAGAGTGCGAAATCAGTATTTTTTAAATTTTTATTTTTTTGTTTTAAAAAACCGGTTCAGTGCGAAATCGGTTTTCAGAATGTGAAATACAAATATGCGAATTCGAATCTTAGACTTGAGATTATGAGACACTGAAATGATAATTACAAGACCATAACGTGTTGTGTGGTTGTTTTTTTTTTCTTTTATTTTTTAATTTTTAAATAATTCAATATATTAAAATAATTAATATTTTTATAATTTTTTTTTATATTTTATATTACATATTTTCTCACATTTGATAAATTATTTTCTTATTTGATTATAATTTTATTTTTTATATTATTTGTTTTATAATTAAATAATTCAATATATTAAAATAATTAATATTTATAAAAAAATTCTTTTATATTTTATATAACATATTTTCTCACATTTGATATATTATTTTCATATTTGATTATAATTTTATTTTTTATATTATTTGTTTATAATTAAATAACTCAATATATTAAAATAATTAAAATTACATATATAAAAATTCTTTTATGTTTTATATTACATATTTTCACACATTTGATAAATTATTTTTTTATTTGATCATAATTTTATTTTTTATATTATTTATTATATAAATATATAATTATTAATTATAAAATAAATAATTTAAAAATAAAATTATGATCTAATAAGAAAATAATTTATCAAATGTGAGAAAATATGTAATATAAAATATAAAAAAAAATTATATAAATATTAATTATTTTAATATATTAAGTTGTTTAATTATAAACAAATAATATAAAAAATAAAATTATAATCAAATAAGAAAATAATTTATCAAATGTGAGAAAATATGTAATATAAAATATAAAAGAATTTTTTATAAATATTAATTATTTTAATATATTCAATTATTCAATTATAAAACAAAAAATATAAAAAATAAAATTATGATAAAATAAGAAAATAATTTATTAAATGTGAGAATATATGTAATATAAAATATAAAAGAAATTTTGTAAAATTATTAATTTTTTTAACATATTGAGTTGTTTAAAAATTACAAAATAAAAGAAAAAAAAAACAACAATAACATGTTGTGGTTTAGTCATTATCACTTTAGTGTCTCAAGTCTAAGATTTGAATCCACATATTTGCAATTTTTGAAACAAAAAAAAAGAGTGGGAAACCGGTTCGAGTGAGAAACCGGTTTCGCACCCTGAGAGTGGGAAATCGGTTCGAGTGAGAAACCAATTTTGCACCCTAAACTGGTTTTTTAAAACAAAAAAAATAAAAATTAAAAAAATGTTGATTTCGCACTCTCAAAGTGCGAAATCAACATTTTGGGAATAAAAAAATCACCATATTTAAATATTTCTTTTTAATTTATAATGTTTTGATAAATACCCCTAAATTTAGATTAGTTAGGCACTAAACAAATTTTTTATGTAATTCAAATAAAGATTTTAGTTTAACTCGAAAAAGTCAATTTGATTGATATGAAAAAGTAAAGCTATTTTGAAAAAATAATAAAATAAATGTATTTGAGTATGAAAATATATTTTATATGTATATTTATATATAAATATGTATTTTCACTTATTTTAATTATATGTTTAGGAGTATTTGTATGTGAATGTGTCATATATAAAACTAGAATTATTAACTAGACCTAATTATTAATTTCTATTAGGAATTTGAATTATTCTAATTTGAAATTATAAAATTCAATTTCTTATTCGTAACAATGAAGTCTGTAGTGTCCTAATTTTGAAATGGTGAGTTTGGAATATCTCAATTTAAAATTGTAACTTCTAATTTTGATGATTATTTTGAGTTGAATAATTAAAAAATTGTTCAATATATCTTTATCTTTTGAAATAGATGAAGAAATATGTTTATAAAAAAAATTGTTTTGTTAACAAAAAGACATACCAAAACATAATTATGTTAACTAAAAAGGGAAAAAAAATCTCCCTCTCAAAGAACCCTAAAAGATATTTTATTGTTATAAATATTCTATAATTATGTTATTTTCTTGGGAGTGCTCTATAGTTTGATTTTGATGGATCAAAACATAATTAAACAAAGGTTTTACAAAACTATTTGCAATCCCCATTGCATACGGAGTCACGGGTGCTGCCAAGGAAAGTCGCACATTGTTTACCAGGGAAAGTTTCATACCCAAATTATCTTACCTAATATAATATTCTATTTAAGGTCATCAGGATGTACAATTAGTTTCATTGTGACATTGCCTAAATTGAGAAATCTAAAGTTTCAAATTGAGAATTTGCGCTATCAAATAGATTTTTTTATCACAACTCCATAAAATTCAAGAACAGGGGAGAGAGAGAGAAAGGGAGAGATTTCTAGCTTCATTTTCACAAATCTCAAGACATATATGTTTTGTTACTTATAGAATCCTATCAAAACAACATCTAAAACTGAAAATCTCTAACCAACAAACCTTTGATATCAATCTCGGAGAAACTTGCCCTGCGCTAGAGTTCTATTTGTGTGCTAAGTTAGGACAAGTAGTAACATATCGATAACAATGTGATTTTATCCAAAGAAATAAGCAGAATGAAATAAGAAATTCTCTATATTTCTATGTGTTTAATGCATTATATAGAGAATGTATTTAAACGAGATAGGATATGTACAATAAAGGAAAAACCCTAATATCAAATTTATTACAATAATCTTTTTCTTTTTATCTATGTTAATCACAATAATCTAACAAATATAGATTTATTGACATATTGTGATATATATGTTAGTAAAACTTAACATATATGAATCAATGATTGATATGGTAATGAATAGTGACACATGTGATCATATGTAGACATATATGTTAACATCCCTTTCGAGCTCAAGGCGTTGAAGAGTTAGCTGTCTTGAGTTTGTAAATTAGATCTTGAAATCATCGAGATGAGTGCAACTTGACGAAGATATCTACAATTTGGAGATAGAAACAAATTGAATAGTGTCATGAAGGATATGATGCTACACAAGATGACTATCAATATCAAATATGTTTGTCACTTTCACAGAAGATATTATTGTGTGCAATTTGCTTTACATTTTGAGTTATTACAATTAAGAAAAATGGCCGATGAGGTGGTAACACTCATATCTCAAAGTAACCATTGTAACCATAGGAGCTCAAAAGTAGTGTGAATGAGAGTAAGATATTTTATTTCTATATTAGAGTGAAAGTCAACTATTTATTTCTTGTTATGCTAATAAATGAGAGACGTACCAACGAAAAAATAGTAATCAGTAGTGGAGAGACGATTAATTGGGACTCCGGCCCAATGAGCATCAAGATATGCTCGTATTTCCATTAAAGATGAGTTAGAAAAGTGAAGATCATGAAATAAAATATCTCGATATAGTGAAGAATAATAATAATATAGTTAATAGGACCAAAAGTACATTTGAAAGAAATTGAATTTATATAACAGATCTTGTTCAAGTAAGGTCATGTCCCTTAGACTTATATAAATTATTTATATGGCATTTTTTTCCCCTAAAGGTTCGATGTGGGACGAATAAGAATCAATCTACTTATTTGAGATGGTGCAAAAGAGTGTTTAAAAGTTATATGAATAATCTTCTATCTCATTTTTATATATTTAGAATGTGAAAGTCAAGTGTGCTGGTCGTATATTATGGAAAGTATATAATTAACAGAACCAAAAGAGCCTTTGAAAGAAATTGAATACATAGAACTTATAGAGTATATGATGGAGAAAGAAATTGAAACAAACAATTTTATTAAATGACGGTTTTTGGATGAACAAACCAGAAAAGATAGGTAGAAGACATAAGGGTTTGGTTTCTCACAAGTCAACATCTCTAAAACAACTCTACCTTGTTTACACAACATAAACTTAAGCCAAAAATAAAAGACAAATATCTTAAAATTATATTAAGTGGCATGAGTGGTGCTAATTAGTATCAAAGGTTTCTCTTAACATGGGCAAAGAGAGATATGAGTGAAACAGAGTAACTTTAAAACGATAAGACAATGCATTATTGATTTACATTATTGAAGATAAAGAGAATCCTTTTTTGTGGACACATGAGTGCCTACAAAATGAGTGGACATTCACATTTGTAGAAACTTTAGTCACATAAGTATCAATATCTGAGGAGTTCTTAAAGAAGTCATAACAATCATCCCCATTTTTTAAAGAAGTCATAACAATCATTTCCATTTTTAGGGACAATTTGGGAATGTATAAGATCATCTAATGTGGGAGTAGTATCTTCATAGTCATTTGAAAGCTATGCAAGAGTAAGCTTAGGTTGTTCTCTATAGGCAATACTCTTTAAAATGAAATAACGAACTAAATTTTAATATATCTAGTTTTAGAGATAAAAACTAAATTTGGTTTTGTTCGTGAGAGAGAACCGAAAAAACTTATTGCTTTTAGATAGAAATCGAAATTAAAAAAAAAGTTAATCTTTTTAAAAAGAAAAAATTAATGTTTTTAGTTTCAGAGAAAGAAATTAAATTTACTTTTCAGAGAAAAAATTTAAAACTAATATGTTTAAAAAGAAATTTTAGAATTAATTTTTTAGGAAGTGAAAACTATTTTTTCTTAGTATAGAGGGAGAAAAATTAAAATTTAGTTTTTTAAAGAGAAAATTTAAAAATAATGTGTTTAAAAAACTAAAATTTAAAGTTATTTAATTTTTTAAGAGAAAAAACTAAATTTTATTTTTTTAGTGAGAAAAATTCAAATGCATTTAGAGATAGAAGATTTAAATAAATTGAACTAGGGAGGGTATTAGTGTTAAATTAAAGTTATGGAGGGTCACACTGGAATCCTGAGAGTTTAGATTGAATAAATCGAAAACCGAATATATGAGTTGTAGGTTTAACGACAATCATCAGAATGATAAATAAACGATTAGATTAGATAGACAAAATGTATAAAAAAATTAACGATTTAGATATTTTGATTCTATCATTCAAAAATATAGAAAGCGATGTGAATCATAAGACTCAAGCAGATTGGATGAAATGGAGAAAGACATCTAGAATTCTTTGCAATCGTACAATATTACTGCATTTGAATGGAAATTCTATAAAATCATGATAAAACATGCACTATTATATAGTATTGAGTGCTGGGTTATTGAACAACAACAATAACAAAAAATGATTATAACTGAAATGAAAATATTTAAGTGAATATATGATGATAAAATTAGAAATAAAAAATTCATAATAAGTTGAGAATTAATTTAATTGTGGATACGATGCGAGTGTGTTGTCTAAGTTGGTTTGGGTATATGCAAAGAAAATCCAAAAACGCACAGATTAGGAGAATCGAGAACTTAAATATAAGAGATCTAGTAAAACGTAAAAATAAATCGCTGAAAACTTGAATGCAAATTATCCATAAAAATATGATAGTTAAGAGTTTAGACGAGAATATGGTCTTAAATAAGAATGAGTGGTACAGAAAAATCCACACAAATTAAACCAACATATTATATATATATATATATTTTTTTCTTTTTATTTATTTATTTATTATTAGTATTATTATTATTATTATTATTATTATTATTTAATCATCTCCATATTTATCTTTTAAATGACCGATTCCAAATATTTGGATTAAGAGTTAGTTTGTTATTGTTGTTGTTCTTGTATTTTTTTAAAGAAAGAATATTAAGGTTTTTAGTTTTAAAAAAAGAAGTTAAATTAATTTTTTTATACAGTGAAATTTAAGAAAAACACTTTTTATGAGAGAGAATTAATATGTAAAACTTTCGAAAGATAATGTCTTTAGAGAAAGAAAATATAAAATAAATTGATTTGTATAGTGAAGAAATTTAGATTAAGAAAAAGAATCTAAATCATTATAACATACTACAAATGAGTAGGCATTTAGGGTTAGTTAAAAGTAGCGCTTCTCAACAATTTTGATCATCATTAAATATGTTTTCAACTGTTTTTATACCTTAAAAAATTGTTGTTGAGAGGCATTTCACAGTATTATATAAGTACCACAAAACCACCATTGCATTTAGCGATGTTTTAAATCACTGCTATAATCTGCATTGTACTATTGCCAAATACAACTTTTTCTTAAAAAAAAAAAAAAAAACACAGAGCATTGCCAATTGCGTGAAAAAAGTTCACACTACTTGATGTTACATGGTCTAAGAGCCCGTTAACATGTGGCATGGGCCCAAGACCCAACAAACAAAATATGCTAAAGGCTTGCTAAAATGCATCTTTTACACGGGATGCATTCCTTCTTCTCGGTCCCTAGTGACCAGATCCTTCTTACTAGTTATGTGATCAACTCTTGCACTTCCTTGGTATTCAACATTGGTTAATATTCGAGTAATATTCACATTCCATAAAATACGGGAATGACATCTCGTAATGAGGAAGGAAATTTAAGGTTCTTCATCGATAAGGAAAGTAATCTCTTTATGAACTAAAACTTTCTCCCATTGATAAAACTCTGGATCCCTTAAGATTTCGTTTGAGATCCATGAATCTTGAGACATCTTCGTAAGGAAACTAGGGTTTTGATACCTTGAATGTATACGAACTCATGCAGTTAAGCTATATATACATCATCAACTCAACCGCCTAGGTAAGTCCTCTCGTTCTCAGAACTTACACCAAGCACTCAAGGGCATTCAGAGCTCTCTTTAAGTTTGTTTCTCTCTTTTCAAAAACCGCTCTCTAATTTGATATCGGAGTCTCCCTATTGGAGCACCCTCTAGTGGTTTTTTGTAGGTTCTATTGGATAAGATCAACAGAAGGCCACTCATCCTATTCGAGTCATTGGAGCCATTATCTGTGGAGTCAAATCCACCTCTAATAAATTGGCATCATTCGTGGGAAAAAATTGATTTATTGAGTTTTTACCACCATTCTTCATTACCGCCATGGCATCAACCAAGAGAAAAAGCCGGTCATTGATTTCAATGACAACGATCTAATAGGAGTCGATACAAATCAAAATGAACTGTTGGTTATCTCGTTAAAAGGACTTTCATCAATCAATGAGCAAAACAAAATCTCCTCTTTTGGGATGCCTTTTAGTGGACAGGCTTCAACCTTCCCGTCTCCAACTCTTTGACAAACCCATAAAAAGACTTACAGATAAACATATACACCTCGAACATACCATCTCGTACATCATAATCCTAGGAATGCCTCCTCACCATGCTACCACTAGGGCTACTTTTCATGTGGTAAAACTCTCATCCCCCTATAACACAATTTTAGGTCATCCTAGTCTGGACGGTTTCGACGCACTACCAAGTACGAAACACATGAAGATCAAATTTAGAACACCCTTAGGGGTGGCAACACTTCATGGCGAAGTCAACCCGCCGACTACTCTCAATGTCAAAGGAAGAAAATAAGTCTTTTTTATGGATACGCCCGAGCTTGGAGATGCGACTTAGCACCAGTCCAAACTCCAGCCTGAGTAGGAAGTACTTGAAGTTCCATTATAAATATACCATGCCCACCTACCGACACCCCTCCAAAATACAATCGCGGACTGTCTTTGACGACACTCTAAAGTTTTTGCATGGTCCGCGGAGGATATGTCAAGTATTCACCCATCGGTCCTAGTCCATACATTAACATAGATACCAATCGTAAACCTGTTAAGCAAAAGAAAAGAGTATTCACGCTAAGACGTCAGTGTGCACTATCAGAGGAAGTCCAAAAACTCTTAACAGCAGGATTCATTTGTGAGGTGGACTATCCGAAATGGTTGACCAATGTAGTTATGGTAAAAAAAGCCAACGACAAATGGAGGATGTGGTAGATCTCATCGACCTCAACAAGGCATGTCCCAAAGATACCTAACTGCTCTCCAACATCAACAAGTAGGTAGACAACTCATCAGGTCATTAGCTCTTAAATTTCATGGATGCAAACTTTGGCTACAACTAGATGTGCATGGCCCTCGAGGACGAAGAAAAAACCAGTTTGATACCTATTGTTACAAAGTTATGTCGTTTGGCCTCAAGAATCTGGAGCAACCTTTCAACGGCTAGTCAACAAGGATTTTTAGATATTAATTTGACAGGAATGTGGAGGCCTATGTTGACTCATCAAGAGTGCTAATGTCGAGGATCATGTAGTAGATTTGGAAGAGATGTTCCAAATGTTAAAGCATTACAATATGAGGCTGAACATAACAAAATGTACCTTTGGAATTACTTTCGGGAAGTTCCTAGCCTTCTTGATTACCAACTAGTAGATCAAAGTAAATTCAAAGAAGATACAGACCATATTAGACATGGCACCACCAAGGATAATAAAGGAAATGCAGTGTCTCACAAGGAGGATCGTTGTCCTGAATCGGTTCATATCAAAAGTATGGGAGAAATACAGGCCCTTTTACAATACTCTGAAGAAGTCTTAGAAATTCACATGAACGCCAGAATACCAAGCAGCATTTGAATGACTCAACGAATATCTCATGTCGCCTCCGATCCTCTTTCGACTAGTCCCCGATGAGAAACTTTATCTTTACCTCTCTATCTCTGACCGAGCATTCTGCTCTATTCTTGTGAGGTAAGAATCTACTGCATAAAAGCTGTATACTATGTCAGTCACATACTTCAAGAAGCGGAGGTTAATTATCGACCTATCAAGAAGATGGCTTTCGCCCTAGTCATAATCATTTGATGCCTCCAATCTTATTTTCAAGCTTATACTGTTGTGGTATTGACCAATCAGCTTCTGAGGCAGATCCTACAGAAGAAAGATACTCAGGCTGACTCATTAAATGAAGCATCGAGTTAGGTGAATTCAACATCGAGTACTAATCGAGACCAGTAATTAAAGGACAAGCCCTCGCTAACTTCATTCTCAAATGGACAATCCCATCGCTCATTGAGTCGACTCTAACCAACCAAGAAGAATGCTCGCTTCCCGAATGGACCTTTCATGTGGATGGATCATTGAACTCTTCAGGAAGCGGAGCCAGACTCATCCTCATGGGACCAGATAATTTCAAAGCTGAGTACACTCTCTGTTTTGATTTTTGTGCAATGAACAACCACGTCGAGTATGAAACCCTTCTAACCAGATTGCAGATAGCAGTGTTACTGGGAGTCCAAAACAACAGGTCTTCACTATTAGCCAATTGGTCATCAAACAGATTAAAGGGGTCAATAAAACCAAAGACCCAATAATAGCGAAGTATCTATACAAGCTACAAGAGGCGATCGGCAAATTTGACAAAGTAGATATACAGTAGATTCCCTGATCAGAAAACACAAGAGCTGATACCGTCTCAAAGTTGGCTAGATCTAACTTGGTAGCCACTGGTTGAATGGTCTACATTGAGAGCATATCACACCTGAGCATCGACAAGCCTGAGAAGATCCTATCAATGGATAGTTCACCAAGTTGGAAAGATCCCATAGAGGCCTATTTGAAGCACGGGCAACTGCCAAACTCATCCGTCGAAATCATCAAACTAAGGCCCAAGGTCGCTTACTATGCCATTATCAACAGGGATCTCTACAAAAAGTCCTTTACTCATCCATACCTGAAATGCCTGATACTTAAGGAAGAGAAATAAGTGCTAAGAGAAATCCATGAGGGGATATGTAGCAATCACATAGGTGCTCGGAACCTTGTGAATAAAACTCTTCGACAAGGATACTACTGGCCCACCATGAGGACCAACACAAGCAACAACATCAAAAGGTGCGATAATTGCTAAAGCTTCTTATCGGTACCTTACCAGCTACTAAGCTTAACCCAATAACACCAATGGCCATTTGTATAATAGGGGATGGATATACTTGGGTTATTCCCACTAGGGACCGGACAACCGAAGTTCTTGGTCGTGTCCATCAAATATTTTACCAAATGGGTAGAAGTCGAATCATTAGTACGGATTACTACTGACAAATATGCAAAACTTCATGTAGACGTCTATTATCACCAAGTTTGGCATGTCCCATGTCCTCATCATTGATAATGGCAAACAATTCGATAACAAAAGCTTTCGAGACTTTTGCAGCAGGTTAGAACAACACTGCTTCACCTCCGTCACATATCCTCAGACTAATGGTCTTGTAGAAGTGATGAACCGAATAATCGTGCAAGGGTTAAAAGCTTAAATGAAGTCAAAAGCCACTAGATAGAGGAGCTCTATAGCATCCTCTAAGCCTTTAGGACAATGCCCTAAAAGGCGACGGGAGAGATACCATTTAGTTTTTGACTTATGGCTATGATACAGTAATACTGATGGAAATTGGCATCTATTCACTCCGAGTAGATCAATATGAGCCCGAGCAGAATGAGCTAGCATTGCACAAACAACTAGACTTGCTCCCCGAGCTCTGAGAAGCTACATTTATTCGTATGATAGCTTATCAATATCAGATGGTCAGGACTAAAATGTTTAAGCTTGGCAACCTGGTATTAGGGAAGGTAAAGGCCACCAAACAGCCTCAACTGTGTGGAAAGCTATTGCCTAATTAGGAAGGGCCTTATCAAGTACGCTCAAAAGTTTGACCGGGAATATATTGTCTGAATTGCCTGGATGGCTCGATTATGCCTATGACTTGGAACTTCGAGAACTTGCACATCTATTATTAGCAATGATCGTCACTTGCTCATGGAAAATCACCTAGTTCTAACCAAACAATTAGGTAAAATCACTGCGGTCCTTTAATCCATCTATCGACTGATCTCCCATTATATTTGTACCGAATGTAGCGTGTCTCCTAATCGGGTAGACATGGCCCATCCTACCATTTGAACTCTGTTAATCGAGTGTCCTACAGAATGTAACATGTTGTCAATAAGAGATGTATCTTCCAGTTGGTCAGACACAGCCCATCATATTGCTTGAACTCTCCTAATCGAGTGTCCTATTGAATGTAGCGTGTCATGAATAAAGGATACATCTCACAGTCGGGCAAACATGGTCCATCCTACTGTTTGAACCTCTTAATCAAGTGTCCTACCAAACGTAGCATGTGATCAAGTAAGAGACATAGCTCCCCGACGGATAGGCACGGCCCACGTTTTCAATCGAAACATTGTAATAAACTAGCGAATGATAGATACACAAGTGAAAAGGCTAGTCGAATGACTCAAATATGTCGAGAAATATTATTATATTTCATATCATAGGTATAAGGCAGATGTATAAAACAATTTTCAAGAAGGAAAGAAATACATTTGTCGATGTTATTACAAGATAGAATAGGTACAAACAAACAAGAAATACAAGACTGTTGTAGTGCAAAAGAGACATCATATAATTAAAAGAAAAATTACAAAAATTTTACAAGAGAACCTAGGAAGAACTTCGTAGAAGGTAGGAATTGGCCAAAAAAAGACAGAAAAGATGCATCAGGCTCTGCACCTTCTCCATTGTTCAGCCTCTCTTGACCTCCCAACTTTTCTTGTTGCCTAACCCGAAAAAGGATAAGGAAGAGCCCTCAGCCACCCGCCACACCCAGGGTTGGACGATGATTTTGACTTTAAGAAAAAAGCATCCATTACGAACAAAAATCTCTTTTGTCCGAGCTAAGATCTCTTTATAACCAAAGCCAACATCTTCGAGGAGCCTCAATAGATTCTACCATAATACCGGAATCCCAAACATCATGATGACCCCTTATATTGGCAACCCCATTCTTAATGGCACCCTTTATCGGTAGAAGCCTTCTAACATACAGAGTTTTGGGGGTTAAAATCCATGCTCGAATTATCTCCGACGTATACCAGCTCTCAGCAATAGAGTCTCAAGAAGTTAATCCCAAATCTCTCGAAATCACTTTGAGACGACACTGAAGCCTCCCTTTCTATTTATAACCATGGAGACGCGACCTTTAAAACTACTGACAGTCGAAACGCTCCAATGGAAGACGTGTGCAATGAATAAAGAATTCAAACTTTCCAACTTCTCTCGAATCATTTATTCTGAGATCATTTATTTTGTGGTTATCTTCATTAACACCCCTTGACCTTTCAAGTAACAATCCTTAAACTTACTCCTTATGCCGTTTTTTCGAAAACAATACTAAGAGTAAGGAGCAAATAATGTTACATGGTTTAAGAGACCATTAACGTGTGGCATGACCCAAGACCCAACAAACAAAATATGCTAAAGGCTCATCAAAATGCATCATTTACATAGGATGTGTTCCTCTTTCTCGGTACCTAATGACTAGGTCCTTTTTGGGAGTTACATGATTGGCTCCCACACTTCCTTGGTATTCAACATTTGATCAATATTGGAGTAATATTCATCTTTCCATAAAATGAGGAAATGACATCTCGTAATAAGGAAGAAAATCTAAAGATCTTCATCGATAAAAAAAATAATCTTTTCATGAATTGAAACTTTCTCCAATTGATAATGATGGAATATAAACCAAAAGCCCATTATCACGGGATGAACTTTTTGAATCCATGGTCCATTTGATACAACACGATCGGAAACGTGTTGGCAATATGAGGTTTATCCCCCAATTGGGTAGGCATGGCCCACTCTCTTGGTATGCGTTGACAAGCTCCCTCTCAGTAGTTGCTTGATTTGCTCTCAACTTTGCTTAGTGCTCTACAACCCTGTCTGGTTAAAGGCAATATACGGTTTCCTTTTAAATAATAGAGAAAACCTTTGACTATACTGACAAGGAAAGGAATCTTTTATGATTTGAACCTCCTCGAATAATAGTATTTCAAATTTTTGGGAATCTCTCGCTGTGATTTCCATAATCTTGGGAAATTTCTGAAAGGAAACTAGGGTTTTTAACACCTTGAAAGTATATGAGACTCACACTAGCATACTATATATACCTCATTGATCCTACCAGCAAGGTAAGTCCTCTCATCCTCTGAACTTACACATAGTACAAAAGGCATACAGAGGTCTCTGGTTTGTTTCTCTCTTTTTGAAAAGCGCTCTTTGACTTGAGCGTCAAAGTCTTCCCTACCAAAGTACCCTCCGGTGGTTTTTTGTATGTCTTATTCACCAAAATTGATAGATGACTAGTCAACCTGTTCGAGTCAGCAGAGCAAACATCTGTGGATTCAAACCTACGTCCAATAGAAAAGATTCTAGATCCCTTAAGATTTCATTTGAGAACCACGAATCTTGGGATATCTCTGTAAGGAAACTAGGGTTTTGACATCGCAGATGCACACGAGACTCACGCAGGTAAGCCATATATACTTATCAACTCAGTCATCAAGGTAAGTTCTCTTGTTCTCAGAACTTATGCCAAGCACTCAAGGGCATACAGAACTCTCTTTCAGTCTGTTTCTCTATTTGAAAACCACTCTCTCACTTGAGCGTCGGAGTCTCCCCCGGCGGAGCACCCTCCGACGGTTTTTGCTGGTTTTATTAGTCAAGATCGATAGAAGGCCGCTCATCCCATTCGATTTGGTAGAGCCGTTATTTGTGGAGTCAAATCCACCTCCAACACTACTAAATGCCACTTAGTGGAAAAAAATTTTCTTCCTTTCAAATGTGGTTTATGGGAGCTATAATAGTAGTCACTTTATAGCATCCATGTTAAAAGATATCATATGTTTATTAATTTGATTTTGAAAATATTTGATTTTTTTTATTTTTTATTTATATATTTGTAATAATGAATTTTCTATATAAATAAAACATATTTTAATAATTCATTAAAGAAATCAATCGCTAGGGTTCATATTCTTTGTTATTTCTTCCTATTTTTAATATGATAATAGAGTCATATTTTTCTATCTTTTATATTTAAATATTTTCTAATAATGTTAAGATGATGTGTTTCTAACACACGCTATCAAGATAATTACTCATGCGTCCACACGTGCCTTCAAAAGACATCTGATCCGATCTCGAAAAAATTACTCTTCAATATGGGTTATAGTCATAGCTCAAGTCAATCACTCACGCATTCACATTCGTCTCTGGAACATTCGTAGTCAGTTCAAAAAATGTTGTTCTTGAGAGTCGCAAAAACTTGTCTTCAATTACGTTAGCATATACTTATCACATTTTTTAAATTCAAGTGATTTTCATTATACTATATATTATAAAAATATTTAAAAAATATTATATAGTAAAATCAAAGATTTGATTTTGAAAGTATTTGATTTTCTTTTATTTCTATATTTGTAATATTTATATTTGTATTTGTAACAATGCGTTTTTTATAATATATTGTAATATTTTATTACAGCAATGGATTATTAGTGTTTTAATTTTTTTAATTGCTTTCTATCATAGACAACATTGCAAAGTATAAAATTTAATTTCCATTACATTTAATGTATAAGTTCCAATAAATTGCAAGAAACGTGCAAAAAAAATTACAAATGAACCTGCAAATACAAGTTCAACAATGATAGATTCAGCAAACCCAAATTCTAAAAGTAGAACAATTCTCTACAGAATGAATCTTGTTCATGTGTTGCTAATAACGGCGTGGGTGCCATCATTGATGCCTCTCCACTGGTTACATCTGAATCCTAAAACCAAACAAGAAAGTACATGTAAAAAACACAAAGTACAATAATGAATCAATAGCATATCTACTTGTTTTATCAAAGAAGTGACCATAGCTCCTTGGAAAATCAAATGGTCTATAAAAGCCCTGACTTGGATCTGTTGAAACTACAGCTTACATTGTTTTTAGTACTTGAATAGAGGAGGATTCCTTTTGAGCTCATTATGCTGCATGCAACAAAGAGTTGACCAAATTTGTAAGGCACGATCTCTTAACAATGAAGTGGGACAACGGTAGTCTAGAGTATGAACCAAGAGTTGATTAACATGGCTTGAATTCTATAAGCATTTTGATTGGAGAAAGGCATTTGAAATGCTCAAAACACATCTACCAAACAATGATGTGGGATATTCTTCCTTAATTTGTGGCCGATTCTTGCAAGACAATGCTAATTTCTATAGAGAGAGAGAGAGTGAAAGAGAGAGAGAGAGCACCCTTGACAAAAAGCCTTAAAGTGATGTCTCTGAAACAGGAAAAGAGATGATGGTGCTCTTCAAGGGCTTGAGAGCGATAAGGTTGGATTCGAAGGAGAGAACAGCAAAAAACGACGTGGGACAAAGAACGTGAGAGATGGCTGCGGGGGTGTTTGATGGTTGTGGTGGTGTTTAATGATAGTGAGCAAATCGAAATTATGGGTGAAAAGAAATGAGAAAGAGAGAAGTGAGATACAAGAAGTGAGGGGTTTTAAGAGTGAGAAAGTGAGAGACAGAAGAAAAAACTTCACTCCAAAATAAAAAGTGAATAATGCCAAAAAGTTTTTTTCATAAATGAGAGGCGATTATAACCACTGTTAAATGCTTTAACCACTATTAAAAAGTTGAATTTGAGTAAACTCCGTAAATATACTCTTTTGTTGTAATGAGTAAGTTATTTCATAAGTGACATCCTATGGTGCACCAAAAACACTATTATTATTATTATTATTATTATTATTATTATTATGGCATAGCATGTGCATTTAATTGTCAACCGAGGACGGTGGTGAGTAGGACATTTAACTCACCCCAACATTTTGTATATAATCCTTTCCCTCTAACTATGCCCTTTGGAAAGATCAAACATATCAGCCTCCTAATGGAAACAACTATTACTAATAGCCTTCTAAAAACTTTTGAGTTGGGTAGGTATAATTAGTCCCTCTTTTTGGCTAATTGATAGGGAGTCAAAAGTAACTGGTGTTGCAACTGCATCTGGCCATTAATTTGAGTCATCCTATTCTAAATTTACCCTCATTAACTTGATCACCTAAGGGATTTGCCTCATGTTGGATGGCAGTGAGACCCCCCTATTACGAGGGTTTGTCTTATTTAGAGTATACCTTTAGTGGGGTGGTACGAGCCTTTCCTCCTCGCGTTGTGACGATAAATATTCAAGAGAGTGATTGAGAGAAAAACCTATGAGAGTAAGAAAATCGTGACTCTTTAGCCCTAAGGTGATACCCATCCTTAAGCTGATATCACATGATAGGCAGATGTTGATTTGTATACGTGAATACTCAAGTGTTTATATTGAGTCCGAGTTGGAGCTGTTGAAAAAATATATTTCTATGATGAGTGAAATTAGGTTAAATGATTAGTAAAAATAGAATAATTGATGTAGGATTAATTTAGAAGAAATTAAAACAAGTCTGAAAATGTATAAAATCATATATCTAAATTGCAGGCTTGAACAAATCAACTCCCATAAGGATCAAGTTAACTTGTCAAATGTAAATCAGCCTTCTAAACAAAATAGAAGGTTAGTCAAGTCAAGTCACTCAAGAATCAAGTTGACTTGTTAAGTATAGATCAATTTCTCAACAAAATAGAAGATTAGTCAAGTTGAGTTGCTCAGGAATCAAGTTGAGTTGGAGAACAAATTGTGAATAAAACTAAGTATGAACAAGTCGGCCTACTTAAAGTATAAGTCTATCTGTCCTATAAAAGCATTAAAAGAATTTCAATTTTGGAAGTTCTAACGTTTGAGAATTTGAAAACCTAAAAGTTCAAGTTGATCTAGTATAGCCACAAATCGAACAACCACATCAACATTTAGAAAAATTTGCAGAACAAAAGTTGACTCAGTTCAACCAAGATCACAAGCCAAAGTTATGACACAAGTTAGGACACAAGCTAGGATTTAAAAGTTAAGTCAAACTTTAGGCAATTGACTTACACATGTTACAAGTCGATCTGCACATTCTAAACTTAGAATATCAAGTAAACTTAATTTCAAGTCAACTTAGACACTATAAGGAGTCGATCTATACATGTGCATTATAGTAAACAGCTAAAATGCTATTGAGTACAAGTCAATTTGACTATTGAGCAAGTCGACCTGTACAAAATATAGATTTAACTGAATACTTTCACTAATCGACCACAAGTAATAATAAGTCAACTTGCATAAGCCACAATGCAAATCATGCTTAAGTCATCCAATGCTCAAGTCAACCTAATACATGCACTAGTCGACCTACTTAAACATGGACTTCACGGAGCACTGCATCAGTTGACCTAAGACTAAAACAAGTTGACTTGCATAAGCCTTAAAGTAAAAGTTGCTTAAGTCAAGTAGAGATGAAGTTGATCATAAAATTAGCTAGTTGACTTGCATACATACATAACAGGGAAGAGCTTAAGTACCATCAAGCACAAGTTGGCCTGATTCATACACCAGTTGACTTGCACAAGCAACAAGGTGAAAAATATTTAAGCAAATTGAAATCTAACTCGACCTAAAGCATGCACAAGTTGACTTGTATGAGTACCAAAGCAAAAATAGTAAAGCAAATTGGAGCACAACTCGACTTGACATGCACGTGAAATCAACCTGCACTAGATGAGACATTACAAAATTCAAAACTCAATCGACCTAAAGAAAGAATTAGTCAACTCGATGTCGGTAACGTCTAGTTATTTAAAAAAGTTGTTTGAACAATTAAAGAGCTTCAAGAACCTTCAACAGCTATCTTTGGAGCATTTAATGAAGATTAATGGCTCTTTTGTTCAAATCAGTTTAAATACAACACTCAACAGAAGAAGAATGTTCTTTTGAACATTATTGAGCACAATTAAGCAAAAAGTTCTGAACAATATTTTTTTTCTGCTGTTGTATTATTTTTCTGAGCTTTAACGATTAACCCGAAATTAAAGCTTCATTTTTTTATTTTGTTTTCATTTTCAAATACTTGTAAAAAATCAAAAGAAATGGTTTTTTCATTTAGGCTTCAAATGTTTGAGTGAAACACGTGATGTTTGCTAGCACTTGCTGAAAACTAGTAGGGGAGTATTTGATAAAACACTATAAGGTTGGACTAGCACGTGCAAGTTAGTAGACTGTACTATTTTGTGATAACAGTAGATTTAAAATTTAGGTGGAATCTGACAGTAGATTTAAAATTTAGGTGGAATCTGAAAGTGGACGTAGATCAAGAAGGATAGAACCATTATAAATCACTATAAATTGCGAGTCATCATTTTTCTCCATCTCCCTCCTCAATCCTTTCTCAAAAACCAGAAAAACCTAAAAGTGCCGAAAATAACTTACCTTTTCTAGATTGTTTACTGTTATTTTTTTTAGGAACCAATTCACAACTAAACATGCCATGTAGTGCTTTGTGCGCATTGCTTGTTAAGCAATAATAATCTGAGTTTTAATCCTAAATTTTGGGATCGACAGTTTGAAAAATAAATATAGAAGGGAGAAGAAAAAAAACATAAAATTAAAGTTTAAAAGTAAAAATAGGCATTGCATGTTAGTGAGTGATTTTTACCTTTTTTAATTGCTCTTATAATTTTAATTCCATTTTAAGAAATACCAAATTAGGAGGGACAAATTTTTAAAGAAGTAGTTGGAATAGTAAGTTATTTGTCGTAAAATAAAGAGGAAACTAATAAAAAGAGAAAAATAGAGAGAGAGAAGGAGATGAATTTCATATTCTCTTATATGTATTATATATATAATGAAATTACAAATGGGGTATTTATACAAATTGAGATGTGTATATAAATGGAAGGTTCTAAAGTCAAGTATTCATCCAAATATGCGATATTTTCATATTGTGATATTGATATATTAAAGGTATTACTAATAACAATATTGGTATCATGTGTATTATTTAAAATATTTATCTTCCATATATTTGACATCTATCCAAGTTTTCTAAAGTTTATAACACTCATTGGATGTCCATTATATAGAAAATAAGTTTCGTTAAAACCTTAATAGAAAAAAACCCAATGGGAAAAAAATCCTAATAACAGGAAAAGAGTACACAATTTAAAGGTAGCAGTTAGCAGGAACTTTGTAAATAAATCTCCTAAATTCTCGCTTGATCATGTTTGTTGAACATCTATATCATCATTCTTTTGAAATTCATGAGTAATAAAAAATTTTTGGTGAAATATGTTTTGTTCTATCACTTTTGATATATCATTCTTCAAGTTAGGAGATACATGTTGCATTATCCTCATTTCAGACCATCGGTATCTCTTGTACTAAAAATAAACCACGAACTCCTCGTATGTGTTGAATTACAGATCTTAATCATACGCATTTCGCTACTAACTTCATGGATTGCCAAAATTTCAGCATGATTAAATGATGTAGCTACTATTGTTTGTTTCATAGAATATTATGAAATCCCAGTGCCACCATATGTGAAACACATATTCAGTTTGTAATCGAGCATTTTGAGGATTAGATAGGTACCATGTATCTGCAAAACCAATCAAATCTGTTTTGGATAGTTAGAAAATATAGATCCATATCTTTTGTACCTTGTAGGTAACAAAATATATGTTTAACCCCATTCCAATGTTTTCATATTGGACAAGAGTTATATCTCACTAATAAATTAATAGAGAATGATATATCAGGTCGTCTGACTAGCGAGATACATAAGTACTCCGATTATACTTAAGTATGGTATTTCATGACCAAGAATCTCGTCATTATTTTCTTGAGATAGGAAAGGATCTTTATTTATATCAAGTACCTCACAACCATCGGTGTGCTCAATGGATATACTTTATTCAATAAAATCATTTTAGCATTTGTTCTGTATAAGTTGCTTGATATACAAAAATTCCATCTTTTAAATTTTCTATCTATAATCCAATATAAAATTTTGTCTATCTGATATCTTTAATTTTAAATAATCTATTCAATTACTTTACTGCTTTTGATTGCACTTCAGAGTTCCAATGATACTCAAATTATCAACATATATTACAATAATAGCAAAATTACATTCGGATCTCTTTATAAAAGTGCATAGACAAACGAGATCATTCTTATGTCCTTCATTTAACAAATATTCACTAAGGCGTTATACCACATACGACCAGATATTTTAATTTATATAAAAATTTATTTAATTTGATCAAGTAATATTCTCAAGAATCAAAAACTACATATTTTTGGCAATTTAAATGTTTATGGTAATTTCATATAAATGTTATTATCCGGTAGCCCATACAAATTAACTGTAACAGCATTCATTAAACATAAATCGAGTCCCTTTTGTATGTCAAATTGATTAGAAAATTTAAAAATAGTCACATCCACCACAAGGGAGTATGTCGCATTATAATCAATATCGGGTCTTTGAGAAAATCCTTGCACAACTAAATGTGATTTATATCTTATGATTTCACATTTCTCATTTCATTTATGCATAAAGATCCATTTGTATCCTATTGGTTTTACACCAATAGGTATACGGACTATTGGTCCAAAAATATTTCTTTTGTTAAGAAACTTTAATTCTACCTCAATTATATCTTTCCATTTTAGCCAATCATGTCTATATTTGTATTTCTTAATAGACCTTGATTCAAGATTTTTATTTTCATTCTAATTGCTATGTGGTATGCAAAAATGTCATCAATATTGATATTATTTCGATTCCATATTTCTCCAGTCATAACATAATTTATTAAAATTTCATGATTATCAATATTTTCATATATCTGATATTATTTTGGAACATTATTCATGATTGGTATATCTTTAGGACATGTAATATCCTCATTTAGACCATCTATTTTTTGCTTCTTTTCTATCTTGAGGATTTTTATCTTTAGAACCAATCAATTTACCGCATTTTCACGTATTTTAGACTCATTAGCAATATTATGTTGTCTTTCAAGGACATAAATTCTAATAGAAGCATTAACAATTGGAATATGTGATTCAATCACTCTGTTATGGTCAATAAATGCGTCTAGCAACTGATTTGCTAAATTTTATAAATGAATCTATTTTTGAACTTCAAATTCATATTGTTTTGTTCGAAAATCAAGATAAAATAATGATAATTCATTCTAACTGATCTTATTTTCAAACTATTTATTCTTTTCTCCCTTTAATGTTGAGAAGACAGACTCTTCAAAATAACAATCAATAAAATGAGTCGTAAATAAATATTCTGTCATGAGTTTAATATATTTAATAATTGATGGAAATTCATGCCCAACGTATATCCCCAATCTCCTTTGAGGTCTCATCTTAATTCGTTGTAGTGGAGCAATAGAGACACATACCACACATCCAAAAATCCTCAAATGAGAGATATTTTTGGTTTCTAACCATAAACCAAATGTAATGAGGAGAAATCGTTACTATTTGTTAGCCGGATGCAAATAAGTGTTGCTGCATGTAAAACAACTGTCACCAAACAGAAACTGATAATTTTGCTCTCTTAAACAATAGTATTACAATCAATTGAATACGCTTAATGAGTAATTTTGTTAGACCATTTTAAATGTGAACATGTGTTATAAGATATTCTACACTTATCCCAGTTAACATATAATATTCATCAAAATTTTAGAATGTAAATTCACCATCATTATAAAAACGAATTTTCTTGATTGAATAATTTAGAAAATGTGCTTGTAATCTAATTAACTAAACAAATAATCTCGCACATGCTAGGTTGCGAGTTGATAATAATGATACATATGACCACTTAGTTGACACATCAATTAAAAACATAAAATATTTGAATGGTTCACATGGTGGGTGCATAGACCCACAAATATCTCTATGTATTCTTTCCAGAAATTTAAGAGACTCATAATTTATTTTAGTTGGTGATGGTCTCACAATTAATTTGTCTTGAGAGCAAGCAATACAAGTAAATTTATTAGACTGAAGAATCTTCTGATTCTTTAAGAATGTTCACATGAGTCATTTATAATTTTTTGTATCATTATTGACATGGATTGGCCCAACCAATTATGCCAAACAATAAAATCATTCAATTTAGTAAATTTCTGATTTACTATTGTATATACTTCTCTTGCGTTAATATATGTGTAATACAAACTGGAGAAATATGCCAATAATTTTTTCTAATATCCATTTATCGCCTAGAAGTATACTAGTAATGTAAAGGTGCTCAATATTTTATTCACTTGTTGTCCCAATATGATACCCATTTCTATGGATTTCCTTAAAACTCAATAAATTTCTCTAAGAGCTGGGAGAGTATAATGGTTTATCAATTTCAAATTTAGTTTCTCTGTATAAGAATATGTTAATTTTTCCTGAGCCTTTTATTAATTTATACTACTAGATATGGTATTAACATTGATCTCTCGCATTGTTAGATAAGAAAAATATCTCTTATCTTTTAATATAACATGTGTAATAGCACTATTTGCGAGATATATATTTTCACTATCTATCGTGAATCGAACCAAGAGAGTATCTATGTTTTTAATAAACAAACATATATTTTAGAATTTATGATAATATCAATACTAGTGAATTCTAAAAATTTATTTTTGTGACAAATATATTTATTTAAAATAAGCAGATCAACGTAATATTTAAACATGAAAAATATTTTAGAATTCAATATATTTAAAATAAAATACAATTATATTCTAATGAGTTCTAAGAAATTTATTTTTTGGACACTTTTATTGTCAATCAAGTGGTCAATTTTCTGTCAAGGATGCATATTTGTACTCTATTGGAGTTTTCAATTAACTTCGCACTACTACTTATGGTTTTAACGGTTGTTTCTCTGAACTTCAAGCAGGAGACGTAATTCTCTTTTTTTTTTTTGCATTGTATGTATCACACATTATCAATGAACATTTATCTTTCTTGCTTTTTATTGATCTCAAGATATTCTCGTAAGCCTTTGAGAATTTATCTTGTTTTATCTCATCATTATTTTACTACTTTCTGGTGCTGATGAATTCGCATGACCACTTCTAGTAATTTGATAAATTTGTGTATACTCATGACAATCATTACAATCACGACCTTTTCCACACTTATAACAATATTTAATCATATTCACTTCAAAGATTGGACTAAAACCAATATGTCAAATTTCATGATTTTTCATCAATAATATTTATTCAGCCATAATGGAATCTAAAATTAATTCATAATATTTAAAATCCATTTTTTCAATATTACTACTATAAGATAAAATTTTAGACGTGAAAAGTAAATATCTTTCTCAATAATATTTTCTGCACAAAACTTTAAGTGAGATATAATTTTAAACGATGCAAAATTGTACTTACTAATTTAATTGAGATTTTGTAATTTCAAATGTAACCAATCATAAGAACTACCATCTTTATGTGGCTATACTTTTCCATCAATATTATTCTTTCAAATTATTTTAATGGTATCTTCAAAAACCCATTATATCCAAATGCATTTCAACATCTAATACCCATGTAAATAATTTTTTCTCATAATATCAAGTAAGAAAAAATAAATATATATATTTAATTAATAATAAGATTATTAAACTAAGAAAAATTTGAACACAACAAAAATATGGTGGTTCCTTTTTCTGATGTGGAAGTTAGAATAACCTGGAACCATAGAGCATATTTTGAAAAACCAAATCTCTATGTAAAAATAATAAATAAAAGTTATAGAAAATTTATACTAAACAAATCTTATTCTTTGTTGGTGAGAATTTCGTACTTGATTGAGTAGAGTTTTATACTGATAACGTATTATAAACTGAAAAGAATATTAATAATAAAGAGGAAAATAGAGAGAGAAAGAGAGAAATTTCTTATTCTCTTATATGTATTGTATATATATATAATGAAATTATAAAGGAGATATTTATACAAATTAAGATGTATACATAAATAAAATGTTTTAAAGTTAAGTATTCACTCAACTATGTGATATTTCCATATTGTGATATTGACATATAAAAAATGTTACTAATAGCAATATTTGTATTATATGTATTCTTTTAAAATATTTACCATTCATATATTGGACATCCATCCAAATTTCAAGATTATAACATTATTCAATATATATATATATATATATATATATATATATTTTTTTTTTTATTTTAGAACTCTCAAACATGTTTTATCCCCTTGTTCAATACACTTGCTGTAGACTTACGGGGGAGTAGAGAAAAGGGAGTGAAGTAACATTATAATTTTCTAAAAAATAAAGTAAATAAAAAGTCTAAAAAAAAGGAATATTGTGTTCAAATGTAATATTTTCCAAGATACTTTTTTTTTTTTTTTTGAAGATTATATGTACATTTAGAGAAGTTCAAAATAAGCAACCCAAACATTTTTCACTATTTGTTTATCACTTAGAAAATATGATTCTTTAGATTCTCTGAAACTAATATTCGTCTTAATAAAAATATTATTAATACTTTTATTTACCAATAATTCTATTAATAATAAATATACATGATTTATATACAAAATTGTCCCCGATACTTATATTCAATTACAATTACATTTGACTTCAAAAAATATTATTAAATTTTGAAAAATAAATATGTTTTTTTGTTATTTTTTATTGAAAGACAAAAATGAAAACAATAAAGGAAGGAGGAAAATTGGTGTAAGAAAATAAAAAGAGGAAATTACTTACTTAGATTTTGAACTTCTCCCCTCATTTCATAAATTAGTCCTTAAATTTTAAAATGCTATAATGGGGTTCCCAAGCTTCCAAAATTGTAATGAGTTGATCTCTTTGTTTTTTATAGAGACAAGCTGACTGTTAATTGCTGACGTGGCAAATGATCTGGACATAAAGATGATGACATGGTACTACAAAGACATCTCACATTGCCACGTAAGCATGTTTACTGACGTGATATGCTACATAAGTAGGGCTTTATGGTCTTTTGACTACACAAAAGGGAGGGGAAGAGACGGGGTAAAGTGTCACGTAATCAAAGCTCTCTATGTGCTCATAATTTAACTCTCTTTCAAGAATTTTGTTATTTTTAATATTATTTTTCCTCCCTTTCTCTCTCTTTTCCCTTCGCCTCACTATCCCACTCATTCTCTGACATTTTTTTGGGGTACAATCACTCTCCGACATGGCATTACCACAACAGCAACATGCTAATGTGGCAATGTGAGATGTTGTGGTGATGACATGGTAGTGCCATGTCATAACCTGTACATCCAGATCATTTGCCATGTCAGTTGTTAACGGCCAATTTGTATTTATTAATAATAGAGGGACTAATCCATTACGTTTTTGAAAGTTTGAGAACTCCATTGTAGTATTTTGAAGTCTTGAAACTAATTTGTGAAATGAGGATAAAGTTTAGGAACTGAACAAGTAATTTTAAAGAGAGAGAAAGAGAAATAGAGAAGAAACAGAGTGAGGGAGTCAGAAACATCATCATTCAATTCCTTATTTACTTGTCTGAGCATTGCAGCTATGTATGTACAATCAATTTGGAAACGTTAAACAACTAACCTAACCAACTCTAACTCTATTAAGTTGGTATTCTACCTACCTAACTAATTTTAGTTCATATGATTGTTAAAGCTTGCTACAACCACCGGTCTAGTATCTATAGTTGCTTCACTAGCCATTGCAACTGAAATTCCTCATTCACTGTTAGAAAATCTCCCCTTCTTCGAAATCCTTACCCTCAAGGATTAAAATTTGGAATGAGCCTTGATAGGCTAATGTCCTCCCTAGTTGTTTCTTCCTACTCTTTGTTTTCTTCCAATCCCGATCCTTCTTTGTCCTCTACTGCTAGGATTACATTGCGGTTCCTCAGTCTGTATTGATGACCAGGAACATACTTCTCACCACACTTAAAACAAAGATTGTTAACTTTGCGATGTTGCACCTCCTGTGGTGATATTCTTTGAGTTTCAAAGTTGGTGTAGTAAGCAACTGAGTTCTTGTTATCTGCCTTAACCTCTCTTGGATCTCAAGTCTTATTCATGCCAATTCCTTTGTGCTTAGTCAGTTCTAAGGACTGTTCTTGAAGGATTGCAATTTCAAAAGCTTGCAATAAGGTAGTGGATTTGAACATCTTGAGTATTGGCTTGATTTCCTCCTTCAAACCACTGATAAAATTTGATACAAAGTAAGCTTCTGTAAGTCTAGGATTAGTATGGAGCATCAGTAACCATAATTCTTCAAAATTTTCTTGGTACTCCACCATTTGTCCATGCTGGTATAATTTGTTAAATTCTTCAACCACATCTTGTGTTTCTTTGGTTTCAAAATGCTGACATAATAGCTTAGAGAATTCCTCCCAGTTTATGTCCTTATGGACTAATTTCATACCTTGAAACTAGATCTCAGCTTTGCCCTCCAAGTATCGCTCGACAGTGTTTACCTAATTGTGGCTAGGTATTTGATAAATTGAGAAAAATTTTTGACACTTTCACAACCACATTCGAGGATCCTCTCCAGTAAACATGGATATTTCAACTCGAGGTAGATTAGGTAGCTGTACTCAACTATTTACATCTTTTTTGGCTGGTTGTGATTCCAATTCATTTCTTGCCCTCCCTTCTGTTGGAGTTGTAAGGATTGCAGATCTAACTATTGGATTGGTTTTTTGATCATCTTTCTTATCCTTGTTCATCATTCTCATTATAGTACTGAATGCGCTGTCCATTTTGGCTATGATAGCCTCAATCTAGGCATTTATTTTTTGGGTTTGTTCTTTTATCTTCTTTTCGAGTTCTAATTGAATTTCTTGTATTCTTGTATCTTGTTTCTTGAGTTGTTCATCAATGGCCTTAAACCTGGTGCCCTCCGCCATTTCTTTAAGTTTTTCTTCGAGAATCTATGACTCTGATACCAATTTATCATAACCCAACTCTCAAATTAGAACATTGAAGTGCGAGTGAAAGCTCATTTCTTCTTGGAGCAAGAAACAGAGCATGTCGAAAGTAGAACATAGTATGGAAATGGAGGTCGATACTCAATACGGAGATAAAAAAAAATATTGTAGAGAAATTATGGATTGAAAAAAGGGTTGAAAGAGACGGGAAAGAAAGAGTTACAGAGAGAGAAAGAGCCGGAGGGAGAGAGAAATAGAGAAAAAACAGAGTGAGGGAGTGAGAAATATCATCATTCAATTCCTTATTCACTTGTGCGAGCATTGCAGCTATATATGTACAATCAATCAGGAAATGTTAAGCAATTAACCTAACCAACTTTAACTATATTAAGTTGGTATTCTACCTGACTCACTAATTTTGGTTCATATGATTGTTAGAGATTGTTACAACCACCGGTCTTGTATCTACGGTTGCGTCACTAGCCGTCTCAGCTGAAATTCCTTCTTCAGTGTTACAATTGACCGAGTCTTGGATGTTGAAGAGGCTAAAGACCCCGCCTGTTCCCAGCACCCAACAAGTCAGTAAGTGTAGCCCACCCCTCTTCACTCCCTCACATTCCTGCTTCTTCCTCTTCTTCTTCTTTTCTTCTTCTTCATGGGTTCTCACCTGTAATCCAAATCGATCAACAAGATGTCGAACTCAGCGTTCCATTTTCTTCTTCTTTTCTTAAGCCTCTTTCTCCACCTGACGATTGTTTTCTCCTGGAAAAAGGAGGAATTCAGGAACTGCAATCAAACACCATTTTGCAAACATGCTCGGTCACGAAAACCCGGTTACTGTTCCCTCATCGCCACCGACATCTCCGTCGTTGACGGCAACGTCAATGCCAAACTCATCCCGAAAACCAGTGATCAAGATTCAAACCCTTTGATTCTTACTCTCTCTGTTTACCAAGATGGGATTTTGAGGCTTAAAATCGACGAAGACCCAAATCTCAATCCACCCAAGAAAAGATTCGAGGTTCCTGATGTGATTGTGCCAGAATTCGAGACCAAGAAGCTTTGGCTGCAGAGGGTCTCGACGGAGGTGATCGGCGGCGATTCTGAGCCTTCTTCTGTTGTTTATTTGGGGGATGGATTCGAGGGAGTGATTCGCGCAGACCCTTTTGAGATTTTTGTGAGAGAGAAAGGAGGTAAGAGAATTTTGTCTTTGAATTCTCATGGTTTGTTTGATTTTGAGCAACTGAGATTGAAGAAAGAAGGGGATGATTGGGAAGAGAATTTCAGGGGACATACTGATACTAGACCTTATGGCCCTCAGTCTATTAGCTTTGATGTGTCATTTTATGAATCTGAATTTGTTTATGGTATTCCTGAACATGCCACTAGTTTAGCTTCGAAGCCCACTCGAGGACCCGGGATTGATCATTCTGAGCCATTTAGGTTGTTTAACTTGGATGTGTTCGAATACCTTCATGAGTCTCCTTTTGGACTTTATGGGTCTGTTCCGTTCATGCTTGCGCATGGCAAGTCCCGGGGAACTTCTGGGTTTTTCTGGTTGAATGCTGCTGAGATGCAGATCGATGTTCTTGGTGCTGGGTGGGATGCTGATTCTGGGATTTCTTTGCCATCCGATGAAGCTCGTATTGATACTCTATGGATGAGTGAGGCTGGCGTTGTTGATGCGTTTTTCTTCGTGGGTCCCGGGCCAAAGGATGTTGTTAGGCAGTATACGAGTGTGACTGGGATGCCAGCCATGCCGCAGCATTTTGCGACGGCTTATCATCAATCTAGATGGAATTATAGGGATGAAGAGGATGTTCAGCATGTAGATTCAAAGTTTGACGAATTTGATATTCCATATGATGTTCTTTGGCTTGATATTGAGCACACGGATGGGAAGCGGTATTTTACGTGGGATAAAGTGCATTTCCCCAACCCGGAAGAGATGCAACAGAAGCTTTCTGCAAAGGGTAGGCATATGGTTACTATTGTAGATCCTCATATTAAGAGGGATGACTCATACCATATCCACAAAGAAGCAACCCAGAAGGGATACTATGTCAAAGATGCAAAAGGTAATGATTACGATGGGTGGTGCTGGCCAGGATCTTCATCGTACCTGGACATGTTGAGTCCTGAAGTCAGGGATTGGTGGGGTGACAAGTTCTCATTACAGAACTACGTTGGTTCCACTCCCTCGTTGTACGTCTGGAATGACATGAATGAGCCTTCTGTTTTCAATGGCCCTGAGGTAAGCAGTTGCTTTATATTGATCTCGATTCCCTGGTTTTATTTGTAAAGCATCCAACCAGTGATTCTCCTCTCTAATTTGGTTATTGTGAGATATCTATGTGAATGCATGATTCTACACCTTTATGGGTTGGTTGGGGAAGTGAATGATAGGAATATATGCCATTTGAAATGGAAAATTCAATTCAATAAGCTACAAATGTGGAGTACTATGTGAAATTAAAAAAAGAAACAGAAACAGCCAAAGGAAGTGAACCTTTAATCCCCATCGTGGCTGTTGAAATAAACATGGATAACTTCAGCTCGGTGCTGAAAATTCCATTATTGCAACTATGCAACGATTTCCTTCCTTCCAAATAACCCATCTAAGTTGTGAACGTGTCATCTTTCAGTTCAGTCCGCCCTTGTTTTAGAATTCATAACCTTATACTAAATTATTTATAATCTATAATACTTCTTCCTGTCATTTTTAGGCTTTTCCTCATTTAACCAAGCAAGCAATACTGATTTCTCTCATTAAAGCTTCTAGCATGCTTGCGGTGCATGATAGGCTGTTGAATAATAGCAGTTTCCTTTAACTAGAAGGAGATTATGAATTGATTGTTCTAAAGCCACGGGTACCGAGTGTTGGGCTATTAAACAACAACAAGAACAAAAATGGCCGTAACAGAAATGAGAATGTTTAGATGGATGTGTGGCAAAATTAGAAGAGTTAGAATTAGAAACGAAGAGATTCGTAATAAGTTGAGAGTTAGTTCAATTGTGAATAAGATGCGAGAGTGTCGTCTAAGATGGTTTGGGCATGTACAAAGAAGACCCATGGACGCACGGGTTTGGAGAACCGAGAACTTAAATATAGGAGATCTAGTAAAACGTAGGGGTAGACCTCTAAAAACATGAATATAAGTTATTCGTAAAAACATGATAGTTAAAGGTTTAGAAGAGAAGATAACTTTGGATAGAAATGAGTGGCGTAAAAGAATCCGCACAACTTAAACTATCATATTCTAGATATATATATTTATTCATTTTTATTTTTATTATTTTTATTATTTTTATTTTTTATTTATCTTTGTATTTATTTATTTATTTTAATTATTTTCATATTTATCTCTCACATAACCGACTCCAAAGTATTGGGATTTAAACTTCAGTTTTTTGTTGTTGTTGTTGTTGCTGTTGTTGTTGTTGTTGTTGTTGTTCTAAAGCCGGGGGTCATTATCCTGTAATGTGAAAAGTGGTGTAATGTCAGTGTTTGTGCGACATAGTGTAATATCACATCCACTTAATGTGTATATCGACAAAAGTCAAAATTGTAGTAGAAAAAATCTAGGCTTCTATTGTTTTGACTTGATCCATGTTACATGTGTGTGTAAATAACTTCAATGGAAAATAGTTTGTGCACTATACAGAAAGTAGTTCTTGATGGTCAAACATGGTTATAATGATACCTTACCATGGAGAAGATACTTCTTGTTAAGTACTATGAGTAGGTGTGCGCCTGTATACTTTGTTGTCCCCTAACAGTTATATTACATTGGTGCATATGTTTATGCAACAGGTGACCATGCCTAGAGATGCCTTACATTATGGGGGTGTAGAGCATCGAGAACTGCATAATGCCTACGGTTACTATTTCCACATGGCTACCTCTAATGGGCTTGTGAAGCGAGGCAATGGACAGGATAGGCCTTTTGTCTTGTCGAGAGCAATCTTTCCAGGAACACAAAGGCATGGAGCAGTTTGGACTGGGGATAATACAGCTGACTGGGATCAGCTTCGAGTTTCAGTTTCAATGGTTTTGACACTTGGGCTTACTGGAATATCATTCTCTGGTTAGTTGTGCCCTTCTTGTTATCTAAAATGGTGGTTAATTCATTACATAGAGGATCAATGGTCTTTGTATTATATTGCAGGCGCTGATGTTGGTGGGTATTTTGGAAATCCTGAGCTGGAGTTATTAGTTCGCTGGTACCAACTAGGTGCTTACTATCCTTTCTTCAGGGCACATGCTCATCATGATACTAAAAGACGAGAACCATGGTTATTTGGGTAAGATTTTTCTTCTGCCATATAGCAACGTGATATACATAAACTCCTTGTGCGAGAGTTGTACATACTAAAACTTGCTCTTTATTTTAGATATGTTATATATCTATATCCGTAACTTTGTGAGATTGTACATTCTCTCCTTTCTCTTGTTTCTTCTTTGCATGTAATGTATGCGAATGTACAATTTCCTGAGTTTCCCTGGTCCTTGAGCCCTCTTGGCTTTAGGAATCTGCTTATGGCCATTTGTTCACTTGCTATGTTCCTTTCCCCAAACCCATAGGGTAACTTCAGTGTGTAGATGGAAGTTCAGTCTCATAGCAATTGAGAATCGTGGGTGCAGTTTATTTATTTATGTATTTTAACCTCTTTTTTATAATATTTAAAATGTTTGGGGAGAGTGGATTGTTTTTGATTATTAGATGATGTGAGCAAAAGATTAATTGATGCAAATATATGATTTGGTGGATGGAAAAGGTTCCATCATTGACTTCTTCAACTTCTCGTCTTAGTGGTAATTTTCTGGCGATCAACCTCTAGAGGTTGCCCTCAATTGTTAGTCTCCTTTGATCTCACCGTCTATAGATAGTTACTTTGTTGGATTGTATTTGACTTCGACCCATAAGCCAGGCCGACTCCTTCTAAAGAGAAGATTCGCAGCCAATCTTGAATTGGTGGCTCAATGATCAAGTATCATTGTTGCCATCAAAAGGGCTGCATTGCTTCATGTTGTCCTCAATGATCTCTTACCATAGGACACAAGTCTAGTGAGTTTGTGGGTGACATACCTGTTGATTTTGTTGCTAAGGGTAGTGCCTCAGGTACTGAAGAGTATGATTTAGGTTAGTTGGAGGAGTTCTCTTTAGAAGTGATAGGTGGCATTTTGTTTACTCCTACTAATGATGACTGTTGGAATTGTAATGGTATCTTTTGCACATTTGTTCGATATGAAGCTAGGATATGCAAAGTTGTCGTTGATCGAGGTAGCGCATGAACGTGGTGTCCAACTCTGATGCTATGAAGTTGAACTATGAGTGGAGTCCCATTTGATGCTGTCTCACATTGTTTGGGAGGACAAGATCACTTTGTGTGTGATAGAGAGATGTGGAGTCCCAATCCTTGGTATATATTCTCAAGACATTTATTGTGATGCTTATGATGTGAATATCAATGACAATGATAATACCTTTGAGTTCCAATTCCTAGGTAAAACTATTCAGTTACATCCCACACCATTTGAGGAGCCAACCTCAAGTCCTATGTATGAGATGTCCTCACTAATACTTCCTAATAAGTGCCTTCACATTGTGACTCATAGGGCATTTGAAAGAGAGGTTGAGATAATAAACTTAGAGACCCTTTCATGTCCATCCTTTCTGTCAATGCGCCTATTATTGATCATCCCCTTAAGATTTCTCAGTTGTTACATGAGTTTTTCAATGTTAACCTTGAGGAGCTTCCTAATAAACTCCCACATTTGTGAGATATTCAACGCACTATGGATTTGGTGTCTGAATTGCCTCATCATAGGATATATCTGAAAGAGCATGAAGAGTTGAATATGCAAAGGAGGAACTTCTGTAGAAAGGTTTCCTTTGTCATAGTCTTAGCCCTTGTGTTGCCCCCATGTTGCTTACCCCCTAAGAAAGATGGTTCTCAGAGCATGTGCATAGATAGTCAAGCCATTAACCGCATTACTATGAAGTATACATTTTCTGTTCCCAGGCTAGATGCTATGTCATATTATTTGGCTGTTGCTATTTGGTATTCAAACATCAGATCACATACTCCGTACTACCAATTAAGCTGAGGAATGGGTGAAAGACTGCCTTTAAAACCCAAAATGGTTTATATGAATGGTTAGTGATGCCATTTGGTTCATCTAATGCTTGTTATGCATTCATCCAAATGTTGACTCAGGTCCTACATCCTTTTCTAGCAAAGTTTCTTGTGGTATATTTTCACGACACTCGTGTATGGTAAGTCTAAAGAAAAACACTTGGGTCAATCTGGTCTAGGTTTTGATGATATTTCCTATAGAAAAGTTGTTTGTTAACCTTAACAAGTTACTTTCATGCAATCCCAGTTGATCTTCTTAGGTTTATCTTTGCATATCCCAAGAAGGTGAAGGCCGACACTTCTTGGCATCGACATTGTTTTAGGCATGTAGTTTCTACAGGTTAGCCATCATATATAGGAGATTCATTTGCAACTTTAGTACCCTCATGGCACCTATCATAGAGTCAATGAACAAGAATGAGATTTCTTGGCTGCCTGCAGTGTCAGGCAAAATGACCAAGACACCTCATTTGAGACATCCAAACTATTCTAAAGTCTTTGAGGTTGCTTGATGCATTATGTGTAGGTATAGGTGGATTTCTTACTAAAAGGGATCATCACTTACCTTAGTGGTAAACCCAATGAGGCAAAATATAAGTATTCGAGTTATGATTAGGAGTTCTACATGGCAATGAAGTTCCTTTGTCATTGGTTCTACTATTTGTTGCCTATTGAGTTTGTACTTTACTCCAATCATAAGGTCTTGCATCACCTCTATTCACTACATATTATCAATGTAAGACATGCTTGTTGGATTAAGTTTTTGGAAGAATACTCTTTTGTTTTTAAGTATTGGTTGAATGTTGAGAACAAAGTCGAAGGTTCTCCTTAGTCATGTTGACACTGTTCTCAACTCCTTTGATGTTCATGTTATAGGTTTCACTAGGCTTGGGAATGATTATCCTTTGTGTCCAAACTTTGGTTTCATTTTTAAGAAGCTTTGCGGTGGTGCTTCTCATGAGCACATTGATTCTGCTATCTATGTGGTTTTTTTGGCTCATCTCCAACGCAACTAAACCGTAGCTATTTTTTAGGATAGGCTTTATTGGCGATCCCTTAAGCACGATGTTGCTAAGGTAGTGACTTAATATCACACTCGTCAAGTTTTCAAAGCTAAGCAGTGGGTTCTACCCTCCTCATCCTGTCCCACACAAATCTTGGTTGGATTAGAGTATGGAATTTTTTTCTTTGTTTACCTCGGGCTGCCTAAGGTCATCATTCCATCTTTGTAGTGGTCAATAGGTCCTCTAAGATGAAGCACTTCATCCTAGTAGTAAGATTGCCTATGTTTCTCATGTTGCTAATCTTTTCTTTAGAGAGGTCGTTTGACCGTGTCATGTTTATTAGCTACTTTTGGAGCTTTTTCATGCAAACTTCAGGTTTTTATCTGCATTCCATCTCTAAACAGATTATCAGACTGAAGTTGTCAATGGGGGTTTGGATAGTTTGTTTCCCCTGCTAAAATCATCATTCCAGTTTGTTTTCTTTTTCCTTTTTTTCTCCCCCCCCCCCCCCCCCCGGGGCCCCCAGCTTTCACTTTGCAATCCTCAAACCTTCCTTGGAGTCATCATCTTCTCCTCTGTGGAGCTTCACTGCTCCATCCAAATTCAAGCATTTAGCCATGGTTGCATGGCTTAGTTTTGTCTAGAAGCACGCACGTATACACACATATATGTTATCCCTCTTAGGAGGGAGATGTCAAATGAAAGGTGAACTTTGATTTCAAAAATTGTATAGGTCAAATCTTGTGGATTATGGTATGTGCTAGTCCAATTGCTACAAGCACTCATATAACTCTTCTTGCCTTCTTCCCAACCATTTTATTGATATTATTTATTACCCCCCAGAATAACGTGAATGTCCCCCAAAACAGTTTAATTCATGCACAGAATTGATGATTTTATGAGCAATAGCCAAAGTCCATTTGCTTGATGATGTTCAAAGATGATAATTCTCATGACAAGATAAAAATAAGTGAATATGTTACAATGAGGAACTAGTTTAGGAAAAAAATTTTCTGTTTTAAAAAGAATGAACAAAACATTTCAATCCTTAATCAGTATTAGCCTAATCTTTATGATTGTTTAACAGGATCATAGTTTAGGGATTAACTCATTCAGATGTATTGTTTTCTCTCTTGTTATTCTCCTCATTTTATTGTCTCACACATGGCAACCATAATTTGAGTGCAGTGAAAGAAATACCGAAATTATGAAGGATGCCATACGCATGCGCTATATTCTACTCCCA
The DNA here is from genome assembly GCA_033439265.1 of Dillenia suffruticosa. NCBI lineage: Eukaryota > Viridiplantae > Streptophyta > Magnoliopsida > Dilleniales > Dilleniaceae > Dillenia > Dillenia suffruticosa. Next base: position 10,694,502 of record JAVTVX010000027.1, on the reverse strand, counting down.
TATTTTTACACTTTATTCAGAGAAGCAAACACCACTGGTGTTCCTGTTATGCGTCCACTGTGGATGGAGTTTCCTTATGATGAAGCTACCTTCAGCAATGATGAGGCCTTTATGGTCGGAAAGAGCCTTTTAGTGCAAGGGATTTTTACTAAGGTGCTGGCATAAAACACTCTCCTTTTTCTCTGTTAGATTCTCATTTTTTTGCATTTGCACACTTTATTAAAAAATAAAAATAAAAATAAAACTTTGTGGGGTTTCATCTTATCTGCTGTGATGCAAAGCATTAATAGCTTCTAAAGACTTTTGTGCTTTGGTGCAGAAGGCAAAATCTGTAATTGTGTACATGCCTGGGGAGCAAGCATGGTATGACCTAAGAACTGGAATTACTTATAAGGGAGCTTCCAGCCACAAGTTAGAGGTCTTAGAGGAGAGCATCCCGGCTTTCCAAAGGGCTGGAACAATCATACCAAGGAAGGATCGTCTTCGGCGAAGTTCAACACAGATGGTGAATGATCCTTACACCTTGGTATGCCATTGACAATACTCTCCCCCCCCCCCCCCCAAATTGGAATCTGGATTCTTATAATGGTTGCTACATTCTCGATATTCTTTTTATTTTAGAGTATTATCATGCCAGAACAATAATCTCTCTCCCTCTCTCCCTCTCTCCCTATCTCTCTTTAAAGTCTGGTTTTTTAATAACTGTTGCTGCAATCTTGATATTCTTTATTTTAGATTATTATCATGCCAGACTATTATCTATTTCATGATTCTGTTTGTCGAATGATGATAGAGTTTTCAGACATTTTGTATATCCTGCTCTATGATGGTTCATGTCTAAGTTCTGTGGAAAATGTCAGGGCTAGAGTAGTGGATGCAAACATATAGTGTTCTTAAAATTTCTTGCGAATTAATTGTATGAACAATGAAAATCACTCAACAATGTCTGAAGTCATAACAACTTCCAGCTTTTAAAAGCCAGCCTTTCACGTGTGTGTGTGTGTGTGTGTGTGTGTGTGTGTTGTGAGAGAGAGATAGAGAGGACTATCCCATATTCCAAACTATTGACTAACATGTAAGACATGGTCCCCCCAATATTGTGTTGGTTGTTTGATAGGTAGAAGGTTGGAAAGAAAACACAACCTTCTTTTTTTGAGAAAGGAAAATGCAACTTCTTATTTGAGATCAATTTCAAGGGAGACTATCTTAGCACCAATCTTCCTAACTCTCAATATTGTGTTGGTTGTTTGATAGGTAGAAGGTTGGAAAGAAAACACAACCTTCTCTTTTTGAGAAAGGAAAATGCAACTTCTTATTTGAGATCAATTTCATGGGAGACTATCTTAGCACCAATCTTCCTAACTCCAAGAGTATTCAAGAAGCATCTTTGAGGGTCCAGTAATCTTTCCTTACTCCTAACTGGTCTTTACAGTGTTCCACAATGAGATAAACTAGTCAAACAATATATACTCTGAAATAAAGCTTGAAAGGGCTAATTTAGATGTGTCCAATATCCAATAATGGTTCTCTCTCTCTCTCTCTCTCTCATAAATGTTACGTAGTTTATTAGTTTCGGATGTGTGCCTACATTAACGTGTAGTTTAATGCCAGTTAGTCTTCAAAAAAGTAGTTTTCTTCCCATCTTCTGAAAAAGCACCTTTGAGCCCTTTTGCTGGTCTCTCTCCAATAAATTTAAGCTTCAGAACACTCGATGTCCAATGTGTAAACTCCTAAAGCCTTCTGGTGACAATGCAAAGGAAGCTGATCTAGCAACAAAAAAAATCATGATGTGCAGGGAAAATGTAACCTCTATCCTCTTTCCCCTTATGCAAAAATTTTCTACTAGCTTGTAAGTCTTTGGCAAGGCACTTGAAGGGTAGAGTGACCTCAGTTTCTCCGGTTGCTCTACTAGTCAAACAATCTTGTTGTTTTCCCTGATTTACTATTCATAAACAAAGCATTATGGAGTGTTTTTTTTTTTTTTTTCGAAGTGAGCATTTTTCCAAAATTCATGTGCTTAAAAGGATTTGTTCCATCCACAAAAGATTTTTGTGTAATGTTATTTCTTATCTTCGTGTTCAATTTGATGTCAATTTCTAGTGCCCTTCCTATACACTTTCATGCCACTTCCTTATTATTATGTCCTTGATATATCCTGCCACTAGAGAGCAATTTTGCATTGAAGTCTCACAGTTTTTAAAAATATGCTGTGGATTGATTGATGCTCAATCTCAATCCAAATGAAGAAAGGAAAAGGGATAATTAATGGTTTGACTTGCTAAACATTGCACCAAAATAGGTCTTCCTCTTTGTAAACATTGCACCAAAGTAGTTTTCTTATGATTACGAATTCTGTTACTGGAGTTATTTGTGTGGCCGTGTATTTTCTTGATTGGTGCTAACGAAATTAAGATGCTGAAAATTTGTATATGCATTGATCTGAAAGCTGTTTGTTCAGGTGATTGCTCTTAACAGTTCAAAAGCCGCCGAAGGGGAACTCTATATCGATGATGGCAAGAGCTTTGAGTTTGCGCAAGGAGCATACATCCATCGACGTTTTGTCTTCTCAGATGGCAAGCTTACATCAATTAACATAGCACCCCGTGCATCTAGGAAATCCCAATTTTTGTCCAACTGCATTGTGGAGAGGATTATACTGCTGGGACATTCATCTGGACCAAAAAGTGCACTTATCGAACCGGCAAACCAGAAAGTTGATGTCGAACTTGGGCCACTTTGGCTAAGAGGGTCAAAGGGTCCACTCGTTCTAACCATCAGGAGACCTAATGTTCGAATTGCAGATGATTGGACGATTAAGATTTTGTGAATCGTAGTTTGATTTGCACTATTGAGCTCCAAATACAACAATCTAAATGATAACAGGAGAACCTCTGAATTTATCGTGTATCATTAGGATCTATGATGTAAAGTATGATATCTGTTAATGTAATTCAAACAAGTCATAATCAAACAATTATAGTAAGCAACAGAGAGAGAGAGAGAGATGAAAAAAGTAGAGTATGATATCATGTAAAGCTAATTTTTAATGTAATTCTTAAATATAGATTTTAATGTAAAGGGCTATTCGAGTTAAATTAAAATCTGTATTTTATAGATGACTTTTCTCGGTACATATTTCGTTGTGGGTCTTGATACACAAGTTATAACATGTTTCCATATAATCAAAGGGCTATTTGATACATTAAAAATCTATCATGTAAAGCTAATTTTTGATGTAATTCAAATACAAGTAAATTTGATGGATATGAAAAAAGAAAAGCTATTTTGGAAAAATAATAAAATAAATGGATTTTTGTAAATGATCTTTTTTATTACAAATTAAATAATAAAAAACAAGTGACAGGGTCCTGCTCAACAAAATGTGTTTGTGTATAACTCCTTTTGGTTAAATGGTTAGACACTCTACCTCCTTAATCAGAGAACTTGTTCGAATTCTGAAAATAGCAAAAAAGGATTTGGAATAGTCAATTCTTAAAATGAGTTTCATAATACTCGAACCGGATTAGTCGGACAAATTTTGGATACCGATGGTAAAAAAAAAAAAAAAAAGTGTTTGTGTATGAAAATATATTTATATGTATGTTTATATATAAATATGTCACTTATTTTAATTATATGTTTAGGAGTATTTGTATGTGAATGTGTCATATATAAAATTAGAATTATTAACTAGACCTATTTACTAATTTCTATTAGGAATTTGAATTATCCTAATTTGAAACGATAAAGTTCAATTTCTTATTCGTAACAATGAAGTTTGTAGTGTCCTAATTTTGAAATGGTGAGTTTGGAATATCTCAATTTAAAATTGTGACTTTTAATTTTGATGGTTATTTTGAATTGAATAATTATAAAATTGTTCAATATATCCTTATCGTTTGAAATAGATAAAGAAATATGTTTATAAAAAATATGTTTTGTTAATGAAAAGACATATGCACTAAGAGGGGAAAAAAAATTCTCCCTCTCAAAGAGCCCTAAAAAATATTTTACTGTAATAAATATTCTATAATTATGTTATTTTCTTGGGAGTGCTCTATAGTTTGATTTTGATAGTTCGAAATAGAATTAAACAATGGTTTTATGAATCATAAAACTTATTTGCAATCCCCACTGCATATGAAGTCACAGGTGCTGCCAAAGAATGTCGCACATTGTATACTAGGGAAGTTTCATCCCCAAATTATCTTATCTAATATAATATTCTACTTAAGGTCATCAGGGTATACAATTAGTGTCATTGTGACATCGTCTAAATTGAGAAATCTAGGGTTTTAGATTGAGAATTTGTACTATCAAAACAACACTTGAGACTTAAAATCTCTAACCAACCAGCCCTAGCTATAACAATCTCAAAGAAACTCATCCTACACTAGAGTTTCTATTTGTGTGCTAAGCCAAGACAAGTAGCAACATATCGATAACAGAATGATCCTATCAAAAGAAATAAGCAAAATGAGAGAAGAAATTCTCTATATTTTTGTGTGTTTAATGCATTATATAAAGAAGATATTTATACAAAGTAGAATATGTATAATAAAGGAAAAACCCTATTATCAAGTTAATCACAATAATCTACCAAATATAGATATGTTGACATATTATGACATATATGTTAATGTGATGTTGACATATTGTGATATATATGTTAATATAACTTAACATATATGGTAATAGATAGTGACACATAGGTAATCATATGTAGACGTATATATTAACATCCCTCTCAAATTCATGGTGTTGAAGAGTTAGTTATCTTGATTTTGTAAATTAGATCCTAAACTCATCGAGATGAGTGTGACTTGATGAAGAAATATGCAATTTACAATTGGGAGCAAATAAAAACAAGCTGAATAGTATCGTGAAGAGTATGATGCTATACAAGATGACAATCAATATTAATATGTTTGGTATGTTCATGAAAGATATTACTACATGCAATTTGTATGACCTTTCGAACTATCACAATGAAGAAAAATGGCCGATAAAGAGGTAACACCCATATCTTAGAGGACCCATTGAACCATAAGAGCTCAAAAGTAGTGTCAACGAGAGTCAGATTTTTTGCTTCTATACTAGAGTGAAAGAAAACTTTTTGTTTCTTGCTATACCAAGAAATGAGAGGCATGCCAAGGAAGAAATAGTAGTCAGTAGTGGAACAATGATCAATTGGAACTCTAACCCAATCGGCATTAGGATATTCTTATATTTCGAGTGAAGTTGAATCAAAAAAGTGAAAACCAATGAAATAAAGCATCTCTGATATAGTGAAGAATACAAAGAATATAGTTAATAGGACCAAAAGTAGCTCCAAAAGAAATTGAATTCATAATACAGATCTTGTTCAGGTAAGGTCATGCCCCTTAGACTTATATAATCTATTTATATAGCTTTTTTTTTTTCCTAAAGCTTCGATGCGGGACAAATAAGAATCAATCTACTTATTTGAGATGGTGCAAAAGAGAGTTTAAAAGTTACATGAATAATCTTCTATCTCATTTTTATATATTTAGAATGTAAAAGTCAGGTGTGCTGGTCGTATATTATAGAAGGAACATAATTAACGGGATCAAAAGTATCTTTGGAAGAAATTGAATACATAGAACTTAGAGAGTATATGGTGGAGAGAGAAATTGAAACAAACAATTTATTGAATGATAGTTGTTGACACTAAATATAATAGCCTAGAGGGGATGAATAGGTTGTCAATAAGTTTTGACTAATTACTAAGATTAAAAAAAAAAACAATTTACAAAATTAAACAGAGGAAATTTAAAGAGATATTGACACAAACAATTTATAGTGGTTTTACCTCCTTGGTGTACGTCCACTCTAAACTTTATCTAAATTTTCAAATTTACTATTCTATTCAAAAAATTACAAACTAACTTTCTACGGTGTTAGTGAACCACACAAGTATTTTCCTAAATATTTCAACTTGATTTTCACAGGAGCAAGTAAACCCTAATCTGATACCTCTCATTACCACTTAAGCTCAAGATATAGAATAACACAATTTCTGATCTTTTACAATGAGTACAAAGAGATATAAAATTAAAATGAACCTTTCAATCTTCAGATTTGCAAAATAATACAGCACGATATAGAAAAAAAATTTTCAAGAGTGTTTATCAATGATGTTCTGTGCAGTTTCAAAATCCTCTCATCTTCATCTATGATTTTGCTTTTATAGTCAGAGTAGAGATTTTAGCCATTGAAGACCATTGAATGCGTTACAGCGTTTGGTGAGGTAGGTGAATAGTATATTTAATTCGTACCAACTTTTTTGAACAAATTAACGTTCAACATAGTAGGTCGATCTATCAAGATTATAAGTAGACTTGTCTTTACATTTTAAATTCCTGGGTCGCCTTAATAAGTGCTTGAGTTTACTTGTTAAAGATTCAAATGTGAGAGATAAGAGAACTTGTCTATACTATGAGTAGCCTTGTCAAGACACAAATCTTCTTATGGAAATTATGAGTCACCTCAAACTTGAGTTTTAATTTACAAGGCGACTTATTTGTGAGTAAGACGACTTACATGTTTAAATATGCTTGGGTCTTCTTGCCTAAATATCAGACTTTGTCAGGTCGTCTTGTTGACTTCAACAAGGTGACTTATACTTTTATTTTCTATATTCAGATCGCTTGCATTTATAATTGAGTCGCCTCATATGTTTTGCAGAGTAATACTTCTAAGGTTTGTCTTTCTCAGGTCGTCTCATATCTAAGATTGGGCGTCCTAAGTTTGGTCATGTCGTTTTGAGCTTAAGATTGAGTCATCTTAGGTGTGTGCAGACTTACACTTCTGAGATCCAAATTTATCGGGTCATCTTGTTCTAAATGTCAGGTCACCTTACATGTTGTGCAGACTTAGACTTCAAAGACTTAACTTTCTCGGGTCGTCTTATGCTAATGGTCAGGTCGCCTTGCATATTGTGCAGACTTAAATTTTTGAGATTTAATTATCTCAAGTCGTCTTATGTCTATTCTTAGGTCGCTTTGGGTATTTGCACTTAGTCAATTTCTCTCAATCATGCTCATAGGTCGTCTTGCACTATATGGACAAGGCAACTTGCCTATCCAAAATTTAATTTTAGCCATTTTTCTAATTTCTTTCTAATTTAAATTAATTACCCAAAAATAACTTTTATTACTCTTAATTATCATCAAAACTTATTTTACTTAACAATCTCTCTCTTTTTGATGATGACAAAATATAATTTGAAATAATTGATAAAATTATTTGAAAAATCTCAAAATACTCCCCCTCAACCAATGGTACGCCATTTTTAACTTTTAAAATGTCTATGATTAGTCTCAAATCTCAACTTCTCTAAGGAATGTACATCAAATGCTACATACACTTAATTTCATGGTGTATATCATTGACATTCTATTGTTCTCCCCCCATTTTCTTTTGAATGCAACTACAATTTTTACCTATACAATCATTTTTTAAGACTAGTTAGTGAAAATCACATTTCATCCTTACTCAATGCAAATATATCCTAATGTAGGTAATGTATATATCACCAAGTCAGACAAACAATTTCTTACTTCAATCTACATATGCAATCAGCCAAATGCCAACAAATTCAATCAATGGCTAGCAGTGAATCAATTTAGTCATGTACTAAACCAATGTCGATAAGTACCAAACCGATGTAATATACATACCTATGTCAATCATGTAATCATGCCTATGCAATTAGTCATATGCTAAGCAAAATTATATAAACATGCCAATACTAAACATAAATCATGTAATCATGCCATGCCAATGTTAATCAACAACCACAGAGCAAACTACAAAGCAAAATATATAAGTCTTCTCCCCCTTTTTGTCATCAGCAAAATAATGCAATTTGTCATTAGAAAGAGTGTGCATACAACTTTGCAAAAGTTAAGAAAACAAACGACTAAGTTCATAAGAAGATAAAACTAAAAGGGTCCATAAGAGTTGTCATCTTTACAAAAGAAAATATAGATTTCTTCAGACTTGTGGCTTATTAAATAGATTGATGGGAGGGTCAATTGGTGGAGAATTTGAAGGACCACCTTGATCTTTTTGAAGCAAGGATTCCAAGGAAGTCATTTTGTCATAGAGGGTCTTGTTTTGATCTTCTAATTCAGTCAACCTTACATAAGTGTGAGAATTTTGATCTTCAAACTTGAGGAGTTGTGACTGAATATACACCAAGGATCCCCAAATCATATCTATGGTAACTTCAGAAGATGGAATGGAGGTAGATGGAGAACCATACGAAGGCGTAATTTGAAGAGATTGATTTTAAATCTCATCGGATGGATTTACTCGAGATGGTTTAGTAGGCCCTGTCTTATCCCTTTTTCTTTTCTTTTTACCTTCTTCCTCATCATCAAGCTTTTCCCATACTCCATTCTTGCATACCCAGTTGGTATTTTTTAGAGACCATTCTCCAATTCCATGTTTCATACTCAACTTTGTATAAATCTCATTTTTTAAGTCAATTTGTTCACAATTAAGACATCAGAGATTAAAGAACAGTATGAAAGATTTGTTGACTTTGATTCTGCTGCAGCAATCATGAAATAAGGAACTAAGAAGTGAAGTCTAGGATTTCCACCATCCATAATACAAGCCATCAACCAGAGATCTTCTTTGGTTATATGTGTGTGATTTCCTCCTCTAAGTCAAGGACATGGATGATAATGAGATGAAGGATACATTTATATATTCCTAAATTCTTAGCATTCAAGTCCACTTCATGCATATCTGTCAAAGTTTCATTCTTAAATACGTTCTTTGTACACTCAATTTGAGTCATCTTCAAATACTTTTCACATCGAGTAGAAGGAGTCCACTCTAGATTACACATCATGCACATTACTACGGGAGTGAGCATAATTTGCTTTCTCTTAATGTGTGTCTTGAAAGTACATGATTCCATTCCCGTGGGAAGTAGTAGTGTGTCTCAAGCACATGGTTTCTAGTCTCTTCAACTACTTCCAAGTTATTATAGAATTTCCTAGCCAAAATATCATACACATCTTCATTTGGACTCATCAAAGAACTAGACAAGATATGTGATAGATGCTCTTCATATAAAAAATTGATTTTCTTAAGAAACTCACAAAAAATAGGTCTTTCTAAATTTAATTTCCTTTTTGAGAAGTTAGTAGCCAAAGACTTACTTTTCTCAAGAGAATGAAAGTCACTCTCGTTAAATTTTGCAGGGTTTTTCATCTTTGGCGTCAGGAAGAATGCTCGGATTTTGCATATTGAAGTTGAGAGATTTTGTGTAGCATTAACACTACGGTGTCCGTATTGTACTTCCGTTCTTGAATTTAATAAAATATTCCTCAGTTTATATAAATAGAGAGAAATTTTTTTTATTGATTTTTTATTTTGGGGTCATTTTACGATTTTTCAAAGTTGGAGGGCCTTAGAATAAATTCCAAAACTTGAGACAAAATGACCATGTTGCCCCTCCATTTATTTAATGAGAACAAATGTGGAGATTAGTTAGTAGGGAATGTTGACTTTTTGGGATTAAATCTTGTGGCTTGGAATTAAAGAGAGACCCTAGAGCATTTCATTTCCTTACAGCCGTGAGAAGCTAAAAGTGGAAGGAGTTAAGCATTTTTCTTTCCTTTGTCTAAACCGTGAGTTCCCTAGTGAGAAGCTAAAAGTGGAAGAAACCCTTGAATTCTTCAAACAACCCCACCACATTTTCACTTCAACCTTACCTATTTCATCCAAGGAACAACCTATTTCAACCTTGGAATCAAGGGAGGACTCGTGGGTGAACCGAGGGGAGACCGAGAGCCTTTGAGGAGTGAAACTTGAGGTTTCTTCATTTTCTTTCTATCCCTAGAAGTAAGTTGTCTTCTTCCTTCACTTCACGAGCTTGGGTCCAAAAAGGAACCATGATTAAAGTTTTGTTTTGTGTCCTTGATGTAGCCAGAGCTATTAGCAAGGAACTCGAAGAGATCTCCTAAGAAGGAAAGTGTTTTGGAAGTTTAATCATTTTAAGGTAAAGAAATTTTTCTGCACTTGCAAGAATGTTGCTGTAGATTTTTACGTACCATTTTGATATGTTGTTGTGGCTTAAAACCTATATTTAAGTCCTTAGAACATGTGATTAAATGTGTAGAAATTTTGGAGTATGTTGGGTTGTGCTTTGATTGATATAAATTGATTTTGGCATGCTAAACTATGTGGATGAGTACAGAAATTCTGCACATGTTTTAACTTGAAAATGAAATGTTTTGAGGCATTTTGAGTGAGCTGGAGGCATGGTCTTATGTGTAGAAAGTTTGGACTTGTTTTAGCTTTGGTTTGAGTACAAAAATATGTCCTTAATTGAACCCATGTATGTGCAGATTTTTAGTATGAAAATGGTGTGAAATTATGTGTGTTTTGGCATATGAATGAGATGCAAAACTGTGCAGACTTTTGGAATGGTGTGAAAATGTACATGGAAATGGGCAGCAAACATGTGCAGAATTTGGCTTGAATTAGTAATAGTATTTGAGTGTTTGTTTTTACATTTAGAGACTTGAGAAGTGTGTGTGAATGTGCATAAATTTCTGCACTATTGTGTGTATCAAAGGGATGCCATTTCATGCTTGTAAAGGGAGGTTTTTGATGTTGGAATGTGCTGAAGTTTAGGGAGTTCATATGCTTAAATTGTGAGCATTTCTGCACTGGTGCACGAGCGGATGGAGCATGCTGTGTGCTGAGTTGATTTTTGCTAAGGGCATTTGAAGTATGCCAACACTTAAATTTTGTAGACTTGTTGTAGGTATAAATAAACATAAGGAATTAAGGTAGTGACCTAAACTACTTAGACATTGCATGAGAAATTTGGAAGGAAAATACATGCATTTTTTTTATCATAACTTCCTTAGCATAACTTCAAATGATATGAGGTTTTTTGCATTGGATTCTAGACATCCTAAGCTATGGCCCGACTGATTTGGAGATGAGTTGAATTTTTGGTGGATTTTCAAAGTTAGATCATTTACAAAAAATTTTCTGCTCTATCATGTTTTTAGCAGTGACCTTGTGACTCATTTAGCGACCTCTTCTGATCTGACTCACTGTGAGACCAAAACATGAAAGTTTTAGGTCTAGGTCTTATGTTTAATTTGAGATAAGAATCATCTTATTTAAACTCGTATAGCAGAAGTTATAGCTTATTTCCCATGACTGCGCAGGTGTGAAATCTGTGGACGCTTTGCCTTCATACTTGTTTGGTGATTCGATTGAGGGGAACTTTGTTCTACGTATTGTGGTTTTATTGGGGAGTGCGCTATCCTCCCCAAATTGATGAGTGGGACCCTAATCTCTTGCATAAAACAGTGAGACCTGATTTTATCGTGTTTGTAATAAAACATGCTTTTGATATGCATTGTCTCGACGTATGAAATTAAAATTAAATCTGTTTTGTGATTATTGGAGTGTCGTAGTTATGTTTTCTACGATTATGCATCCATATTTGAAATGAAATGAAATTGTGCCATAATTTGAAAAATGGAATGTTTTCTATTTTACCATTGCATTGGTTTATTGAATTTAAATAATTTGATGATTATATTGACACATGGATTTGAATTGTTTTGAGGATATGATGAGATGATTTGGCTATGTGGGTTGGATGCCTACTAGCTTAAGATGATATGATGATATGATATTATTTGATAAATTCCGTAACTACAAAGGGCATTTGTAGAGGCACGGGTTACCCGAATACGTTTCTGTAGGAGGTATCCACAAACGTCATATGTCTAATGGCTATAGGCGCGGCCGGTTAAACCCACATAAGGGGGAGGATGAGTGTGACGCTACCGTTTAGCACCGGGCGGAGTCCTATATACGATGATGAGCTAGTCTCAGCAAACTCATGGCCAACGTCGGGGTAGAGAGTGACTTTTGAACTTTATGCATAATAAAGCCCCCGATGTGCCTGTTCTTGGTCATGGTTGACCTTTGCCAGGATTTTTTCGGCTTGCTCTATGATCAACTTGATTTAAATGAATGCATATATGTATGTTAATGTGTGAATGATTAAATGAGTTCATTTTAGCGAACATATCATGATTTTTTGCAAAATTTGAATTATTGGTTATGAATGATATTATTTGACACTCCAATGTTCATATACACTATTAGTACTTGAGATTATTCCCCTCATTCACTGAGTATCTTCCTTAATACTTACTCCTCTTCTTTTCCTCCTCAGACAGGATTATAGTGTTAGAGCGACGCTTCGGGCTCTAGAGGATTTGGTAGCTCGTTGGCGGATTTGAGTGTTTTTCGACGGTGAAATTTAAATTAAATTGAGATATGAGCTCAGCACTTTATTTTCGACCCTGTGAGGTCTTGATCTTGAGGTCCTTAGTTGACCATGTATTTATTATGGGATTGACTGTATAATTTATGTACATTTATTTGCGAAACTCTCATATTTCATTTGCATTGAGGCAAATTGTAGTGTTTGAACGTTAACTTGGGAAAATTGATTGTAAATTATATAAACTTAGACCCGCTTAGTGTGGCGGCTGCTCATGCTCTAATTGGGCATGACAGTAGAGATCTGTGGTTATGATTGTTAGTAATTTACTTAATCTGGCGCTATTCTGGATATCTGCTGTGGTTGGTAGGTTGCTGTGAGGCGAGGATGACCGTTTTATTTTATTTACAGGACGATTTTAAATTAAACAGGTTTATTTATACATGGGAGACCTCCGATTTATGGGGAGATTCTGTCCAATTTTCTGTAAAAATACAGTCGGTATTCAGGGCAACGGGCGACTGTTCACGACTCCAGTTTGGGACGTGATATTTTGGGAGTTAGGATTTTTAGGGTTGAAGAAAAGTCTCTTTGTGTTTCTCCAAAAAGGATGCGATTGTGATAGGATGCTAAAGATTCAAACACTTTGGATAAACAAAGTAATGTTTGTTCGAAAGAGAATGCGAGAGGGTGAGAGTGAGAAGACGATTTGTGAAGGGTCAATTAGATTTAGGGTTTTCAATTTAGGGGAAAATGCTTGGAGGGAATGTGAAGAGACTCAAAATTTAAGCTAAGGTTATTAGGCTAGGGTTGGATTCGGTTATTGGTACAGGAGAAATAGGTTTAGGTTTAGAATTTTTGATTTGTGCCACATTAGTTGATTCGAACAAATTGGTGAATCGACTCGTCTTTTCATACAAGGTGACTCGCATAAGATTGCAAGGCGTCTTATTAGAGTGTAAGCTCAAATTATCAGGTCGTCCTCCCCGTTAAGTGAGGTGACTCAGAGATGTCTACAGAAAACTTTCTGTGACTTAATCATGATGGGTCGCCTTCCATTTTATACAAGACAACTTGTGTAATCAAGTTTAAAACACAAGGCGATTCAGAGTCTTCACAAGGCTCTTTAATATGTCCAGGTTGCCTTCCTATTTTTCAAAGGTGACTTATATTTGTGTTTCAGAAAAAATTATGAGATTTGATGTGGGAGAGTTGTCCTATACTTATGATAAGGGAGAAATAGGTTTAGGTTTAGAATTTTTGATTTGTGCCACATTAGTTGATTCGAACAAATTGGTGAATCGACTCGTCTTTTCATACAAGGTGACTCGCATAAGATTGCAAGGCGTCTTATTAGAGTGTAAGCTCAAATTATCAGGTCGTCCTCCCCGTTAAGTGAGGTGACTCAGAGATGTCTACAGAAAACTTTCTGTGACTTAATCATGATGGGTCGCCTTCCATTTTATACAAGACAACTTGTGTAATCAAGTTTAAAACACAAGGCGATTCAGAGTCTTCACAAGGCTCTTTAATATGTCCAGGTTGCCTTCCTATTTTTCAAAGGTGACTTATATTTGTGTTTCAGAAAAAATTATGAGATTTGATGTGGGAGAGTTGTCCTATACTTATGATAAGATGACTTACTGTGTTTAAGCATTATTTATAAGACGATTTGCTTTGCGAATCATAATTTATAAGACGACTTATAATTTTTATGAATCGACTTGCCTATACGGCAGGCTTTCATTTTGTGCTTTCATACTATCAAGATAACTTATGAGTCATATAAGTCAACTTGTATCTCAGTTAATTTTCATATCTATAATATTTTACTATAAATTCACTTGAACTTATTCTTAAATAATTTGAGCACATATTTAATTTGTCTCAATGGTTAATTCCATCATTCCCAACTTTCTTCTTAGGCTACAAAATCTATCTCTATCTAGAAGTTTGGTGAAAATATCCATAATTTATTTTTCGGTTTCTACATATTCTAGAATTATATCATTTTTAAGTACATGATCTCTAATAAAGTGATGTCTAACCTCAATGTGCTTAGTTCTGGAGTGATGTAATGGATTTTTAGTCAAATTTATCGCACTAGTATTATCAATCTTGATGGGGGTATTTTCATATTTAGTCCATAATCTTCCAGTTGATGTTTGATCCATAAAATTTGAGCACACCAATGTCCTGTAGCTCTGTGGTTGAAGTAGCGACACTATTTTGTTTTCTAGAAGACCATGATACTAACATACTTTCAAAGAATTGACAGGTACCACTAATGCTATTCCTATCCATTCTACATCCAGCAAAATCAGCATATGAATATCCATGTAAAGCAAATGTTGAGTTCCTATCATACCATAATCCTAAATTACATGTGTTCCTTTAAATATCTTAAAATTCTCTTTACAGCAGTTAAGTAAGATTCTTTAGGATTGAATTGAAATTTAGCATACAAGTACACACTAAATAAAATATCAGGTCTAGATACAATTAAATATAGTAGAGAGCCAATCATACTTCTATATGGTTTTTGACATACTTTTTTTCCATTTTCATCTTTGTTTAGCTTAATTGATGTGTTTATTGGTGTTGCATATCCTTTGACCTCACTAAATTCAAATTTTTTAATCAATTTCTTAGTAAATTTAGATTGACTAATAATTATTCCTTATTTTGTTTGTTTTATTAGCAATCCTAGAAAGTAATTTAATTCCCTCATCTTGCTCATTTCAAATTGTGCATGCATAGATTTAGAAAATTTTTGACAAAAATTTTTGTTTGTTATTCCAAATACTATATCATCCACATAAATTTGAACTATTACGATTTCTTTGTCTTTTCTTTTAATGAACAAAATTGTATCAACTTTCCTCTCTCAAAATCATTTTTAATAAGAAAATTGCTAAGTTTTTCATACCAACCTCTTGGAGCTTGTTTTAGTCCATATAAAGTTTTAGACAATTTAAATATATAATCCGTATATTTTGGATACTCAAATCCAGGTGGTTATTCTACAAAGACTGCCTCGTTTAATACACTATTTTAAAATACACTCTTGACATCCATTTGATATAGTTTGAAATTCATAAAATATGCAAAGGCAAACAACATTCTAATAGTTTCTAATTTAACTACCGGAGCATAGGTTTCATCAAAATCAATATCTTTTTCTTGATTATACCCTTGAGCCATTAATCTAGCTTTATTTCTAGTGATTGTCCCACATTCATCTAGTTTGTTCTTAAACACCCACTTTATGCCTATTACCGATTAATTGTTTGGTCTAGGAACTAACTTTCATATTTCATTTCTCTCAAAATTATTTAGCTCTTCTTGCATGGTCAGAATCCAATTTTCATCATTTAGAACTTCATCAACATTTTTAGGTCTTGTTTGAGAGATGAAAGCTACGTGTTCACATTGATTTTGCATTGAGGATCTAGTTCTAACTTCGACCTCTATGTTTCCAATTACATTTTCTACATTAACACACTTTCTTACGATCGGGAATTTTATCTCTTACTCTTCTTGTTGTTCATGGTTTGATTGATTTTCTTCAACTCTACCTTTAATAGATTCTTCCTTTACTTCTTCATTTTCCAATGTCCATTATTCTAATATTTATTCTACTTCTTGAATTTTATTATTAAAACTTCTTTTACTCAAGGGATCGTTTTCATCAAAATTTACATGAATGGACTTCTCAACAATCATTGTTCTCTTATTATATATTCTATATGTTTTACTAAAGATAGAATATCCTAACAATATAGTTTTATCACTTTTTGTATCGAATTTTCCTAAGTTGTCTTTTCTATTATTTAGTACATAGCATTTACATCCAAAGACATGAAAATATCATATATTAGATTTTCTACCTTTATATAACTCATAAGCAATTTTTTTAAGAATTGGTCTAATTAAAGCTCTATTAAGAATCTAACAAACTATGTTGACAACTTCTATCCAAAAATATTTGGGTAAATTATACTCACATAGCATAATTCTAACAATTTCTTCAAGAGTTCGATTCTTTCCTTTCACAATACCATTTTGTTGAGGTGTTTTAGGTGGAGAGAAATTGTGATAAATTCCTATTTCATCACAATATTTTTACAAAGATTTATTCTCAAACTCTTTACATGATCACTTCTAATATTATTGATTGTGTATCTTTTCTCATTTTGAATTTTCCCACACAATTTGATGAATATACTGCATGCTTCTTTCTTTTTGGTTAGAAATAATACCCAAATATATCTTGAGTAATCATCAATTACTACAAAACTATGATATTTTCCTCCTAGACTTTGTGTTCTAGTTGGACGAAAGAGGTCCATGTGAAGCAACTCTAAAGGCCTGGATGTAGAGACTATGTTTGTGGATTTGAAGGAAGATCTTATATATTTCCCTTTCATACAAGCATCACCTAGTTTATTTTTTTCATATATCAATTTTGAAATCTATTTAACCATATCTTTTCTAACTAATTTTGATATCAAGTGCATATTTGCGTGTTCTAATCTCCTATGCCATAACCATGTATCAGTATTTTCAATGGGCATTAAGCAAGCTTCATTTAAAGCACTCAAGTTATCCAAATTAAAAATATAAATATTTCCTTGCCTTTTTCTTTTGAAATTTACTTCGTTGTTTGATTTATCGATCACATTGCAACAATCATGATAAAGCAAAACAATGAATCCTTTGTCACACAATTGGCTAAAACTTAAAAGATTATATTTCAATTCTTTAACTAATAGAACATATTTAATTTAAGTACGAAATATACCTATGTTCCCTATGCTAATTACTTTTCATTTTGAGTTGTTTCTAAAGACTACTTTGCCTCTTTTTTTTTTCCAAATTGCTGAACTTAGATTAGTCTCCATCATATATCGAGAGCATCTACTGTCCAAAAACCAACACTTACTCGAACTATGTCCTATTCTATTGCAGTGGATGCGCCTGTCATATATTCTAGATGTTGTTGTTTGGTTTGGAATGACTCTTTTTTTGAGTTTGCAATTGTGAGAATTATGTCCTTGCTTCATGCAGAAATGACATTTAGTGCTTGATCTATCCTTCATTGTGCTTGGAATAAAGAAACTATAGAGTTTCTTTTGTGTCAAAGCAGAATTATATCCTAAACTAACTTTGTCATAGATAGCTCTTTGTGCTCCAAGCATCAAGACCAATTTTTTTTGTCCTTGAGCAAATTTGTATAGCAGAGAACTTAATCTTTTATTTCTTTCTTTTTCTTGATCTAACTCCTTTTTTATATTTTCATTTTTATTCTCTTCACTATTGTCATCTAGATGTGCAATTCTTGAGTTTTCAATCTTTATATGCTCATTCTTTGGTTTATTCATTTTGCTTTCAAGTTCTTTAAGGAAATCATTTTTCTCTTGCCTTAATGGATCATTTTCTAATTTGAGTTTTCATTTTCAATTTTCATTTTGTTCCTTTCTTCTTCCAATTCAATTATTTCCTTCTTTTGTAATCTATTTTTCCTAGTCATATTCTTTAGGTCTTTATTGATTCTATGAGAGCCTCATGCAATTCATCAAAAGATAATTCATTTTTAGATTTTGAATTAGAAAAGTACGGAATTATAGAAGTTACCTCAATGTTTGAATTGTCCTCTAGTGTCATGAAACATAAATTTGCTTGCTCTTGGTCACATTCTTCTTCACTTGAGCTTTCATCTTCGGCACTCCAAGCTGCTAGAGTCTTTTTTTTCCCTTTTTCTCTTTCTTTTCAGCTTTCTTTAGTGAGGGATAGTCAGCCTTGATGTGACCAAGCTTTTGTATTCATAGCATCTTATTCCTTCCTTTCTTTCAGGTTTCTTGAATTCTTTTATGCTTTTATTCCTTTTCTTCATCATGAATTTCTTAAATTTTCTTGTTAGAAGGGTCATGTCTTCATCTTCATCAGTGCTTGACTTATCTTCTTCACTTTCAGTCTTAAGAGCTATAGATTTGTCTCTTTCTTCATTTCCATTTTCTTTGGAGTTTACTTTCATCTCATGGGTTGTTAATGAACCAATTAACTGTTCCATTGTGAGAGTTTCCAAATTCTTGAATTCTTCAATTGCTGTAACTTTGACTTCCCATGATTTAGGCATGCACCGTAATACTTTATCAATCATGTCTTCCTGACTGATTCCCTTCCTTAGCAGCCTCAATTCATTTGTGATAGTATTGAATTTTGTTATCATATCTCTCACACTTTCTCCATCCTTTATTTGAATGCCTCGTATTATTACTTCAGCATTCTTATCTTGTTCTTCCTTACTTGATTGGTGCTTTCGTTTGTAGCCTCCAATCTTTCCCATATTTCTTTTGTAGTGATAGATGATGAGATTCTGTTATACTCATTAAGACTTAATGCTAGGTATAACAGATTGACTGCTTTAAAATTGGCTCTGTAGGCTTTCTTTTATTCAGGAGTCATGTTCTTCATTTTTACAGAACTCTCACCCCATCAATTTTTTCAGTTGAAATTCAATTCCTTCTTCAATTATTTCTCAAATTGTTTCATTTTGAGCAATTATGAAATTTCTCATTCTTTGCTTTCAATAGCCGTAGTTGTTATCGTTGAAGAATGATGCCATATTGGTTGAGCATGCCTCGAATGGAACACTGTCTCCATTTAGTATCATTTTCGATCTTTGCTTTTGAGATTGTTGAACCCTTTTTCAGAGACTTGTTCTGATACCACTTGTTGACACTAAATATGATAACCTAGAGGGGGTGAATAGGTTATCATATTTAGTGTCAACAACAGTTGTAGATGAACAATCTAGAAAAAGATAGGTAAAAAAAAAAAGGGTTTGGTTTCTCACAAGTCGAGATCTCTAAAATAGCTCTACCTTGTTTACACAACTTAAACTTAGGCCAAAAATAAATACAAATATCTTAAAATGATATTAAGTGACATGAGTGGTGCTAATTAGTATCAAAGGAGGTTCCCCTTAACATAAGCAAAGAGAGATTTTTTTTTGTTACACCAAAAGAGAGATATCAGTGACACAAAATAACTTCAAAATGATAAGATATTGCATTATTGATTTACATTATTGAAAATAAAGAGAATCCTTTTTGTGTTCACATGAGTGCCTGCAAAATGAGACATTCACATGTGTAGCAGCTTTAGTCATATGAGTATCAGAGGAATATCTTAGGAGTTCTTAAAGAAGTCAAAACAATCATCTCCATTTTTAAAAGAAGTCATTACAATCATTTCCATTTTCACGAACAATTTGGGAATATAAAAGATCATCTAATGTTGGAGTAGTATCTTTTTAGTTATTGGAAAGCAGTGCAAGAGTTAGCTTAAGTTGTGAACTTGTAGGGAAATCGACTAATAAAGAATTATTGTTCAAATGTTTTTCCCAAGTTTTCATCTTTGAATCTTTATGGACGTGTGTATATCGCCATTTTTCGCAATCTTTATGTGATCAAAAAAAAAAAAAAAAAGAGTAAGCTTAAGTTGTTCTCTATAGGCAATACTCCTTGAAATGAAATAACAAACTAAATTTTAATATATCTAATTTTAGAGTTAAAAACTAAATTTGGTTTTGTTTGTGCAAGAGAAGTGAGAAAACTTATTCCTCTTAGATAAAAATAGAAAATTTAAAAATAAGTTAACTCTTTTAAAAAGAAAAAACTAGTGTTTTTAGTTTTAGAGAGAGAGAAATTAAATTTATTTTTTAGAGAGAAAAATTTTAAATTAATATGTTTAAAGAGAAAATTTTGAATTAATTTTTTAGAGAGAAAAAACTATTTTTTTAAGTATATAGAGAGAGAGAAAGTAAAATTTAGTTTTTTAGAGAGAAAATTTAAAAACTAATGTGTTTAAAAAGATAAAATTTAAAGTAATTTAATTTTTTTAGAGAGGAAAAACTAAATTTTATTTTTTTAGTGAGAAAAATTCAAATGCATTTAGAGATGGAAGATTTAAATAAATTGATTCTTTTAAAGAAAGAATATTAGAGTGTTTAGTTTTAAAAAGAGAAGTCAATTTTTTTATAGAGTAAAATTTAAGAAAAATACTTTTTATGAGAGAGAATTAATATGTAAAGCTTTTGAAAGATAATGTCTTTTGAGAGAGAAAATATAAAATAAATTAATTTTTATAGTTAAAAAATTAAATTAAGAAAAAGAATCTAAATCATTATAACACACTACAAAAAATTAGGCATTTAGGGTCAGTTAAAACTAGCACTTTTCAATAGTTTTGATCATCACAAAATACATTTTTAACTATTTTTATACCCTGAAAAAATTGCCACAGAGAGGCATTTCATAGTAGTATACTATAACTACCACAAAACCACCATTGCATTTAGCGGGCGTTTGAAATCGCTGCTAAAATCTACTTTGCACTATTGCCAAATGCCACTTTTTGTAAGGAAAAAAATTGGAGCATTGCCGATTAAATGAAAAAAGTTCATGCCACTAAATGCCACCTAGTGGGAAAAAAATTTTCTACCTTTCAAATATGGTTTATGGGTGCTATAATAGTAGTCACTCTATAGCATCCATGATAGAAGTTATTGATTTGATTTTAAAATATTTGATTTTCTTTATTTTTATAATAAAGAGTTTTTTTATATAAATCTAACATATTATAATAATTTAATAAAGAAATAGATGACTAGGGCTCATATTCTTTTTTATTGCTTCTTATTTTTAATATGATAATAGATTCATCTTCGTCCATCTTTATATGTAATGTTTTCTAATATTTGCTAACAACGTTAAGACGACGAGTCTCGAATACGCATTACCAAGACAACCACTCATGCGTCTGCATGTGTCTCCAAAAAACATGTGATTTGATATGGAAAAAACTACTCTGCAATATATAGGATATAGTCATAGCTTAAGACAATCACTCATGTATGTGCACACGTATTCAAAACATCCCTAGTCAGTTCCAAAAAAGCCGTTCTTTAGGGTCACAAAAAATATCTTCAGGCACGTCATCATAAACTTATCGTATTTTTCAAATTCTAGTAGTTTTCATTATATGATATTGAATTTGATAGAAATATTAGAAAATATCATATATATTTAGAAAATGTTAACATTGTGCAATAATCTACAGAGGAGGGGTGAATAGGTAATTGGTTAATTTTGAATTTTTTAAGTTAAAAAGAGATCAACTTTTGGATGGAATAAAATGAAGAATGAGAGAGAGAAAAATAGAGAACACCAAATATTTATAGTGTTCCACCTTTCTTGGCATACTTCACTCCTAGGCTTCACATGAAGTTTTCACCACTATTTTCAAAAATAGTACAAACAGCTAGTTTACTTAGGTGTTAGTTAAATCTCACAAGTGTTTCTCTTAAATGCGCCCCACTTGCTTTTCATAAATGAAAGTAAATCCCAAATATCTCATGTTTCACTCATAAAAATCTAAACTCAAATCAAGAAAATCAATTTTCTGACCTTTTACAAGAATTATAAAGTGAAATGAAAAGGTAAGATGAAGCTACAAACTTTTGATGTGTCCTTTACAAGTTGAGAATAATATATAAAAGAATACAAAAATAGAGTATGACGTTTGTGCTAATTCAAGGTACAAAAGTTATTACTCCTTCATCCATGAGTTGCATTTATAGTTGGAGAAGCAAATCTAGTCGTTGAGGATCATTAAATGCAATTTCAGAAGCTGGTGTGGTGGTTGAACCTTACATTAAATTCAAAACACTTTTTTTGAACAAATATACATTACTCACATGTGATCGACCAGTTGGAACTTTGAGTCAACTTACTTTTGAATTTTGAAATGTTGAGGTTGACTTGTCACAAATGTAGGTTAACTTTCTTTTATGTTCTTGAAATGATTGAGTCAGCTTGATCTGTCTATGATCAACTCATATTAAGAGATGTTTCAGCTATGTCAACTTGCTTTGACTTTGATTTGGCTTTCGTGAGCTTAAGTCATCTTAAGAATATATTGAGTTTACTCATTCAGTTCAAATCGACTTGATTATGTTGCAAGCACTATTCTTCTGAGACTAGGATTTGTTAGGTCGTCTTATAAATAAACTGGATCAACTTCATATTGTTTGGATAAGAAATATAGGTTAACTAGTTCTATCTTTAGGTTGACTTGACTATATTACACACATGACTTTCTGAGAGTCTGATTGTGTAGGTCGACTCATGTTCATTTCTTTTTTAGGTCAAGTCGACTTATTATTTTTATCAAATCAACTTATGTTCATGTCATGTATGATGTAGGTTGACTTATGTAATAACTAGATCGACTTGATTATCTTTTTAGAGTTGGGAGTATGAGAGTTATCTTTCTCAAGTCAACTTATTTCTTTCCTAGGTTAACTTGTTAAATTTCTATACATTGATAAATTTTGAAGTTCAATATTCAAGTCAACTTGTTTGTATGGTGAGTTGAGTTGTTAGTAATGCTGCTAAGTCAACCAACCTTTAGTTTCCATATAAGATAGGTTGACTTGATTTATGCTTGGGTTGACTTACGATCTTAATGTCTATGGTTCAGGTCGACTTATGCATTTAGTAAGTCGACTTGTTAGTTCCTAGATTAGGCTTATGAAGCTTGGTCTTGACAAGTCAACTTGTGTCTGGATTGACTTAATACTTGAGTTGTTGTGAAGTTAGGTTGACTTATCCCATGGTCAAGTCGACTTCCTTAATTTCAGTATTGGGTTTTTGAAACTTATTCTTTTCAGGTCGATTTGTCTAATACTCAGGTCGACTTGACATTTTCTATATTTAACCAATTTTCAAATTTCTAAATTCTAGGTCGACTTATGCAAGCTTACTTGTCAACATTAACTTTAAATTCCAACATTTTTAACTTTATTTAAATGATAAAATAATTAACCCTAATTATTTTTTATCATTTCTAATCATTATCAAAACTTATTTTACTCAACAATCTCCTCCTTTTTGATAACGACAAAATCTTATTTGAAAAATTGGTTAAAAGGTTTGAAAAATTGAATGATACTCCCCCTTAACTAATGCCATAACATTTGAAGTTTTCAAACAATTTTTACCTAACTAATATGCACAATCTTATAACTAATATGCATCTAGTACATCATGCATGCATAACACTTTCTTTCCCTTTTTCCAATAACTCATTATTTTAGTGCATGTGTGAACTGCATCAACTTTTCTCCCCCTTTTGTCATCAACAAATTGGAGATGGGCCGACAAAGTGGGGTATACGGCAAAATTAAACTAGAAGGGCAAAAAAAGGGACCAAAATTAAGGTCATTGACCTATTAATAGAAAACAAACAAATAATCATGCACATGCTTACATCGATAATCATTCAAGCAAGTGAACATCCATAGTTATTCATAGTCATTCAAGCATAAAGACAATGACATTTATAGTTATGCAATCTCATGAACTTGTAAAGATAGCATAACATAGAGTTAAAGATAATGTTTGATTACATCAACTAAGTATAAAGGGAAAGAGACTAAATATAGTATTCAAGCATCATGGTACACAAACTAAACATAGAAGAAACAAAAGTGATAGAATCTATCGGTTTCTTCAAAAGTAGCTTAAAAGATAATTTGAAATAGAAGATTTATTCAGTGAGAACGTGTTGATCAAGGGTTAAGAGGAGATTTGCCCTTCATGATAGAGTCCAGCTTTTCTTCAATCTTTTTGAGTTCTAGAGCAAACAAGGCATTTTGTTTGCTGAGTTGGAGATTTTTTTGACTCATGGTGTGAGAGATGCTCTCAATTGTTTCCAATTTCTCCCAAATCTTTTCTAGTATAAAAGGTTGAGAACTAGAGGATTTACCTATGTTCTGAAGAAACAATTTGATGGGGAAGATCTCTAGAGGATTCACTAGGAGGATCACTTGGACCTGCTTCATCCATTTTTATCTGCTTTGAAATCATCTCCGCCTTTTCTTCATCTCTTCCTTCCCGTACACCATACTTAAATACACAA
The DNA here is from genome assembly GCA_033439265.1 of Dillenia suffruticosa. NCBI lineage: Eukaryota > Viridiplantae > Streptophyta > Magnoliopsida > Dilleniales > Dilleniaceae > Dillenia > Dillenia suffruticosa. The sequence continues at coordinate 10,670,210 of JAVTVX010000027.1, read as the reverse complement.
TTTTCCTTATTCAAATAAGATTTTCCAATGCCATGTTTGATTAGCAACCTAGTGCTGATGTCTTTCTTCAAATCTATTCGAAAAATTTACAGATGGAGATTTTGCTACATTGATCATGAAGTAGGGTACCAAAAAGTGTAGACCATGGTTTTTGTTGTCCATAATTCAAACCATTAATCATAAGTCCTCCTTGGTGATTGTGGTGTGGTTTCCTCCTCTAAGCCTAAGAACATACGTGATGATGAAGTGCAAAATCCTCTCATGTGCTCCTAAGACTTTGGCGTTTGTAGGGACATTCTCCAACTCCTTCAATTCATTGTTTTTAAACATAATTTTGACACATTCAACTTGATCCTTTTTCATAAACTTTGCACACACATTGAATGGCATCCATTTCATGTTGTTCATGGCACATAATTGCCTAGGAGTCATCTGATTTGTTTACCTCTATTGTATGTCTTAAATGTGCAAGATTCCATGCCAGAAGGAAATTCAAAGTGTGTCTAAAAGATGATTTCCAGTTTTTTCAATCACTAACAAGTTATTTTAAAACTTCCTAACTAGGTTCTCATAAACCTTGTCATTTGGATTTAGCATTAAGTTAGGTAGGATGTAACTAAGATGTTCTTCGTATGTAAACCCGATCTCTTTAAGATACTTCCAATCAATTACCCTTCATAGATTCAATTTTCTATGATAGAAGTTAGAGGAGAAAGACTTACTCTTTTCAAGACTTGGGAATTCACGCTCATCGTATTTGGATGGAACTTTAGTCTTCGGTGCCATTGACGTTCTTCATGGCAGATTAGAATAACTTGAGAGAAGACCTTAGGGCTTTGATTTGTTAGAGTGTGGTAGAGTTTTGTAGTTTTTGATTGTAAGTAGGTAAGGTTACAAACCGTCGGAAGTAAGGAAAGAGATTCTAGGGTATATGAGATAAAGAGAGAATGAGAAGAATAAGAAAATTTGATTTTAGAAATTAATATTCAAACGAGAAGATGAAAGGTGGACTTTTCTAGAACCTGATGGTTCGGTGCCATTGACGTTCTTCATGGGAGATTAGAATAACTTGAAAGAAGACCTTAGGGCTTTGATTTGTTAGAGTGTGGTAGAGTTTTGTAGTTTTTGATTGTAAATAGGTAAGGTTACAAACCTTCAGAAGTAAGGAAAGAGATTCTAGGGTTCGTATGAGATAAAGAGAGAGTGAGAAAAATAAGAAAATTTGATTTTAGGAATTAATATTCAAACGGGAAAATGAAAGGTCAACTTTTCTAGAACCTAATGGTTCATATTTGGTTCGGATCCAGATTATATTGAGAGAGAAATGAGTTTTTAAATCGAATCTTCGAATTTGGTTTTAATAATGACTACACAGATTAACTTGTGGGAGGTACAGGTCGACCTCTCTATTCATGCAGGTCAACTCACATAAATTGCAGGTTAACTTGTCTGAGTGAAACCCTGTTCTGAACATAATCAAATCGGCTCATCGAAGGCTCAAGTTGACTTGATTACTTATTTAGAAACATTTTTTGTGTCTTGAATATTACGGGTCGACTTATACATTAAATAAGTCAACTTGCATTATGCAAGTATGAGTTAATAAGTCGACTTATGCTTCTCATAAGTTGACTTGATTATTTATCAGAAATACTTTTTGAGACACAATATTCATAAGTCGACTTGTTGTATCAATAGGTCAACTTACTTATTTTTTTAGAATCCAATTCTAAGTTCTGTCAATCTCTGGTCGACTTATATATTGAATAACTAGACTTCTACTTCATTAAGAGACACTTACATGATTAACTTATGTTGTACATGAGTCAACTAGTAGCATATCAGGTTGATTTACGTACTTGATAGGTCAACTTACACATTCAATTTTCATAAAAATTCAAGCCTTAGGTCAACTTATCACATTTATATGTCGACTCGCCCTTTTAGTAATTTGACACACTCTGTGACAAATTTTTGAAATTCCTTTAATATTTTACTCACAATTGTTCCACGTGTTTTAAACATATATTATATATATCTTGGACTTAAATATTCAATCTATCATATTTAATTCTCTTCTTGGATTAAATAATCTTTCTCCATCTAATGGTTTAGTGAAAATATCAGCAATTTGCTTTTCTGTCTCAACATACTTTAGAATTATATCTTTTTTAAATACACGATGTCTAATTTCAATATGTTTAGTTCTAGAATGATATTCTAATTTTAATGTATTTAGTTCTAGAATGATATACTGGATTTTTTGTCAACTTTATGATACTAGTGTCATATATTTTTATTGGTATACTTTCTAAGTTCAGTCTATAATCCTTAAGCAGATATTTAATCTACAAGATTTGAGTACAATATTTCCCTATAACCATGTAGACAACAACACAATTTTGCTTCCTATAGGATCATGACACTAACATACTTCCAAAAAATTGATAAGTGCTAATCATACTCTTTCATCTAATCTATGGCCAGTAAATTCTGCATCTGAGTATCCATGCAAAATGATGAATTCCTATCATACCACAATTTTAGATTGTATGTATCCTTCAAATATTTCAAAATCCTTTTGACTACAGCTACATATAATTCCTTGGGATTAGATTGAAACTTAACACATAAGCATACACTATATAAAATGTCAGAACTAGACGTAATCAAGTATAATAAAAAGTCAATCATACTTCTATATAACTTTTGACACATTTCCTTTCCTTTTTCATATTTTTCTAACTTAATTGAAGTGTTTATACAAGTGGCATATCCCTTAATTTCACTTTTGATACATTTTCTTTCCTTTTTCATATTTATCTAACTTAATTGAAGTGTTTATACGAGTCGTATATCCCTTATATTCAAATTTCTTGATTATTTTTAATGAATTTGGATTGATATATAAATATTCCCTTTTATGTTTGCTTGATTTGCAAACCTAATAAATAATTTAATTCCCCTATCATACGCATTTCAAACTCAACATACATAGACTTAGCGAATTTTTAGCAAAATTACTCATTGGTTACTCCAAATACTATATCATCCACTTAAATTTGTACTATTAATATTTTTTATCTTTTTTCTTAATAAATAAAGTTGTATCAAATTTTCCTCAAAATTATTTTCAATTAAGAACGTGGTACACCTTCCGCACCAAACTCTTGAAGTTTATTTTAAATCATACAAGACTTTGTTCAATTTGTATATATAATTAGGAAATTTTTTATCTTCAAATCCGAGAGATTGCTTTACATAAACTAACTCATTTATAATTTCATTTAGGAACACTTTCCACATCCGTTTGATAAAATTTAAAATTCATAAAGTAGGCAAAAGTTAAGAGTATTATAATAGTTTCTAATTTAGCTACGAGGGCATAAGTCTCTTCATAATCTATTCTTTTTTCTTGACTATACCCTTGAACTATTAGTTTTGCTTTATTCCTAGTAATTGTGCCATGTCTATCCAATTTGTTCCTAAATACCCATTTAGTGCCTATAATTGATTGGTCCTTAGAACTATGAACCAACTCCCATACATTATTTCTTGCAAATTGGTTTAACTCTTCTTGCATAGTTAAAATCTAATTTTTATCATAAAGAATTTGATCAACATTCTTGGGTTCCACTGGGAGATAAATGGTACAAATTCACATTAATTTTATAGTGCAGATCTAGTTCTAACTCCTTTCCTAAGTCTCCAATTACATTTTTCTATATTTATGCTCTTTCTTAAACTAGGGTATTTAAGTTCTTCTTGAGAGTGGGATACTTCATCTTCTTGCATTTCTTTCTCATCCTTAGGATCATTTTCTTCCTTGGCTTTTTGTTGATTCTCTTGATACCCTGTCTTTTGAGATAATTGGTCAAACAAGTTTATTTTATCATCTTCTCTATCCATATCATTTTTCTCAAGATCCTCATATTCATCAAATTCAATATGAATCGATTCTTTAACCATCATAATTCTTTTATTGTGTACTTTATAAGGTCCATGTGATTGAATACCCTAGAAAAATTCTTTCATCAATTTTTGTATCAAATTTTCCTAAATTATTTTTACCATAATTAAGAATAAAGCATTAATATCAAAAAATATGAAAGTAATTGATCTTAGGTCTCTTGCTCTTAACAATTCATAAGGAGTTTCGTTGAGAATCTGTCTTATTGAAACTCTATTCAATATGTAGCAAATTGTATTAATGGATTTAGTTTAAAAATATTTTAGTAGACTATGTTCACATAATATAGTCCCAACCATCTCCTCTAGAGTTTTATTTTTCCTCTCTATAACTCTATTTTGATGTAGAGTGTTAGGTGTTGAGAAATTGTACTCTATTCTATATATTTCACAAAACTTTTGCATGATCCTATTTTCAAACTCTTTACCAAGATTACTTTTAATTTTCAAAACATGGCACTCTTTCTCATTTTGTAACATTTTACAAAACTTAATAAATAAATTGCTAGCTTCTTCATTTTTAGTTAAGAAAATTACCCAAATATATCTAGAGTAATCATCTACAATTATAAAACCATAGTATTTTTTTCATAAATTTTGAATTCTAGTTAAACTAAATCGATCCATGTGGAGAACCTCTAAGGATCTAGAGGTAGATACTTCATTCTTAGACTTGACTTAAGTGCTAACATGCTTATTTTTCATGGAACTATCACATAGTTTATCTTTTTCAAACTTGAGATTAGGTAAACATCTAACTACATCCTTTTCTTTTAACTTAGATATTTGGTTCTATTCTCTTATACCACAACCAGTAATTATTCACATCAAGAACCATTTAACAAGCTTTTTCACTCCCTATGTTATCCGAGTATATTACATAAATATTTCATTCTCTAGAATCTTTAAATCAAATCCTATTTGCTTGTTTATCTATAACTAAGTATGCAATGCAATCAAATACAATAATATATCTTTTGTCATACAATTGACTAATACTAAGCAAATTGTGATTTAATCTTTTTACAAATAAAACATTAATTTTAATAAAGGAGCTACCAATGTTAGTAATGCCAATGATTGATCATTTTGAGTTGTCTCAAGAGACAATCTTGTATTTTTATTTCTATTCCAATAAGTAAAAATGTGTGGCCTTCCCCATCATATACCGAGAGCAACCACACTATCTAAAAACTACCAGCTCTTAGAACTCTTGGAATGAAAGTATATCTATACACAAACAAATATTCACATTTTGGTCTTTGATACCCATACTTTTTTTGTTCCGCCAATATTAATGCTCAATAAATTTTTAGATACCTATATTAATGTTTCTTGTTTTTGCGATGGTGTCTTACTTTTATGTTCAATTTTAGATATACCATTACGAGGTTTGATTGCAATGCTTTTATAATTTCGATATGTGACATTGAATATTTTGTTCCATTTACAAGATTGAGCTACATGTCCACTTTTCATGCAGATATAACATCTAGTTTTGGTCCCACCATTCTTGGAGTTAGGAACAAAGAAGCTATATAGTTTCTTTTGTGTATTCAGTAGGGCTTTATCATAAACTGCTCATTGTGCACCTAGCTTGAAATCCAATTTCTCTTGATCTTGTATAAATTTATGTAGTAAAGAGCTAAGTTTCTTGTTATTTTCTTTCTCCTCCTCAAGTTCTTTTGTCAATTTTGGGTCATCTTGAGGGGCATTTATATTTGTCCTGGAGGTCTCATCTAAATTATCATGCAACTTCTTATTCTCACATTTGAAAACATCATTTTCATTTTAAATTCTTTATTTTCCTTTTGTATCTTGTTTATTTTCTTTTCTAGATCACCTAAGATCTTTCTAAGTTCAAGATTGCATTTCTTAGACCTTTTCAAGTCTTCTAGTGCCTCAATTAAAGTTTTATCTAAATCATTATCAGAGTTGGAGTTAGAAAAATACACCACATTGTCTTTCTCATCCTCCAAAGCAATAAAGCATATGTTGGCTTGCTCCTCAGTGGCATCCTCTTCATGCGAACTTGCCTTTGAATCACTCTAAGCGGACAATACTTTCTTTTTCTTCACCTTCTTCTTAGCCTTCTTTTCATATTTTCTTTCCTTCTTTAATTGAGAACACTATGTCTTGAAATGCCCCAATTTCTGCATTTAAAGCATTTTAATTCGTCTTCCTTCCTATTACTTTTAAAGTTTTTCCTTCCTTGATTTTTTTTCTTCAATTTAATCTTTCTCAATCTCCTTGAAAGCATAGATATTTCTTCTTCATCATCATCTCTTCCAGTATCACTAGGGCTCTCACTATCCACTTTCAATGTAATTGTTTTCCTTTAGCTTCCATTGAAGTTGATTGAGATTGAGTGTTCATCTTCATCTCATAGGTGATAAAAGTTCTCACCAATTAAACCATAGAGAGATTTAGCTCCCAAGCTTTCAGATACATCAGAGAATCTTGTCCGGCTCTCAAGTTTTTGAATGCATCGAAGAATTTTGTCCACCATGTCCTCTTTAGGAACATTATTTTTCAGTAGCCTTATCTCATTGGTGATAGTGTTGAAATGAGTTACCATCTCTCTCACCATTTCTCATTCCTTCATTTTGAATACTTCATACTCTTGTTTAAGCATCTGAATCTTGCTTTTCCTTACTTGATCAGTTCCTTCATATGTTACTTCTAACCTTTTCTAAATCTCTTTGACTGTTTCACAAGAACAAATTTTGTTGTATTCGAAGATGCTTAGAGCTAAAAGAAGTAGGTTCACTGCTTTGTAATTTGCTTGGAAGGCCAGTTGCCACTCAGCGCTGATGTCCTTAAGTTTAGTTGGAATTTTGACTCCATCTACAACAATGGTTGAAAATTCAGCGCCTTCTTCTATCATTCTCCATGCCATGATGTCTAGAGCAGTTATCAAATTCTTCATTCTTTGCTTTTGGTATGTATAATTGCTTCCTTTGAATAAATGTATTCTATTTGTTGAGAACTATATATGAATACTATCTGTATTGTTGTGAGCCATAGAGTGGATCGTTGAATCTAGAAGTTGTTGAAATCTTTCTCTAGATACCTACTCTAATACCACTTGTTAATACTGATACAATAACCTAGAGGGGTGAGTAGGTTATTGGCTAATTTTGAATTTTCTGGGTTAAAAATAGATCGGATTTTGGATTGAATAAAATGAAAAATGAGAAAGAGAAAATAGAGAACACTCAATATTTATAGTGGTTTCACCTTTCTTGATATACGTTCACTCCCAAATTTCACTTGAAATTTTCTATCCACTATTTTTAAAAATAATATAAACAACTAGTTTATCTAGGTGTTAGCTAAAAATCTCACAAGGTTTTTCTCAAACATTCCCCACTTGTTTTTCATAAGTGAAATGAAATACCAAATATCTTGTATTTTACTCACAGAAATCTAAACCCAGATCAAAAGGACCAATCTTCTGATCTTTTACAAGAATTATAGAGTGAAATGAAAAGACAAGATAAAGTTACAAACTTCTAATGTGTCCTTTACAAGCTTAAGAATAATATAGTAAAAGAATACAAAAATAGAGTATGACGTTTGTGCTTAAGAAGCTATATTCAAGGTGAAAAAGTTATTACTCCTTCATCCATCAGTTGCATTTATAGTTGGAAGAGCAAATTTAATCGTTGAGGATCATTGAATGCAATTTCAGAAGGTGGAGTGGTGGTTAAACTTTACATTAAATTTGAAACAGTTTTTCTAAACAAATATATATTACTCACATGTGGACATGTTGGAACTTTGAGTCGACTTACTTTTGAATTTTGAAATGTTGAGGTCGACTTGTCATAGGTGTAGGTCGACTATCCTTTGTATTCTTGAAATGATCAAGTTGGCTTGGTATGTCTATGGGTCGACTCACATTAAGATATATGTTTATGATATGTCAACTTGTTTTGATTCTGAGTTGGCTTTTATAAACTTAAGTCATCTTAAGAATATATTGAGTCAACTTAAATTACAATTCATTCCGTTCAAGTCGACTTACTTATAAATTGGGTCAACTCATTTTGTTTTGATGAGAGAGACAGGTCGACTTATTATATACTTAGGTTGACTTGATTACGTTACAAACACTATTCTTCTGAGACTTGGATTTGTCAGGTTGTCTTACAAATAAATTAGGTTGACTTCATTTTGTTTGGATAAGAAATATATCTCGACTTGTTCTATCCTTAGGTTGACTTGACTATGTTACAGAAATGACTTTCTAAGAGCTTGATTGTGTAGGTCAACTAGTCATATTGTTGGGTCGATTTATGTTCATTTGTTTTTCAGGTTAGGTTACCTTGTTATTTTGTCAAGTCAACTTGTGTTCATGTCATGTGTGATACAGGTTGACTTGTGTGGTCGACTTGATTATTTTTTCAGAATCGGGTGTTTGAGAGTCATCTTTCTCAAGTTGACTTACTTCTTTCCAAGGTCGACTTGTTAAATTTCTATACTTAAATAAATTTTAAAGTTCAATATTCAAGTCGACTTGTTTGGATAGTAAGTTGACTTGTTAGTAATGTTGTCAGGTTAACCAAGCTTTAGTTTCTATATAGAATAGGTCGACTTAATTTATGCTTGGTCGACTTACGATCTTAATGTCGATGATTCAAGTCAACTTGTGCATTTGGTAATCCACTTGGTTAGTGCACAGACTAGGCCTCAGAGGTTTGGTCTTGATAGGTCGACTTGTCTTAAGTTTGGGTCGACTTAACACCTGAGTTATTGTGAAGTCAAGTCGACTTATCCTATGATCAAGTCGACTTGCTTAATTTCAGTGAAGAGCTGTTCTCTTCAGATCGACTTGTTTAGTACTTAGGTCAACTTGAGATTTTCTATACTTAACCAATTTTTAAATTTTTAAATTTCTAAATTTTATGTCAACTTGTTTATAATGCAAGTAGACTTGCCTACATTAACTTTAAATTTCAACATTTTTAACTTTATTTAAACGATAAAATAATTAACCTTAATTATTCTTGATTATTTCTAATAATTATCAAAACTTATTTTACTCAACAGAAAATATTATATAATAAAATCAAATCAATTATTAATTTAATTTTGAAAATACTTGATTTATTTTATTTCTATATTTGTAATATTTATTTTTATATTTGTAACAATGAGTTTTTTTATTATATATTGCAGTATTTAATTGCAACAATGGATTGCTTTTTGTTACAGATAGCATTGCAAAATATAAGAAATTTTCATTACATTTAATGTATACGTTCCAATAAATTGCAAGAAATCAATAAAAAAATTACAAATGAACTTGCAAATACAAGTTCAAAAACGACAAATTTGGCATCCAAATTCTAAAAGTAGAACAATTCCCTACATAATGAATCTTGTTCGTGTGTTATCAATAACGATGTCACAGGAGCCACTATTGATGTCCCTCTATTAGTTGCATCTGAAGCCTGAAACCAAATAAGAAAATACATGTAAAAAACGCAAAGTACAATAATGAATAAATAGCATATCTACTTATTTTATCAAAGAAATGACCAAAGCTCCTTGGAAAATTTAATGGCCCATAAAATCCCCATCTATCGAAACTATAGCTTCCCTTGTTTTTAGTACAGGAATAGAGGAGGATTCCTTTTGAGCTCATTGTGCTACATGCAACAAAGAGCTCACCAAATTTCTAAGGTACAATCTCTTAACACTCAAGTGGGACAACAGCAATCTAGAGTATCAGCCAAGAGTTGCTTAACATGGCTTGAATTCTATAAGCATTTTGATTGAAAAAAAGGCATTTGAAATGCTCACAACACATCTACTAAACAATGATGTGGGATAGTCTTCCTTTTTGTGGTCAATTCTCACAAGACAATGTTGATTTCTACACACACAGAGAGTGAGAGTACCCTTGACAAAAATCTTTAAAGTGATGTCTCTGAAACGGGAAGAGAGACGATGGTGTTCTTCAAGGGTTTGAGTGCGATAAAGGAAGGAATCGAAGAGAGAACACCAAAAAAAGACGTAGGATAGAGAATGTGAGAGATGGTTGCAGGGGCGTTGGATGGTTGTGGTGGTGTTTGATGGTAGTGAGTAAATTGGAATTAGGGGCGAATGAAAATGAGGAACAGACAAGTGAGACATAGGAAATGAGAGGTTTTAAGAGTGAGAAAGTGAGAGAGAAGATAAAACTTCACTCCAAAACAAAAAGGTGAATAATGTAAAAAGTTTTTTTAATAATTGAAAGACGATTATAATCGCTGCTAAATGCTCCAACCACTATTAAAAAATTGAATTTGATCAAATCCCGTAAATATACGCTTTCTAGTAATGAGTAAGTTATTTCATACGTAACATCCTATGGTGCACCAAAAACATATTATGATGATGATTATTATTATTATGATGATGATGATGATTATTATTATTGTTGTTGTTGTTGTTGTTGTTGTTGTTGTTGTTGTTGTTGTTGTTGTTGTTGTTGTTGTTGTTGTTGTTGTTGTTGTTGTTGTTGTTGTTGTTGTTGTTGTTGTTGTTGTTGTTGTTGTTGTTGTTGTTGTTGTTGTTGTTGTTGTTGTTGTTGTTGTTGTTGTTGTTGTTGTTGTTGTTGTTGTTGTTGTTGTTGTTGTTGTTGTTGTTGTTGTTGTTGTTGTTGTTGTTGTTGTTGTTGTTGTTGTTGTTGTTGTTGTTGTTGTTGTTGTTGTTGTTGTTGTTGTTGTTGTTGTTGTTGTTGTTGTTGTTGTTGTTGTTGTTATTACTATTATTGAATTTTGTCTCCATATAGCATGTGCATTTAATTGTCAACCACGGACGGTGGCAAGTAGAATATTTAATTTACCCCAACATTTTATATATAATCATTTCCCTCGAATTATGCCCTTTGGAAAGATAAGACCTGGTCACCCACCTTATGGAAACTACTATTACTAATAGGCTTCTAAAAACTTTTGAGTTGGATAGGTATAATCACTCCCTCTTTTGGCTAATTGAAAGGGAGTCAAAAGTGAATGATGTTGCAACTGCATCTAGCCATTAATTTGAGAGTCATCCTATTCTAAATTTACCCTCGTTAACTTGTACTTAAAGGTTTTTGCCTCAACGTGGATGGCAGTGAGACCCCCACCCTATTATGAGGGTTTTGTCTTGTTTAGATTATGCCTCTATTGGGGTGGTACGAGCCTTTCCTCCTCGTGTTGTGATGGCTTGGTTATCAAGTTCAAATATTCAAGGAAGCAATTGAGAGACAAACCTATGAAGTTGACAAAACCATGACTCATTACCCCTTAAGGTGATACCCTTCCCTAAGTTGATATCTCATTATAAGCAAATAATGATAAATGAATACTAATTGCTTACATTGAGTCCTAGTTAGAACTGTTAAAAAAATATATTTTGATGATTAGCAAAATTAGATTAAATGAAGAGTCAAAATAGAATAGATTGATATAGGATTAATTTAGAGGAAATTAAAATAAGTCTAAGAATATGTTAAGTCATTTATCTAAATTGCGAGCTTGAACTCACATATGGATCAAGTCTACTTACCAAATGTAAATCAATCTTCTAAAAAAATAGAAGGCTAGTCAAAATCGACTTACTTAGGAATCAAGTCGACTTGTTAAGTATAAGTCAACCTATAAACAAAACAGAAAGTTAGTCAAGTCGATTCACTCAAAAACCAAGTTTACTTGGAGAATAAACTGTAAATAAAATTAAGTATGAACAAGTCGACCTACCTAAAGCACAAGTCGACCTGTTCTATAAAAGTATTATAGGAGTTATAAATTTAAAAGTTCTAATGGTTAAGAATTTAAAAAACTAAAAATTAAAATGAAATTAGGTCGAACTATTCTAAGTTCAAGTCGATAAGGTGTAATCATGAGTCGACCTACCGCATCAATACTTAGAAAAATTTGTATAACATAAGTTGACTTAGTTGAAGCTAAATCACAGGCCAAAGCTAGGACACAAGTAAGAACACAAGCCAAAACTTAAGGCAAGTTAAACTCTGGGTTAAGTTAACTTATATATGTTACAAGTCGATCTGCACATTTTGAACGTAGAATATTTTAAGTAAACTTAAGATCAAGTCGACCTAGGCACTATAAGGAGTAGACCTATACTTGTATATTACATTGAATAGGTCAAAGGCTATTGAGCACAAATCGACTTAACCATTGAGCAAGTCGACTTGCAAAATATAAATTTTACTGAACACTTTTACTAGTTGACCACAAGCAATAACAAGTCAACTTGCATGAGCTATAGTGTAAAATATGTTTAAATCATCTAATGCTCAAGTTGAACTATCCCATACACAAGTGGATCTGTTTAAACATAAACTTCACAGAGTACTTGAACTCATCAAACTAAGAATAAAACAAGTCAACTTGCACGTATCTTAAAGTAAAAATTGATTAAGTCAAGTAAAGATCAAGTTGATCAGACAAGTTAGCTAGTTGACCTTCATACTGCATAACAAGGAAAAGTTTAAGTACCATCAAGCACAAGTTGACCTGAACCATACTAGAGTCGACTTGTATGAGCAACAAGGTAAAAAATACTTAAGTAGATTGAAATCCAAGTCAACCTAAAGCATGCACAAACCTGCTTGTATACGCAGCAAAGCAAAAATATTTAAGCAGATTGAAGCACAAGTCGACTTGGTATGCATATGAAGTCTATTTGCACTAGTCAAGACATTACAAAATTTAAAACTCAATCGACCTGAAAAAAGAAGGATTCGACTCGATATGAGTAACGACTAGTTGTTCAGAAAAGTAGTTTGAATAATTAATGAGCTTCAAGAACCTTCAATGGCTTTCTTTGGAGCATTTAATGAAGACCAATGGCTCGTTTGTTCAAACTGGTTTAAATACAACACTCCAACAGAAAGAAGAATGATCTTTTGAACATCATTGAGCATGATTAAACAAAAAGTTCTGAGCAATATTTTCTTTCTGTTGTTGTATTGATTTTTTTTGGGATTTAATGATTAATTTGGAATTAAAACTTCAACATTGTATTTTTGTTTCACTTTCAAATCATTGTAACAGATCTAAAGAAATGGTTATTTTAATATAGGTTTTGAGTGCTTGAGTGAAACATGTGATATTTGTTAACACCTATTGAAAGCTAGTAGGAAGGGTTTAAAAAAACACTGTAAGATTGGACAAACACACGTGTAAACTACTAGCTATATTATTTTGTGAGAAATAGTGGATTTAAAAATCTAGATAAAATTTGAAAATGATCATATATCGGGGAGGGTGGAGTCACTATAAATTGCGAATCATTATTTCTCTTTATCTCTCTCCTCAATCCTCTCTCAAAAACCAAAAAAAAAAAAAAACTAAAAGTATCGAAAATAACATATTCATCCCCCTCTAAATTGTTCACTACTATTTTTTCATGAACAAGTTCGCAACTAAACATGCCATGTAGTTCTTTGTAGGATTTGCATGTTAATAAGTGATTTTTACTTTTTAAAATTGTTCTTAAAATTTTAATTCCTTTTTTAGAAATACCAAATTAGAAGGGACAATTTTTTAAAGAATTAGTAGTAGTAAGTTATTCATTTTTTTTTTATTTTAGAACTCAAACACGTTCCGCTACTTCTTCTGAACTTACGGGGAGAAGAGAAAAAGAGAGTGAAGTAATATTAGAATTTTCTAAAAAATGGTAAAAAAAAATAGAAAAATGAAAAAGAAAAGGAATATTGTGTTCAAATGTAATATTTTCCAAGATACTTTCTTTTTAAAAAAGATTATAACTATACTTAGAGAAGCACAAAATAAGCAACCTAAATATTTTTCACCAGTTGTTTATTACTTAAAAAATACTATTCTTTATAATTCTCTAAAATTAATATTTATCTGAATAAAAATATTGTTAATATTTTATTTACCAATAATTCTATTTAATAATGTCTCCATACTTATATTCAATTATAAATACATTCGATTTGGAAAAATATTATTAAATTTTGAAAAATAAATATGTTTTTTAATTTTTTATTGAAAGACAAAAAAATGAAAGCAATAAAGGAAGGAGGAAATTGGAGTAGCGTTAGCACTCGAGCTTGTTTCCTTGGGCCGGATCGACGGAGTCTATCGGGGTGTGGAAGAGTTGACAGATCCACCTAATCTCGGCACCCAATAGCTCAGTCAATGTAACCCACCCCCCTTCTTCACTCTCTCACATTCGTTCTTCTTCCTCTTCTTCATGGGTTCTCATCTGTAATCCAAATTGATTAACAAGATGTCGAACTCAGCGTTACATTTTGTTCTTATTTTCTTAACCCTCTTTCTTCACCTGACGACTGTTTTCTCCTGGAAAAAGGAGGAATTCAAGAACTGCAATCAAACACCATTTTGCAAACAAGCTCGATCACGAAAACCCGGTTACTGTTCTCTCACTGCCGCCGACATCTCCGTCGTTGACGGCAACGTCAATGCCAAACTCATCCCGAAAACCGGCGATCAAGATTCAAACCCTTTGATTCTTACTCTCTCTGTTTACCAAGATGGGATTTTGAGGCTTAAAATCGACGACGACCCAAATCTCAATCCACCCAAGAAAAGATTCGAGGTTCCTGATGTGATTGTGCCAGAATTCGAGACCAAGAAGCTTTGGCTGCAGAGGGTCTCGACGGAGGTGATCGGCGGCGATTCTGAGCCTTCTTCTGTTGTTTATTTGGGGGATGGATTCGAGGGAGTGATTCGCGCAGACCCTTTTGAGATTTTTGTGAGAGAGAAAGGAGGTAAGAGAATTTTGTCTTTGAATTCTCATGGTTTGTTTGATTTTGAGCAACTGAGAGTGAAGAAAGAAGGAGATGATTGGGAAGAGAATTTCAGGGGACATACTGATACTAGACCTTATGGCCCTCAGTCTATTAGCTTTGATGTGTCATTTTATGAATCTGAATTTGTTTATGGTATTCCTGAACATGCCACTAGTTTAGCTTTGAAGCCCACTCGAGGACCTGGGATTGATCATTCTGAGCCATATAGGTTGTTTAACTTGGATGTGTTCGAATACCTTCATGAGTCTCCTTTTGGACTTTATGGGTCTGTTCCGTTCATGCTTGCACATGGCAAGTCCCGGGGAACTTCTGGGTTTTTCTGGTTGAATGCTGCTGAGATGCAGATCGATGTTCTTGGTGCTGGGTGGGATGCTGATTCTGGGATTTCTTTGCCATCCGATGAAGCTCGTATTGATACTCTATGGATGAGTGAGGCTGGTGTTGTTGATGCATTTTTCTTCGTGGGTCCTGGGCCAAAGGATGTTGTTAGGCAGTACACGAGTGTGACTGGGATGCCAGCAATGCCACAGCATTTTGCGACAGCTTATCATCAATGTAGATGGAATTATAGGGATGAAGAGGATGTTCAGCATGTAGATTCAAAGTTTGATGAATTTGATATTCCATATGATGTTCTTTGGCTTGATATTGAGCACACGGATGGGAAGAGGTATTTTACGTGGGATAAAGTGCTTTTCCCCAACCCAGAAGAGATGCAAAAGAAGCTTTCTGCAAAGGGTAGGCATATGGTTACTATTGTAGATCCTCATATTAAGAGAGATGACTCATATTATATACACAAAGAAGCAACCCAGAAGGGATACTATGTCAAAGATGCAAAAGGTAACGATTACGATGGGTGGTGCTGGCCAGGATCTTCATCGTACCTGGACATGTTGAGCCCTGAAGTCAGGGATTGGTGGGGTGAGAAGTTCTCATTGCAGAACTATGTTGGTTCCACTCCCTCGTTGTACATCTGGAATGACATGAATGAGCCTTCTGTTTTCAATGGCCCTGAGGTAAGCAGTTGCTTTATATTGATCTCTATTCCGTGGTTTTATTTGTGAAGCATCCAACTAGTGATTCTCCTCCCTAATTTGGTTATTGTGAGATATCTATGTGAATGCATGATTCTAAACCTTTATGGGTTGGTTTGGGAAGTGAATGATAGGAATATATGCCATTCGAAATGGAAAATTCAATTCAATAAGCTACAAATGTAGAGTTCTATGAAAAAAGAAAAAAAGAAACAGAAACAGCCAAAGGAAGTGGACCTTTAATCCCCATTGTGGCCATTGAAATAAACATGCATAATTTCAACTCAGAGCGGAAAATTCCATTATTGCAACTATACAATGATTTCCTTCCCTCCAAATAATCCATCTAAGTTGTGAATGTGTCATCTTTCAGTTCAGTCCACCCCTGTTTTAGAATTCATAACCTTATACTAAATAATTTATAATCTATAATACTTCTTCCAGTCATTTTTAGGCTTTTCCTCATTTAACCCAAAGCAAGCAATACTGATTTCTCTCTGAGTGAACTTGCTTGTAGCATGGCACATGATAAGCTGTTGAATAGTAGCAGTTTCCTTTAACTAGGAGATTTTGAATTGATTGTTCTAAAGCCATTGGTCATTCTCCTGTAATGTGGAAAGTGGTGTAACGTCACACTGTCGACATAGTGTAACATCACATCCACTTAATGTGTATATTGACAAAAGTCAAAATTGTAGTAGGAAAAATCCAGGCTTCTATTGTTTTGACTTGATCCATGTTACATTTGTGTGTAAATAACTTCAATGGAAAATAGATTGTGCACTTTACAGAAAGTAATTCTTGATGGTCAAATATGGTTATAATGATGCCTTACCGTGGAGAAGATACTTCTTGTTAAGTATTATGAGTAGGTGTGCACGTGTATACTTTGTTGTCTCCTAACAGTTATATTACATTGGTGCAAATGTTTATGCAACAGGTGACCATGCCTAGAGATGCCTTACATTATGGGGGTGCAGAGCATCGAGAACTGCATAATGCCTACGGTTACTATTTCCACATGGCTACCTCTAATGGGCTTGTGAAGCGAGGCAATGGACAGGATAGGCCTTTTGTTTTGTCAAGAGCAATCTTTCCAGGAACACAAAGGTATGGAGCAGTTTGGACTGGGGATAATACAGCTGACTGGGATCAGCTTCGAGTTTCAGTTTCAATGGTTTTGACACTTGGGCTTACTGGAATATCATTCTCTGGTCAGTTGTGCCCTTCTTATTATCTAAAATGGTGATTTATTCATTACATAGAGGATCAAAGGTTTTTGATTATATTGCAGGCGCTGATGTTGGTGGGTTTTTTGGAAATCCTGAGCCGGAGTTATTAGTTCGCTGGTACCAACTAGGTGCTTACTATCCTTTCTTCAGGGCACATGCTCATCATGATACTAAAAGACGAGAACCATGGTTATTTGGGTAAGATATTTCTTCTGCTATATAGCAACTTGATATATATAAACTCTGTGTCAAAGTTGTATATACTAAAACTTTCTCTTTATTTTAGATATATTATATATCTATATCCGTAACTTTGTGAGATTGCACATTCTCCCCTTTCTGTTGGTTCTTCTTTGCATGTAATGTATGCGAATGTGCAATTTCCTGAGTTTCCTTGGTCCTTAAGCTCTCTTGGCTTTAGGAATCTGCTCATGGCCATTTATTCACTTGCTATGTTCCTTTCCCCAAACCCACAGTGTAACTTCAGTGTGTAGATGGAAGTTCAGTCTTAGAGCAATTGAGAATCGCGGGTGCAGTTTATTTATTTATTTTAACATCTTTTTTATAACATTTAAAATGTTTGGAAAGAGCTGATTGTTTTTTATTATTAGGCGATGTGAGCAAAAGATTAATAGATGCAAATATATGATTTACTGGCCATGGGATGAAAGACTGGGTAGCTTGAATTTGAATGTCTTAGTTTTTATGGCACTTCATCCAGCCATCTGCAATATTGTACCCTTGTTGAAGTGTAATAAGCACATTGCAAGAAAAGATAAAACAGGAAAAAAATATTCAAGGTTGTCATGGGCTAGTCACTCAAGAATGACAGTGAAGAAATAGTTAGGCAAGTTCTGTTTAGTTGTTGAAGCCTTCTAGTGGATGTCATACAGTTTTGGGCTTATGTTATCCGGCTCCATGATGTAGGGAAACTTTTTTTTAATTAATTGGTTTTCCATGTTTGCTTTTCTGTTTCAGTGAATATGTAATATGGAATTATCATGGAAATCTCTATTAGAGTTTATAAAGCCTAGTATTTTAGATGTATGCTCTGGTACTTAGTTGCAGCATGTACTGATTGGTAACAATTTTAAATGTGTTCTATCAAGAAAATAATGTTAAATGCGACTCTCGTGGGCTGTACAGGTTGTAGAAGGAGAGCTTTTAGTTTTTCTGTCTTTGACTGAGGCTGATACAGGGAGAAACCAGTGTGGGATGGGCAGTAAAATTTGAGAGAACCTTAACTTGATGGGAAATGGGATACATATCTACGGAAGAAGATTTACTCTGATCAAGAATCCCTTAATCAATATTGCTGTTTATTTAATGTTTTCCAGATATCTATGCCTTCCACAAGAGGCTGAGAGAAGTAGAAAATGGTGTGGCTGGGCTGGAAGGAAAATATGAGAAGAAGTTTGCTGGATGGAAAAGGTTCCATCTTTGACTTCTCCAACTTCTCGTCTTAGTGGCACTTTGCAGGCGTTCAGTCTCTAAAGGTTGCCCTTCAATTGTTAGTGCTCCTTTGATCGCACCTTCTAGAGATAGTTACTTTGTCAGATTGTATTTGACTTCGACCCATAAGCCAGGCCAACTCCTTCTAAAGAGACGATTCCTAGCCAATCTTGTATTGATGGCTCAGTGATCAAGTGTCATTGTTGCCATCAAAAGGGCTGCATTGCTTCATGTTGTCCTCAATGATCTCTTACCATAGGACACAAGTCTAGTGGGTTTGTGGATGACATGCCTGTAGATTTTGTTGCTAAGGGTAGTCCCTCCGATGATGAGGAGTATGATTTAGGTTAGTTGGAGGAGTTCTCTTTAGAAGTGATAGGTGGTATTTTGTTTACTCCTATTAATGATGACTTTTGGAATTGTAATGGTACTTTTGCACATTTGTTAGATATGGAGCTTGGATATGCAAAGTTGTCAGTGATCGAGGTAGCGCATGAATGTGTTGTCCAACTTTGCCATTATGAAGTTGAATTACGAAGCGGAGTCCCATTTGATACTGTCTCACGATGTTTGGAAGGACAAGATCACTTTGTGTTTGATAGAGAGATGTGGAGTCCTGATCTATGGCATATATTCTCAAGTTATTTATTGTGATGTTTGTGATGTGAATAACAATGACAATGATAATACATTTGAGTTCCAATTCCAAGGTAAAACTATTTACATCCCACACCATTTGAGGTGCCAACCTCTAGTCCTAAGTGTGAGATGTCCTCACCAATTCTTCCTAATAAGTGCCTTCACATTATGACTCATAGGGCATTTGAAAGAGAGGTTGAGATGGCAGCCGTAGATCCTTTCGTGTCCATCTTTTCTGTCAATGCCCCTGGCATTGATCATCCCCTTAAGATTTCACAATTGTTGTATGAGTTTGTCAATGTTAACCTTGAGGAGCTTCCTAATAAACTCCCACATTTGCGAGATATTCAACGCACTATAGATTTAGTGTCTGAATCTCAATTACCTAACTTGCCTCACCATAGGATATATCCAAAAAAGCGTGAAGAGTTGAATATGCGAGTGGAAGAACTTCTGTAGAAAGGTTTCCTTCATCATAGTCTTAGCCCTTGTGTTGTCGCTATGTTGCTTGCACCCTAAGAAAGATGATTCTCAGAGCATGTGCATAGATGGAATTAGATAAGAAATTCAATATACTAAACATCCGATCCAAAAGTTCACACATTCGATTGTTTCACTGATCATCGGTTAAAAATATTATTTTTACGATTCAAGCATTTAATTTTAGATTTATTAGGATCGCTGTAATAAATCTTGTGTTTTCTCAAATTAATTGACCAAATCCAGCATCTAATCAAAACTTATTATTAATCGACTAAACATGATAGCGTTCCATATCAATATAATAACAGTATTAAATTCTGTGAAAACAGTTAAACCCAAATACAAATAATCAGAATAGCCGTACAATTATTTGATTTTGTTCTATCGATTTCTTAGGTTAAAATGAATATTGATAAACGACTCATAAATATAAATAACCTATTTGTTACTTGTACCATTCATTCATGACAATTACGGATCACTGAAATCCTGAATGCAGTAGAAAAATTGATATTGAATTAAATTGTCAGATTAACCAATATCAATCTTTCATGTAAATAAATCAAGAATCAATAAATAATTGAATTAAAAATGCAAGAAATTAAATAAAGCACATAACCTCATAGTGAATACAATCAATGAAATTCCCCTTGAATCAGAAAAGAGAAGCTAGCCGCTCATAGTGGCAATCATGTTATTGAATAATAAAAATAAAACAAATGCACTAAATGGAAAGAAAAGAGAATAAACTAAGAAAACAAAATGTGCAAAGTGCTCTCAATTATGTGATCTCTCTGCCTTCTACAGCCATTAATTGCATTACTATGAAGTATACATTTTCTGTTCCTAGGCTAGATGCTATGTTAGATTATTTGGCTGTTGCTACTGGGTATTCAAAGATCATGTCACATACTGGATACTACCAATTAATCTGAGCAGTGAGTGAACGACTGCCTTTAAAGCCCAAAATGGTATATATGAATGGTTAGTGATGCCATTTGGTTTATCTAATGCTTGTTATGCATTCATCCAAATGATGACTCAAGTCCTACGTCCTTTTCTAGCAAAGTTTCTCGTGGTATATTTTCATGACACTCATGTATAGTAAGTCTAAATAAAAACACTCGGGTCCATCTGATCTAGGTTTTGATGACGTTTCCTATAGAAAAGTTGTTTTTTTAACCTTAAGAAGTTACTTTAATGAAATCCCAATTGATCTTCTTAGGCTTATCTTTGCATATCCTAAGAAGGTGAAGGCCAATACTTCTTGGAATCGACATTTTTTTAGACATGTAATTTCTATGGGTTAGCCTTCATATATAGGAGATTCATTTGCGACTTTAGTACCCCCATGGCACCTATCATAGAGTGCATGAACAAGAATGAGTTTTCTTGGCTGCCCACAGTGTCCAAGGCATTCATGTTCTTAAGGGCAAAATGACCGAAGACACCTCGTTTGAGACATCCAAACTATTCTAAAGTCTTCGAGGTTGCTTGATGCATTATGTGTAGGTATAGGTGGATTTCTTAGTAAAAGGGATCATCACTTGCTTTAGTGACAAACCCAATGAGGCAAAATATAAGTATTCGAGTTATGATTAGGAGTGCTACATGGCAATGCAGTTCCTTTGTCACTGGTTCTACTGTTTGTTGCCCAAGCATAAGGTCGTGCATCACCTCTATCCACAACATATTATCAATATGAGACGCATAGTAGTTAAAAGCGAAAACTGCAAAAAAGCGACAATCCCTGTTGGAGCTTAAGTGCAAAAACAACCGAGTGCACTAAATACTAGAAAACTTAGTAATAAGTTCATGTAAAAGTTAAGAAATTCAAAACAACAACTGGTAGAAAGAAAATACAATAAAATGAAAAAAGAAAAAAAGAAAAAGTAATAAAAGATTATGAAGCTCCTAGTTACTAATCATCTTTGTCTTCCCTCAATTCAATCTCATCATCCTCATTATCATGAGTTGATTCGTAGCCCTCTGAATACTCCTCTTCAACATCATCATCTAAATCTAACTTTTCATCTTGTATGTGAAAGATAGCAATAACAGATTACAGAAAGAAGAAGAAGCAGTAGCATCACATTGCAAAAAGAAGATATTATAGAAAGAGGCAGAACTGACAAGGTGCGGGCAGAACGGGGAGAAAAAAACAAAGAACAGAGACAAATCAGATTATAGTTGAAGCTAGCAGCAACAGGGGGAAAAAAAGGAACAGAACCTAGAAAGAAGAAGAATATAATAGTAGAGGATAGATTACAGAAAGGAGCAGCCTCGGAAGGAGAAAAACAAAGGACATGCAGGCAGAGAAAATAAAAACAAAAAAAAAAAAACAAAGAGACAGAAAGGAAGGGGATGGGGCAGAAGAATAAAGCATAGCTTATTCTCGCTTTGCGCTTAATGTGCTTTTTGCTACTTAACGCACTTCAATTGCGCTTCTTCATATGCCCTGCGCTTTACTCAAAAAAAGCTCAACACCTGCGGTTCTTGCTTTAACTGCGCTGCAGCGCGTGGTGAGACATGCTTGTTGGATTAAGTTTTTGGGAGAATACTCTTTTGTTCTTAAATATTGGTTAAATGTTGAGAACAAAGTCATAGGTGCTCCTTAGTCATATTGACACTGTTCTCAACTCCTTAGATGTTCATGTCATAGGTTTCACTAGGCTTGGGTATGATTATCCTTTGTGTCCAAACTTTGGTTTCATTTTTTAGAAGCTTTGCATTGGTGCTTGTCATGAGCACATTGATTTTGCTATCTATGTGGTTTTTTTGGTTCATCTCCAACACAATTAAGCTGTTGATATTTTCTAGGATAGACTTTATTGGCAATCCCTTAGGCACGATGTTGCTAAAATAGTGACTCAATATCACACTTGTCAAGTTTGCAAGGCAAAGCAATGGGTTCTACCCTCCTCATCCGGTCCCACACAAATCTTGGTTGGATTGGAGTATGGATTTTGTTCTTTGTTTTTCTCGGACTGCCTAAGGTCATCATTTCGTCTTTGTAGTGGTCTATAGGTCCTCTAAAATGATGCACTTCATTCTAGAAGTAAGATTGCCTATGCTTCCCATGTTGCTAAGCTTTTCTTTAGAGATGTCATTTGACTGTGTCAAGTTTATTAGCTACTTTTGGAAAACACTTTGGGAGTTTTTTCATACAAACTTTAGGTTTTTATCTGCATTCCATCTCTAAACAGATCGTCAAACTGAAGTTGTCGATGGGGGATTGGATGGTTTGTTTCCACTGCTAATGCCATCATCCCAGTGTGTTTTATTGTCCTTTCGTTTTTTGTTTTTGTTTTTGTTCCCCCACTCCCCACCTTGCAATTCTCAAACCTTCCTTGTAGCCATCATCTTCTTCTCTGTGGAGCTTCACTGCTCCAACCAAATTCAAGCGTATAGCCATGGTTGCATGGCTTAGTTTTGTCTAGAAGCACGCACATATGCACAGATATATGTTATCCGTCTTATCTTGGTGTTGCTAGTCTTGAACATATTGGAGTGAGATGTCAAATGAAAGGTGAACTTTGATTTTGAAAATTGTATAGGTCAAATCTTGTGGATTATGGTTTGTGCTAATAGCTCTTCTTGCCTTCTTCCCAACCATTTTATTGATATTATTTATTATCCCCCAGAATAACATGAATGTCCCCCAAAACAGTTTAATACATGCACTGAATTGATGATTTTTAAGTCATTAAATGAGCATAGCCATAGTCCATTTGCTTGATGATGTTCAAAGATGATAATTCACATGACAAGATAAAAATAGGTGAATATACTACAATGAGGAACTAGTTTAGGAAAAAAATTATCTGTTTTAAAAAGATTGAACAAAATATTTCCGTCCTTAACCAGTATTGGCCCAATCTTTATAATTGTTTAACAGGATCATAGTTGAGGAATTCACTCATTCAGATGTATTGTTTGGTCTCTTGTTATTCTAGTCATTTTATTGTCTCACACATGGCAACCATAATTTGAGTGCAGTGAAAGAAATACCGAAATTATGAAGGATGCCATACGCATGCGCTATATTCTACTCCCATATTTTTACACTTTATTCAGAGAAGCAAACACCACTGGTGTTCCTGTTATGCGTCCACTGTGGATGGAGTTTCCTTATGATGAAGCTACCTTCAGCAATGATGAGGCCTTCATGGTCGGAAAGAGCCTTTTAGTGCAAGGGATTTTTACTGAGGTGCTAGCAAAAAACACACTCCTTTTTCTCCGTTAGATTCTTATTTTTTTGCATTTACACACTTCTTTTTTTTTTTTTTTTAAACTTTGTGGGGTTTCATCTTATTTGCTGTGATGCAAAGCATTAATTAATAGCTTCCAAAAACTTTTGTGCTTTGGAGCAGAAGGCAAAATCTGTAAATGTGCACATGCCTGGGGAGCAAGCATGGTATGACCTAAGAACTGGAATTACATATAAGGGAGCTTCCAGCCACAAGTTAGAGGTCTCAGAGGAGAGCATCCCGGCTTTCCAAAGGGCTGGAACTATCATACCAAGGAAGGATCGACTTCGGCGAAGTTCAACACAGATGGTGAACGATCCTTACACCTTGGTATGCCATTGACAATACTCTCTCTGTCTCTCTCTCTCCCACACATACACACCCACGCGCACACGCGCACACACATTGAAATCTGGGCTTCTTATAATTGTTGCTAGAATCTCGATATTCTTTTTATTTTAAGTTTCATCATGCCAGAATATTAATCTCTCTCTCTCTCTTTCTCTCACATTAAAGTCTGGGTTTTTAATAACTGTTGCTACAATCTTGATATTCTTTATTTTAGTGTATTATCATGCCAGACTATTATCCGTTTCATGATTCTGTTGGTTGAATGTTGATAGAGTTTTCAGACCTTTTGTATATCCTGCTCTATGATGGTTCATGTCTAAGTTCCGTGGAAAATGTTGGGTCTAGAGTTGGGGGACTCAAGCATACCATGTTCTTAAAATTTCTTGAGAATTAATTGTATGAATAATAAAAATCATTCAACAATGTCTGAAGCATAACAACTTCCAGCTTTCAAAAGCCATCCTTTCACGTGTGTGTGTGTGTGTGAGAGAGAGAGAGAGAGTGAGTGAGAGAGGGCTATCCATATTCCAAACTATTGACTAACGTGTAAGATATGGTCCTCCAATATTGTGTTGGTTGTTTGATAAGTAGGTTGGAAAGAAAACACAATCTTCATTTTTCGAGAAAGGAAAATGCAACTTCTTATTTGAGATCAATTTCAAGGGAGAGTATCTTAGCACCAATCTTCCTAACTCCATCTTAGCACCAATCTTCCTAACTCCAAGGGTATTCGAGAAGCATGTTTGATGGTCGAGTAATCTTTCCTCACTCCTAGGAGGCCTTTACAGTGTTAGACAATGAGACTAACTTGTCAAACAATAGATACTCTGAAATAAAACTCAAAAGGGCTAATTTAGATGTGTCCAATATCCAATAATGTCTCTCTCTCTCTCTCTCTCTCTCTCTCTCTCTCTCTCTCTCTCTCTCTCTCTCTCTCTCTCTCTCTTATCTGGTGATATCTATTATTTTATTTATGGTGATATATATTGTTCCAGTAAATTTTATAATTTGTTTATTTCAGTGAAGTACAATTTCTTAATTTACCATCTAGACTCTCTTACTATCTTAGCTATTGATTGGCATAAATTTTACCTAGTTTATGTTTCAGATATATGCCTACATCAACATGCAATTTAATGCCAGTTAGTCTTCGAAAAAGTTGCTTTCTTCCCATCTTATGAAAAAGGACCTTTATGCCCTTTTGCTGGTCTCTCTCCAATAAATTTAACCTTCAGAAGAATATTCAATGTCCAATGTGCAAACTCCTAAAGCATTGTGGTGACAATGCAAAGGAAGCTGATCTAGTGGCCAAAAAACCATGATGTACAAGGAATATGTAACCTATATCCTCTTTCCCCTTATGCAAAAAATTTCTACTAGCTCGTCAGTCTTTGGCAAGTCACTCAAAGGGTAGAGTGACCTTTGTTTCTCTGGTTGCTCTTCTAGTCAAATAATCTCGTCGTTTTCCCTGATTCAGTATTCATAAATAAAGCATTACTGATTATTTTTTCCAAAGTGAGCATTTTTCCAAAATTCGTGTGCCTAAAGGATTTGTTCCATCCATAAAAGATTTTTGTATAATATTATTTCTTTGTGTACAATTTGATGTCAACTTTCTTTTGCCTTTCTTATACACTTTCATGTCACTTCCTCATTATTATGTCCTTGTTATATCCGGCTACTTGAGAGCAATTTATGCATTGAAGTCTTGCGGTTTTTAAAAATATGCTGCGGATTGATTGATGCTGATACTGCAATCTCAATCCAAAAGAAGAAAGGAAAAGGGATAATTAATGATTTGACTTGCTAAACATTGCCCCAAAATAGGTCTTCCTCTATGTAAACGTTGCACCAAAATAGTTTTCTTATGATTATGAATTCTGTTACAGGAGTTATTTGTATGCTGTGTATTTTCTTGATTGGTGCTAAGGAAATTAATTTGCTGAAAATTTGTATATGCATTGATCTGAATGCTGTTTTGTTTAGGTGATTGCTCTTAACAGTTCAAAAGCTGCCGAAGGTGAACTCTATATTGATGATGGCAAGAGCTTTGAGTTTGAGCAAGGAGCATACATCCATCGGCGTTTTGTCTTCTCAGATGGCAAGCTTACATCAATTAACATAGCACCCAGTACATCTGGGAAATCCCGATTTTTGTCCAACTGCATTGTGGAGAGGATTATATTGCTGGGACATTCATCTGGACCAAAAAGTGCACTGATCGAACCGGCAAACCAGAAAGTTGATGTCGAACTTGGGCCACTTTGGCTAAGAGGATCAAAGGGTCCACTCGTTCTAACCATCAGGAGACCTAATGTTCGTATTGCAGATGATTGGACAATTAAGATTTTGTGAATTGTAATTTGATTTGCACTATTGAGCCCCAAATATAACAATCTGAATGATAACAGGGGAACCTCTAAATTTATCGTGTATCATTAGGATCTATCATGTGACCTCGTAGATTTTGCACCAATTAGACATTGATTCAGCCAGAGGAAGAAGTGCCTGTTGCAAGCAATTTTGTTATGGATTCGAGATGGGATAACAATTGCATGACGGTACCCTTTTTTTTTTGGGTTTCTTGGCTGTCGAGATCGGATAACAATTGCAGGTCGGACCAACGTCTAATGGTTCAGTTGGTTCGGAAACTGACGCTTCTTAATTATGGTCGGGAGTTCGATCTTCCATGGGAACGGAAAAATCAGCGCTGTGAAACTTGTCCCCTTAATTGGACCCTGCAAGCGGTTGACCCAAATTAGTGAAGACGAAATCTCGGATACTGAATTGGTGGCCTAGTCATGGTATGAAAAAAAAAAAAAAAAAAAAGCAATTGCAAGCAGGTGCCTTTTCTTTTGGGGGGGTTTCTTTTGTGTGCGTGAGAGAGAGAGAGTACCAGCAATGAGAGACTAACAAATAATTTAGAGAGTAGGAGCAAGATCAAGCCATTCCTCAGAGCCATTCGTGGAGCAAATAATTAACTTGAATCCAATAAAATCTTAGAACATCAATTCCCTAACAAATAATTTAGAGAGACTGTTTAAAATAATTTAATTTTTTTAAAGCTGGAACAAATAGCAACATCCCGATTGTGCACCAAAAAGCCCAATGAGTGTGCAATGGCCAATAAACCTCCATATTCAATTTTCAAAAATTAAACGTTGGAGTTGGACCTTGCCTACAGGTGCATCTTTGATTTTGAAGCTGTCGTAAAAGTTGCCTCGACCCTCTTGCTGTCTTACTCCTATCTCCGAGGGTCATTGATGGGCTCATAAGTCTGTTTGGAATCTCATACGTCTTTTAAAATCCACGGATGAGTTTAAAAATTCGATTAGTCGATACTGCATTAGTTTGGTTCCCAAATTGTTGATTTTTGATATTGAAGATAATAGGTTCTGCTGCTGCTTCTTGTTATTGTTCTTATTCTCTCTCTCTCTCTCTCTCTCTCTCTCTCTCTCTCTCTCTCTCTGTCTCTGGGGCAATGCAAATTCGAGAACCAAACTCCTTCGAGTTCGAGTCCTAGGAATGGAGAAAGGGAGAGAATCAGCCCTTTAATAAATCCCACAATACTCAGACGAGATTAGTCAGGTAAAATCTGGATACCGGTAAGTGAAAAAGAATAATAAAAAAAAATAAAATTTGAGAGAATTTGCTACCTAGTAGCCCAACAGGACCATGTGGGAAGGATGAAGCATTGAGAAAGCCCTTCATGTGGCACCTGAAAAGGAATACATTCAATTCATTTGTGCATTTGAGAGCCCATAACTCATAATGTTTTTAAGATATTATCTTGAAATGCAACTTTTCTCAATACCTGTCCTCAACTCAAAACATTCAATTCCTGTTAGCTAACATGCCACAAATCATTTGGACTTGTGCTAACAGATATAATATTCTACTTATTTGATTATAACATGTTTCATTGTGGGTCTTGATAATAGGGTATAAGGAATGTTCTTTACTGTCCACCAATTGTTCCTTCCACCTGTGAATCTCTTTTTTCTGCCATTCAACCAACATTCTATTATCATTATTATTATTATTTGGCCCGACACAATGAACAAAAACTTTACAAAATACTATAAAAATTGTAATTTAGCTATTACATTAATCAATCGTATGTCTCAATAAGTTGGAGACGATGAGATATTGTGGTTAGGTGTCACTCCCATGCTTATTCTTGCTTTTGTTTCCTTTTAGATTAGATTAGATTAGATATATTATAGTGGGAAAAATAAGATCCTAACATTAAAAGCTTACCCCATTTAGAAAAATTAAATTTAATAAAAGCATCAAAGGATTAATTTTTATTTTTTTTTAGTACAAAAGAGAGACTCAAACTCTAATTTCTAAAGAGAATGAGACGGTGACAGTTCAGTTATAAATCATTAACAAAGAATCAGGGTTATAATACGATTGCTTTTAGGTTCAAAAATGTAAAGGTTGTAATAACATTTCAGACTTGTTTCCTAAATAGCCTCCAAGATATTGATTTTGCAATTCTCAAATTTTCAAATAAAATATTTTAAATTTAAGTAAATTTTAGATTGAAAAATCATATATGAATCCAACTCCAAGTTGGGGGATGCAATCTTAACCTTTTCATGATCTTCAAGCTTTGCAAATTGCCCGTAGTTTTAGAGAGAAACAAATAGAGTGGAAAAGGGAAAAAGGGTAACGTATGAATTCAAAACCATTAGAGAGAAATAGGGAAAAAGGGGAAAAGGGTAACGTATGATTTCAAAACTAATAGAGAGAAATAGGGTGGGCATTATTAAGTTAAAATTGATAAACCATTTTTATCGAACTATTTATTTATATTTTGAGTGATTTATTAAATATTCAGTTTGATTTTGGGTAAAACCAAACTTTAATTTAGTTAATTTGTGTGATTATCGTTTTAATATTTTTTATTTCGGTCAAACCGAAGTAATTAAAAATATTATATATATATTTTAGAGAATTTTTATTCATATAAATATTATTATAATATTATAATTATAATTAAAATAGAAAAAATCTAAAAATTAAAACTAATACTATGGAAAGTGTATAATTAATAAAAAACTTTTAGTTTTCATGTAATACCTTAAAAAAAAAACAGAGAGAAGAATGAGAGGGGGGAAGGAAGCGCAGCGTTTTGGACCAAAACGCTGTACTTTCTCCCCAAGTGTGAAGTTAGGGCAAAAAGCCATAATTTCTCTCTCTTCCTCCCGTCTCTCTCTCGTCCTCTCTCTTACAAACTCTCTCTCCCTCTCGTCCGTCGCTCTCTCTCTCCGCCACTCTCTGCCTCCCACAGTGGCTTATCCGATCACTCTCATCACCACCTAGTCATTCTTCTTGCCTCTCTCGCATCTCTCTATCTCTCGCTCCCTCTCTCTATCTCACAGTCTCTCTCTCCCTCTCTCTGATTCTCACTCTCCGAATTTCAGTGTCGCGCCTCCCCCGAACACTGCCGAGCCACCACTGCAAGTGGTGGTCCCGGCTCCATCCTTCTCCCTCCCGTAAGCGTGCGACTGCCTCGGCTTCTCTCCCTTGTGCGCGACAGCCCTCTGTCTCCCTCTTCTTCGATCATGCGCGGTGTTGCTCTCCTGCCGAGAGCCCTTTTGTGGCCTTCGTAGAAGCTCCGAACCAACATCCATCTTAGACATTCGAAACCCTAGGCAAAACTGCGATTCCATTCTCTATAGGTGATGACTGATTTCAAATTTTAGTTCTAGGGTTTTGATTTTCATAGTGAATAAGTCTAATCACTGAACTTTACTTCAAATTAGGAGTATTGTAGGTCCCGAAATTGATTGAATGGCGCACGGACGTTTACGAGTTGTGAAAACCCTAGGTGAGAAAATTTCAATCCATTCAATATTCAAACTATTTTTGTTGAATTTAGGTTGAGAATACGAGTATATATATTCTAAATATATTAGATTCGAAGGAAATGCATTTTCCTAAGAGTTTGATTAGAAATGTGTATAAAAATATTTGGACTTTGGAGTTGGAATGGAATAATCTATAGAAAGAAGGATACGGTTGCATTTCATATCCTTCTTAGATTATTTTTGAGGTGTTAAATAACACATGGCATTAGAGTATATTCATGAATCGGAGAAATTAAGATTTATACAAAATTAAGAAGAAATTTGAAAACCCTTTAATGGGACCTTATTTGACTATTAATTTGTGACCAATGTCTTAGGTTAAGACCTTCCGAATTAAAGAAGAGGTTGGACTTTATAGAGTTAGAAATTGGGAGTGAAAACTCTCCCAAAAGGTGAGTGGATGGTCTATTGTGTTATAAATGAGCAAAATGAGTTTAAATTCTTTTGTGAAATGTTTTGAATGATTTTTACAAGTGTTATATGAAATTATTTGTGATTGTGAGATGTTTGGAATGGAAATTTGAATTACGAATGCATTCTATATAATTATCAATGAATTTATGCCATTTGCATTTGATATTGGATTTGTAAATGCTTATAGCATGAATTTCGGAATTTGTTTGATGAAACATGACACATTGACTGTAATTTGAATGATTGTGACCCAACGGGGGTGATATGCGTGGGGTTTTATTGCGAGAGAGGTGTACGCGATCTCTTCTCTATCACGTCAGACTATCTGGATTGCACCCCGGTGAGGTACGAGCAATCGCCAAGGAAGGGGGTAGTGTTTTGAAATATTAAAATGGAAAACCCCTTGGCGGGCTTCCGTCTGGGTTCGGCCCAATTTATGACGGAAGTAATTTCGATGGAACTCTTGTGATCTTTTAAAGGAATATTTGATGTTGATTCATATTTTATGAACTGTCTGATTTATTGAAAGTGTTTTGATATGCATAAAGTGATATTTTGAGATATATTTTTGATTATCTCACATTCACCCATCATTTATCACACAATCATACTATTGCACTCCACTCACTGAGTATTCCTCAATGCTCACCCCTCTTTTCATATTTTACAGAGGATACTTAGTGCGGAGACTGCATGGGGATTGAAGCTTGTGAAGGATTTTTGCTATTTTGTGTAGATATTATAGTGATGTAGAGTTATTTTAGTTGATTTGGAATCCATGGAAGGGAAGACTTATATAATTCTTTTGGTATGGATTAAATCAATACTTGTTTCATATATAGGAGCAAGTAGTTATGGAATCCTAACATAATTTGTGTTGGATTTTGTACGGAACTGGTTCATTTAACTCTCGTTTTTTATTAAACTTATGGTTTAAATGGGACATTTGATTTGAAAAGTTAGAATTCGTTATTTTCTTTAAATTTTATGAAATTCTGTACATCTCATATCGTTTGGACTTTATTGATACTAATTTGTTTCTTCAAGCGAGTGTTAGTAAAATCTTACGACTATGATTTTGGATTTCCCTTATTTTAAATGCTTTATTTGTGTTGAGAATTCTGGAATGGCTGAGATGGCCAATTTTACATGCGTGTATGTACAGGAACCCCCGCCCGAATATGTGCCGATGCATGTTTGTGTGTATTGGGATGGACCGGATAGTTCCTTCACATGTGCATTGTATTTGGAAGAGATATTGTACAGTTGTTTAGCTTTGCGGAGTCCCGATATTTGGGGAGATTCTGCCCGTGTATCGAGACAACACGACGGTTGTCGCATGATCGATCCGAAAATCGGGGCGTAACATTTCACCTCTTTAATTCCAACTTTTCAATATTCAATATATTTTACGGTTGTTCCACTCCCAAATTTGACTTTCACTCACATCTCTCACATCTCTCGATTTCCCTCTTCTATTTCACTCCCAAAATTTAGTTTATTTGAAAATTGAAAATTAAAATTTTCAAAATAATATTTGGTAAACTAAAATTATAAGTGAATTTTGAATTTTAAAACTATAATTTATAGTCGCAAATTGATATAAATAATATATATTATATTTATATCAACATAAATAGAAAACAGTATTATTTTAAAAAAAAAATTATAGTGAGACATTTCAATAATTTAATTAATTTGAATAATCAAACCGAATTAATCGTTATTTCGATTAAATAAATTTTCGGTTTTTACTATATTTAGTTAGATTATAATTATGAAAATTATATAATCGAATTAAATCAACTATATCAATTTTAATCATTTCGATTATGGATTAACCAAGAGCAACTCCGAATTTGGAGGTAAATATTACCTTAAATGTGGGGTAGGGTAAGGTATGAGAAAAAAGGAAAAAAAAAATAAAATCTTTTGGTATTAAATCTTTAATGGAGAGAATATTTTAAATAATTTTATTTAGAGAGAAAAAATTAATGCCCTTAACTTTAAAGAGAAACTAATTTTGATTTAAAAAAAAAGAGAAAAAACTCAAATTAAGAAATAAAATATGAATTATGAATTTTCAGAGAGAGAGAACATTAATATATTTAGTTTCAAAGAGAAAAAATTAAATTTAATTCTTTTAGAGAGAAAAGTAAGAACCAATATATTTGAATGGACCAAATTTAAAATATTTTTTTCTAAAGGAAAAAATTAATGTACTGATATTTAGAAAGAGAAAACTTAAAATCAATATATTTAGAGAGAGAAAGAAACGTAAATTAAATTGAATATTTTAGAGAGAAAATTAATGTACTTATCTTTAGAGAGAGAAAAATAAAATTTGATATTTTTAGAGAAAGAAAACTTAAAATTAAAGTATTTGGAGAGAGAAAATGTGAATTAAGTTTTAATTTTTTTAGTAAAAAAATTAATGTATTTATTTTTAGAGAGAGAAAAATTAAATTTTATATTTTAAAAGAAAAAAACTTAAATTAATTTTTTAGAGAGAAAATATATGAACTCAACTGATTTTTTAGAGATAAAAAATACATGTACGTATTTAGAGATAAAATTTAAATTTAGAAGGACGAAAATAAAATAATTTAACTTTTTATAGAGAGAGAAATTTAATATATTTAATCTTAGAGAGTGAAAAATTAAATTTGATTTTTTTAAAAAGAGAAGATTCAAAACAATATATTTAGAAAGAAATATAAAACCGAATTGATTTTTTCGTATAACATCTTCCAAATAACCTTCTCATATATCAACCGATATATTTCTTCTCTGCACAAGGGGAGAAGAAGGATATATTATGGGATTAATACCCACACTCTATAAAATATTATCCTTATAATTTTTCATATTAAAATTGCACATGTTCAAACATTTAAGTCTTTCTTAGAGGGTATATCACAGGTAATTGAAATGTTTGGGACAAAACTAAGATTTAATTTTAATATTAACGGTAACTTTTTAAATATCGACCGAATTTCTTAATATATTATAAATAAATATTAGATCAATCAAATATATCATAAACTAAATAAATCAAATATTTGTTTAATTTTGAATTAATCGAAATATATTCATAATTTAGTTAAAAATTTATTATATTGATATAAATTGTTAAATAAAATTTAATTAATTTAATTTATAATTTATTTGATACATATAGCATTATATTATATTATATAAAAACCTAATTTCAGTCAGAGAGATTAAAATTGAATTAGTATCTATTGACAGTTGGATTAGTAAATATATTAAATTTAAAATTTAAAATTTTAAAATAAAAAATAATAATAATATTAAAAGAATTCTTTCTTAAATTGAGTTGGACAAAACTTAAATGGTTATCAGAAAAATGAATGGGCAAAGCATTAGTCGAGCATAATGGGAATTTAATCATGGAATTTGGCTCTCAAGTCCAAAGTTGCCGACTGCCATTGTACGTCAGTGGTCTTGCCACGTGCACATTCTCTACTCCGACCATTGAACTCCACTCCACTCACAATCAAATGATGTGAAGCCAAGTCTTAATTTAATCACATAGAGATTCCTAGTTAATGACAGATTCATAAGTGCTCTAACCTATCTCCCTAAGACTTTGGGGGCATCAAGATTCCATAGAATTCCTATCATAATCAATATGTCATTTACTTTTAAGCTGCACATTTGTATAATTATTTTTAATATAATATAAAATATAATATTAACATTTAATTGATTAAGTGATAAGATATTGATTTCTCAATTTTATATATAAAAAAATAAATATCGTTATCCTTTATTCTTTAAGAATTCAGATCAATTTGAATCGAATTTAATTAAATTTAAAATAATCATAGGATATTATAATTTATCAAAAAAATAATATAAAATACAGTATTCAACAATACTTAGAAAAAAAAAAACCACTTTAAGGGGGAATTGGTACATTGATTTTAGTTGAGCCCACAGATTCTTGTCTTCTAATGATTAGAAATTTAAAAGTAAGCGCCTCCATTACCACTCGGGGGTTTGTTTAATGTGCTGGGTCAAGGGTTAGGAATATAATGAATTTTTATTTTTAAAATTAATATTAAATTATTTTTAATCAAGAGCGTTAACCACACGTTAAACACAAAACTATTTTTACAACATCTAACATTTAAAATTCATGTTAAAACTAGAGAATAATAATTTTAAAATCATTTTCAAATTAAAATTGTCTATAACCGAGATTTCTATTATATGTAAATTATACAATAGGTTTAAAACCTCTGTTTGGAGCAAAGGTTTTAATGAAACATAAGTTATAAAATGTCAGGCGAAAAAGAAATTAGAAAAATCAATTCTTAAAATAGACCCCACAATATTCAAACTAGATTAGTGGATAAATCTCAGATACCGATGATAAAAATAAAATAAAAAAGTTATAAAATATCAAAGGCGATTGCCCCTATCATTAATTTTCTAGAACTTTAAAAATATAAAATCTCCTATTTTTTTGTGTTGTTAAATGAAGGGTGTGGAAAGGTATAATTTAGTTTATGTTTGGAATTTAAGTTTAATATATTCTACTAGAAATAGAAAAGCAAAACATTAAATTTGAAGTGATGGAAGTTATGAAATCATGCTTCAAATCCAATGGACCAAATCATAGCCTAGTTAACTATATAAATCCTTTTTTTCGACTCTTTTAATAATATCATTAAAAGCCAACGTACTCTACCTTATTTGTTTTATTTCTTTAAACCTCGTAAATAATATATTTAATTACATAATTTTAATAATTGAAATCTTGTACTCTTCGATCACGTGATTGTATAATATATTTCCTAAATTTCTTAAAACTCCCGTACTCTTCCTTCAATGCTAAAAAAACCATATATATTTTTTTTATTGTCCCTTTTCAATATTTTATAATTGTTGCTGAAGATCGAGATTTTTCCAACATTTGTAAATAAATGTCGACAAAGACTTTACCTTTTCCGACGTTTGCAAACATCAACAAAACTTTGTAATTTATCGTTTTAACAAGAAAAATGTTGGAAAAAATTGATACGTAAATAAATTTTAATAAAATTTAAAACATTTATCGATATTTATTCGCTAATACGTCAACGACCCGTTGGAATCTTTGCTAACATCTCTATTTATTTTGTTTCTTCTATTTATTATTTAATTTATTTTATTAAGATTTCTAGATGTTAATTTGAATTTGCATTAAAATTATTTACTTTCATTTTAGGAGTCAAGTTATTTCTTTCCAATTTTAGAAGATTTGTTTAGGGTTTGTTTTATTTAGTCGTTACTCTAATTTGAATCTACATAAACTCTTATTCTTTTTCATTATAATACAGTTAGTATTTTCTTTTAATAAAAAGTGTTATTCTTAACTCTTGATGATATGGACTCCCCAAAGATACCATATGATTTATTAAGAAAGTTCAAACTTTTTGAAGGAATTATCTTTAATTATTTATATCATAACAGTTTATTTATGTAAAATTTTTATTATTATTGTTGTTTTTATTATTATTATAAATTTCTATTAATAATTTATTTTTATTTCTTTTTTATTATTTTCAAGTTTTAATTTTATGTTATGTTATTTTATTTATTATTTTTTTCTCGTAATTATATTAGTCTTTTAAATGGTCGATATCAAAATTTAAGATTAAAATTTAATTTATTATTATATTTTTTTCTCATCTTTTCACTTGAAAAAGAATAGACAGTACAACTTATTAGAATCTTTGTATAGTTTTTTAAAATAAATAAATATAAATGTAAAAAATACAAATGATGAAGAAAGGGAATTATTCGGCTAACAAGTGAGAGAATGGAGGGGAGTGTCTGCACGTGAGAGAGTTATACTGAAAAAGCAGACTTTAATAAAATAATGGTTTCAGTAGGGGTTATTGCTTTGTTGTTTGCAGCCCACGCCGTGTGTTATCTTCCTGTTTTTGCTCTATATAAAGCTTCAAGGGGGGAAGCCCCAGGACACTGCAGTACTTAGCTCTTCTCACTCATACCCATCTCTCTTATACATATATTTTTCTTTTGTAAACACTTTGGTTCCTCATTTCTGGAGGGAGAGGCCTAAGCTCAAATAATGAAGGTAACAACTCTCTTTCGCATACTCTTTGAATTAGGAGTAAATATGGTTTGAGAGAGTTTGGTAGTTCCATGTTGTTGAGTTGATAATATATGTTGGCTTGCAGTCTTGTATAAGTCCAAACTTGCTCATTACAAGTTTGTGATACTACTTAAATCTCTGTTTCCCTCTCTCTCTAAGTTTACCTTTTTCTGTGAGAGAGAAGAGAGGTTGGGTCATTTTAGCTTCATTTGTGGGAACTACTCCAAATAATTCTCATTTATCCAACGCCCTCCTTCCTCCGTTCTACTTGCCTACTATTCAAAACTCTCTCTCACTCTCTCTCTCTCTCTCTCTCTCTCTCGTCCAAAAATTTAACTGCAACAATCCTGTCACCCTCCTCTCCAACTCCACACCCTTCAACAGACTCTTTCTCTCTCTCTCTCTCTCTCTCTCTCTCTCTCTCTAAGGGAAGAAAAAGAACAGAAAACAAGTACTACATACATCGTGTGTGTTGTTGAACAAGTTAAAAGAAGCATTCGTTAACTCTGATAGGACCATTATTATCATCATCATCATCACAAGTTTTTCTTCTGCCGCTAATATTTTTTTATTTGTGACTTTTAATTTAAAACAAGATGGGTGAGAATGCTGCCTCCAATAATAGCAACTATCACCACCACCACCACCACTATAACCCTCACCAAGTCTTTGATATCTCCCTAGACGTTCCTCCTCACAATCCATCAAAATGCTTTGACGACGATGGCCGCCTCAAACGAACTGGTATTTCTCTCTCTCTCACTCTCTCTCTCTCTCGCATTATGGTCTTTTAGGCCATTTTAACTATAGAACTAATCAAATTATTCCATAAAAGGATGGAAAAAAAAAGGTCTACACCAACAAGCCACTTTTGTCCAGGAAAACTCTTTGTAAAAGAATAATGCATATAATACAATGATTATATTCACTTTTTGAGTGCCTTGTTTTTCTGTGATTACAGGGAACTTTTGGACGGCAAGTGCACATATCATAACGGCAGTGATAGGGTCAGGGGTACTTTCGCTAGCATGGGCTATAGGTCAGCTTGGATGGATTGCTGGTCCTGCTGTC
This sequence comes from Dillenia suffruticosa, assembly GCA_033439265.1. NCBI lineage: Eukaryota > Viridiplantae > Streptophyta > Magnoliopsida > Dilleniales > Dilleniaceae > Dillenia > Dillenia suffruticosa. The sequence goes on along the minus strand of JAVTVX010000027.1, from coordinate 10,632,499 downwards.
ATGTTCTTGTTCTCCTTTGTAATCTACTACACTTCCACTCTCCTTGCGGATTGTTACCGCTCTGGAGACCCTGTCAATGGCAAGCGAAACTACACTTATATGGATGCTGTCAGATCCAATCTTGGTATCTCAATTTGCCCTTCTCCTCCTCAAAATCTTTTATGACTGAATAATATTACATTGCCGACCATCTTTCGTCTCGGCTTTGTTGGTGCTTCTTAGGTGGGTTCAAGGTCAAGATTTGTGGACTGATTCAGTACTTGAATCTTTTTGGCGTTGCCATTGGATACACCATTGCAGCATCTATAAGCATGATGTGAGTAAATTTTATTGGAAAAAATTGAAAATTTTTAGTGGCAAAGTTACCCCATTTGAACTGCTTGAGATGGTTTTCTGCAGGGCAATAAAGAGGTCAAATTGTTTCCATGAGAGCGGTGGGAAGAACCCTTGTCACATTTCGAGCAATCCATACATGATTGCATTTGGAATTGCAGAAATTCTGTTTTCTCAGATTCCAGACTTTGATCAAATATGCTGGCTCTCAATTGTTGCTGCTGTCATGTCCTTTACTTACTCTACTATTGGTCTTGCCCTCGGCATCGTCCAAGTCATAGGTATGAATTATTTTCACTTCCTTTAGCAATCCTAATTATATGGAATCTTCTAAAGTTCTATTGTTCATGTATGGACAGCAAATGGAAGTTTCAAAGGGAGTCTAACTGGCATAAGCATTGGAGTGGTAACTGAGACCCAGAAAATATGGAGGAGCTTTCAAGCACTGGGCAACATAGCCTTTGCATACTCGTACTCTCTTATCCTCATCGAAATTCAGGTATGAATTTGTCAAAAGACCCCTTTCAATTTAGAATCTCGATCTTAATAAACTTGGTGTGATTGGTGTCTGGTATGCTGTTTGACAGGACACAATCAAATCCCCACCATCTGAGTCAAAGACAATGAAGAAAGCTACTATGTTCAGCATAACAGTGACCACAACATTTTACATGCTGTGTGGCTGTGCAGGCTATGCTGCATTCGGAGACTTAGCTCCCGGAAATCTCCTCACAGGATTTGGTTTCTATAACCCATTTTGGCTTTTGGACATAGCCAATGCAGCTATTGTAATCCACCTTGTTGGAGCATACCAAGTGTATTGCCAACCCCTATTTGCCTTCATTGAAAAATGGGCATCCAAAACATGGCCAGACAGCGAATTCATCACCAAGGAAATCGAGATTCCACTTCCCGGGGGTTATAAACCTTACAAATTGAACCTCTTCCGATTGGTTTGGAGAACGGCTTTTGTAATTGTGACCACCATTATTTCTATGCTCTTGCCTTTCTTCAACGATGTGGTAGGAATTCTGGGAGCATTTGGATTTTGGCCCCTAACAGTTTACTTCCCAGTCGAGATGTACATAGCACAAAAGAAGATTCCAAAGTGGAGTACTAGATGGCTATGCCTACAAATGCTGTGTTATGCCTGTCTGGTTGTATCAGTAGCAGCAGCGGCTGGTTCAATTGCTGGTGTCGTGCAGGATCTCAAAGTTTACAAGCCATTCAAGACAACCTACTGAGAGTCCCTTAAAAAAGAAAATGGTAAGAAATTTTAGGAAGGGGAAGGGCAAATGTATTAGTTCCTTCAACAATGATTATTGAGGCTGGTAGTATTGGTGTTGTTCGTAGTTTTTAGTTTGATTGGGCTAGTGTTCAAGTTCCCAGGAGTTTGCATTCAACACTATATGTATTTAATATGATATTGCAATCTGCTCCAGTGAAATAAATGCACTTAATTTCACTTCAAATATTTCCAAATACCTTAACATTCTGTTTCTCCTCAGGAACACAAATCTACATGAAGAAACTTGAAATATTTCTCAAGATACCATTTAGGATGTCCTAAAATCATTACAAAATCCTTTCTCCAACCGTATTGAGCTGCTAGACATACAATGAGCGGCAGGGTAAATTGAATATTTTAATTTTGAAAGACAAATTTTAATCACCTAATGTCACTTAGCCAAATTGTACCAACGTTACTTGCCCTCACCCACTTGAAACCCCAAATTGTACCAAGGTTACTTGCCCTCGCCCACTTGAAACCCCATATCCCCCTCACCCGTTTTGTATTTAGGGCATAGCACTCCAAATGAAAATAAAATATAAACCCTACTTGGTGGAGGAAGACTACTCCACTCCAATCTCTTTCGGTGTCTGCTGCAGGTTTTCAACTTAGACTTAGATAGTGAAACCTTAACCAAGTCTTGGCTTTGAAATTGAAAATGAAAAAAATTATAATAAGAAAACTAACCGATAAAAGGACCTCGCAAATATTCAAACTGAATTAATTGGAACATGATTCTGGATACCAGTGTTAGGAAACAAATAAAAAAAAAAAAAAAAAATTGTCTGTTGCAATCAAATTCAAGGGTTGACTTTCATGTGACAAACTTCCTTGGGCGGCTCACAGTTCGGTACACAAATATGACCATACAAGAGAATCTGCTATATTGGATGCAGTTAAAAATATGACTAAAAGTTGTGTGCTTCTTCCATCTGCATTCTGCACCATTGAAAATGCCCTTTTTTTTCTCAACCCTCCACCCACCATCAACTCATGTTGCAATGCTTGGAATAAAATCAGAAGATCTTAACAAGCAGTCTGCACCATTCAAAATACCAGCAATTTGGATGGCATGCAAGAAAAGAAAGCATCAGTCCCCTTTCGTTACTGCCTTTTCTCTTACCACTAAGACCCAACACTTCATAATCTTTGTTCCTAGGACTCATAAAAAGGGAGGAAAGAAAGCTAATTATGTCGGCTACTTCAATTAATAAAATCTTTAGAATAATATTATATTGATCAAAAGGAAAAAATCTTAACAACATACATCAGCATTTCTTTCATCAATTTTTAATCAAATATTAGTTGAATTGAACAAGATACAATAATTTAATTAAAAATTGATCAAAACATATTGATATAAATTAACAAAAAAGATCCGAGTCATTTGGTATAAAATTCATTTTGTTCATACTCACTTGGTTCATCTCTTAAATGATAAATAAACAAATAAAATAGATGGAAAAAAAAAAAAAAAGAGTCAAAGTCACTGAGATTTTTTGTTAAGCTATGAGGTACAGATATATAGTAAATTAAAAGCAAGTCTTGTGTCAAAAAAGCTTAGATTGGTATCTGTGTTAGACCAACACCTATAAATTGCTTCATATTAATGTCATGGGACATGCATACATTAACCATTGCGTTAAAGAGTTATATCTTAACTGACACCATCTCCCTCCCTGGGTTTTGAGTTCAATCCTTCCCATGTACCCAAAAAAATATATTAGCCATTGCCCAGATTTTTAATATTTTATATAAATTGTTTCATATTAATGTCATTGGACATGCATACATTAGCCATCTCCTAGACTTTTAACATTTTATATTTATCTAAACACTTCACAATTACTTGAAAGTCATAAAATCATTCCTTAGGTTTTATAAGTTTGTGGAGTTATAAACATAGAAACATAATGGGGTGATTCCAAACTCAAAAATAGTTTTACTTGCGCATCAAATTATGACAGTAATATATAAGATTTCTTTTTTTTAATAGGAGGCTCATCAACTTAAAGTTACACAAGATCATTTGTAAATAAATCAAACAGTATAAGAATTTAAACCTGCTTTATCGAAAGAAATTATTTAACTCACTAATTTTTTTTATGATATTTGATCACCGATATCTAAAAATATGATTAATCTAATTCAAATATTTATGGGATTTAATTTAAAATTTTACTCTTTCAATACTTTTTTTTTTTTTTTAATTCAAATTTAAAATTTTAATTAAAGAAATTTAACATAGATATTTAACTCACTTATTGTCAACTTGCGTTTATTTATAGAGCGACGCCTTGCGGAGATGGAATGAATGTCATTGGTTTTTGATTGTCCCTCCCGACAAAAGTAAAACAAAATGACACATCATGATCTTTTACTTGTACTTGATCCTATCTTCTCGGCCCCTGTTCATCCAAATGGTATCGAATGTTCTGTTCCTTTCTTCCAACACATGCACCACAAATAAAGGGCACAGATTGAGTGGAAAGTCTACTTACAATAAGATGCATTTTGATTAGGAAAAGAAAAATCACTTTGCCTCTGATTCAAGAGTTGTCAAATGAGGTTTACTCTGTTCTTACTTTACCCATCCCTGTCTAGTTTAGAGGGGTTAAAGGTCACAAATGATAACAAAATGATGCAATAAATCTACCAAGATAAATGTGTTTGCTCTACAACTAAGCATTCATCTCTTTCAAATGCTTTATTATGGACAAAATTCAGATATCCCAACTCATACTTTCAAATTTCAAACCCATTTATATTATATATATATAAAAGTCCTCAAATATAGCCAAAAGATAAATAGGCAAAAATGGTAGAGGTGAAGCAAACCAATTTTTTGATATAGAAAAATTTTTATTTTTTCATTTATTTTAAATAATATTTATTGTTAGTTTTACTATGTTATTGTTTTTGCAACATTTGACCCTGTAAACTAGATGGAAGGGATGAAGAACTATCAGAATAGACCTTAACAGAGCACTTTGACACATTTTAAACCATACGGTATAAAGAGATTTTGGGTCAAATCACCTGGGGGCATGAAGAAAAGTAGGTTTTTCCCCTTAAAACCGATATCTATGCAAAATCTTAAAATTTCTGCCAAATCAAACAAGGTAACTCACCAATTCTTATGTTCTAAATACAATGAAAATGATTGCCCCGGATCATTGCTTCAATATAGTTGAGATTATCAACTATAGGATGACTTTAGTTACAAATGCACGATCCAAATCTGTAATATGTAACATATCATCAAAAACTCAAGCAGTCAACAAAGAAAAGATATTTACATCCATCTCAAGCCTGCGGATTCCATGTAGATCATTCAATCTAGGGTAATCAACATATCATTCTAATGACACATCTAAGATTACAGATAGAGGCAAGCTGTGGGAACGACAAAACAATAACTGAAATATAGACGTGCCCAGGAAAAGGAAAGGAAAAGAAAGAAGAATTTTTTATCAGTTTGCACTTGGAACCTCACAAAAAGAAAAGAAAGAAGAATGCAAGGCCTTTTATTGGATTTTTGAGGAATTAAAAGGAAAGGTTAAACCCAAAAATATATTATATATGAAGTTCAGTTCTAAGGAATTTTTCAGGTCCACAATCATATTGGAACACTGAATGCTTTTGGTATGTAACAATCAACATATTGGTATTCACTCAACATATAAAGCTCTATCATCACAGACAAGGAAGAAGTGAATCAACAAAACGACTCGTTAAGATGGCCAATCGATTTCCCGTATACATGCTTTGGGGGCTACAGACACAAATCTATTCTACATCGATCAGGCCGTCCCAAGTTTCCAAGCACAAAGGCATCTCCATATCTGCATGGCCCCAGCATAATATCAATTTACAGTAACAGAGATAGAAGGGCACTTTACCATTCAGGTTTCTCAGCAGCTATCAAAGAAATCTTCCTTTGCCAATTGGTACAACTCAACATCAACAAAAAAAATGCAGGAGAGCAGCAGCATCATATTCCCACAGAAAGACAATTGTTTCCCAGTCATTGGGCACTTGCAGTTTGAAGAAGCTCAGATGGACACATATCTGAAGGAATTTAGAACAGCTCCTCTGAATTAAACTTATTCCAGGCTTCCTGTACCAACATAATTCAGAAATGCATGAGTAGGGTGATTCTAATATACAAAAGCAAGTACAACTACACATTTCAGACAGACTCAAAATCTACATAAGCATATCCAATGATATGAATATGAATCAATTTTGGGAGTAGGTAAGAACAAAGCTAAGAATAAAAGGGGACACCAAAAAAGAAAAAGCAAAACTAAACAAAAAACAAAAACAAAAACAAATAAATAAACAAAACAAACAAAACTTATCCATAATCAAATGAAACTAAAAATATCAATGGAACAGAGACTAACTACTTTCCCTTTTCCCTTTTCTTCTCATCTTATATCCAGAAAAGAGTGCAGTCCATGTCCAATCTGGACAGAAATGTATCCGACACACCTCGTCCATATTTAGGAAACAGTATGCCAGTGAAGCTAACCTAGGATAACTTTTAGCATTAAAAAAGAGCATAAATAAAGGTTATGAGTAATTAACTCATGAAATACGATCTTCCAACACAGCCAAAATTTCAGTCTGGCCCAACCTGGTAAGGTAAACACAGCCAAGAAAGCAGCCCAGTCAAAGGAAAATAAGCCAGACAAATGGCCAGGCCCGGCTTAGCTGAATCCTAGGAAAATGCTTCTTCTACCAATACATCCTCAAGACTCTTTAATCTTTCAGGAACTGGAGCTTAGATCAATCAAGAAGAAACAAATCTCATCTTGCTCACTCCATTGTTATTGTTCCTCTCGCTCCTCACCAAATCAAACCTTGTCTGGCGGCAAATAGGATCTCAGTGATTCTCTCCAGCAGACCTCGACATTCTAACTCAAATTGTTGAAGAAGATAACGAAAAGCAGTGATGTCCACTCACTAAAACTATGGCTTGATGAGAGAAGCCACTGTTGCCAGAGGTCAGGGAATTGCACTCGGTTAGAGAAGCACTTGGTGGGGAATGCCTGGGGGCTAGGATTAGGATTTGGGACTGAATTTTCCTTTTACACTTCTTTTTTTTTCCCTAAACATCCTTTACACCTTAATAACTGGGTCTACTTTTCACACAAAAAGGTCATTTCATTTTTAGGACAGGCCGAGCTGGGCCAAAACCCAAGTCCAAACTCAAATACTCGGCACCGCCTTGGCCCAACCAATACAATAACCAGGTGCAGACACAATGTTGTGACAAGTCATGTGGCCCTTAGCTCCACAACTTATTAGAAATCACATAACAAACCACCAAGCAACAACATGTGCCCGTGAAAATCCTTTATTCCACTTTTGTAAAGCTTGAACAGAGGAATATTTTGGAGGCATTCAATTCCATCCCAAGGAAAACCTCTTTACTGAAGTAATCCAAGCTAATGAAAAATGTCATCCAATATCGCCCCACAAACACGAAAGCTTCTCCCAATGTCTTTTCTTGCATTAGGTGGGGCATGATGAAGTTTGCAGACGTTTCTCATCTTTAAATTGCAAAATGATACAATCCTCTCTCGAAGACAACAGAGAGTTTAAGGAAGATAATTACTTTTTTAAACATTTTTTAGAAAATCTTGAGGCCTAGGATGAAGAAGGCCAAGTATGAACATCTCAATATGGATGCCCGAAACTCTTTATAATTTGGTAGTGCTCATTAGTTGGCACATCCCTTACTTGGGAGTTCCTTTGGAAGGTCATTTTTTGAATACAGTTGTGCCTATGATTAGTAAGAGATTAGAAATGTAGAGGGCTGCTTTTCTCTCTCAAGTGGACGCATTACCCTTATCTTTGTGTCTTTCTACAATTCCCTCTTAAGATTCTTGAAAGGGTGGCAAATGAGATTGAGAAGTTAACAACAGATTTCCTATGGTCAGGGTGTGGTTTGGCCTTGGGAGCAAGTACAGACCTCAGCAAAAATGGATGGAATGATAAGAATGGAGCAAGAGTTTCTGATTGTAGCCCTCAAAAGCTCATCACTCACTTATATCATAATTTGCTTTCTCAAAGCGTTCAAATTGGGGGATAATTCTTGTGTTTTCTTTCAAAAGAATTCTTGGATTAGGATTCTCCCCTTTTCATCGCTTTTCTCTCAATTCTATTAGCTATCTATACTTCACTGGCCCCTGTGAAAGATTTCTATTATAAGGAAGCTCATTTAGTCTCTTGAAATTTTCATTTCTTAAGAAATCTTAATTATAGTAAGTAATAGAGTCCCCCCATCCGAATTTCACTATTAGAAGGAAATGAATCTTTTTTCAATGCCCATCATACTAATGTTGGAATCTCGATGCATGTGGTACCTTCTTTTGTAAATCTTTCATCATCTCATCTCCATTCCTTGCACCCCTTCTTTTCCCCCAACCAATTTCGTTTGAAAGGCAAAGATTCCTACCAAAGTAAAGCATTTTACTCTGTATATGGCGGTTAACAATTCAATACAAACGATTAGTTAAAAAGAAGAGAAAAGAAATAAAATGAAGAAGAAGAAGAAGAAGAAGAAAGAAATGTTTTAAAGCCATCTTTCCAAATATTTGTGTCGTGTTACAAGGAGTCTGAAACTAGAGACTATTTGTTTCTGCATTACTCTTTTATGCAGCAAACATGGAACTATCTCTTATGTATTTGGTTCACCATAGAAACCCCTATAATTTCATTTGCTATTGACAAAGTTTAAAGGTGTTGGAGGGCTGGAAAGATACGTTACTTTGGAGATATGCACTGGTAGCTATTCTTTGATATATTTGAAAGGAACACAGTGAAAAACTTTCTGGAGATCAGAATATTGGTCCTCTCCTCCAGGACAAGATTGTTTTTTGTACTTCTCTCTTTGAGCTCAGGCTTGAAGTGCATATAGAGATACAGTTTATAGGACTTGAAGGATTGTGAAGTTTCTTAAGTATTTGTTTTGCTCTTCTTTTCTCTTATTTCATAGGACTTACTCAACTTTAGAGATTTACATATATTCTCTAATACATTTAATACAATTCTTTTGTTCAAAAAAGGGAACAACTATAAGGAACAAATATAGTGACAAATAAACACCAAAGGATAAAATACCTTAAGGAGGTCAAAAACCTTCTCTGCAATATATTTTTGCTGAAGATTAGCACCTTTCTGTTGCACCTTGTCAGGATGGATGCACAAAGTCGCCTTTCTGTATACTTTTTTGACTGCTGCAGCTGTTATTAGATCAGTCAAAGAAACTGGTTGCCATCCACATTCAGGCCACAGGACCTAAATACCACGAGGAAACTGTTTGTCTTAGAAATATTGACAAAATTACATAATACGAACCTCTTAAACATGAGATATTAAGAACCAAATGATAAAAAGTGGGGTAGCCAATGAATGAGGCTCCCGATGGCGCTAAGTGGGATGATAAGAAGCTTTAGCATACAAGCATAGGAACTTTGCCGTGATTTGAATGTGATAAGTTTTTTGAAACATGCACCCACTCCAAAAATTCAAATTTGTGGAAGGGTGGAAGGAGGTGTTTTCAATATTTTAAATCTTAACACACTCTACTACATGTGGGTCTGACACAACATATAAGAGAGTCCCAACATGTGAAACATTAAATGGGGTGAATAATTGAGTCTGGTAAGATTTGGCGCAATGACCTGTACGGTGATACCATGATAAGCCTTGTGAAAGAGTCACCCACTCCAAAATAAACTTGGGAAAAAAAGGCATTTTATATTATTTGTATCTAACCAGAATCCATGATCTTCAAGTTACAATGGAGCAAGTCAATATTTGTGCACAAGCCAAACCCCTCCCTCATTAAACGGTAGTTATAACCTTTTGAAACATATATGACATTTCAAAGAAAAAGGAACCAAAGGATTATACATCACTACCAAGAAAATAGTCATGAGATTGGACATTGGCTTGTAGAATGCTTTTGAACTGTGCAGGCAAATCTCATAAACCAAAACGTTCGAACCATGTGAGTCACTTATTAAACATATAAATAGCATTACATTGGTGATGTGTCTTTTGTACCCTTATGTGTCCATTAACAATTCGTGTTCATGATTTTTGAAATCTGTCACCCATGCTTTCAAATGCATGCTTGATGATTCAGAGGTAAATGAACACTTTGACTACAATCAGATGAAAGAAGCTCAAGCACACAAGAACAATAAAAGGAAAACCTAAAACTGACAAACAAATGCTTCACAAGAAAGCATACGTAACTAAAACAACAAAATTTGCCACATTGAAAAACAGCAACTATCATTTGGTACACCAATTTACTCAGGGAAAAGTAACTCAAACAAAGTAACTACTTTTATTGAGGATTGTGGTTGCAGAAAAGCCAAAATCAGAAAAACATGAACTTTCTGATGAAGAGATAGTCTAGAGGCTCCAAGTGGTCCAGGAAAAAAATAAAATAAAATAAAATAAATTGAAATGAAAAAGAAATGTCTACAAAAAGAACAAAGAATACATGCTCGTATTCAGAAAAGCAAAAGTATAGCAAGGTTGACTAACACCAATAGACAGAAAAGAAAAAAAGAAAAACACCAAGAAGCCACAAGAGATTTGACATCAGAATACAATAGTTGCACAAACAAAACCATTTTGAAGCCTGAACTTAACTGATGTCTAATTACCATCAAAATGCAATTGAAACAAACAGTAATAAAACTAAATGGGAAATTTAACAAATTTACAGATACTAAAGCATACATATTGCAATGTTGAAAGCAGAGCCCGGAGGTTTCCTTCTTTCCCTGCAGCCCAGCGTTTGATCTCCACATCAAGCGTTTCAGCAATCCTCTGCATCAAGAAAACTATATCAGACAACTGAAACAGCCAAATTGACTTGAAGTATTAAGGAGCTCTGGTGAAAGAGAAACAGCAAAGAGATGGAAAATATCAACTAACTTCAACTAAATAGCTCTTCCTGTACTTCTTTTATCATACAAGAAGTTTATGCAACCTAGTCTATACACAACTTTCATGTACTTATACTTCCAAAGTATATTTGTTTTGGAAGGCCAATCAAGAGAAATTAGGACTCTATTAGCACAAGCACAAATAGTCATCTAGGAAGCATATATACTTCACGACTGAACCCATACGAGTATCGGAAGGACAAAGATATGCTAAGAAACATGTCAAATATGTGGCCTATCCAATTATCGCATTATTTTAAAATTGCATGATATGCAGGGAATATGGTCTTCATGGGAGCAGGGTGTAAAGATAAAAATTTTGTGGATAGTTGGAAGAGAGAAGGGGGGAGACAGACTTCAAATCTCTGACAAAGTGGATTGACAAAGAAAGAATCTGTTGATTCCTTTAAACTTCTTACTTCAAGCATCTGAGACGCAGAGGAACAAAGAAGGGAGCCAATTTGGGACACAGATTGGATACTCTTTTTGATCCTGGGTACAGCAGAGATTGAGGAAGAGAGAGATAAAGAAACCTTCAACCTCATCTAAAGAGGAAATGGAGCTCCCAGCTCAGCCTTTTTCTTATCTCTTCTTTCTATTTTCACTGAAAGTTCTCTTCTCTTCTCTTCCTCTATTCTACTCATCTGCACCTTCTTTTTTTTAATCTTTTTTCATCTTCTCTTCTACTTTTCTCAATCCCTCTCTCTAAGGTAAGAGAACAGACCACAATCTTTAATATTAAAATCTCATGTGCTTCTTCTGATGCTCTCTTTTTTCTGTACTCTCCCACACTATCTTAGGCCAGACCACAATTTTATTTATGTTATTTGTCATCTAGCATTTGCTAGCTTTGAAATCTTAAATTTTATTAAAAAAAAAATAACATGTTATTATCTATTAAATATGATTGATAGATTTAGAAATACATATTTTCAATACTGTGTCCTATATTTTCAAAATTTTTAGCATCATCATGTTTATATTGTGTCCTTCATTCCTGTTAGGTAATCATGCAAGAGGGAAAAGGTCCATATTGTACAACATCAGCTACCAATACAACCATGAAATGCACATGCTAGCCAAGTAGCCATCAGCACTTCATATAAAGGACTATGTACTTGGTGGGAAGAAAAATTTACCCCCCCCCCAAAAAAAAAAGCCATTTCCATGCATCCTATGATGACACAAAACTTGTGTCCTTGTACAAAACCATGAGAATGGTTGCTGACAAAATCAAGGATGACATTTTCTTCTACAGGAAGAAACAGTTGATAAATACTAAAAACATAATGCACTAGGGTAAAATTGCTCATATCACAGGCAACTCCAAGAAGGAACTCCAACTTAGCAATGTGTAACTCCTGGAATATAATGACAAAATAGTTCACAATATTCTTGTGACTCAATTGGCTTGAGTGCGAGAACGAGGAGGAGATTACAAGGTGAAGACGTTGCTTAAGAGGATACATGGTGAAAGATTGCTTGAATGACTAGCACTCAACACACATCTATTTATACGTATCGAAGAGAAGCATTCCCAAAATAAAAAGGACAATGTATAGTTCATAAGACTCCTAGTCATGGTAATTGAATCAAGATTCAAATCATGAATCAAAGGGCTCATTTTCTGAATTGTAAATCGTATCAAATCGTGAATTGTAAGATTCAGTATAATGCATAGAGCCTATATACGTACCTTTTAGAGCATGCACATATAATACATTAAAACAAAATAAAATACTCAAAAGCTAACATCTAAGTAATTAAAATACTGTCTTTACAAGATTTTATGTATTAAAAAAGTAGCAACTTAAGTGTAATGTCTAAATAAAAGAGACATTGCCGTCCATTGCATTCAACAGGATGATTTTATTACTAAAAATAATAATAATTCACTAAAAGAAAGAAGAAAAAGTGCCTTGTTGGTTGATGCTAAATACTAAATAATACTTCAAATGATACTCAAAGATAATACTAAAAGGAAAAGGTGCCTTGTTGGCTGATACAAAAATACGTGTGCAGATCCATTTCAGCTTACAAGCAAGCATTTGTTTCCTTTTTTATGTATGAAAGGAGAAACACGTCTGCTGTCCAGATTCCAGTATTTCCTCAACCATTCCTCTTCTTGACTGTTAGTGTCCTTTTTCCTCAACAACTATACTAACAACTCCATCTTCATCATCTCCTTTGACAGCATCCATCCTACTTCTCCGACGAACCCAGCAGTCGGCACGAGTCCTTGATCTCATACGACTCAAATTGGAGATCTGCTTCATCGATGGTGATGATGTCCTCAATCTCCATCTTCTTCAACCCACAACCTCAATCGAACTGTTTGATTCGCTTCGAATCGTGTGATTTGTCAACGATTCTTAGCAATCTGCGATTCAGATAATCGATCTGAATCGATAAGGCTATTAATCAAATTGAATTGCATGATTGGAATTGCAAGCCGTGCAATTCCAATAAACTATGCTCCTATTCAGAACTTTATTAATTTTCTCCTATTTCCAATATACCCTAATAATTTCATAATGCTATTTCCAACAAAATTCAATGCTCATATTTAAAATTACTGGCTCCATTACTTCCACCAATAAAAATTCTCAAACATATAGTCACTGGGATACCCACCTGAATAAGAACATCGACAAAAAAGGCCTCCTCAATCCATCACAAAATCATGGCCAGCAGAAGATACTGAATCTTTCAAAATAAAAAATCCTTTAGCACTGCCAGTGGAGAAGGCTATTATTTTCCACGGTAAAGATCATAAATTTTTTTAGAATACTGTGCATATCTGCTATACTGAAATAGAATATTAAAAGAGTAATTTCTGAATCACTTGCAAACAAACAGCAAGGCAGCTTCAAGCAGGTATAGCATTACACATCCACGTCATCATTCTTAGATTTGTACGGGCACACAGATGAATTTTCAAGTTAGAAGATAAGGGACAAAGGCAAAAATAAGACCACCATAATTCCAGCCTAATCCAACAGTCAATTTGGCCACATTCAAGGATGTTTTACACAGCTTATGCCTATTAAACCAAATTAGCATTGGTTGGTTGGTAATTTTGAACATTGCACCCAAGCCCCTAACTCCCCACCCCACAAAAAAATAAAAAAATAAAAATCTAAAATAAAAGAACATAAGAGAAAACAAAACAAACAAAATATACAGGGAAAAAAATGAGAAAAAGGAAGTTTGGATAATAAGCAAAGGAATGGCCAGCTTTGAAGGAAAGGTACAGGTACTTACATGTCTCTCTGCCTGCTCCCTCTGCGCTTGAAGGTCTCGCTGGTTCTTCTCAGCTAGTGCTTTTGCCTAAGCAGAAATTCAACAATCAATATCAAAGAATCAAAGGGTGTTCAAAAGAGGGAGACAACTTACTAAAGCCCAATTTGAGATCTCATGAAAAAGCTTAACATAACTAAATGTTATCATGTAAGACTCATTTGAAAAGAAAACACACACCGCACGCTCTTGAGTCCTTTGGTGGCGTTCCAATCGGGCTCTTCTTCTTTCTTCGGTTTCACCTTCAACTTCCTGGAACTCCCCAGACGACGAAGGAGCTTTTGCAAGGATCAAGTAATGAGAAAGAACAGAAAATCCAATGAGCGCAGTAAACTGACAATATAACATGGTTCAATAGCTGCAGTCCAATAATTTACCTCCAAATATTGAACTAAGATCATCAACAATGTTCGTAGTTGAAGATGCTTTCCTTATGCTGGATGAGGATCCCACTGACGTTCTCCTTGCTGCTTCAGGCACTTGCCTGTTCTGGGACTGCATGTCAAACATCGGATCCTGAAAGATGATGTCAGAAACTGAATAACAGATATCATATTAAACAGAGTTCACAGTGGCAGGTTCTCACTGAAGAGTTGGCCCTTGGCCTTGGCGCACTGCTAGGACGAGAACTCATGCTGAAAAAGGAATCAAGGTCATTTTCAGTCTTTAGTTGATTTGCTCTTGCAGCAGCTGCTGCTTTCTCACGAGCCTCTGCAGCTGCTCTCTCTCGAGCCTCTGCAGCAGCTCTTTCAACAGCAGCTCGCTCTGCTCTGAGTCGAGCTTCTCTCTCCCTTGCTTCTGCATTTGCCCTTTCCTTGGCTTCTGCAGCAGCCTTTTCTGCTCTTTCCCTCGCCTCTGCTGCAGCTCTCTCCCGGGCTTCAGCTTGCACTCTCTGAACTGCAGCCCTTTCAGCTTTTAGACGAGCCTCAGCAGCCGCCCTTTCTCGTGCTTCTCTTGTGGCCCTTTCCACAGCTTGTCTGGCCTTTTCCCTTTCAATCTCCCTTTGCCTCTCCCTCTCAAGTCTCCTTTGTTCTCTCTCTTTCTCTTCCCTCTCCCTCTCAAGTTCTTGAGCTCTCTCCCTTTCATTCTCAAGTCTCCTATGCTCTCTTTCTTCCTCCTCCCTTTCCCTCTGTCGCCGCTCACGATTCAGTCTCTCATGTTTTTCCCGGAGCTCTCTCTCGTTATCATATTGCATTACCCCCTCATCCTTCTCCAAATTTATAGCTTCTGTACTTCTAGCAGCTTTGGCACATTCACTCTCCCTTACTTCCTTAGCATACTTAAACTTAGCCTCAGCTCTATCCATGGCCTCTTTCATCGCAGCAGCAGCAACTGAGTTTAGCTCTCCATCTTCGCCAGCAAGAACATCTACATCTTCGTCAAGATAATTTCTACTTCTACCCATGGCGAAATCCTCAAGTTCATCAATCTGTGACACAACAGGTTTTGCAGCAGCAGGAGCAGATTTAAGGCCCTGAGAGTATTGTGTGGAATTTGGGAAAGAGGAAAATTCGTTAACCTTCTTTCTTGAATTTGATGAGGCAAAAGAGCCCGCTCCTGCTTTTGGTGGTCTTGGAGGAGGGGGTCTTGATGGTGGAGGAGCACTGGTCGGTTGAGTAAATAGTGGAATCTCTGAAACCGTGAGCCATATATCATCAGAAGATGCTGCATTATCTTCAGATCTTGGGGAGGTATCTATCTCAGAGTTCGACTCACTAGGATTAGCATTAACATATGAAGTAGGAGAAGTATTTTGATTATAAGGCTTATGAGACTCTGATGAAGCTGTAGGCATGCCAAACAGGGGCTCTTGAGATTCACGGAAACTGTTGCCAGGAGTTGTTTTCTGTGAGCGGCTCTCAGGACTTCTAGCAGAAGTTTTCTCAAATGATTCTGTACCAACTGAACTCTGTGATGCACTCATGCTTGGTCCCATCCTTAAAGGGCTACTATCCTTTACCTTATTATTCATCTCAGATGAAAATCCAGGCACAGATTTTCCAAGACCTTCAAGGGGATCCATATCATCAAATACTCCGCTAGTAGATGAGTTATTAACTTTTGTACTTCCTGAGCTACTGAGCTTGCTAATTTCCTCCAATGGATCAGTAAAGAGCCCAGAAGAAGTTGTTGGTGTTGAATTTGATTCCAAAACAACAAATGGATCATCAATCATACCAGAGGTTGTTTTGGTTGAATTGGCAGATGCTCTTTGGGAGCCCCGTGACGAGGACCTAGAAAAAATAAAATAATATAAAGAGGTCATTAGATCGAGTAAAGAGACTTGATCGGATGATCAGCTCTAGTAAAATAGGGTCATAATGGAACTTGAGTATTCAAAAATTTTATTTTGTTATTGACTCCAATCCTCAATTATTTTGTTGTTGGCACTTCACCTATATGAAAGCAGTGGAGCTATAAACACGGTAGAGAACTTTGGACAACTCAATCATTACCAACTCGAGAATTATTCTTGCTCCGGTTTGGTTCTCAAATGGGTTGATATAATTCTGTTCTAAAATTATTGTTTATGTCTAACTAGGATAGAACCTCATTAGCTCATTAGCATAGGCCTTCTTACACTGCCTTGAGAAGCAGTGTATATCTTTTCATGGGGATTCGATTTTTCTATACCAGTGATATTACCTCATTAGTTCCCAAAACTCTTCTCTTCAGGAACTATTAAGATGTTTTAGTTCCCATGTCATTGAAGGACTAAGATCTCATAGAAAATTCTTTTAGTAGTCACATGTTGCAGATCTTTATTGTTGTTCGCTCAAATTGAAAATGGTTTTTCTTTTATCTCAGTCACTTTCATGGATGATCACAGGTTTCTTTTTCCACTTTCCTTAAAGAGCATAATATATAGAAAAGGAGCACCAAAGGGACCATCATTTATGACCCCTTAGCATGCACACGGACGCGCGTGCGCAAGAGAGAGAGAAAGAGAGAGAAGTTACAACAATAACAAGAAGCATCCACACACAAAAAAATTAAGCCAAAAATCAATGCAGTTATCCAAAAAAGTAAATCAATTTTATCAATCCACATTAAAATCTGTATACCTACATTTTTGGACTATAAACATTCAGACAGTTATGTATTAAATAAAACTTGGTGCTCAGAAAGTGATTTTGAGCAAATGTTAATTTAAAAATGGACATGACATAATATATATATATATATACAGAGAGAGAGAGAGAGAGAGAGAGAGGGAGAGGGAGAGAGAGAGAGAGAGAGAGACACACACACACACACACACACACAACAAAAAAACAAATTTCAGGCGTAAGGCATCACACAACCAGATTTCGAAAAATTACATAATCATATTACATTGAATAAGCATAAAATTTGACTACGGAGTTACCAATAACTATATGCTTCAATTCCCATTACTCTGCTGCCCCAATTGCATTACATTGAATACACATAAAATTTGACTACGGAGTCACCAATAACTATATGCTTCAAAATAGGAATATAAGCAATCTACAATTAAAATGTGAAATTCGCCTTGACAGAAAGACTACCACAAACATCAAAAACAATAAAAGCATTCAAAATTTTTTATCTGCAGTAAATTTGTAAAATATCCTTCAAATATATAAAAAGTATCAAATGTTCAAACATGGCATAGAAATTTTGATGCACCACACGGTTAAATCCCATACACAAGGATATCATATCTGTTGCTCTTCTACATGTATCTGGTGGGTGAAGATAAATGTAGAATTGAAGAGATATGATAAGATGTAATCGTTCAAAGCAAGGTTGAACACAAAGGAAAAGTCAAGGAAGATCTAAGATTAACAGCAGTCAGGAAAATAAACAAGTGCAGCTTTTTAGACAGAAGATACAAAGAATATACATTTTAACCTGATCTAAACACAATTAACACATGATAAAACTTGAAACATGCAAATAACTTCATAATAATCAATAGCCCTTGCAAGAAAGTTCCCACAGAATACAAGAGGCTCAACTGAAGAAATTTCAAAAATCTTAAACCTCTCATCTAAACCTTGCCCCTTCCGCACCCCAAAAACAGTTAAATAATTCTCAACAAATTCATTGTTACAATGCGAGAGAACAACTAACATGGTGGCACCACACTAAACTTAAGCCATCAAAACAGGGAATATTGCAAAAAGTAATCCATAAACCAAGTGCAGCTGCTTATTTTTACTTGGCTTTTCCAAAGTAACCATAAAGGAATACATGCACAGAAATAAAAGATACCCTACGCAAGTAGAATGAATACAGTTAACAAGAGGTTGCAGGAATTGTTTCCCGGTCATGATCCTTAATACATAATACCTACAAGACATGCAATTAAGATATAACCTAAATAACAACCATCACTAGGAATAACTTCACCAAACTCACAAATCGAAAGATCAAATCCACTAACATTCATTCCCGCAATAAAAACATTTTTTCACCTCAAATCAGCAATTTTCTTATTCTAGAGGAGCTCATAAAATGCAGCAGTTGAGAGAAAAAAGAAAAAGCTCCTCTAACCCGCACCCAGAAAACACAGAGAGAGGGAAGAAATAAGACTCCATCCAACCTTATGTCACTGACCCGAGTCACTCCTGGCTCGCGAATGAAGATCTTTCAATCCAATATACTGCTATTTGGATAAGAAAACATGAATTACGTCAAGTGTGACAGGCATACAAGCCCATATATACAGTAGTTTTGGCTAAACGTCATTTTTAAAGGTCACCAACACCATAGGATCTAAAATATTCTCCAAGGAGAACTTAGTTTTGGCATTTTTATGGTTTCAAAGTATTTATAAATTTTGAAGGAGGCAGTTACATCACATGACTGATTGCTCTATCTATTCAGCTATCATGGTGCCAAGTAACTACCCACCATTTCACCCTGCTCCCGGCATTCTTTCGCCCCCACTGGCTATATAGACATGCGCTTGTGTGTACCTCACTACTCTACTGATAGATAATGTGATTATGATGACAAAAGAAAGTGAATAAGAGGGGGCTAAGCCAAGTTCTGCATGCTGAAGTGCTCTTAGTCTAAAGGGCTCCACAAGTCCTGATTTGTGAGTACAAACAAATTGCTAATTTGATCATAATTATTAGCATATAACTGATTTAGCATAAATCAGTTTTCAGAGGATTCCATATTTAATATCCAAATTTGCTATCAAGATGACATGAATGAGGATTTTGGACTGGTACAAGACAAGGAAGAGCTTAGGCCAATAGGTAACTCCTAGGCAAACTAAAAAATGAATAAGTTAATCACTTTCTCTTTTATTGCCAGTCAACAATTGCAGTACAAGTTTAACAGGGATGATGGCTATGTTAATCAAGGAAGATCTTTGGGCATTATAAAAGCGCGCGTGTGAGATTCTTTCCTCTCAATCCTCTCCCATACAAACATGTCCAATTGCCCTTTGGCGCCTTTTTAGTCCTTTCTTCTACTATGCAACAAATACTACATTTTCTCTGGTCATACCAGTCAAACACACAAAGCAAGATTCACCAAAGCATCAAATCATTAATGGACAAATAGTTGTTAGTTACACCACTAAAAGGAAAAACTGATAAAAGGCATTGATGTAGGATGACTTTAGAGGAATCAGAGCAAGGCTTAGGGCCAAGGAAACTGGAGTTTACCATAGAAGATTTCAGCAATTAAATTAAAATAAAAAGAGCAATAAAGGGGAAGAAAATGATACATTTACTAGCATCACACTAGTAGATCCTAACGCATCACACGTAGGGCAAGAAAGCATCATACCTTCTAGAGTTTGAGAGCACTCAAAACATAAATTTAAACTTGCATTTTTCATTCTCATAATAAGGTTACAAGTTTTTAAATACAAAATTAGCCTTAACAAAAAAGAAAGTAGTACAATGACTAAAATTTAGAAACTTTTAAATAGTCTTAGCAATGACCATAACAATAATAAAAATAGAAATATTTTATTAAACAACTAGACACAAAAAGTAGAAACTAACATAAAAAACAAACTTCTAAAACAAAAAGATTCTGTTGCAGGAAAAAGTGTCCAATACCCTTCATCATTAACCCTTAAAATCCTAAACAACCTCCTAAAAAGTTTAACCATTGGATCTTTGGTCCCCATAAGACATTATCTCACATAAGCATACAAACTCTAGGTTTGACCTTCATCCTTCTTGAAACCCTAAAATAGTTCTACGTAACTTTATAAACCTTGTTCCCTTCATCATGAGCTTCTTTATGGGAATCTTTTATGTGCTTGATTGTAGATAATGTATCCGGTTGTGTCATCTTACACCTTCCAGCCCAATCTTACAACTAAATTACTTAGTCAAAGTGGGAAATTACAGTTCAGAAGAGAGCAAGCTCACCATTGAATGATTGGAGGAAGAGACAGGAAAGTAAGACCAATATTTCTTGAATGCTAAAGACAGAAACTCTTTTGAATGCAGAAAACACTTTTACATTCCAATACATATTACCATAATATAAGATACAACATGAAAAGGTCACCTCAAGATAGCCAGCTCAAACAAGAGAATACAGGAGCAACATTTAACCCACGAATAACTCAAACGAATCCTGAGTAAATAACAAATTTATCCTCCAATGATCCATAGGATACAAGAGATATTTACAATAATAACAATAAACCAAGTTTTAAACCCAATAATTTAGGGTCGGCCATTTGAAAGACAAATTATAATTAAAAAGAAAAATAAAATAAATAAATAAATAAAAACAAATAAAAATAAAAATAAATACAAATAGAAATAAAAATGAAAATAAAAATACAAAAGAGAATAAAAATAAATAAATATATATATATATATATCAAAAATATGTTAGTTTAATTTGTGCGAATTCTTTTGCGCCACTCATTCTTATTCAAAGTTATCTTCTTGTCTAAATTATTAACTATCATATCTTTATTAATAACTTGAATTCAAATTTTAAATGGTTTACCCCTACATTTTACTAAATCTCATATATTTAAGTTTCCGCTTCTCCTAACCGGTACGTTCTTGGGTCTTCTTTGCACATGCCCAAACCATCTCGAATGACACTCTCACGTTTTATCCACAATTGAACTAACTCCTAATTTGTTACGAATTTTTTCATTTCTAATTCTATATTTTCTAATTTTGTCACACACCTATCTAAATATCCACATTTCTGCTACCGTAATTTTTTGTTTTTGTTGTTGTTTAATAGCTCAACACTCATTACCATACAATAATGCAAGTCTAACCGTGGTTCTATAGAACTTTCCCTTCAAATGCATTGGTATCGTGCGATCGCATAGAATTCCGGATGCCTTTCTCCGGTTCATCCAATCCGCTTAAATCATATGGTTCACATCTTCATTTAT
Organism: Dillenia suffruticosa; assembly: GCA_033439265.1. Lineage (NCBI taxonomy): Eukaryota > Viridiplantae > Streptophyta > Magnoliopsida > Dilleniales > Dilleniaceae > Dillenia > Dillenia suffruticosa. The sequence continues at coordinate 10,611,222 of JAVTVX010000027.1, read as the reverse complement.
TGCCATCATTTTGAATAATGGAGTCTAGATATCTAAACCGTTCATTTTCGGATACATCTTGTTCATCTAATATAATCGTTTCTTCATCATTTCGATAATTGTTGCTAAACGTATATCTCATATATTCAGTTTTTTATCTACTCAATCTAAACCCTCTAAATTCTACTAACCCTCCGTAACTTTAATTTAGCATGAATACATTCTCTAGTTTCATCAACTAGAACTATATCATCTGCAGAAATTATACACCTTGGTATTTCATGTAAACTACTCCTAGAATATAGAATATCAAGAAATGAATAATGCAAACGCATTGAGAAACTAAAACTTTGCAACCCTCTAGCAACTGTGCAATGAAGAGGTAAATGATCCACCAACTTCTTGCACCATTTACTCATCAATTATTATTTTGAAATAAAAATTGAACCTCAAAGTCTTTAAATGATAAGAACCTAAGCCACTCAAGCCATCTGAAAGAGAAAAGGGCAACGATATTAAGGGTGATGCTAACCCCACATTCTTCCCATTATAACACTGGCCCAACATGAACCACAACTTGGTCCAAATATCAAAGCGGTCAATGGCCTTTAGTCTCCACAAGAATTATCATGATGCTCAGCAGGTGAGCATGGATAGGATAACAAATCCAAGAAAGATTTTTTAGTGATCAATTCTTAATTATCATGTGTGAAGTAACCCCATTCTTAATTATCACCCATCCCATGCCCTTCAACATCATATAAATTTTCTCTTGGCTTGCTCAACCAAACTGTTAATCAACAATTTCTTCCTCAATCCATAGCTTTGGAATCACGCACATGCCTCGCTTTGGACCTTCTGCCTGGACCCAAGAGGCCCTGGCGATTTTGTCAGTCCAAATTCTCAAAAACTCAAACACGACCAGGCTCAATCTTGCTGCAACCCCATTTGCAAACTTATTCAAATTTCATTATCCGGCAGAAAGTTTGGCAAGTTTAACCAACATTTAATAATTTTCCTTAATTATTACTGAAATCTAGCCCAACATAAGACGTAGGTATATAACATGGCAGCATCAAAAATTAAAAATTATCGCTAGTAATATGAACATAACTTACTGAAAAATTGAGTCAAGCAATAGAATACCTGTTTGTGGATGGACTGCTTCCAGCAAACCCAGAAAGCAAATCATCAAATGCTCGGGCATCCTTCTCAGCATCCGGCGACAGCTTCTTCGATCTCGAGCTCTTCAATTCCGGTTCAGTCTTACCCAAATTCCCCAACAAGTCATCGAAAGCAGCACTGATCTTCGTGGGTGGAGAAGACATTGAAGAGAAGACATCATCATACTTGACAGAACTCGAAGTCTTCAATCCAGGAACACCATCGAAAATGTCATCGTCATAAACAGGCTTATCATAGACAGGCAAAGACGAAGACTTGGATGTTGCAGAATCGGCAGTTCCATGAAATATGGAAACGTAATTAAACGAGGAAGAAGACGAGGAATCTTGGGCAGCACTGGATTGGCTATTGAACTTGGGAGGACCGCCAAAGACATCGTTGAAAGAGGAGGAGAAATCCTGAGAAGAAGAAGAAGAAGGCTTGGAAGGAGCGAAAATATTGTCGTGATGATCGAGGGACCAATTAGGTTTGGATCGAGAAGAAGTGGAAGAAGATCCGATGCCGAAATTCAGAGAATCGGTGGCGGAGGAAGACTTGGATGCGGCCATTGGAGCAGATTTTCCCTGAGGTTTAAACCCCAAATCGCGAGCTAAAATCCCCGGAAAATCGTCCATGCCCAATCCTCTGCTGATTAATTGTGCAAAATGGTTTTCAGATCTAAATTATACAATGGAAGATCTCACCTCAGGGTCAAGGTTTGATCATGGAGAATGAGATCTTGAGATCTGATGATGATGATCGAGAGAAATGAATCGAAGAAGGGAGCGATGAGACGAGTCTTTTCTGACCTGCCGCTGTGCCCTTTTGAATCTCTCTCTCTCTCTCTCTCTCTCTCGTTTTTCCCACAAAGGTGTTTCCACTATGGGCATAATGGGTTTTTTCACTTTCCTTGCCCAACTAAAGCAACAATCGCTCCAGGAAGAAGGGGGCTATAGGGCAAAATCTCACTTGTTACCTTTTTGGATCCAATGAAATGCAATCAACAAGCTGTAAAATTGTTACTTTCTTTTATTTTCACCCAACAAATATCTAATCCTAGGCCTCTTGATTTTAGCATCAGCATATATTTTGATCATAAACATTATAATATTTATCTATCAGAATTTCATGCTTCCAAATAAAAATATGGATTGCTAAAAAATATATTTATTTAATAATAATTTAATTTAATTTTTTAACTCTTTCAATAATCTCTTAATTATTTTACCGAACTAATCAGATATCTTGTAAGATCAAATTTATAACAAATTCAACGTCATATCTCAGAGGAGTTAAACATTACAGAAATTAGGACTTTTTCTACACCTTTTTCCTAATATTTAAGTATTGTGTGTCACTATTTTGCCTTTGCAACGTTTCAAAAAAAAGAAATATCAACAAAAACACCTTTTGATAATGTTTAGGTGTCAAAACGTCGAGAAAAGTAATTTGCATGTAAAAATGAGCAATGGTAGAAACTTTTGCCCACGTTTTATCCCTAAACATTAGAAAAAGCTTTCAGTTTTGCTAATGATTCTTATAATAATTGTTGACAAAACTTTCCCCTCTGCTAATGTTTAGTCTAAACGTCAGAACAAGGTTGAGAGAGAAGATTAAGACATGAGAGAGAGAGAGAAATGCCGATATTTTTACTTGAAAATGTCGACAAGTTTTTTTTAGTCAAAATGTCATAAAATCCTTTTAAAAAGAGGAATATCCTAATGTTTTTATTTAAAAACATCAATGTATTCATTATTTATCGATATTGTCCAAACAAAATGTCAAAAAATCCTTATAAAATCCACACAAACAGGTATTTTCTTCTCTATTCTCTCTTCTTTCTTTTCTCTCTTTTGTCTTCTCCATTCGTCGCCGCTGCAACTCCCGACCGAAGCTAGTAGCCGTCGTTGTTGCCCCATCATAAAAAGGGGTTGCGAGAGGTCACTTCTATTGGAGATTGCTCTCTCTCTCCTTACATGTGCTACTGGTGTTCTCACTGCAATCTCTCCTCACCACGATCTCTATTTTCTACGAAGTTGAGTTTTTGCAAATCTAAATACTTTGATGATGTTATTAGTGTATTGTTTATTGTTTTTATGGTGTACATACATAATTAGGACAATATTAGAGAAAAATATGACAAAACTAATGTTAAATTATGATCAGATTAATTTATATTAGGGTAAATTTATGGTGAAACGAGAAAAGTGTTGTGATAATTTCATTAAATAATTTGGTTATACATGATTCTATTGTTGGGATGATTTATGTTCAATATATGTAATAGTAATGATGACCGAATAGCATATGTCCTATATATTTATATGTCATTCTATTACTTGCACCTGCTTAACATGTCTAAGGCAGGCAATCTAGTTTTTTGAGTCGAGCTTTACAAAGTTTAAGTTTGACCCATTTAAAATTTTATGGGCCCAAGTTTGAACCAAACTCAAGAAAATTTGAATAATTAAAACTCGAGTTCTACTCAAAAAATTAAAAGGGTCTTGGCCCCATTTCAGGTCAAACTCAAGTTTGAATCATAAATTTCGTTTTTCATATTTTTAATCTATTTTGTAATATAATAAATATCAAATAAAAATACGTTAATTATCCAAAATAAAATATAAAGCAAATATCACCAGATTATGAAAATTAACAATAATAATGTTATGAAAGATTGAAAAACTACATCAATAGTAATATATCAAAGTCATCAAAGTTACCATCAAAACATCACAATATTTAATTTTAAACACGTCAAACCTATAAAGGCCGTGCACACCGGTGTCTAGGGCCCATAATTAAAACGGGCCTAAAAAAGGGCCCGAGCTCGAGTCTGTCTCGCCCAATTGCCAGTTCTAAGCATGTCTTTAGTTGACACATAAATTAAACAAAATACTATTGTTTAAATTAAGAAATATGATGTTGACATATAAATGAAACAATAAATGTACTCGATTAGAGTCATATAACCTTAATTGTTTCCTAATTACTTATTACACATATTGTTCCGATTATAATCCTTAAACCTTAATCGTTTTAAGGATTTAAGAATATTGAGTACACAATACATACTTGTTTAATTATACATATTGTACTACAAAATTAAATCCCTATTCAGACAATAATTTTTATTATCGGTAACCTTTAACAACAGTTTTTTCTTGTCTATATCGACATTTTTTATAAAACCGTAAAAAACTATATACATATTTCAACGGTATAAATTATAACGTCGAAAAAAGTATATCAACCGTGAATAAAGTTAAAACAGCCGTCGATACAAATTATATTCAATTTTTTATGGCTATCATTTATTGTTGGTAAATATGATATTTTTAGGGACAGTTTGAAAATAATCTGTATATGACTCTTCTTTAGGGTCTACTCGGTCTACTCGGTCTACTTAACCATACCGTTTGATAACTTGTATTGTACTGTTTGTAAATGCTATATATAATTCTAACGGTTTTTAGTCTACTTATTTATATAATCTTTAGAAACAGTTTAAAAATATATTCAATTCTAATAAATAATATCTATCATATACTTTTTAAAAAAAAATAGTCTTGTTGTAGTTTTAGGTATTTTTTTAAAAATAGTGTAAGTAAATTTACGATAGATTAGTGGTAAGTTTATGATATATAGTCGTGGTAAATGATAAATAGTAAGTGGTAAGTAGATGGATAGTAAGTAATAGTAAATTAAGTTTTATTTTAATTTATACTTCAATTACATTTTATCATTTTATATTTTCATTAATTCTATTTAATTTAATTTAATTGTGTTTATATTTCTTTTTCTTATTTTGTGCTTTTTAAAGAATTTATATAAATCATTTTATAAATAAGTTGTGATAATTTATAAAATTTATAGAATGTTTCTGATTTATGATAAGTTGTGATAAGAAAATTGATAATTATAATAATAAGTGGTAAGTAATGATAAGTTATGATAAATTGTGATAAAAAAATTGATAATTGTGATAACAAATGATAAGTAATGATAATTTTAAGTGATACATGATACATGATAATTAGAAATAATTATAAGTGGTAAGTAATGATAAGTTTGAATGATACATAATATATGGTAATTAGTAATGATAATAAGTGGTAAGTAATTTCACCCACCCCGCTGCTACAACCACGTGCGTGAGCATGCCCAGTGCCCCGCGCACTGTTGCAACCACATAGGGGCAGTTGCAACCGCATGACACTACTGTTGCTTCTTCTTTTTTTTTTTTACTTCTTTTTTTCACATATTTATTATTTTTTTGCTTTTCTTTTACTTTTTTTTAACCCTTCAACCTTTCCTTTTGTTTAAATTTTTTTTTTTCTGGTTTCCTCTTCTTTTTCTTCTTCTTCTTCTTCTTCTTGTGTTTTTTTTTTTTTTTACCTTCATCCTTCCGTTTTTTTTAACCTTTTTTAGTTTCTTCTTTTTTTTTCTTTTCTTTTTTTCTTTTTTTTTTTTACTTCTATTTCTTCTCCACCCTTCACCATTCTTTTTTCCATTCTTTTTTTTTTCCACTATTACAGGTTATCCCAAAATGGAGGAACATATTGGTGGAGCGCGCCAAAATGGGAGAAATATATTGGTAAAATGATGATAATAATACATTAATTATCAATATTATATAATTTTATATAAATTCTAAAAAATAACAGTTATTTAATTTACAAATTTAATTTTTTAACATTGAAAAATGATAACTTCACAATAAAATATTTAATATTCTCATCAAAATCAATTTTCTAATTTAATCAAATTTCTCTTTTTCGTACTAAAAATATTTTGTTTATTTATTCCAATTTAATTATTTTTTGCCAAAAACAATTAATTCATTTTAGACAATGCAAAACAATGATATCTTTTTTGACGCCACATCACAAATTAATAATCAAATTTGATTAAATACAAAAAAATTTTATCATTTTATTTCAAATTCAAACAACTCAACTTTTACAAAAGCTGGCGATATAATGCATAGTAACAAACGATAACAAATAGTAATAACCGATAACAAGTGTTATGATACATATATTTAATTTAAAAAATATTATTATAGTCATTGGATTAATTTGTGATAATAAAAGTCTAAAAAATTATAAAAAATTTAGAATTATTTTCAGATATAAATGTACTATTTTCTAATAATATAATAATAATATCCATAAATTATGACATAACACATACATATTACTATATATATTACTATAAATTATAAATTATATTATTGTTGAATGGAGAATATATATTAATAATAACATAAAATCATGATTATTAATATTAATTTATGAACCGCCCCCGCGTGCCAAAATGATGGAACATATTGGTGGAAAGCGCTTGGAATAAATATATTGGTAGAATTATCAATATTATATAATTTTATATAAATTTTAAAAAGAAAAATTATTTAATATATAAATTTAGTTTTAAAAAATTTTTCAGTGATAACTTCACAAATTTATGCCAAAATTAAAGACAATTCAAACAATGATTTTTGGCCCCACATCACAAATTGACGGTTAAATTTGATCAAAGTCTAAAATATTTTATTATTTTATTTCAAAATCAATGTATCGTCAAAAACTTTTTATTTATTTTTTGTTTTGAACATAAATTTAATTTTGGCTCCAATTATATTTCTCTTTCTCTTTTTTTTTTTACTCTTTTTATTTGTTTCTATTTAAACAAAAACAATATAAAATCGTTAAATTAAATTTAACCTACTTATATTTATTTATGTTAGTGAAATCAAACCACCTTACCATAATATAAATATAAAATTTATTGTCTCATTATAATATGATTACAATATAAGGTAGATTTGACAAAATTAATCAAATCACTTTACCATTGAAAATGTACCGCATTTTAAAAAATTGAGTCGAAAAGTTTGGATTACTTTATACTACTTTACATTAGCGGGATTAACATGATAAATCAAGAGATATTAAATCTAAATATGTGACATGACAATAAATGTATTTTTTTTAAGATTGATTATTTTAATAATCATCTAATTAGATTAATATATCTATTCAATATATCTATCCAAGAATAATATTACTAGTGTAATATAAATTTTATCACTAACAATATTAATTTTGTCTTGACATTTAAGAGTAGCAATTGTAATCGAGCAAAATAAGAGTAATATCTCTTTTATTATTTCTATCATATCACATCACTTATACACAGAAAAGAATAATATATTGTTAGTGGGTGTGAAAGATGTTATTAGTGTGCAGTACAACTAATACACACGAGAGGGTATTACAGCTAATTAGTATTACACAACTTGATATTATTCTCTTAATCATTATTGTTAATTGATATTGTTAATGTGGTTTATTATCTAATTTTACACATAATCTTAATATTATTCTCTTACAATCTTTTGGTTTGCCACAATTAGAAATTTTAAAATATTTTTTTTACGATTTAAAATGCTAAATTTTTTATTTTAGCGTATGAAATATAATTTTGTTTACATATTATCTGATCATTCTACATTTTTATATTTTTTCTCTATTTTATTCGGTGTATCATAGTATAATGCATGATAACAGTGATATTCTTATAACAAGTGGTAAGTGATAAAAGTGCAGTAATAATGTAGACAAATGGTAACAAATAGTAATAACCGATAACAAGTGATATTCTTATAACAAGTGGTAAGTGGTAACGAGTGTAGTAACATTGTAATAATAAGATCATTAATAAAAACAAAAATACAAAAAAAATCAAATACAAAAATTAAAAAAATAAAATTGATAATATAATAATAAAAAAAGGGTAAAATAAGATAAAATTAAATTTACAAAAAGTTAAAATACACTATACACCAGTCGGGATATGTGTATTCAGGAAGAGAGTAATGAAAATTTATATGATAAAATAAAACTAATAGTGTATTCATGGAGAGAGTAATGAAAATATACATAGATTTAATGTATCCAATTACATGATAATTTTTTGACCATAATAAGTTTGACATGTATGATTCATTCAATCATTTACAAATTTGCATGATCGTAAATGAACCAACTATGTAGATGAGAATAATTTTCATGATTTATTTTAAAATACCAAAAAATCAATATATCCAAATGATACACTATACTAATTTTAAATAATATTATATATGACATATTAGTAGTTGAGATATGGTTGAAATTGGTGGAATATATGTGTGTGATATGTGAAAGTTGTGTGTGAAAATTGTGTGGAGTGTGAAAATATGAAAAATTAAATTTTTATTCATTGTAGATTATGTTTTATAATTATAAATTGTGATCGAATTTGAAATCCAAAATGCAATAGATATAAAATTTAATGTTTTTTGTTAATTATACCAATATAATTAATTACACCATTATATACAATTACATTACATTATCATTTTTTCAAATTATACTCAATAAAATTTCAAAACTATAATACTATATTATATAAATTATTAATTTCATATCATTAAATTATTTAAATTAATAATATTAATAATTTTATTGTCATCCAATATAGAATATACATTATTTTTAATTAAGCAAATAGATATAATTAATATAGCACAAAAGTTATGGCAAGGGACCGTCATGTGCTTGCATGAAATGCATGAAATATAGTAACTAGTTAGTAAATAGTTAGTAAATAGTTTGTTAACAAACAGTAAAAATTATAAGTGATTTTTTTAAGGTGCATATGAAAGACACATGGCGGTATTGATTAAAAATATAAACAAATTTATGAGAAATTAAGAAACGCGATAATGAAAAAAGAGGTGAAAGAAAAAGCGTGAAAACGAAATTTTAAAAATTTTGTTTGTGAAAATGATATATTATAAATCATACGCGGGCGAAAAACTTCATCATCAAAGTTTCTCTATCATTCCCTTGAAAACTTTTCTCCTCTAACCCATTTAAATCTATTACTTACACTTTACAAAATTTTATCAAAAATTAATCATATTGGGTATTTGAAATATTTGACGAACGATGGATGAATATTGTATGAAGAATTACAACCATCATCATCACCACCTCACTTTATCCCAAAATATAATATTTTCATTTACAACTTTTTTTTTTTACAATGTACCAATACTCATTTCACTATCTCACTGATTACTGATTTTTATGAATAGATTGAATAAATCTACATCAAGTTGGTCTTATGAATATATTGTGTTGGATGTTGGGATTCAGTTTTCAGATTGTGTGATGGTAATATTTTTGGCGATACAAGTTCGTCACATAGATTTGCTGTTGGTGGTGCTGGTGAATTCTGTTTTCAAATTATGATGATGATATTTTTGGCAAGAATAACATCTTAGAAAAGGACATGTGATTTTTTTTTAATTATATGTATCCATCATTCTCATATATTTTATATTATTTTTGTGATCAATGTTATTTCTTGTGATAATCAAAAGGTTAATTTTCTTATAAAAATATTTGTCTAAACTATGATGATGATGATTCAGCTACAATCAAATAACTTTTGTACCTTTTAGTAACCAAATAATATTTTGTCACACTTGTAGTAATTGATGATAATAAGTTATAGTAAGATATAGTAAGATATATGGAAATAGTAACTTATAGTAAGAAATGATAACCGACAATAAAGAAAATAGTAACATTTTCTAACTATATAATAACCGACGATACATATGATAACTGATTCTAATATTTTTTTTTCCTAACCGATAATACTAATAATAAAAATAGTAATTTCTAACACTTCGTAATAACGATAAATCTATTAATATTTTCTAACACTTGTGTATAACCGATAATAAAAACTTAATTTGTAACACCTACGATGATAAATAATAATATTTATGAACATTTGTGATAACCAATGATAAATAGCAATTACAATTCTTAACATATGATGACCGACGATAAATATAATAACATTTTCTAATATGTGATAATCGACGATAACAGTTCGTAACTTTTACCAATTCTTATTAAAATGATACAAAAAAATCACAATTCTTAATATTTATGGTAACTGACAAAAAAATCACAACTCTTAATATTTATGATAACTGACGATAAATATAATAACATTTTCTAATACATATGATAACCGATAATAATAGATAGTAATTTTTACCAACGTTTTTTAAATCGATACAAGATAATAACAATTCTTAACAATTATGTAACTGACGATAAATCTAGTATTATTTCCTAATATATATGATAACCGACGATAATAGATAATAACATTTACTGACATTTTTTAAATCGATACAAGTAAAGGCAATTTTCCAACACTTCTCTAATTGTCTGTATAGGTCGGGACGTGATTCAACAGTGACTAGAACCGTCGGGAGAGACCAACCTCGATTGGTGTATAACCAACCAAAGGTGTATTCGTTGGAGAAAGTTCTCTCGACGGTTTTATTAGATTTACCATACGATTTTTGACCGTCTGTATAAAACATTTATTTTATAATGTTGTCAACTAAATAATATGTACATAGTATTGAGTACAAATTGAACAATGAATAATTGTTTAATTATACATATTGAACATATTGATGATTTATGTTCAATATGCATGTTGTACAATACACAATATTTATATATGTAACATGTCCTTAGTTGACACAAAAATTAAACAATAATATACTCGATTTGGGTTATATAACCCTAGTTGTTTCTCAGTTAGTTATTACATATATTATTTCAATTATAATCCTTGAACCTTAATTGTTTCAAAGATTTAAGAATATTGTGTACACAATATGTAATTGTTCAATTATACAAATTGTCGACTAAATATTGTGTACACAATATTGAGTACATATTGAACAATGTAAATCGTTTAATTATAAATATTGAATATATTGATGATTTATGTTGTTCTCTTTGCATATTTAAACAGTTTAATGTTATGTGATGATACTTAAATATATATATATGAATTTTCTATATTTATATTTTACTTCTTTTGCAAATATGTTGTTAGGGGTTAAGTTTAAATGTTGTATGAATATGAAAGTTTTTTGCTTCTTTTTCATAATTATATTCTTTTGTGAGCTTATATAATATTCTATGATTTAAGGTAGGCTGCACATATTTTTTGTGTATATTTCTTAGTCGAGCAATGAAAAAAGTTTGGAAATTAATTACAAGTCATATCTTATGTCCTTAATTTTATCAAATTAAAAAAAATTATAATACTTATTTATATATATTGATTTTTTTTCTTTTGATTAACATACATATGTATAGAAAAGTAATGTCAAGTTTTGCTTATTAAACTCCGACAACTATAGTTAGTCATAGTTCAAAGAAAAATAATCTTTTACCATTCAAACTTGCTTGAAAATTAAACACCGAGTGTAAGAGGTTGCTAAGTCTCTCATATACATTTAATTACTTTAGTTTATATAGTGATATTGTTTATTGGGTTTGTACTATTGTAACGATTGATATTTCTATAGTTCATTTCATTCATTATATAGCAAATTTATTACATAAATATATAAATAAATTTTTTTTTTGCATTCATTTCATTTCTTTTAATTGGTAACTCATCTTTACTTTGATCTACCAATAATTTCATCTTTGATTTTGTGTATAACTCATTTAACTCAGATATGGTCCTTTTGATGCTATTCATATGTTTATTATATTTTATTTTTACTTTCAAACTATTAATTCATGTACTGGAAACACACATAAACATGTCCTAGGGAAGAGAAAAACTAAAATGAATCAAGACTGTCAAAGTATCCGAAGAATCACCATGGATAGTTGTTGATGAGTATATGAATGAAGAAGGAACCACCATTTTGCAAGACACTACCTTTGATAATGTAAAAACACTTATTATTATTTAACAGTATACTAGTGAGGTTTTTTTTTTTATTAATTTATTATTTCATATTTTATGGCTGATGATATTCAAAATATCCATAGAGGAGGGAGGACAACTTCGAAGAATATATAAGATCTTAGATCACAGCATATTGTAATGTCCTTGAATTCTAACCTGCAGCCCATTGGACGGAAATATCAGATACTAGCCAATTTTTGTGGCTTGTGGTTAGAAATTTATGATTTTATCCTCTTAGTCATAGAGATTGGTGCATTATTCCTCCGATATCAAAGGAACAAATGAAAGCTTTAAAAAAGTTACTTTCTATATTTGCTTCCTTTTATAGTTTCTGCAACAGGTTCTAATTATTTTATAGTTGTATCAAATGTATACGCATACATTATTTTTACCCTTCCCCTGTCGCTGAAAGTCAGCTCAGGAAGCGATGGGGCATCATTGTTTCGTGGAAGCTCCATGGATTTAGATCTTTACCCGCTTAACATCATTATCTGGGACACTTATGTCACCCCCATCTCCCTTGTTCGAAACAGCCATTTGCACTTGAGCCTGCATATGTAACATACTCAATATCAAGTGACAGTCAAAATTTGTTTATGTACAAATTTTCTATGTACCCCTGAGCTTTTCACTTTCCGACTAATATTCGGAGTAGAACAGATAATGAGAACAAGATTGCAATGCTTCTCACAAATAGAATAGAGCTTACAGTTTCATCAGGGACAACCGCGTATCTCTCTGATGGTGAGACCCATATCTTACCTGGTTTAATCATAGAAAAGCTTAAAACATAAGCAAGATTACAATGACATGAACAAACTTCCAAACAACAGAAGGAAAAGAAGTAAAGGCAAACATATCAGACCAGATGAGGGATCAACTTTTGAAGATTCTATATGCTGTCCACTAGATCCATCTACACTCAGGGACTCCACAATCTTCGGAACATTTCTGCAGTTGATGACAAATGTCATTATCCTCACGCTAATACATACTATCCAAGAATTGTAAATCACATTCAAATTCACCAATAATATCATCTAAGCCCCTCTACTAATTTAATAATAGTAAAGAAATAATAGTTAAGATGCAGACCCAAAAATTTGATTAGGCAACCTAGTCAGATTGACATATTCTAACGGTATGACCACTTGCACATATGAATAATGAGACAATTTAAAGCCAAAAAGCGAAGAAATAGAAACACAAAAAATATCCAAGTTATCTCAAAATATGGAGAATATGCATCTTTACTTTAGATGGGTTGCAGCAGCATTCATCTTTGTATATTCAATATTAAGCATAGTTAAATGTGTAACAGCAAATTCAGAAACTGACAAGAGCAACCCAGAAACCAAAATACATAGAATCAGAAAGCATTTTTTTTTTCAAGATTGAAAATAAGGAAAAGAAATATGCAAGAAAATTTACTTAGCAGGAGGATAAATATTTTAGAAAGTGGATTTTGGGAGTATATTGTGACCTAAGATAATAATATAAAAAGAAAGTTTGGTTGTGCTGTGTTTGCAACTAAGAGGCAGATTGGGTGTGCAAATTGGTGAGAAACTGTTTGATGAGTGCGAGGAGCATGAAGGTAAAACTTCGAGGGGAAAATTTTGTGTTGAGACAAATTGTGGGAGTGCGACTTTTAGTGTAGTAAGATTTTGGGCCGTAAACAACAACAACAACAATCTGAACATCAATCCCAACAATTGGGGTCGGTCATTTGAGAGACAAATATGAAGAAAGATTTTGGGCTGTGACAAGATAAAACCTTATCATAAGCATGTGAACTTTACAACAAAGTTTTGGTTGTTTCCATGGAGATAGATAAGCTGGAACCAACCCCATAAAATTTTGTTGCTATGTCAATTTTCCTAAAAAGTAGTCACAGAGCATGAGATTCGAGATGGCAAATATCAAGGGGTTTGCAATATCAAAGTTTGAGAGTGTAAAATTTGCTGGACCAAATATTTGAGTTGTGATAGTATGGTCATGCTTTCAAGAAAGAGAAACCACACACAATATCCAACTACATGTGGAAGGATGTGCTATAGATAGCAATCACCTCAAATTAAATATAACGTGTTGAAAATAGAATCCCTAGAAGATTTGACTGAAAAACTCGAAGGGCATTTGTGCCAAAATCTAAAAAAAGTAAGTTGTATTCTGAAAACAAAAAGAAAGATCGTACCTGTCAGCACATTCGCCATGCCCAAGCTGCCCATTTGTACCTCTTCCCCAAGAAAACACATTATTTCTCTCGGTAACAGCAAGAGTGTGCCTCCATCCACATGATATCTGCACTACCTTCTGATGAATAGAAGGATTGCAAACAGAATTGTGTGAGATGGTGAAAGCAGAACCTCAAAAGAAATCACAACTTTTTATCTTAGAATTCAAAAGTAGAAACTTTGATTAATGAAAAATGTTATCAAGGACTCATTAGGAATCTATTACTTTAAAGAGAAAATGCACCTGATCATGAGGAAATTGAACTTGTACTGGAGAACAATGATCAGCATTGTTGCCAACCCCAACTTGTCCAAACTGCACAAGAAACAGATTGGGTTAGAAAAGTGCCATGATGAAGCCTAAGAAGTTTTCAGACCAATACAGACATTTGTCTCTACATATCAAAGGTATCATATTCAGTTATTTCTTCAGAAAGACAGAAGATGAAGAACAAGTATGCATCTATATCATTTTTACAATTGAAAATCTACATGAATCACAGATTTTCTAATACAAAGGTGTTGGTTGATTATCATGCACTCAAAAATCAAAACATTAATGTGTATATACCTTCACAAACAACCCGAGCCAATCATCAAGCAAAACCTAGCTTAAAGGGCTCACTCGATGCACAAAGTGCTCCCTGGCTTAGTGCGGGGTAGGGGGAGGATGGACGTATATGTACGCAGCCTTCCCCTTCCATTTAAGAGGCTATTTCTACGCCTCAAACCCGTGACCTCGAAGTCACCAAAGGAGCAACTTCACCATTGCGTCAAGGTTCGCCCTCAAGCAAAACCTAGCTTATCACATAAAAATTTTGACAGAAACAACTGCTGACCAGAAAAATGAAAATAAATGTAAATTTTGTCCATGTTGACATTTAAGGGAATCAGTAACATCATCAACCTTATTCCATCCCCAGCCATAAAGTTTTCCATCGGATGTGAGTGCCATGGTGTGTCTCCAACCACCTGATACCTGAAAGAAGATATCAATCAAAGAAAAAAAAAATGAATTCAGAAAGTACATTGAATGAGAAGAAAGGATCTTGGTAAGTAGATATCTGTGAACAGCAAAGTTTCTTGTTGAATGCATTTCACCATAAAATTGTTCACAGCTTACAGGTTCAATTGTTGGTTGAACCATGTTGTAGCTAATTACAAGGACTTGGTGCATTTTATCCAATTAACTTGGTTCCATTGAACCAAAAATAACTAAGAGATCCATTACACATTTTAGATCATCCCACGTGTTCTTACAATCTCATAGTTACAAATTCATGGAATCAAATAAGCAGAGAATGTCTAACTGACCTGTAGCATTTAAACAAAAAAATTGCCACTAATCTTTCGTTTAAAATGCTAAGTCAGTGATATTAATAATCATGTGAAAGAATAACAGCACAAACTAAGCAAACTAGATAAACTCCATTAAAAAGATTGGGTAAACAAATAAATCTAAAACAAGAGGTCCCAAGATCATCAATAATTTCCAGCTCCCTTAACCCATAAAATGTTCTGCACTTGGGATCCACATACAACTCATCAAGAGCCCCACACATGAGGGAGAGTATTATGCATTTAAACAATGAACCTGCCAACCTCTTCTCCATTAACTTGACCTTTTTAAGCAATTGGTTGTATTGCATCAACCTTTACCAATAATCCACATTAAATCGTGATATAGTCAAAACTCTAATTGTATCGGCTGCAATGAGATTCCAAGAATAAAGGCATCGTAAAAAAGGAAAAATGGAAAAGAAGAACTAAATCACATCAAAGCTTTTACATATTTTTATTAACTCTTTTACGACAATTATAAATGCATTTTTGACTGCTCAAGTATTTATTAGGTGTATTGTTAAATAAATTAATGCAATTATAATGGCTTAGTTTAAACTTATGTTTTTCCTTATTAGAAAGGAGGTCTTGAGGAAAATCAAAAGAATTTTGAGTTAAATAGAAAGATCAACTATCTTTGATCATGAAAAGTTTAGTGTCACAAAAAATACTCTCGCTATGATCTTGATCTCAATGCCTTTGTTCAACCGATAAGGAGCCGACAAAATTACTTATATCAGCCAGAGTTTATTCTTTCAACTGATAATGAAGTACTGAAATAGATGGCTGCTAGGAACTATTGGACAGACGGCATGACAAGTTGGTGAACTTTCTGCAAGATTTACTTTCTCAGGGAAATACGAACTTAGAATTCACAGCCACACTGCAGTCTGATAACGCAGGAAACCATCTGTGGGCAGACGGATGATGATTAAATCTAGGGAAGCTTTCTTCCAAAGAAGTTCAATTATGCATATTTGAATGTTCCCTAAGACAGCATCATCACAAAATTGCACAACCAAAGCCATTTTGGGTGGAATAAACTCTGGTGCTGGTGAATTCTTCCTATTTAGCCAAAGCTTCAGTGTGATATTAGAAGATATGTTGGGCACAGTGTGACAAAAATCTAAAGATGAAGCTGCCAATGCTCGCTTGTACACTCCACCACCTCTGTGAAGTACTCCATGGACAGATTTGAGAATGGATTTTGTCCTCGGACTTTCTTGAACTCGAAGGAGATTTGATAATATCATAGGGGTGGTGGACTTGTTCTCAGAAATAGCTCACTTCATCCCTTGTTGAAAGGCCATGGACACCTTACATGTTGATATTTTCTTCAAAGTAAGCAAGTTGCATGGAGTACCACACACCATTACTCATTATCATGATTCAAAATTCAAAAGCCATTTATAGAGATCATTATGGAAAAATATGGAGACAGAGTCATGTTTCAGGACCATCCACAAATTGATCAGCATATCAAGGTGATTAATCAAAATTTAGGAAACATGTTATGGTGTACTCAGGAGGTAAACATAAACAATGATACTCAAAGCTTCTAGATGTGGAGTTAGCCTTAAACAGCAGAACTACTCCTCACCGCCCATCCAAAATCATCTACAATTTTTGCATCCTAATGGAATTCCTATTCTAAACTTGGCTGAACTTCATCCTAAGGAAGAAAACTTAGTTTAATTACATTGCTTATCAAGACTATTGATGAAGAGATGCAGAAACGAACTACAGCTAGTATTCAAAACTATAAAGCCATTGTGGACTCTTATCATTGTTAGGTCAAATTTAATGTTGGAGACCAGGTGTCGGCAGTCTTAACAAAGGACGGATTTCCACCTGGTTCTTTCCAGAAGCTAAAGAATTGAAAATGTTGGTCCCTATAAAATTTTAAGAAAAATCAATCATACTGCCTTCAAACTGCAGCTTCCAAGTGAGTTGAAGACCTCTGGTGTGTTGAATACGAAATATCTAGTTCCTTACAAGGGTAAACCCTCTGATGTCGATGAATTGGCAAATAGAGGGTAAGTTTTCTCCATGACAGGGTTCAATTGTTCATATTTCAAGCATTTATTAAGTATAATTTAAAAATCTTTCTTTAAATATTGAAGTCTGGTCAGTGTTGGAGGAGTCAATGATAATATTTCAAAAAGTCAGTTGGGTCTTAGTTTTAAAATGGCAAAAAAATTCTTATATTTCTCCAAGAATTGCAACAAAATAAGAATTTGAAGTTTTTATGTGCACTACGGACTAGTATGTCAAAAAGGGAAATTCGTCTTGGACTGCCATGGTGCTAGGATACCACCATTGCGGTCTGTGAAGGACTGCCCATTACCGCCATGAGCACCGACATGGTGGTTCTTCTGGTGGTACTCTGAAAAGCTTCTCCTGCCTTCGTTTGCATCCTACCGGCCACAATAGGAAGGTTACCCTTTCATCCTCTCTTTTGTGTTTTTTTGATCCCTCCACCCTTGTTCAATTGTTCCAAAACTCTTAGCGCTGTTCTACATTAGTCTCCTCTACTAAGAAAAACTCAAACCACAAGTACACTTTGAATTCCGTATACAACAGCTTATCATTGAGAAAGTATTCGTAGATATCTGCAATGTTGAAAGTCTTGGAAATATCCCAATTTTGCAAAAAATTTCACATGAGCATTGTCATTGATCTTCTTGAGCACTCCCCATGGGCCATAGCTTGTTGTAAGTCCCAATTGGCAATCTCTCTTTGCAAAACACAACCATCACCATGTCATCTTCTTTGAACACATTTGCTAATCGATGCTTATCAACTGCTCATGTTCCTACCCCTGCTTCCTAAACTTTCTTCCGCACCTCATCATGCACGGTTTGAACTTGTTCGGCCATCAAGTCCACAGATTTGCTTGCATCTGCAACTTTAGGCAATGGAATGAATGAAAATCGAGTACATGATTTAGCAGCTTCATGTACAAAATCTCAAATGGCATCTTCCCTGTGACATTATGCTTTGTGATGCTATAGGTGAACTCAGCTTCAGCCAATGCTAAATCCTATTGCCTAGGCTTGTCTCCACAAATGTTCCGGATCAAGTTCCACAATGTTTGATTTAAAGATTCCATTTGACCATTGGTTTAAGGATGATTGTACCACTAAACTTCAATGACGAACGGAACATGCCCCACAAGGAAAGCAAAAGTGACTTAGAAATCTCGTGTCACAATCCAATGTGATGGATTTGGTGATTCCATACAATCTCACCACCTCCCGAAATAAGTGCTACATTGATTGCCTTGTTCATCTTTTTGCCAGGAATGAAATATGTCATCTTCGAATATCTATCAACCACAGCATAAATCAAATCCACACCTAGTTGAGTTTGTGGTAGACCAAGCACGAGGTTCATAGACAAGTCCCCCCAAATATGCTCCAAAATAGGGAGTCACATGTACAACCAAGTATTTTGACTTTGTTTCTTAACTGTTTGACAAACATAGCACCTTTGCATAATTTTGTACACCTCCCTCTTCAATTGAGGCCAATAATACTTCTCTTTCACGGCTGTTGTAGTCCTATCTCTACCCTCATGACCCTTTAGACCTACACCATGCAATTCCTAAATGAGTTTTCTAGGAGTCAAGACTTCGGAATGCACATCCCCTTTCATCAGGTACTCATCAAATACATGGAAAATCACCCCAAGCTCTCTCATTCGAACACCTTTCCCAAGTATCTCGAAAGTCAGGATCATCGGCATACAGATCCCTTAAGCTAAAAGTGAACCCTGTCTATCACATTTTGTAAAGTTGGCCACCTTATTTTGGTCTCCAAACTTATGTCTCAAGCTAAAACTGAACTTCTAAAAAATTGTAGTCCATCTATCTTGCATGTCCAACTAAATTTTGATTCGGCTATTCAAGTACTTCAAAACCTCATGATCGGAATACAATAGAAAATCCTGATTAATCAAATAAGGCTCCCATATTCTCAATGCCCAAACTACATCGTAGAACTCGTTATTGTAGGTGCTCCATTTTAGTCTCACCTCACTCAACTTCTCGCTTAAGAAAGCAATTGGCCTCTTCTCTTGAGATAGCACACCACCAATTCCAATCCCACAGGCATCACACTCCACCTCAAACAACTTGTTAAAATCTGGCGAAACTACCACTGGTGCATTGCATAGCCTTTCCTTGATTGATGCAAAACTGGACTCGTGTTGGACCTTACTTAAAACCTCATTTCTTCAAACAATCAGTATAGGAGCTACTCTACTACTAAAACTGGATCGCAATACTTCTATTGATAAGACTCCACAACCATGTCCTCTGGGAACCCATCTCTTCTCTGGCAACCACATTCACTAGACACTGTTGAGAACACATTGGAGGTATGAGCCTCCAGATAGCACCTAAAACACTTCAATGGGGTTGGCCTTGCATAAGGGTTGTTCTTCTTTTGTAATACCCTAGTACCCAGAATTAAGAGAAGTGAGAGAACCTTGGAGTTTTGCATGAATATGTTTATTTTTATTGTATTGGATATCTTATGTGAGTACCTCTGCAATGTTTTCTATGCATGCTAAGTTGTCTTTGGCCCCAGGGTTTGAATTTATACCTAGGGTTGAGTTTAGAAAGTTTGACCTAACAAGCCAAGTAAGTAAATTTCATGGCAAGAGGAAAGTAAGTTAAAAATAAATAAATAAATAAATAAAGTAGTCTCAAGAAACAAAAGAAAAAGATAAGAAAAAGATTAACTTTTGAGGCATTAGGAACCTGCCAGAAAAAGTTAAAATCGTATGAGTATTTCATTCTTCATTGAGAAAAGGCTCAAACACAATAAAAATAAAGTCCAATTATGTTCCCACTAAAATTCTAGAACAAGTTTTGTAATGGACCCACTTACCTTAATAAAATACCTTATTTCTAATGTGCTATTTTAAAAGGTCATGAAATATTCAAACAATGGTATTTTTGGATATAAACGAACAAAAAAGGTTTCAAAACCAAGACACGCTCTCTCCTCTTATTCCCAATGTCAAGAAACAACCCCCACAAAACCACCTCAAAACTCACTCAATTCCTCATTTCTTGCTTCCAAACTCAAGCCATTAACATATAATCAAAATCTATTATTTTCAAGCATCAAAGAGAGAATTTGAATGTCCAAATTAAGCCAAGAACAACAGAAATGAGAAATCCACGGTTTTTAAGTTAGAGGTTAGATTTTGTTCAATTGTCTTTCAAATCTGTGCTCTTTTCTCAAATTTATCAAAGACCCAATGTTTCTATATGTTCAACTAAGGTTTTGGATGCATTTTCCAGCCTCAAATCATCCTCATCCTAAAAGGATATGAACCATCTCTTCCCCCTTTCTGGCTGAATTTGGAAAGAGTTGTATGGGTATTTGCTCTCCTTGATTTCATTAAGGGTCTCTTGTGTTAAAAATATTTTTGAGGCATAGTTTTAATATTATCCTAGATTGGTTTGATGTTTGGGACCAAAGAGCACAAGTGTGGTTTTTCATAGGTTATGCATATTTTGAGCAAGGAATTAAAGGGGATGTGCTAGAAAGCTTATAAGGAAAGCATTTCTTTTATTTGCGTGATCTTTATGCAATTTGAGGCTTGATTGATGAAGTCTAATGATTGAAGTAAAGCTTTATGTTCACTAAATGCTTGTATATTGTCCAAATGATTATAATCTTGATATATGATGTTTAATGATCCTAGAAGTATATGTAAATGAATTTGTTTAAGTGAAAATGTGACGTCTCCTTGAATGGCTGAAGTTCATGAAAAAAATGCCTAAGTTGGAATTTCAACTTTTCCTCGGTGGAAAAAGTAAAGCAACCACACCCCTCTAGACAGCGAAGTAAGGATACAATCCCAGGGTGCCAGTGTGCCCTTGTTATTGCCACCAATGGGCTATATGGTAAGAATCTTGGGATGCTAGAATAGTCACTGCACTAGAGTCAAACTATGTTGCTCCCCAACTGTAGTTAGGAGCTGTTTACATGCTTTCGCGTATAACCATGGAGGAATGGATAAGGATATGATTCTAGTGTGCCCTTGCTACTGCCACCAATGGAAATCCCAGGATGCGACTCTAGCATAATCATCGCTCTAGAGTTAAGCTATGTTGAAATCCATCCGTAGTCAGGTACCAGTTATACAGTTTCTCTTCTCCCCTAAAAGAATACATAAGGGGACAAGCAAATGATGGAGGGTCTAACCTCAGTTTGAGTCAGCCCTAGATTTTAGAAATACACCCATAAGCCTTGTACAATGTTAGGCCCTTTTTCATTAACTTGTTTCCAGATTCTAACCTCCCTTTTCAATTACAAGATAATGAAAAGAAAAGAAATAAAAGAATAAGAAAGTAAAGGTAAAAATGCACTTTCATGCACAACGATGACCATGTTGTGCTTGTGTTGTTCATTTATGATTATGCAAAATAATTCAAAATAGTAAGTAAAGTATCCCTCCAGTATTAACCACATCTTGGTGGCCCCAGTTTGGGAAAAATTAATAAAAGGATAATCATTATATGGCTTTGACAATGCTCATGCCAAAGTTTATGCTCTGTTTTGTAGAAGTATCCTTTGTTACTCTGGTGATTTATTTGGTATATTATATTTATGTTTATATAATAGTGCTTTGATATGCATTTCCTGCCGGACATAAGTCAATGCTTGAATAAGGAATGCAAAGAATGGAAAATTGGGATACTAAGATCTTTTATGCTTTTACTTCCACTCATGCTATGTTATGAAAAATATAGTTATACAGTGATCATGCTTCATGTTTTCCTTTTTATTTAGCATCATGCTTTACACAAATTTTTTTTTTTGGGGTCATTTTCTCATACTAGTTCAGCTTGGTAGCTTGGCTGACTTGTCTGCCCAATCAAGGGACATTAGATTCTCTCTTTTTATTTTTTTTTAATATGTAAAATTCTAGATTGTATATGCTTATATTGATTCTCTTGTGATTAATACCTTGATGATTATGTTTTATGCCATGTTGTGACAAAGCTAATCTTTTTGTTTTTTTATATTTTAAGTTTCCCGGAAAAGCATAATGTTCTCTAAAAGATGTTAATCACAGGGCTGCAGCTAAGCCATGGACAAGTTTAGTTAAGCCTTGGTGGCTCCAAATGTTGCCACTTGATGTTTATGTAAATGTTTCCTCAATGGTTACGATTAGGTTCTAAAGGTATATATATGCTCATGTTCATATTAAGTGATGTCGTGCTAGCTCAAATATTGACTAAATTTATGTCTTGCTATGACCAGATGAGTTTTACGATGTTATCATCTATCATTGTTTGTAAGGTGTGCCAGGACGATCATTTTATGCCAGCTTGTGATGTTTTGATGATATAGAAGTGCCTTGTTTGTTCTATCAAGTTTAGATGATACCATGAATCGCTTGGATACCATTTTTTAGGGGAGACTGGCTAATTTTCTAGAAAAATGAAGTTAAAGTTTCAAAATTTTCCGAGTCATCACACTTGGATAGTGGCTCATATGATTGCTATAGTTAGTGTCACATATGATACAAAAAGGAATGAATTCCAATTCAAGAACTTTTCTTGAAATTTTCTATGAACCTAACTTTTAAACTTACTCAAACTATTCTAGAACATGTTTTATGATCAAGGCAGGCTTTATGATTTAAGGAAAATATCGAATACTTAGAACCATTGAAGCATGGGAATCTCAAAGGAAAACTTGGTCAACATCTAATAACATTAAACCTAGGAAGATAAGGTAAGATCCATATTTGGTTCGTCAAAATTGAATATTTAATAGTTTTTGCATTAGAATTTTATCCTTCTCGCAAGAGGAGACAAACTCGAATAACGGATCGTCACATCTTTGATCCACTTCTGTCATTGCTCAAAGAGACTGTCCTTTATCTAAATTCACTCCTCGGCCTCCCCTCGGCTGAATGTCAAACTGAGGTGTCTTAGCCCTTTCATTAAAACTCACCCTGCACTCCATCGGAACCAAAAGTTTCTGAAAATCAGTCCTCAGAGTACCCCATTTTAGTAACATCTGTTCTTCCCTCCAAGCCATATTCCTAACCTCTTCAACTGTAGTCAACATTTATAACTCAATCCCCTTCTTAAAGGCCAGTGTTAAGCCCTCTATGAACCTAGCTACCAAACTGTCCCCGTGTTTCATTCAAAAAATTATTCCTCTCCACCAACTGAAGGAACTCCGCCATATATTCACAAACTGACCTCCCTAGCTACACCTTTAACTTTGGAGTTTGCAGAGTAAGTTGAGTATAATCAAGCAGTAAAAACCTTTTTTTCATTAATTACTTCATTTTTCCTGGGTGTCATCAGGTGTCCCACAGACAAGATTCCTGCTCCTGTTGTATTTAGTTTATCCAACCTAATTTGAGTCCATTGCTTCAATTTAAACCCCACTATTTTAATCATCAGAGGGTCATTTATCTTAGTATATTCAAAGAAGCCATCAGATTTAGCTACCTACTTCAAGAATTCCTCAATCCCTAAGTCACCACCAAATGCTCTCAACCTTTATAGAGAAACCATGATATTCGATGTTGTACTGAGATTTCCACGCTTTCCTTCTCCAAAATCTCTACCACGTCAGCCACATGGAAACTCCCGATCAAACTCAAGATTCTGGCAACTGTGGCTCGTTCTTCTTCTCAATTTTGATCCAAATTCTGATTTACCCTAAGGACTCCAACCACAGTACAGGTTTCTCCTAAGACTCTGTCAAGCTTTCACCCCATCCCAACAAATTGTTCGGGTTTAACAGTTTACAGCAGCTAACACAGGCCATAATCTTTGATCTATGTCGCAAGAAAGTTGCTCCCTTCAACTTGACTCTTCATGATTGTACACCACTCAAAAGAAAGACCTACTCTAATACCAATTGACAAATTGGCGATGTTGAATTCTGTAGTAATGTTGAATTTGTTTGGCACAAACTTTAGGGTTTAAAATTCTAATCTATTGATAGAAAAGAATCAAGTTCTTTAAAGAAAACTATGCCAAAATTAGGCTACATTAATGAGAAAACAATAGTTTAAATAGTATCCAAAACCCTAAGAAACAAAAAGGAAACAAATAAGCAAAAGTTGGAAAACAGAAAAAAGGAAAAAGAAAATTCGTTGTCTTGGTCTCTCTTGATGTACTGCCACAGCAGTCCATGAAGGATTGCCTACTTCTGAGGTTACCCACATGGCGGTTCTCATGACGTTACTCCTAGAAGCCTTCTTCCAGCCTTCATACACATCCTACCACCATGGCATAGGAAGGTTGCCTTTCCTCCTCTCTTTTGCATTTTCTTAATCCTTTTACACATGTTCAATTCCAAAAACTCATTCACGAGTTATTCTACTTCACTTCCCTATATATATTCTTCAAACAACTTAGCAATACAATTTTGAAGAGCATTTCTCATCTGGGTTGAAATGCTTCTCATTCTCTAAACTCTTTGAGTTTCACGTTATGTGACTGCACCAGCTCCTCAAACCAATAAGTCATCATGCAAACCAAGATCCTGCACCACATGGCCTCAAAAGGCTTCATTCAGAGCAAGGTGCATCTACATTCCAGTGTGCTCAGCAACATGTTATAAACTTTAACGAGGCAGAGCCTTTTTTATTTCCCATCATTTGCATGGTCCATCTCTACAACTAATATCTTAAATCAATCCTAATGCCTAAAATAATACTTTTTGGTTGTTTGTACTTCTAACGAAAATGGTCACTGTGCTTTTTGCCCTGTCTTCTGATTGCATTTGAAACATCAAGATTTTGTATCACATGACCTACCAGTTTCATTGGCAAATAGACATATCTTTTATGTTGCAACAGCATCAAATAAATTCAACAATTGACCACTATGAAAGAGTATGCCTAGTACATTTTCACCCATAGTGCTAGCTAAAGAACTAATAAAAAAAAATTTATAAATAGCACTCCAATAAAATATCACTTAAAAATGGAAAGCACGAAAAACTGTGAATTATAACCTATTAAAAGTACGTAATTCTTTAATAATTATTCCAAGACGCCATGCAGGTAAAAGGCAATGATAAAAACTACTAGATTGTTTCGTAAGAAGGAGACTCTATCTGTTTCCATCTTTCTCATGTCAGCATCCAAGTACCAAAAGGAAAGAGTACTAGAGCTGCAACAAACATCACAAACCCATAACTCATTGCAAGAAGCACTGAGTGGTCACCTGGGACAAAAAATTGTTCTGAAGGGCTTCCACCTTGTGAGGAATGAGATGATCCTCAAAATCCCCATGTCCTAGTTGACCATATTTGCTCCACCCATAAGTGTATAAACTGCCAGAAGAGGAAACACATATTGTATGCCGCCATCCACATGCCACCATGACCATCTTCTCTCCCTAAAATTTTATCATTGCAGTTACTTTAGAGAGAACAAGATGTTATAGATAACAAATCATAAATGTTAAATGAACATACGAAATAAGTAATATGTAATATTGGCTTCCGACATGATAAAGCAAAGCACAAATCACCACATTTTGAGAACACCGCCATTGCCATGTGAGTTGTCAAGTTTCATCATTGGAAAATGGGAGACACTAATATTATAGCATCAAAGAGAAATATTAAAATAGAATTAAATAGCATCCTAAATAAGGCCTCTTTCCTTTAAAATTCGACAAAAGAAAAGATAGCTTAGCACTATGAACCATGTAGGCAGCATATCCAAAAATATATTGAACTACATTCTCTATATAGTTTACACTTTTCTGCAGTCTTAACTGTGGCAGATAATAAAATCCTGAGGTTGTCTTGGGACAAATTAGGATATAAAATTGAATCTATGTGCTAGTCACTCGAATAATAGTCTTGATAATTGACCAACAGCAGGAAAAAAAAATGTTTGCTATGATCCAAAGAATAGGAAGCATAAACGCTTTCAAATGGAAGTCTTACCTAAATTGGGTACATGTGAGACATGATACACATTGTGTTGGAAAAGCGTTTGATACTTCCAACAAGGTATCTTCTTTTCATTTTTTTTAAACATCACATGCTTCTTGAAAGCTTCGTGAATATTTTTCCCAACTATTCAATTCAGCAATAGCGTGTATTATTTTTATACTCATTGTCACTGATGATACAATATACAAATAAAGAAATTACATGCATACCTTATAACAACCATGTCTTGTTTGCTTAAATGAATCTACTAAGTTCTGTAATACCAGATGTTATAGTGTCCATAGCCACACACTTAGCTTCAAAATACTATCAAGTTTAATGCATATGTTAGCCTATAATTTTAAACACAATCACTAACAAGTGCCACCTTTTTCTAGACAGCCCAACGATGTATTCCTGGATATTCTTCTATTTGCATTTAGAATATCAATATCAACTGATTACCATTTAAAATGTTTATTATAGCACAAACTAAAATACCATTAGCAGTCACTCCTTAAAAGATTCAAATTACTTATTTGTAATGATTGACATATATCGGAAATAGTAACACTAATGTAAAAACCCTGATATCATTTTTTAATATTGTATCATATCCTTTTTTTTTTTCCAAATACACTATATTGTGCTGTTTCCAGCTATAAAATCTCTATCCATGCTTTGTCGGCCTTGCAGAAGAAAGGAAATAACTAATATGCTTTGGCCACAACTCGTACAACAATCCAATAACTTATAAGCCCTTGTCATGTTATCCTTGTTGACATCCAAGAATATAAATCTGAAAATCAGTTTCTTTCATTACCCTTGAAAGTATTGTATCATTTCAATCATTTTAAATGCCTAAAGAATTCTAATTGCTTAAAGCATTCCACCAAAATGTGGAGTTTACGATGGGTCTAGAAAATTATAACCCTCCTTTATAAAGTCTAGCTTAGTTCCATTAATTGAAACCAACTCATCAGATGCAAGCAATTTGAGCTTTGAACAGAAGTTCACCTAAAATCAATCTAAAAGATCAACATACAAATTTAGCCAAGGTTGCTAGATGACATCCTTTTTTTTTTCAAACTCTTCTCTACTCCAATTTATCCTTCCTCACCGATAATAAGAGTTCAAGTTCTCCTTTCCATCACACCAGCAATAAAGAAGTGTCCATATTGAAACATAAGTATCCCGATTCTAAAGAACTTGACATATTCCCTTCTATAAAATCCCATTCTTTTAATGACCATTAATGAGAAAATGCACATCATTTTTCTTTAAAAATGTAACATCAAAATAGTGCTGCCTTAAAAAGTTTTGGAGGATATTTGCTTAGATTGGTTCGAGATTTATTTATTTATTTATTTTTTAAACTATCTCCTCCTACACTGTTAGGTCTTTCTGCGTATCAGGATTCATGCTATCTGCAGTATTCATGTTATTCTTTTCAATGCTTTATCTGACTGCTCTTTCATTTCAAAATATTACCTATTGAAGCTCTTAAGGGGGTCTTCTTTAAATATAACCAAAACCATCTTACTTTATTAACTCTCATCCAATTTTCAGTTGGAGCTAACTATATTTTGTCTGATTGATAAAATTCTAATCCTATAATTTTGAGTCAAACTACTCATATAGCTACTGCCCTCATCTCCATAAAATTCATTTTGTCACAGTCAAATGTTGTCCAATTGCGCAATGCTTGGAATAAGCAGCAATGCTGATACCTTACAAGTGAAAGAGCCCATTTAGAGTAAATCTTCTCCATAATTTTTTTAAAAACTATTTACCATTATATTTTAATTAAATTTTACAATAGTCTATTGAAATTATTCTAATTTTTAATCCAAATTCAATAATGCAAATAACATTGTCCCATTACAAACTAGACAGGTCCTAATTCAACAGCTTTATACTAGAAATCATACACTCAAGATATGCTTTGCACAATCTCTAGGTTCTTCCTCTAATGTATATCAGATCCATTTAATACATCTGCATCAATAGACTCCACATTGCCATGCCTTTTTACCAGTAGCTCTGAACTTTTTTACTTCCTCTAAAATTTCTGCTTCTGTGTATCAGCATTTCTTTAGTTTAACTAAGAGTGAACTTCCAAGCCACAAGTACAAACCAAAAAGATACCCAAAAAGAGAGAGAGAGAAGAGGAATCCTCAAAATAGCAAAGACAAGAACTCAAGCTAGTTAAATCTCAAACAAAAGCTATGATTCAGTCTGGTTAGCGTACATGATGAGTATTGGATACTTTCTCAGGGACTAAGCGATCACTCCTGTCACCTACGCCCAGGTTCCCATATCGGCCCCAGCCCCAACCATAGAGATCACCATCTTCTGTTACAGCTGCTGTATGTTCAGCACCAGCGGCAACCATTTTGACAGAAATCCCCTACAAAATATACATAATGCTCAGCATTTTGGAGAAAAGTACCCATACCAACATGATATATAAGCAAGTTTCGCATGTCTCCCTTCTTTTGCCCCTGCCCGCCGGAGGGCGGGAGGGGAGGTGATTGCGGCGGGATGCTGTTAAAGGTGCCATATCAGTTCATGGTCCAACGCCATAACTATATTCCTGGGAGGAAAAAATGGTCTCTTATAACACAGACCAGTGGTTGACTTTTGTTTTCTTGCCAAGAGGCAACTTGATTGGAGTTCTTTTGATGCATTAATCTCTTAAAAACCATGATCAGGTCAAGTGTTCAAATTAGAAAAGTTTAGTGGGCACGCCAAAAAGATGCAAATTATATAAAGTTCTTAATCAAAAGTATCAGCTTACTTTTACTTACATATATTACCAGCCAACAGTATACTTTTGTGCCTAATAAGGGTTACTTCAATCAATATTCTCCAAAAATGTCCCATTAGTCAATTTAAAATGTAAATTAGCTAACACAACCATTGTAATTCTATCCATTGTAAACACATTTTACTAAAAAATGCATCCTGAAATACAACATTTTAGAATCAAACATGTCAAGAACATGTCCACTATGACCTAGCCCAAAAAAGGAAAGGGGCATGTCCACTACCTAAGAGATATCTTTCAACTACACAATATGTACATGGATTCATGCATCATATGCTAAGTCAGCTATACTTCCATGTGTCACTTTGTCCATTTCAGCATATGGTTGTCAAACACTTCAATTTAACAAAAAGTTTGTTGATATAGGTCTGTTAGGCTGTTGGACGTCTAAACATAAGCATGTCAAAAGATAATTGTCATGGAGACCTGAATTATTAGGACAGCTGTCTATGCATATACAAGTTGGGGATTGTCAGATAGCATTGATTGTGTGATGACCTTTACATTAAAAGATATTTCACTTAGAATCACCAAAAGCCACCAACATTTCCAACACAAAATCCAGAGCTTATCACTCGCTACAAAACTCAGGGCCATTAAACAGCATATGCAACAAAATGGCACCAAAAATATCCGGCCTCTCCCACATTAAATGGCATATGCAACAGAACTCACAGCCAGCTCAACCCATTCTGAAATCACGATCTCTTTCTGAAGTTACTTCCATGTACTATATTAGTCATCTTCATGACAGCTTGTACTTCAATTTAATCCTAAGATAGATGTATTACCATGAGATGCTAGACATGTTTTACATTCTCCAATTTCACTATTTCTGGGGAAATTTCTTCTTGGAAGACAATAGCAAGCTGCTCTCTTCTAATCTGGGCTAAGAACTTAAAGAGTACCAAACAATAATTCTGCAGTAAAAATATATTCCACTTGTTCTTGCTCAAGAGTAGTGTTTCTCATCAATAATCTTTAACCAATTTTGCTTTATTATACCAAAAAAGGGAAGAAGAGAGAAAAAGATGTAATTTAATGTTCCTTTGTTTGCAAATAAAACATAAGTTCAAGGGTTATATATGGAGCTAGAAAGCAAGAGTATATTTAGAGAGAGAAAATTTTTCTTCAATTCTTGATGATCTCAAACAAGCACATAGTTGATATGGGGACAATCAAGAAAATATCAAATTTAATTCCTTAAATTGTTGAGAAGAATGAATCGTCCCATGGGTTGACAATTTAAAGCTCCCTAGCATTTTCTGGATTACTCAATATATGACAAAGCAGGTAAGGAAATTACTTTATTTAAGCTGCCTGTATGAATTATTAACCTGGTTATAGATTCTTAGCAATGTTTTACTCAAATCCCATAACTTTCAGTCACATTGTATTTGTATGGATAACTAGTTCAACCTCTTCCTACCAAGTGTGGGTTAATATCCAAATAAACAACTGGATGCTAAATTATGGAGTGCAAATGGAGACAACTTTCAAATCAGAACTCTCATAAATGGAAGTCGTAGATCATTATTCTAAA
Organism: Dillenia suffruticosa; assembly: GCA_033439265.1. NCBI lineage: Eukaryota > Viridiplantae > Streptophyta > Magnoliopsida > Dilleniales > Dilleniaceae > Dillenia > Dillenia suffruticosa. Next base: position 10,580,322 of record JAVTVX010000027.1, on the reverse strand, counting down.
GAAGCAGCATCATGCATTCAAGAAATGTCTTATACAAACTCGTCTAAGGAACCTGAAATGCTTGAATTTTCTGTGGAACAAGAGAGTCTTCAGTGGTTCCAAGACCAAGTTGACCATTTTGATTCCTTCCCCAGCTTCAGTAATATGCCAGGAAATGAATAAAACAATTAGAAAAGGAGTATAGTATAGGATCATGTAGAACTAACTACAAGAGTATCGAAAGAGATGCATATATTAGCAAAGAAAGGAAGAAAATTATATATAAACTATTCGGGTGACGAAAGTTTAGATGAAGACAAACAGTCGTTGCATTGAACGAAAAATTTGGCCTGCCAAAAAATCTCTAAAATCAAGAACTAATACATTGCCAACAGGCATCAGCATGAAAGTAAAACAACATGAACTAAACAAACACACATGTTTAATGCCTCTCCAATAAAACATTTACCTCGAGTTTTTCCATGGTTACCCAATAATTGTAACATATGTCTAAGATGCAACTAAAACTATACTTGAGATGCAAGAGTCTGACGAAGTGCATGAAAAGGTAAACAAAACGGGATTCAACATTTCTGCCATCACTGTCATCGCTTTTTCTAAACCACCCATTTCTCTTGCCAAGGTTATTTATCACTTTGAAATTAGCCAAAATCAAAAAATCCTTCTCAACTTCGCATCTAATTACGAAACCCCCAAAAATTCAATTGCAGTCAAGTAACTCCTCAAATATTTAAAATCAAAGAGAGGGTGAGAGCAATTGATGTTGAAACGGAAGAGTATAGCCGATGAACCATGTTGCCGACTTTAAGAGAACCAGTTTACTTTCAGTTTCAACAACATTAAGAGAACCAGGGAGGGAGGGTCAGATCTACATTGTATGAATTTTGACTGAAAGCCCCACCACCAGCCCAACCACTGTCCAGATTAAGGGGGAGAGAAGTTAGATATAAGGCTAAAGGTGATGAAATGGAAGCTAAAAAGGCAAAACGAGGTTTGCCTAGCTCGAACGACAATGACAGGATGATGACAAGGTTCATCAATGGTTGGAGACAGTCACGGAAAGCCACGGCTGCCTAGGGAGGACAAGGAATCCCATAGGTAGGTCCGAGGATTCTGATAGAAAACTCACTACTACAAGTTCCACCCAGATCTAGATTAGACAGTGACAAGATTCACCAAACCAAAGATGGTCACGGCTGTGAAGGTATGACCACAGTTGCCAAGGGAAGTCGAGGAATCCCGCAGCAGTTTCTTCTCTCTCATTCTCTATTCTTTCTCTCTTTCCCTCGGATGAAGCATCAACAGTAAAACAGGAATAAATGTTGGGGAGTGGATGGAAAAATTGATGGCATCCACTTATGGGGATAGAAGAACGCAAAGTTTGAGGACTACTTGACTGCAATTGAATTTTAGGGGATATTCAAAAGCAGGTAAAAAAATTCAAAGACATTTTTGTGGTTTTGGCCTTATGAAATTTCATTTATTTCCCTTTCGTTTGAATATTAAACATGGAGAATATTTTGATATTGGAAGAAAAAGGTGCTCTCTTTGTCAAAGTTCTGCCAACAAACAAGCTTCTTAGATCTTAAACAACTTTGAGCATCTAGTTCTTTGTTTAGAAAAATGCATGTAAAATTAGGAAAATTAATCTGCATCAATTATTGTTGTCTTATATAACAGATTTATTTGAAGAAGTAATGAAGTGTAAGAATAGTGACCAACCTCTGCACCTCCCCATCCATAGTCACAGCCAAACAATGGCTATCCCCACAAGCAATTTGCTTTATCGTCAAACCATGTAATGCTTTGATTGGCTGAGGAGTGAACACGTCACTAGAGTTGCCATGACCCAACCTCCCGAAGTCACCCCTAAAATTTTAGTGACCACGTGAGAAGGTATACCCAGAGAACTCAAAAATAGCAAAGTTCACATAAAATCATTATATAGTAATATGATTGCTCAGAACCTCAAGAGCCATCAGGGGAACATGAAAAATTTAGCTGAGAAATCAGAATTGAACTACTGGATAACAATATATATATATATATATATATATATATATATATATATATGATTGCCCACAGTTTTAGAGGGTGCAAAAACTATTAAAACAGAAATGCCATCAATTTCTTTGTACACAAGTCATAATGGTACTGCTACAAGCATACACAAAAGTACACGGGAGCGAGAAGGATAAACCAAACAACATATAAACTGAGAAAAAATTTTGGGTCCGCAAACAGACAACCATAAAAAAACCAGGAACAGAACACTTCCAAAATAGAATCCTTTCAAGAACTTCATTTCTTAAACTAACTTTTAACTCATCAAATAAGCGCTAAGAGACAATCTATAATAAACAAACAAGGAAATTTTGATAATTTCTCAAAACATTTTAGTAGATACCATATGATACTCAAGGCCTCCGAAATATTGCTGCAAAAAAGATTCTTATTTTCTCAAAGTTATCCAAGACTTCAATAGTTTGTAATTGATCATAGAGGGACCAAGATGAGAGGAAGAGAAGAAAATTTCAAAAGGAAAAAAAAAAAAAAAAATCAGACCATCCCCAACTATAGACTTGCAACTGTGACTCAGAGAATGCAGTGGTATGGTCAGCTCCGCAGGTAACTGATACTATTTCATGCCCATCCAATGCACTTAATTGTGTTGGAGAAAGTCGATCTTCAGCATCACCATGGCCCAATTGCCCATCCTCTCCTCGGCCCCAAGAGCAAACAATGTTTCCAGCTGTTAAGGTTACAATTCAATCATTTGATCATAGCTCAACAACCATAAAGTTAGAAAGTTAAACAACAAAAGTGAAAACAAAAGTAAATTAGGAACTTCTATAGAAAACATTTCTGATGGAATATTACAAACCAGAATGAAAAGCAAAAGAAAAGGTGAATAAAAAATTGTAAGCCTAAAAAGTTAAAACTCTGACAGGTTACACAGAATTTTATTACCTGTATTAAAGAGAAAATAATATGAAACTTGTATCTAGGTGAAAATTTAAATGCCAGCAATAACAGCCGTAATGAACTACGAGCAGTACAGCCCTTGACATGATTATGGGAGGCATTATAACCATGAGATACTGCAACAAAGTCATGGACGGAATGGCTATTATTGCAGCAACACATGGCTGCAACAACAGCTGACGATATCACAAGCCTGCAATCAGCTGCCTATGTGTTTCTATCTTGCTTTTTCCAAACTAAACAACTCATACAAACTATTTTAACACTGACATGGGCAGTGAAAGCATTGATACAGATCCATTTTTGAAGGAATAGAATTAAGGGTAACAGATTGCCATCTTCTTGTTCTAAATGCTTCATGTAATTTTCATTGTCTATTGTATGCTCTACAAGTCTACTAAGCTATGCTTTGCTGGTTGAATGCATGATTTGTCTTGCTGAGGCAGCAAGGACCGGGGAAGAGATTTCTCCAGGCAAACAACTACCAGTGCAATGCCACTCTGTTGGCTGACCATCTTCACAAGCTTCAACCCACAGCACTCAATCATGGGCAGGAACTCGGACTGTTGACACATGCAGGGAAGGTGAGAGAGAAAACCTCAAAAGTAGGCTAGCTTATGGAAGTCTCTAAAGTACTTCAATTCAGGAATCCTTGTTTTTGAAACTTATGTAGCTTCTACCATCCAAATTTTCTTCTCCCTTTTTCTGTTTACTGATTATCTTGTTCTTGTTAAAGTACCATGCATTATTTTAAATGAAAATAGCTTATCTAATGTGTTGAATAACCAGTATGATTGACCAACACTACTATTTTAACCCTGTATTGTGTTTGGATTAATTTAATACCACTCCTGCGAAACCGCACAAGAATTTAATATTGTTAATTCATCCACCTATGTAGTTCAATTGCGACTATGCAATTTTTGTTCCAAAAAAAAGAATAATAAGTGAGGGAATCTTAGTACTAGTTAAACAAATCTATATTGGAATTAGAGTCACATTCGAACTACCATTAGCCAAATGAACATTTGCACAGCACAACAGTCACTTACTGGCTTAGATTATAAACATAATTAATTAATTTCATTTCAACGAGCAAGATTATTCTAATTAACCATTATAGTGGATGTGGATGTTAAATAATCTAATTAATCAAGCATCCGGACGCACCAGATTTCTTTTCCAATAAGGATAAGAATAAAGAATCAACAAATTGACTATGATTAACATTGAGATTAAGCCTATTATTAATGTCGTAAACAAAATAACTGCATTGGGGTAAGTTCAAACTATGCTGTCCAAACTTGCGTGAGCAACTTTTCATTATATCCTCCGGAAAATTGTATACCAAAATCAAATCAATTATTTACTTATTCTGATACACAATATTCTTCAAAAATTCATTTGATTTTGATACATAATATTTTCTAACAATAATTCTTGTTTTTCTTCAAATTCCACAGAAATCTAAAATACAGATCAAATACATACATACAAACATACATACATGTGCAGAAATAAAATGCATCAGTCGGTAGAAGTGGAATGAACCCAGGAATTTTGGTAAGATCCAAAAATGGAAAAAATGCTGTAGAGAGAGAGAGAGAGAGAGAGAGAGAGAGAGAGCTTTTTACAGAGAAGAGCGACAGAGTGACTAGCGCCGGCAGAAATGAGAAGGACACGAAGAATGGGTGGTCTGGTCCCTTCAATCCCTGCTCCCTCTTCTGCTGCCATTTCTTCGCTCTCTCTCTCTCTCTCTCTCTCTCTCTAATTAGGAGTGGGAGGCAATGAAAGTGAAAGAAGAAGAGAGACAAAAGATTCAGGGTAGGGGAGAGTATATGAATGAGCTATGCAAAAGTGATTATTAAGGTCAGGTCAGAGAGAGAGAGAGAGAGAGAGAGAGAGAGGTATTATTAACGGTTGAGGTGAGACCAGTAGGAGAAGAGCTAGTAGAAATGGTAGGCCAGAATCATGTGCACTTGTATGCATATGAATGGCATGTACTCGCATTCTCATTGGCTCCGGCCCAATCCTTAAGTCTCCTCTTGGTCTTAGACGAACATGTTCTTCAAATCCGACGATTTACCCGCAAATTCCATAAAATGAATCTAATGGTCTTTTTGTTGTTGTTTTTTTTTTTTTTTTTTTTTTTTATTTTGGTTTTCATTCTTTTTCCCTTTTTTTTTTTTTTTTTAACCCTTCCGGGTCCAAGAGGATGCGGAAGAAATCATCACTTATAACGGAAAAAATCCCACGCAATGCTTCATATTTTATTACATCTAGAAATCAATATTGATGTGTTTTACATATTTCTATTACTCTGATTTAAGAGAAATTAACATAATCAATTACACATTAATATATTTCTCTATTTAGGTTCTGATAGTATTTTGTATTAAAAATTTAATTACATTAAAATTTTGTAAAATTTTAAAAATATTAATCAAAAAAATATGAAATTTTAATTTTTTTTTTCTCTTTTTCATCTTCTTTCTTCTGACACCAAATCAATCTCAGCTCACGCGACCGCACACCGATGTGGGTAACGCATCACCCTTGCTGCTTCGCCGTTTTTGCTCATCTTTGCTTACTTCCTCAAAATGGTGTTTTTTTTTTTTTTTTTTTTTGGGCTAAAATGACTATTTATTGCGGTACTAATTTTTAGGTTTCAACGTGCGTTCTGATTAATATAGAATGGTTCCCCAACAGATTTATGGGGTGAATCGACATACAAAAGAGGCATAAGAGCATGCAAAAGAGAACAGGGCCACGGCCAAAGATGGACCTAAGGAGGGATTTTAGGGTGAGCAATCGTGCCTCCTTAATTTTTTTTTAAATTTAATTAATATTTATGATTTATTTTTATTTTATACCCATTTAATTATAATTTTGCTCTTACTTATTTTTTTTATTTAAATTTATTCATTTGACTAAATTTTATATAAATCTTTTTTTAAAAATCTATTACATAATAAAAATAAAATATGGTATCAATATCGTATAATTTAAATTAATAAAAAATTATTTTAAAATCTTTAAACTCAAAAAAATAAATAAATTATAATTTCGAGAAATATTAATTTAACATTGATAATCTCATTTTAGCACTTTTTTTTTTTATCCTCTTTCCCTAAACTTTCCCTCTCTCGGCCTTTTTCCCTATCCATTTTGTTTTTCTCTCTCATTTCCCTTCCGTTTTTATTCCCTCCCATTTCTATTTTCCCTTGGACTTTCTACTATTTCTTTTCTTTTCACATCCCGGATTACATCTTTATATTTTCTTCGCTTACTGAGTAATGGTGGAATTTTCATTTTATAGTTTTCTCTTTTCAAATTTGAATACAAATCTATTTTTTTAGTCTCATTGAAAAAAATATATGTTTTCAATTAAAATTTTTTATTTTTGAAATATCATGATTGAATTATTTATTTTAATATTTTAAAATTTTTAATATAGTTTTATAATTTATATTTATTATTGAAACAAATATTTTATAAATTTTTTATATCCCCTGTCTCAGGATCTTGCCTTCGCTGCTCGATCAAAGAAGCACCACAAAATTCTTGAAAAATGTCACGGCCCATCAGCTCTACAGTGCGACTTTCACATTTTTTTTTTATCATATTTTAGACACGCTCGATATCTAAAATTTATCTTGATTAATTGAAACCGATCATTACAGTGGTTCTTTTCGGAAGACAGATCTCCCAACGGAAAACGTTTCATATATATATAAGGACTTAATAGAGCATTTTTCGTTAGAAAACCTACCTTTCAAAAGAAATCATTATAACGATCGATTCGGATTAATCCGATTACATCGTGACACTTTCTCCATAACGCCGTGGAAGTTTTTTGTCAGCAGCGCAACTCTCAATTTTTTAGAGTTTTGTGTGCTTTTTTTATTTAAAACGAGTGTTATGATGTTTTGATAGAAAGCTACACGAAAACTTTTATTTTTCTTGCTAATTTCTTTAATTCTTTTTCAATTTCTTTCCTTTTTTGATTGTCTGGAGTTATTGAAGTACAAATACATACTCCTTATTTGGGTTTTGTATTTTACAAATTATTATCATTAAAATTTTGGTTTTCTCTCGATTCCCTTATATTAATATTTGTAATTTTGGAGAGCTCGTTGAATCAGGTGACATACTTGCAAGATATCAAGTCAAGCACAAGAAAACAACCAATCTCAATACGTCATTAAGAAATTATAGGCTATTTTGATATAGTCAATATTCATACAGACAACTTGGCTACCATAAAAGGAAAGATGGAAATTCTAGGGCAACAACCGATGAATTTCTGAAGAACTTAAAACCATGATCAGTGCCCTAACAATCCAATGCAACAACAATCGAAAGTGGGAGGATGGTCATGTCAGGGATTTCGTCTATAACCATCACAACCTGAAATTTGAAGAGACAGGAAAGAAAGCTAGATTTGGTAACTTTGGAAATCATAGACATAAACCCGAAAGACAACTTTATAAGTTAAATGCTAAGATTTCTATTTTTAAAGGGGGCCTAGGAATAGAGGAGTATTTAGACTGGATTCTAGACTATGACCATTTCTAGATTTCTGATGCTAGGATGATTAAAACCATTGGTTATAAGTTGAAGCGATCGGCACAAGTATGGTATGATTGTCCGGTGGATAAAAGGAGATGGAATGGTCATAGGCTAATAGAGATTTGGGGGGAAAATGAAGAATTTGTTGAAGGGTATTAGGGTATGAGTAGCATCTGTTTAGCAGATATCAAAATTGTAAGCAGTGGAACCTTATTGTTGTGGAGTATATTGTAGAATTCCTTAAGTTATTCGAAAGGAATAATTTGACTGAGGTAGAAGCTTGGAGTGTTGCTAGATTCTTAATGGGGTTGAAGTCGATGCGGAGAGGGAAAAGTAGGTTATGATCTGCAAATTGGTATCGGGTTCTAAATTTGAAAACACTATTCTCGCAAGGGCACCGGGTGCAGAGTGGACCCCGTAAATGAGGGTATCATCCTACAGGGATCACGCATTGTGAGAGTGATTCATGCTAAATGTATAAAATAAACACATAAACTAAAAACAAATTCATGCTAAATGTAGCAGATAAGATGGATGAGGCATATGTCCACCGGCTCATGTATCAGTTAACTTGTATAAGGGTTCACGTTTTAGTGTTAAAAACCACGGCTACAAACTTTTTTTTTTTTTTTTTGGTATCTTGATTTGACAACTACCCGATATTCAAATATTTATTACGACTAATTTGGATCGACCGTTACAAAATCCATTTTAGGACGGATCTCCTAACATTATTTTCTCCGTATACAGGGAAAGTCGAACTCCTGACTTAATTAAGGAACGAAAGTGTTTATCCCACTTATGTCAACAAGTATTAGTACCACGCCTACAAATTTTAGTCACCTTTGAATGTAACATAATTGAATATGATGCATGAGAAGATAGAAGATAGCTAAATCAGTACAAGTGATGCATATACGTGATGACCTATCATGATCTAATATCAACTCAATCACTAACGACATTCTATTCTATTACATATTTATGATTTATATGGAAAAGAGCGTAATATATCTTTGTTACATTATATGCTCTTAGTACAATTGAAGATCATACGATCACACAAAATATATGAAACTTTACATTTTGTTATCTAACATGTCTCAGGGTTCGTCAAACTCTAATCCTAAATCTAGTTAAGCATGCTATCAAGGAAAGTGTAAGAATTTTCTGAAAATATAATTTAAAAAAGAAATGTAAGTGTTAATTATCAGGTACAAAATATTGAATGTCTATTTACCCTCAACTTATGAAGTATAAAGAACAAGCTCAAAATCCCAAAAATGCCCTTAATTACATGAAAAATACGGAGTAGACTGCCATTATTGTCATGAGGATAAACTGTCGAACGATAGTAATACAAGCGCCATGGCAAGCATGATATAAAATCGTGGTTACAATATCAGAGACATGTACGCAAATGACCCACAAAAAAAAAATTTTAAAACCACCCCAACCGAAAAAAATTTCCCCAAATAAGCCGAATTTATCGGGAGTTGGAGATGTGACACACTGTGTCGCGTCTTCAACCCGCGACAACCCAAAGTCCAGAGAGAGAGAGAGAGAGAGAGAGGAGTCCGCGTGAGGGGGAGGAAGAGAGGGGAGGAGAGCGGCGGGGCAGAGGGGGGAGGGAGAAGCGTGGCGGGGGGCGGCGGGGGGAAGGAGAGAGAGGGGAGGACCGCGGCGGGGTACGGAGGGGGGAGGGAGGGAGAGAGAGAGGGGAGAGGGCCGCGGAGGGGGGAGGGAGAGAGAGAGGGAGGGCCGCGGGGGGCGGAGGGAGAGGAGAGAGACACAGCGAAAGGGGGAGGGAGAGAGAGAGGGAGGAGAGAGAGAGGGAGGGCTGTGGGGGGCCGGAGGGCCGCGGGGGGGGCGGAGGGGGGAGGAGAGCCTCTCTCCTCCCCCCTCCGCCCCCCCGTGGCCCTCCCTCTCTCTCTCCCTCCCCCCCTCCGCCCCCCGTTGTCTCTCTCCTCCCCCCTCCGCCCCCCGCAGCCCTCCCCCCGCGGCCCTCTCTCTCTCTCCCTCCCCCCCTCCGTTGTGTATCTCTCCTCCCCCTCCGCCCCCAACGGCCCTCCCTCTCTCTCTCCCTCCCCCCTCCGCGGCCCTCTCCCCTCTCTCTCTCCCTCCCTCCCCCCTCCGCACCCCGCTGCAATCCTTCCCTCTCTCTCCTTCCCCCGCCGCCCCCTGCCGCACTCCTCCCTCCCCCTCCGCCCCCGCCGCTCTCCTTCCCTCTCTCCCTCCCCCCGGCGAACTCCTCTCTCTCTCTCTAGACTTTGGGTTGCCGCGGGTTGGTGTGTCGCGTCTCCAACTCCCGATAAATTCGGGTTATTTGGGGAAATTTTTTTCGGTTGGGGTTGTTTTAAAAAAATTTTTGTTTTTAGGTCATTTGCGTACATGTCTCTACAATATCATGTTTACATAGCTTTTCACAAAATATAGGGATTGCAATAAGTTATATTAGTCACGTTAATCAAGATGGAATTTTTCTTTCTTGATTAGAATGAGATTTGAATATGAAATCTATCGAATTACGAGAGAAGAATTATGACCATTAGACTGTCATTTTAGGGACAGATGGAATCTTTCTGCCTTGTGCTCATGGTAAGTAAAATATAAATATTATAGTTACAATGTTTTCTTTAATATGGTTTCAATAAATTTATATTATTGACTTTTAAAACCTCCCAAGCTGCCTTTTATGTCTTCTAGAGGTCTCGACTCCTTGCCAACCTCGCAAAAGACATAAAAAATACAAAACCATGAGATTAGAAATAAAAAAAAAAAAATAGGGCAAAGGAAATTACGCAAAAATCCTTAAATAACAAACCAAAAACATTTGGCAAAATTAAACTCTTTTGGATTCATACTTTGTGCTTGATTTGTAACATGGCTAATGAGAAAATGACTTGGAGATATGACTGAGACATCGAGAAAGATCAAACAGGTCAAAAATCAAATCCACTATTTTCTAAATATAAATATTTAATAGTTTTATCGATCCATAAAATACAAGGATTTGGTTTTATGAATGAAATCAGATTCAACCCATCAACGTTTTATGATTCAATTGGATCGGAAACTGACGTTTCTTAACTATAGTCGGAGTTTCAATTCTCCATGAAAATGAAAAAATCAGTGCTGAGAGTTACAAGCAGTCGATCTAAATTAGTCAGGACGAAACTACCGATATTGAGTTAGTGGGCAAACCATGATACAAAAAAAAATCAGATTCAACCCAAGTGATCGATAAACAAAACAAAATATTTAAACTAATTTCTATGATTAACGGGTGAATGATACTATAAAGCAGTATGGATCAGATCAAAAGGAGCATCAACCTCTCTATTCCTAGAAGAAAACAATAACTTAGAAGATTTCCAAGAGAGCAACTTTCATAATTTTTATCAAAGATTAGAAGATCCAAATTTCCTTAAATTGGCTATGATGTACTCAAATTCTAGTCTTAGTTTCATTTGAATTCATCAAATGCTGTATGTACTACATCAATATCAAGAGAGAGGTGAATAAAAGGTTCAATGTCCTTGTCATCTTGATTACCTCCGATCAATTTCATATTCTGCTTCAAACTGTCTGATCTGATGGGATAAAGAATAATCCTTTGCTAAATGCTGCCAAATTTCATGGGCAGTTCTAGATTGCCTTAAAAAAAAAAAAATTAAAAAGCAATATCTCTTTCTACTGAATTTTAAATCCAAAGTAATATCACTAGCATTACTATTTTTCATTTAGGACCGGAACCATCAAGGATCCCACAGTGATCCTTGTCTTCCCAGAGGGTTTAAAATGAAATTCCCAAATTAGATAATTTTTATTGCAGAATTTAAGTTTTATTTTACCTTAATTTAAGTTTTATTGGAGAATTTAATTTTTCTATTTAAAAAAAAAACAAAGGAAAATTTTAAATTTCTATTTTAATTTGAATTTGAATATATTTTTAAGGGTAATAGTATTCTGAAATAAAGAGTTAAAGTATATACATGTTTAAAGGGTTAAAAACATTATTTCTTTTTAAATTAAAATAATATGTTTTGTTTTGAATAGTGAAAAACCAAAATTTATTTTTAATTAGAGAAAAAATTAAAATTAATATGCTTAATGTGAGAAAATAAAATTAAACTGATTTTTAAAGAGAAAAAATGGATTTAAGATTTTAGAGAAAAAATTTGAAGAGATAATGTTTAGAGAGATAAAATTTTATTTTTTAGAAAGAAAAAAATTAATATACTTAGTTTTAGAGGGATAAAAACTACATTTGGTATTTTTAGAGAGAGAAATTTAGCACCAATGTGTTTGGAGAGAAAATGTAAATCAAACTAATATTTTATAGAGAAAAAATTAATGTATTTGGTTTTGAAGAGAGAGATAAAATTTGGTACTTTAAAATATAGAAAATTTAAAATTAATATGTTTGAAGAGAGAAAATATTAAATTGATTTTTAGAGAGTTTAAAATAATATGTTTAATTTTAGAGAGAGAAAAATTAAATTTAGTTTTTTAAAAAAGAGAAAATTTAAAATCGATATATTTAGAGAATTAATTTTTCAAATAATCTAAACTTTTTCAAGAGAGAAAATTAATATACTGAACTTTAAAGAGAAAAAAGTTAATTTTGCTTTTTTTTATGAGAGAAAATCCCAAAAAAAAAATGTTTGGAGAGAGAAAATATGAATTCAATTAATTTTAAGAATTTTATTGCATGGCAAACACTACTTAAATGACAGATGTTATAAATTTTTGCAAACCAATGATAATTTTAAGAATTTTATGAACATTTTCAAAAATTTTAAGCATTTGTTTTAGAATTATAGGGCTATTTGTTGAAATATTAGGTAAAATATATACCAATGTCTAATTTGTTGTATAGTCAAATATTGACATTTTTATAAGCAAAGTTTCAGATTGAGTTTCGTATATAACAGAAATAGGTATGAGAGAGTTTTATTTTTTAAATATCTAATTTCATTTTAACTGAATTTATTTAGAATGACGTGATTATAAAAATCAATAATTTATAAAAAGAAAGAGCAAAATATACCTATAATTTAATTTAATTTTTCTCTAGAGAGCCCATTGGCTGCGGCACCGGAGGACTTCTGTCCTTGGGCTTATAGTTTTTCGATGTACGTTTTTCATGTATAATGCCGGTGTGTACCAAGCAACACATTTCGACATTGTCTCCATTCTGAAGTCAAAAGTAGAATCCTAGCGTAGCAACAAACAACATGAGAGGGGACTTTAAGGAAAAGAAGAGGGCGGGGAGAGAGGGAGAGAGGGAGAGAGGGAGAGAGAGAGGACTTTAAGGAAAAGAGGGTGGGGGGGAGGGGGGGCAGAGAGGAGGCCAGGGACGGTGGGGCCGTCGAGATGATGCGGAAACAATGGCATTCATGGCGGATGCCTTGAGGGTCCCAACCAAATTACTTATCTTTACCATTTTGTGCCACGGCGCCTTGCTCTTAATACTCTGCCACACATTTCCTCGGTTTCTGACTACTGCTCAGAAAAAAGTTAATCTTGGTTTTTAATTACATTTATTCAATTTTTTTATCACGTTTGCGTATATTAATACTCTTAAAATTTATAATCATATTATATAATGATGACTATTTTTTAAAATAAAATAATAAAATAATTAATATCTGTTAGATAACGATTTATCATAATTCCTATATTTATTACAAAAAGAAATTATAAAAAAATTAAAATTTTTAATTTTTAATATAAGATTTATTTGAATTTTATTTATGTAAAAATTTGAATCTTGCTTATAGAACTCCACATTCTTTATTAATTTTTTTATTTTAATTAAAAAATTATGCATAAAATAAGATAAAAGAAAATTTAATTAAGACATGCTAAATTGGTTGCTACATATAAACTTCCTCATAAAGTTCTCCATTTGAAAAAACAGTCTTGATATCCATCTAATATAATTCAAGATCAAAATATAATGTTAGTGCCATAATAATTCTAAAAGAGTTTTTATATGAAACCGAGAAAATATATTAGTGTCAGTAATCCCTTCTCTATGAGTATATCCTTAGCCATTAGTCTAGTCTTAAATCTCTAAATCTTTCCTTTAGTATCTTTCTTGGTTTTGAAAACACATTTCCAACCTATGGATATGAAATTCTCGTGTAACTCTATCAACTCCCAAATACCATTATTCTTTTTGTGACCCATAGCAATCTTCCACCTATCATACTGTGAACCCTTAATAGCATCATTAAAGGTAACTGAATCCTCAATCTCTCAAATATCATAATCCACTCCTATGAATAAATCACATAATCATCCGATAAAATAGGTCTTCTTTGTCTTTGTGATTTCCTAAGTGGTATAATTTCAGTAGGTTGTATAGTCTCTTCATCCACAACTTCAATAGCACTTTGAGAAGTATCATGATTAGGCAAAGGACTTTGTAATTTAGGTTCTCAATTTGGTGGAGGTAGAATTACTTGCTTCTCACTCCTCATAGAGTAAAGGTAAAAGATTAGGATCTCTAGGAGATTTTGAAGCTACAAACTCAACTAATAGGTTATCACAACTTTCAACATCATCTTTAATAAATTTAGCACTCAATAACTCCACAATTCGTGTGTCATTTTTAGGATAATAAAATCTATAACCTTTAGAGGTGAGTAGGTAACCAATAAAAAATCCTGATATTGTTATGGAATCATGTTTCTTTTCATAAGAATTATGAATCCTTACTTCTGTAGGATACCCCCAAACTTTCAAGTGTTTTAAACTCAAAAGGAGTTTTAGGGATAGATTTACTAGCTACTCAATTCAGGATGTACATGGCTATTTTAAGGGATTCTTTCCAAAAAGATTGAGACAATTTGGTTCTACTTATCATACTTCTTACCAAATCCATCAGAGTATGATTTCGGAGCTTAGCTATCCTATTCTGCTAAGGTGTTCTAAGCATAGTATATCAGGTTTTATTCACATGTTTGTAAAAACTCAGCAAAAGATCTCATCGATTGATCAAGTCCCCATGTTTCCTATAATACTCACCACGCCTATCTGACTTAACAATTTTAAGACTTTTCTTGATTTTTTATCAACTTCTGTTTTAAAGATATTTAATTTGTCAAGAGTTTCAAATTTATGAGTGATGATATAAATATATCCATTTCTAGAAAAGTCATCTACGAAGATCACAAAATAACTTTCACCAAAAGGCGTGTGGCAGTAAGGTCCACTAATATCCATACGGATTATTTCTAGAAGATCATTATTACGGGTAACATTTATCTGTTTTCGAGTTTTGGTCATTTTACCTCTAATGCAATCCACACATAACCTAAAATTATCAAACACAAGTTAGGGAAGGAGTTGACCTTTAACTAACCTATCAATTCTTTCTTTTGAAATGTGAGCCAAGTATCTATGCCATAAAGGAAAAGATATTTTTGTTGTCAATTTTTTTTTTGTTCCAGCATTTTTTACTATACATCAAAAGATAAATTCAATTGATATAAATTATCAACTAATAAGAATTTATCAATAGTATTAAAGTTGAAAGAAAATTCAACACTTTTATTTTCAAAATGAAAATGGTTTCCAAGTTTATCAAGTAAGGAAATAGAAATTAAATTCCATCTCATGAATAGTACAAAAAGCAATATTTTTCAAAATAAAATAGAATCAGATTGAAAATTTAAAATAACTGTTCCAATAAATGTGGTACAACTTTGACTCTATTTCTTACATGCAAATTAACCTCCCTTTCACTTGGTTTGCATTTGTTCTTGAACCCTTATGAAGAATTAGCTATGTGAATCGGATTTTTACTATCTAACCATAAAGAATTTTGTGGCACATCAACTAAATAAGTTTCAAAATAAACAAATGTTAAGATATTACCTTTTTTATTTTTCTTTACTATCCATACCTTGTATGTAGGACAATCTTTCTTCCTATAACCTTCATTCTTATAGAACTAGCAAGTATTATTATTCTTGACCTCATCCCTAGGACCTCTAGGGTTATGGGATTGACTAATTTTCTTTACATTCTTAAAGCCCTTATATTTATTAAAGTGATCTTTCTTGCAATGAGAAAAGTGACTTCTGGCTGAAACACTCTTACCAAAATGAGACCGTTGTACCAAATTTATTGATTCACCATGTTCTTTATTAAGTCTTTCTTCATCTTGGATACAAATAGAGATGAGTTGATTAACTTTCCAGGTATCCTTTTGTGCGTTATAAATCGATTTCGACTAACTAAATTTGGGAGGTAATAAATTTAAGGCTTGGTGGACAAGGAAGAATTCGGTAATGGAGATTTTGAGATTGGTAAGACGATTAGCAATGTCTTGCATTTTCAAAATATTTGCCATAATCCCAGAAATTCTATCATACATCATATTTGTCAGGTTTTGTATTAACTCACCAGCTTTAGCCTTCTCAAACTCCAAGAATCCCTGTCATATGGCCTTAAAAAAATTTCTTAGCATTATTCTTATCAGGCACACTAACTTTGAAATTTCGAGAAATTGACTTTTTCGTCACCATAATGCCAAGTCTATTAGATCTTTCCCATTTCTAGTAATAAGCCTTTTGCTTAGGAGTGCTCTCATCGATTGGCTTGGGAGGCTCATCCACAATTAGGGCTAAATCAAAATCAGTTAGCCCTAAAGTAAGCTCAACATTATTCTTCAAATTTTATAGTTACTGACATTCAGCGTTTCAATTGAGTACAACCGGTTATTCAGAACAATTTGACTAATTGTAAGACAAATATTATATATTTATTATACATTGACAAAATAAATAATAATAGTCCTCTTAAAACTCAAGATGTATCACCATTTGTTCTCCTTTGGGCAGAACACACAGTACACTACATGAGTTCCCACAAATATTAATAAGAAATGATCTCATGAAGAACATCCCCTTTGAGCAATTCATAAAATCAAAATTAAACCCTTACTAAGCATTCACACTTCTAAAAATAAATATAAACAAAACCTTCTTTGGGTAGGTAATTGTCCATGATCATTTAAAGAAGTAAAATATTTCAAAATTCTTATGAAAATTCTATGAATTTCAATAAATTGCCTACTTTGATAGTACTTTTTATTTAATTCACGAAACTCACATTGAGATAATTGCCCACAATTTTTTTATATTTATATTATTTTTTTATTTATATTTATATTTATATTACTAATTTTAATATATAACAGTAGTTTGTGAAACATATTCATAGCAAATTTAACTAGACAACAGAAGAAATCCTTGCAAGAATTAGTTCATCATCGGTCCACAGTTCTGTCAAACAATAATTTTTTTTTTTCGGATAATAATTTTCTAGGTAAGCTTTATTGGTTAAAGGTTCAGTCACATTTTGTATAAAAATTGCAAAGGGTTCATTCCTACCACAAAAAAAAGTTAGTGTTTCATCTATAAATAAAAATATATTGTCCATAAATTAATCCAAATTTTCATGACAAAGTGTCCCGTGTGTAAGAAACATAAGACCCCTTTTATTTATTTATTTATTTATTTATTTATTAGGGTCATTATAGGATGTAAATCCCTCAAAATTAATTTTCATAAAATTCAACTGAAAATACCAAGAAGGGCTTACCGATTTCAAGGGATGGAGGAAATTGGAAACCCCAATACACATTTAATCACCTTCATCTTTTAATGTTTTTGATTAAATCACAGAGAAAATAATAAAACCCTACTTTAATTACTTTAATTCTATGTTGTACGGAAACAAAAAGGGGAAAAATAAACATAGATACGAAACAATACAGTAAAATGATATTTTATAAAACTATAGAAAATAAAAACGTAGATAAATATGTAAATATAAATAATGATTTTTATATAAATATTAATTATTTTATAAAAATAAAAGAATAGTCATTTTTTATAATAAATATCTAAAATAATAAAATATGTAATTATTAATTATAAGACAAATAATATAAAAATAAAAATTATAATTAAATAAATAAATAACTCATTAAATATGAAAAAATATGTAAATATAGAAAATATTAAGAATTTTGTATAAATATTAATTAATTTAACGTGTTGAAATATTTCAAAAATATTTTAAAAGCAGAAAACATTTTGAAAAAGAGAAAATATTACTATTGAGAAGTTTTTGTATATCATAACTTTAACTTATAAGGAAGAGTCACATGACATTCATTCTACTTCCTCTCACATCCATAGTCTAGATGAAGCTAAACCCCTTCTGCTTCGCTCCATTTTTATATTTCATATAATTGATCTTATTCCTAATTTAATTACTCTGATACCACATGCTAGATTTTTAAATATTATTAAATTAATGATAAAACACAATCACAAGAAATATCATAAAATAATAAGAATGAAATTGAAAACATACAAAAATCAAAAGCCATAATAATTCTTGATATATACTAGATCAATTACTAGATTCTTTCTCTCCCTTTCTCCCAAAACTGTATTGCGGCTCTCAATGGGTCAAACCACAACAGTAGTAGCTATTTATACTACTAGGGTTTTTTTTGGATAGGAGAGGGGACGTAGTCAATAAAACTAGATTTGAGCCCTCTTATTAAGAAACTTAATTTAATTCAAACCTTACACTTATTCATACTACACTTCAAAATAAAATATCCATAAAAACATATACTGAGATGAACCTAGCCCCAATCACATATAAAATTTAAGATTTACTAGTTCTTTAATTCAATATGTTTTTTTAAACAAAACAAAATACAATTAGCATAAGTCTATATTTAAAAAATATTTCTCGCACTTTCATCTGCAGTACTTCAATAGTTTATCTCTATTCTTAGATTTCAATATGCCCCTCGCATTATCTCTAGAATTCCTTGAGCAACCAGATGTTTTCCCTAAACCTCAAAACAAACAACAAGAAGCTTCATCTTCTCGTTAGAATATAATGTATTGCATGTTTCATTCAAGGTCAAAGTGTTATGATAATATAAGATAGTATCCCTAAATGTACCATATGATGAAGACAACAAAATCAACCCTAATTCCTTCCTAATGTAGTTAATCTCCATAGTCTGCAAATCAAAAATGATTTCCTTAAAAATAGTTAATTGGTCTTGCAAGACTCACCTTCAGGCATATAATAAGAGTAGAATCGATTTTAGATGTAATTTCCTAGTTAAGACTTTTTTTTCTCATGTACAAAGATTCCAATTTCAACCACAAGGTAGCGTTGATTTTCCCTATCAAAACGTTTTACATAATTTGATTTCATAAATATTTGTTTATTTGAGAGGGAGACAGTATTTTCCTCTTATGAGCATGATAAGAACATATTATCAAGGCCTAAGAGAGTATCATCCAGATACATTTACATGATCACAACACACATCTTGACCTACTATCTTACTTTTAGGTCCCCCTTCTGATATTGGTAAATCAAAGTGTGCTTTTATCTTCTTTTATGTGATTATATCAAGATTTAAATTAGGGATTACTAGGTTGAGAGAAGAAATTATGACTACTAAACTGTCCCCCGGTGATAGTGTGCTTTTATCTCTTTCTTAGCTTGCGTGTGTGCTTAAGGGTTAGCTCTTTTGAATACCATTTTTTTTTGGTGAAATCAATACCAAAGATGAAGGTGGATAGTCATTGAGAAAGTCACATACATTTATGTGAAAATCTCCACAATAGGGGACAAAAATCACAAGTGCAGTAAGAGAAATTTATTATGTTAGAAAAATGGTCCAATGAGAAGTTTTTGAAGGATACAAATAGAATAATAATGATCGAACTTAATACAATTATATATCTGTAAAAAATAAAAAAAAAACTAAAAAAAACTAAAAAAACAAAAAAAATTTTAACTCAAAATATATCATGTTCGTACCTCATGACTTATAAAATATCTCTTAAAAGATAACAAGTCGATGAAATTCACTATATTAGCCATCTCCATGTTATTTCTCAATGCATCTCTCAAGAACAAAAATTTGGTTTTTAAGAGCAAAAGGACTTCAGTGAGAGAAAATTTTCTTAGTATAGAGAATTAAATTTCTTTAAAAAAAAAGCAAAGATCATTTTATAAAGAGATAAAAGAGATAAAAATTCTACACAAATAGAGAGAGAACAAATTTTCAACCAGTTAATAATTCTTTTTTAGTATAGATATATTTAGAATAAGCATTAAAATTCAAGTTGAAATTTAGTAGAAATAAATTGATAGTAATCAATTAAATTGGAAGCCTTTTGTGCTTAAGGCTACACAAAAGGCTTGATACCTAGGAGGAGTGCTCATGTGGATAAACTAGGGATCTTGTGAGACTCGGCTCGTGGTTCAAGATACTCTCACATTCCTTGGAAGATGTCGACTTGAAGAAGTTGAGTAAGTCGACAACCGAAGGTCAGATTGGTTAGCTTTCTCGAATGACTTCATGAATCACTCTGCAGAGTTACCAATGACTAATCTGAGGTAGATTAAAAGAGAAGATAGAGAGAAGCATATAGAGAAAGAGAAGAGAAGAAGAATAGAGAGAGAAAAAGAGGAAAGAGAGAAAAAATCAATAGGAAAGAAGAGAAGAATGAAATTCTGAATCATTGACCATCTCTTCCTCATTTTCAAGGGTAATACATATATTCCACTTATTAACTATCCTAACCATCTCCTAACATTTTGTTAACTACTTTGCAACTAGACTATGACCTTCACCCATTGAGTTAGCTTGCATGATCATGATTTTAAGCTCTATGTTGTTACAGAAATTGTGCTCTGATAAAGTCCTTGTCTTCCCACGTTGCCTATTTAGGACTAAAATTGACCCATCGAATCAATACTTGAGTTACTGGTCTATTGTTCCTCATAATCACCTTTTCAAGACTGTTTCAGGTTCCACTATGGCTTGTTTATCTAAACCAAGTAAGGCAATACAGGTATTGTTGTTTGATTAGGATCAAGTTTCCTCTTAAGTAAGGACACATGAAAAATTGGGTGTATCTTGGATTCTTGAGGTAACTACATTCTATAAGCCACCTTCCCCACCTTAGCTATCATTAGAAAAGGTCCATAAAATTTGGATAAAAGCTTGAGTTATCTTCGTACTTCCATAGTCTGCTATCAGTATGGCTATAGTCTCAGATACACTAAGTCTCCTACCTTGAATTCCCTTTCTATATGATTGAGGCCTGCATAAACCTTCATTCTGTTTTGAGCTTTTGTTAGATGATCATAGAGAATTTGTAACATAGCCTGCCTATTCTTAATGAAGTTGTTAGCTGCTGGAGTCGCAGAATCCAAGTTGGTATATGCTTGGTTGATAACCATAGAGAGATTCAACAGGAGTCATTTGAATGCTTGTGTGGAGGTTTGTATTGTACCACCACTCAGCCAGGCTCAACCATTGTGACCAGAGAGCAGGTTTGTCTGCAGTCATGCATCGCAGATAGCATTCCAAACATTGGTTGAGTCTCTTACTTTGACGATCTGTTTGAGAATGATATGCATTACTTAATTGGATTTGAGTCCCTACCAATCTGAACAACTCCTACCAAAATAAGTTGGTAAAAATTTTATCATGCTTGTATGGAGGTTTGTATTATACCACCACTCAACCAGGCTCAACCATTGTGACCAGAGAGCAGGTTTGTCTGCAGTCATGCATCGTAGATAGCATTCCAACATTGGTTGAGTCTCTTATTTTGACGATTTGTTTGAGAATGATATCATTACTTAATTGGATTTGAGTCCCTGTCAATCTGAACAACTCTTACCAAAATAAATTGGTAAAAATTTTATCCTCATCAGACACTATAGCATCAGGTAGTCCATGTAATTTGAACACTTGATCAACAAATACTTTGGCCACGGTCATGGCAGAATAGGGATGCTGTAAGGCTACAAAATGGCCAAACTTTGTAAGCCTATCAATCACTTCCAGGATAGTGGTTTGGCCTTGTGATACCAACATACCTTCAATGAAATCCATACTGATTTGTGACCAAGCTTATGATGGAATGGGTAAGGATTGCAGCAGACTAGGATAAGCCACATTTTCATACTTATTTTTCTAAAATACATCATATTCTTGCACATATTTGACTACAAAAGACTTAAGGGATGGCCAATAAAATGTAAATTTAATCCTTCTCAGTGTACCTTGCTGCCCAGAGTGTCCTCCCATTGCTAAACTATGCATGAACTGCTATATTTTCACCCTCAATTTAGAACCATTCCCAATATATATCTTCTGTTTATACCTCAGAATACCATCTTTACACTACACATCAGATACACTTCCAGGTTGCAATATCAGCTGAGCTATTAATCTCTAGCATATTTCATCAACCTCATAGCTTTGTACTACTTCTTCCATCCATTTAGGCTATACAGTAGAGATGGCCATCATGTCTTGTTCTACTGGTGTCTCTTCATCCTTCATTTCTCTCATGGAAAAAACATCAGCAACTTTGTTTTCCACCCCCTTTTTATATTGAATTTTGTAATCATAACCAAGCAACTTGATGAGACATTTGTACTGCAAAGGGCTAGCTTGGCTCTACTCCAATAGGAATTTAAGGCTTTGGTGATCAATCCTTATTATAAAATAGTATCCCAACAAATAATGTCACCACTTACTTATAACCATTTCCACTGCCAAAAGCTCCTTCTTATATATTAATAGTTCCCTACTCTTTGGTCCCAGAGCTTTATTTACATAGGCAATAGATTACCCTTCCTGTATTAGTATAGTTCCCCAACTTTTTAAGCATGCATCGGTCTCGACAACAAAAGGTTTAGAAAAGTTTGGTAATCTCATCACAGGTGCAGAAATCATGGCCTCCTTGAGTTCTTGAATGCTAAATCAGCTTCTTCATTGCATGTGAAGTTATTTTTCTTGAGTAAATCATTTAGAGGCCTTGCTATGATTCCATAATGCTTAACAAATCTTCTATAATAATCAGTTAGTCCTAAAAAACCTCGCCAAGGCCTTGATAGATTCTGGGATTGGCCATGCAACTATACATTCAGTTTTTTGGTCCTCCATTTTAACTCCTCCCCCAGTGACAACATGACCCAAGTATTCTACTTGATTTTATGCAAATATATACTTTGAAAGTTTAGCAAAGAGTTGGTGTTGTCAAAGTAAGGAAAGAACTACCTATAAGTTCTGTACATGGGTAGCTAAATCAGCACTATATATGAGAATGTCATAAAAAAACACAAGGACAAACTTCCTAAGGTAGGTTTGAAAGATGTGATTCATCAAAGACTAAAATGTGGCTGGGCATTGGTCAAACCAAATGACATAACAAAGAATTCGAAGTATCTATGATGAGTTTGGAAGGCTATTTTAGGAATGTCTTGAGACCTGACCCTTATCTGATGGTATCCAGATCTTAAATCAATTTTAGAAAACACTTTGGATCCATACAATTCTTCCAATAATTTATCAATATTAGAAATAGGGTATTTGTCCTTAATATTCTGATTGTTCAGCTATCTGTAATCCATACAAAACCTCCAAATATTGTCCTTCTTTTTTACTAACAGAATAGGTAATGCAAAGGGACTCTTGCTGGGTTTAACAATGTCCCTTGAACTTGCTTCTCAATTTCAATCTTTTGTGAATGGGGATATCTATAAGGTTTAAGTTTGAAAGGTTAGGACTCAAGTTTTAAAGCTATAGGGTTGTCATGGTATCTTTCAGGAGGTAAGGAAGTGGGTATTTGAAAGACATTCTCATATAGTTTCAGTAAAACTAGAATTTTTGCAGGTATTTCTATCCTACTTTTCCCCTTATTGAAATCGATGGAAGCACATGCTTGCAACTGCAGTTGACTAAATGCTCTGGTATCCTTTCCTCTGACAAGTTTCATTTTAGGGTACTAAGCATTACCTTCGAAAATAACCTCCTATTTTCCTCTAAAAAACTTAACTTGTAGTTGCTTGAAGTCAAAAGTTATAGGATAGAAATGGTACATCCAATCCACTCCTAAAATGACATCCCATTTGCCTAAATTAATTACCCTTAGGTTGAATGAGAAGGCATAAACCTGTATTTTCAATTTAACATTCTTAACTTCTCTGTAACCGGAGACTACACTTCTATCTGCTGTAATAGCATGTAGAGGTGTTGATGGCTCTTGTTCACCTCTGACTCCTCATCCCCATCTCTACATAATTTTCTTGAAAGGGCATTGATTTGGGCTTCCATTTGAGTCATGAATAATTCTATTTTCTTGTCCAACTATTCCTTCAGTTGCACATGCGCTACATGCATTTCTTGACCAAGTTCTTGAATTCGTAGCTCTTATTTTTTGTTGTGTTCTTCTATGGTTTTTGATCTTGTTCCTTTTGCTATGTCTAGTGAATAATAGTTTGAGAGCCAAGGATGTTGAGCTCTGATACCATGTTGACTTAGTAGAGTTTTGATGATAATAAAGTAAAAGAAAGGAAGTTCATGAAAATTAAAAAAATAGCAAGAAAATTCAAAAGTCTAAAATCCGTGTCGATCTGACTAGGAAACACATCGACCTGCATTGCAGGTCCACCAATTGTAAGCCCAGTGTCAACCAATTCATAATATCCACACACACATCGACCTGCATAAGTGTTCATGTCGACCTAAAGAATAGAATTTCTGTAGAAACACATAAGTCTGAGCACATCGACCCACAATTAATCAATCGATGTGAACAGTCACAGATGGACCAATCAGAAATAACACATCGACCAATTTCTGAAGCACATCAACCTGCACAAATCAAATATCGACACTCAGAGCAAAAACCATATTAGAATATCGATGTCTCTACTAATTGTGTCAACACGAAACAATTACATTGTTGATGAACAATGACACATTAACCAATTTTACTTATAAATAGTAACACATCAATCCGTATGGTTAGCACATCAACCTGCTAGTTCTTGATTCTGAAGCACATACATCAACTCGTCATCATACTTGTCGACCTAGCCAAAACACATCAACCAATCCATCTCATCAGGTCCACCAATTTAACCAATGAATAGTGACACATCAACCTATATCACAACATATCAACCTGTTGGTATTTATTTCTGAAAAATATATTTGGACACATCAAGATTCTTGTCAACATGTAGAAACACATGAACTAATTTATTTTATCAGATCAACAAATTCAACTGATGAATAGTGACACATCAATCCATGAAGAGCACATGTCGACCTGTCAATTGTTGTTTCCGAAATACACACAATGACCTATCACAATCCTTATCAACCTGTAAAAACACATCGATGAATTAGTTTGTCCAGATCCACCAATTTTTAATTGCACAGAATTATGTCAATGTATGCTGAAAGACTTGTCGACCCGATGTTTGTTTACTCAATGAATCACACATTAACCAACTTTCTTGATGTCGACAAGCACATACACATTGACCAATTTAGTTACACATATCGACCAATTTCCTATCTAAATAGGAACATGTCGATACATTAAATTGACTTGTCTACCTAATATTCATTAAAGCTTGGATATCGCACATCGACCTGGTCACATTTTTGTTGACATGCATATACATATTGACCAATTCAAAACCATGTGCCCACCTATTTTAACTAGGCACAGTTCCTTGTAAACCCATGCAATATCCTGTCGACATGTTTTTACAAAATTATACTACAAAATTTTTTAATTCAGATCGATGTGCATATTAAAGTTGTCGGCCTACATGTGTTAGAAACCAAAACTGCAAAATAAATTGAAACTAAACGGACATCTTGTTTCTTTGATTTCTGAAATATTTGTTTTTCTATCAAAACTAACATTCAAATGCAGTACAAATATATTTTGATTGGCTTATTTAAAAGAGGCACCAACACAGAAATGGAGATTCAGCGTGAAGGAGGGAATTATTGCAGAACATTAATGATGAAAATTAAATGCTCAACGTTGGAATGCAACAATCACCACCAACTCTCAACGGATCTATTCAATATCTCAATAAATATTGGGAGCAAAAATAAAGAGGGTTACGAGAATTGAATGCCCTATTGAATATTTTGTGTACTTTGAAATTTTCTCCGACTGTTTAAATTTTACTGCCTATTCTTATACCATTGTTTCTAAGGAAAAAGAGTCTCATCTCTTGATATTTATTTCTTAGATCGATATGAGTATCAAAGATTAAGGAGTCTAGAAAGTCAAAAATTCAATCTGGTTGAGATTGAACAGAAATGTTTTGAAGGAACAGTGTAAATGTTGAATTTGAACATGTAATCAAGTTTGTAATCTAAACCTTTAGTGTAAAATCAAGGAGAGCCTGGGAGTAGACGTATACCGAGATTGGTGAAACCACTATAAAAACCTTTTGTGTCATTTTTCATTAAATTTTCACTTTCTACAATTTTGTTTAAATTTTAAAAAGTTACAAAAAGTCTATAATCAACTATTCACTCTCTCTAGTTGAATAAGATATCAAATTTGTCACATTCCTCGGAAGATGTCAACTTGAAGAAGTTGAGTAAGTCGACAGCCGAAGGTCAGATTGGTTAACCTATTCAAATGACTTCACGAATCACTCTGCAGAGCTGCCAATGACCAATCTGAGGTAGATTAAAAGAGAAGATGGAGAGAAGCAAATAGAGAAAGAGAAGAGAAGAAGAATAGAGAAAGAAAGAGATGAAAGAGAGAGAGAGAGAAAATCAGTAAGAAAGAAGAGAAGAATAAAATTCTGAATCATTACCTTCTCTTCCTCATTTCTAAGTACAGTACATATATTTCACTTATTAACTGTCCTAACCAACTCCTAACATCTTGTTAACTACCTTGCTGACTAAACCATGACCTTCATCCATTGACTTAGCTTGCATGATCATGATCTTAAGCTCTATGTTATTACAGATACTAAGCTTGCGGTTCAAAGCACACAAAACAACCATGTGTGCCACTAAAGGTATGACATTCTCATATTTTTCTTTTTTAAATTATGTGTAGTATGATTCTAATTAAATTGGATTTGAAAAAATTTTAAAACTGCATGATTTTACGAAAATCATAATCCCTCACTTCTGCACTTGCATTTTGCTATATACATGAATTTTTCTTAAAATTTCTAACATAATATATAATAATTATATATATTATCTTACTCAATTGGTATCCAATAATCAATTTATTAATTTAACTAATTCGTTTCAAATTAACTGTCAGATCCATTAAGAGACAAATGCTTTCAATATCTGTTTTATCTATTCTTAAGAATAGAATTTGAAAACTTGATTAAAAAAATTTAATATCATTATCCCTGTATCAATAAAAATGTTTATATAAGTAAGCATATTATACATTTTTCAAAATTTTTAAATATTCTTGAAATTTTTAGTTGTACATATAAACAAGAAATATTCCATGTAATCATCGGATGGTACATAACTTATATATATATGCGTATGCGCGCGCGCGCGCGCTCACGCTAAAATCTTTGTGCCTGGGGCAACGACGCTGCTAGGGAGGTAATGTACATTTCAATGATAGAAAAAATAAATAAATAAAAAATAAATATTAAAAATAGTAGATTAGAATGTATATTAAATTAAGCCCACGCGGAAAACGTTAAGCCCACGCGTTTGTAAACCCAAGAACTCGTTAAGTGAAACCCCGGAAGCAGCTGGCGTTTGTAGCCCACGCGGAATGCTTGGACAGCGATTTAAATTGATTTGTAGACCCTCTCTCTCTCTCTCTCTCTCTCTCTCTCTCTCTCTCTCTATCTCAGAAGTCTCCTTTGGGGGGAGGGGGGAGGGGAAGCTGATTCCAAATTGCTTGCTAGATTCCAAACTCGGCCATGATATTTGGGGTTAAAGTCTAAAATTTTGTGAATGGAAGTCGAAAGAATTGAAAATAAGGTAAAAAAAGAAAAATTCAAATCCGACCATATTTTCTTTAATTTATCTTTTTCCTTACTCTTTAATACACTATGTATGTGTTTAGGGTTTTAATTTTTCTTAGATACATTATAACAAATAAAATTAGCGTTGTTTCGTAATTAATAGAACGATTGCAATATATATATATATTAAAAAAATATGTCTGGTACCAATTTTTTATTTTTTTTTTTTTACAAAAGTATTTTATTTTTTATCCATTGTTGAATAAGATAAAAATAATGTTTTGTAAAGGTTCCCCTAGCTAGGAAGAGGATGCTATCTAAACAAGAGCTTATTCCTTTATTTTTCTCACATATTTATAAAAAATATCTTTTCCCCTTTTATGAGCATTTTCCTTAACATCTTATAATAATAAAATTTATGCTAATTTTCTACAAACATACTAATATTTTTGACTTCATTAAAATAATAATGTCCAAATAAGATACTGATGTTAATAAATTCGATCATCCTTTCGCATAACTGAAAGAAAAAAGAAAATACTCACCAAAAAAAAAAAAAAGAAAAAAGAAAATTAGCTCAGCCCAGTTCTCTTATTTCTATGAACAATAACGTTAGAAAAATCAAATAAACCATGAATTAAAAGAACTAAATCTCATATGATAGTTTATACCAATATGTTAATAAATTTTTAATTAAATTATTAGCATATTTTGATTAATTCAAATAAACTTTTGATTAAATATTCATCAAAATATATTAATATGAATTTTGAACTATTATATAAAATTTGATCTCTCTCTCTCTCTCTCTCTCTCTCTCTCTCTCTCTCTCTCTCTCTCTATATATATATATATATATATATATAATTTTTTTTTTCCTTTTATGTTTTATTTGTTAGTTATTTGGGGTGTGAGAGTAGTGCTAAGCGTACGTCTTGGCCGAAGGACTAATAAAATGTTCGTGGAAAGATGACTTTATTGTGACTGAGGGCCCTTCGCCAAAGCATCAGCCTTTAATAATATTGAGGAAAGGTGAGAGCCCAATTCTCATTCAGCATTGAGCAAGAGAAAGAGCACCATCATCACTTGGAATTTTTGAATAAAAATGAGTTACATATGTAAGGTATTTATATTAATTCATTCCTAACCCACAAAATTGAGAAGGGCGTATATTTTATTAATGATAAAAAACATAAATATAAATGGACAGTTGATCTAGTAGGATGGAGTGTTAAATCTTTTAATCAAATCTCAAATTCAAAACTTGGAATGAAAAAATTACACTAGAAAAGCCGCACCCTAAATAGGGTCATGCAAATTCGAATGAATTAATCGAAATATGACTCCAGATATCGATAATAAGAATAAAAAAAAAAAACTATCCTTGACAACCACAAAATAAGTGCCAATTATGGAAGTTGAAATCGCAGTACATAATTAGTCATGCATCTTAACTATGATCTTTTATGTCTTCTCGAGACAAAGGTACAAGACCTTGAATATATTGGTAGAAAAAAACAATTTACATTTTAATTAATAAATTTCTTCTTCTAACCTACTGATTCCAGATTCAAATTCTTGTATAATTAAAAAAAAAATTAAAGCTTTTATACACATCTCTCAATTAATAATGTATAAAAGATGGACTGTCATGAACCCATAGGAAATAGGATTGACAATTACTAGTTCTAGTGTGGATCATATATGTACAATAGCCGGAGTGTAACACACAATTTGGCAGATTTTCTTAGGCCTTTTATTACCACAATAGTGTCTTTGTTCACAGTTACAACTCCACCTTGGCATGTACGAGTATCCGTTTAAGTCAATGATACTCAGAGATAGATTTCTCTTCAAATCTGGGATGTGCCTCGTGTCACCAAGTATTCTTATAACCCAATCAAACTAATAATTCGACCTATTCCAATACCATCTATTTTACGAGGTGTATTATTTCCGATCAGAACGCCACATTTAGATACATTTTCATATGTTGAAAATTGATCCCAATTGGAACAAGTATGAAAAGGGCAAACTATGTTAAGAATCCAATCCTCAAATGATTTGGAGTTACCATCGAAATGACTCAGAGTTTTCCCACTACAACCAGCCTTAACAACACTAGTTTTACCGAAAATTTCCCCTTGCTTTTTCTTTTTATTTGTAGCTAACTTTTCTTTTTCTGCGACTTAAAAGCATTTAGTTTTGATGTGATATTTCTGTTAAATTTCGCAATATTATTAAATTAGCACTACAAAGTTAAATCTATGTACTGACGGTAACTTTTATCATTTGTGATCTTTATTGACATTTTCTTATAGCCAGTAAAGATGTTTTTAATGAAACCGTAAGAAAATATATATATTTTCTAACAGTATAAATTGTACGTCAAGAAAATTTTATCAACTATCAGTAAATCTAGTACAACTATATGTATAAGTGATATTTAATTCTAATAGTTATTACTTGTGGTAAGTAAATGTATGAGTTTTAGAAACAGTTTAAAAGCAGTCTCTATATTACTCTTCTTTAGGGTCTAGTTAACCATACCGTCTGTCTAAATTTTATTCGTATGTTAACCTATATATTGCACCGTTTGTAAAAGGGATATTCAATTAGGACAATTATCATTTATCATCAGTAAATGTGATACTTTTTAAGAATGATTTGAAAATAATCTGTATATACGAGTCTTCTGAATCATACCCTCTGCATAAGTGTTATACCTATGTTAACCCATAGATTATACCTTATGTAAATGTGTTATCACTTTTTGTTAATAAATGTCACTACAAGAAAATACGTCATCAACGACAGAAAATTATTGACGAAAAAAAATTCTCTGATAATAGCGACGAATTAACGTCAAACAAAATATTAAGAGATTTGCGACAGATTAGTGATGGAAAAATTTCGCCACTAATCCTTCGCTACAGTGGTCCACTGTAAAAAAAAAAAAGAAACAAATTTGTAAACCTATTAGTGTCGGATTACCAATAAAATTTTTTTCGACGGAAATTTTCCGTCGGTGTATTGGTAAAGGAAAAAAACATTAAAAAAAAAATATGATCAGCTATCAGCGACGGATTAATAACGAAAATTTTAGCAACAGATTACCGACGGAAATTTTAGCAATGGATTAGCGACGGATTTTTTTAATTTTTAATTTTTTTAATTTTTTTTAATTTTTTTAATTTTTTAATTTTTTAATTTTTTAAATTTTTTCTTCTCTTTTATTATTTTATAATTCATTTTCTTTTTTCTTTTATTTATTTTATAATTCTTTTTCTTTTATTTATTTTATTTATTTTATTTATTTTATTTTTTCTTCTCTTTTATTATTTTATAATTCTTTTTCGTTTTTCTTTTATTTATTTTATTTTTTTCTTCTCTTTTATTATTTTATTTTTCTTTTATTATTTTATTTTTCTTTTATTTATTTTATTTTTTCTTTTATTCTATTATTTTATTATTTAATTTAATGGGCAAATAAAAAAGTAATTTGCTATTCTATCTTTATTAATCAAAGAAATATTTTTTTTATTTATTTAGCGTAAATTTAATCAATATCAAATTTAAACAGTTACAAAAATTTAATGAAAATATTCAATAAAAAAATTATCCTAAGGTAAAGGAAAAAAAAAGAGATGTGAGTGAGATAAAAAAAATGTGAAAATAAGATAAATTTTTTAATTAAAAAAATGAAAGTGAGATTAATATTAAAAATTGAGAGTTAGATAATAAATAAATAATTAAAAAGAGATCACAATAGCCTTTGTGTCATGGTAATTGGACGACTCATACTTCATCTTCACCGCGCGGGTTTGATTCTTAGTGAAGACACATTTTTCACAATAAAATGCAGGGCGAGTGGGTCGGATGCGTGGGCCGGGCGAGCCGGAGGGCGGATAGGCGGGTGCGCAGGTGCGGGCGTGTGGGTGGAACAAGATCGGGTTGCGCGTGTGACAGTGCGTGAGGCAAGGGCGGGTCCACGCGTGTAGGCGCGTGGGTGCATGAGGCGAGGCCGGGAGCGCGTTTGGGTGGTATGCGCATGTGAGGGTTCCAGAATTAGCGACAGAAAATATCCGTCATTGATAGTGAATTATCATTGACAGATTAATGATAAATATTTTTAGCAATGGATTTTTTTTTTGTCGTTGATATCAGCGACGGATAGTATTCTGTCGATAAAATTTAGCGGGATAGTTTTCAATAACGGATTTAGCGACGGATTTTTTACTTTCAGTGACGAAAATTTCTGTCGCTAATATCTTATTTTCTAGTAGTGTGTGTTAGATTTAGGGAACAGATTAAAAACAGACTCTATATAAGTAATTTATACTATCTACTGAATCATACTGTCAGTATAAGTCTATAACTATATTAATTTATATATTGTATCGTTTGTAAATGCTATACACTATTATAACGTTTATTAGTTTTTATCGGTAAATGTGATAATCTTTACTGACTATTTGAAAATAGTCTTTATATATATCATATATACTGACTACTGAATTCTACCGTCTATATAATTTTTAGAGGCAGTTTAAAAATTTAAGAGTTAAGGTGTATGGGATAATTTGTGATAACAGATGGTGTGCTGTTATAACATGGTAATTTTACGATAAATTGTGATAAATTTGTGATAACTAATGGTAATATAGTTTGATAACATTATTTTTTATTGAAGTGAAATATAATGATAACTAATGGTAAATTATGATAATCAGTAATAATATAGTGATAACATGTATTTATGATTGTTTATAATAACTAGTGGTAATATAATCTGATAATATTATTATTTATCGAAGTGAAATATAGTAATAATTAGTTATAAACTTGTGATAACTAATGATAATATAGTAATAACATGTGTTTATGATAACTTGTGGTAATGATAATATTATTATTCATTGGAGTGAAATATAGTGAAAACTAATGATAATATAGCGATAACAGATATTTATGATAACTTATGATAACTAATGGTAATACAGTGATAACATGTATTTATAACAACTTATGATAAATTTGTAATAATTAGAGATAATATCATCTCATAATATTATTATTCATTAGAGTGAAATATAATGATAACTAGTAGTAAATTTGTGAAAATTAATGGTAATATAGTAATAACAGATGTTTATAATAACTAATAAGTTTGTAATAATTAGTGATAATATTATTATTTATTGAAGTGAAATATAGTAATAACTGGTATTAATATAATCTGATAATATTATTATTTATTGAATTAGTGATAACTAGCGGTAAATTTATAATTAGTAGTAAAATCGTGATAACAGGTAGTACTAGTGGTAAGTTGCGTTACTGCGTTACCTATGCGGCTCTATTGCACATGCCCGCGCCGGGCTACCATGCATGCAAGGGCACGCACAGCCTCTCGCGCATGCCCGCGCAGTCCCCCACACATGCCTGCGTGGGACTACCATGCATGCAAGGGCACACGCGATTCCCGCGCAAGTTAAGTACAGTGTCATATTATTAATTTAAATAATATAATGATATGAAATTATTAATTTAAGTTATTAATATTATTAATTTAAATGATGTAATGATATTAAATTAGTAATTTATATAATATAGTATTATGATTTATTTTTTATTATTGGATAATATAGTATTATAATATAAAATCATTGTAATAATATTTTAATTATCAATATTATATAATTTTATATAAATTTCAAGAAAAACTACTAACAACATTAATATTAATTTATTTAATTCAAATTTAATTTACAAGATTTAATATTTTAATATTTACAATTGAAAATTTAGACATTTCAATGATAATTTCACAACAAAATCTCTCTTCTTAATGCAAAAAATAATTTTTTACTTCTGGCACCGATTTAAAAAAATTTCTCTTTGCGCCAAAAACATTTTATTTATTTATTTTCTTATTTAGCGCCAAGATATGAGAAAATACATAATTTGTTCTAATGATGTTGTACCGGAAAC
Source organism: Dillenia suffruticosa (assembly GCA_033439265.1). NCBI lineage: Eukaryota > Viridiplantae > Streptophyta > Magnoliopsida > Dilleniales > Dilleniaceae > Dillenia > Dillenia suffruticosa. The sequence continues at coordinate 10,546,896 of JAVTVX010000027.1, read as the reverse complement.
AAGGTGCTTCTAGATGGAAACCAAATACAGATGGAAATAAAGGAGATCAAGATGTTAATAAAAAAAATCTATTAAAATATTGAGTTGGATTCATTTGATTTCTAAATTACAAAAACTATTTATATGTGGCTAAATTGGTATTTTGATAAGATGACATCATGATAAAAGAACAAAGGATGACTCTTAAAACATCCGGCAGATTCTCCTGTATGAAGGAATTTGATTCTTTATGCACTAACTTCACTTTTGACCTAAGAAATATTCAGTTAGGATTAGGGGTAGGAGTAGATGATTTCAATCCATTTAAAACAATGAACGCATAATACTTAGTGAGTACTCATGATACCATATAACCTGCCTCTTTAGTCATGTATGAAGTTGACTTCATACTCAATTTGCTTATTCCTGATTCTAGAAATCCAGATGACAAAACATGTAACCATTGGTTTAAATTAAATTTAAGTGAAAACTAGATTTAAAAATAATATAATGAATTGGTTAAATTAAATTAAACTATCAATGGTTAACATGCAAAACACAAATAAATCGCGAGTGTTCTAAAAGTTGTATGAAATGTAGTAACTGCAAAGTAACAAATCATTACAACTTATAAAAATTTTATTAATAAACATATGAAAAATAACACATATGAGAAAAAAAGAGAGGTATTGACTAAAAGTATCGCGTGTATTCACTAAAACGGAAGATAATGACTAAAGTGTATAATGAAAAAAGAGACGAAAAGAATTGTGTAATGAAAAAAAAGGGCGGAAAAGGCTGAAAAAGGGTTTTAAATTATGTAATGAAAAAAGGCGCGTAAAAGGGGTTTTGAAAATTTGTTTGTGAAAATGACGGTATATGTCGCATGTGATATGATATATCCATTTAATTTAAAAAATATTATTGCAGCCATTAAATTAATTGGTGATACATCAAATTTTGCCCAGCTATTGGATCAATGAAAGTGTAAAAAATTAAAAAAAAAATTAAAATTGTTTTGAAATACAAATGCGTAATTTTTCAATAATATAATAAAATCAATCATTATTGTAAATTACATTATTGTTAGACCAATTTAGATGATACAATCCTTTTGTTGGATGAGTGAATGATTGGAGGATACTATTTTAGTGTTATAATATAAAATTATGATTATCGATATTAATTTAAATTATAATATATTAATAATTTAAAAAATTTATATATTTAATCACAAATATTTACTAAATCATATTCAAAATATATAATATTAATAAATCAAAATTCATTCATATCATGCATTATAAATATCATTCAAATACATTATTTGAATATATCAAAGTCGATTTTAAACAGCAAGAAAATTCAATAAGAATAGAAAAGAGGAAAAAAAATGACCCCAAGGTGAAGGAAAAAAATAGAGATGAGTGTGAGATAAGGAGAAAAAAATGAAAGAGTGAGATAGGAAAAAAAATGAGATTGAGATAGGGAGGAAAAAAGAAAGAAAAAAAATGCATACAAGACATTGTGGTAGAGGATTGACACAAGTGCCGGGCGGCATGTGCCAGGCGCCTGCGCATGCACAAGCATACTATGCACTGTAGGCCGTGCAAGCACGGGCATGTTGTGCGCGTGCATGCCTGCGTTACCCCGCATGGCATGTGCCTGGCGCGGGCATGCCGTGCACTTGCATGATAGCCCACGCGGTGGCCTGTGCATGTGCAGGCATGCTGTGCACGGTAGCCCGTGCAACATGCACCTGCGGCATGTGCCACACATCCGCGTACTTGCGCGAGCGTGTCTATGCATGGCTCCACCGCACAAGCAAGCGTGGTCCGCCGTGCATGCCAACGGAGGGATATGTTTGCGCAAGGCTACTGTGCATGCAACAGCATGTGCAGTATGCTGTGCGCGGTAGACCGTGCATGCGGTAGCCTGCGTAGCATGTGCTAGGCCCCACGCATGAGTGGGCGTGCTGTACGCCGGCATGCTGCGCGCTTGCGAGGTAGACCATGCAGCATGCTCGGTAGCCCGTGCATGCGTAGGCATGCTATGTGCGCGCATGCCGCATGCCTGCACTATAGCCTGTGCATGTGTGGGCATGCTATGTACGGTTGCCCATGCAGCATGCCCACGCGGCATGTGCCGGGCACCTGCGCGGCATGTGCGGCTCATGCCACATACCTGCACGGCATGCCTGTGCATGGCTCTACCGCCCAAGCAAGTGCGGTCCGTCGTGCACGCCCGCATGGGGCTACGGTCCCCCGGGTATGCCCGCACGGGGCTACCGTGCATGCAAGGGCATGCACGGTGACTGCGCGGGCAAGGTCGGCACCTGTTGGCGCGCTTGCGTGAGTGGTGGCATGCCCGGGTGCCAGGGCAGGCAGTTGCCCCTCGCTTGCCTGCGCGGGCTGGGCAGGTGCCCGCACGGGCGTTTGCTTGCGTGCTTGCATGCGTAGTGTGGTCCCTGCACTTGCATGCAATTTCTTGAATATCATGTCATTAATTTAAATTATTAATATTATTAATTTAAATAATATAATGATATGAAATTATTAATTTAAATTATTAATATAAATAATATAATGATATTAAATTAATAATTTATATAATTGTCAATATTATATAATTTTATATAAATTAAAAAAAAAACTAACAACATTAATATTAATTTATTTTAATTCACATTTAATTTATAAAATTTACCTTTTTAACTTTTACAGGAATGATAATTCAACAACAAAATTTCTCATTTGGCACCAAAAACATTTTTCTATTTTAGTGTCAATTTAATCAAATTTCTTTTTTTTATGCCAAAATCATTATTTCTTTATTCTCTTATTTAGTGCCAATTTAATAATCTTTTTTTGCACAAAAAATATTTCCGTATTTATTTCATTTTTTTTATCTTTTTTTCTATTTTGTTTACTTTACTCTGTGTATTTATTTCAATGTAAACTTGTGCAAAACCTCTGATTTGATTTGTATTTAATGTGATGGACAAATCTTGGATGCGTTCTAAATTAAGAGAAAGTGATGAATATATTGGTAGATAAAATCATTTCTTGAATTTGCATATGCAAATATTTAATCCAACACAATACATTGAGATTTCCTACACACACGGTTTTCAATGACTTGTTTATAGGTGTCAACGTGACTATGATAAGTGGATATATCATGGAGAGAGTAATGAAAATTTACATTTTATGCATCTAATGTATCTAACTACATGATAATTTTTTTTACTATGATATATTTGGCATGTTACATGATTCATTCATAAATTTATATAATTCATTCACACATTTATATGATCGATCCAACGTACATGAACCAACTTTTCATACATTTAATATGGATAAACAAATTTCAGATAAATTTCGTGAATTATTTCAGAATGCCAAAAATCTAATATATCTAAAATTGAAGTACACTATGCTAATTTTAAATAATGTTATATGTGAAATATTAGTGATTGAGGTAAGGTTGAATTCCCCTCACATCCATAGTCTAGATGAAGTTAAACCACTTATGCTTCCCTCCATTTTTATATTTCATGTAATTGATCTTATTTTTAATTTAATTGACTCTGATACCACATATTAAATTTCTGAATAGTATTAAATTAATGATAAAACACAATTACATGAAAATATTATAAAATAATAAGAAAATTGAAAACAAGCCAAAATCAAAAGCTAAAATAATTCTTGATATGTACTGGATTCAATAGCTAGATTCTCTCTCCCTTTATCCCAAAACTGTATTATGGCTCTTAATGGCTCAAACAACTGTAATAGTTATTTATACTACTTGGATGGGAGAGGGGACATCGTCAATAATATTTGATTTGGGTTCTCTTACTAAGAAATCCAATTTAATTCAGATCCTACACTTATTTATACTATAATTTAAAATAAAATGTCCATAAAAATATAGGCCGAGATAAACCTAGCCCAATCACATATAAAACTTAGGATTTATCAGTTTTTTAATTTAATCTGTTTTTATAAACTCAAAATACAATTAGCGTAAGTCCATATTTAAAAAATATTTCTAACACTTTCTTCTTGCAATACTTCAATAGTTTATCTCTATTCTTAGATTTTCAATATGCCCCTCGCATTATCTCTAGAATTCCTCGAGCTACCGGATGTTCTCCCTGAGCCTAAGAACAAACCACAAGCAGCTTCATCTTCTCTTTAGAATATAATGTATCGTATGTTTCATCCAAGGTCAAAGCATTATGATTATATCAAATGGTATCCCTAAAAGTAGCATATGATGAAGACAACAAAATCAACCCTAATTCCTTCTTATTGTAGTTAACCTCCATAGTCTGCAAATCAAAAGTGATTTCCTTAAAAATAGCTAATCGATCTTGCAAGACTCACCTTTAGGCATATAATAAGAGTAGAATTTGTTTCAGATGTAATTTCCTGGTTAAGCCTTTTTTTCATGTACAAAGATTCCAATTTCAACCACAAGGTAGCAATGATTTTCCCTATCAAAATGTTTTATAGAATTTGATTTCATAACTGTTTGTGTATTTGGGATGGAGACATTATTTTTCCTCTTATGACCATGATAAGAACATATTATCAAAGCCTAAGAGAGTATCGTCTGGATGCATTTGCTTGATCACGACACACATTTTGACCTTCTATCTGCTTTCAGGCTTTAATCCCCCTTTTGATATTGGTAAATTAAAGTGTGATTTTATCTCTTTTTTTTGTCATATCAAAATTTGCATTTGGGATCACCGGACTGAGAGAGAAAAATTGTGACTACTAGGCTATTCACCGGTGACAGTGTACTTTTATCTCTTTCTTTAGCTTGGGGGTTTGCTTAAGGGTTAGCTCTCTAGAATATCAAATGTTTTTTTTTTATTATTTTGGTGAAATCAATACCAAATGTTGAAGGTGGATGGTCATCGAGAAAATCACATGCATTTAGATGAAAATCTCTAAAATAGGGTAAAAAATCACAAGTGGAGTAAAAGAAATTTATTGTGTTAGAGAAATGGTACAATAAGAAGTTTTCGAAGGATACAAATAGAATGATAATGGTTGAACTTAATACACTTATATATCTATAAAAAAAAATAAAAAAAAAAACAAAATTTTAACTCAAAATATAACATGTTCGTACCTTGTGAAATTTCTCTTAAAGTATAATAGGTCGATGAAATTCACTATATTTGCTGTCTCCATGTCATTTCTCAATGCATCATCTCAAGAACAAAATTTGGTTTTTAAGAGCAAAAGGACTTCGGTGAGAGAAAATTTTCTTAGTATAGAGAATTAAATTTTTCTTAAAAAAAAAAGTTAAGATAATTTTATAAAGAGATAAAAGAGATAACAATTCTACACAAACAGAGAGAGAATAAATTTTCAATCAGTTAATAATTCTTTTTTATATTAAATTAGAAGGCTTGATACCTAGGAGGAGTGCTCGCGTGGATAAATGTCATAATCCAATTAGGGTAAAGAGAGAATATGAGAGAAAGATAGAGATGAGGAAGAGAATGAGAGAAAGAGAGATAGAGAGAGAGAGAGAGAGAGAGAGATTTAGAGAGAAAAAGAGAGAATACAGGAGAGAATACAAGAGAGAATTCATTATCACTTCATTAGTTATTCATTACACGTATTTGAATACTATTTATATTAATATCACTAACTATTTAATCAATACGCTTAACTATATAATTAACTACTAACTATTTTTACTAATCATGGTTAATTACTAACCCTATGGTTAGTAGTTGTTACTATAAACTAGGGATCTTGTGAGACTCGGCTTGTGGCTCAAGATACTGAGCTTGGGGTTCAAAGCACAAGGAACAACCACGTGGGGCACTAAAGGTGTGACATTCTCATATTTTTCTTTTTTAAATTATGTGTAGTATGATTCTAATTAAATTGGATTATATAATATCGAAATATGTATCAAGATTATGCATAACTCTGAAAAACTTTTGAAACTACATGATTTTATGAAAATCATAATCCCACACTTCTGCACCGGCATTTTGCTATGTACAAGAATTTTTCAATTGATATCTGATATTTAAATACGCTAGGATATTATTCAATTGATATCTAATATTTAATTTATTAATTTTAAATAATTTGTTTCGAGTTAATTATCAAATCTATTAAGAGACGAACTCTCCGATATTTGTTTTATCTATTTTCAAGAATAAAATCCAAAAACTTGATTTAAAAAATTTAATATCCTTTGTCATTGTATCAATAAATGCTGATATAATGATTTTTTTTTGTATCATATCTTGGATATCGCTCGATATTCGGGGTTTCGTCTTGACTAATCTGAACCGACCGTTGTAGTGGTTTCTTTTCGGATGGCGGGTCTCTCAACAGGAAACTCTCCATATACATGAGAGTCCGATACTCTCAGTGGGAGTCGAATCTCGATTATATTTAAGGGAATTTAACTTCACATCCAATTGAGTCAATCTACGTTGATACGCTGATATAATGATTATAAATATAAGTAAGCACATTATACATTTTTCAAAATTTTCAAATTGAAATCGTTAGTTGTACATATAAACAAGAAATATTCCATGTAATCATCGGGGGGTACATGCTTTTGTGCGTTGGGCAATGTCGCAGCTAGGGAGGTAATGTCCATTTCAATGATTGAAAAAAAAAGTTAAAAAAATAAATCTTAAAAATGGTAGATTAGATTGCATATTAAGCCCACGCGGAATGCGTTAAGCCCACGCGTTTGTAAACCCAAAAATACGCAAGTGAAACCCCGGAAGCAGCTGGCGTATGTAAGCCCACGCGGAATGCTTGGACAGCGATTTAAATTGTTTTGTGGACCCCCCCCTCTCTCTCTCTATCTCAGAAGCCATTTTTTTGGGGGAGGGGGGATTCTGAGTCCAAATTGCTGACTAGACGTTCCCACGGCCGACCTCAACTGCAGCCCTTCCCTCACGCATGTTGGTCTGCTCATGTGGGTCATCATGTCTTTTTCTAATCCCACGTAAAATTAAATAAAAATGACAAAAATTGGCTCAATCACAAAAAAAAAAATATATGGCTATCAAAATTATTAAAATTAAAAATAGAAAAACAACAAAAATTGAAACCCCACTCGCCAAACTTTGAAAACTCTCCTCCCCCCACCTTTCAATTTCACACTAACGCAATTTCAAATTCTTCCACCAAAAGAGAGAAGAAAAGAAGAATATGGATGCTGAAACTTCACCGTAAGTTTCCATCTGCAGAATTTTCTCTTTCCCTCAAAATTTGACTTGGAAAATTCGCTAAAACTTCCCTTTTCTTTCTTCTTAACACAGTTTTCAATCTCATATTTCTATATGGTCATGACAGGTTTGAGAGCTGTGAGATGCTTGCCACATTCCTGGCGTCCACCCCACTGCTTCAGGACTCATGGAGGCTCTGCGACGTCGCCAACAGCTCCGCGCCGGGAAGTTATGTCATCAATTGTGCTGGGGGCATCGGATATGTGGCGTTTTCGGGCGTCCAGACCGTCGTTCGGACCGACCCGATTCGCAGGAATTTGGTGCTCCTTGACACTGCCGGTGAGGGGATTTTCTCGGCGCTGCACTGCTGCAGTGCCAGCGGCAGCGCGCAGGAGGAGGAGGCGGAGGAACCGGCTATGGTCCATGCAGGGATGTTGCAACTCTTCAAGACTACGTATGATTGCCCAAGATTCAGAAATCAGGTTAGTGAGTATTTATGGGTAATATATAACATTAAAAGAAAATTAACTTTTAAGGTAAGTTCTTAATATAATTGAATTTGTGAAACATATTAATCAACTAACTATTATTTCTTATGGACTATGATTGGCAAACCATCATTCCTAGTCTTCAAAGAATGAGTCTAGCTGAGGATTCAGGTCTACCTTTACTCTTCTAGATGACCGAACGTTGGCATTACATCATAGGCACATCACTTTCTTGGTTGCATTTGGGAGTGCTTGATCATCCTGGTGGCTGTTCCTTGTACTTCAAAGGAATATTCTTTTTTAGGATTGAATTAAATTTCAAATTTAAGTGGGGTGAAATTTATTTTTATGATATTGACAACTCTAACCATTACATTTTTAAGGATATATTGGTAAATCTGGTAAATAGTCATAGTATTTTCAGAACAATTTGTACCATGTAAGAATTCTAATAAAGCTATTTGAATATGATTGTATTAAAAAAAAATAAATTAAATCTAAAAATGATGTTTAAGGGGATCTATGGAAAAATAAATATTTTTTTTTGTGAGTCCAATTTAATCATAATGCATCTATACAATCATTACATGTATTAGTTTTTGCTGGCGTTTTTATAATTTATCTATCATAATTTATAAATTTATCTTGTGTATTGATATGGGTAGAATTAATTCGGCTAAATCATGAATAGTTCACGATTCAATTTAATTGGCTTAATAAATCAAGTTCGCGGATCGAATGAGTATAGGAACCAAACTTTTTAGGTCACATAAATAATAAATCGAGTTTAAGTTAAAAGATTTTCAACTCATTTTGGTTGATAAGTTGGCTTGTATATATATAAATATATATATATATATATATATATGTATATCTATATATTGTAGTTTAATATGTAATATGTATTAAAATTAAATATATTTATTTTACAATTTATCGTGTATAGCACATATTAAAAAAAACCCAAAGATCATACTTATTAATTAACTAGCTTCATTTTATTTCGAAAAATTTTTATTACGATATTGAATAATTTATAAATGTTAATATGATTCATCATATTAAATCACATGTTAATTAAATGTTATATATATAGATAATAAGTCGGGCCGCCACGTAAACATTTGATCCAAAATTCAATAAAATAATTTGGTTATTTGGATTCTAAAAGAAAAATAAAATAAAATTCCACTGAATATTATTGCTTAAAAATTAAACGGTTTTAAAATTTAATTTTAAAATTGTTTATCTAATATTATTTAAAAACTTATATAAAATTCAGACTCTTGTAGAGTTTACTTTAAATTCTTTTTTCATTTACAGATATTATATTTAACAAAATTATGACTAAATTTTAATTCTGTATTGCATGCGAAGAAATAAAAAAAAAATTATAATCAAGTTTATAAATGATTTTATTCTAGATATAACTTAGATGTCTGGAGGGTAACACTCAGGTCGCGGCACAAGGGGAGGGAAGAGGACTTTCATTTTAATAAAAGTAGCATGTCAAGTTGCCACGGTCATGAAAAACCCTTTCACTTTTTGTATATAGATTTTCTTTTTAATAAAAGAATGATGTGATTGATTTAGATTTTTTGTTATGATGACAATGAGAGAGAGAGAGAGAGAGAGAGAGAGAGAGAGAGAGAGAGAGATCTGCATGATTATTTGTAATGATCTGTACATAAAAAAAAAAAAAAAAAGAATCCCGTCACGGTTGAACATGAAGCATAATATCTTTGAAAGGTAGGATTGATCACGGTGGAGTTGGAGACCATTAGAATTGTAGTTGGGAAAGGGTACGATCATTTCAACGTGCGTGTGGGAATGGGTTGATTTTTTTGTTTTTTTTATTTTTATTATCGGTATTTTAGTTTTATTTAATTAATTTAGTTTAAATATATTAGATTTATTTTAAAAATAGATTTTTTTATAATCTTTTTTATTAATTTTAATATTTAAATTTATAATTTATAATTAAAAAAATAAAATAGATTATGTGATATATCTCATCTCTCGTTGTCGGTGTTTTTGAGAGAAATATGTCCAAAACTTAGTAGCAAGTAGGCCGGCCGGCCAACCTCACCAAACCTATCAAATCATGAAGCAGCCTTTCCGGGTTTTTTTTTTTTTTTTTTCTTTACCGCGAGGTAGCCTTCTTTCAATTTTTTCTTTACGTGTCTAATCATTTTCTTCAACCATTTGAATGGAGACCCGTATTTTCCGCATCTTCTTTGTGTTGTGTTGGTGATTTTCATGATTTTACTTTGAAATTTTAGAGGAAAGTCAGATATGACTGTGTAACAATAACAAATTCAAATTTAATCTTAAATTTTGAGATTGACTTCAAACACAACGGCACAAGTAGGAAATATTTTGTTCGTCTAAATATTTTATAAGGAGAATAGTGTTTCCAATATATTTTTTAAAAATCTTATTATTATAATAAAACTCTCGGAGTTATGTTACATTCATCTCAATTTGGTATCTTTCTTAGCCTGTTTTTAGAAATGTCTATGTATATTTTTGCTTTTTCTCTTATTCCACTGCTAATATTTGTTAATTAAAGCAAAATTATTGTAATAAATATTTTAAAATTAATTTTCTAAATCTTTTGGCTTCTCCTACTACACTTAGAACAAGATATATCATCCTCCCAAACTTTTAAAATAATAATAATAACATTGTACCTCGTATTAATCCCATAATAATTAAATTGGACTCACGGATTCCATTCCCCAAAATCAACGTGAAATGGCTTTTCCCAATGAGTCTGGTATGACGGCTTGACTTTGACTTTGACTTTGGCCATCAGTACAGATTGTAACTCATTCTGGGCATGTTTCCATCTGTTTATTGGCCGTTGGGGTCAATGCACAGATTAGGGCGACCACTTTGGATTTGGATGTTCATTTGCATCTCTCACTCTCGATATCTTTTTTTGCAATAGTTTACGACTTGAATTAAGTTATCAAAATAATCTGATTCGATTATTATAAATTTTAATTGAAATAGATTCTTTATTCTCTAAATTCAAACTTGAGAGTTAGTCTAACATTCTACCACTAACCTATACGACCATAGTTATATATATGTGTGTGTATTTGATGTATTTCATTAGGTTTGCTATCGCAGTTGGATAATATTTTTTTTTAATTAAGTTTGATGAAAATACTCCACAAGCACTTTTTTCTCCTTTTTCATGAGATTTAGCATTGTTCTTCAAAGTAATGCACGATTTCTCACATTGTTGTGTTACAACAATGTGCACGCAGATGATGGCACTTATGGAAAAAAGCAAGTCATTAGTCATAACAGGACACAACCTGGGAGGAATACTGGCTTCTCTTTCAACACTTTGGCTCCTCTCCTACCTCCAATCCATCTATTCCTCTCTTTCCATTATCTGCATCACTTTTGGGTCTCCGTTGCTTGGCAATCACTCTCTCAACCAAGCTATTCTTCGCCAAAGATGGGGCGGAAAATTCTGTCATGTCGTTTCTAAAGATGACATTGTGCCAAGAGTACTCTTTGCTCCAGTCCCACCATTCATTCCTCAACTGAATACCATCCTGCAGTCTTGGCACTTGTCCATGACTTCTTGGAACTTGAGTAACATCACTGTACAACTCTCAGATAAGGATAAAGCCGAACTGTTTCACCATGTGAGTGCTCATGCTCAGGAAGCAGCTTCTTTAAATACAAACGCATCAATGAGAAGTCAATATCGACCTTTTGGGAGCTACCTTTTTTGCTCCTGTGATGGAGCAATTTGTGTTGATAATTCAGCAGCAGTTGTTCAGATGCTGAGCTTGATGTTTTCAAAGGCTTCCCCCAATAGTTGTATCGAGGATCATCTCAAGTATGGAGACTGTGTCAATCGAGCATATTCCTCTCAGTTCTTGAGTAAAGGAACCTTAGAGGTTTCAGAGGCAAGCTATGAAGCAAGCCTCAAAATGGCTGTGCAGTCATCTGGATTAAACAGCTCGGTATGATTTCTCTGCTTCCTAGTAATTCATGCACTTCTTTATTATTGCCATCCTGATTTTCGTTTTCCAATGGGGGCAGGATTCTGAGGCGGAGAAGGTTAAAGATTGCTTGAAGATGGCAAGGCAGCTAGGACGGACACCTAGCTTAAACTGTGCTAATCTTGCAATTAATTTGTCCAAGATAACAAGATATAGAGCTCAGATAGAATGGTACAAGACATATTGTGATGAGTCCAATGACCAAATGGGATACTACGACTCTTTCAAACAAAGGGGGGCCTCGAAACGAGAGGTCCAAGTCAATAAGAATCGCATAAAGCTCGGTGTTTTCTGGGATGATGTAATAACTAGGTTGGACAACAATCAGCTTCCATGTGATTTTGACAAAAGAGCAAAATGGGTCAATGCCTCTCAATTCTATAAGCTTCTTGTAGAACCATTGGAGATTGCAGAGTATTATCGATCTAGTATGCATCTCAGGAAGGGGCATTACATGAAGTACGGAAGAGAGAGAAGGTTTGAGATTTTCGACAGATGGTGGAGGGAAAGAAATGTAGGCGAGGAAGAGAATGGGAAGAGGAGCAAATATGCAGGGTTGACACAAGACACGTGCTTTTGGGCCAGGGTGGAGGAAGCAAGGGAATGGCTGGACAACGCAAGGATGGAAACTGATAGAAGGAAACTCGATACACTGCTGGAGAATATTAATTACTTTGAAGCATATGCTAGTAAATTGGTGGAGCGAAAGGAGGTCTCTAAAGATGTCTTAGCAAAATATTCAAGCTATAGCATTTGGATGGATGAATGGAAAGAGTATAGATCACGAGTCACCAGAATTTCCCCCCAGCTTCTTAGTTGTGCGGGTAGGGAGACCGTGCTGTAGCTTGTACTCAAGGAAAATGAAGCTATAATTTCATAGTACATACATTCTTTTCAATTGCTTTTTGTAGAAATGACTTTGGGTGATCTTATATGGTGAGTAACTGTGTTCAATTTTAATCTAGATACATGGGGTCCCAAGCAATTTTCATATCCACGTGTTCAAGCTCTTTGTAACTTGGATGATCTGGCAAATAACTTGTGGATTAGGAAACGTTAGAAACTAGAATATAAATACGTAAATAAACCAAGATTCTCCCACAAAGTTTAGGTCTGATTATTGTAGCGAAGCATGCCAAGAATGATGAATTGAGAAATGTTATCTCTACGATAGCTGCCTAGCAGATGTTTCAGTTTCCATAGATAAGAGGAAACTTATAGACTCTGTCAGATGTGGATACTAATTGTGTAAAAGAAAAAAAAAATCCCACGTGTTGGAAGTTAAACCTTGCCATTCTGAATGTCAATGTTCCTAACAGGTCCCTTGAACCATTTTCTAGCATCTAACACCCACCAAAGCATAACTAGACCCAACACCACACCCAAAGCAACGGGTGCATAATTAAAAGTATCCCAAGAAATCGGATAGTAAGTTGGCAAGAGGAACACCGAACATGTATAGCAAATCCACAGAAATGCTACCAAGCAAACAGGCCTTCTCAGTCTGCCCAAATAAAATGGCCCCGGTTTGAAGTTTTTCTCTTTCATTACCATTCTTGCGAAGATTGGAACCGCATAACCACCAACCCACCCTATTGTGCATACAGAAGTTATAGCTGTGAAGACAACGTTGACTTTCAAAATAGGAAGCCCTAGAAGAATGCAGATGGCTGCACAAAGCCACACTGCATTTGAAGGAACTTTGTGCTTTGGGTGAATTTTTCGCCATATGAATGAAAATGGAATTCCCTTGTCTCTGGATAGAGCATATACCTGAGGAACAGGGAATGACATGATCAACTGTTCTATTAAATTTAACTGCTTTTCGTCATCAAATCAATCCGGAAGATCAACAAAAATTTGGCTACAATTTTAAGTTCATCTCTAGCAGAGGTTACTTACCACTCTAGCTGCACTCGTGGTAATTGAAAGGCCGCCAAAGAAATATGATCCCCATATGACAAAGAGAAAAATTATTGCCCCAGCAGAGTTATGGTATCTTCCATGGAATGCATCATAGAGTATTTGAGCAGGCACAAATGCTCCTTTAGTCTCATTTGTAGGATCATACAGGTAGCTTGGATCCTGAAATGGTTTTCATCTCTTTTTCAGATACCCTCATTAAAGAATAAGATTTCACAATACATATGTTTGAGAATTCTCAAATTGTTAAGATGCCTAATCAACAGCATAATTATGGAAGTACCTGAATGCTGAAAGTGAGTGCCAAGATGTAGGCCCATCCAAAAACTGAAATGATCCCTATACTTGATAGGATTGCAATTGGACCATTTTTGTCAGCGCCTCTTGTCTCTTCTGTCAAATGTGCTGCAGCATCGTATCCATAGAGCGAATACTGGCTAACAAGCACTGATAGAATGGCAGCGTAGACATTGCTTGAGATTCCAGTTGAATCAGGTGCAGTTTCAAAGTGAGTGAACACATAAGAAGCAGATTGTGTAGTTAGTGCAACCAAGGGAAGCATAACGATCAAAACCGCCCCTCCAATAACCTGCCAAATAAGAAACCCAGACCATTAATCCTCCAGTTGTAGGACATAGTAAAAGTTCATGCTAAAGATCTAAGCAAAGAAGATTAACTCAAATAGGGTATTAGAATTAAAAAGAACATAGGAGGAGAGTAAACATTAAAAAATTTGCATGTACTAGGAGTGTGTCAGGAACCTACTCAGGGTTTAATATGTTACGAGAATAGAATATGATAAAGCATAACATACTATAAAGCGAAAGATCAATGGAGCAATACCTGCCACCAAATTGAAATTATGTCCAAGAAGGCAATTACTTCTAATGCAAAAGTATTGAGGACTGCCCATATAACTGTAAGCCCCATATACATACATAAGAAGAGCCATTTTGGGGCAAAGTAGCCTCCATCTTTGTTAGTGCCTGTGCACAATAGTATTATGCTCTGCAATGCTTGTGATCCTGCATAAGCCTTCAAAGGCAGTGGGAAGAAAATAATAAAGCAACCAAATATGAACATAATATTTGTGAATTTGACCGTGAAACTTCATAACAATACCTGTGTTCCTATGCCTGCAATAAGTCCTATAGCCTCCAGCCATGCACAGCACCAAGAAGCAACAGGACCCCATTTTGGACCAGCCAAATGAGCTGCCCAGAAGTACAGAGAACCTGTTGTCTGTTGTTTGTAACATAGAGAGAACCATACTAAATAAGTATGCAACACTCCATTGAGGGTAAAAAACAACCCCCCCCCCAAAAAAAAAAGGGAAAGAAACAAAGAACGCTTCAAATATAACTTAGACTATTTTTTTCTAATGATTATGTAAAATTGACTCAAGTAAATCACTAGATGTGGGAAGAATGTCAAAGGGGGTTGCGAAGTCTCACAGGAAAAGAGGAGCAGATTTCAGCCATGGCAATTCCAACAAACCAAGTAAAGAATGAGACCACCACCCATCCCCATACCAGACTAGCTGGTCCTGCATAGAGCAAAGAAGGTCCATACAGCGGAGTGATCCCCGTGAAGAGGGTCATCGTCGAAAACGATATTGCCAATGTTTTGAACAGTGTCTGCAACCAAAAATCATTAAAAAAAAAAAAGAAAAGGTAAATTTGTTACAAAAAGAAAATGAATGAGGAAAAATTTAGAAAAAAAAAATATCAACATACCATTTCTCTTCTGAGTTCTTGTTTGTATCCCAGCTCGTTAAGCCGCTTCTCCCCTGAATCCATTTCTGTAACTAGATTGGTTTCTGATACCATTCTGCTTGATTTTGAGAACAAGATATCTTCACAATTTGTGGAAACTGAAGAGAGAGAGAGAGAGAGATAGAGAGTTGACTGGAGGGATAAGCAAAATGATGCAGAACGTGATGAAAACATTTAATGGGGAAGATGCGTTTGCTTTTGGAACCCAAGTTTGAAAATTCGTCATTGGTGTGTACCTATGAAGACCAATCGAAACGTAACCCAAAAAAAAAAAAAAAAAAAGGCTACACGTAAATGTAATATATCGCTTTTAGCTTCACACTTAAAAAAAGTTGTTTTCATCAAAGTTCGTTTCTCTTTTGCCCACCTAATGTGAAATCACATTGGTTTATCTCTAAAATATTTATCTTTGAATTTAAATTTCCAATAACATATATGTTTTAGTATATAGAAGAGATTAAAATTTAAGATTAAAAAAAAATTGATATCAATTGAATTATAAATCATTAATCAATAATATATATATATATATATATATAAATACACATCCATACGAGATTTTTAATAAATTTCGTTGAAATTTTTATAATGAGATGATATTATATTCTTGATAATAGTAAAATTATTATTATTATTTTTTTAATTTCTTGGATTTGAGTTTTCAATGCTTTGACCTGTCATTTTTTATGTCGAGAAGAGTAAGACGAAATCCTTTGAGTATGAAGATATTTCCATAAAAATGGAGACGCAGGGAATCTGAATGTGAATGGAGCAATGTTTCCAAATTTTGAATGCTGCGAAACACATTCCCACGTGCATTTTGACATGTTTTGTAAGAAATGTATTAGGCGGACATGTGTTACTCTCCTGAGGTGTTTGCCTACTAACGGCTAATCATGATGCCAAAATGTTATGATTCTTAAAAAAAAAAAATGAAAAAAGAGAAAAAAAATTATAATTTTTTAAAAGTCAAACAACTCATTAAATTACCCGAAAGAGAGGAGTTACATTTTTTAAGAAAGCAAATAATAATTCATAGGATTTTAACCGTATTACTCTTAAAAATTTTAACATTGATAGAACGTGTTGATAAATTTTTTTAATTCATAAAAATTAATATTTTTTTTAAAAAATTTCAAATGACCGGTGTTGTTTTTCTATTTCCTTCGCCCCTTTATCTCATTCTTTTCACGCCAACACACCTAAAAGGCGTTTGATTCATATTAGATAATTAGAATTGGATTCGAAATCAAAGATTTTAGTATAAATATCACAAAACCCATGTTTTTATTTGCCTTTCAAAACTTCTTATTATGAAAGTTTTATTTGGACGTCCACTCAATCTATTAATTTAAACAAATCTGATTTTTAATTTTCATTCTCTTTTAACTAAACAACTCTAATAAATAACATTATATTTGTATTATAGTAAATTGACATATAAAAAGTATATTAACTTAAAATCAAAATATTTGTTTAGTAATTTAAAAAAAAAGAATTATGGATGCTTATTAAAATTAAGAATTAAAATTTATTTTATCATGAGTAAAAATAATAATAAAATTATTTTATAAAATTCTATTTTTCTAATATAATTGAAGAAGTACACTTGAAAAAAAATATTATCAAATTTCTTTAATAGAATATTATCTTTAAGGATATGTCACTTAAAATATAGTGTTTATAGTACACAATATATTTTTAGACAAAAAAATACACCATACCTAGAAAAAGTTTTTAATGTTAATTCGATATTGGGATTAAATTTTTTGCCCTTTTCTTTTAATTTAGTCATGAAAGGAATTAAATTGTGTATTTTTAAATAAAAAATATAGTATTCATAGACCAAAGAATATATTAAATAAAAAATTGGGGGGAAAGACGAGAGAGAGAGAGGAAAGGGAAAAGTATTATGGCTTCCTGGGGTGTGTGGGTGAGCTTTGCTCGTCCCCCAAGCCACAGCCACAACAAGGACCGTTTCTTCTTCATTCACTCCCACACCCAGAAACCCTATTTGTCTTCTTTCAAATCGAATTCTACTTCTCCATGTTCTTCTTCTTCTTCTTCTTCTTCGGAAACCGACTGCTGCTTGCACAAACTTGAACAGATTAGCCTGACTCTAACCAAGAGAAAATTCAATGTTTGTATTCTTGCCACTGCTACCATTTTTTGCAATTTTTTACTATTACCCAATACCCGAATTTGGTCCTCCATTGCGAGTGAGGACCAAATTCTTGAGAGATACACGGATTCCAAAGAGGGTTTCACTCTTTTAAAACCCTCTTCTTACATCAAGGTCTGCTTCCTCTCTCTCTGGCTCTCTCTCTCTCTCTCTCTCTCTCTCTCTCTCTCTCTCTCTCTCTCTCTCTCTCTCTCTCTCTCTAATGAATTGATTTACTTTAATGTGAGTTGTGTTTGATTTGGTATTAGGTTGAAAAAGCAGGGGCAACTGTTTTGTTTGAGGAAGCAAATAAGGGAAGTAACAATGTTGGGGTTGTGGTCACCCCTGTCAGACTTTCTACGCTTTCTGAATTTGGAACTCCTCAATTTGTAGCCGAAAAACTTATTCAGGCCGAAAAGCGCAAGGTAATTCCCCACCTCTCTTCTTCTTGCTCCTTATTGATTTCCTTATTATTTCTTGATTGTTCAAATGAGTGTAAGTTGTCCACACAGCTAAGAATGACACCAAATTGGGAGGGACCTAGTTAGGGAGAGTTGCTTTTACCTTAGATATTACGTATGCATAGCAGAACTAATCAAATATAAAAAAGCACTAATTTAAGTAGTTCAGCCAATACGCCTGCATCCATGGTCCTTGACTACTAGCATTAATATTTCATTTCATTAATCTTGACAACCAATCAAAGAATCGATGCTCATCAGAGTCAATGACCATAACCATTCGTATAAACCAGTTATACCCTCTCTCAAATCGATACTAAATCTGCAATCATACTATATATAAAACCACACCTTTTGTAAACACTCTAACCCCGCGAGTGGTTACATCAACCCTTGTCGTCTTTTGGTAAGTCCCATATCTCACTATCCTCTCCTTAGTGGACTCCAATAAGATGTACTCTAACATAACACAATCTCCTTTACTTAAAAGAGTAAGTAATCATTAGACAACATGAAACATTTTATTTTCTACTTGCCATTTTTGTTCCTTATATGTAAGTTTCTTTCCAATAGAAGACTCTCATTTAATTCATATATTTTGGGTGGACTAAAACATAGTAGGTGGAATTCTGGTTCCTGTTATAGGATCATAAATTTATCAAAGCTTGTATTGTATGTCTAGGAGAACTTATGTATGGTTGGCCAGTTCATAATGGGTTTTTGAATCTTTCCTGTTCATCTTTCGAGGGGCGAATTATGACTATGACTACACAAGCACATTGCTACTTAGTAATTAAGCCTATAATGTTCTGTTTAATTTTAAAGTGCCTAGTGTACAAATGATCAGTAATAATGAAACAACTTCACTGGGCTTAGTTACATGGCACCACACTCAAAGACTGGATCGAGTTTTTCCTTGCCAAGTTGAGAATAATAATAGTCTTGCGAAGACTCACAATAGTTATCAGTGGGGAATTTAAAGACCTGAGATTGTCACTGTAGAATGTGAGTGTATATTACACTATTAACCGTACTCTGCTGGCGAATAGGTTGAGAAACTTGCTAAAAGTTGTACATGGGCTTGGGTGAGCATCTATTTGGATGCTTGTCTACCCATCAAAACCATTTTTTAGAAATAAATTATATTTTTTAACCTAAGCACTTGGATTGCTGGTTTACAGAGCCCTGCCGGAAGCAATTATAATTGGGCACAAATGAATTAAAAGTAATCTTATGAGACCCTGCTGCTTTTGTAGTGAAAAGTCTTCCTTTGGTGTTACTTAGCAAAATTCGGGCCACACAGCGAACCATGGAACATAAATTAGAAAGATGTTGTTCTACAGACTATAGCTAATGTATATTTAATCAATTGACAAACTCTCGTTTGGTTACACTTTAGGTGTCTAAAACCTTTATCAAGAAAAAAGACAAACCTTTATTTTTTGTATAATATCTGGAGGAATTTATCATTACCATGGGCTAGCTAAATAGATTATCTCTTCTCCTTCCTCAACTTTCTTAGAGGAACATCATTGCGACAACAGAATGTATCCTAAATATTCTTCAAAGGCTGAGAAATCTGCCTTGGGCACTTAATTTTGTCATCAACCTCTAGACATGGCTTGCTATCCATGCCTCATAGCCTCGATCAAATAGATATTTTCTTGGTGTAATATTTGAAGGACTTTATCATTACCGTAGGCATGCTAAATAGATTGTCTCTCCTTCTTCCTCAACTCTCTTGGAGGAACATTGTTGTAACAACAGAATGTATCCAATATAGTCTTCATGGATGAGAAATCTGCTGTGGGCACTTAATTATGTCATCAACCTCTAGACATGGCTTGCCATCCATGCTTCATATTCTCTTGTACAAAAAATAAAGTTCTCAGTATATTAACTTTTTTGTGCATAAATGCACATTTCGGTAGTCCATCTCCCAAATGATGTTTTATAAAAAGGAAAAGGAAAGGCATATCGTTCAACCATAGGTTTATCGGTGTTAGATTCAGCCTACAAAGAAGGCAAAATTTCTGTGAAAATACCTAAACTATTGACCCAATTCTAAATAAGTACCTAAACTTTGTTTTGGGTTCTTTGGGTACCTAAATTTCAATTTGGATACAAATAGAGACCTGTGATAGCTCTCCATCAAGAAGTTAATCATGTTGTCCTATATCGTACTAATGGACGTCAACTTAGCCCCTTGGATGCTAACTTGGCTCAACCAACCTATCACGTGGTGTTTAAGTAATCAAGTGGTGGTCAACAGATGATGTGGCAGTGGTTGACAGGAGGTTCTGTGGTGCAAACCCCTTTTTTTACCTTATTCTTGCTGTGAATTTATTTGTTTGCCGGGTTAAAAAAAAAAACATTAATTTACATCTTGATTATTGATCTGAATTAATTCCAGATTTTATATTATCTCAGCGAATGCTCAAGGTTTTATGGATTAGGCTATCCATTTTGGAAGCAGGATGATTAACCTGAATTTCTTTTACTTATTTGTAATTACTATCCTGGACTCTTATATTCCTTTGTTTGATGTAATAACCAAACAAATAAATAAAATAAGAGGTTTTTTTTTGACAAAGCAAATATAAAACCAAAACCACCACCACCAACCAATGCTTTGTCATAGGCTTATTGCCACATCAGTACTTGAGCCATATAGTGGGTTGAATGAGTCATGTCAGTGTTCAGAATTACCAAGTCGGCATCCATTAGCGACATCTAGGATAACACCGTTAAATTTCTGACAGAGTGTGACACTAGGTGTCAATTTATGCCCAAGTTGAAGTTTCTGTATCTGAAAGAGTTCAAAATAAAGTTCAGCTACTTATTTGAGACCAAACAGATATTTTAGGTACTGCCAGTACAATTTTGCCTAGGATTATTGTTTGTTTTTTATCACTTATGTTCTGTTTTCTTGGTCTTGGATCAGACAAAATTCTACATTTTATTTGGTGGTTCTCATGCCTTGGGAGATCTAAAACTGCCTTATCTGTGAATATATATAGTTCATATCATAGTGTGTGATTAGGGCCTCTTAACAAAATACAAAAGCAAGGAAAATGTAAACAGAAGGGAACAAGTATACTTTTGTCCCTTCAAGGTCTCTTCAGTTGATTGACCTTCCACATCTGTTTTCCAACATTACTTTCTTGTCTTTCCTCCTTGTTGCGGTCTATACATTGTTTCTGCTTTGTAATACAGGAAAGCACAAAGGATGCTGAGGTGATAGGAGTTGCTGAAAGATCTGGCCAGGGAGGTCAACAAATTTACGAATTTGAGTATAAAGTTGATAGCACAAGAGGTGGGTTGAAGCGAATACTGTCTGCTGCTTTTGTGGCCTCCAGAAAACTGTATCTCCTCAATATTGCCCATTTAGATAAACCTGAGAGTCCTATTGATGCTGAGACGAGAATGATGTTGGAAGAAGTACTTCATTCATTTGATGCAGTGCCTTTGACCTAAATTACAAATATCGCTGGCTTTGTCTTCTTGATTATTTGAAAGCAACATGGCTTCATCCTCCATGCATGGATCTACTCATGTCCCTATTATTCACTTATGCCATTGTTCAATTGGTTCAACGGTGTCTGCAAAAGTGGCTTTCGATCAAAATGAGTATTGATGTTGGGAGCAGCGCAATTCCAGGGTATTCAGGTGGGCTGAATGTTGAGGGCTATATTGTTTCGACACTGCTGCCAATGATTGTGTCGGTTTGCATCTTGTGTATGTTAAAGCACAGAACTTAGACTTGACCCCGATAATTTAAGTTTGTTTTGTTTTGTTTTGTGTTTTTTTTTCTTTTGGTTGATCGAATGAGATTATATTGGTTGGGGAACACCAGAACATTATATTTGTTTGTGAATAAATCTGTAGGTGTTCTACCCAAAAAAAATAATAATAATAAAATAAATCTGTGGGTGACAGTGTTAGATGTTATAGATGCGAACTCTTTTTTTTTTTTTTTTTTTTTTTTTTTTGGGTGGAATTATAGATGCGAACTCTTTGAAATGTATGTGAAGATGTGTAATCGGAAAAAGATTAGGCTTTGGTAAAGGCAAAAGGAAAAAAAAAGAAAATCTAAGAATATTTTTTATTTTTTATTTGTCATAATGCATTAATTTTTTTTTTTTAAAAACGAATATTTCGTACTCTATGAGTACGAAATCATCAAGTTAAAAGTCCTAAATCCTAACAGTAAAACATATTTATCTCATTCTCTATTGCCGCTGCTGCCATTTGCCTGTGGTCTCTTTGCGACAGAACCTTAGCCAACCTTAGCCTCCTCTGTGACTAGAAGCTCTCTACATTGCTACTTGCTTTGCTTTGCGTCAAGAAGTTCTCTTCTCCTTTTTCTTCTTCTCCTTCTACAAGAAGAAGTTCTCTTCTCCTCCTATTCACTCAGTAATTTCTTCTCTCTCTATTTTTTTTTCTTTTTTTACTATTTGTGCAAAATTTATTTAATGTACTGAACATGTTAGACCAAATCTAAGGTTATTTGAATATCTATTAGGGTTTTTTGTGAATCTAGGGTTTGTTCTCTAGGATTTCCTACAAATCTAGAGTTTGATCTTATACTTTATGAATTATTTTTGTTATTTTATACTTTATTTGTTTGAATCTATAGTTTGTATTCAACAAAAAAAAAAAAGATAATTGTTGAGAGATGGATCTCGAGTTTGATTAAAAAAAACAATTTTGGTACAAATATATTTGAAAAAAAAAAGATTATTGCATTATATTTGTGACAATACTAAAAAAGAAAAATTAACTATATATTATATTTGTTGTATTATATTTGTGGCAACTATATCGTCATAAATCAATTAAGATTCACAATATATTATAATGTGGGGTTTGCATTATATTTGTTATTGATACTCTATTGTTGATCCTCTATTAGAGTTAGTTTAGAGTTTCCATTATAGTTGTTGTTACTTTGTTAGAGTTAGATCTAAGTTGCTAATAATATATTGGTTATTATTGTAATCGATAGAAAAAGGAACATGAGTGATAACCGTGTGAGCCTGATACTTTATTGGGGGTATAATTGATGGGCCTCAAGATGAGTATCAATATAGTGTGGATTCAAAAACGAATGAATTATTAGATAACAAGAGTTTATAAAAATTTTGTATCGCAAAAGTGGGATTGATTCTAAACAATTCAAATTAAATGTAACATGTTGATGTGCTTCTTAATCTGGTTAATCTCTTTTTTATTGTGTATTACTGGTGGAGGATGATAAATTTTTGCTAGAGGTATTGCCACTTTTCAAATATATCCCGAGTTTGATGATAGTTGAACTATTGTTAAAATTAGAAGCAATTGTGAGCATTGCTCAAGTTGGGGCAGAGAAAATGTGTCAGACATCCCAAATAGCTCATCTGGGATTCATAATTGTCCTGATTTTGGGGGAGAATGAGACAAATTTTGGTTCTTATACAGAGACATTAAGAAATAAGAATATTGGATATGAGTCACTACAATATAGATCATTCATTTAAGATAATATTGTTTTGACTAGTTATCATGAATCGGCTATATCTATCGCAAGTGAACATGAGAAGTTTAGTACCAGTAGACCTTATGAAGTGTAAGAGAGATTTTATACAAGCATGTATTGATGAAGAATCAAAGGGTGAAAATGATGATGAATAGAATGTTGTAGATGAAGAAAATCAGGTTGTTGATGAGGAAGATGAAATACTATTCCTACACGCTATAGGGGAAGGGGTCATGATGATTGATGAGTACAATGATTATAACCGTCCAATATAGAATAATGATTATATTTCGGAGTTACAAGTTGGGATGGTCTTCAAATCGAAAGAGGAAGTTTAGCATTCTGTCAAGTGCTGCTTGATGTGGGAGTACAAGTACTTTAACGTGCATGAGAGTTTTTCAAACATATGGTTTGTGAGCTATTTACTGTGCCATGATAATAATTGTTTGTGGCATGTTCAGGTTAGATAAAAAAAAGAACCATGACCTTTGGGAAATTATAAGATTGAAAACAAAATACACTTGTTTCCCTGAATTGCCTTATGGGGGATCATCCCATGTGAACTCAAATATGGTGGGCCGTTTGATTAAAAGCCACATAAAAGAGAGTGTTGATTATAAAATGTGTGATGTGATTGAAAATATGAGATTGTATGGATAAACTTGTCATACAACAAGGCTTGAATAGAGCGTCGAAAATCTATATAAATAATATATGATAATTGAGAGACTTTTGCCCTAGTTTATGGATGTTGTGCACATGAGTAATCCCAGGAATGTTGTTGAGTGGAGCTTTACTGAAGTATCGGGATCTAATAAGAGAGTTTGTTACTCAATTTTTTAGACTTTCAAACCATGCATTGATATAATTAGGCATTGCAAACTAATGATTAGTATTGACGAAGAAAATTCTAATTGTTATTAGAGCAGATGCAGCTAACCATATTCTCTTTTTGTGTTTCGCTATTGTCGATGAGGAGAACATTGTGAACTAGGTATGGGTTTTGAAGAATTTGAGAGTGCACATCATTGGTGATCGACTTAGAGTGTGCTTGATATTGGATACGGCGTCTGGTATAATGCGAGCCATAAAAAAAATAGTTATCTTCAACCGACATTTGTATATCACATAGTTTGTTTGCACCATGTGGAGGTTAATTTCAGTCAGCAATTTAAGAACAAGTCACGAACGGAATTAATACATAAGGCGACAGAGCAAAAATAAATTAAAAAGTTTGATGTTGTAATGGACAAGATCACAGAGCTTATTTAGCTAGTGTATATGTGGTTGATGGAGATTCCTTACGATAAATGGATATTGTGTTATGATGGGAGTTACAGATGGGAGAACATGACTACCAATTGGTCAGAGTCATCTAATAGTATACTTAAAGGTGTAAGAAAGTTGTTAATAAATACATGTATACGGGTGACATTATACCGCATGATTAAATTTTTTAATATGAATCAAGAAGTAGTTAACAATGTTAAGGAAGGCAAAATGTTGCCAATATTGGTAATGGAAAAAATAATTAGAAATGAGTAAAAATCCAAATTTTACAGTATCATTGCATTTAATAGATATAGAAGGTAGTATGAGGTTATAAATGAATTTCATGATGGGAGAGATAGGAACAACCACCGCATCATTGCTTTCTGTACGTAGTGTTTACTTCATTTATTCATATATTTTTTTATGTTTCCTTGACTATGTGTAATTCCGGCTTGACATTGTTTTATTTGTAAATAGTTGGAATGTTCTGCATAATTATGTACATACAGGCTAGTTTGTTTTTAGAACATACTAGAATTAGCTCGATCATATGAGCAAGGATGGGGTGAGTATAAATTTCATCTTTGGCATTGGCAACCACTTCTATTACAATGGATCAAACTAGCACCATTTTCTTCCTTATTTTCAATTCATTTGAATACCATATTTGTATGCCGATCTGGAAGCATTGTTTGCGTATTGTGTCGTTGGTTGCGATATAGTGTACCAGTATCCCCCTTATCTGTTTTGAGGTCGTTGAGTTTTATTTCTCTGAGAGAGCTATGAGATGGTTTGATTTGTTGTAGGGCATTCCTTTACCCGTGCAAACTAACCAGGAGTTGTACCGAACTAATCAACGCGGAAGATATAAACGAGATTGAACTAGGGTACATGTGATACCATTGTTGTTGTAAGCTAACCATCAATATCATATCATTGAAGGAGAGGAGTCATACGGTGAGCCGACGACAATAGATGGCTATATAGCGTGGTATCTTTAGATCACCACATGTACATTAGCAGCCTTGCATATTATTATTAGTAGGGATTCTGGCCGACAACGATGCAGATGGAGTTTCTCGTAAGTCAAAATAAGTTTATCATTTAAGATTATTTTATTGTTTATAAAATGTTTCTTTTCTTTTCATCTTCTGTAGTGCTATCATCTCAAGAACATGCACTCAATAGCATCTGACGTCCTTACATGGAAGGAATGGATCCTAGAGTTAGATATCTCATAGATATGTCATGGCGTGTACTTCAACTAGTCGAACATGTGTTATTTGAGCATTATTGTCCTTCGATATCCATACAGAGAGCTACTGAGCTAATGGAGATACCTTCCACTTTGGTATTATCCACTTTGGTATTGCAGATGCTTATAACGAACTGAGAGAGATACCTTTGTCATCTTCATATCTGACTTCTACACCGATATTTACAAATGATATTGACGATGCTGCATTAACTGAGCCTCCACGGCTTAATATTTATCGACAACTTCATCGTCGTCGTCGACATTTTGATGATATTGGGGCGGTTGCAGTCGCATCCCCTAAGGGTGATGAGGGTACATAGCTATGTGATATATCTCCACCTCCGCTTGGTAGGTTGGCTTGTATTCCTATCAGACGTCAGTCACAACACAATATTGGACGACCTCTTTGCGTCACTTAGTGTAGGTTTAGCATTTAGTATTTATTACATTTAAACTTTGTAAATAGTAATTTTAATTTTTATCCATGATTTTTTGTTAATAAAAATTTCTTGTAATTTCTTTTTTTATATTACGTAAATATTTATAAATTGTTTGGTCTATATTGTCTTGATAGTGAAGATTTTGGAGGTGATATATATTTGGTTGAAATTGTTTGATTGAACTTTGGTAGCGGCAATGGTTGAAAATATTTGGTTGTATTTTGATTGTTGGTATATATTGCTTTGATAGTGGAGTTTTTAGAAGTGATATATGTTTGGTTGAAATTGTTTGGTTAATACTTAGTGATACCCATGATTTAACTTATTTGACTATATTTTGATTGTTGGTATATGTTATTTTGACATTAGAGATTTTAGAAGTGATATATGTTTGGTTAAAGTTTGGTAGTGGTAATGATTGAAATTGTTTAGTTGTGTTTTGATTGTTGATGTTTGGGTCGGCCATATTTGTTTTGAATTGACATTATCTTGTGATGTGAAATATGGTTATTTGGTGGTATGTTAGAGTATGGTTATTTGGTGTGGAGTAGAATTGGTGATTTTTAGTTATTTTGTAAGTTGGTATAGATTGTTAATGGTATTTTGGTGTAGAGTAGGGTGAACAGTAAACCAAGAAACATAGGCAACAAGGCATAAGTCATGAGTGGTGACCCACAGGCCACAAGCTACAAACAACGAGCCAAGAGTCACAGGCTACCAGGCCATGACCCAAAAGTCACAGGTTGAGCTATGTCTGTGGCATGTGTGGCTTCTCTGATGATTTTGCAATCGAGCTATGCCTGTGGCATGTGTGACTTCTCTGATGATTTCGCACTTATAAGTGCGAAATCATTAAATCATTTTTTTTAAAAATAAATGCATTATAAATAAAAAAGCTTATTTCTATTATGAGAGTATAAAATTAATAGTTTTAGAAATAAAAAAAAAAAACAACACTAGAATAATAATTTTAATTAAAAAACAATATTTTATTAAATAATTATAGAAAAATTTATTTTTTATTTAAAAAATTAAGAATAAGAAATTAAAAAAAATAAAAAGGTAAAATTCTCTCTTTCTCCCCCCTTAGCTTAATGTTACGAAGTCATGACTACAGAAGCAGCCATAGCCCTAGTAAGCCATTCCTTGTCGCTGCCAAGATTGCCTCTCCATGGCCATTGTCTCATGCTTTTCAACTCTTTCAATTTTCAATGGGTGTTCGTTCTACTTTTTGAGTTCAATCATCATTCACCGTCAGCCTTTAATAATCATCATTAGTCACTGATTCACTATCATTAACACCTTTTGCTCGCAATTCAATTCACTACTCATCAATTTTAGTTTTCATCCTCGCTTATTGTGATTCGACTTCTGCACTCTACTGTTGTCCATCATCATCCAATTGTCGGTCCATCACCCACCGAGTCTTTCATCATCATTCACCATTTTCACCATTTGATTTGTTGTTCACACTTCAATTGCCCTTCATTCTACAACTAATTCATCATCTACTACTTTAGTCTTCCATCCCATCTTTCATCACTGAAGTCTAGCCATCACAGAACTAGAATCATGTTTGCCCATATTCTCGATCTTTTGCAACTCTGAGTTCTCTACCATAATCCAATTCTTAACTTCGCTCACCATTTATTCCACCTGACTGTTCAAAATCACCAACCACTAATACTCATCACAACTGGTCGCTGGCTTTTGCCTAACCACCATTCCATTCATTGAGAAGTCCTAACCACCATTCCATTCATTGAGAAGTTCTTTCGATTCTCTTCCACCACCTCTTACAACCTTCGATTGTTCGAACCTATCACCATTCTGAACATCCTTAGTTTCCAAGTCCAGGTACTTAGATTTGCCTTAGCCCAATCATTTTCTTCAAACATCAATTTTGGACAATGACAAAAACATGATACAACCCAAAAAACTAAAGACAACTTGATATTCATTTTAGGTGTATAATCAAACTTAAAGGTAAAATGTTGAAAAGTAATGTTGGAAACATGTCTTAGGTTACTATAGTTATGGAGCTGCTAAATAATTGATCAACTCTTTAGGAGATTTTTTTGCATTTTTTTTGTTATTGTTTTGAAATATAATTTAGAGGGGATAAATGGGTTGTTTTGAATATTTATGAAATTTTTCGAGAAATTTTGAAATTAAAATATGATTTTTGAAAAGGTTTGTAAGATGAGCAGAAAAATAGAGCAAGAATTGCAAAAGATATGATACCAAAATATGTATAGTGGTTCTACCGAACTTGATGAACATCAACTCTGATGACCTTTTGGATTTTTTAGTATCAGATAATATTGATACAAATTTTGCTTATAGGTGCAAGTAAAACTTTATAAAGTTTTTCTCACACTCTGCACAATCTCTTTCTCTCACCAAAACTCAAATTATAGACTCTCTCTAATCTTTACACAATAATACTCAAAGAGAAATAGAGGTGTTATAGGTTTAAAGCTAAAGACTTCAGATTGTAACAAATGTAGCACAAATTGAATTTTTACAAGAGAAATAAGAGTTTAGCTAAAGCCGCATTCAACAATAAAAGCAACTATCTTTTTCTTGTTTAGAAGCTAAGAATTTATAGACAATCTTTACCCAATCGTTGGTAGATTAAAATTTTGATTGTTTCATTTAATGACTTCATCTATCTTGGTTAGATAAAAATCATTTTTTTGCAGATATTGTGCTGAATTATAATTGAAAGCTATGCTTGATGGTTGAGGAAAATTAATACTCACAGCTATGTCTATTAAAATTTGAAAAGACACGTTACAACAAAAAGATGGTCTGCTGATTCTAGCATCATTCGTCCATTTCAAGCATTTAAATATGATAAAGAAGCTTTTGATTCGACTGAAATCAAGTAGCATTCAATTGTTCTTAGTGTATTCGTTAAGTGCATCCGATTAGCTTTAAATGGTTAGTTGATTGGGTTAGGTACTAAGATAGGGATGGTCGAATCAAAATGCTGTTAGTTGATTGTGTTAAGGTTATCTATCAAACTCGGTCGACTATTTTGGACATGACACAGGTTGGCAAATGTTCCTTTACAATTTGACTAGAGTAGACAATGTGTTTAAATTAGTCGAAAAGTTTTTCGAGTTAGTCGACTATTTTAGACATTTGCTCAAGTTGGGTTCAATTAAGTCTACCTCTATTCAACTAAGATAAGTATTTCTAACTTTGTCCATAGTACCAGTCGAATGTTCTTTAGGTTCAATCGAATGTTTTCTTAAGATTTGCCTAAATACCTATTCAACTGTCCATGTGGTTTGGTCAAATCCTGTAATGCTATTTGATTAACTATATATTTTGGTCGAATAATTTCTTAAGGTTCGCCTAAGTGTTCATTCGACTATCTATGTGGGCTGGTTGAATGCTAAGTCTTATTCAACTGAACTAACTTAGTCGAAATATAAATTTCTTAGGTAAAAGATCCATTTGACCGATGAGATATTCTAGTCAAAGCTTTTAAGTGTTAGTATTTGTTTTGGTCGAGTGATTGCTAAGAGCGGTCGAATTGTAAAACGGGTTTTAAGGATTTGAGTCATTCAAATTACTTTCTGAGTTTTCTTATTGAGTTACGTGTTTACTTATGAGATAGGAATGAGAGTTTTGGATTGTGACTTAAATTGGTCAAATAACTGAGGAGACAGGTTGAATATTTTCTTAAGTTTGGATTGGTCGAATGCCTATGTGGTCATTCGACTATTTAGTACTTGTTCTAAATTCCATTGCTAGAGTCGGTCCGACTAGACGGTCGAATGGTCTAGTGTTAAAAAATTAAGTCAGTTAACTGATTTCTTCACCATTTGACTAGGTTATTCTTCCTACTTGGATCTGGTCAAATTTTCAGATTTCTCATTTAACTATTTTCTATGTTTTCTTAAGAAATTGGTCAAATATAGCTTACATCAGTCGAATAGCTTAGTTCTATGGTTGATTTCCAGACTTTACGAACTAATTCCTTGAATTGTCTTGATTATCATCACAATCCGAATATACCAATAATTTTCCCTTTTAGATGAAGACAAAATATCCAAAAGTTTGGAATTTTCACTCCCTAATTTAAACATTCTCCCCGTTAGAACATGCTTAAATGACCAAACATGCTTATATTAATGCAAAATGAAATGTAGAGTGCCCAAATGAAATGCGGAGTACAACCAAGAAATTCATTCATCTGTAAAAACTTCATACATATATAATTCATGTCATTCATACACATATCCCTCCCCTTTTTTGTTATCATTGAAAAAGGGAGTTACAAAAGATACAAAACAAAGAGACAAAAATATAGATCTCGACTTAATTTTCTGAAGTATTAGAAGTAGGTATAGGAGTTGTAGCAGAATCATCCTTCGATGTTGCCTCTATCACAAGGACATCAAGAGTAGTGGGTGGTACGACAGATGGAGTAGATTGAATATGAGCTAATGTTGGGGACGGTCAGCTTGAATAGACATATTAGTTGTATAATCTGAGATGGTGGTGGGACGGGGTGGAGGCTTTCTTTTGAAACAAGTTTCTTTCTTGTTCATGAAATTTGAGGAGTAATAGCACGAGAAATTATAGCAAAAATGATTGAGAGAACAAAGAGGTAGCTTTAGGATTAGAGATAGGTTGGGTTGTGAGCAGGGGAAGGAATTGCACTGGAGATTGCATGTTCTTTATTGACAACTGGTTGAAGCAAAGGAGATGAGAATGGTGGACGACTATGGTAGCAAGAATTGGAGATGAGGTGAGGCTATGGTTAGAAGTGAAGATGGAGGGAAAAGGATAGGGGGACTTGGCATTGAAAATTCAGGTGAGGCCCGCCCTCATTAATAGAATTGTAAGGAGGTTTTGGCCTTTTCTTTATTACTTTTTCTCCAATTCTATCGTAGCCCTCAAAACAATCAGTTCTTCTTTTATTTTGCTTTGATTCTCCATTTAAGACCTGTTTTGAGCTATAAGGGTGTCCAACTTTTTGTGCAGGCTCAAATTTGAAGAAACTAACTTCATCAGACAACTCTCTAACATTGGCAGAGTCAGTGCCTCTCCCTCAGAGTCCTAAGTTTGCTTAAGTTTGTTCTGAGATTTCTTAGATCCTTGTCAATAGCCTCCTCAATTACAATGCTTGTCCCCTCCACTCTTTGAGGCTCTACCTTCTCTTCCCTTTCATGCTTCCTTTTCCATTCTTTATTCTTTTTCTTCCAACCATTTCTGTAAAGAGTAGTCTCACCTATGCAGTCTTTGAATTGCATTTCTACAAACTTTTCTTATGTTAAGTTGATTTTGGATAGATTCAGAATTTCAGATACAATTGAGCCGTAGGGAAGTGTTTTTTTCCCTAACTGATGGCCTTCAATCATAAGGAATGGGATCAAGAAATGTAGGCTAGGGTTCTTCTTTGTCATTATGCATGCCATCAACTAAGAGTTCTCTAATGATGGTGGTATAATTGCCTTCCCTAGGGTAGATGATATGGGTGACTATTAAGTGAAGAATTTTGTCATGTAAACCCAAGTCTACAGCCCTAGTGTTCACTGCTTTCATTGGATCATTGAACAACTCTATAATTTTCTAAATGTGACCCACTCAAGAACTTTTCGCACTTAGAGTATGGGGTCCATGGGAGACCAAACATTTACCAGAAGGTCTTTGGTGTTATTTTAATCTCTTTACCCCTTACGTAGGTTTTGAAACAGCAATACTTAGATTTAACCTTAATCATCACCTTCTCTTCACGATCTCTATCTATTACCTCAAGATTGTTATAAAATAGATGACTAATTTCTCATGTATGAATTTATTGGGAAATTGTAACCATCTAGGACAAATATCTCCTAAGGATGCTCCATAGCCAAACCTAATACTCTTTTATAAAATTCCAATTAGTTATCTTCCCAGGTTAACAATATAAGAAGAGAAAGTTTTTTCATGAGTTTTGCATTGCTTTAGAGATTGAAAGAGGGATTGATCATACCTTACTAGGGATTTAGATTTTGACGTGCTTTGGAGTCTTATTTTAGGCGCCATTGCAGATTGTAGAGAATTTTAAATTTGGGGACTAGGGTTCTGAGAGAATGAGAGAAAGTGTCAGTTCAAATATGAGAGTGGGAGAATACAATTTGGGGGCTAGGATACAAATTTGTGCTTGATTGAGCTGTTTCGATCGAATGATATTAATTATCGATTGACCAATTTACTTGAAATCTTTAGAAAAATAACTGAGGTGATTTGACTATTTTAGAAGTCAGTCGAATCCCTTCCTAGGAGTTTTGGAATTTGCTATAATTCAATAAAGGATTCAATCGAATGTCACTATAGGTGGTTCGACCATTTTTTTGGACATTTGACAAATTTTCTGAAGATAAGTACACATGAGTCGATAGTTATAAATAACATTCAACCGTTTTACACACAAGTACAAACATTAGTTGAACATTTCTTTCAGATAATTCGACTATTTTCTCACACAACTAGCAATCGGTCGATTGTCAAATTTAGACATTCGACTATTTTAGCAATCGGTCGATTGTCAAATTTAGACATTCGACTATTTTAGCAATCGGTCGATTGTCAAATTTAGATATTCGACTATTTTAAACACTTGGTTACTAAACATAGCCCAAAAAATACATGACGGTCAACCAATTCAACCAATTAGTCAATTGTTTTATATAATTAGTCTACTAGAACAGTAACAGTTGCATGCTTTGCTAAGCCATTCGACCGTTTTCTTTTGATTATGAGACTTCAGTCAATAGTGTGATTGTTTCAGTTGATTTGAATAGTGTTAGTTGAATGTTTTGTTCATACATTCGATTATTTTCCTTAGGAAATTTAATTTTTCAGTCAATTAGTTAAATATTTTAGTCGATTGCAACAGTATCATTGGACCGGCTTGTTTTGGTGGTTGAATGTTCATTCATATTATCTTAGGAATTGGTCGATTGTCTTCTTAGGATGGTCAACCATCTTAAGCACTTAGTCGATTGGAACTTCATTTCAGTCGAATATTTTCTTGTTTTCTTATGTAATCAGTCGAATCACGTTAACTTTAATTTTTTAAAATATTTATCTCTCTTTTGAGTTATTTTTTAATCTTTGTTTCTTCTTTTATAACTTCCTTCTACCATCTCTAGCTCTTTTTTAAGTTCAAAGAACCTATTTTTTAAGGTTTTGTGAAGATGTCGACTATTTGTCTTTGAATATCTATATATTCTAAAATCACGTCAATTTTTTAGAATATGAACTCTGATGAAATGATATCACACTTCAATGTGTTATGTTCTTGAATAGTGTACTAGATTTTTGGTTAAATTAATCACTCTAGTATTGTCACATTTAACTGGTATACACTTAAGATTCAGGCCATTATCTCTCATCTGATTCCTAATACACAAAATTTGGGCAACACATTGCCTATCAGTATCATACTCAACCTCTATGGTTGAGTTTGTTATATTTCTTTGTTTTTTGGAAATCATGACACCAGCATACTTCCCAAAAATTGGCATATTCTACTAGTGTTTTTTCTATCTATTCTACATTCTGCAAACTCTGCATATGAGAACCCATACAAGTCGAAACTGGAGTTCCTATCATAACAAAATCCTAAGTTCACAGTATCTTTTATACACCTAAGGATTCTTTTAATTGCTATCATATGAGATTCTTTAGTGTCTAATTGGAATCTTGCATATAGATATACACTAAACTGAATGTCTGGTCTAGAAGTTTTAAGATAGAAAAGGAAACCTATCTTGTTTCTATATAACTTATAGCAAACTGATTTCTTTTTTTTTTATCTTTGTCTATCTTTACACTTGTGTTACACTTCTTTTGCATTTCTCAAGACCAAATTTGTTTATTAATTCTTTTAAGAATTCAGCCTAATTTATAAATATGTCATTCTTAGTTTGTTTTATCTAAAAACTCAAGAAATAATTTACTTCTCACATCATACTCATTTCAAATTCTCTTTGCATTGATTCAGTAAATTGTTTTGTAGAGATCTTCTTTGGTACTACCAAATGCTATCTTATTTACATATATTTGTAATATTGAAAGATCTTTATTATTTCTCTTTATAAACAAAGTGGTATCTACTTTGGTTCTATTAAAACCATTTTCAATTAAAAATTACTAAATTTTTCATACCAAACTCTAAGATTTTGCTTAAAACCTTATAGAGCTTTTGACAACTGGGAATTTGGGGTCTTCAAACCTCAGGGGTTGCTCTACATATACTGTCTCCCCGTTAAGAAATGTACTTCTAACGTCCATTTGATATAGTTTGAAATTCATGTGCCAAGCAAAGGCTAGCAACATTATAATCGCTTTTAATCTAGTTATTGACGTATAATTGCATTGTAATCTATGTCTACCTCCTAACTATACCCTTTGGCCACTAACCTAACTTTGTTTCTCACTATTGTATCATATTTATCCAGTTTATTTCTAAACATGCATTTAGTTCTTATTACAGATTGATCGTTTTGTGTAAAGACTTACTCCCAAACTTCATTTCTTCTAAATTAATCTAACTCCTCTTACATGGCCAATATTCAGTTTTCATAATCTAAGGCCTCATATGTTGTGTTTGGCTCAATTTGAGAAATAAATACAACAAATTCACATTCATTATGAACTTTAGATCTAGTTCTGACTTTTAATTTAGGATTTCTATTTTCTACATTCATACTCTTTATCATGTTAGGAATTTTGGTTCTAGATTATGACTTTCTTCTATTAAAGGAGGTTTAGCTTTAGTTTTTTCTTCTTTTGTTTCTTCCAAATTTGTTTGTTCAAAGATTGTTATGGGTTCATTTATTTCATCATACTCTATTATGTTTGTGTTTGATGTCTCTGATTCATCAAATTTTACATGTATTGATTCTTCAACCACCATTATTATCTTATTATATACTCTGTATGTCTTACTATGGGTGGAATATTCTAGAAAAATAGGTCAAATTTTCTTAGACTATCTTTTCCATTGTTTAAGATGAAACACTTATATCCAAAATATAAAAATATCTTATATTTGGTCTTATTCTTGTATAGTTCACAAGAAGTTTTCTTAAAAATTAGTTGTATTAAGCCTCTATTAAGAATATACCAAGTGGTGTTCATAGTTTCTGTCCAAAAAAATTTTGGAAGATTATTTTTACATAGTATTGCCCTAATCATTTATTCTAGAGTTTTGTTTTTTTGTCTCCACAACACCATTTTATTGTGGGGTTATGGGTGAGAGAAATAATGATTTATTCTTTACTTTGCACAAAAAATATTCATTTTATTAATTTTCAAATTTTTTGCTATGGTCATTTCTTATGGATATAATTGTATAATCTTTTTCTATTTGAAATCTTTTATGCGATTTAATAAATGTTTTTGTGCTTTCTTCCTTTTTAGCTAAAAAAAGAATCTATGTATATATTGAGTAATCGTCTATGATTACAATCCCATAGAATTTTTTTCCTAAACTTTGAGTTCTTGTTGGTCCAAATAGGACTCTATGAAGAAGTGCAAGGGGGCCTAGAAGTTGATCCTATGCTTTTGGGTCTGAATGAGGTTCTCATTTGTTTTCCCTTCATACAATTATCGCACAGTCTATTCTCTTTAATTTTGATTTTAGATAGTTCTCTAATTAGTTCTTTTCTTATTAATTTTGATATAAAATCTAGATTTGTCTAACCTAGTCTTCTATGCAAGAGTCTAGAATTATCGTTGTTTACTGCCATTAGGCAAATTTCATTTATTTCAAGAAATTTATCTATATTTATTATGTAAATGTTTCATTCCCTAAATTCTCTAAATTTTATTTTTTTTGACATTTTATCAATAATCAGGTATTTAACATCATTAAATAAAACTATAAATTCTTTATCACACAATTGACTAATACTCGATAAATTATATTTCAAACTCTGAACAAACAAAACATATTCGATTTGGGTGGAGGATTTATCTACATTGCCAATACCAACTATTTTACCTTTTGAGTTGTCTCAAAAGATAACTCCACATCTTTCCTTCATTGTTAAGCTCCCGAATTTGGATGTATTACTAGTCATGTGCTGGAGATTCTGTTGTCTAGAAATCAGGGATCTCTAGTTCCTTTATTCTTGAGACAAACCTGTCACAAATTTTAATCATACCTTAGCTTTTGGTACCCAAATTCTTTTGGATCCGCCACTTTAGTTATAGAAGTAATTTCAGTTTTAGGCATCTATTTCATTATTTCTTTATATTTTCTATGACTTAGGTATGTTTTTTGCATACTCTATTTTTGAGTTTGCTTTTGTGAATTGATTGTTATTTTAAGTTTATAGGTTTGTGCTATATGTCCTTCTTTCTTGTATACTTGATATTTATTTCTTATTTGTTTAGATTTTTCAAAAAACAAGGCATATAAATTTTTTATGTGTGCAAGGGATTATATCCGATACCAGTTTTATCATATACAGGTCTTTGTGATTCTAGCATTAGGTCTAGTTTGTCCTATACTCGTATCATTTTCAAAAAGTTGACTTTTAATTCATTACTTGCTTTTATATCATGTTCCAATTTCAATTTCTCTTCTATTATTTCCCTATTTTTAGTAATTTTACAGTATGCTCAAACAGTTTTGTTTCTAATTCACTTATGTTTGTTTTTTTTAATTTCATTTTTTTTCATTAGATTATTATTTTCAATGATCAGCATAGTGTTTTCTTCCTTGACTTTTGCTAATTATTGTTCTAATTCTTTAATTTTATCTATCTCAATTTACTTATTTTCATTCACTCATTTTTAGTTTGTTCATTTTATTCTCTTAAATCATTTATTATTTTCTTTAGTTTCTTGAGAGATTCTATTAGTGCTTTATGTGGTTCAAACATTAAGAAATTTTCACTATCAGAATCAAAATTATAAAAAAGATTGTACCTCATAATCATCATTCTAATCCTCCAAGGCCATGAAGATCAAATTTGCATGTTTTTCGGCAGCCTCCTCTTTACATGAGATGTCATCTTCGTCGCTCTATGCTACTAAGGACTTCTTCTTTTTCTTTTCTTTCTTTTCGTTTCTATCTTTCTTCTTGACCTTCTTTAGCTGAGGACTGTCAACTCTGATGTGTCCAAACTTTTTGCACTTGTAGCATCTAATCTTTTCTTTCTTCTTTGGCTTTTTCAAGTTCGATTTGCATCTATTCTTTCTCCATGTCATGAATTTTTTAAACTTCTTAGCCACTAAAGTTACATTTTCTTCATCATCCTCTCCTCGGAATCAAAGGAGTTTTCATCACTCTCAGCTTTGAGAGCCATTCCTTTTCCTTTCTCCTCGGAAGAGTTTTAAGATTCTTTGATTCCTCGATTGCTATGACTTTGGACTCTTAAGATTTTAGCAAACATCTCAGTACTTTCTCCACCCTGTCTTCCTCACGAATATCTTTCCTTAGCAGCCTCAGTTCATTTGTAATCATGTTGAAGCATGTCATCATCTCATGAATAGTTGCTTCTTTCTTCATCTTGAAAGCTTGATATTCTTGTTTCAATAATCCGATTTTACTCTTACAAACTTGATCAGTGTCTTCGTAGGTAGTTTTAAGTTTTTCCCAA
This sequence comes from Dillenia suffruticosa, assembly GCA_033439265.1. NCBI lineage: Eukaryota > Viridiplantae > Streptophyta > Magnoliopsida > Dilleniales > Dilleniaceae > Dillenia > Dillenia suffruticosa. Next base: position 10,508,729 of record JAVTVX010000027.1, on the reverse strand, counting down.
ATTTCTTTGACTATGATGCACATGGAGACCCGTTTGTACTCATTGAAGCTCAAGGCAAGGTGAAGAAGGTTGACAGCGTTGCAGTTTGCTCAATAGGCCTTCTTCTGTTCTAGCATCATGTTCTTCATTTTCACCGGTACATGAACACTATTGATTTCTTCATTTGTGAATTTGATCCATTCTTCAATGATTTCTCAAGCATTTTCGTCTTGAACTATGATAAATTTTCTCATTTGTTGTTTCCAATAAGTATAATTATTTCTATTGAAGAAAGGGGCTCTGTTTGTGGAGCAATCTTCATAAGAAACATTATCTCCGTTTAGTGTCATATTTTTTTTTGAAAAGAAGGATCTTTTATCTTAGGTGGTTGGATCAATCACCAAATATCTGCTTTGATACAGATTGAAATACAACTTAGAGAGGGATGAATAGATTGTTTTGAATATTTATGGTGTTTTTCGAGAAATTTTGGAATTAAAATCTGATTTTTGAAATTGTTTGTAAGATGAACAGAAAAACAAAGTAAGAATGACAAGAGATAGGACACCAAAGTTTTTAAAATGATTCCACCAAAATTGGTATACGTTCACTCCCAAACAACTATATGGATTTTTCACTATCAGATAACATTAATACAAATCTTGCTTACAGGTGTAAGTGGATATTTATAGAGTTTTCCTCAAACTCTACACAATCTCTTTCTCTCATAAAACTCAAATTAGAAACTCCATTTAATCTTTACACAATGATACTCAAAGAGAAGTAGTAGTGTTACAGGTTTGAAATTAAAGACTTCAGATGTAACAAATGTAAACATAAATTGAATTTTTACCAAAGAAATAAGAGTTTAGCTAAAGTCGTGTTCATCAACAGAACCGACTATCTTTTTCTTGTTCAGAAGCTTAGAATTTATAAACAAACTTTTCCCAACTGTTGGTAGATTCAAATTTTAAATGCTCTATTTAATAACTTCATCTACCTTGGTCAAACGAGAATCAATTTTTGTGGATATTGTGCTGAGTTATAGCTGAAAGCTATTCTTGGTGGTAGAAGAAAATTAATCCTTATAGCTGTATCTGTTGAAATCTGAAAAGAGACATTATAGCAAAAAAAAAAAAAAAAATGGTCCACTGATTCTAACATCATTCGACCATTCTAAGCATTTAGATATGACAATGAAACTTTTGATTCAACTAAAATCAAGTAACATTCAACTATTCTTAAGATATTCATTAAGTGTATTTGACTAGTTATAAATGATCAATCGATTATGTTAGATACTAAGACAGAGATGGTCGAATCAATATGCAATTGGTTGAATGTTTTAAGGTCATCTGTCAGACTCAACTGATCATTTTGGACACAACATTCAACTAGAATAGACATTAAAGTACAAGTCAGTTGAATGTTCCGATACAATTTGACTATAGTAGACAATGTGCTCAAATCGGTCGAGTAGTTATTTGACTTGGTCGACTATTTTAGACATTAAGCTCAAATTGGATTTGACTGGGTCTACCTTTATTTGACTGAGCTAAATATTTCTAACTTTATCTATAGTGTCGATCGAATGTCCATTAGAATCAGTCGAATATTTTCTTAAGATTTGCCTAAATACCTATTTGACTGTCTATGTGGTTTGTTCGAATCCTATAAGTTCTATTCGATTGACTATATATTTTGGTCAAATAATTTCTTAAGATTTTCCTAAGGATTCATTCGATTGCGTTTGTGGACTGGTCGAATGCTACAATCCTATTTGATTGAATGACTGATTTAGTCGAAGTATAAATTTCTAAGGTATAAGATCCATTCAATCGTTTCAGCAGATTGGTTGGATATTATAGGCTTATTCAATTGGTGAGATGTTCCAATTGAAACTTTTAAGTGATATTGTTTGTTTTGGTCGATGCTCGTCAAGAATAGTCAAATTACAAAATGGGTTTTAAGGATCAGAATCACTCGAGTTACTTTCTGAGTTTTCCTATCAAGTCATAAGTTTACTCATGAGTTAGGAATGCAAGTTTTAGATTGTAACTTAAATCAGTCGAATAACTGAACAAGCCAATTAAATGTTTTCTTAAGTTTGGATTGGTCGAATGTCTATGTGGTCATTCGACTATTTAGTACTTGTTCTAAGTTTCATTGCCTGAGTCGATTGAATGGTCCAACTAGATGGTTGAATGGTCTAGTGTTAAAAAACTAGATTTATTTGACTGATCTCTTCACCATTCGACTGAGTTATTCTTCCTACTTGGTTTTGATCGAATTTTCATATTTCTCATTTGACTATTTTCTATGTTTTCTGAAGGAATTGGACAAATATAACTTACATCAGTCGAATGGCATAGCTCCATGGTTGATTTCTAAACTTTGTGGACTAATTTCTTGGATTGTTTTTGTTTATCATCAAAATCTAAATATGCCAAAAAACTTGCTATCAAGAGTTAGTTAAATATAGGTTGAAATTAGCAAATTATCTTTCTTTTCTATTATGTTTCAGCTCTATATAAAGAGCAATGCAGCGAATAGATTTATATACTAAGAGATACCAAGTTCTTTTCCTCTCTTAATCATCAAATATTTTTCTTTACTCTCATTTTTTTATCTTGTTCCCCAAATAACAACTTAAATGAGTCCATATTATTTTGTTCTTGTATCATATAATATCATATTGGTATCAAAGCCATCTTCTCGAAGGATCTGTGAGTTGGGTAAATCCAAACTCAAACAGAAAACATTATTACCCTAAATAACAAAAACACATAACCTTCAAGAAAAGGAAACTAAAACAACTTTCGCCCATGTTACACCACCAATTTTTTATAGTGAAAATTATCAAGTCTGAGATGTTAGAATAACAGTCCATCTTGAAGCATTTGATCTTTGGGAAGCTATACAGGAAGACCTATGTTCTCCCATTGCCAATGAATCCTGAGATGACTCAACTGAAGATCCACAAAGAAAGGAAGACTAGGAAATTCAATACTAAAGCCTGCTTATTCTCTACTATTTCAAGCACTATATTTACAAGGATCATGAACTTGGAGTCGACAAAGGATGTTTGAGACTAGGGTTATTATGCGAATCGAGTCGAGTTCGAGTCGTTTGCAAGTCGCTCAATCAAAGGCTCGACTCAACTCGACTTTGACTGTACTCGAGTCGAGTTCAAACGATTTCATTATACAATCGATTCAAATTCAAGTAATAGAATTTTAGACTCAAAATTTCATGAGTAGCTCGATAATAGATATTAATATATATTATATATACCTATATATTATTATAATATCAAAAATTAAATTAAGTAAAATATATTAATAAAGTTTTATAAATTAATAAAATTGAAATTTCGAATTTTTAGTCAATTTCGAGTTTATTAAATTATAAACGAATTGAGTTCGAGTAATATTATTGTTGCTCGTTGAGTTCAAGTTTGAGTTCGAATATTATTAAAAAATTTTGAGTTTGAGTTTGAACATAAGGGTACTCGGGATCGACTCTACTCAAATACACTCCTATCTGTGACTTCCTCAAAAAGAAATACCAAGATAATGAAAGAACAAAAAATATGCAAGCACTCAACTTATTCAGGGAGCTTGAAATGCTGAAAATGAAGGAGATAGAAACCATCAAAGACCACTCTGACAATTATTGAGCATAGTAAACAAGGTGAGGTTGCTTGATAAGGATTTCTCTGATGAATGAATTGTGCAAAAGATTCTTGTAACCTTGCTTGAAAAGTATGAATCTAAAATTTTTTCGTTAGAAGAATCTAACGATCTATTGGGCATATCCTTGGCAGAATTGGTGAATACATTATCGGTACAAAAACAAAGGAGAATGATGAGAAATGAAGAATCCGTGGAGGGTGCTCTCCTAGCAAAGGCAGAAAGTTTAAGAGAAGGCAAAGACAAGAATATCAACAGTAAGAAGAAGAACAACATTTCTGGCATCAACAACAAAATAAGGTTGATACCTAATCACCTTGCCCACACTGCAAAAAGACAAATCCGGTATTGGTGGAGGCCTGATGTCAAGTGCAAGAAATGTGGTAAGATTAGACATATGGAGCGGATTTGCAAGTCTTAACAACATGAAGAGGCAAAAGCTTTCACTGAGCAACATCAAGAGAAGCAATTTTTTGTTGCAACATGGTTCATGGCAAGTAATATCTCCAGCCATTCCTGGCTGATTGATAGTGGCCACACAAATCACATAACCAATGACCAAGAGCTCTTTAAAGAGCTTGATAAAATTATCATTTCCAAAGTAAAAATTGGAAATGGTGAATTTATTTAAGGGCAAAGGAACTATGGCCGTAGAAGCTTAACAGGTTTGAAGTATATTACCAATATTCTATACGTGTCTGACATTTTTCAAAACCTGTTTAGTGTTAGACAGTTGATTGAAAAAGTTTTCAAAATCATATTTGAAGACAAATGGCACTTAATCAAAGGCGTGATAGGTAGAGATGTATTCAAAGTGAAAATAAGAGCAAAAAGCTTTGCTCTAAATCTAATGGAGGAGGAGCAAATAGCATTTTTAAACAATGTAAGCAATGCAGAATTATGGCATAGAAGGCTCTCGCATTTCCATCGTGTTGGACTTCTACATATGTAGAAGCATAATTTGGTGAAAGGTGTGCCATTGCTGGAAGACAAGCTAGTTGATTGTATAACTTGTCAATTTGGCAAGCAAGTTAGTTGACCTTTTCCTCAAAAAACATGAAGAACAACACACTAGCTGCAATTAGTACACACAGATGTTGGAGGACCTCAGAAAACACCAATTTTAAATGGTAATAAATACTACATTGTATTTATTGATGATTATACCAAATTTTGCAGGATTTATTTCAACAAATTCAAATATGAGGTTGCTAATGTATTTGAAATATAAATTATGGGTGGAGAATCAAAATGTTTGCGTGGGAGAGAATATACTAATGACATTTTTAACAAGTTTTGTGAAGAAGTCGATATTGAGCACCAACTCATAGCATCTTACACTCCACAACAAAATGGTGTAAGTGAGAGAAAAAATCAAAGTATTATGGAGATGACAAGGTTTATACTACAAGATAAGGAGATACCAAAGAAACTGTGGGTAGAAGCTACAAATACTGTAATTTTTTTGCTGAATAGGCTGCCTGTTGAAACATATGAGAAAACTTATAGACTCTCAGTGATGGTGAGCAAAAATATTCAGAGCTTCTCATTTTATTGAGTAGAGCCATTGCTTATTTATAAGCACTACAAATAACAAATTCAAAAAAAAAAGGCAAAATATCTGATGAATGATAGTTAACAGGAATGCTGCATAACTCTAGCTAAGAGAGAATATAGCAACAATATTGACTCTAACCATAAGAGAGAAAATAGGAGAGAACACAGCAAACTAACTTGATTTGAATCAATTTTCTACACTCCCCCTTGATTCAAATTCACATACCCCAAGTTGTAGCCTTAGATATTCATGTTTATCCTTGGGGAGTGACTTTGTAAGAATGTCTGCCACCTGTTCCTCAGTACTGCAATGCTTTAAGGTAATAGTTTCTTCTGCCACTAGATCTCGAATAAAATGTGCCCTGATATCAATATGCTTAGTCCTCCCATGGTATACAGGATTCTTAGCCATGGCAATAGTTGACTTGTTATCACAATAAATTTCTGTAGCTCCAAATTGATTTTGGCCTAGATCAGATAATATTCTTCTCAACCAGATTGCTTGACATGCTGAAGTTGTGGCAGCTATATATTCTGCTTCTGAAGTTGATAGAGCAACTGTGGCCTGTTTCTTTGAACTCCATGTTATTGCTCCTGATCCAAGACTAAAGATGAATCCTGAAGTACTCTTCCTGTCTTCTATACAGCCTGCCCAATCACTATCAGTGAAGCCATGTAATTTGAATTCTGGAACTTTGCCATACCAGATTCCAAAATTTGTTGTTCCAGCTTTGTAACGCAGGATTCTCTTAGCAGCTCCAAGATGATGTTTTGTTGGGCTATGCATAAACCTGGATATCACCCCAACTGAGTATGCAATGTCAAGCCTAGAATGTGTTAAATAGATCAATCCTCCAACCAAACTTCTGAATTGTCTTTCATTTGCTGGTTCTGTTCCATCATTTGCCTGACATTTCTCATTCAAATTCATAGGTGTGGGAGCAAGTTTGCAATTTAACATATTGAATCTCTTTAAGAGATCAGTTGCATATTTCTTCTGTGAGATGAAGACACCACCTTCAACCTGTTTTACTTCAATACCAAGAAAATAATGAAGCATTCCAAGATCAGACATTTCAAACTTCTTCTTCATGATGGATTGGAACTTGCTTACAAGAGTTGCAGATGATCCCATATATATCATATCATCAACATATAGACAAACATAGAGAACATCATTACCTTCTCTTTTAATGTAGAGAGTGGCTTCATTTTTGCTTCGTTCAAATCCATTCTGCAAGAAAATAGGAATCAATATTCCCATACCAAGCTCGTGGAGCTTGTTTTAATCCATACAAAGCCTTTCTCAGTTTGTACACATTTTCCTCCTTCCCTTGAATTTCAAACCCTTCAGGCTGCAAGACATAGACCTCTTCCTCCAATTCTCCATTTAAAAAGGCAGACTTTACATCAAATTGATAGATTAGCCAATTTAATTGAGCAGCTACAGCCAAAAAGGTTCTTACCGTTTCAAACCTTGCTACAGGTGAAAATGTGTCTTCAAAATCAATCCCATATTGCTGTGAATATCCCTTTGCCACCAGTCTTGCTTTATGCTTTTGTATACTCCCATCAGCATTGTATTTGGTTCGAAATACCCACTTTACTCCTATAGCTTTCTTTCCTTCAGGAAGTTTTACAAGTTCCCATGTTCTGTTTTTCTCAATAGCTGCCATCTCTTCCTCCATTGCTTCATTCCATTCCTTTTTTGTCACAGCTTCTTCAAATGTAGTGGGATCAGCAACATACATAGCATGAATGGCTTCATAGATATTCCTCAGGGACTTGTACTTTCGTGGTTGCTCATCTTCAGATGAACTTTGTGAGGTGCTGCCTTGCCCTGAGCTTCCTGACCCTGAAGTGTCTGAAGTGCGTGGTGAAACTGGAGGGGTTAAGACCTTCTGCTGCTCAGTAATCATAGGGCCTTTGTTCTCTACTTCTTCATCTGTGTCAAACTGAATTCCACTTTCTTCACTTTGGTACCATCTCCATCTACCCTTCTCATTAAAGGTAACATCCCTGCTTATGATCACTTTGCCATTTTCAGGATTATAAAGTCTGTAAGCTTTAGATTTTGTACAGTATCCAATAAAAATGCACTTTGTAGCCTTTTCATCAAGTTTGCTACGCTTTTGAGAATTAATTAGTGCATATGAAATACAGCCAAAAATCCTTAAATGGCTTACCCAGGGCCTTCGATCTGTCCAAACTTCATATGGGATATGATCTACTATTGCTCGTGTTGGAGATATGTTCAGTAGATAAACTGCAGTTGCAATTGCTTCTCCCCAGAACTGAGTTGGAAGTTCTTTTTCCTGCAGCATGCTTCTGGCCATTTCAACCACTGTTCGATTCTTTCGCTCTGCTACTCCATTTTGCTCCGGTGTGTATGGAGCCGTTAATTCCCTACGAATTCCATTCTCATCACAGAACAAATTAAACTCATAGGATGTGAATTCCCCGCCTCTATCAGTTCTCAGGGCTTTGATGTATCTCCCACTCTGCTTTTCCACAAGGGCTTTAAACCTTTTAAAAACTTCAAGAGCTTCAGATTTTGCCTGTAAAAAATAGACCCAACTCATTCGACTACAATCATCAGTTAATAACATAAAATACCTGCTTCCACCCAGAGAAATTGTTTTCATGGGACCGCATATGTCAGCATGTATCAAGTATAAAATTTTTGGTGCTCTCCAAGCAGACCCTTCAGGAAATGGTCTCCTGTTTTGCTTGCCATAGACACATGCTTCACATATCTCCAAAGATTTAATATTGGGAAGTCCCTGAACCATCCCTTTCTGCTGCAATAGCTTCAAACTTCTTTCATTGAGATGGCCATAACGTAAATGCCACAACTTTGACTCCTCTTTTTCACGAACTACCATTGCATGATATTGGACATTAGCCATATTAATAGGAAATAGCTTATTTGTAGTCATGCTTGCTTCTACTACTACTTCTTGCGATTTCCTATCTTTAATCACACAAGAGTTCTCTTCAAATAATACTGAGAAGCCATTAGTTAGCAATTGCCCAACACTTAGTAGGTTCTGAGTAAGACTCGGAACAAAGAAAACATTTGAGATTAGTTTTGTACCTCCATTTACATTACCTATCGCCACAGTTCCTTTGCCCTCGACTTGCATTTGCTTATCATCACCTAACCTGACCTTTATCTTGTAAGTGTCATCAATGTCTTTGAACAGTGAATGTATACCTGTCATATGATTAGAACAACCACTGTCCAAGAACCAAATATTTTCCATCTCCTGTGTGGCCTCACACTTTGCCATGAACAATTTAATTTCTTCATCATCTGTTTCTTCAACATAATTTGCCTGATTTGCTTTCTTCCAGCAGTTTGCTGCAATGTGTCCATATTTCTTACAGTAATAGCATTGAATAGATTGTCGTTGCCATTCTTCTCCAGAGCGTCCTCGTCCACGTCCTCTCATGCCATGTCCACGGAAGCCTCCTCTGCCTCGGCCTCTTCCACCAAATGTTTCTGGTTCCTCATACGAATCAACATTTTGGTGTGAATTTGGAATCTCACCCTTCACTTGGAGTGCTTTTTCTTCTGTTTGCTCAATTGTTCTATTCATCCTTGCTTCATGAGCTTGTAAAGAACCCATTAACTCATCAAAGGTAAATATAGATAAATTTTTAGATTCTTCTATTGCAGCAACTACGTAATCAAATTTTGGAGTTAAACTTCTTAAGACTTTTGCAACAATTGTTTGGTCAGAATATGTCTCACCATATGTTCTCATCTGACTTACAATGGCTGAAACCCGGGATAGAAAATCTTGGACAGACTCTCCGTGTTTCATTGCTGCAGTCTCAAAGTCACGACGGAGGAGTTGAAGCTTTACTGCAATTACTTTGGAGTCTCCCTGAAATTCTTTCTTTAGAATCTGCCATGCCTCTTTGGAGGTGTTTGCTGCAACAATCCTGGAGAAGATACTCTCATGTACTTCTTGCTGAATGAAGAAGAGGGCTTTCGAGTCCTTTTTCTTATTTTCTTTCAACTGAGCTTCATCATCTGATTCAAGGTAGCCATGCTCAACCAAATCCCACAGTTCCTGAGACTTGAACAAGGTCTTCATCTTGATGCTCCAAAATTCATACTTTTCTCCATTGAAGATTGGGATTGATGGTTGAGATGTTGAGAAATTGTTTGCTGCCATACCTGTAAGACTCAAATTCTCGTATTTTCTTCCTTTTATATTTCTCTCGATTGCTCAGCCAATAGATTGAACCGGGCTCTGATACCAATTTTGTTGAAACAGATGAGAAAACTTATAGACTCTCAGTGATGGTGAGCAAAAATATTCAGAGCTTCTCATTTTATTGAGTAGAGCCATTGCTTATTTATAAGCACTACAAATAACAAATTTAGAAAAAAAAAGGCAAAATATCTGATGAATGATAGTTAGCAGGAATGCTGCATAACTCTAGCTAAGAGAGAATATAGCAACAATATTGACTCTAACCATAAGAGAGAAAATAGGAGAGAACACAGCAAACTAACTTGATTTGAATCAATTTTCTACACTGCCAACTAGAGTTTTGCCAAAAAAAAAAGAAAAAAAATCCATTTAAAGTATGGTTTGGTTATAAACCAGATTTAAAGAGTATAAGAACTTTTGATTGTCTCTGTTTTTCTTAATGCCACAGGTTAAAAGAGACAAACTTAATAAGAAGGCAGAGTCAACAGTTCTCATTGGATATAACAACTCTTTTAAGGCTTATAGAATTTTCCAACCACAAAATGGAAAAATTCTTGTAAGTAGGGATGCCAAGTTCATGGAAGATAGACAATGAAACTAAGAAGAGTCAATAAAGAAGCAGTTGCCAAAGATTCAGCAATATCTTGATAATGATACAGATGATGTCCCAATTAGACGTGTTAGGTCCTTATCTAATGTTTATGCAAGGAGCAATGTTGTTGTCTTAGATCGTGCAGAGTTTGAAGAGGCAAAGAAGGATGGCAAGTAGACTGGAGCAATGAAAGAGGAGCTTAGAATGATTGAAAAGAAGGACACTTGGAAGCTGGTGGATAGACCTCAACACAAAAAAGTCATTAGAATCAAACGTGTTTACAGAAACAAACTTAATGCAGATGGCTCGGTAAATAAATAGAAAGCCAGATTGGTTGTGAAAGGGTATAGTGAAGTATTTGGTGTGTATTTCTAAGAAACTTATGCTGCAGTAGCACGCTTGGATACAATCAAGATGTTGCCTGCTTTGGCAGCGCAAAAGGGATGGAAGACTTTTGGATATAAAATTTACTTTTTTTTTAATGGTTATCTTCACGAAGATATTTATGTAGCGTAGCCCAAGGGATTTCAAAGGTCTACTTATTGAAAAAGGCCTCATATGTCTTAAACAGTCTCCAGGGCCAAGTACACCAGGATTGATGAACATCTTCAATGCATTGGATTCGTTAAAAGACTAAGTGAAGTTACATTATACGTAAAAGGAATAGATGCTAACTTAGTTGTAGTTTCTGTTTATGTTGATGATCTTCTTGTAATAGAAAGCAATAAGAAATTGGTAAAAAGAGTTTAAAGCTGAAATGCTCCAAGTATTTGAGATGATAGACCTTGCTTAATGTCTTACTTTCTGGGTATGAAGGTGAAGCAAGATCATGATGGATTTTCATAAGCCAAAAGAAATACACAAAGGAAATTTCAAGAAATTTCACATGAAAGATTGCAAAAGCAACAGCACGCTAATGAGTCAGAAGGAGAAATTTAGCGAAGATGATGGAGCAGAAAAAGTTGATGAAAGCCAATACAGGAGTCTAATTGGTTGCTTGATGTACCTTGCATTCACCAAGCCAGAAATGAAGTTTACGGTAAGTTTGCTCTCAAGATTCATGCATTGCGTTCGTGAAGTGCATTTTCAAACTGTCAAAAGAATTGTAAGATGTATCGAGGGCACAACAAATTATGGTACTAAATATTCTTACTGTTAGAATTTTAAGCTTCGTGGATATTCTGATAGTGATTAGACAGGTTCTGTGGATGACATGAGAAGTACAATAAGATTTGTTTAGCTTTGGATCAGGAATTTTTTCATGGTGCTCAAAAAAGCAAGAAATGATAGCTCAAATACAATAGAGGCAGAATATGTAGCAGCCAATGCTATAGTAAATCAAGCAATTTGGATCAGAAAAATGATTGTAGAATTACGCTTGAAGCAAAATGAGCCAACACAAATTCATGTAGATAACTAAGCTGCAATTGTACGTTCAAATGATCCTGTTTTTTCATGGCAAGACTAAGTACTTCAAGCTAACACTGTATCACTTAAGAGATGAACAAAAGAATGGCGAAATTAAACTCCTTTATTGCAAGAATGAAGATCAAATTGCAGATAAGTTAACCAAGGCTCTACCAAAAGCGACATTTGAATCCTTAAGAAACAAATTAGGACTTTGCAACTACTAAGACAAGGAGAAGTGCTGGAAATGTACCTTAGGTTGATACAGTTATTGAATTGCTGAATAATTGGTCTACAGACCAAATCTCTAAGAGATATTTTCTGCATATTTTTTGTTATAACTTGATATTAGGAGTCAATTAAATATGGTTTGAAATTAGCAAATTATCTTACTTTCATGTTATGTTTCAGCTCTATATAAAGAGCAATGCAATAAATTAATTTATATACTAGGAGACACCAAGTTCTCTTCCTCTATTAATTGTCAAATATTTTTCTTTGCTCTCATAAATTTTTTTTTTTAATCTTATTCCTTACCAAATAATAACTTAAATCAGGCTATATTGCTTTGTTCGGTGTCATAACATCAAAAATAACAAAATAGTGCTTCAATTGGGAGATTATCATGGGCATTAATAGAGGATTACCAAGGGTGATGGATTTTCCTCTAATGAAACCCAAAATTGATAACATGTCAGGATTTATGAGGTTTCTACTATTGATTCGTGGGCTCATTTGAGGGAAAACATTGAAATTTAAGTATATTTGTAGAAAGAAGGTGATAGAGGTCTCTATTTCAGACGAGGAAATGACGGTGGTGCACATATCAGTAACCTGCATTGAGAGAGAAAAAAGTGTAGAGAGAGGTTGAAGTGAGACAATCTTCGATTGTTGAAGGAGGGAGAAAGAAAAAAAAGTGTAGAGAAAGGTGATGGTGGTCTCTCTTTCCTTTTTTTTCCCCACTCTCAATGTGGGGAGGGAGAGAGAGAGAAAATAAACATATTATATTTTTATATTCAAAATATATATTAAATATTTTTAATGACAAAATAATTATTTATATTTTATTATTATTTTGCAAAATAAGCATGATGGGAATTGTTATGTCTCTAAGAGATTTATGAAATTCAAATAATGTTAGAAAGAAGCAAATCAAATTTTTAGTTTATGTAATTGTTATTAGGGTTATAAGGAACAGAAACTGGGTATCAAACAAGTAATCACAGTTTGTAGATTACGTGGTTGCTAATTTTGGTTTAGTGTGTTAAACCAACTCATTGCCCCTAATTATCATGCTCGAAAACGAATGAAAACATGCTAACAAGAGTCTTGCAAAGGTGATTTTGACAAACTACGGAATAAAGAAGGGAGCATTACACATAACGCCCTTGTGGTTTGACAAAATTTTAAATTGCTCCATGCGGTATCAAAATCAAACCCTGAGAGGATAAACTAGTGGTCACAATCTCTTTTTCCCTACTCGATGATCCGAATTCAAATCTCAGTATAATAAAAAAAAAATAAACCATGTAGTTGGCACATTTGGCAAGTTACCCCATGTAACACTACAAAAAAAAAATCTTATATTAGTCACGGAATTAGCGATGAAAAAATAAAGAAAATTTGTCACAAAAAAGATTTACAACTAAAAAAATCCGTGACTAATATGACATAAATTTACAACGAGTTTAGCAACGAAAACTTAACAATGAATTTAATAATGGATTTTTTGTCATAAATTTAGAGATGGATTTTTTTTATGATTCAAAAATTTTTATTATTTTTAAAATTTTTCTCTATTAAAAAAATGTCCTGTCCAACAAACAGAAATATTAAATTTAGCCACAAATATCCATCTAATAAATCTAAAAACTTCCCCAATCCAATCAACATAATAATCAGATTTCAAATATCTTTTCAAAACCAATAAACTTGATATTATCCATAAATGTTCAAGTATCCAACAAGATAAACAGGAATAAAATCAAATAAATATCAATCTAATATGTAACAAATATACTCTAACAAAAAAAAATGTCCTCTTGTAACATAATAATCTAGTATGCTTGAATTCTTTGATTTCTTCATCTTTCTATGCAAGTTACTCTTTGAGGTTAAGCAATTCTTTGTTCAGTTGCGCTTGTGTCCTTGAAGTAGCCGTGATGATGGAGGAAGATAGGTCAAGTGTGTACATCCTGCTTAATGATTTCACCCCAAGAAAATGTACTTGAAAAGAAATTAAATATTATAAGTGGTTGTTACAAATAAAGTCTACAATAATCAAATAATCAAAAGTTATTTGAATAAACAGTTAGTCAAAAGCATACCAAAGTGATATTTATTAGATTATACGGGTAACAATGTTTTTTTTTTAAATGTAATATCTATAGTTTTGTTAAAACTAGAGCATAGTGGTGATTAGCCAAAAAGATTAGCCTATCATTCACTTTTTTTCCCCTTTTGCTCAATACCATACACTTAAAATGAAAAAGAGTCCACGTTGCTTCCATGTTCTACAATCCACGTTGCATTGGTTAGACAAGCAATCTAGGCTTATGGGCTATGCTATGTGATAAGCAACCAATCAAAGCTACCATAAATATCACTTTGGTATGCTTTTGATGTCCAAGGATGGATGGCCATTTAGTGTCTTTATCAGTGCAAAGGCAATGTGACAATCATATTATCATCTAGTCCCCTTTCAAGTACTAAAACCATGTTCTAGGCCTAACAATCATATTATCATCTTTTCCCATATGTGGCAGGAATTGTCCTATTAAAATCAACCAAAAAGAATGATCTTTCTTTTGAATTCCGAAGTGCACAGAGGTAACACGCAAATGCAACAAGCAAAATTGAGTAATCTAAGTAGTAGCAATGTAGATATGGCACCAAGCTTGCGGTTTAATGAGTTATTTAAGAGAAAGAAACCTCAATAATCCATACACAACACCAATTAATCTTAGATATATGGATTACTACATCAAGCTAATAGATACATTTAAATACTAGTTTAAAAAATAAATAAATTATCCAAACCCTACAAACTTGGACCTCCTATAAAACTGATCAATAGGCAAGAGATGTGGCAAAGGTTGACCATATAAAGAGTGTTTTGCACCATTAAAATGCAATCTTGGGTGTATAGTGTGCCTCTTCATTTTGCGTTCTAATAGTTTATCTAGCTTTTGTTACTCGAGTACTAAACGCATGAGTCAATTTTCACAACTAATGCAAGAAATAAATATAAGGTGACTAATCATATAACACCCCCTTCCCCCCAAAAAAAGTCCGAGATGATGCGAAACATTAAAAAAAAAAAAAACAAAAAAGAAGAAGAAGAAAAATTTAGTGCCATCCAAATGTAAATATGTGCACAACCTGACATTTTTTGGCCTCGTTATTAAAGGGAGTAGAAATCAACTAGTTTGGCCAGTATAGTAGAAATCATACGCAGAGGGAAGGCATTTCAACTATCACACCCTATAAGAGCAAGTGGTCGGTGTTCATTAGTAAGACAAACTGTAAGAGCAGCACTAGGAAATCTCTCAACTATCACACCCTGGACAGAGTGGCTCTGGCCTTCTTGTCATTAGTAAGACGCTCTAGTCTTACAAAAGTAAAGAAGCAACGGATATATGCTCTAAAAAATGAAGGCATAAGGACAACTTTTCTCTAGCTATGGCTATTTCTGCCAAAGATGTAGACAATGGCTTTGGGGGTTCAATGCGCTGAAAATTTAGTGAATGTCCCTAGTGGAATGGCTTAGCTTTGCTTCTTGCTCGCTAGGCTCGAAGATGGCTATATAGTTTCTATTAAAATCAAACAAAATGAACGAATTTCCAAAGTGAAGGATAAGACTTGAGGTTGAAGTGGAGGAGAGGCTGAGCTGATCCAGCAACTAGACCGATGCCATTTCATTTCTAGTGAGGCTTTTACAAACTTAAATTACATTACATATAGCTTCTTCTCTCTATTGGTAGTGCCTGCGTTTGGTTTTTATGCTTACACTCTAAAGATATAAAAATAGTCTGAATAACAGCTTTAAAAAAATTAGCAATACATTGAACAACTAAAATTTATGCAACACACAACTCTGCCCCTCCCCCTTCCCATTTATGATTTCAACTCTCTCATCCCATCTCAATTCACTAGACTCTTCCACATAATCCTTCCCTAGAAAACCCTAGAAACATTGATGTGTGTTTGCAAAGCCAAAGCAAAGAATGACATTGATGTGCGTTTGTAGAGAGACAGAAACCCTCAAAAGAATTTTGATAACAAAACAAGAAGTAGAACCCTAGAAATTGATCGAAAATTTGAATAGAGTTTATCGGTACTGATTGAAGAGAGGTTTTGGTTGAGAAGGTAAATCACGACAACGAGAGCAAGGGCAAGAGCCAGCGAGAGAGAGAGAGAACCCCCAAATTAAGCGAGCGAGAGTGATTTCCAAGGATGGATGTGAGAGAGAGGCTTCGGGTTTTTTATGAATAAAAGAATTTTAGCAATGGACAGTTAGTCTGCCATTAAATTTAGCAATGAAAGTTGTTATTTGTCATTAATTATCGATGAATTTTACGACAAAATCTACTTTTATTCACTTCTTACAATGATTTAGTCACAAATTAATTATTTGCGATAAAATTAACAACCAAAAAGAAATTTTTTGAAATTTTTTGAAATTTTTATCAAAATTAGAGATAAAAAAATATATATCGTGTAGTTCATGGATAATGATTATATTACATAAACAAATTTGTTGCTTCTCCGAAAGTTATAATAGATAATACTTAGTATAAATACAATTTCATTACCTAATCTCCAAAACTATTGTTCAGTGCCAATTTAATCTTGTATTTAACCAAAAAATAAAATATATGTTTATAGAAGTAAGATGTTATTATTGTACATGGTAATATTTTGTTAAAAATTGATTGAATTATTTATTATCCAAAATATCTATTTGATGAGAATTATAACATTCATTGTACATTCAACATGATTCCGCTATTCAGGAAGAGTCAAAACTAGAAATACGATTAAAAATATTTCATAAGAAAGTGTAGGAGAAATTTAGCGACGAAATTACTCACAAATTCCTAAATACCATTGCAAATTGAGAATGAATTTAACCATGAATAAATTTGTGTGGCAAATCAACGGTGAATTTAGCGATGAACGCCGCAAAAATTAGCAGTGAACAAACTCTTCATCACTAAATTTAGTGACGAAGTGTTGACTCAGCAAAATTTAGTCACAAAATTGTAATTCGTTGCTAAATTTGCTAGGAACATTGTGTTTCATGGCTAATTAGCCTTAAAAATTTGTTTCGTGACTAATTAGCGATAAAATTGATCACGAATTATTTATTCATTGCTAATTTTGCCACAAATAGATTTTGTCCCTAATTTCATTACAAAATAGCGATAAAATCTATTTTTCATAACTAAATTCATGGTAAAATAGTAACAAATTTTTTTCATCACTAAATTTCATCGCTAAAATCATTTTTTTTATTGTGTAATTTAAGAGGTGTTTGGTTCATACTCGTGAATCGGAATTAGATTCGAAATCAAGGATCTTGGAAATGAAATGAAAAAATTGATTCCGATATCATCCGTTTGGTTCAAATTACGAAATAAACATGATTACTATTATTGATACTTTGTATGGATATCTTTTGGAATGGATATGGAATTTGAATTTCAATCACTTGACTTTTGATTGAATATGGAAACTAACTTTCTTGGTAAATTTAGGAATTCCTTATAATTTGGTCATATAACTGTTCTTAAAATTTCAATCATTTTTTCCATAAAAAATCACAAACTAATTCTTGCAGTCGTTCAATCAAAACTTTCACCTCATCATTTAACCAGAAATATTAGTTTGTATATTGTCCATGAACACTTTCATTATTCTCCATCTTTTCATTGAAATACAACTTCTAGAAATAAAAAATTTCTGAATAAAAATAGGAAATCCATGTCAAATATAACAAAAGGATAGATAACATTAAAATATAATCTCTAAATATAAGATATATTGAATAAGATAAAATAAAAAATATAAAGTGATACCAAGTTAACTTCTTTATCTAGGAAATACAAGAATACATAACTATAAAAAAATACTATAGTTAGATCAATATTCCGATCATTAAACATGTGGATAGCTAAATTGTCTCTAAAATGAGTCAACTCATCACTTAGAGTCACGATTGTCATGTACTCTACTTCATTTTCATCACATTCCTCATAACTTTCCTTTTCGCTTTCCTCTATATCATTATTTTACTCTTCAATTGGTTCTAACTCTTAAAAATCAAAAGTCATGCATTTTTGTTTCAAATTATACAATAAACAACATACCATTATAATCTAATTTGTATTTCAATCCCAAAAAGTGAAGGGAAAGTTAGGATTTTCCACCTTGTTTTTAATATTCCAAAACATCTTTCTATGATATTTCAAAATCCCTAAGTATTTCATGTTGAAATATTCTTCCGTTGTCAATGGTTGGAAACCTTCGAACTCATTAAGATGACATCGCTATCCTCAATTAAGGCAAAAAATCTCTTAGTATTACAATATCCAACATCCACCAACTAATTACAATTTTCAACATATAATTATGTTTGATTAATATACTAATGTGATAACTCTAAAATTAAATAATTTTTAATCAAATTAATTTTTAATTATTTCAATGATTAAATGATGCCAAATATTGTAATATATGTACCTTGAGGGATATTAAACCCATTAGATCTAGATATGGCACCTCAAAACACACGATCATTATGTGCAGAGCTCTCTTATCCGGGCAACACATAAATAAATTTCATGTTGGGCGAAAAAACTCCTAACACATTGATTATAATACTTTCTTTTCTTGTTCGGTACCTTGACTTTTGATTAAAAGGTTGTGTCACACTAATTAATGTCCCAACTGAGACATTCAAACAATTATATATTTAAAGGTACTCAAAGACAAAAATAAGTAATAGTTTTATCATCACCATTATAGATTATAAAAAAGTTAATTTAAACAAAAAATTGTCTTAAAATATTTCAATCCGTCTTCTATGCAATCATCAGTTATAGGCTCTAATATCTTAAACAATATGAAATGTAATTTCAAAATTATTAAGAGACAAATATTGAATTGACGATAAATAATTTTACTACTTCGCAAGTACAAAACTTATTATTCTATTCTTTTTGTGCTAAGCCAAGATATAAACAAATATGGATATAATTTTTTCTGATTGCATATTTTCTTATAGCTCTTAAACATCCAACATCTCTCAGCATTTCATATAATATTCCAAACGTGCATCTGTTCATTCGAAATTCACTAATGCAATGAGTTCCATTATCTCTTGTAAGTCTATGCAATTGATGTATGCGCACAATTTTTCTTTTTTTTTTTTAACTTTATTGGTTGTTTTTTATTTAAAAGATAGGTTATAACTAAATGGTACCACATCATGAACATGGCAACAAAAATCATAAATATTGCGGATTTGATCCGAACATGGTGTTTTTCTTGCGTTTTTTATTTGTCACAAAAAGACAAACCCTTTTTTATAAACCAATAAAACGTCATGGATGTAAGAAAAACGAAGTATCAAAAGAGATCAAAGGAGAGTAAAAAATAAAGTTTAACTAAAATTTCAATTAAAATTTTAAATTTTATTTATTAAAATTGATTTATTAAAATTTTAAAATACTTAACAATTGAAATTAAAAAAAAAAACTTAAATTGGGTTAACATTCAATTCACATGGTCAAAAACTTATTTATTATATATTTTAAAATTCAACATTTTAATTATAATAAAACAAAATTAAAAACTTAATTAAAAATTTTAAGTTAAACTTGAGATATTTTATATATAATTTTCCCAACATCTTCGACACGTGTTTAATTTAGGTCAAATAAATTACTTTTGTATGGGCTCATAATCATTTTTTATGTTGTGTATATTACAAGTTCTGTTTGCTTCGTAAACATTTTGATTTTGTCCCCACTCCCAAAAAAAAAAACAGTCCATATATGGCAAAGTAATCTAGGAAAGCAGAAGACCTTTTTTCCGGGGCATCCTTTCAACTCTTCCAGAACTTGGGTTTTCAAATCACATTAGAAGATTTTTCCTTTTTTTTCCCCTTTCTAACATACCTAAAAAAAATAATATCAATATTAACCCATTACAATATTTCTCATCAACTACAGAATGAGAAGAAATCATTAAAAAAAAATTCTAGAAAAGCACCAAGTATGAAGCATTAATCAGTCCAAATCCAATCACAAAAAAAATCCCTTCCGCGGTTAACATCACAAGCTTGATCAAGAAAAACACTAAATCTTGAATTTGAATCCCAAAAAACGGTTAATTCCAAATCATAAGAAAAAAGGTTGAGAATGGAAAGAAATTAAAAAAAATCAGAAAGATTGTGACCATATAAAATGAGTTAATGACTGCAAATCTAAGAAATTCTTAGTTATTCCTAAGGGGAATAGTCTAGTGGTACAAACCTCCCTCCCCAACTTAGTGATTCCAAATTCAAATTCTTATATAATAAAAAAAAATTCTCAGTTATTAGCTGCCATGCAAGAAAGAGATAGATGTGAAGAAAGAAAATTGAGGATATTAAAAAGATATTGAATCTTTTACTACAAAAATGTCGTTGATGACTATTGTTGGTCCCAAAAATAACCAAAAAGGGGGGTTGAATTGGTTGTCTAAAATTGGTTTTTAAAATTTTTATCTAACTCCACTTAAATCTAAATAGATCTATGGTCAATTTATAGCATATATAGTAAAAATAAAAGAGAAAGTAAAGAAACAAATTTGATTTATAGTGATTCGGTCTTGTACCTATATCCACTCTTCCTGCCAAACAAGCCGGGCTCTAACAACCTATTAATTTCCATTATGATCCAAAACAACAATATACATCCACTTATCGACTTCTGATATTTACTCCATGAAAATTGTTTCGTCCAATAATGGAAGACAAATCACACAAAATTCAATCAAAAGATTACAACATATATAAAATAACCAATGTGACAACAATAAGATTTTTCTTGATCTTTTGGTGTTTTGAAGTCTAAAAAATGATAGTTTTTCAGCAATTCACGTCTTTTGTTCTCACTCCTTTAAAACCTGCTGAATTGCTTCTGTATTTGATAGCAAAGAAGTTCAATAAACAACAGTACAAATTTCTCAAAGTTACTGTAACTATTTCAGTAATTGTCCCAAAAAAATAGTTTCCAAATCCTCTTGAATTTTAATATTTACCGAGAGTAAATATTTTTCTCCTGAAATTTAAACATCCATCTAACATATTCAAGAGTTGTTTTGATTATATCCAAAAGATTGCTTTTCCAAAAAAAAAATAAAAAATTGCTCAAGAAAAACTGCTCTCAGTTCTGAATTTATCATAACAAGTAGTCAACTTTGCCCACTTTTTTCTCCACCAAAATCTCGAAGTAATTATATCACGAATCATCATATCTGCTCTTCAACTATAGTATTATAATGTAGCATAATTAAATTCAAAAGTCCAAAACTAGTGGTGAAGATATCGAAAATTAAATATCCCTTAACAACCATTTTCTAACATAATTCTACTGTAAAAAATGGGTAACCAACCAACTTTCAACTGATTTTTTTTCAACATATCCGCAAAATATTGAAATTGTAAATACTTAAAATTGAAGGTCCACACACTTTTTTTGAAATATAATTTTTTGTTTTAGAAATATTTCAACACATAAGAAAATGTGACTATTCAAACATATCCAAGTGATCACACTTCAATACTTAGAAAAATTTCTAAGTGGTGGAATATGATTGTTCTCATATTGTGAGATTTTTTATATACATCTAGAATCAATTATTAAGAAATCTTGCTTCTATGACAAAAAAACCTTACTTCTATAATCGATTTTATGACTGATTTTATGACATTTCTTTAGCAAAAGTTATCTATTGAATAAAAAAATTTTGCATACTAAATAGATTGGTTAGAACCATAAGAGAGATTTGTTATCATCAAAACTAAGGAAATAACAATTTTCTAAACATTTTTTAACATTCTCCCCCCTTTTTATGACAACAAAATATTAAAAAAAATAAATGCGTCAAAATTATTTAATAGAGCACATTCTCAAATAATTATGTAAGTTATATAAACACAATATCAAATAATGCAAACAAATGCATATATTCAATATTCACCAATATTCATCCAATTCAAAAGTTGTTTGTTTTATTTAAGTTGTGATCTTCAGAGTTCAAAGTATAGTCTTTTGTTTTGCATATTGTTCTCCCCCTCAATGTGTGCATTCACTTTGGAATTTTTGTTATTGCATTATAGAATTTTAACTTATTCTCCCCCTTTTTGTTGTATCAAAAAGAATTACAGCATTAATACATTGTAGCAATGAAGCATTGAAGTACATAAAAGAATACATCGATTTTATTGAAGTCTGATAGGAATACAAGAAAGATACAGTATCAAAATACAAGAAATTTTTTTTTGTCAGAACTTAAAAATGAATGACAGAGCATAGAGACAGCCAATTTCAGAGAGTCAGAACAGAAAATAGTAAGCTTAAGATGTATTTTAGGATAACAACTTCAGAATTTCAGAAATTTGTGATTGAATTTCGTTGTCTTTCTATAACTCATCAATTTTCTTTTCAATCCCTTGTTTCCGGTCATCTTCATTAGTTGTCTTATCTTACTTTTTCTTCTTTTTTGAAGATTCACCATGATCAAATATGGATCTCAAAGGTTCTTCATTTTCTTTTTTTGCAAATGGACAGCCTATTCCACTAATTCCTTGCAATTTGCCTTTTCAGAAAGAATCATCTTTATCTCTCCAAACTTTGTCATTAGAAATGGTTATACCTTTGTGAGATACCATTGATTCTCTTAAAATTAATGGCTCTAGGATATGATCCCTTAAACGTGAAAAATCAAATCTTTTGAATTCAAATAGCCTCATAAGAACATTGTCATATAGTTTGCTACTCTTATTCTTATGAACGTGATTGATAAAGATATTCACCATATCAGTTTGTCTGTTCAACAGCAGGGAAACCAAAATTCTACCACATTCTACAATCACAGTGATAGAGCTTCCATATCTTGGAATAGGGCACATCAAAACAATGTTATACAAAATTCTAACAATGAGAGGAAAGTTTTTTTCATACAAGTATCTTATTCTAGAATTAGAATTTGCATGAAACAATTTATAAACATCTTTTTTATTCATGTTTGCAAGTGACTGATCATCTGTCCGTTTAAGTTCTAAACAATGAATAATATCATTATTGGTAATCTTAACTCTAATACTCAGAATTTTTTATCTCAAAATATAAGAATGTTCACCATCTAAGTTCTTATAGAAATAAAAAATTACCTTCCTTATGCAGTTCCTATTACTGTTACACAATCCAACACCTCCAATTCTCTCAAGAATAGTTCGCATTTTCAAACTCATTTGCTCAAAATAGTTGAAATCTACGAACCTACAGGAACCAACTTCAAACATGATTAGACGTGACGGAATGTGGGGAATTTGGATTCAAAGGGATTGAAGCATCAGTTTCTCTAAAGAGTTTTGATGGTTTTGATGATTCATGTAATAGGTTTGATTTTCAGTTGATTAAGAATCAGAATCAAGAGAGTGTGTTGAATTTGATTTAGAGTTCAAAGAATCATGATCGAAATGAGAACTTGAAAAATCAGAACTTGAGATGTTAATATGTAAAGAAGATGGATTTTTTGTTATTCTTCCCATGATTCTTGAATATTTGCGTGAGCCATTTTGGATTTGAATTTTAGGTTCTCTGTTAGAGCTTTCGAAGATAGAGAGACTGTTTTGTTGTAAAGTCTCTATGTGTTCTGTCAGCTTAAATCTCTATATACCGAATTTTTTTATTTTATATATATATATATTTTTTTTTAAAAAAAAATAACAAGCACACTCCTATTTCATTTCTAATATTTTCAAATCTTTCTTTATTTAAATGTTTTGTGAAAATATCGACAAATTGATTTTGTGTCTCAACATATTCCAAAATAACATCTCTATTTAAAATATGATCAAAATGATATCTAATCTCTATATATTTTGATCTTAAATAATTTTTGAGATTTTTGGTAAGACAAATGGCACTTATATTGTCATATTTTATGACAATATTTTTATAATTTAACCCATAATCTTTAAATTGTTGTTTTAACAATAAAATTTGAGCACAACAATTTCCTATTGAGACATATTCTGATTCGCCTATTGATAATGCAACTGAATTTTATTTCTTAAATGCTAATTTATAATTTTATCACCTAAAAATTGACAAGTACATGAAATACTTTTTGGATCAATTTTGCAATCGGCATAATTGGTATCCGAATATCCAATTAATTCGAAATTTGAATTTTTTGGATACTATATTCCTAAATTTTTTGTACCGTTTATATACTTTAAAATTCTTTTTGTGACTCTAAAATGAGATTGCTTAGCTTTGCTTTGAAATTTTGCACACATATATACACTGAATAAAATATCGGGTCTAGAGACGGTCAAGTATAACAATGATTTTATCATATTTTTATAGAGTTTTTCATTCACATTTTTTTTCTTCATTTAGATCTAATTAATAAAGGTAGATTATATCATGGGAAGATTAATTATTTCAAATTTTTATCTAGAGACGGTCAAGTACTAACATATTTCAAATTTTCCATACCAAATTTTTTAATTATTATTTTGCATATTTTTTTTTACTTATAAATATATCATGGGAAGATTATTTAATTTGTAATCCAAAAAAGAAAATTAATTCACCCATCATTGACATTTCAAATTCACTCTTCATGATATTGCTAAAATTATCACACAAATGTTTATTTGTATATCCAAACACAATATCATCAATATATATTTGAACAACAAGAATATTATCATCAACATGTTTGATAAATAAAGTAGCGTCTACATTGTCCTTTTTGAAATTATTTTTCACAAAATATTCACTTAACATATCATACCATGCGCTTAGTATTTGTTTTAAACCATACAATACTTTTTACAATTCATAGATATAATATTCTTTATTATATTCTTCAAAATGTGGTGGTTGACTAATATATATTTCTTTTTTTATATAACCATTTAAAAATACACTTTTAATATCCATTTAATATAATTTAAAATTTTTAAAATATACAAAAACTAAAAGTAGTTTTATTGTCTCTAATCTAACGATACAAAAGTTTTATCATAATCAATTTATTCTTTTTGTGTATATCTTTTTGCAACTAGTTTAGATTTGTTTCTTACAATATTTTCATTTTTATCCAATTTATTTCGAAAAAACTATTTAGTTTTAATTGTTGATTTATTTTTAGGTTTCAGTTCTAAACTCTAAACATTATTTCTTTTAAATTGATTTAATTCTTCTTGCATAATCTCTATCCAACTTTCATTTTCTATGACTTTTTCTATGGTTTTTGATTATATGGTAGAGATTAATGAGAATTAATTTTCAATATTTATGTAACTTAATTTAGTTCTTATTTCTTTACTTACATCTCCTATTATATCATTAAGAGAATGACTAGGTAAGAATTTCCAATTTCTAACTATTTCCTCTCTTTGTTCATTTTGATTTATTTTATTTTTATCATCTTATTTTGTATTTTGTTTTTCAAGGGGGGATTTCAATTTGTATAACATGATCATCTTACATTTCTATTTTTTGAAATTCATTTTTATGAAACTTAACATTTATTATTTTTTCTACAATTTTAGACTCTTTATTAAAAACTCTATAAATCTTACTATTTAAAGAATAACCTAAAAAAATTCTTTCAATAACTTTGTCATCAAATTTATCCCTAATATTCATATTATTTTTTAGAATAAAATATGTGCATCCAAATATATGAAAATTTGAAATATTTGAATTGTTTTTCTTTAAAAATTTCGTAGAGGATTTTGTTTGTCATAAATTTTGTGTATGCTCTATTTATTGTATAATATGTTGTAATATAGTTCCGATCCAAAAATATTTTCCTACACCACTATCATTTAACATAATTCTAATCATTTCTTAAATGGTTCTATTTTTACGTTCAACTACCCTATTTTGTTGTGGTGTGTAAGGTGTTGAAAAGTTTTGATTTATTCATTTTTTATTACAATAGTTTATAAATTCTAAATTATCAAATTTTTTTCTATGGTCGATTTTTAAATTAACTATTTTTAAATCTTTTTCATTTTGAATTTTCTTTGCAAAAATTTTAAATATTTCAAAAGTTTCACTTTTGTGGGTTAAAAATAAAATCCAAGTGAATTTAGAAAAATTATCAACAATAACTAGTCCATATTTGTTTCTTCCAACACTTAGATTTCTAACTGGTTCAAATAAATCCATATGCAACATTTCTAGTGGTTTAGATATGGAAATGTGATATTTATTTTTAAAGGATTTTTTACTTGTTTGTTCAAAGAGCATGCACTATATATTATAGGTTCTTTTAATGAAAATTCAGAAATTTCTTTAACCATATTTTCTTTGAATAATTTTTCTAATTGTTTGAAATTTATATGACTTAGTTTTTTATACCATATAAAAATGTCATTATTAAATGATATTAAACAATTTTTTTTAATTATTTAATATTGTAGAGTCTGCTATATAAATATTACATAATCTTATTCCTTCAAGAATTTGTTCATGCGACTCATTATCACACACTATGCATTTATCTCTTTTAAATAACACATCATAACCTAAATCATATAATTGGATTACACTCAACAAATTATGTATCAATTTATCAATAAAAAGTACATTTTTTATAGAGGTAAAATTTATACCTATTGTGTCTTTTTCAATTATTTTTTCTTTTTGATTATCTCCAAAGGTCACCACTCTATGGTTTTTTCTTTCGAGTTTCTTGAACAATGAGACATTACCGGTCATATGTCTCAAGCATCCGCTATCAACATATCATTTTTCTTTGATTTTTGCCTCTTGTTCCTATACATAAATGAAAACCATTATCTGTTCTTGGGAACCCAAGCATATTTGGGTCCTTTTGAAGACAAAATTGTATAGAAATTGAATTTATCTTGATGTGTACTAAACTTGTTCAGAAAACAATTTCTAATAAAATTACCAATTTTATAACATATGTAACAAGAACCAATATTATTTTTATTTTTTACATAATTAGGTTTATAACTGAAATAATTATACATATTGCCAAATTTATTATATCCAAATGCAGAATAAAATTTTCTGTAAAAGTTTGATTTCTACCTAAGACTTCTATATGTAGTTTTATGGGTGCTTCTATATGAATATCTGTATGATATTTTGTGATATTTTTCTGTAGTTTGTGAAAAATTTATGTGCATATTTTGTGCAGACTGTGAGGGAATTTATGCAGATTTTGTGCAGTTTGCTAGATAATTTTTGAAACAAAATTTTAATTTTTTTCTGTAGACTTTTGTATTGTTCTGTGAGCATTTTCTGCAGACTGAAATGTGATTTTATCTCCTGTTTCTACAATTTTAACAAAACAGCTATCGTTAGAATTTGAAGGTTTCTCATGATCATTAACATGGCTTAAACCTCTTTTGGAAAAATCTAGTTTTTGTACGGAAAGTAATTTAGTTAATTTTTAATCACTTTCATGAAACTTTTGAAATGTATTTTCTATTGATTTTGATAGTTCAGTTATTCTATTTTTTAGTCCATAGTTTTCATTTTTTAGTCTCATTTTCAGTTCTAATGGTTTTATTTTCAAAGGTTAACAAGTTCTTGGTTTGCCTAAACAAATGCTTCCTATTTTCTAATATTTTAACTTTATTTTTCAAATCTAAAATTTTTCTTAATAAATTATCAGATTCAACAATATCAAATGAATTTTTAGAGATCAACTCATCCTTTGCCATAAGAGAAAGATTAACTTATTCTGATATTTCTGAACTTTCATCATCTGAATCTTCATTTTCTGAATCACTACATGTGACCATCGTTGCGTTGCTTTTCTTTTTGAATGTTCCAATCTTTTTCAGCAGCACTGGACACTCATATTTAATCTGTCCCTTCTTTTTGCACTCATAACAAATTTTTTCATCCTTTTGTTATGATTTTTTTCTGTCTTTTCTTGTATTGAATTTAAACTTTTGTGAGTTCTGAAAGTTTTTAGATTTAAAACCTTTTTTACCCCTTTTCTTAAAGATACGAGAGAGCTTTTTGGCCAGTATGTTGATATCTTGATCACTGTTGTTATTTTCTGCAAAATCTTCATTCTCTTCAGCAGCAAATGCAATAGACTTATTCTTGTTTTCAGATTCAGCAGTGTAAAATATTTCAGATTCATAGGATATCAATTTCCTCTCAATTCATTGAGAGACAATTTGTTCAAGTCTTGGGCTTCTTCAATAGCAGTCTTCTTGACACTCAAGTTATTGGCAATACTCGAAAAATCTTTCTCACTTGATCAGAATCTGAAATCTTTTTCTAAGAGAATCAAGTTCATTAGTTATAATAAAAAATTTATTGAACATATCATTTACACTTTCTCTTTGTTGAAAACGAAAGAGCTCATATTCTTGCATCAACAAGATGATTCGAGTCTCTTTCATAGTACTGCTCCTTCATGTGTAATACACAACCTATCACAGATTTCTTTTGCTGTTGCACATGAAAAAACTAAGTTAAACTCAGTTGTGAAATAGCACATAAAAGCAAATGTTTAACACGAGAATTAATAGACATTTTTCTCTTATCATCATCTGTGATAATAGATAATTTAACTTCCACATTTTCAGAATTTATCACTTCCTAAATCTCATAATTAGTGACTTGAATGAATGTCTCCATCGTACATTTCCAATGGGAAAAGTTTGCACTAAATATGGTGTCCTGTTCACGGCCTAACCATAGTTATAGGAAACAGCCATGGATTAAACACTCTAAAGATGTCTATTTAATAGAGTAGAGAACCAGCTCTGATACCAATTGTTGGTCACAAAGACAACCAAGAAGGGGGTTAAATTGGTTGTCTAAAATTGGTTTTTCAAATTTTTATCTAACTCCATTTAGATCTAAATAAATTTATGGTCAATCTATAGCATATATAACAAAAATAAAAGAGAAAGTACGGAGACAAATCTGGTTTATAGTGGTTCGGACTTGTACTTACATCCACTCTTCTAGCCAAACAAGCCGGACTTTAGCAACCTGCTAGTTTCCACTATAATCCAAGACAACAATGTATATCTACTTGTCGATTTTTTATTTTCACTTCATGAAAATTGTTTCGTCCAACAATGGAAGACAAATCATACAAAATTCAATCAAAAGATTACAACATATGTAAAATAACAAAAGTGACAGCAGTAGGATTTTTCTTGATCTTTTGGTACTTTGAAGTCTAAAAAATGATAGTCTTTCAGTCACTCACGTCCTCTATTCTCACTCCTTTAAAACCTACTGAATTGTTGTTGTATTTGATAGCAAAGAAACTCAATAAACAGCAGTAAAAATTTTCCAAAATTACTGCAACCATATCAACAACTGTCCCGAAATAATAGCCTCCAAATCTTCTTAAATTTTAATATTTATCGAGAGTTAATATTTTTCTCCTAAAATTTAAATATCCCTCTAATATATTCAAAAGTTGTTTTAATTATATCCAAAAGATTGCTTTTCCAAAAAAATCGAAAACTGTTCCAGAAAAACTGCTCACAGTTCTGAATTTATCAAAACAACTAGATAACTTTGCCCACTTTTTTCTCCACCAAAATCTTGAATTAATTGTATCACGAATTATCATATCTGCTCTTCAATTATAGTATTATAATGTAGCATAATTAAATTCAAAAGTCCAAAACTAGTGGTGAAGATACCGAAGGCTAAATATCCTTTGACAACTATTTTTTGACACAATTTTATTGTGAAAAATGGGTAACCAACCAACTTTCAGTTGATTTTTTTCCAACATATCCGCAAGATATTTGAACTGTAAATACTTGAAATTGAAATTTCACACTTTCTTTGAAACATAATTTTCGATTTTAAAAATATTTCAGCACATAAGAAGATGTGGCATTCAAACATGTCTAAATGATCACAATTCAACACTTTCTAAGTGGTGGAATATGAATTGTTCTCATATTGTGAGATTTTTTATATAAATTTAGGATCAATTATAGGCTAAATATAGTACACAAGCTCACTTACTTTGCTAGCTGGGTTTTCAACAATTATCAAGAAATCTTGATTCTATGACGAAAAAACCTTACTTTATGATCGATTTTATGACTAGTTCTATAACCTTTCTTTAGTAAAAACTATCTACTGAATAAAAAAAATTCTATACACTAAATAGATTGATTAGAATCACATGAGAGATTTTTTAGCATCGAAATTAAGCAGACAACAATTTGCTAAACATTTTTTAACATTAAATCTGTGAAGTCATCAGGATTTACTCCATAGAAGGGGAAGAGAGAGAGAGACAATAGAAGTACATGAAATAAAAGTTGATTTTCTTCATGTGTTTCTCTTCTATGAGATCCCGATCAAGTAGTAGTTATGAGAAGACTCGAGAAGAAAATTAGAGGAAGACAAGAGGAAGGAAAAAGAAAAAAGGCAACAATTGAATAGAAGCTCAGAGAAGTGGCTATGTATTTTTCTCATATTTGTAATATGGGCTTGGATCAAAACTAATATTTTTATTTGGACTTCATAAACCCCTTATTTTAAAGGTCTCATTCTCTAACTCCCGTTTCTATTCCATTAAACCAAAAAATTCATGTAGATTTTCATCCGATTTTTTATTCTCATTCCCTTTGGCTAATCATTCACTTACTCTTTCACCACACTATTAAAAATTGTATGGTCGCTCTCTCTTCTACAACACTTGAGCCACTTCCTTTCTTTAATCTCTCTCTAAAATTCTCACAAATCTCTTATGTTTTCACTCAAATAAGCACAATCACAAAATCAATAAAATTCTTTTTTATCACCAATTTCACATTGATTTCACTAGAAGACTAGTTCGTTAATTGTTGGTTTTTATGCCCATGATGGGACATTTTGGTAATTATGGGATAATGGGGTAACTCTTATTATCTCATTTACTATCCCATTAACCATATGATAACCACTCATTAAGGGACCTTAATTAACCTAGTGTAAGCCTAACGTGAATGTGTGGCTTGCTGTACAATTTTCTGTGCATATCAGCCGAAGAAGAGAGTGAGGCTAAGATTTTGTACATTTTCTCTAGAGAAAGAAATAATGAGGGCTTGGGAAAATTCCGCATAGGGAATTTTCATATCATTATTGTTACTGGACTTGAGATTTGAGGTATCGTGGCATTGCGATGGTGATTCGATCCCCTGATCACCATCCCGACCGTGCAATCTATTCGAGAGATTTCACGATTCGGTCAGATTTTTTAAAGACCGAACACATTGAGGTATTTACCCAAAAAATTTTGATTTATTTAGTTACACTTCCGCATGTACGATTAAATCCAACATTGGTATCAGAGCTTTCATTGGATTTAATAAAAATTTTTCAGAATTATTTTTTGGGAATAAAAAAAATTTGAGGGTCCAGATCATGGATAAATTTCATGAATCCGAGTACACCGTAGGAATACCCATGGCCCAGTGATTACAAAAATAATTTTTGTTGAATTTTCCAAACATATTTAGGCCATGAAAAATTCGGTCGAAATTTACTACCATAAGGACTTTAAACCTTAGATCTATGGTTTTAGAGGACGGATCGATGCATGAAAATAGTTTATGTGTATTCCTTACATCCTGATCTACATTTTCATGTATTTTGTTGTGAGTTTTGGATACCGAAAACTGGGATTTCCAAAAGGCCATGGAGGGTCGAGACTGGGGTGGTTGAGTTCTGTCATTTTTTGGGTATAAATTCTCCTAAAATCAAGTGTAGGATGTTTAGAGGATACCCAATAATTTTTTTCTATAAAAAACCGCATGAAAAAATAGCCGAAAATGAGTTTTCTTGTAACCGGATCGAAAAACCCATTATAGGACCCGTCGGATGAAGAAGACCCGGCCCAGACCTAGGGCACGCGCATCTCACGGGTGAGGAAGGCGCGTGTGGCAAGTTGGAGACGGTGAGTGTACTTCACGCGCGAGTCAGGCGCATGAAGGGTGAGTTCCCAGTTCGGGTCAGACCCCGACTCAGACCGACCCGCGTAACGACACGACCAGGTTGGACCCTGACCCATTGACTAGTCGGTCGGGTCAAACCCTGACCCGTTGACCGACCCGGTCGCCAACTTGGGTGACACTGCTCAACGAGTGAGTCGTGCGCCTTGATTGGACGCTCGTGAGCCGAGTTGCACCAAGAGCGTGGCGGCGCGTGTGAATCGTGTTGCACATTTGGCACATGCACCAGGCAGCTACCAGCACGTGGCAGCACGTAGAGGCAGGCCGCCAACGTGTGGCGACACGTGTGGGCCCTAACGGCTCTTCGGGTTGCCTATTGAATTTTTTTCAATTTTTTGAAGGTCTCACCTCCATATTTTGACTTTTTGTGGGTTTTTGTGTGCCGAATTCAAGTCCGAATAATGATATGCGATTCTGGGTCGTGGTGTATGGTATCCGTTAACTCATACGCTCACTTTGGGTTCTATATTCAAATCACTTTGGACTTGTTGATTCGTAGGGTGCATAACATGTGAAAATAAGTATCACTAAGTCACCAATATCTCTCTTACTGCATTGAAAACTGTCGTATTAGATTTTTTGCGAGAAGTGTAAACTGAATGATGTGATTTACGAGATTTTATACCTGTAGATTTAGTTTATTCTCGAGAAACAAAATCTATTTGAGATTCTGAGACACGAGAATATGGGCTCTAGGGAGGACACCGCACCTCATGATAGACGAGATAATGGGGTCTATTATGTGTAGAAGAAAAGAATAACCGAGTTAAGGCAATCCTTATTAGAGGTATGCAAGATGACTTGGTCTCGTTCTACAAGCGATATCCTACAAATATGTCAGTTCGGCACGCCCTATTAGAGTATTGTGTTGCTTTTTTCAGCTCCTAATGTGAGGATACAGAATAAAATGGGTGATCATACAATGATATAATATTTGATACAAGTGTCAAGTATGATCACCGAGTTAAAAAATACGGACGAGTCAATTTCGGATGAAAGTCAGATTCTGGGTGTAATCCGATATTTTACCTGACTCATGGAAAACCGTGAAAACCTAACTCACATGTGACGAGAGTATTCGTTCTTTTGCTAATATGAATAGGTATTGTGGGCTCGAGGAAGAGCGCCTGGAGGCGAGTAGTCCGCACTTGAGTCATGCTTATTCAGAGGAGTCGAGTAAGGACTCCCATGACGACAAACCAATAACATAAGCATGTGAAGGAGACTTGAGATTTAGGCAATAAAAACCATCCGAAAAACCGACAACAAGGTAAAAAGCGCAAGAAGAAAAAATTTGATAAGACTAATGCGAAATACTACGTTTAAGGTAAACTTGGTCATTTCGATCGTGAGTGTGACAAGCAAAAATAATTTCCTTTTTCTTTATGTGGCTTGAACTTTGTCTCATTTATGATGATGCTCGCTGATTTCTTTTCATTGTGGATTGTAAATTCAGGAGCCACCGACCACGTAGCTCGAGATAAGAGCACATAAATAGAATTCTGCCGAGTAAATTCTCAAGTTATGAGGATTTATGTTAGGGACGGAGCATTTGTCATCATCAGAGGGATCGACACTTGCTATGATATTCTTTATGCTCCAAGTATTCGACGGAATTTAAATTTTGGTACCTTGTCTAAAATTGCCCAGGACATGCAAGAAAATCATTTTATTTTAATACGACACCCTTTTGATTTGTTCTAGTTTTAACCCATGATGGTTAGTATGCATTGGGTGCTACTCCTTGTAATGGTTTCTTGTCATTTTTCTATTATTTTTTATATCTGATTGCGTAGATGATAATGTAAATGAGTAGCATAGTTGAGTTGGATATATAGGGCAAGAGATGATGAATCGGTTAGCAGCTAGTGGTTTATTGGACCCGCTGACCAGATTCGAGTTGCTCGTATATGAGTTTTGTATAGCCGGCAAAACGACAAGAAAACTATTTGGCAACACAATGAGAGTTGGGACTCTATTGCAGTTGGTCCACTGTGATATTTGTGGCCTTACGAGCATGAGAGCAAGAAATGGAGCTGTGTACATTATGATGCTCATAGACGCTTACACGCATTTCAATTCATCTAACTGATCTCGCTCAAGTCTAAAGTTTCGGAATGCTTCAAGATGATCATTAACAAGATTGAGAATCAATTAGATTTGAGAGTAGAAACTCTCAGAGCCGATCGGGGGCGTGAGTATTCGTCTAAACTATACAGGGAGCTCTGTTTCGAGAAGAGTATTATGAGATTACTGACCATTCTTACTATTTCTCAGTAAAACGGAGTAACCGAGATAAGGAATACGAATTTGTTAGAAATTATGAGGTCTATGATGGCGCAGATTAATATGTCTGTCTTCCATTGAGGAAATATTTTATTGACTGTAGCTTATGTCCTCAATTATGTCTCATTAAAGTCCGTAGTCAGTACCCCATTTGAGTTTTGGACAGGGAATTGGCTTGATCTTAGCCACTTGAGATTATGGGGTTGTGCCGTGATTTCTCATATTCACACGGCGAGTTAGACCCGTGAGAAAATATGTGTTTTTAGGCGAATATACGGACGGCATTGAGTCTCGTAATACCATATTTTTTTAGAATGATTTGCTTAAGAGAGGTGAAATCAATTTGGATCTTACCCTCTATAAGATAGATGAGCCTAGTAGCATGGGGAGCCTAGCAGCGGGATACAAGAATCTACTATGGATCTTGATTTCAGTGGGAGCGATCCATCAAGAGGTAAAGTTTTTTCTCTCCTCGTAAGAGTATCGAGGATGTGTACTTAAACGTCGTTTCCCGATTGAGGGTGAGCCCCTCATTATGACTCTTAAAGATAATGAGAAATCTAAAATGGTTCAAGAGGCACTCGAAAGTTCTGCAAAAGACCATTTGTTGAAGGCCATAAATGAAGAGAATGAGTTGATAAGAATCAATAGAGTTTGGGACCTAGTAGATTTGTCTGAGGGCAAAAGGACTATTAGGAATAAATAGATTCTCAAGATCAAGAGAAAGGTCAATGAATCAATGAAGAGGTATATAATCCGTTTAATAACCAAGAGTTACACTTAGATTAAAGGGTGGACTATCGAGGAGTCGTAGTCCAATATTTCGATCCGTTTATCTTTTAGCGATTGTCACGAACATGGATCTGAAGTTACACCACATGGACGTAAAGGCCGCTTTCCGTAATAAAAGCTTAGATGAAGCGATCTATATGGAGCATCCCTTTGGTCTCGTTCTAATAGATTAGGTAGATAAAATCTGTTGATTTTAGAAATCAACATACCACCTTAAGCTATCATCCAGACAGTGGCACCTGAGATTTCACGAGAATATGATATTTTATGGTTTTGTAATTATCGAATAGGATTATTGTGTTTATTCGATACGTCCTGATGATTCCTTTATAATCATGTTCTCATATGTGGGTAATATTTCTGTTGACTAGCAATAACAAAGAGTATCAAATGACCATTGTAACATGGTTATTGTTCATAAATGAGGTTTTAGTTCATTTTGGAATTTGGATCCAGAGAGATCGCTTCAGAATGGTATTGACTCTTTAATAAGAGTTTTATATCAGGTAAATTTTTTAGTATTTCGAGATGAGCGATGACAACTTAATATATACTCTATCGCTAAAGATAAAAACCTGATTCTTGACATATGTTTTAAAATTTATGAAGAAATAAGGGAGATGAACAAAATCTCTTATTCCAGTGTAATATGCATTTTAGTGGATACGATGAGGCATACACGTACAATGTACAGTCTAATATATGTGATGAGGCATACATGATGAGATGTTTAGTTTTGTAATCGATTTAATGAGTAGGTATTAATCGAATCCTGAAAATGATGGAGCAGTAAAAAAGGATTTTGAGATATCTCATAAGAATTGCGGACCTCTCCATATGTTATGGAGAAGGTGATTTGCGTTTTTGTTGGGTGTTCAAATACCAACTGAGAGTAGCGATCTGAATAAATGCAAATTGATATAAGATTTTATCTTCTTAGAGCAGTAAAAAGCAAATCTGTATGCTCTATCCACGATAAAGATTGTGCTTGTGGTATGCTCAGTAACAGTTTAGGATAATGTTTGGTTCCAGAAATTTCTGTAAGACTTAGGGGTTGTGGCAGATAGTAAGAGATTAGTAATGATTATTATGATAATCTGACCGTCATTGCCAATAATTGAGACCCTAAGTGTTATAATAAAACCAAACACATTAATACCGAAGACCACTTTGTGAGAGATATCACTGAGAAGGGTGTTGTGACAATTAAGTACACTTTTATATATAGTATTAAGGTTGTTCCCTTCAGAAAACCTATTGTGAGAGATTTCTTTGTGAGACAAGAAATCATTGGATTTAGTGTATTTTGACATTTTTTACTATATACTATTTTTTATGCTTATTGATATATATGACATGCATACATTATTGAGTCACAAGTTCATTTCATGCACTTATTTATTATCATATATTTTGTGATATGTTATGATAAAAAATGTGTCAAATAGGCGTGGTCGACTCTCACACACGAATGACCACCTCCAGCTCTGAGTGAGCGGAGATAAAACGGTTTTTAGTTATAAGAGACTTTGAGAGTGGCCCTACTAAAACATAAATCGCCCTGATATGTGTTTAAGATGAGATTATGTACGATATGACCGACATGGAAATACCCACATCCATATTGCCTGTAAATAGTCAGGTTTGGGATCTCAGATTTCACCTGCAATTAGTGATATTGTCTCTGAAATACTCTCTCTAAGATATTTGGATAAAGTTTTATATGTAGACTGAGTCACATACTTGCACAATATTAGAGAAATCTTATATATGCCCTTTGAGAGATGTGGAAATAACACTATGACACGTGTTTCATACCATGTGTGATGAGACAACCATAGAACAGTAAGAGTTATTATTTGAGACACTGTATGAGACATGAAATCCATTGGTTGGCATCTCTTGTGCCATTATTACTTTCAGTTATTTCTAGAAGTTTTGGTTCAATATTGTTACTTTAATCTGTTTACCTATAGTCCGGAAGATAAATTGAGATCTAAGAGACAGATCTAGGAAAGTAGCTGAATTGAAACCGATAGATTTGAGTTTGGGAAAAGAAAAACCAATAGACATTATATCATTGTGTTGTATTATACGTCGACCTATTATGTTAATCCATGTTGGGATTTAAGTATAACAGTGAATATATAGTCGAGCAAATAATTAGGGATCACTTTCGATAAGAAAAATGACTCGATGGATGTAAATGCATTGAGTTTAGGGTACAACGAGTTATTTTTATACCAATGATAAGTTTTCGATCATTTTAACAGGTGTATCGAGAAGTTTTTCTATGCAAGTGTACTCGTCGGTCGCACGACACCCAATTTTTTATGAAGTTCAGTAGGGTGATATAATAGATTGCATGAATTGCGGTCTTGTGACGTACGTAAAATGCCCTTATATGCAAATGACAGGTGTTGGTTTTTATACCCATGATGGGGTATTTTGATAATTGTGGAATAATGGGGTAACTCTTATTATCCCATTTACTATCCCATTAACCACATGATAACCACTCATTAAGGGACCTTAATTAACCTAGTGTAAGCCTAATGTGAATGTGTGGCTTGCTCTACAATTTTCTGTGCATAGCAGCCGAAAGAGGGAGTGAGGTTAAGGTTTTGAAGAGAGAAATAATAAGGTTTGGGAAAATTTCGCATAGGGAATTTTCGTATCACTACCGTCACCGGACTGGAGATTTGAAGCGTTGTGGCATTGTGATGGTGGTTTGATGCTGTGATCACCATCCCGACCATGCAATCCATTCGAGAGATTTCACAATCCGATCAAATTTTTTAGAGACCGTACACGTTGAGGTATTTACCCGAAAAATTATGATTTATTTACTTATTTTTTCGCAAGTGCGATTAAATACAACATTAAAAAAGTAAAAATTTTGATTGGACTTAATCAGAGAGAGTTATAAAGACCGAAAAGTTATTGATATATATTAATGTATCAAATTTAAGTAAAATATCAATGTGACGATAGAAAATTATAAACTCGTGATTCAAAAATTTGAGAGCAAACCCCTCTAACATCATCAAGCAATCATTGACCCAATCTCAAAGTGAGAGAGCTAATCGAAGTGTTTTTTTTTTTTGTGTTTTTATGCACTTAAAACCCAATCTTGATTCGAAAGTATTAACAGGATCCATTCTGAAAAAAAAAAAAATTAGGGGAAGTGTTTGAAAATAAAGAAATTTAGAGACCTATTTGTATTTGACTCAAAGTTAAGAAGGTAAAATTATTATAATTTTGTCAAGATAATATTTAGATTTTTTTATTGGTAAATGTTTAAAATTTACTTGTTGTCGGATATTTGACATTTTATTAGACAATATTAATTTACCAAATAGATTTTATAATGATGTAAACTATAGGATTTATTTTCAAATGTATAATATTTTGCATGTATTAAATAACTTAAAATTGTGTTGAAATATATTCATTTTAATTTTTAAATTATTATTTTAATTTATTGTATGGTTAGGCAATATGAAAATAGAAATACGAAGGTACGAAACGAAATGAAAAATTGATTTTTTATCGACATATATATAACAGAAATGTGAAAAAACATCTACATAGAAAATATATAAAGATTTTTATAAAATTTAATAAAAATAATAAAATAGTTATTTTTAAAAATATATATAAAATAATCAAATATATAGTTATTAATTATAAAATAAATAATATAAAAATTATAATTATAATTAAATAGATAAATAATTTATTAATTATAAAAAATATATAAAAAATATAAGAATATTTGTATAAATATCAGTTATTTATTAATATATTAAAACGTTTCGAAAAGTTAGCGTTGAGAAGTTCGGCGGGTGCGTGATCATTGGTAAAACAAATTATACAATTTGACCCGAGCGTTTGACATTACGCTTCATTGTGAGCGTCCTTTCCATATTCTCCCTCTCTAGTCCGTCGTCTGGCTGCCATGGGAGACAGAAACAACCCCAGAGGAGGCGGGAACAGTGCAAATTCCAATTCGAACAGGCCGGAGTGGCTACAGCAGTACGATCTGATCGGCAAGATCGGAGAGGGGACGTACGGGCTCGTCTTCCTTGCCAGAACCAAGTCTCCTTCCAATCGCGGCAAGTCTATCGCCATCAAGAAGTTCAAGCAATCCAAGGACGGCGATGGTGTCTCCCCTACTGCAATCCGCGAAATCATGGTTTTTTTTTTTTGCTTTCTCTTTTCCCTTTTTGGATTTCCTTTTTAGGTTAAATTTAGTGTTCATTTGGTTGAATTTTATGTACAGTTGCTTCGCGAGATTTCGCACGAGAATGTTGTTAAGCTTGTCAATGTCCACATCAACCATGCCGATATGTCTCTCTACTTGGCTTTTGATTGCGCAGAGCACGACCTTTATGTGAGTTTTCCTTCCTTTTCTTTGGATAGTTGAGATTATAGTTACGGTAGCTTTAAATTTGACTTCTTGTCCTTTGATTTTAGTGCTTCTTCTCCAATATGGTAGATGAATATTAGGGTTTCGTGTAAGAACCAAAAGATAGGATTCAAAATGAACCTACAATGAATTGTTGAGAGTAATTCTTCTTATCTGAAGAGATGCGATGGCATAGAAATGGAGAGGTTGTCAAGAAATAGAGGGGTGTATAGTAGTGGTAGTAAATAGAAGATATGATATTATACAATATTACTATGAATATGGGCTTTATTATGGAAATGCAATCACTTACTTTAACCTAAACTAGTTTGGGAGAGGGGTTTTAGTTTTGTTGGTCTGCATTTACTTATATTACTTGCATTTCATAATTGAAAAGATGAGTTCCTTTTTCCGTCTCACATTTCTCATCACAATTACATGTAAAGCATTACATTAAGACACTCCTACCCTATTCCTTCCATAGAGCCGTATATTGCTAGTTATGCCTACCTGCTTGAAGAGTCTCCCAGCGAAGCAAATCAAGTTGATAAGTCATATATAGAGCCATGTATCATAAGTAATGAAAACCTGCTTGGAGCTAGCCTCCCTTCGAGGCAAATCAAGTTGATAAATGTAAAAGCCTTCCTTGGAGCAGGCCTCCCTTAGAATTTCATTAGTAGATAAATATAAAAGTTAATAGTTGTTTATTGATGCTATGTAACATTTTATGTTACTCTGTATGTGAGAGAGAGAGAGAGACGTATAAAGGGACTTTAGTAAGCAGGTATGGAACCAATGAAAAACAGAGAGAGAGAGAGAGAGAGGGAGAGCTGTGAGCAGACAGAATTGAGAAGAGAAGGGAGAAGAAAGGAGAAGTTGAAGAGAAGAACCAAAGAGGAGAGGATGGGTGAGAGGCGAGGAAGAGAGAGAGAATAGAGAGAGGGATGTGAATTAGGAAGCCAAATACAATTCTATGTTAAAATCACCCTGGTCTGACTATGATAGGGGTTTTAGAAACCCTTTTATAAGCTATGTAATTCACTTGAAAACAAACCCTAATGAGCTTCCAACTTCAATAACTAATAAGACCAAATAAAAGTATTAAATGACCTGACTAAAAGCCTAAAACAGAAATCTAAAATATGGAAAGTACAAATTAGAAAGGAAAATGAATTCCAATATATCAAAATTAAACTAGCATTTTATCTCTTCAAATTTAGAGGTGTCTGTCCTGCATGCGATAGTTAATTGTTTAGAAGACATGCCTTGGATGAAATACATGAAGGAAGCCTAAATATGAAACAAAGGAACCTTGGAAACACTGAACATAAAATTGTTTAATTCAATTTCTTGTAGTTGGAGAAGATAAAAGTCTTGATGGATGCCCTGCATAGGGCAGGTTTCTCTAACATGTTTTAGGGGTTTCCTGCTCATTTTGGTGATGGAGGTGCTGTGTAAGATTACACTCAGTGCCTTAACTTCATGATGCATTGTCATTTTGATGTTCGCGGGAGGGTTGAAACATAAGCCCACATTGCTCACGTCTTGTTTGAAGTGGACACCCATTTGTGGTGACATAAAAATGTGGAAGTGCATTTGATGTCTCTCTTCCGCTCCCTTTCTTTAGTGGTAAAAGGATGGAGGGTATTCTAGAGTATTTATTTTGGGAGATCTTTAAGAAGGCATAAGTTTATCAAGTGGGATGGAAGGTTGTTAAAAATCCTCTCTAATTGAGGTTTGCTGATGTAAAGGTGGGTTTACAGTAATTAGATCCCAACATTAGCGATGCAATATGTTGATTGTGGTGGGAACAATAGTAAATAATTATGTTTGAAGAAAACC
This sequence comes from Dillenia suffruticosa, assembly GCA_033439265.1. Classification (NCBI taxonomy): domain Eukaryota; kingdom Viridiplantae; phylum Streptophyta; class Magnoliopsida; order Dilleniales; family Dilleniaceae; genus Dillenia; species Dillenia suffruticosa. Next base: position 10,467,673 of record JAVTVX010000027.1, on the reverse strand, counting down.
TAAATAAAATTCTGCTTAACCTCATAAAGTGACTGCTATTGTTCTATTTATACTGATGGAGACAAACCTTTATTTTAGACTAAAACTTTCTAGTAATTAAAACTTCCTAATTAATTAATAGAACACAAAGAAAAGAAAATAGAGACTTCCAGAGTAGGAACCCAAATAAAGAGGAAAATTGATAAGAAACAAAAAAGTGGAAACTTTCTATTTGGAGATGACTCATCCTTTATGTGGGACATGGTTGGAACTCCAGTCTTTGATGCGATACTTCATTTCACTCGCATGCTTCTTTCCTAAAGCTTCAATTTGAACATTGGCAATATGACAAGCTAAGCTCAATTTTGAGGAAAATTGATAAGAAACAAAAAAGTGGAAACTTTCTATTTGGAGATGACTCATCCTTTATGTGGGACATGGTTGGAACTCCAGTCTTTGATGCGATACTTCATTTCACTCGCATGCTTCTTTCCTAAAGCTTCAATTTGAGCATTGGCAATATGACAAGCTAAGCTCAATTTCAAGGAAAATTGATAAGAAACAAAAAAGTGGAAACTTTCTATTTGGAGATGACTCATCCTTTATGTGGGACATGGTTGGAACTCCAGTCTTTGATGCGATACTTCATTTCACTCGCATGTTTCTTTCCTAAAGCTTCAATTTGAACATTGGCAATATGACAAGCTAAGCTCAATTTCAAGAAACTTGTTTCTGTATTGATAAAATACAAGTTGCCACAATTGGTGAAAAAACTATGAACAACCAAGAAGTCACCAAGTTTGGCAACTTCTGTCCACCATGTTTGATGTGGTCAAGAATTTCCATGAAACTTTCAGTTTTATCTTTGACCGGAGGCATTTCAAATGCATGTTTTAGAGACCCATATCATGTTCATTGGCTCTCCCACTGATTACCATAGGTGATTTATTCTTGCTCAGCCTCATCCTTGTCATAGATCTAGGAGTTGAACACCTTTATGTTTACAACTTCTACAAGAGAGATGAGAGGGAGATAATCTCTGGAAAGTGATTTCAACTTCTTGCTCACCTTCATATTCATCGTATTCATCAAAAAACTGGATCAAGTCTTCATCAAAACTCTACCATTCAAATCAATAGCATGTAGCAATCGCTCTTTCAATCCATCTCATGCTGCATGGTTCTCGGCTAATTCTTCAGACTCAAAATCTTGAATCTTGAGTTGTCCGTGGTCGCCTTCGGAATCTCTGTTCGGGCTTCCATGGGTTCCTCACGCTGCAAAGCTTGTACAACTTGGGTCAAGTCCTCAATCATTCTCTGCATCTCAGCCAACTTTGTTTGTGGGGATTGATTTCCTTTACCTCGTCCAACCATTGTTCTGAAAACAGGACAAAAGAATTCTGAATTCATAAATAGTTTAAAAAAAGTTTTCAGAATTCTGGACAAATTTTCTGAATTGCAGGAACAATTTTCTGAATCTCAGGGCATGGAAAAAATTCTGAATTGGGGAAAAAAAAGAATATGCCTTCTGAAATTAAGTCTGAATCACAGGAAAAAAATGAAGGATTCTGCCCATGCTGATACCAGCAATTGGATTTCAACAATTAGAGCTAAAATTTGTGGTTGGAACAACATTAGATAATTAGGTTTAAAGAAAACCTAAATAAAATTCTGCATACGGTGTGACTTCTATTCTCCGAATTTTACTAATTAGGACGAATCCTTATTGTAGACTAAAACTTTTTAATTAATTAAAACTTTCTAATTAGTTAAATAGACCGAAAACAAAAACAGGGACAAAAAAGGAAACATCCTAAATAGAAACCTAAATAAAGGAGGAAAACTCATAAAAAACAGAAAAAGTGAAAACTTTCTAATTCTTTGAATGCTCCTGCATCATTTGGATATTAGATCGTTGATGGAGATTAACATAGCCTTGTAAGGAAAATGGATTCTAGGGTTCATGTTTGAGGTTTCTATGAACTGTTGGGAAGGATTGAGGTTCCTAGGGATACTAGGATTGTGTGCTAAGAAAGGGAACAAATGTGGGTCTTGAGGGCAAAAACTACTAGATGGTTCTCATATGTGGTCTACAAGGGAAACAAATTCCATAGTAAGACCAAAGTTACCATATGGTTCTGTGGGCCAAGGTTGTGGACTTGAGAGAAAATGAAAGCTCTCACCACCTAAAAGGCAGCTTTATATTTTCTCAAGAAGTGATTTCAGGCAAACTGTTTTACTAAAACAATTTTTAAAAGGAGATCACTTCAGTGGGCCATGTCCTTAGGAGGGTGCTAGTGAATGTTGACCGTCCTACTTGAGCACCTTCAGCGGGAGAGAAAGAGTTTATGAGGATTTCAAATATCGTTTAATCTAATTTTGTTGATTGTTGTCCTAGATATGATTTTCTATTATTTATTTATTTATTGACATTTTGTTTAGTATTTTAGTCCTAGAGAGGATGTAGCCACTTTGTAGATTCTATCCTTATCTTTTACGTTGCAAATATTGCTCCTCCTTAATGCATTTCAATGACTATTCATTTGAATCAAAAGCTATTTTAGAAATCTATGATGCCACTATGAAGAATGCACCCTTCAAAATGTAAGAAGTGCTTTGTTTGATCTGATGTTTAATATGACACTCGTTGGATATTAGGATTGGGTGTGCTGCATGTTATGATCAACTTTCTTAATACTTTTGAATATCACACAATATTTAGCACTAGATAGCCTCTCGGCTACGTTTTAACACTCTACAAATACTTCACACAAGTATTATTAATACAATTAGAGAAAATATATTGCTTACGATATTTATATCCAACCATGTAAATTGCTTAATTGCTGATTGTGCAATATGTATTAGAAGCTGACTGATCTGAAATTTTGTCATGAACATTGGAATAGTACCACCCAGTATCATGCCTTATTTATTTATTTATTATGAAATTTTTTGTTGTGCCTTATTCATTTATTTATTTGTTTGTTATGGAGATTTGTTGCGTTCTGGTGTTTGCATCCATGCTTCATTGGATGTCACCCATATTGACATCTAAGATATTGGTTTTGTCATGCTTTATTGTTGCTATTATGGTTCTCACACACCATACTGTGTTCTTTGGAAGTTTTTGTAAGCAGCTATTTTATTTTTATTTTTTTTCCAAATTCTGTTTATTTTGGTAAGACTCGTGTGTAGTTGTTATTTGAAAAATCCATGATCCCAAAAGAATCATTCTGATTCAAATGCTTCTAATGGATATTCTATTTTAGTAGGCCTAAAAAAATTGGCCTTTATTTCAACTTGAGTCCATTTTGGTCCCTATCTGGCAAAACATTGTAAATGATATCTAAAAGTTTCGCTATCTATTCTTCAATTCCATATGATTCTTTCTTTATCTAACTTGTTTTTATTCTAAGTTGCAATGGATATACCATTTACATTATCACAACGAAACCAAAAATCATTATATGAAAGGGCAAAGGACTTTCTACATTTGACTTTTTTTAGAGTACTAGCATTTCCTTTTATTATTTTAAATCTCTAAAGATGGCGCTTTTTTTTTTGCCCATCATCATCATTATTTTTTGTGTTATCTTCTCAATTTTTGATTTCAAACTTTAATTTTATATTTTTTTCCCTTTATCCTATATTTGTCTCTCAAAACGGCGGACCCCAAAATTTGGAATTAAGGTTTAGGTGGTGGTTGTTGTTGTTGTAGAGTACTAGCATTTCCTCTCTCTCTCTCTCTCTCTATCTAACCATTGACAACTGAACTTTCTTCACGCGGCTAATTTTTTACTGCAGTAAGATAGCATCTTTAATAGTTTTCTTCTTGAAAATGACAGGAGATCATTCGCCACCATAGGGACAAGGCTAACAATCCTATCAACCATTACACAGTGAAATCATTACTTTGGCAGCTTCTTAATGGGTTAAACTATCTTCACAGGTTATTTGTCCATCTGTCTACACACACAGTGCAATGCATAAAATTTGAAAATGACCTTGACCTTGTATTCATAACTTTGGGACTTCATTGCAGTAATTGGATTATTCACAGAGACCTAAAACCATCAAACATCTTGGTATGTTGATTTATTTTGCTTGTACTTAATAATGTTGATCTTGACTTAATGTTGTGGAACTCTTACTTTTCATACCATGGACTATAGAATGAGGCCAAATGTTTCTAAACAGTTTCAACGGCCAGGTCATGGGTGAAGGAGAAGAACAAGGAGTGGTTAAAATTGCTGATTTCGGACTTGCAAGAATTTATCAGGCACCCTTGAAACCACTAGCTGATAATGGGGTAGGAATCAGAGCCCTTGTGTTGCCTTTATTTTTTCTGGTTTGTTATCTTTTGTCTCCTTTCGCCTCAGTTCTTCTTGTCATCATACTGCCCTATAGTTGTTCGGAAAGTGTTTCGGGTATTTTATTTTATTATCTATAACATCTTATATTCTTATGCTTATCTCTCAAATGGCCGACCCCAAATTATTGGGATTAAGGCTCATATCGTTGTTGTTATTGTTGTTATCTGTAACATCTTATATATGTTTGAATTCATATTCATGCTTGTTTCACAAAGTTTTATGTTGGGTGTAGAGCTAATGCAACCCTCATATTTACCAGGGGATTTTGAATGGTTCCGGAAAAGATAAAAAACCAGATAAAAGTTTTATGTTGGGTGTAGACCTAATGCAACCCTCACAAAGTTTTATGATCTGACCAAATGTTTCTAAACCTATATTGATGATCTTGCATGAAGGATTAAAATAGGGTGGACGAAGTAAAGAAGTGTGTTTGTTAGACAGAATCTTATGGCCTAATTAGAAGAAAAGTTTTATAGAAATGAAATAGAACCAACAATACTTTATTGTACACTTTGTATTGTGGAGTGCTTAATAAAAATCAAAATGTACAGCGGATATCTGTCATTGACATAAGAATGCTATTGTTAACAAAAAATAAATTGCCCGGCTTGTTGACTCTTTTCTTTTCGATTCTTCTTTTGACTTCCCATGAAAATAAGGCAAAATGCAAAATCATCCATTGAGTTTGTGTAATTTATAAAAAACACCTTCTGGTACTGCTACTGTGGTGGTGAAGAACTTTATCCTTTGGACAGTTGATATATTTCAAGTAATCCCTTGTAGAACATGAACACCAGTCTTCGTTTCACTCACTACTATGCTCCTCTCTCTTTTGAATTTCTTGCACCCATTTATTGTTTTTTTCCCAAAAATTTTCAGGAATACGTACTATAGCAAATAAATCAAAACCCAATTTCAACTAGATTTTTCCCCAAAGGTACAAAACCCTAATAGTCGAAACCAAATCAAAACCAAAATTTCAACTATTTTCTTGTGAAAAACTTCACATGCCCCAAAAGACCGACTTAAATCAAACCCAATTTTAATTATTTTCTTGCCAATACGTCAAAAACCCTAAAAACCAAATTCAAATCAAAACCCAATTTAAACTGTTTTTCTTCAAAACTTCACAAAACCTAGAAGGCCAAAATGAGAAAACCCAAACTCAAATATCTTCATCGATGAACAAACAAAGTTTGAATCAAACCCAGATTTTCATGGGTAAGTGCTAAATTGCCTCATTTTTCTATTCTGTTTACTAAAGTCTGGTTTAAGAAATAAGAGGAAGTTAAAAAGACTCATTGTAAGCTAATTAAAACAACTTTTGTAAAACTTTGGTAGTGGGGATTCATCAATTTTATTGAAGTTATCCATAAAGACTTGATAATTAAGGATTTAGACGAGAAGATAACTTTGGATAAAAATGAGTGGCGTAGAATAATCCGCACAAATTAAATCATCATATTTATTTATTTATTTATTTTATCTATTCTTTTTATTCTTTTTATTTAATAGTTATATTTATATTTTTACTTTTATTTTTTATTTTTATTTTAAATCCCTATACTTGTCTCTCAAATGACTGACCCAAATTGTTGGGATTAAGGCTCAGGTTGTTGTTGTTGTTGTTGTTATTGTTGTTTTTTCATCAAAGGGAAGAATTGAAAGAACATAGGTTTGTCTAAATTTGGAAGAACCCTCCAAATTTTGCTGTCATTGCCAAAAAACTATAGTCTTTGTTGTTTTCAGTTCTTGGTCTTTGATTGTATTTCACAACGATGTTCTGTTTGGATTTTGGGGCCCTTTGAATGGTTGTCTCCAACTTGTTAATGGCTTTCTCTATAAAATTGCTGTCATCAATTTATTTTTTTCTGAAATTTTATCCAGGGTTTTTATTACTGTTGCAAAGCCTCTGTGCCTCTGACGTCTTTGTTTTCTTTTGGTTGTGTTTCCAACCATGAACTCACCATCTGCGAACTTCAAAAATGATTAAAGTAACTTGTATGCGTTAAAAGAAGGTTGTTCTTTCTATCCCCCCCCCCAAAAAAAAAAAGGTAAAATAAAATGAAAGAGGGTTGTTCTTAACTCTTGAATCTTTTTGAGGCAAACTTGGGCCTTCTCCATCACAAAATCAATCCTATCCATCCTCTTCAACTGGTTGTATTACCCTTTTGGAACTCTCTCTTTCCTTCATCCAATTTTTGCACATTGGAATCATATTCCTGCTTTCTCTTTCTGGTACTTGTTGATGATACACAATAAAAATTGAATCAAGAACAAAAAACCCAGAATTGGATATTAGTATAAATGCAGAGAAAAACACACAGAAGAAAGAAGATCGGTATATGACACCTTGTGTGGAAGCAGAGGAAGAAGGAAGAGTTGAGAAAAAACAAAATTTGAAATTCTGTAGAAAAGGATTTGAATTCAATTTTGAGATGATTAAAGCGATTAGTATGTGGGTTTTAAGCATTTCAATACCATGTTCAAACTGTGCAAGAGAAACACAAAGGGCTTTCATTGAATCACAAAAGACAGGCTCGCCTCTCCTTTCGTACTATTATCGAGTACTGATCGAAACCACAACATAAGACTAACCACTTGACAAGGAAAAGCACAACCACCTGGTAACTACAACCAGCATACTTCATTCTTGGAATTAGAAAATTCATGAATTTTAGACTTCTACTTTTGAGATCACTTATCTTGTAACTTTCGATGTTCATTTTCAATATTAAAAATAGAAGAAAGCTCTTATGCTGTTTGTTTTTAAGAATGATATCCAACTTTTGAGAATGTTATTAACATGTAAAATCATCATCAACTGTTATATGGTGAATCTTTAATCTCATACTTTACAATTTAAAATTTCCCTGGGGCAGTTAATATGTTATGTGGACTTGGGTATCGATATTGGTGCAGGTAACTATTAAATGCTTATGTGCATTATTCACCAAAGTTCCCACCAAAAATGAAATTCTTTGACCTCTTATACCCATGCACATGACACAGACACACCTAGGCAAAGTGGAGTCCATGTAACATAGCCACCTACTACCAAGAAAAATTAGTGACGAAGTTTTTGAGTACTGGGTTTGATGTATTAAGTATTCCTGGCTGGTTGTGGTGACCATTTTGGTATCAAGCACTGGAGCTGCCCCTTGGGGCAAAGCATGAATGCTTATGTGCATTATTCACCAAAGTTCCCACCAAAAATGAAATTCTTTGACCTCTTATACCCATGCACGTGACACAGACACACCCAGGCAAAGTGAAGAGTCCATGTAACATGGCCACCTACTACCAAGAAAAATTAGTGACGAAGTTTTTGAATACTGTGTTTGATGTATTAAGTATTCCTGGCAGGTTGTGGTGACCATTTGGTATCGTGCACCGGAGCTGCTCCTTGGGGCCAAGCATTACACTAGTGCTGTTGGTATCCTCTAAATTCTGATTTTTTTTTTCTGTTTGGACCAAGCCACGCATTATGGGAGGGCTTTCTCTTATGTGAATAGCAAAAACAATGTATAATTATATTTTTCATAGATATGTGGGCTGTTGGATGCATATTTGCTGAGCTTTTGACATTGAAGCCACTGTTTCAAGGGGCAGAGGTCAAAGCCCCTCCAAACCCTTTTCAGGTACAAAAATTGTTTCTGATTTGATTTTCCTCTTAGTCTTTTTCTCCCTTGTTGATTATATGCCCTTTTATGTTTTCTCATTCTCATTCATGTTAAATCATCTTTTCTGATATCCTGATGTCATTTTCTACTTGTGCAGCTTGATCAACTTGACAAAATATTTAAGGTCTTAGGTGAGAAAGTGCATCACATAGGCAACTCTTTTGGTTTGATGCTGCTGCTATTAACAATTGTAGGTTATATTAGGTCATCCTACTCCAGAAAAGTGGCCAAATCTGGTCAATCTTCCACATTGGCAAGCAGATGTACAAAATATCCAATCCCACAAGTAGTAAGTATTGCTTCTTGAGTAATGACTTTTTTTTCCCCTTCTTCTCCTTAGTTTCTTTCTTTCTTTCTGGACATAAACTATCATTATATTGAGTTGTGAAGTAATCATTTTTGTATCCCACATGATTTCTGACAGTGAAAATCCTGGACTCTATAATGTTGTTCATCTCCCTCCCAAAAGTGCTGCATATGATCTCCTCTCCAAGATGCTCGAGTATGTGATTCCTTCAAGTGTGTTTAGAACTCTGATTATTTGCATATAGAAGACGTGGTTTAAAAGTACTGTTACAATGAGAAATCAGCTGAATTTAGCTGATATAACGACTAAAAGAAAAGAAGAAAATAAATAAATAAATGAAACACAGAAAACTCACAATATTGGGCACAATTTGGCCTATTATTGCTTTTGATGGTACTAAGTGGCATGGGTAGGAGCTGCTACTTTTTTCTGGTGATTCTCCCATTAACGCTTTTCTCATTATGTGAATAATGAAGTTTTTGATGTTCTTTGGAACTGTTTTTAAGCCTCCAGTCCAAGGGCATGATGGTTGGGTTCCTACCTAACTAATGCCATGCTATTAAATTTCTTTATTTCTTGGTAATTTTGCTCATCTGATTCTTTCAGTTCAGAGGCTATTGCAGCCCCTTAAAGCTGATAATTGCATTACTATCATCACCAGTTTTCTCATAGTCAAAATCCTTGACACTCCATTATAATTTTTTGTTATGTGTTTCCTTATTATCCTAGTACTCATATAGGCCAAATGTGGGTGCAACCTTTTATTAGGAGATTGCTTTCTATACCATGTTTAAAAGTATGATGTCCATTATTATTTTTCATTTATGGAGAAATCCAAAAAAAATTATATTTTTATGTTGTTTTTCATTTTTTTTTAATTCTTTGCCCAATTGTGAAATGCTACAATTGGAATTTGAAAAATTGCATGTGACGTGGAGAAGAGGAGGAAGAGCCTCTTCCCAAACACTAACATTGTTGGAAGGATTTAAAGAAGAATGATTGTAAACGAGGTAACTGAATTTAAAGATCTGCAAAAATTGAATGGATAATTGGTAAGAGTAGCATGAAAAACAAATAATTGATGAGGGTGGCTAACCTGATGATGATGATCATGTGGCAAGGTGTAACAACCCTCCATTTTTTTTAATAGAATAAGAAGAATATATTAGATGTATAAAAGAATGTAGAAAACTCCTAAGAGGAAGGGATCCTTTGATGCAATAAAGAATAAAGCAAATCAATACGAAAAGACATACACATTTGCTCTCCAACCCCTTTTCAAATCGTCTAAATTTTGGTTTTTATAAATCTCTGAGGAGTGAGCTCAAGAGAAGTATAAAAAACTATTTTGTCGCAAACAAGAGAATTTTCAATGAACTGATTGCGGAAGACTTTTCCGGTCTCTCCAAAGATGTGCATTTCCACAACAGCCAATCATCTTTCTTCCTTCCAAAACTCAAGAAGGCAGGAGTCTGCGCCCCCATTACTCTCCTGCACCTAGAAAGAATCTCTTTGACTCCTTTTAAAGTTCTATTCAAGAATCAAATGTATTTTATTTGTTGTTATTTGAAATTACACAAGGTAGATTATGAGATGCAAAAACATGACGATGCCAAATGAGATGTTACAATGTCAGAGTTAAAAGTATCTATCTTTTGATATTTTCAGTTGTCTTGCTGCCTAAGTGTGCTGCATATTAATATCTGTTGGCTCCAACTTATGAGTCAAGTTTTTAGGTAAGGTGCCATTCAACTAGATATATATGAGCCCATTTCTCAAGTTTGCAGATTACAAAATTTCAACTGTTTTGATTTAAATTCTTATTGTTTAGGTCTGAAGGCCTACAAATATTGGCCTAGGGTTCGTTGTAACCGTTATTTGAATAAAGAATTGATTATTGGTTTCTTTTGCTCTCTGTTTCTTCCTTCTTGGCCTCTTCCATTTCTCCCTTTTGATTTCTCTTCTCCCCACCCCCTTTTCTTCAAAACCTCATTGGCCACCAACATTGCATAAAAATCTGTCCGCTTCCAACTATGGGCTTTCTAGGTGATAGAAATGGCTTCATCTAACACCTTGTTTATCTAATTAGCAAACAGTGGCTCAAATCTGATGAACACTGGCCTTGTGTTTGTTCTTTTCACTGTATCTTCCTTCTCTATCAAATAAAAGTATTCTTTTAGTTCCAAAATTTAACTTGAATTATTCTTCTTATGGCTTGATGAGGTGGGAAATATTGATTACAATTTCTCATAGGAAGCCTATTTGTCTAGGGAGCTAAACCCTGCTATCAAAGAAATTGGTTTTACATTTAAGAAAATTATCAATTTCATCTAATCTTATAGTCATCATGTAATCATTGTTATCTTTGTTGCAGTTATGATCCCAGAAAGCGTATAACAGCAGCACAGGCTCTAGAGCATGAGTATGTGTCTTTTTCTTATACTAATCTTGCTTATTCGTTTCAAAGGTCCATTTGGGTCTGTTGAAATACATGGTAAAGGCATAAAAAGGTGCAAAGGTATAAAAGAGTGGATGATAGTGTTCTATTTTTGGAACTTTGTGGAACTATGAGAACATAAAAGTATCTGAATTGGATACTTGAAACAAGTGGGTTCAGGGTTTGTAGTACCATTTCTCAGCAATAGACTGCGAGTGAGATAAACATAGCCCCAATGACATACACAGGATTATGTTGATAAATGAAGTTTATTGTTCTCTTTTCTTTTTCTTTTCGAAGTTATAGGGTTATTAACTTAATATGCCTCTCAGCCTTTTAATGATTGGATGGGAATTTGATCTTGTGCATATGTCTTCAAATTGAAAGAATACAAAGACAAGATTAGAGCATGCACCAATGTGATTGTTAGCACTGAAGACAAAATCAATGGCCTCATTCATTTCTTTAAGGAACTTCTTCATCTTCAGATATGGTATTCTTTGGTCTTAATAACGAGCGTGATTCTGAAAAGGATTATTTCTCTGTTGTGTTCCTTAGTGATTTTTAATATATTAAACTCAGAGAACTGTTTCTTATGTGCATTGTTATACCTTTGGGATCTCCTTTAATCAAAATTATCGCCTTATTTTATTTTATTTGATCTTTTTTGGATCTCAGGTACTTCCGGATTGAACCTTTACCTGGCCGCAAGTAAGGACTCTGAATTTGGTTTTTTCATTCTGCATCCTCGTCTTAGGTTGTCCTTGTCATGCTTTTACTCCATAAATATTTGCATGGGTTTCATTTATTTTGCATTGATATCATGTGAAGCATATATTTTGCAAATATTTTTCTTCACTTTGACCTGGTATATGTAACATCAATGCCCAGTGCACTTGTACCTTCTCAACCGGGTGAAAAAGTGGTGAATTATCCGACACGACCAGTGGACCCATCAACCGATTTTGAAGGAACAACTAGCCTTCAATCTTCTCAGCCGGTAAAAAGATATAGATTCTAATAGCTTTTTATGATGATGAATTTTGCCAAATGCTTTCACTAATCTCATGCATCTAACTACTGCCTGTCTGGCTCCATTATATGCTGTTTTCTGTCTACTGCATTCTGAATCCCATTTTTTGTTTGTCCTATTTTTTCTTGTTATACCCGCTTAAACTTGTCTTGAGAGTATAATACTTGTACTATAAGTTCTTACACTCTCTGTCATTTTTTTCTTTTTCTTTTTAATTTTTCTTTTTTTGATAGCAAAAGTAATTGACTAAGGAAATAAAATTGTACAAAAACTCTGAGGATGAGAAATCCTTAGAGGGAAAAAGCAAGATCAATACAAAACACTAACTGATGATAGCTCTCCAATCCCTCATTAACTTTCTAAAATATAATCTTTAAAATACCCGGAGGGATGGCCTAGAGAGAAGAATAAAAAACAATCTTATCCCAAAAAAGAGAAGGGTCAATGAGCTGATTCTTGAAAATTTTAGCGTTTCGGTCTCGCCAAATGTACAAAGAAATGGCCACAGCCGTATATCTCCAAAGAATGCAGACATCTTTTTTCCCTACCAAAATCTTGAACTTGGTAGAAAACAAATTGGGGAAGCTCCTAGGATAAACTTAAATGTCGTCACCCACAACAATGGGGCTGCTTCACATTCCCTAGCAACCAAACAGTGGAAAAGCAAATGATCTCTGTTCTCAGAATTTTTGCAACACATGATACACACATCCAAAAGACAGCTTTAAAATGTCTCCTTTTTTTGTAACGGATCATTGATATTGATCTTGTTAAGCACCATGGGCCAATGAAAGGCCTTGGCCTTAGTAGGAACCTTTGCCTTCCAAATAAAATAATTTAAAGGAAAAGGAGAGTGCTTGCGAAGACTAATAAGATGATAGAAATAGGATTTGCAAAAAAAACCATCTTAGTGTTGGGAACGAGGACCCATAATCATTTATGCTGAAAAGGAATATGATAAAATGAGGTAGATGGCTAAGCTGCACCCCCATATAGGTAGATGTGCACAAGCTTGATCTTGAGAAGTACTAATAATTTGAATGCCAAAAAAAATGATGGATGTAGCAAAATCAATCCCAACCTCACAATTGAAGGCATTATTGACCCAGCATTTGCTTCAATGCAGTGGTGGTCTTTGCTTATATTCCCTTCACCTCCCTTTACTCTTTCCATTGGTTTTTTGCAATTCTCTATGCGGCTACTTGCTCAAGGAGTGGAAGAGGCACTATTAACCTATCCATAAGGCCAACAAAAGTGATATTGCTCCTTGCTAGCCACATTTGCCACAAATTTAAATGTCAACCTACTCCATGAAAGTCAACCAAAAGAGAGAAAAGAATTAGTGATTTTGAAGTGTTGAGGGGTACCCATCAAAAAGAACCTTTTGAGTGAAGGTTCTTCATGGCAGAGCTTCTAAAAATATGTATAATTGAAAATGATAGCTCAAAAATTTCAAAATTGAAGAACAAAAAATAGAATCCTGGTTCTAGATTGACCTAGTTTGGTCTCCTTTTTCTTTAGAAAGTCAGGAGCTCAAGGATTTTCCAACCAAAGCCCCAAAAGCATTATAAACACTTGGTGGTTACTTTTCATGAATAATTTTCCACTTTCTCTGCCACATGAAGCTATGATCTTCTGTGCAGTAGATTGTTGTCAAGATGTACATTGATTTTTACTATTTTGAAGGGTGGAGTAACCATCTTCATGGATCTTGTATGTTCTTTCAGTGTTTTTGCTTCCGCTACCCTCTCTTCATGCTTGTTGCCTTCTAGTTGGGATTAAATTGCAAGGAAATACCAATGGCTATGGTTGGTCTGCCTGAGATCAAGCTATTCTCCTGCCAGGTGTCATCTGGGAATGCAGTTTCCGGGAATATGACTGGTGCCCATGTAGTGCCAAATAGATCTGTCCCTAGGCCAATGCCTGTTGTGGGCATGCAAAGGATGCAACCTCAGAGCATGGCAGCTTACAATCTTTCTGCCCAGGCCGGTTTGGGCAGTGGAATAAATCCTGGTGGCATCCAAATGCCACGTGGTGTTGCCACTGCCCACCAACAACAGGTACTTTTCTGACCAATTCTCATACTATATTGTGGCTTTCTGCTCCATACATATTTTAATATTTTGGAACAGCTGCGGAGGAAAGATCCAAGCATGGGCATGAGTGGTTATCCTCCACAACAGAAATCAAGACGCTACTGAGGTATTTCTGCTCTTGCATTCTTAAACTGTTTTTGGGTATTTTAGTGAAATCTTATTCTCCAAAAAGTTGTGCATCATAGGCAATGGAATATGTTGCCAATAAACATGTTAAAAGCAAACTCTCATCAGCTTGAAAGTACCTACTGCATGTTCTAAGAATCATGTTAAATTTGGTGTCATATATGTTCTGTTTTTGTCTTGGTACCATTCTCATTCTTCTTTATTCTTTCCTCTTCTCTCTCTCCCCCGGCATACATCCGCATTGCCTCATTGGGCCAGTAGAAAACAATTGTGCACAGGCTTCAATGAGGGAAAATATACTGTACTTATTGATAGGACAAGGCACAAAATAAACATTTGCCCCAGATGACATGCTTGTTATGGTAAGTTTCAGTTTTGAAATGGCATTGTGTTAACTCGGATTGCTTGCTAATTTGATCAAGGCTATTGGGTATTACCATGTCAAATAGTTTTTTGTGGCAAGAGGCTCAAGCAAAGATACATGGAAGTAGAGAGCTGCCTGGACTCTTCTTAATGAAGATGCTCTTTTTCAAATATGAGCATGTTTTAGGTGGTTCTTGCTATAATTTTCACATCCAAAGTCAGTGGGGTGAGTCCTCAATATGACATGCAGTTGTATATACCAAGTAGCAGACTCGGTGGTTATTCCAAGATTGGTTGCTTGCCTTCATCTCTTGTGAGACCTGTTGTGCTATTTGTGAGTTCCCATGATAAAATGCGAGCTTGTCCCTGTGAAGGTAAAACCATTCTTTTGGTTGGCAAGTAAACCTGACTCTTATGTATAAATGTATATTAAGGTTTGTATGTTAGCTGACTTGTACAAGACTCTGTTGAGGTGCCATTTAAGTTTTTTTTGTGAGTGAGCATGCTTTGCTCTTGGTTTATTCCATCTTCTCCTGAATGCACAAATCAGAGGCACTTGGGATGTTAGACATATGCCAGTGATGGGCCTTCTCTGGTGATTGTATTTTAGGAGGTTTCTTTCATTTTGAGGAGAGGAATAACAACCGTATGGCAGAAGTGATCAATTGATAGTTTTAGGGCATTTCTTTTACCTATTTGATTAAAGCCGTAACAGTACTGTCCTCAAATTTTAAGTTCTGCTAGCATCGTGGCCTGTAGGTTGCACAGGAATATATCGATACAAATTTGCAGAACCCAAATTCTACAAATAGACAGTAGTGGTAGATTTGAAGTTGGAGTTGCGTGAATTGACGTATTCAATTGAAAACTGAAACAAACCATTGTTGAAGCAATGCTAATACGTTTAAAAATTTCTGTTTTTCTATATCTTGGTTCCCTTGCAATTTGGGATTATGTTCATACAACGCAACACATTGATGGTTAGGAAATGTCAGAACTTGATGATCTTATTTTAGGGCAACTACTGTATGTCGTGGTAAAGTCTGTACATTGTTTCTTCAACTAGGCCTTTATCGCGTTCAACTGAATTACCTCTATTAACATTGGCAAAACAGACACTATGAAATGGCCAACCCATTCACATTACTTAAAACTTAGTAGTCTAAACCACGCACCTCGCTCCTTCACTACTACATCTTTGAAAAAGGCGTTAAAATTTTCCTACCAAAGTGTAACAATGTTGATCTTCACCACAATTTTCCTTTTTCTTTGGGATATTGGATGAGACCGTGTTGCACAAGTTTGTAAAAAAGGTTTTGGTGTGATCAATGGTAAATAGCTCAAGTAGTTTACGTTCAGTTTGAGGTTGGTGTGATTTGTTGAGATTGTGAGTGGAAGTTGAAGGAAAAGGGTGTAAATGGTGATTTGAATGGAAATTTTAGAACGATACTCAAAACTAGTTTTCAAGGAGTTGGCTACCTAAATCAGAGACTGTGGAAATAATTGTGGGATATTGGTACATTTAGAAACAACAGTTTTTATAGATGGGAATTGTGAAATTATATAATTGTTGGGAAGTGAGATAAAATTACTACTGATTTGATCAAACTTATTTGAATTTAAAAAATATCATCGACACTATTTCTTCATATTTCAAATTTTGAATAAGGATAGCACATCACTAAATATTTCATCAGAACCGAACAGCGTTAGCTTTAGACAAAATATTCACCAAAATTTTTGGGCATTTCCTTGGTCAATCGGATGCCCTCTTAAACGTTGGCTAATTCGTAAATTAAATAGGAATTAAAAATTGGATCAGTAAAAATTATTGGTTGCCAGAAGAGAGAAATCTGAGTTCTAAGTGGCTCTCTCCATAAATTTTTATGAAAACCTCCTCCAAAAGTTAAATGTCAACCACTTACACAGAATACTGAACTTTATTATGAAGTTTTAAGAAAATTGACTATTTTAAGTGATAATTTAGGGAAACAAGAAATTTGGAGAAATATTTGTGTTTAAAACTCAAAGTATTAAACTTATTTCTCTGCAATCCAAGTACTAACATTCGGTCCAACTAATAAATCTTATTGAAATTTTACCTTTACATTTTAAACAAGGAAATTCCATTCTTATTTGGTAAACATGGCGATTCCCTCTTCACCCTCCAAATAGAGAGTTAAATCCTCTCCCCTCCCCTTCTGGCAATATTTTGATCATCCAAACGAGGTAACTAGGCAAGTGTCAGAGCATGCGAGAGAGTGCCAGACGTTCAATGCCAGAAACTAGTCACCACTTCTGGCAGGCCACAGAGGGACTCAAAATATGTATTGTCTACAGAGACACCATGACCCAGCATTTTCCCAAATGGAAGCAAAAATTTTTACCAAGAGATAATTGGCAATCTTGCATACCTAAGAGCTAAGAAAAAGGGGAACTAAAAAAGGAAAAAATAGAAAAAACCGGCACACTAACAACAAAATCCATTGGGTCGAAAACTTTGCTCAACCGGAACAAAGCAAACACCATATTGCCAACAGCTTTGGAAAATTTAAGAACAAGCATTGAAGCCAAAAAATTGTGTAGTGTATCAACAACATAGAATTACAGGTCAAGTAGAATCTCCTTGTCACAGGCTCATATTTTACATCTAGGTCGCATCACATGTCAGAAGCTGTAATCAACAAACTAGAGTTTCCTAGAAACATCAGCAATAAACAACATAGAATTGCAATTAAACCATTCCAACAAAGACCATTGCTTAACAAAAACACCATTTCAGGGAGAGAGTAATGAAAGCAAAAGGTATCAGGTGAAAATCCTTCTCCTCACTTCATGATGAAAAGTCACGATTCTGTTCCATAGCATTATCAAGTAACACCTTGCAAAACATGACATAGTTCATAACCTCTTTGCATGAAGAGATGTCCTCGGAAGAAAAGGCATCAGTACCTTCTCTTAGGACTCCTAGAACGGTGCCCCCGTGGTGATCTGCAGAAATGGGAATGGAAGAGAAAATGTCAGCTGTGACAACAAACTTATAATATTCCCTGAGAGGAACCCGCCTATGTAAACCATGTATACCAAACCCTTATGTTTGCCCAATTTTAATCATTAAAGAAATGAAACCAGCTTAGGAAGTTTGGTACTGGAAATGTAAAAATGTCATGATCTGAGTTCAAAAATTCAGTTTTCTTCATGATAGCATGGGGACTACCACAAGCTTGACCATGTCTTTATCTGTGTAATAGTTCTGAAGTATATCACACTCATTAGTTTTGGTCCACAAAAGTGTAACAGAAAAGAAAGAGCACAAGTTAATATAGCCCCAAGGAGGCACTCCAACCCAAAATTGCAGTTTCAAATGATACTAGTCCTAAAATCACAAATCTAATTTTATATCGTGCATCACCACTGTAATTTAAATAACAATACCAAGTCAACATAGCCCAAGGCCACTCCGAAAACTGAACTATTATAAGTCCTAAAATGCCAAATCCAATTCTTTATTGAGTATTGCCACTGTAATTCAAATAATACAATAAGTTAACACAGCCCCAGTGCTGCTCCCACCCAAAACTGAAATTTTAAATATTAGAATTCCTAAAATCCAAAATCTGATTCTTTATTGCATATCAACATTATGATTTTATGAACAAGTTTAAGCTATTTAGATTTTTTGGTGTGGCAGAGAGAGAGAGAGAGTTAAAACCCCTCAGTAGATAGATTAATAGCTATATTCAGAATTGTTGAAATGCATCTCTTAGTTGCATTTTTATCTAGTATCTATAAGAAGTGGAGATTCTTCAGTTTTGGGACAATATTTGGTGTGAGGATTCTCCCTTGTGTTGCTTTTCTACAACTCTATTGGCAATGTATGCTTCATTATGATCCTATCAAACACTTCCATACTTGGTAAGCCAATTCAGTCTTTTGGAACTTTCATTTCCTAAGATATCTAAATAATAGGATGTTGTAGAGTTTTCCTCCCTTAATTCCCTATTGCAAGTGAACAGGGAAAATAAGGAGTCCTATTTTCTTGATGCTCAGAGCATGTTCTCTTGCAAATCCTTTTTTCCTCTCCCCCTCCCTCCTCTTTTATTAACTAAATTTATTTGAAAGGCAAAAGTTCCCACAGAAGTCGAAACTTTTATGTTGAGTTCGTGTGTTGTATGGACCCTGAAACAACAGATCCCTAGTTTTTACAATGCATTGTAGCATAGGAGATGTGGATTCACCTCTTCTTACTGAGAGATAACCAGCGGATTTGTTCTAAAAATCTGCTTAATTTGTCCTCAACAAAATTTAGAGGATTAGAGGATGCTTTTTTGCTTTGGAGGTGCACTCTTATGGTTTTGAATTGGAGTAATTGGATGGAACGAAATGCTAGTAACCGGATGAAGCAAAGACAAGATTGATCTAGAAGACTTCACGAGACTCTTGAAAGCAGTTACTGTTAGTTTTCTGTGGATCCTTTTTTTTCCTTTTATTCTTTTTGAGGGTTTCTCATCCTTTGAGACATATTGTATTTCTTTTTCTCCCTTAGTAAATGGCGTTGGTCTAAAATCATAACAATATAAGACTTTCCCAGACAAATTGTGTATTTCCAATCTTTGTTTCACAAGTACATGAAGAGGGAAAAAAAGGGCTAAAACCTTGGCCTACCATTTGTAAGGGTGCCCTTTTCCTTTTCTTTACGACCACTAGGGAAAATAGGGATCAGAAACCAGGAGTCATTACAATATTGCATTCAATTGAAAAACACATTATTGAATCATGTTTACATCCAAACGATTTGCTTTGGGCCTTTTACTTGCAAAGTATCCTTTGCCTCAACCTTGATTGACCACACAAGAGAAGGTTATGATAAATCTTAACAACAGATCTCTAGCAACTTATGGGCAAAGACCAGGCCACTCAAAATTAAAAGCCAGACTTGCATACATATCAAAAAGGAAGAAGGGACTTATTCCCCTTAACCGAACAAACTCAACTATTCAAGGAAAACAGAGAGCACAAAAATCCCAATTTATTTGATAATATGATTTACTTTCGATTAACAATATGAATGCCTTACATTCGATGTTTCAGAAACTTTATTACAGAGGGATATAATCCTTTCCCTCCATTATTTCTTCAAATATCTGTGACTGATTCAACATCAACATGCACATACAAGATATTGTATAAGAAAGACATACCTCCTCCGCATATTTCTCCTTTTTAATGGACCATTGCTGAAGGCCCAATCAACACTGATAGTCTGGGTGAGAAGCTCACTCCCATTCATTGCAGATATAGCAGCCTGTGCTTCCTCAAAGTTCTCATATTCAATCAGAGCATAGCCCTACAAGCAAATATATTAGCAACGTGATTGACATCATAGGATGACTTCATGTCGGTGAATTAGCATATCTAAATACCCAAAAGTGAAGCAATATGTAATGACAACATGGATCTAAAGTTTAATCTAGTCACTTTGATTGCAAATAGTTGAAACATGGTGTTATTGGTGCAGATATCAACAGAATAACAGAAAAGATTGGAAGAGATAGAGAAATCAGAAAGAAAAAACCAAAGACAATTCATCAAAAACCAATAACCATAGGGGGCAAGCCAATAACCAAAGACAAATTCTTCTTTTTGTCGATTTAATTTGTGGTTACTTTTTTGTTGGAGTGGTCCTCCGATTATATTAGTAGTATAAAAGAATTGTATTAGAAATAATAGAGAGATACATAAAACTCTAAAAATAAGTCTTCAGGCTTGCTTTCCAACCCTCTTCAACTTTTGTAAACTGTAAGTTCTATTAGCACCTAAACTATAAGTCCAAAGAAAAGAAAAAAATACATTCTTATCTCAATTGAGAATGACCAACACTCCAATTTCTAATTAAAAGATTCTAGAATTCGGCTCCTTCCAAACACACCAAAGAGTAGCAATGAGAGCACATCTCCCAAGTGGGGAAGGGGGGGAAACCTCTCCAAAATCACAAAATTTTATCAACAATAAATCATAGGATACTTCTAGGACACACCTACTAATTATTGCACAAAGCAAAGATCAATAAATAAATAAATTATATATACCTCAAGTGAAAAAGTACAAGGGGTCTCAAGTTCAGAGACCTTGTAACACATCACACAAACATCAAGAGAGAGAGCTCTAAAAGATCTATTTTTTCCTTAGGAAATCATTTGTATTGATCCATATTAATTACCATAGACCAAATAAAAGCCTTAACAATGGTGGGACATCACCCCTGGCAGGAATAGAAATGGCTTTCAAAACTTTGCCATTGCATTCTAAATCAAATTGATTAGAGGAAAGAAAGAAGTGTCAGGAAGGCAAATAAGACAATTAAATTAAAATTTGCAAAAGAAAGCACCACAAGCATCAAAACTCCAAACTCTAGTATAAAAAACGTTCATTTCCATGTAGCACAAGGAAACTATTGAGGAAAACTCTATAATGAAAGCTAATATAGAAATACTTAACAAATGAAAATTTCAATAAATTGAATGAGTTTGACGATTATTGAAATTGAATGAGCAAGTTGACGACAGAATCTTTATTAAGGGCAGAATGAAGCATAGATAGCTCAGAGTCGAGAAAAAGTGAGAGATAGGGGAAAGTCCCCAATCCCAAAATTCTTTCAAAAGAAAACATGAGAACAATATCTCACACTTTGAAAAACACCAAAGGAAGAAATACATAATGTAAATGAGAGATGAATTTTCAAGGGCTACAATGAGAAGAACACACTTTGGCGCTAGCCAACCATTTATTATGTTGGAGATCATATTTGCAGTTAATAACCTATGTTATGAAGAATTGAGATTTAAGGAAAACCTCCATAGTCATTTGCCTTGAGGTCTCTAATCAGCTTCTCAATTCTCTAAGCCGTTCCTATAGGAATCATAGAAAGGAAAAGAAAATAGAGGGGATTACTTGAGAGACATGCAAGGATTAGGGAAATGTGCAGATCCAACGAGAGAAAAATGTCCTGCCACAGCCTCCTAATCTGGCCACAACAAGATCCAAAAATTGAATACTTCTTGAATATCCCCACGCCCCAAAAGGAACCTCTAAGAAATAAATATGTACCACTCCATCCTTTCACAATTGATGATGGCTGCCAAATCGTCAAAGAGTCTAACTGACCATATTTATTCCTAGAAGCACGCTCTTGGCCATACCTTGAGCCCCAATCCTCCATATTTGAGAAAAGTAATCATATCCTATCTCTATCCTCTTTGACAAAAAGGATTGAATTGTCCACAATCTAAAGATGAGAAATGGAAAATTCCTCATTCCCCACCTAAGACCAGAAATGTTGGGTTTGAACCATCAATCTACTCAATAGGTCCAAACAACAGTGAACAGGAAACAATAGAGAGGGTCTCCTGTTCTAACCAACGTGAAGCCAAAAACCAAATTTTTGACTATTGATGATTAGGACTGAAACTACCTCTTATCTATCTCTATCGAATCTTAAATCCCTTTTTCATTTATAGCATTAAAATCTTCATTCTCTAACACGATATTTAAGAAGCTCTAACCCTATTGTAAAATCAGCTGATCCTACCAAACTCCCGTGAGTATGTCGGTAGAACATTGCACTTACTTAACCATAGGACTCAGGTTCAAGCTATGGGAATGGAGAAATGAGATTTGGGAGAGCCAACCCCTTAATGGGCCCCACGGTGCTCAAGCCTGATTAGTTAGGCAAAACCTGATACCGGTTGGTGAAAACCAAAAAAAAAAAAAAGATCAACTAATCCTATCATAGATTTTTTCAAATTCCAGATTCAAGCTCGTTGATATAATCAACTACCTCATTAGCCACCAAAACTGCATCTAGAATGTGTCTACCTCCCATAAAATCACTCTGATTATAAGAGATGATATGATACACCTCATGTAACTTATTTGCCAGAACCTTATCCACAATCAGGTAAAGACCAGTGGCAAGGCTAATAATCTAAAATCTTTACTTTTAAAGAGCAAGCCTTTTCAGGCGCAAGGGTTATGAAAGTAAAGTTGATGCGCTTACGGGCCACCCCACTTGTGAACAACTTATCAAAACTCAGGACAGATTATCATTATATAACATCCCAAGAATCTTGGAGAAGACCACGTTAAAGCCATGAGGACTTGAGCTTTCTCCCTGCAAAACCAAAAACTGCCCTCTGGATCTCATCCATCTTAAATGGTCTCTCTTATTAAGATGCTCTAGAATTCTCTATCCAATGCCAACTGAGCCT
Source organism: Dillenia suffruticosa (assembly GCA_033439265.1). Classification (NCBI taxonomy): domain Eukaryota; kingdom Viridiplantae; phylum Streptophyta; class Magnoliopsida; order Dilleniales; family Dilleniaceae; genus Dillenia; species Dillenia suffruticosa. The sequence goes on along the minus strand of JAVTVX010000027.1, from coordinate 10,445,007 downwards.
TTCAACTATAAGGCGACTTCCACCCCCCTCGGCATAAAATTTTTTGTAAAAGCTAGGAATTTTATCCTTAATAAAAATAGGATCCATAATAGCATTACCCATGTCATCCTATAACTCTCTTACAAAACGCCCTTTGCCGCCTACCATTGGCAACCAATAAAAAACCTATTGCTACAGTTACCCTCTCTCACTCACTTCATCCAAGTGTTCTAATGGCAACTCATCTCCTCCTTTAAAAGAAACTCTTCAACATCATTCTTAATCATTATAATCTAATGTCATCCAAGTTGTCCATGGGGACATTGACATGAAATAACAAAGTTATACAGCAAAATAGTACCAATGATATAAATGCAGATAAGTCACAGATTGCTTACCTTGACAAATCCTGTTCGGCGATCAAGGTTAAGGTGCAAGCTCTTAACCTCCCCAAACTCACCAAATGCGTTGTGCAAGTCATCCTCTTGTGCTTCTTCATGCACTCCAGTCACAAGAATAATCCACCCCTCAATAGCTGAAATAAAAAAATTACAGGTTTAGCATACATCAATATATCCATAATATGCACGTCCATATATGAATTCTGGTGTAAAAGTAATGTAGTGGAGGAGTTTAGTGCAATTAGATATAAAAAATGAGGGCTACAATAGGGTGATTGCAGTTGCAACAAAATATAGAATCAGGTTTAAACAAAACCAAATAAAATTCTGAATTTAGAGAGAAACAATAATCATAAAGGGACTACTATTGTCCTTTTCAACTGGTTAAAACCAAATAAAATTCTGAATTTAGAGAGAAACAATAATCATAAAGTGACTACTATTGTCCTTTTCTACTAGTTAGACAGACCCTAATTCTAAACTAAAAATTTTAATACTTAAAACTTCCTAAATAGTTAAAATGAAATAGAAAAAAGAAACTAAAAATAGAAACTACCTAAATAGATACCTAAATAAAGAAAGAAAACAAATAGGAAATTAAAACACTTGAAACTTTCTAATTTCTTAAATCTTCCTGCATCAACATATCTTCACACTGTCCAACAAAAATTTGTACCCAACAAACATGATTTAGAGCTGATAGGAATTTTTCATACTCTTGATGTTGGAGCAAATAAAAGACATCAAAGAAAGGATCAGTAAAGTCAACAAGGATAAAGAAAGCAACGAAGAGATCCAACACAGAAGATGCAATGCAGCAGAGCTTTATGAAATCTCACTGACGGTAGAGAAGTTCGCGGATTTTTTTGTTGGTAGGAAATGATGGAAATTGGTGGAGAGGAGGTCAAATCGAAGGTGAATGCTTGACAATGGATGGAAATTTTTTTTTTTTTTGGGAGGGGGAGTGTGTATGTCCAGTATTTTTTCAGCCCGCCTCAAAAGGATGAACAAACAAGGCCCATCAATTGCTGCAACTTCATCCATCCAAGCCCCAAATTTTTACAGTAAAACTCTTGCCAAACATAATTCACCAAAAACAGACCGCAACTCTATCCTCTAAATCAGTTGTCATGCCTCTCAGGCAGCCCCCTAGATAAACTTATCAAGTCCATAGTTTGTTAGACAGCCTCTTAGAGCTATTATGATTAAAATAGCAAGGAAAAGAATCCGATTTATTTCTCACTCAAGATAAAAGATTGTTGTTCAATGAGTTCTTGTCACTCCTAAGTAAGATAGAAGAGTAGAGGATTGGAGAAGACAAAGCATGATGTCATGACAAATATTACCTTCAAGCAATAAACACAAATGCTTGATCTCAAAGCATAGAATCATCCACAGCGCTGGAAAAACTTGGATTCAAAAGACACTGAGATTCTTGTCATGAAACGTGTTTAGTCCAATTCCATAAATATAATCTCTACAAGGATGAGGCGTGATCTGATGTTTCATTAATGGATCCTTTTCATATTTTATGGGGTCGACTATATGTGTCTAATCATGGGATGGAACACCATACAAAACCAATACTTTCTACATTAACAGTAAAAGGTTTATCTTGAATTATATGAAGGAAGAAGTGATTAGATGGTGTTTGGTTTAGTGTACAAGACATAAGGGAGGAGATAGTAGAGACGAGACAAGAGAAGAGAGGGGCAGGATGGAAATTTGGAAAACGCATGAGGACAAAGTTGAAAAAAAATACATACATACACATTAAATTTTTCATCTCCATCCGTGTCGCCGATGTCCCACAAAAAGGAAATAAAAAAAAAAAAAAATTGGCACATCTTTGTCCCCAAGACAGACAATTTTTTTATTTTCTCCCGTCTCCAATAACCAAACATGATATTTTTTGTCTCATACCTATTCATTCCATCCGGTACTCAAAAGAAAATGCTACCCTAAAGGTACTAAGCTCTAATGGGTGAATTGCTTCCTCAAAGACCATCTATCTCAGAAGATGAACAATGAGTGTGAATTCATGTACTGCTTAGAAGAATTACAAAAGTGTGAGGAAGAAAAAAAATGCACTTTTACCCTTCAAAACTTAAGAAGTTGCTTTCAATGAATTTGTTTGTCGGTTTCATTTCCAAGGTTAATGTTGAAGATACGTGTGGTAGAATGCTAAAGGGGATTAAAAGTTACTTTTGGAATTTTGAGCCACACGCACATCCCTATTCATACCATAGCGCACACACTCTCTCTCTCTCTATATATATATATAATTGAATGCAACATTTTCAGTAAAATTCAATTTAAAGGATAAAATCGAGCAATGCATCAGTTTCAATTCTGACCAGAGTAACTAGCCCAACCTGTATAATATAAATGGTGTTTCAACTTCACATAAACTCTTCCCTCACTCCTTTGTCTTCTTGACTAAAATTTTAGACTAGAAAGTAGAAACTTAAAGAGTTTTGAGAAGTATCAAAGATCTAAAAATCTAATGATGATCTTTTCAAATTGTAGAAATTTGTGAATTGCATATTGATATGAGAAAATTTTGAAGTTTATGTTGTGTTGTTCTTATTGAAAATGTACCACTTGTTTGAGAAATGCCTGACTAAAACTTTTTGCCCTTTTTCTTTGCTTGAGCAAAATGCCTACATAATGCTTGTGTTTAATACAATGAAGTTTTTGCATAAACAAAGTTCAAACAAGGTGTTTAGATGCAATAAACCTTTAAGTTATTGCACATTAAGTTTTCATCTGTTATTTTGCAAAAAATAAAAATAAAAAAAATAATTGAAAGGAAAACCATAATATTTACCCCATGTAATATTTACCCTCCAATTTCTTCCCCTCCCAAACATCCTAAAGACAAATAATGTACTCACATAAAATGGGTGATCAATGCCAAAGAAGTTAAGAGAAGTGATTTGAGAATGTGCTAACACGAGGTTAACTCATGGTGCATAATAAAATTAATATAAATGATTTTCTCCAAAAAAGGCGACCTAAGACCATTTCCCTGGATGTTTGTATCATGTGCTATAGCAATTCAAAAACTAAAGACCACTTATTTTTATATTGCTTTATTGCAAAGGAGTTGTGGAGCCATCTCTTTATTGTGTCTGATAATAATTGAATTTGTCCAAAAAGTGTTCCCGATTTATTCCTTAATACTTTTATAAGTTTGAAGGGAAGAAAGATAATTGTTGCATAAATGTCCGTTTCTTGCTATAACATGGTGCATTTGGAGGGAGCAAGATACCTCAAACCATTTAAGTTTCTCTCTTTTGGGAACAAAGTAGTTTTTTTCTATGCTTCTCTATAAGCTTATACCTTGGGAGTTATAACGATTACAATCTAGAAGGTTTGAAAAGGGATTCGAAAGCAATTCTATTCTCCACACTTTCTTGTTTAGTTCCTCTTACTTCTAAGGTTTGTTATTCTTGGGCATTTTTGAATATTCTTCCTTCATCTAATACATCATTCCTTTTATATCCCAAAAAAAAAAAAACCACCTAAAACAAAAACATGGGGGAAGTTCATTCTTGAAGGGAGATAGGTAAAGAAGATTTCTCATCAAACAGTTGGTAAACCAGCCATAAGTAGTACTTGAACATCTAAAGATGAACCAAAGCAACGTGATCCAGCAATTTAAGAACAATATGCCAAGGACACTTTTTATTCTAGCTAAGTTTTCTCACCCTATTGACATTGATCAGAACGATGAAGAAATAATTAAGTTAGATGGATAAGATGTATCAAAAAATGAATGATTTAGATATCTTAATTCCATCATTCAAAATGATGGTAATATAGATAGAGATGTGAATCATAAGATTCAAACGGATTGAATGAAAGGGAGAAAGACATCCGGAGTTTTTTGTGAACGCACGATGCCACTACATTTGAAGGGAAAGTTCTATAAAACCGCAGTAAGACCTGTACTATTATATAGTATTGAGTGTTGGGCTATTAAAAAACAATAAAAATAAAAAATGATAGTAGCAGAAATGAGAATGTTTAAGTGAGTGTATGGTAAAACTAGAAGAGATAAAATTAGAAATGAAGAGATTCGTAGAAAATTGAGAATTAGTTCAATTGCAGATAAAATGCAAAAATGTCGACTGAGATGGTTTGGGCATGTGCAAAGAAGACCCGAAAATGCACCGGTTAGAAGAGTAGAAAACTTGAATATGGGAGATTTAGTAAAACATAGAGATAAACCGCTGAAAACTTGGATGCAAGTTATCCGTAAAGACATGATAGTTAAGGGTTTAGACGAGAAGATGACATTAGATAGGAATAAATGGCGTAGAAGAATCCACACAAATTAAACCAACATATATTTTTTTTATCTATTCATTTTATTGTTGTTGTTTCGTCGTCGTCGTCCCAAAGGAAATAAGGCAGGAACATGAGTTAACAACAATGAAGTTCCCTTGAGAATGTTTCTATTTCTTTTTGTGAAAAAAAAACTGCCAATCTAGATTGCAGCCCTTGTGATGTTTCTTTTTCGTTTTAAATGTCACAATATTCTAGCACCTGCTCAGAACTTATTACTATTTTTTGTTTGCTTATTATTTTTCAAGCCAGATACCTGACGTTAAAGTAAATTAAAGGCTAGGGTTTATCTTATTAGAGCTACAACATCAGTATACTGATGATGAATAAAATTCATTTTCTTTAACAAGAATAAAGATTTTTTTTTTTTTTGGGCACAGTCCTGCCTGCTGAACGAGAAGACAATCTCTGGGCTGTGAACTAAATTCTTTCAATCATTCTTAGTTTCCCTAAACCCTAGAGTTTATTTCTGCCCATATCATGAATAATCAATCACTAAGTGAACAAAAAAGACAAAGAATTAAAGATCCTTCATCTTTTCCACACTTAGCTTCAGAATTCTCCTAAGGAAAAAAGCCCTAGAACGCAATCCATTATTGAAACCAAAATGAGCAGCAATTGAAGATCGAAACCAAGGAACCGTACAGTAAAAATTGACTCTGGAATGCATAAATCAAGGGAAGAGAGAGAGAGAGAGAGAGAGAGAGAGAACTGACATCGTTGAGGACCAGGACCGCCGGAGGAATCCAAGGAATCAAAGTCGCGAGCAGCCAAGCGATTGTTGCGATCAGCTTCGGAGGCTTCTTCTCTGAAGCCTCTACCTTTGGTTTTCCTAACATTGCCGAAGGAGGAAGAAGCGCCTCCCGTTATGGCGGACTTGAGCTTCGGCTGTGGAGCTCTAGGCGAAGCATCTACTTCTCCTCCGCCGTCTTCATCCATCAAATCGTCTTCCTCCGGCTCGAAATCCACCGCCTCTACATCTGCGCTCGCCATCTCACTTTCTCGGCTTCCTTCTCTGCTCCACTAGAATTCTGAGCGGAGGAATGCGCCGGTGATATTTTACCAGGGAAAGGTTTCGGCAGTCGTTCTTTCCCTCACCCCTGTTTCTATTTATTGGCTTGGCTTTGGCATCGCCGTTTCGCCCTTAGGTTTTAGGCAAACTACATGCCTATCCTTATCGAGGCAAATTCTACCGGACCCACCCAAAGGTTGGGACATGTGGCTCAGGCCCCGCTCCAAACCGAGTTCATGTTTAGGGTCATTAAGTAACGGTCTCCGAGAAAAGTCAACCTATGAGTGTTTGGCAAATCAACTTGATAAACTGATGGATTCTCCGACAGTTTCTTCTAACAACTAAGCCTCTGAAGTTATGAAAAATTGATATGAAATTATTATAGAAAAGAAGGTAAAGAAAGAGAAGGAGAAGGAGGAGAGTGAGGATTCAAGAAGATAGAGAGAAGAGAAAGAAAGAGAGAAAGAGAGAAAGAGAGGGAGAGAATAGAACAACAATACTTTCATATCATTTCATTTTCCTTCTACATATTTTTATAGGATAGTTGTCTTCTGCAGTTAGTTTCTTGCTGCAGTCCTTAACTACCTTAACCCATTTCAGTTGAATTAGTTACTCATCTTGATTCAACTAATTCAACTGTTTATTCCTTTCCTTTCTAGTCTAGCATTTCATTGTCTATTACAAATATTTCCACTCTTTGGAAGACAATCATTGTTCTCAAGGGTTGAAACCAGGAAATTGAGCTCTAATAAAATCTAAATCTTCCCAAATTGATTCTTCCAAACTCAAATTAAGCCGATTAAGCCATTTAATTAGCACCTAGACTACAGACTAGTTGTTTCTCCAAATTACGCGTCTCTTGAGCACTGCTTCTGGTTATACCAAGACTTGCTTATTTGATCCCAATACTAGTAGCTGCGGCATTGTGAAATGAGTAGGGCCTATCCTTTTCTTCAAGAGTGAGACATGAAACACCGGATGTATTTTTGAATCCTGTTAAAGCTGTAGCTTGTAGGCCACTTTTCCCACCTTAGCAATCACTTTAAATGGTCTATAGAACTTGGATGAGTGCTTGAGTTACTTTCTTAGCTCCACTGACTGCTGCCTATATGGTTGTAACTTCAAATAAACCAAATCTCCAACCTAAAACTCTCTTTCTATCTTATTCTGATCAGCATATATTTTTATTCTATTCTAAACCTTATGCAAATGATCTCTCAAAATTTGAAGCATTGCCTGTTTATTCTTAATGAACTCTGCAGCAGCAAGTGCAATTGAATCAGCATAAGATCCCAGTGGTGTCTGTCTTGGTTGGTATTCGTATAAAGCTTCAAAGGGTGTCATTCTAATACTGCTGTGATAATTTGTATTGTACTACCACTTTGCCAAACTCAGCCATTGAAACCACAATACACATCTGTCAGCTGTCATGCATATGAGGTAACATTCCACACATTGATTTAACCTTTCACTCTGTCCATCAGTTTGAGGGTGGTAAGCACTACTCAACTTGAGTTGAATGTCCATAAGTCTGAACATTTCTTGCCAAAATAGGCTTGTAAAAACCTTATCTCGATAAAAAATAATCGAATTAGGAAGACCATAAGTTTAAAGATGTTGTCTAAGAATAGTTGGGCTACTTTGCTTGCAGAATAGGAATGTTGTAGAGCTATAAAATGTCCAAATTTAGTGAGCTTATCGATTACTACCATAATAGTATTGAAGCCTTGGGACTCAGGCAATCCTTCTATGAAGTCCAGGCTCACTTGGGAACAAGCTTGAGTAGGAATAGGTAATGGCTGGAGTAGTCCTGGGTATTGAATGTTTTCATGTTTATTTCTCTGATAGATGTCACATTCCCTGGCCATTTTGTTTACGGTTTGTTTCATTGTTGACCAATAGAACACAGACTTTACCCTTTGTAAAGTTCCTATCTGTCCAGAGTGTCCTCAAGTTGCTGCATTATGCATTTGCTGCACTATTTATTGGAATTCAGGTTTGCAGTCAGGTTGCAATATCAGTTGTGCTATAATGCTCTGACAGCTCTCATCTTGTTTATAGCTTTATTGCACTTCTAAGATCCATGCAGGTTGCACTGTTGTGATAAAAAAAAGGGTGGGTTCTGCATCTTCTTCCTCCTGAATTCCTCTTCTTGATAAAGTATCTGCAACCCTATTCTCATTTCCTTTCTTATACTGTATCTCATAATCCATCCCCAATAGTTTGACCAACCACTTGTACCGAAGAGAATTGGTAAGTTTCTGCTCCATCAAGTACTTAAGACTTTGGTGGTTAGTCTTAATGATGAAATGGTGGCCAATCAAGTAATACTTCTGCTTTGTTATAGCCATCCTCACAGCTAGCAACTCCTTTTTATATATTGGTAGTCCTCTACTCCTAGAACCCAATGCCTTACTCAAATATAATATAGGCTGCCCTTTTTGCATGAGTACTGCCCCCCATTCCTAAGAATAAGCATCAGTCTCCACAATGAAAGACTTAGAGAAATCCGACAACCTCATAACATATGCAGTAGTCATAGCTGCTTTCAGCTGATTAAAAGTTGTTTAAGCCTTCTTTAACCACTGAAAGTTGTCTTTTTTTAATAAATCATGCAGAGGTCTAGTGATTATGCCATAATCTTTCACAAACCTCCTATAATACCTAGTAAGTCCCAAAAATCTTCTCAAGAATTTGACAGAGATAGTTGTAGTCCATGAAGATATGCAATCAGTTTTTTGAGAATCCATTTTAACCACATGTCCCAAGTATTCTACCTGTGGTTGGGCAAACATGCATTTGAATAGCTTAGCAAAGAGTGTATGTTGCCTGAGTATAAGAAGCACAGCCTTAAGATGTTGAGTGTGAGTGAACATATCTAGGTTGTAAACCAAAATATCATCAAAGAAAACCAAAACTCATTTCCTCAAGTGTGGTTGAAAAATGCAATTCATCAGAGATTGAAAAGTTGCAGATGCATTAGTCAGCCCAAAAGACATAACCAAGAACTCAAAGTGGCCATAATGAGTTTGAAATGCTGTCTTTTCCACATCGCATGGCATTACTCTTATTTGATGGTATCCAGCTCTGAGATCTATCTTAGAAAAGACTTGCCATGTAATTCATCCAACAACTCATCAATGTTAGGAATGAGGTATTTATCCTTGATGGTCAATAGGTTAAACTATCTATAACCCATACAAAAGCGCTATGTTCCATCCTTCTTCTTGACTAATAGGACGGGAGAGGCAAAGAGACTATTATTATGCCAAATGGTGCCACTGTCTAACATCTCTTGCACCTGTCTTTCTATCTCTATCTTTTGAGAGTAAGGATACCAATAGGGTTTAAGTTTAAATGGTTGGGATTCAGGTTTCAAAGAAATGGAATGATCTTGTGTTCTTTTTGGAGGAAAAGTTTTAGGAACTTCAAATACTTCTCTAAATTCAGAAAGCGCTGAAATTTCTTTTGGAGTTTTTGACATTTTTGGTTCATTAGTTAGTTCTAGAGCAGCACAGCCTTGTAATTGTTGTTGCCTAAACTTTTTAGTGGCCTTTCCCCTTACAAATTTGGTTAAGGATGTTCTACCACTCCTTGTAAAACCACCTCATTCCCTTCACACATGAAACTGACCTACAGCTTTCTAAAATCAAATGTGATTGGACTGTAGTTATACATCAAATTCACACCTAATATAATATCCCAACTTCCCAAAGCTATAACTCTTAAATCAAAGCAGAAAGTGTACCTCCGAATTGTCTACTTCACGTGTCTAACGTTGGAGGAACTTGTGATTTTGCTACCATCTACAATTTTTGCATGCATTTCTTCAGCTGTCTCCACTGGTAGCTTCATCTTTGTTGCGGTTCTTTAGTGTAGGAAACTATTAGAGCTCCCTGTGTCCACAAGAATAGTAATCTCTAACCCATATAATGTGCTTTATAATGTTATTATTTGCCTTTGCATTGAATTGGATAATGCACACAAGGATACTTGAACACCTCATCCTTCACTATCATTTTGCTTTTTGTTTTCCTCTTCTTTTTCATCCTTAGTAAACTCACCTCCTCCTTCTTTCTCAGCAACTAAAATGCAATTCAAATGTTTAAATTTACACCTATACCCTGGACTATATCTCTCTCCATATTTAAAACACAGATTATTGCTCCTTCGATATTGTAAATCCTGTGAAGATATCTTAGGCCAGGAGTTCCCAGAAACATTACCTTCTAATGAACTCCTATTAGACCCAACTGTTGGAGTTGTGTAATTGTTGGTTCCTAAAGGAGTCTTGACCCTCACATTGCCTTCCCAATTGTTTCCTTGCCTGCTTGTATCGCTCTTTCCTTTTCTTGTCATCTCTAAAGATTATTTCTGTAAGGCAACTATTTCAAAGGCTTGAAGGAGAGTGGTAGGCTTCATCATTTGAAGTACAGGTTTGATCTCTTCCTTGACTCCACTTATAAAGCTTGAGATGAAATATGATTCAGTTAGCCAAGGATTCTTATGAAACACTAAGGCCCACAGTTCCTCGAACTTCTCTTGGTATTCAACTGAGGATCCATACTACTGGAGCTTGTTAAAGTCTTCTACTTCATCTTGCACTCCTTTAGCTTCAAACCTCTGACATAGCAGATCGGAGAATTCATCCCATTCTAGGTCTTTCTTTATTCTCTTAAGCCCTTGATACCATAGTTCCACTTTTCCTTCCAAATACATTTCGATTAACTCAATCTTTTGATGATGAGGCACCTGATAAACAACAAAAAACTTATTGCACTTCCTTATCCACATGAATAGATTGTCACCAGAAAAAAAAAGGGAGCTCAACTTTTGGTGGGTTTGGCATGATGCTTCGCTGATGATATTCCTTTTTGTTAGAGTAATTTTTCCCTTCTACTCGTATTCGTCCTTTACTAGGAGTGGGAAGAAGTGGAGAATTCAGATTTTTGTCTGCAGGATGATCTTCATCTTTTTCACATTGAGGTTTCTTCAAGACAGGGCTGAGACGTACCTCCAAATTGGCTAAGAAAACCTCTAGTTTCTGATCTATTCTTTGGTCGAGCTTTAGAGTCTGCTCTTCCAATTTTTTGTCCACACATTGTTTCAGCTCCTTTGTTCTAGCATCTTGATTTTTCTGCTTAGTTCCTTCCGCCATTTGTAAATAGTGGCCAAGAATTTAAAGGTCTGATACCAAGTTGTAACAGTCTCTAGGGAAAGTCAACTTATAAGTGTTTGGCAAGTCAACTTGATAAACTGATGGATTCTCAAAAGTTTCTTCTAACAACCAAGCCTCTGAAACTACGGAGAATTGATCTGAAATGATTATAGAAAAGAAGGTAGAGAAAGAGAAAGAGAGAGAGGATTCAAGAAGATAGAGAGAAGAGAAAGAAAGAGAGAAAGGGAGAGAACAAAACAACAATACTTTCATATCATTCCATTATCCTTCTACATGTTTTTATAGGATAGAGTCCTTAACTATCTTCACCCATTTCAGTTGAATTAGTTACTCATCTTGATTCAACTAACTTAACTACTTATTATTTTCCTTTCTAATCTAGCATTTCATTGTCTATTACACATTACAACCACGACACTCGAGAAATTCTCGATACTAATATTTTTATTTTAAAAATATTTTAATATATTAAATTACTTAATTTACATAAAAATTTTTATATTTAATAAATTATTTATTTATTTATGATTTTTATTTTTATCTTATTTATTTTATAATTAATAATTATATATTTGATCATTTTAAATTTTTATTATAAAAATAATTATTCTATTTTTTTATAAAATAATTAATATTTATATAAAAATACTTATAACTACAAAAAAAGCCATTTACCAGTGGCCACCAAAATTGCTGGCATTGGTGACTCTTTGGTAGCAGAAAAAAGAAAGCCGATAGTAAAGCTACAAATAGTAACAGTTAACAAAGGCATCGGTTTTACTTAAAAACTGTTAACAATTATATATATATATTTATACTAATAGTTATAGTGAACCACTTGTAAAGGTATAGTCTATGCCAATGATTTTATTTGACTGCATATATAGTCCCGTTCTATAATAGTAATTTTTTTCACCATAAATAAAGATAGTGTATGACAATGATTACTCAGTTTAAATCATTGGTATAGCTCTCAACCTATACCAATGGTTTTACAGCCATTGGTTTAGGTGATTTTAAAACATTCAAATCGCAAATCTCTCTTTCTTTCACCTCTCTCTTCTCTTCTCTATCCCCTTCACAAAGCAGCTCTCTTAAGTTCGTCTCCACCTTGTCTGTTAGATTTAATCGCACATGCGGAAGCGTGAATTAAATATATCGGAATTTTTGGGATAAATACCTCGATAGGGCAGTCTCCAAAATCCACCGTGTCGCGATGTCCCTCGAACGGATCGCACGGTCGGATGGTGATCACGAGATTAGTCGAATCACCACCACAGTATCACAACGCCGCAATCCTCATGTCCGGTGAATCGTCTGACGATGGGAGATTTTCCTTCTGAAAATCTCCATCCCTCTTTCTATTTTCTCTCTCTAGAGAAGTGTGCGAAACCCTAGCCTCCATAGTTGCCTCCCATGGCTGCTCTCCACACACAAGGTAGGAATCATTCTTTCTCAATTCAATCAAAAAGAATAATGGCCATTAGGGTTAAGATTTGGGAGTTACCAAATAATATTGGTTAATATTGGTAAGTAATAATGGGAGTTACTCCATTATCTCATTCTTACCAAATTGCCCCACAATGGGCATAAATAACCTACATCTCCCACTTGCACATTAGGGCATTTCATTTCTGTCAATCACAAGATCGCAACTCATGCAATCTATCGCATCACCCTACTGGACTTTCATACTGGATTGGGCGTCGTGCGACCGGCGAGTACACCTGCAAGCAAAGACTTCTCGATACACCTGTTAGGATGATCGAGTAGTCACTGTTAGTATAAAAATAACTCGCTATACCCCAGACTCAATGCATTTACATCTTTCGAGCCACTTTCCTCATCGAAAGTGATCCCCAATCAATTTGCTCCACTATGTATTCATTATTATGTTTGAATCCTAACATGGATTAACATAATAGGTCGACCTATGAATACATGACAATGATGTAATGACTATTGGCATTCCTTTTCCCAAACTCGAATCTATCGGTCTCAATTCAGCTGCTTTCCTAGACCTGCCCCTTAGACCTCAATTTATCTTTCGGGCCATAGGTAAACAGACTAAAGTAGCAACACTGAACCAAAATTTCTAAAGACAGCCGAAAGTAATAAGGGCATAAGAGATCCCATCCAATGGATCTCAGGTCTCACACAGTGGGAACGGGGATCAAGTTCAAACTATCGTCTCAAATAATAGCTCTCACTTCCCATGGTCGTCTCATCACACGTGGTATGAAACACGTGCCACAGTGTTATTCTCCCATCTCTCAAAGGGCATATGTCAGATTTCTCTAACACTGTACAGGTACGGGACTCAGTCTACACATAAGACTTTACCCAGAGATCTCAGAGAGAGCAACTCAGAGACAATATCACAAATCGCAGGTGATATCTGAGATCTCAAACTGGCTACTTACAGGCAACATGGATGTGGGTATTTCCATGTCGGTCATATCGCATATGACCTCATCCTGAACACATATCAGGGCGACTTATGTTCTAGTAGGGCTATTCTCAAAGCCTCTTACGACTAGAATCCGTCTCATCTCCGCTCACTCAGAGTCGGAGGTGGTCACTCGTGTGAGAGAGTCGACCACGCCTGCCTGACACATCTTTTAATCACAAGATCACAATATATGACAACAAATGATGCATGAAATAAATATGTGACTCAATTCTGCATACATGTCATATATTAAAATAAGCATCTAAAATAGTATATAAGGAGAAATGTTAAAATACACTAAACCCAATGATTCCTTATCTCACAAAGGAATCTCTCACAACGGGTTTTCTGAAGAGATTAGCTCTCATGCTGAGGTATACTTAGATGTCACAATACCCTTCTCGGTAATATCTCTCATAGTGGTCTTCGGTATTAATGTGGCTTTACTATTATACTTAGGGTCTCATTTGTTGACAGTGTCGGTCTGATTATCACAATAATCATCACTGACCTCCCACTATCTGTCACAACCTCTAAGTCTTCCAGAAAATTTCTTAAGCCAACCATTCTCATGAACTGCAATTGAGCATACTACAAGCTCAGTCTCTATCGTAAATAGAGATATACAGGTTCTCTTCTTACTGCTCTAAGAAGATAAAATCTTTTGCGTTTATTCAGATCACTACTCCCAGTCAGTATCTGAAGCTCAACCACAAAACGCAAATCACCTCTTCCGTAACACATGGAGAGGTCCGCAATTCAAATGAGATATTTCAGAATCTTTTTTCACTGCTCTACAGTGATCCCTTCCAGGATTCTATTAATACCTACTCACCAGATTAACCATAAAATAAATGTCTGGTCATGTATGCCTCATCGCATACATCAAATTGTATATCACACGTGTATACCTCATCGCATACACTAAAAATGTATTTTGCACTGGAATAAGGGATTCTGCTCATCTCCCTTATTTCTTTATAAATTCTAGGGCATCTGTCAAGATTCAGGTCTTTTTATCTTTAGCGATTAGAGTATCTTTTAGGTTGTCATCGCTCTTCTCGAAATGCTTAAGAATCTATCTGATATAAAACTCTTGTTAAAGAGTCAACACCATTCTCAAGCGATCCCTATGGATCCAAAATCTGAGAATGAACTAAAACCTCATAACCATGTTACAATGGTCATTGGATACTCTCTGTTGTTCCCAGCCAACAGAATGTCACCTACATATGCGAACATGCTCATAAAGGAATCATCGGGACGTATCAGATATATGCAATGATCCTACTCGATCATTACAAAACCATAAGATATCACCTTCTCGTGAAATCTCAAGCGCTGCTGTCTAGATGATGGCTTAAGGTCGTATTTTTGATTTCTAAAATCAATAGACCTTATCCACCTGATCTACTAGAACGAACCCAAAGGGATGCTCCATGTAGATCGCCTCATCTAGACTTCCACTACGAAAGCGGTCTTTACGTCATTGTGATGTGACTCTTGATCTATGTTCGTGACAATCGCTGAAAGATAAACGGATTGAGATAAATTGGACTATGACTCCTCGATAGTCCACCCCTCAGTCCAAGTGTAACCCTTAGTTACTAGACGGGTTCTTTATCTCTTCATCAATCCGTTAACCTTTATCTTGACTTTGAGAATCTACTTGTTCCCAATAGTCCTTCCGCCCTTAGGCTAATCAACTAGATCCCAGACCCCGTTGATTCTCATCAATTCCTTCTCTTTATTTATGGCCTTCAATAATCGGTATTTTGCATCTTTTGCAAAACTCTCGAGAGCCTCTCGAACCGTTTTAGATTTTTTATCATCCTCTATAGTCGCAATAAGGGTCTCACCCTCAATCGAGAAAACAACGTTTAAATACGCATTCTCGACACTCTTAGGAGGAGAGAAAAATCTTTACCTCTTGATAGATCGCTCCCACTAAGATCAAGATCCGTAGTGGATTCTTATATCCCGCCGCTGGGCTCCTTGAACCGTTAGGCTCATCCATCGCATAAAAGGTAAGGTTCAAATTGATTTCATCTCTCTTAGGGAAATCATTCTCAAGAAATATAGTATTACGAGACTCAATCTCGATTATAGTGTCGTTCGTGTTCGCCTAAGAACACATATTTTCTCGCGGGTCTAACTCACCGTGTTAATGCGAGAAATCATGGCACAACCCCATAACCTCAAGTGGCTAAGGTCAGGCTGCTTCCTTGTCCAAAGCTCAAATGGGGAACTAACTAATAGTCAGTAGACTCGTAATACTCTTATCGAAACAGAGCCCCATGTGTAGTTTAGACGAATACTTGCGTTCTCGCTCGGTTCTGAGAGTCTCTACTCTCAAATCTAACTGATTCTCAATCTCGCTTATGAACCTCCTGAAGCAGTCTAATGCCTCAGACTTATGCAAGATCAGATAGATGAACCGAAACGCATGAAAGCGTCTATAATTATCTACACAACTCCATTTTTGACTCTCATGCTCATAAGACCACAATAAAAAGAAGGAAGGCACAAAAGTTAACCGCAATGGAGTCCCAGCTCTCATTGCATCGCCAAATGGTTTTCTCGTCATTTTGCTGACTAGGCAAAACTCACATACGGGTAACTCGAATCTGGTCAGCGGGTCCAACAAACCTCTCGTTACTAACCGATTCATCATCTCTTACCCCATGTGTCTAAGTCTACTATATCATTCATTTACATCATCATCTACGCAATCAGATGTAAAGACAATAGTAGAACGATAAGAAACCATTACAAGGAGTAGCACCCAGTGCATACATTTCATCATGGATGAAAATCAGAATTATTTAAAAAATTATCGTATTAAAAACAAGGGAATGATTTTAAGCATATCGTAGTCAATTTTAGATAAGGTACAAAATTATAGATACGTCGAATGCCTACAATATTGAGGACGTCATAGCAAGTGTCGTTCCCTCTGACAACGACAAATGCTCTGTCCTTAACGTAAAGGAGAGAAATCAGCGAGTATTATAGTGAATGAGACAAATCTCAAACCACGTAAAGAAAAAAGAATATTAATTTCTGCTCGTCACACTCACGAGCGAAATGACCAAATCTACCTCAAACGTAGCAATTTACTTTGGTCTAATCAAATTCCTTCTTCTTGCGTTCTTGTACCTCATTGTCGGTTTTCTCGTTCTTGTACCTCATTGTCGGTTTTCTCGAATGATTTCTCGAGTCTCGTTCGCTAGGCTTAGCGCCGGGGAAGTCCTTACTCGACTCCTCTGAATAAGCATGACTCGAGTGTGGCCTACTCGCCTCTAGGTGCTCCTCATCGAGCTCACAATATGTACTCACGCAACGAAAGCACGTATACTTTCGTCAAATGTGAGATAGGATTTCACGGTTTCCCATGAATCAGGTAAAAAACCGGATCACATCCAGTACCTTAATTCCATCCGAAATTTACTCGTCCGTATATATTAACTCGGTGATCATACTCGACATTTGTTTCATTGTATGATTAACCCTTTTCTTCTGCATCCTCACATAGGAGCCGAAGAGAGCAACACTATATACTCTTTTGGGACGAGTTGAACCGACATGTTCATAGAATATGACTCGAAAAACGAGACTAAGTCATCGTGTATGCCACTGTTAAGCGTTGCCCTAACTTGGCAAATCTTTTGTACCATACACACTAGATCTCTTTATCTCGTATACCCTGAGGCTCGGTGCCCACCCTAGGGCCCATCATCTCTTGCCTCAGATTCTCGTTAGATTTTGCCTCTCGAGAATAAACTGAATCTACTGATAAAATCGCGCAAATCATATCATTCAGTTTACTCTCCTTGCAAAAATTTATAAAAAATTTAATACGACAGTTCTCAACGCATTAAGAGAGACATTTGTGACTTGGAAATGCTTATTATCACATTTTTGTACGCCCTACGAATCATCAAGACCAAAATGACTTGAGTACGACCCCAAAGCGAGCGTATGAGTCAACGGACACCATACACCACAACTTGGAATCGCCTCTTACCATTTGGATTGTGATTCGGCACACAAAAACCCACAAAAAGTCACATTTATGGATATAGGACCCCCAAAAAATTGAAAAAAATCAATTTTTAGCGACTTTACGCGCCGCCCGGGGCCCACACGCTCCGCCGCTCGCCGGCGGTGCGATCCACGCGCCGCCGCGCGCCTCCACGAGCTGGTGGTGAGCCTCCACGCGCTGCCACGCGCCTTCACGCGCTGGCAGCAGTCTGGCTTACGCGCCAGATGCGCGGCGCGGCTCAAACGCGCTGCCACGCGCCAAGGCCGGCTCGGCTCACGCGCGCCCAGTCGCGGCGCGCGGCTCACGCGCTGAGCCGCCTTGAGCCGGGGTAAGATCGGGTCGATCAACAGGTCAGGGTTGACCCGTTGACCCGGTCAACTGTCTGACCCGACCGGGTCGGGTCGGTTGCGGGGTCGGTCTCGGGTCAGGGTCTGACCCGACCGCTGACCCCCTGCCTGTTCACGCGCCTGTGTGGCGGGGTCGGTCTCGGGTCAGGGTCTCGTGTGTGTCACGCGCCCGCGGGTCTGGGTCGGGTCTTCTTCGCCCGACGGGTCCTGCAACGGGTTTTTCGACCCGTTTTCTGGAAAACTCAATTCCGGCTATTTTTTCTTGCATTTTTCGACTAGAAAATATTTGTGGGCATCCTCCAAATATCCTACACTCGATTTTTGGTGGATTCAAACCCAAAAAATGGTGGGATTCAACCACCCCAGTCGCGGCCCTCCGCGGCCATTCGGAAATCCCAGTTTCCGACACCCAAATCACACAATAAAATATATAAAACCGTAGATCTAGATGCAAGGAACTCATTTATATCATTTTCATGAATCGATCCGCCCTCTAAAGCCATAGATCTAGGGTTTTTATGTCCGTACGGTCATATACTTCGACCGGACATTTCATGGCCCAAACATGCTCCGAAAATTAAATAAAAAATATGTTTGTAATCCCTGGGCCATGGGTATTCTTGCAGTGTTCTCGGATTCACGAAATTCATCCGTGATCCGGACCCAAAAATTTTAAAAACCCCAAAAATAATTCCGAAAATTATTAAATTAAATCCAACTACTGCTCTGATACCAATGTTGAATTTAATCGCACATGCGGAAGCGTGAATTAAATATATCGGAATTTTTGGGATAAATACCTCGATAGGGCAGTTTACAAAATCCACCGTGTCGCGATGTCCCTCGAACGGATCGCACGGTCGGATGGTGATCACGAGATTAGTCGAATCACCACCACAGCATCACAACGCCGCAATCCTCATGTCCGGTGAATCGTCTGACGATGGGAGATTTTCCTTCTGAAAATCTCCATCCCTCTTTCTATTTTCTCTCTCTAGAGAAGTGTGCGAAACCCTAGCCTCCATAGTTGCCTCCCATGGCTGCTCTCCACACACAAGGTAGGAATCATTCTTTCTCAATTCAATCAAAAAGAATAATGGCCATTAGGGTTAAGATTTGGGAGTTACCAAATAATATTGGTTAATATTGGTAAGTAATAATGGGAGTTACCCCATTATCTCATTCTTACCAAATTGCCCCACAATGGGCATAAATAACCTATATTGTTAAATCCCAAATCGACAAATTACAATTCTTGACGGTAGTTCTTCCTTACTTCGTCGCCGTCAACCACCCTCGATTCAGGTTTCTCTCTCTCTCTCTCTCTCTCTCTCTCACTTTTGATATTGGGATTTGTGGTATAAGTGCGTTATCTCTCACTCTCTCTCTCTCTAGGACTTTTGGCTCTATCTCTATAGGATTATGTCTCACTCTCTCTTTCTCTCCAGGATAATTTCAATCAATTTCTATAAAAAAAAAATGGTCATTTTGTTGTTTTTGAGATTAGGGTTTTGGTTTAAGTATGTTTTTCATTGTCTTTCATTTCTTGGTTCCTGGGTGGTTTCTGTAATTGATGAAAAAATTTATATACTTTTTTATGTAGATATGCAAGGGAGAACTAACATTTTCAAAGCATTAACCCATGCTGCCCAAGCTATTAGTAAGTTTTTTGGTTTCCCTAGATCACCAAGGATTAAGTATTTTCTATGTCCTGTATTTCTAAAGCAATAATTGGATTTGCTAACACAAAATATTATACTTCTCAATGGAATATAAACGTACCTCACAACAAATTTACTTCTATCAAATTTTCAATCCAACAAATTTTCGATCCTACTGTATAACTGCTCTTTAGGGTTTTGAATTCAAATTTCAATATTCCTATCATGCTAAAGGGTGAGTAGCGGGCCTTACTTATTTTCATTTCTATGCTTTCTATAATCTTAGTTTGCTATAAGAGCGAGTCAAGATGTTATTTTTGCACTCCAAGGCCTACATTTCATTTGGTATTTTGTATTATTGTTCATTGCATTTCATATTTTAGTCCACATGATATCCAAGATAAGTTAAGACTTACGTGCAATTCCATCTATGACAATAAGATACAACTGGTATTCATTACCCAAAAAAAATATTATCGGTGCAATTTGGAAGATTATGATTAGTTATTTGGATTTTATTTAATTTTTTTCTAGTTTATAATTTAATTGAAATTTGTTGGTATTTATGAGAATTATTGGAGATTTTAGAATTTTTTTGATTATTTGTTATTTTTTTTCCTCTATAAATATTGTAATGGCCTAATGAAAAATAAGACACTTAAAACAAAATTGTGTATTTTATTACTATATACTAACAAATTAGTATCCTTTCTCTTATTTCTTCAAATGTTTCTTCTTGAATCTTTCCAATTTTTCTACTTACCGGCATATTTTTATGTTTTAAGATAATAACTTTGATAGCTCTTTTTTTTGGAGTGAAATTATCTGATTCTTGAATTATCATCATTTATTGTTATATTTTATGGAATTCTTGAATTGACATTATTTGCTTATTCTTTTATATATAGTTGTTGGATTACATTTCTTTTGTGGTTACTTCTCAATTTTGATATAGCATTTGTTGTGATTTATTATATTTGATAGATTGGTGAAAGGACAGCAACTATTTTAAAATATTTTTTTTCGGTGTCTATGATGAATACAAAGCGTATTGTTACATTTGCTAACCAATCTGACTATATTTCTTTCAAGTTGGCTTTTGCCATGTGTCAATTTTACATATAAAAATTTTAATCTACATCTAATACAATGCTCAGAAAAAGAATATTGATGAGAACCACGTCATGTTGAATATGTTGAATATTCATGTAACCAGCTCATGTGATCATATAAAAAATTAGTTTTGAAATATTAGCTTGTGTTAAATATGCATGCCATGTTCCAGATAACTGGAATATACAACAATTTATATTTTTATAGATATATTGTAATCATACCTTAACTGATGAAATAATAAATCTGACAAACACATTCATATTATTTGTTGACCAATCCCAGTAATATTATATCTACATTAGTCCAGTCAACTTTGGTATTATCTTCTAATCATGTATATTTAATAATCAATTAATTTATTTTATGCTATGTGCTATGCCTTGATCATTATCATAAGATGAATAAATCGCGAATATATCTTGATATAAAATCAAGTCCACAATATGTTAAAAGAGTTATTGAGTTTTTAAACTTTGCATTTAAGAGTAAATCCCTTCGTGAAAAATTTTATATCCATGTGTTAAATGTTTCAATACATACTTGTTTTCTAGAACTACTGTGTTAGATCATATTATATGGAATGAGTTTCTAAGAAATTATGTCAATTGGATTTTTCATAATAAGGATCATATTGGTGCTTTTACTTCCAATGTGAGATCTACTGTAGATGAATAAATGTTTAGTCATGACATGCATGGCTTGTTGCATAATGTCTTCATTTCGAATAAGATAGAAGATACGAGGGATGAAAATATGGATTGAGAAAATAATCAAACTTCTGAAACTAATCGTGAGGAATAATATGTCAAAGATCATAATTCAGACAAGTTTTTGAGTTGCTTGAAAATGTTAAACAACCAATATACCCAAATTGTAGCGGACACAATAAACTTTCAACTATGGTGCACTTGTTTCATCTTAAATGCTTGAATAGATGGATGAATAATTCATTTACTAGTTTATTAAAGTTCTTGATAGACTTGTTATCCAAAGGAAACACTTTGTCGGATACCTTTCATGAATTCAAGAAAACCATTTTAGTTTTAGGTTTGAGTATGAACAAATTTATTTTTGTCCTAATGATTGCATGTTATTTTGGAAAGATAAGTAGAAAAATGAGACATGTTCCAAGTTGGTGCTTTTATATGGAAATAAATAGTAGATGATTTAGAAATTAATGATGAATAATGCATAACTATGAAGAGAAAGAAAAAAACCTATAACTATGTCCAATGATTATTTATGTCTTCAAAGACAACTTCACTCATAAGGTAGCACCATGAGTGTTGTACTAAGGACCGTCTGTTAAGGCATGCAACTGAATCTATTATTTGAAAGGATTTTAACTCTTGGTTTTATGAATTTTCCAATGATTCCAGTAATATTCTGTTAGTATTAGCTTCTGGTGGTTTCAATCATTTTAAAAATATGAATGCCACAGCACATTGCCTATTATACTTATTTTTCTCAATTTGCCTCCTTGGCTGTGTTTGAAATTACATAATATCATACTTTCTTTGTTTATTTTGGTCCTAAAAGTCCAGATGATAAGATTGATGTGTACATGCAACATTTGGTGGAAGAATTGAAGGTATTATAGAATATAGGTGTTGAAACATTCAATTATTATAATAAAATGAGATTTCAATTGTGTGCAGTATTGATGTGGACCATCAACGACTTTCCTACAAATGCCAATTTATCATGACGGAGCACTAAAAGAAAATTTTCACATCCTATTTGTAGTTATAATACATAATCTAGATGGTTAACTAATAGCAGGAAGTATTGTTATATGGGTGGTTGATATGAATCACAAATTTAGATATGAAGACCAATTTTTCAATAGGACTTAAGAATTTAGGCATGCACCCAAAGAATGCTCGGAAATAGTCATTTTGAGAGAGTTGGAGGGTATTAACTTGTCGATGAATTCAAATGAGTTACAAAGAAAAAATTCAACATCTTCTTTGAATTATCATATTGGGAGCATAATCTAATACAACACGATATTGATATGATACAAACGGAGAAAAATTGGCATAACATACTTATAGGCACAATTATGGGTCAAGAAGATAAGTCCAAGAACAATTATAAGTCTTGACTTGATCTTAAGGAGATGGGAACAAGAAATGATTTTTACCTTGTGACTAGTGCCGATTCCAATATTAAATATTTTTCTCATGCTTGTTATCAAATAACATTGAGGGAGAAAGATATTTTCCTAAAGATGTTGAAGAAGTTGAAACTTCCAGACAAGTATTCTATTAATATATCAAAATATATTCATCTCAAGCAAAGGAAAATACTTGGACTAAAAAGTTATATTGTCATATCCTAATACAAGAGTTCCTTTCGATCTTAATAAGAGAATCATTGCTAGATAAAATTAGCAAAATTATTATTGATATTTGTAATATTTCTAAAACTCTTTACTCTAGAGTTCTTGACTTTAAAGATGTTGAATAATTGGAATCTTTTATTACATTAACTTTGTGTGTTTTGGATAAAATTTTTCCTTCATTATTTTCCATAAGTATGGTGCATATTCTTATTCATTGGACAACATAAGCTAAAATCAGAGACTATATCTCATAGAACGATATATTTTTGAAACTTTTGTATAGATGGTCTGTTGTGACTGATTTCATGTTTATATATTTATTCTTATTATATATTATACTACTTTAGATTTTTGTTGATTTTTAATTATTTTGTACGTAATAGAGCACAATCAGAGAGTTCAACTGCTAAAGAATACATAATAAATGAATATTTGATTTTTTATTCACAGTACTTATAAAGAGTAGAAACTAAGTTGAATCGTCTCTTACGAAACGATGATAATGCTTGTCAGTCATTTGATAAATAAGAAGTTTTGTTTGTTATATTATGATGATTTTTGTGTAGAAAATACCAAAGGAATTCAATGTCAAAAAATGAAAACAGGTTAAAATGATATCTCTTAATGATAATTCATTGCAACAAACACATAGATATATTCTATTTAACTTTGATGTGGCGACGTCATTTTGAGAGTAGGATTATCTTTTTAACTCAAATCTTTAACATGTACGCCATTGAATATCTCTTTATTAATTCTATTTTTAATATTTGTTTTCTTTCTTAAGGAATACAAATAAATTGTAATAAGATAAAATTGTGGATGACTTTTAATATCTTATATAATTGATAAATTTCATTAACAAACATTTGTAGATTTGTTGAAACATAGGGTATGTATAACAAAATTCATAATATATGGTATTACTTCTAATTTAAATTTTTAATTGGTGACTATGTCAATATTTTAGGTGGATTATCTATTGGAGGATAATAGTGTGGAGGTGACAAGTGATATTAAATGTTATGCGGACCAAGTGTTTAGGTTAGACAATACACTAATTATATAGGTGATGGATTTAGATTTCATATCACAAACCATGAGAGATAACTAAAAACAAAGAATAGTGATGTTGTGGTATAAAGGAAAACTATTAGTTATGATAATATAAGGAATAGAAGATTTATTGAAAGAGAAGTTAATTACTATAAAAAACTAAAGCAAATAACTGAGTTAGACTATAGTGGGATGTTAAAATTTGTATTGTTTAGATATCATTAGATTGATCCAACAAGAGAATATAAGAAAGATAAATATGATTTTTCACTTGTCAATTTTCTCATCTGACTCGTACAGGTAATGGTTGAATAGATGACTCATTTGTTTTTACATCCCAAACTAAGAAAATTTTTATGTAAAGGATGATAAGCATAAAAATTGCTTTATTGTCAAATATGTAAAGTTTAGTGATTTTTTTTTTGGGATATGGGTGAAGGAGAAACCAGTGAACAGGTGGTTGATAAAACAAGCAATATAACCTTAAACAAGAAATGATGTAGATGTACATGAAATAGACATTATACCATACCTCGATGTTGATCATTTCGATAATTATGAAATGTGTGATCTCTTTTAATTATCTACATTTATATGCTAGACCATGATATGGATATGGAATAGATGTTTGTTTGATTAGTATTAGTAAACTAGATTTTATTTTTAACTATATTTATTAAGTGTTTGGTTCTGTTAGTTTCATTATTAATTAAATGTTTGGTTTCATTAATTATCTTATTTACTAAATATTTTATTTTCTCAAGTATTTGTTACTCTTACTAATCTTATTCCTTTAACCAATAGATATACCAAGGTGAAAAGGTAATCCACTAGCGAACGATGAAACTGATCTTCAAATAGGCAACTTAGGATGCAACCTTTGAATGAAGATTTTAATGATAAAGACACATTTACAGATCATAGTGCAACATACAATGATGCAAACTCAGGTTAGGTATTCTTAACATCTTTTATATTAACTTCTTTTCGTAAAATTTTACCTCTTCAGTTATATAAGTAGACGATACAGGTGAACAAATGCTTGCGAGAAGAAATAAAAGGTCTAACATGTTTTGCTAAAATTTGATACTTGGGAGATGACAGGCGCATGCTTGTTAGGTTTATCAATTTTAACCAACTATGCAGGGAGAATTATAAATGATTTATCACTTTTTGGTTCAATTGTGAGGATAATAATTTTGTTCCAATCCATTATCTTAGTTGGCACGATATTCCTAATCAAAACAAAGATTACATATGGGAAATCATATTGATATATATTTTGTCTCCTTTAACTATCTCTTTTTTATTTTTAGCTATATTTATTTTTAATGTTAGCAATTGTTTCAATTATAGGTAAAGTGTCATTTTGAGCCAAACAACCCAAAAGTTTGAAAAGGGATTATGAAAAACATAGGAGAGAAGTGGAGAAATTGGAAGAATGCA
The DNA here is from genome assembly GCA_033439265.1 of Dillenia suffruticosa. Taxonomy (NCBI): domain Eukaryota; kingdom Viridiplantae; phylum Streptophyta; class Magnoliopsida; order Dilleniales; family Dilleniaceae; genus Dillenia; species Dillenia suffruticosa. Next base: position 10,419,613 of record JAVTVX010000027.1, on the reverse strand, counting down.
ATAAATTCGAAGTGATTTGATGAGTCACTTGAGTTAGAAGAAATGACAGTTCAAGTTATAGATGATCGAGTTAATTTTGATCAATTTAAAGAGTTTGTTAGATATTAGAGAGCAAGTAAGGAAAGAAAAGTAATACATATACAATATGAATCAAAATTAGAGATATAATAATATGAATATTGTGGTTTTATACGATATTGTGATGAATTCAACTTTTTTTTAATAGAAAATAAGTGTTAGGAACAAAGAATGTTGTTATGAAAATCATGAACATCGCTGCCTTACATCAATATCTTTTCCTATACTCATGGATAAAAAGATTGTCTTTTTGTTTTAATTTATATATATATGCAAGTTATTTAATAATTAATAACAATATCTTTTTTTATATATTTCATTGGTATTAGAAAAAAGAAATTAAATTGTACTAATCCGAGTATGGTAGAATTGTATATAGAAAGCAGAACAAGAAAGGATGGCTCTATTATAAGCAACGTTGCATTAGAGTTGTAGTATGTTTTAGTTTATTTTCTTTCAATTATGTCTATTTTTTTAATGAATTGGTTTACAAATCTTTTATTTATCAATTTCTTTTCGTATGATCTTTTAGGAGATGATGAGAAAAAAAGTTAAAAATCTCGATCTCAAAACGAATGAAGGTTAATTAATTCACTATTTTTATCCAAATCAAAGGTGCTAAGAGTAGAGGTAGAGTCAGATGCATAGAACTTGTTGCCTCTAATTCAAAAGTCACATCATCATAATCACAGCAAAGTAGTGATAGTTGAAGAAATTAAACAAAATCTTATTCAATTCAAAAGTTCAATGTTAGCACCCTTTGAAAAGCACTTTGCCAACAATAATAATGAGCGCATAGGCAATTTTCTTATGGAAGTAAGACAAATTTGCTACATACCAGTATTACGATATATATACTATCTTGATATACAATTTTTGTAGTCATATTTTTCTTAAAATATAAAACTCGTCAACTTTTTTTTTCCAATTATTAGGTTCCATTTGCTCATAGCACATATCAATTACAAGAAAGTTCTGTTAATTCTAGCGAAGGTAAAAACCATATATGTTTTTTTATCTATCAATGTATTTTTTTGGGTAAAATGATGTTATTGTTAATATTATGAAAAATATGAAGGTGGTAGAGAACTCATTGTAATGTTTATGTTGATGGTATTATTGGAGACTAGTCTTATGTTGAGATTGTAATGTTAGTTGGTACTAGTAATGTTGAATGACCTAAAGAAGATGTGGTAGAGACTATAGAAGACTGATAGAAGACGGTAGAAACCATATGAGAATTTAGCAGAGAATATATTGGTTGATATTTTCTGTCTCAATTAATTTTCTCAATAGTCATTTAGTATAATTTATATTCTTTAATTTAAGTTTGGACAACAATAGTAATGTGGACACTAGTTATATATTGACCATTAGTAATATTGATAAAGATATAACTATAGAAAACTATATTAGTTATTAATTTTATATTTTCACTTGTTATTTGAATTTATCTTTTCTAATAATGCAACTTTTGAATTTTGAGTAATGTCAAAAGGAGCTAAAGTGTTTTTATGAACATATATTGTTGTTCTGAACTCATATGCAGAGATACACAATTTTGAGTTTTTATTGTTTCAATGCACAACTGGCTCCCTAATCATAACAATGAAATAGTATTTTTTCACTGTGTATTTGTTAAATATTACCATTTATTGGTGGTCCATTAGAATTTGATTTTAGTTGTTATAGGCAAAAACTACCATTTGAGTAAACCTTTATATTGTTAAATGTATGCAAATAATAGAATATAACTTGGCTGCTGTTAGAGAAGTAGATCGGAGCGTGGGCAGATGGATTCGGAATGGTTTTCTAATAACTTGGTTCTAATTTTCTTTTTTTTATAATCTGTGATAACTATATAATGTTCTAAATTTCAAAATACTAACAAATAATTTTATATATAAGTTCATGTTTTAGACATAATCGCATAATATATTAATATTTTAAAACTTATTTTGCTAAAAAGTATATTTATTAAAAATTTAGTTTTATATTATTATTTTAAATATTCATAATATTAGAAAATAATATATATGGTATATAGTTTTCACAAATAGGTTAGAGTGGCAAAAATATGATCTTTATAAATCTTTACCAACATTTTTAGAATCATTGCCAGTGGCTAAAAAACCGATAAATACTCTGACCTATGCCAGCGGTAAACGTGACCATTGGCATAGGTCGAGATCTATGCCAATGATCGACCAGTAGCAAATGTCTAGATCTATGCCAATGGTCACTTGGCCACTACATAGTCCTTTACTAACACGAACATATCCGGTAAAAATATTGACCACTAAAGAAAACACCCACACCCTTTGCTAGCGCTTTTTTGGGTCTTTACTGATGGTTTTTTATCATTGGTAAAGATCTTTTCTGTAGTATATATTTTTATATTAACATAATGGTCATTATTTCTATTTTCTGTATTCTTACATATTGTAAAATGGTATTTTGATGATGATTACACAAGTAAATTTGAAGAAACAAAATTTAAGCAAAATATGGAAATATACAAACTCAAACTCTTAAACCTTAGGTCAACCTCCCTCAGAAATCATGTTAATCTAATAAGAAACTTAGTATGAGGAAAACTAATCTAGTTGACCTATCTGAACTTTCATGTTGACCCATTGAAATCCTCAGGTCGACCTATTAATTAGGCTGGTCGACCCGAACTAAAAAAACTTTATATCTAAGTGTAAACTTGTTGACTTATGAAATGTCTATGTCAACTTAAGAAAACTTAAAGCCTCAAACAAATAACACAGGTCGACCCTTTACATACATAGGTTGACCTGATCATCACTTAGTTTCTGAATACACCTCCATCATATATAAGTCGACCCATTATTCGACCTAAGAACACCTATCGACCTATTGGAGGAATCATGTCAACCATTTGAATAAGCAAGTCGACCAATTGAAAGGTCATGACAACTTAAGTTTGCTTGACAGTCTAAGCCTAAGTAGCAAATATTTTGACCAATATAAAACTAGATTGACCTGACTTGGTTAGAATCATATAATATGTCGACCTAATACCAGCATGTCGACCTACAAGCATAAGCAGACCTATTGAAGTTCACATGTCGACTGATTGAAGCAATAGGTCGACTGATTGGAAGACCAGGTCAACCAACTGGAAGACCAAGTCGACCCGAGTATACTTAGAATAAAATTAAGTCTGAGTCTACACAGATCGACCCACATATGAGTAAGTTAACCTGTCCTTAATTAGAACTAGTTAATGAGTTGACCTACTTTTGAATAAGTCAACCCATGTTGATGAAATTGCTTTGAACTATGGACTTGCTTATGACAAGTCAAATAATCCATCTCAATTGGCCGACAAAAGGAGTTAAATTGGTCAACCCAAACTTATGAACTGACTTGATGACAAGCATGTCAACCCAAGGACCTAAGATCAAAGGAAAATCACTACATAGGTCACTAAAAAAATAATATAAGTCAACCAAAACCTATAAAAAATGGTTTACACAATATTTAAGTTGATCAGACATGTTACAAGTCCACCTATACTTTTAATAAGTCGACTCGATGATTTGATGGGTTAACCTACACTCACACCTACTGCCATAACGGACTAAAGTTTTCAAAATTGGGTCGACTTTGGAATAAGATTATGTCGAGATTAAGTAAACACACTTTTGATTACGAGTTTATTAAGCTTCTAAACAGTCAACACATGGACATTTGGCACTAATAAACTAAGCTTAAGTCTGTCCTCATATGACTAATCATGTATTTGTGAAGTCTAATCATTCCATCATAGCAAAAGCAAGTGTGTTGGACTGAAGGTAGCAAAAACAAACTAAAAGCTAAATGAACAGGGCAATGGACAAAAATATCAAATAAGACCGATGTGAGCATTAATGAAAAACATTTGAATTCAATATACCATCACAACAACTCTCATCCATTCTCATATAAAGGAAAAAATAGTAAAAGTTGATGAGCTATTAAATATACAACTAATGACTTGAATACTCTGAACTTTAATAGAAAACATACTTTTTTAAACTTCTCTTTGAAAATCTTTTGTAAGCTTAATCTTTATTACATTTGAGGATCATAGCCTCATTCCCTGTAACACTTATTCTCCTCTTGTAATAAAAGTTCAAAACTAGAAATAGATTCATGGATTAATGTTTAGAAAGAGAAACAACAAATAAGGTTTGGGGTTGATAGTGTTTGTGAGAAAACACCATAAAGGTCTACGTTTGATCTGTAATCAAGTTGGTACTATTTGAAAAAAATAATCGAAATGCAGAGGGTATCTGGAAGTGATTGTATACTGAATTTAGTGAAACCACTTTAAAAATCTGAGTGCCTTCTTTACTTTATTTTCACAGTCAAATTCCAGTATTTAATTCATGTTTTTCATATTTTGTAAAACCTTCAAAATTAAAAATTGTTATTCAAACTATTCACCCCATTTTAAATTGTTTTTATTATAAAATGTCATTTTCTATTTCATTTCACATTCATATCCATTTTTCATTTTTGTTTCCCTCTAACCTAGCATTAAACTGTGAGTTAGTGTTTCGATTCACATTAAGGGCACTACAAACTAAAAGTATTATGTCGACGGTGACATTTACTCTCGGTAACTATTACCGACGGTTTTTTGAAACAATACAGACGGTTATAATTGAAACAGTTGAGAATAGTATATATTTTTTATGGTTTTAAAATGGTCGTCGATAAAACAATTTGAAATGTGGGTAAAGGTAGCAAACCGTTTGTATAAACAATATTCTATACTTACGAATATAAGGATGTCTGAATTTACATAACCCTATCCTTTCGGCTATAAGTTATGATAGCAAAATATAGGTTTTGTAGTCACGATTTTGAAAAGTGTCTCAACTATTGTGATGATGAGTGAATATAGTAAGGAATGATAAGTGTAAAAGGAAATGAGAAATAGCAGTCGGTGTTACTATTTTGCCATAAATGTTACTATATTATAGTAAATGTTATTGTGGTTATATAGTAAATGTTACTATATTTTATTATCTATTAATTTGAATATTGTGATTAGGTTAATAGTAAAAGTTAGTATCCTTTTATGATGAGAGACAAATAATTTTACTACGTTTTATATGTGTTATTATAATAGTAAATGTTACTATTTTATAGTAAATGTTACAATATTTTACTGTGATTACATAGTAACAGTTACTATATGTTATTATCTGTTAATTTGACTATTATGGTTAGATTAATAGTAAATGTTACTATATTTTTATCATAAGAGACAAATAAATTTACTATCTTTCATATCCGTTATTATAATAGTAAATGTTACTATATTTCATTGTGGTTATATAGTAAATGTTACTATATCTCATTATCTATTAATTCGACTATTGTAGTTAGCTCAATAGTAAATGTTACTATCCTTTTATCATGAGAGACAAATAAATTTACTATTTTTCATATCAGTTATTATAATAGTAAATGTTACTATTTTATAGTAAATGTTATTATATTTTATTATGGTTAAATAGTAAATGTTACTATATTTTATTATCTGTTAATTCAACTATTGTGATTAGATTAATAGTAAATGTTACTATCCTTTTATCATGAGAGACAAATAAATTTATTACCTTCTACATTCGTTATTATAATAGTAAATATTACTATATTATAGTAAATGTTATTATATTTTATTGTGATTGTATAGTAAATGTTATATATCATATTATCTGTTAATTTGACTATTGTATTTAATTTAATAGTAAATGTTACTATTCTTTTATCATGAGAAACAAATAAATTTATTATTTTTCACATCCGTTATTATAATAATAAATATTACTATTTTATAGTAAATATTACTATATTTTATTGTGGTTATATAGCAAATGTTACTATATATTATTATCTGTTAATTTGACTATTGTGGTTAATTTAATAATAAATGTTACTATGGAATTTTTGTTGAAATGTTAAAATTGAAATATTAAAATAGTATATTGTTAAATTAAATGTGAATTAAAATAAATTAATGTTAAAACCGACGGTTCATGTCTCGTATCATCGGTTCATTATAATTTTTATAATAAATGTTACTATATCTTATTGTGGTTATATAGTAAATGTTATTATATGTTATTATTTGTTAATTTGACTATTGTGTTTAATTTAATAATAAATGTTACTATAAAGTTTTCGTTGAAATATTAAAATTGAAATGTTAAAATGGTATATTGTTAAATTAAATGTGAATTAAAATAAATTAATGTTAAAATCGACGGTTCATGGCTCATGCCAATGATTCATTGTAGTTTTTATAGTAATATTACTATATTTTATTGTTGTTAGACTGTTGTGGTTAACTTAATAGTTAATGTTATTATCATTTTATCATGAGAGATAAATAAATTTACTACCTTACACATCTGTTATTATAATAGTAAATGTTACTATTTTATAGTAAATATTTCTATATTTTATTATGATTATATAGTAAATGTTATTATATGTTACTATCTATTAATTGGACTATTGTGGTTAGATTAATAGTAAATATTACTATAAAATTCTCGTTGAAATGTTAAAATGCTATATTATTAAATTAAATATGAATTAAAAGAAATTAATGTTAAAACCGGCGGTTCATGCCTCATGCCGTCGGTTCATTATAGTTTTTATAGTAAATGTTACTATATTTTATTATAATTACATAGTAAATATTATTATATGTTATTATCTGTTAATTTGACTATTGTGGTTAGTTTAATAGTAAATGTTACTATCATTTTTATGATAAGAGATAAATAAATTTACTATTTTTCACATTAGTTATTATAATAATAAATGTTACTATTTTATAGTAAATATTACTATATTTTATTGTGGTTACATAGTAAATTTTACTATATATTATTATCTATTAATTTGACTATTGTGATTTACTTAATAGTAAATGTTACTATAAAATTCTCATAAAATATTAAAATTGAAATGTTAAAATGAAATATTATTAAATTAAATATGAATTAAAATAAATTAATGTTAAAACCGACGGTTCATGCTTCATGCCGGCGGTTTATTGTAATTTTTATAGTAAATGTTACATATTTTATTGTGATTATATAATAAATGTTACTATATATTATTATTTGTTAATTAGACTATTGTGATTAAATTAATAATAAATGTTACCATCATTTTATTATAAGAGACAAATAAATTTATTATTTTTCACATTTGTTATTATAATAGTAAATATTACTATTTTATAGTAAATGCTACTATATTTTATTATGGTTGTATAGTAAATGTTACTATATGTTACTATCGGACTATTGTGGTTAGTTTAATAGTAAATATTACTATGGAGTTCTCGCTAAAATGTTAAAATTGTATATTGTTATATTAAATGTGAATTAAAATAATATTAAAACCGGCAGTTCATGCCTCATGCCGGCAGTTCATTATAGTTTTTATAATAAATATTACTATATTTTATTATGATTACATAGTAAATGTTATTATATGTTATTATCTGCTAATTTGATTATTGTAGTTAGTTTAATAATAAATGCTACTATCATTTTATCATGAGAGACAAATAAATTTATTATCTTTCATATCTGTTATTATAATAGTAAATATTATTTTTTTATAGTAAATGTTTCTATATTTTATTGTGGTTACGTATTAAATGTTAGTATATTTTATTATCTGTTAATTTGACTATTCCGGTTAATTTAATAGTAAATGCAACTATTTTTTTATAATGAGAGAGAAATAAATTTACTAACTTTTATATCCGTTATTATAATAGTAAATATTATTATTTTATAGTAAATATTACTATATTTGATTGTGGTTACATAGTAAATGTTACTATCATGCGTATTCACGCTTGGACGGCTGTACCGTGGAGGTAAGAGCGGTGGTGCCGCTCATGCAATAATGCATGCATGGATACGCCTAGACGGCTGTACCATGGAGGCAAGCGCGGCTGTGCCGCTCATGCAATAATGCATGCGTGGGTACACCTGGACGGCTGTACCGCGAAATCTAACGTGGTTGTGCCGTGCATGCGATAATGCATGTGTACGTACGCCTAGACGGCTGTACTGTAGGCGGTGGCATGGCTGTACCGTGCAGGCATTGTCCATGTATAGTTTTGAAAATTGAATTATGCCAGCAACAACATGGCCAAAGGAAGCCCCGCATCTTTAGCAAAGTCCAAGTTTTTTGGTTGAAGTGCCAACTATTTCTCTACAACAACCACGTACTCAGTTAAGGAGCCAAATTGTTTGGGATACTTCAATGCTTTCTCACTGATATCACTGTAGAATTCATTACCAATCTTTAGTTCCTTCACTTGGCTGCCCACCTTTACCACCACACCAGTAACATAAATGTCTGGAGCAGTTTATAGCACAACAAGAGTTGTTACAATGCTTGAATTGGCAACTAACTCAAGATTTGGTATAAGGAAGAATGCATAAGGAGTTATATTGCGATACTTCTCATGTTAAATGAAATATCGTTTTATAATTCTTCCATAAATAGCACCAAACAAAATAATGAAAAATGAAAACATATATCGCAACTGACTGCTCATTATAGGATGAAAGTGTTGTTAATTAACAACCATAAATGGGATAACCCAGAATCTTTTCAGTGAACATTACTATGATAATTTTCATTTTAAATCATGCATCAATTACTACATAGAAACTAAAATAAAAATCATATTTTCTTTTTAAATATTGGAGACTTAACACCGTGTTTTGAATTCCCTGTTTCCGTCTTAATCCTCCCCCGTAAACAAAAACCAAGAAAATGTAGTTAAGTATAAAAGAAATGATCAATGATTAGTTAATCATAAAAGAAATGAATGATAAAGCTAAAATATAGACGAAAATGGTGCTTTATTTATAACAAATGTGAATGTAAGAAAAAGAAAAAGAAAAAGGGGAAGTAGATATGATCTTTGAAAGGCCCTAAACGTTGACTCGAAAGCGGAGAGAAAGAGTGTGTCTGTAGAGGCTAACGAAAAAAGGTGAACGGACAATCGAAAAACAAAGAAAAAATTACTTCGTTGAGATCAATCACAGTCACGGACATGAGAGAGAAAAAATATGCAAAAGAATATAATCAAAGAACAGATTGAAAAAGAGAAAACACAGTGAGATCTAAATCTACGAAGAAATCATCAGATCAATGCTTCGCATGTAAGAAAAGATCAAAAGAAAGGTGGAGAAGAAAAGAGAGAGGGAGAGAGGATGAACCTATGAGATGGGCCAAAGAGAAAACTCTTCATCGATTTGTATGCAGACGAGTCATCTTTTGTCGATTTGTATGAAATGAGCGGTTGTCTCAGCCATGGTAAAGGGGCCACTAGTAAATGTCACATTTTTTGTAGTGCTTCCTTTCACTTCCTCCCATTTCCTCCTCCTTCTCTTCCGTATTTGGCGTCATTTCTTGACGCCAAAAGTTTGGTGCTAATACTATTACGTATTGATTTTGTTGAATATTTGATTTTGTCATCATCAAGAAAATATTCTCTATTAATTAATCTTTCTTCTTCTGTCATTCTCTCTTTATTTCATTTATTTCACTCTTCTCATATTTCATTTATTTCTCTGTTTTATTTTTGCAATGGATAAGAAATGGATATATTTTTATATTTTTAATCACTCTATTTTCATTCTTCTTCTTCGTATTATGTATTGTGGTGTGGTCTGATAACAAGTGATAAGAAATAGTAACAACAACTACTTCCTCTTCCTACAAATGGTAAGATTACTTTTATTCTCTATTTATATCATAATATGATAACAATGGTAAAATGTGATAACAAGTGATTTATAACAAATAACAAATATAAACTCCACGTGTACTTTTATTATAGTTTAATAATAAATAATATGGTAACTTTTATTCTTTATCTTTAAGTGATAGTTAATAAAGAATAAATGGTAACATGGATTAGTCCAACGTAACAAGTGTTAAGTAAATAATTATATAAAATTTGTATAATATAACATCGTAACAAATGGTAACAAGTGGGTGGCGTAGTAACAAATGATAAGAACTAATAATAACAAGTATTTCCGCTCAAGTAAGAGATCATGCGTGCACATGCCTACGCCGCTATACCGCAAGGGCCCATACTGCAGTACCGCGCAAGCAAGAGAGGATGCATGCTCATGCCTGCACGACTATACCGCGGGAGCCCGCACGGCAGTACCGCGCAAGCAAGAGAGCATGCATGCGCAACTGTATTGTGCAGGCGCACTGCCCATACTGTGAACCTCACGTAACCCACATGATGATATAATTAATATTATTATTTTAAATAATATAATCATATCAAATTATGTAAATATAAAATTTTGTAATTAAAATTACGTAATAATGTAGTAATAATAATAAAATAAGAAATATACTAACAATAATATAATAGTAATATTTATTAGTACTTGACGTACTATATAGTAATAAAGGTAAAAATTTTCTATTAATTGTAAAACAAAAACAATGATAAAAAGAGTAAAAAGTATATAATAATCAAATTTTCAAAAACTAAAAGTGTGAAAAAACTGAAAAAAATGACGGGTTTTGAAAAATTTGTTTGACGATAAACAAAATATATATATTATAAACCCTCCCTCTTTTGAAAATATCTAAATTTCTCTTCCCCTTTAAAAACTCTTCTCCATCAAACCTCTCAAAATTTTTAACTCAAGCAAAATCTCAATCTCATTGGATAATATAATTAATATTATTATTTTAAATAATATAATTATATCAAATTTCTAACTCAAACAAAATCTCATTCCCTTTTGTTTTATTTCGGTGTGATTGGGTTGATCTACAACGGGGATGTAAGAAGGACGGATTTGGTTTAACACTTGTAAATTTCTCCTATCTCAATCATACGGGTGTTGATTTGCTGGATGATCCTTATGTATTGGCATCCCAAGCAAGAAATGTATTTTATGTAGTTGACGAAAAATATAAAGGATAGCTTGTTATAAAACATGTAAAAATTAGAAATAAATTTGACATGGATGATGCATTAATCAATCAATATATGAATTAAGAAAGCAACCTCTCAACTCAAGTATGGGTTCGGACTAATATAGATGAAGATGAAGGAAATGTATCAACAGAAATGAATGATGATAAAGATGTTGATAGAGCATGATGGGATATATATACGTATGAAATGTAATTTTCTATACACATTATTTTCTTATCTTCTGTATTGTTTTATTTTTAATCACTCTACTTTTATTCTTCTTCTTTATTGTGACTTGGCATGCTAAAAAGTTGTAAGAAGTAGCAATAATAACTACTTCCTCTTCCTATAAATGCTAACAAATGGTAAGATTTACTTTTATTCTCTATCAATAACTTTGGTAAAAAGTGATCTATAACAGATAACAAATATAAACTCCACGTGTACTTTTATTATAATATAATAAAAATTAAAATGGTAACTTTTATTCTGTATGCACACGGTAACAAGTGATAACTAACAAATAATAAATGGTAACAAGTGGTAATAATTACTACTTACTCTTCGTACAAATGGTAACAATTATTTTATTCCGGTAACAATAATTTTTATCATGGTAATAATGATAATAAGTGGTAACAAGTGATTTTGGTCAAATATAATAAGTGATAAGACAATAATTATATAAATATTATATAATATAACAATTGACAACAAACGGGTCCCATGGTAACAAATAGTAAGAATTACTACTTCTTATTCATACAAATTGTAACAATTACTTTAATTCTGATAATAATGATTTTTATTGTGGTAACAATGATAATAAGTGGTAACAAGTGATTTTAGTCCAATGTAATAAGTGGTAAGATAATAATTATATAAATTTTGTATAATAAAATATCGTAACAATGGTAACAATTGGTAACAAGTAAGTCGCGTGATAACAAGTGGTAACAATTTCTACTTTCTCTTCGTACAAATAGTAACAATTAATTTAATTCCAATAATAAGAATTTTTATAGTGGTAACAATAATGATAATAAGTGGTAATAAGTGATATTGGTATAATATAATAAGTGGTAAGATAATAATTATATAAATTTTGTATAATAAAATATCGTAATAATGGTAACAATTAGTAATAAGTGGGTCGTATGGTAACAAATGGTAACAATTACTATTTCCTCTTCGTACAAATGGTAACAAATTGTAACAATTATTTTAATTCTGGTAACAATAATTTTTTTGTGGTAACAAGTGATCTTTGTCCAATATAACAAGTGGTAAGACAATAATGATATAAATTTTGTATAATAGAATATCGTAACAATGGTAACAATTAGTAACAAGCGGATCGCTTGGTAACAAGTGGTAACAATTACTAATTGCTTTTCGTACAAATGGTAACAAACGATAACAATTATTTTAATTCTGATAATAATGATTTTTATTGTGGTAACAATGATAATAAGTGGTAACAAGTGATTTTGGTCCAATATAACAAGTGGTAAGACAACAATTATATAAATTTTATATAATATAATATCATAACAATGGTAACAAGCGGGTCGCGTGGTAACAAGTGGTAATAATTACTATTTCCTCTTCGTACAAAGGGTAACAATTAATTTAATTCTGGTAACAATGATTTTTATTGTGATAACAATGATAATAAGTGGTAACAAGTAATCTTGATCCAATATAAATGTAACAAATGGTAAGACAATAATTATATAAATTTTGTATAATAGAATATCGTAACAATGGTAACAATTGAATAAGCGAGTCGCGTAATAACAAGTGATAAGAATTATTATTTTCTCTTCGATAAATAGTAACAAATAGTAACAAATATGGTAACAAGTATTTTTTAAAACTGAAATTTATATAAATAGGGAAAATAATGCTAATGAAAATATGTAATGTTTAAAATTACACACGTAACAATAAAATAACATATATGAAACACTACTCCAATAGTATTCACTATAACCATTCTATTCCAAACTATAACCATATGATAAAAAATTTTAAAAACCCCATTAAAAATTCAAACCTCCCAATAAATTTATGAGGGAGGGAAAAAAATGCGTGTATAGATTTTTAACATTTCCCGCGACTTCGCTTGAAATATTTGAATATGAATGGCGGTATAATACAAGCACACAAAGCATAAATATGTTGTTTGCCCAATATAATATAATTATAAATTATATTATTTCATAACATGCATTTATAAATTATAAATTATATTGTTTCATAATATAAATTTATAAATTTATTGTAATTATAATTATCAAAATTATTTGATTAACATTATATTACTATAATTTAATATTATTATTTAATACAACTTAATTACTTATCAATATTAATATTACTAAATAATACTATTTACTGATTTCAATAATCATGTTTTATTACTAATATCAAATAAAATTATTATTTTAAATTATGTTGTCCGATTGAGCCGCGATGGCATTTGCACGCGGCAGCTCAGCCAGTGATTGTGCCGTCCAGACATTTTCATACGCTTTTGCCTGGGCGGCTCTGCGGACGGTTGTGTCGCGCAGGCATTCGCTTAATATTATTTCGTATAACAATTACTAATATAATTTAAAGATTTTATATAATAATATATATGTTTTGTTATTTAAAATAATACAATTATTATTTTAAATTACGTTGTCCGGTTGCCCGCTTGAGCCATAGGCTGTGTTGCCATGGCATTTATTTAGCGCTAAACAAAATATATATACCATAAATCCTTCTTCCCTCAACAAATATCGAAACTTCTCATTTCCTTCAAAAACCTTTCTCTCTCACATCTCTCAAAATTTCTAACTCAAATAAAATCTCATTCCATCAAATATTTTCAATAAAAAATTTTCAACGAAAAATATGGGACGAACATATGAGTGTTATGATGAAACGATTAATAGAACAAAATCAGAATTTTACTAATCTGGTGAGCAATGTTCTTATACATGTTGCTATGCATGTTGCTATGTATGTCGGAAATGGATATCGAGATGAATTGTTGAACTTCGTTAATGAAGTGAGACTCATTGCTTGTGTTGAGATACAAATATCATTTATTTACTTCTTACCATAATCTAACTACTTTTATTTCTGAACAATAATCCACATTATTTGTATTTGTATTATTAGTTTCTTCCGATACAAGATACTAGGAGTGCACATCGAAACCAACCATCATCATCATCATCACAACCTCCTTAGTCCATCCTGAAAGGTAATATTTAAATGTACAAGTTTTTATAATATATCTTATAATTATATTAATTTCATTACTATAGAATGATACCACACATCACGCTGAATTTTGGAACCGGATGCCACGAACGCTGGAATATTTTGGGTGCTCTAAGTCAACATTTTTTGTATGAACATTTCATTTCAGAAGATATGAAGATATGTACTACCGGAAGTTTCAATCTGTTTTCTTTCTCTTGTAATGTGTCTGTAACATTATTATCTTTTTCTTTCTCTGTTTGTAGCATTATCATATATATTTCATGATCATATAAAAGGTATTTCATTTTCTAAGATACGGTATTTATAATTTTTCCAAACTCTTTGTATTATTTGTATTGACATATCCTAACATTCACTAATTTTATGATAACCGACCCAAAAGAGTAATAACATATGGTTACCGATATTAAGTAACAAACAACATATGCTCAGTTAGTAAAATTTACTCACCAATAACAATTCTGTAAAAAATAGTAACATTTACTATCCAACGACAATAAATGTAGTAATATTTACTAACAAATTATTTTTGTAACTGATATCAAACGTAATAATACTGACTCATAATTCTATAAGCGATAATAAAGTAGTAACATTTACTGATAATGACTCTGTAAGCGACAATGACAATAAAAGTAATAATATTTATTAACCCAATAAGCGACAATAAATGTTGTAATATTTAAATCTAATACTTCTATAAGCGACAATAAAGATAGTAATATTTACTAATACAACATTAAACGTGTGACAATAAAGAATTTGCATTTCTTATATCCTAAGATCCGACAGTATTGTAGTAATATTTACTAACATTTGTATTTATCTAAAATAAAAGTTCTAATATTTTCTAACATATTATTATTTCATTGGCGACAATAAATAGTTATACCAATTTTAACGGTTATATTGAGTTATTGAGTGATGATAAAAGTAAAAACTTTTATTAACGGTTAAACTAATGAAAAAAGTAGTAACTTTTACTAATTTTTTACAAGATAACGATAAAAATTGTAATTTTTACTAACTTTTTACAACTGATGATAAATGTAGTAACTCTTACTACCCCTTTACAACCGATAATAAATGTAATAACTCTTACTACTCCTTTACAACCGATGATATAACGTTTATTTTTACCAGCACTTTTCTACCCGTCCGGATATTGAACATGCTCCAACTGTCATCACAAGTGTCGGGATAGTTCTATCCCGACCCCTTTTTACCAACTGAACCTTTATCCGTTTGAGAAAGCTTTATCGACGGATTTATCACATTTTCCTCATAGTTTTCATCCGTCTCCATAAGTCATTTCCGTGTCGCAGTGGGGTTTAAATCAAGTTTACCTGTAGCATTTTATGACTAATTCTAGTTCCTTTTTTCTGATCTTTCCAAATCTTAATTTCACCATCTTTTTCTGAAATTTGATTCTCTTAATCTTCATTTCAAATTAACAACATTATCTTTTATTTATGTTATCAGTTAAAAATGATACAGAGAATATATATTATTAATTTTTTAAATTATTAAGCAAAAATATCTTAATTTTTATTTATTATTTCTAAAGCTTTTGTAACAAATAAGCGAATATAATGGGCATTTGATTTTTTTTTTCAAAGAAAAAACATAAAGTAAAATTGGTTAGTTTACTTACCTGATAACTATAAAGAAAAATATTATTGTCATTTGATATTCTCAAAATGTACAGAGAAGTAAAATCTATTATAATGATAAGTTTATTAAATTTAATGATTGAAAATGAATATCCTCAGATTAAATTGACATACAATACTTTCTCGTGCGAATAGGATTTGGTGCACCATTTGGTAAGCCATCATTGTAGACCCCAAAAGAATTTTTTTTTTTTTTTTTTGTACCATGTTTTGGACACCATCCGATATTCAGAATTTCGTTCCGACTTATCTAGACCGATCACTGCAGTGGCTCCTTTCGGAGGATGGATCTCCCAACGAGAAACACTCCATACACATGAGAGTCCGATATTTTCAACGGGAGTCGAATCTCGAGCATGTTTAATGGTATTCAACCCCACATCCAATTGAGTGAACCCACGTTAATACCCCAAAAGAATTGTTCTACTGTAATTGCCTGAGAAAAAAATTATCAAAAATAAGATTTTTTTTGAATTCGATTAGATTTGATTTGAATCAAATTGGCTATTTAAGAGATAAAATTTTATCTATTTTTATCATATACAAAATTTAAACTTAAGAGATTAAGGGATACCGATGTTCAACTACTGAACCAGCTAAATATTGATTTTGTAAGCATTGTTCAAATGTGATTTTTTGTTTTACTATCGATCTAAGATTTTTCAAAGTAATAAAAAAAATTGCTGAATATGCAATTTAGTGTTAAAATTATATGTGAATTTCAATATTAATACATATGATGTGGAAATGTTGTAGGGAAAATAGATTACAAGTTTATTATACAATGTGGTAGTGTTAAAAAATGTACTTGCTGAGTTAGTAACAATGCCTTGGGTGTCCTCCTTCCTGTTTTCCCTTCGTTCCCCTTCCTCGCCCACTTTTATTAATTTTATTTTTATTTCGGAGATAGAGACCATTTTTATTAATTTTATTTCTATTTCGATTAATCGGATTCAAACGTTATCGAATTTAATTTGGAAGAAATTTTTTTAATATAATTTTTTTTTTTTTTTTAACTTTTTAATCCAAGAATTGTAAAGGGTAAATTGTAACTTCATTGACACGCATGCTTTTGGCAAAAGCGTTCAAGTAGCTTCCTTCACCGGATGACAGTGCAATTGATACTTTATTTCTTTGAAATCCAAGTAATGCCACCCAATCAGAGACTCCCTTTCATCTACCCAACAGCTGTCACTCAAATCAATAAGCTTGGTACATTGTCCGCTGGGAATACCAAATCCCATAGTCCTTTGTTCTAGAAACATAGCATAGAATTCTTTACAGATTTATCCTTAATTTCCATCATTAACACCCTCGTTTTTTTTTTTTTTTATTTAGTATGAAATTAACTGGAACAGGCTCAAGCTGGTTGAATGGAGTTACTCTAGTATGGGTACAAAAACTGGGCAAGCAACCTGTGACCTGCGGGCCACCGATAGTGGTTAAGCATGTTAGGAAAAAATTTCAGTTCGATATCAGGTAACTTGGATAAGGCAAGAGAGGGGAAGAAAATTTTCAGTTTGATATCAGCTAACTTGTGAATGACCTTATCCCCAGAAATTTGAAAATCAGGGAAAAAATCTATAATCTATAAAATACATGATCCCTATTAATAGTTTTTTTTCGTACTTTAATTGATTTCTAAAGAGAAAATGATGATATCAATTAAGTTATAATTCATTGGTATTCCTATTAATAGTTTGAACTATTACACTAATTGACATGACTGTTAATGTTAAAAAGAATAAATAAATAAATAAATAAAAATATATCAATAAAGCTTAATTCTCTTGTTCGAAATTAAATTTACATAATTATATTATTGTCTTAAATATATAAATCATTTTACATTAAATTTTGTAGTACTTATAAACGACATTCATTTAAATGATAGAGTTGTGAAAATTTTGAAGTGTTTTCATGTGTATGTTGATATCCATTATTAATCGTATTCGTATGCATATTATTTATATTTATGAACAAAAGAATTTAATCATTTTATAATACTATTATGATCGATAATTTTCTTAACTGAGTATAGTTTAATAATATATTTTTTGGTACATAAAAAATGTTCGAATCGAAGACTTTTAGAGAAAGAGAATGATATCAATTGAGTTATAAGTTATTAATAACTTAATAATATATTGACCTGACATTAACGTAATACTAAAGTGGCAGGCTAAACCTCTTTAATTAAAATTAATTGTTAACATCATAATTAAGATATTTGGAAGTTCATTTGGGTAGTTGTGTTATCTATGGAGTCCAACGTGAGTTGCTTTTTGTTCACAGCATGGTATATGTCAACAATATTAGGTTGGATTAATGATGTCGAAAGATTTACCCTTGAAATCTCCTTTATGAGTATGGAAAAACCAAGCTGTTGGTGCAACAACCGAAGAAGAAATTTAAATGATCTGTGAAGTTTTTTCTACTTTCTAGAAACTTGAGAAGGGGGTGTTCTTAACAAAGTCTGTTTATTGTTAACTTTAGCAAAAGACAAATCTCACGTTAATCCAATGTTGGAAAATGAAAGCATTATTTACTTTTGTTGCTGTTTGCCTCAATAAGTTAGAAAAGAAAACTTTGCGTCAAGCAATTGAAAATGTCATATTCCCACCACCTTCTTCAATGTTAATTGAACCACGTACGGACGGACTCTCTCTCTCTCTCTCTCTCTCTCAAAATTAAGAAAGAGGGCCTGTTTTAAAAATTTCCCCAAGGAGAAAGGTAATACAAGAGAAAAAGAAAGAAGTAAAGTTCAAAATAATTTTATTTTTCAGCGAAAAATTAATGTTTTTACTTTAGATAGAGAAAAATTAATTTTAGTTTTCTTAGAAAGAGAAAATTTATAATAAATATATTTAGAGGAAAAAATATGAATTAAACTAAATTTTAGATAGAGAAAATTAATACGTTTAATTTTAAAAAGAGAAACATTAAATTTAGGTTTTCGAAAAAAAAAAAAGTAATATATTCAGAGAAAGAAAAATAAAAATAAATTATTCTTTTTGAAATAGTTTTAGAGAGATAAAAATTACATTTATTATTTTTAGAAAAACATAAAATCAATATATTTGTAGAAATATCTTGAGAGTAATATTGACCACACATGCCTAAGTGTGGAATGATACACATTTTTTTTCTCTCTACTTTTTTTTTTTTTTTTAAAAAGAAAAAGTTGGATTATCATAGCCTTTCGAGGGGGAACTTGGTCCTTGGGTTCCCAAATTAAAAGCCAGGGCCAAGCCATTTATGAGATTACCTCTGTTAGTTCAAATGGTCCCTCCTTCCCCCCCCCCCCCTCTCTCCCTTTTCTCTCTGCCCAGCTCTTATTTTATGTGCTTCAATTAATGCATCTCATGCCCACCGCCACCAAAAAGATCGTTTCTAATAATGAAAATAATTAGAAATGAACACTTTTATTGAGGCTTTTAAAACTACATAATCATTGAGTGCACAAAAGGGGTAAGTGAATTATTAAAAAAAAAAAAAAGAATTTCGAGGGGTTGAAGAATATTCAAAAAAATATGAACGACGTTAAAAGATAACTAAAAATTTTTTAAATATTTATAAAAATTATTTATTCTTAAAAATTATAATATTTTTATTGTATTATTATTATTATTTTATACTTTTAATGTTGTATTTTGTCTTTTGACATAAATTTGTAACTTTATTTCTGATTGCTCAGCCAAAATAGAAATATTAATTAATTTGAATATTTAGAAAGAAATTAGTAATTTTGATGGGTTTTTATTGTCACCAAATGTTTTTTTTCAAGAAATAGCATGTCAAGTTGGGAAATCATAACCATTTTTTATTGTAAGGAAACCCAACCCAAACATAGGAATAGGAAGCGGAATGATTACCGTGCACGAAATGAAAGCCATTGAAATCTCCGTTGACCTTTCCGCGACCGTAACGCCCCCACAAAAATACGACAACTGGGATCATTTGTTCGTCCGATCAGACCAAATTTGGGTTTATGCGGGCCACAACCCTAAATCTCTTTTTAAGGATAAAAATAAAATTTTTTTAGGAATATTTGGAACAGATATCTCAAATCAAAATTTGGAAGACAATGCCGTCAGTATTCACGGCTCAAAATACCCTTACCGACTCAACCAGCAAAGTTACCAAAATGCCCTTGTTGCTAATTTAATTTAAAAAGTTAGTAAGAGTAATACTAAATGGATTAAATTTGACAAAAAGAAAAGTGTAAAGATATCACTTGAACCATCGACGAATTACAAAACGCCCCCTAAATTTCAAGAAAATATCAAGACGTCCCTTCAAATACAAAAACCGACAACTTAAACCCTTCTATCCATCCATTAGATAATAAAAATAATATTAAAATAAATGAAAATTAAAAAAAAAAAAAAAAAAAAAAAAAGTTTCTCCTCTTTCTACCCATCTCACACCGTAGAGATAGAGAGAGAGAGAGAGAGAGAGAGAAGAATAAGAGAGATGTTGTCATTAAAGAAGCATTGTTGTCTTTCTTAATGGCGCCGGCCCCCCGGGGGGCGGGGGGGGATCAAACTGGAAGTTCAAAATTTAGAAGGGTTGATGATTTCTGAGGTGATTTAAAACCCTCAATACAATGAAATGGTTGAAAGAAGAGACTTTAGAGCTTTAATCTGAGAAAATTGAAACTTGTCACCTACATTAATGGCCAATGAGTGGGGAAGAAGAAATTTGTTGCAAAAATATCATGTTAATGTCCGAAAACAAGTTTTATGATCATTCATTATAATGCTCCAAGGTTTAAGAACAGACACATTCATGCTTCAATTTAAAGAAAGGATACCTTATCATAGAGAAAGAGAGGTTTTAGCAATTATCATTAATGGTGAACTTCGGTGAAAATTGTGAAATTGACGGTATTCTATGGTTTTTTGAGAATGTAGAGATGATTTTTGTGCTTAAAAATTGAAGGAATCCCAGAGTTTCTAGAGAAAATTTGAGGAGCAAGAGAGCGGTGTCTAGTCTTAAAAGGAGAAGAGAAAATGGTAATACATGTCCGGGAAGAGAAGACAGAGAAAACAAGCTATAGCATTATCTTTCAATCTTACTATCTTTGTTCTAGATTCCACTAATTGCTATCGATTTCAATTTCGTCACTTTCGATTCAGTTCGACTCCATCATCGTCTCTGCACGATTTCAATTAGCCATTTCAATTTCAATCATCTTTGAAACATTATCAATCGTTATCTCCACTTTTGAAATATTCAGCCTTCATCATCACATTTCGAAACCACCGTCCACCATCTTCGTTTGCATAGTCACCTTCTGCCTCGGTCCTCATCATCAATTCTTCAATCACCATCATCTTTAACCGCCTATTTGATTTCTTCATTCAATCACCCACCTTCTCTTCGATTTCATCATTTCTCCACCCAGATTTACCTCAGCCATCACCATTATTGATTTAGCAGTCATCAATTTTCATTTGCCATCTTAGTCATTGAAAATGTTGAATGAAACAGGCAAGCGATGAAAGTAATGATGTACCTGATGGTGAATGGGAAATTTGAAGACGGCAAAAGGCGAAATGCTCTGACCAATTGACCAAAAATTTTTATTATTTTTTGCCGAACCATTTAGTTTTTGTCATATTGTAATAGAGACATGGATGATAGGCTGTATTATTATAATAATAATAAAGTCTATAAAAATATTAATTTTAAATAAATAAGAACATATACATATGCAATGGACTCATAGTGGACTAATTTATGAATCGAATCAGCTGATGATGAATCGATCACGGAAGGAGCTGATTGAAGCGGGCATTTGTGGCTTTGAATGGAAGTCGACAAGACGGTGAGGGATCTAGCGGGAGAAGATGAGAGACTCTTCCAATTGAGGGATACCGATGGGTTTGGGATTGAATTCGCGGTGGATCTTAATGATGATGGTGACGAAACCAGAGGGGTTTGAAATCATTTGGGATGAGGATGAAGCCATGTGAGAGTAGCATGAGACGATTAGGGTTTTGCCCCGGCTAGCATTGGATTAGGTAAACAAATTGAAGAAGAAAGTCACGAACAGCAGGAGGAAGGAGGTGGAGAGGAAATGCCGAGATTGCTGCTCACGTAGCAACCATGAAAGACTCGAGAAGGAACTTGGAGGAAAATAAATGGTGGAAAAAGAAAAGGAGCGCGGGTTGAATGGAAGGGCAAAATGTTGGTAAGTATTTTTCTTAGATTTGGGACATGGGATGTTTTTATTTGAATTTCAACCAAATATATTTGCTCCCGTTAGAAAATTGTAAATTTTTCTAAGATTTGTCATTGCTTTAATTGAATTATTTTATTGCAAAAATAATTGAACAGTATCGTTGATAAAGTTGTTCAATTATTTAATTTGAATATGATATATTTTCTTCAAGGATTTGTGTATCATTAATCAAATAAAAGATAAAGATCAAAATAATATTATAATTATTGTTTCCATGTGGCATGATTTCATACGCCAGTGATTTTTTTTTGGTGAAAGCAAAATAATGGTTATACTTATGTAATAAATAGTTATTTAGAAAAACTTCATATAAAAATATACAATTTTCGACAAAATCCTATTTATAAGATTAAAAATTAAAATAATTCTCATTTTAGATTTAATTTCAAACTATTTCCCATAAGTAACATTAACATGGCTAGTTAGACCTCTAAGTTGTTTGAAAATAAATTTAATTTATAAATTTATAACTAAGATTTTATCTGCAATTTCATATTATGGAAGGGGAATAGGATTTCCCGCTATTATATAGTAGCAATGAGGGCATTTTGGGAAGGGTATTGTGGTACAGTACATGAATGGTGAAATTGGCATGAATTCTCAGAAATGTCTCCAAAGTTTCGGTTTTGACATATTTAACCTCAAAATATTATGAAGATGATTCTTGTTTACAATGTTTAGATTTGTGGTTGGTCCTCCATAAAAGTTTGGCCTTTTGGGTACCCCAAAGACGTCTCTCTCTCTCTCTACCCCATTCATTTATCAGCGTGAAAAAACAGTTAGAAGAGAAGTTTATTTAATTTTATCTTTCTTGCCTTCTCCGCCCACTATACTCTCTCTCTCTCTCTCTCTCTCTCTAACTATAAAACCGTTTGTCTTATGTTGTATCCTTTCCTTCTTGCCACACTTGGTCGTTTCTTCGTCGGTGCCCTGCTTTTGAGGAAATTACTCTGTTTCTACGAAAACAGAAATGGGTTTGCTCAAAGCAAAAGGTGAAGTTTATAAGCCGTCAAAAGATGTTGATCTTGGTCCTGACGGTGAAGAATTCTATCTCCGAGCTAACGTTAAAGGTTTTTTCTCTTCCTGTTATTCTTCTTTTAAAGATAATTGAAAAGGCTTTTCCTCTGTTATTAATGATCTCTTTTCTCTCTCTAAAGCTCCTCGAATGGCTGGATTTCTGGTGAAACTATTCACCTGGATGTTGGAGATGCCCATATTTGGAGGAATTCTGCTCTACTTTTTGAAGAGGAACAACTTAATTCACAAGGTATCGTTTGCATACTTGTCAAAAATAAATAATAAAAAAAAGAACATGTGAATGGAGTAATGCTTGAACGGCTCTTATGTGCGAGTTTGTAATAAACACATTAATACCATGATACAACTAGCCTTATTAGGTTGGGAAGGGGGTCAGCATTGATTCGTGTTCAACAATTGGATTATTTGAGAATCACTTTTTTTTTTTTTTTTTAATTACTGATGCCAGGTCCAATTTAGGGGCTGGCCAGCACATGCTTTTTCATTCCCAAGAGAGATCTTGGTTAAGGGAGCCAGTGTCATGTCATGTGAAACTCAATTTAGGGATGACTCTCTCAGTTTTTTTTAGAAAAAAAAGAGATCATAATGAATTTTAGATAAAATAAATCAAATGGCTACGTGTAATTAGATTCGGTTCTAATTGAATAATTAAATTTAATTAATTAATTTAGTTTGATATTTTATTAAATTTAGTTTTGCAATAATTGAAAGTGATTTAGCTTCGTTATCAAAGATTTCCTTATTAAACTAGGGGTGATTTCATGGTTGTTTAGTGAAATGGTGATGCCTTTTCTTTCTATGGGAAGAACTCTTAGATTTTCAGATCCAATGTAGAATTGAATTCAGCTTTAAGGAGAAACCTTGGTCCAAGTACATCAAGGCCCACATCTCCAACACCCAACAGTCCCAACTGAGCAAAACTTTGAATTTCTTGATGCCCAATACCAATACAAACAAATAACAAATAAAGAAAAACATATACCTCCCGGGGCATCTTTCGTGGCTTTTCTTTTTTTTTTTTAAAAAAAAAAATATCTGTTAGTAAAAATTTACAATAGATGTTTCATCAATTTGATCAGATATGTTAAAAAATCTGATTTCATATTTAATTAAGATTATGAGAAGTTGAAAATATATATTTTTTTTGAATGAAATCAATTTGTGGTAAATATTTATGATAAGTATGGTTTATACGTAAGTAGAGTAGTAAATTTGTAATTTATAGTGACTATTTTTTTTGTTTTATGTTTTTTTTAAATACTAACTCTCAGAAGTTTTTGCAAAACATATATGAAACATTTTTCAGATATTGGGTTTCAAATTTTTCAATAACAAAGAAATACAAATTAAATAAAGTTATTATTGAAATAAATATAGCCAATGTAGGATTGGTGGGTGCGCCAGACCATGTAATAGTACAACACAAGGGCAACACATGAAAGCCCAAGTAGCAAGCTACTTTTACGAACCTTTCCCATAAAAATATTAATTTAATATCATATGGGCCAATGATCCACGTATCAAAAATTAAACTGATAAGAACAGATACTACGCTTGATCTTAACCAAAAGGCCAAGAAAGGTATGCTTAACCTCATCCTCGCATTTTGCTTGTATAGCAGACCGTGTGTTAAACTCTTTGTCCAGTCAAGTGATACGGGACAAAGGACTCTCTCTCCTTCCCACTGTTATGAAGCTTGATTATTACACAAATAAGAAATTGTTATGAATTTGTTTGACATACATAAGCATTAAAACCAAACAGATTTCAAGTTAAAACTAAAATGTGAAATCACTTCATGAGAGTTAGCATTCAAAATTACCAAATAATTACCTAAATTACCCGAAAAGATTCCTTCTTATATTTCCCGATATATATATATATAAAAATTCTAATGTCTAATACTTTTTTTTTTTACTTAACCGACCGATATCCGATAATCAATTTATTAATATCGACTAATTCTGTTCGAACTAACTGTCGAGCCCATTAAGAGTGAGCTCTCCCGCTACTTGTTCTTTCTATTCCCAACACTCGAACTCGAAAACTTGATAAAATGGAATTTAATGCATTTACCATTAGACCAATAAGGTGTTGGTGACTATAATTGTGATAATAAACAAACCTGTGTGCATGCTAAGATAATATACTCTACATTCTTAATTAATGGAAAATTTTCAATGTTGCAGCTTGTTACATATGCAGAGTTGGAGGAGCCACCAATGTTTGTCCCCTCACATCCCTTTGAAGGTTAGTTTTCCCTCTGCATTGCCAAGGCCAAAGTAGCTCAAATTGTTTGTCTGAAGCTTGGACATGGTGATGTATAACCATCAAGTTACTGAAATTTTCGGACTTAATTTTCTTCCATTCAATTCAACCATTGTTTGGTGTTTCTTTGTCAAATCTCAAATCAGATCTAAAGGAACAACAAGTCAAATTCATAGAATCTGACTTACCTCCCAGTGAACAAGTGAAAGAAGCCATTGATTGTCTGCCTTCATCATCTGATGCTTCAAAACGCAGTTTCTATCGCTGGACGATCTTGGATTATTCAAAGGCTTACAGTTCTGGAGAAATTACTCCAGTCACGGTACTCAAATATTTGCTCATTTGTTTTGCATATTCATATTAAATCTTTTGAAACAGGATTCATGACTAGTTATAGTAAACATTTTTGTTTCCTTTGAAATAGAATAGCAGCAGGCTTATATTTATGTTACATTCGTACAGGTGGCAGAGCGGTTTATTGCTGCTGTTAAAGAATCTTCAAGACCTCAGTTGGATATGTCATTCTTTATTGACTATAATGCTGATGACATACTTAGGCAAGCTACCAAGTCAGCTCTACGATACCAGCAAGGTACTCAATTTATAGTCCTGTCCTGGCCGCAATCTGGGAGAACACCTTTCCCCTCAACTCAAAATGCTTGTAACCCCAGTATAATTTTTCTCTCTTCTTCCTCTCATCGAGTTAATCTTATCATTAGTTTTTTTGGCACCCTCAATATCATTAATGCAGGGCAAGCAATATCTGTTTTGGATGGGGTTCCAATTGCTATTAAAGATGAAATAGATTGCCTCCCTTATCCAACTACAGGTATATTAGTCTATGTTGCTAAAAACGGAATTCTTCCTTTGCCTTGAATTTTTGTACACCCTTTGTATAGGTGGTACAAAGTGGCTCCACAAAGTAAGACCTTGCAAAGATGACGCATGCTGTGTCAAGCTCCTGCGATCATGTGGTGCCATTCTTGTTGGGAAAACCAATATGCACGAGCTTGGTGCTGGAACAAGTGGGATTAATCCCCATTACGGGTACTTCTTTCTAGTATATAATGCATTATCCCATCTACTTGGCCCAGTCTTCCCTTCTTTTTTTTCATTATTTTTTTTTTTACTTCTGTAAGACGATGAATGTCTGGATGTTGTTATTTGTGATAGGGCCACTAGAAATCCATATGAGACCAGCAAAGTTACTGGGGGTTCTTCTAGTGGATCTGCTGCCGTCGTGGCTGCAGGACTATGCCCTGTTGCCCTTGGTGTTGATGGTGGAGGTAATTTTTTTTTTTTTTTTTTCATTTTGAAACTGATTGGATGAAACAAAGATAATCCATCAAGTTTATTATGCAACATGGAGAAGAATACCAGTTTATTGGCTTAATCGCCACAAAGCAAGCTTGTTCACATGTAATGGATGCAGAACATTCTTTATTAGAAAATTTATTTTCAACCATTATTAATACACATCACAAGGTAGGCATCCGGGACAGGACAGAGGGTAATATAAATAATAACTTGAAGTTTTTGCTTGTGGCCCTACAAATAATCAAAATGGCCTTACTGGGATGCTAGTTCTGAAGGCTTGACTAACTCCTTTTCAATGATGCATGAGAAAAAAGCCAATGAAATGTTCAACTCTTTGCATATCCGGTTAAGATATGAGAAAATGCAATAAGACATTTTATAACTGAATTCTGTACAAAGTAGAATCAAATTGATCATTGTCATAATTCTGCTGCAACGTGATCTGAACTAGCCGAGCCTCAAAGCATAATTTACTTATAATGCTTAATCACAAGCGGGGTACTAGATAACTTGTTTTTGCAATGAAACTGTTAATGTTTCTTTCACTTGAGTTTGTCAATACTAGATGACTTTTGACATGTGAAGATTTTCATCAGATATGAGGGCGAGCCTTGGTGCAACGGTTGAGTTGCTCCTTTGGTGATCTTAAAATCACGGGTTCGAGACGTAAAAATAGTCTCTTTGTAAAAATCCATGGAAAAGACCGCATACATATGTGTCCACCCTCCTCTTACCCCCGCACTAAACCGGGGAGCACTTTGTGCACGGGGTGAGTCCATAGTTGTTAGAAACTGAAGTTGAACACGTCTGTAATGTTTTTTTAGGATCTGTACGGATGCCAGCAGCTCTTTGTGGTGTTGTAGGTTTTAAACCAACTTATGGGCGCATATCACATTCCGGGTCAGTACATATTCCTGCATTTGTCCGAGTTCATGTGTCTGAGAATGTATCAAAATTCAATCATTTGTTTTTTTGCTTGAAGGGTTCTTCCCTTGAATTGGACGGTTGGAATGGTTGGAATATTAGCAGGCACAGTTGAAGATGCCCTCATAGTGTATGTATTCCTTCTCTAGTTTATTTTTGAATCAGTTAGTTTGATTGCTTTAATCTATTTATGATATTCATGTCACTGAACCATTCAACTAATAATGGTGCTATATGGACAGATACGCAGCCATCAATGGGCAGATGCCATTGGAGAAGTCATCTGCTGCCTCAGTAAGACCCTCGCATATCCAAAATTTTCAAATTTTGAGATTGGTATCTAGGGCGGATTTATATGGGGCCAGCAAGGCAACTGCCCTGTGAAATTTTGAAAAATTCTAGACGAGCACATCCACAGCATATACTAACTTTGTGTTAATTGATGTTTCGGTATATTTCCAGCCCAGAGTATATTTTCCTCTGCTGAAGTCAACAAGCTCCATATCTAACTACAAACTGGCCAAGTCTAGAGAGGTTTGTTATCTGTCTTTCGGACTTACAAAGCATGTATATATTAGTTGCATGTCCATTCGTCTTAGGATGTGTGAAGCGCTAAATCACGAGAATAGCAAGATTTATGCAGCCTAATTTCGATTACAGGGCATTATTAAAAGAAGACCCTACAGAATAGCATTAAAACTTTTGACCCTGATAAAGGAACCTTTTCCTTTCCTCTTTGGATAGGGAAATTAGCGGACAGAATATTTTGTTAGGGCATGCTTGAAAATTTTTCGTATTTTATGATGTAAGTCTAACTGTCTGTATGGCATTGTATTAGTGGTTTAATGACTGCAGTGACGAGATTGAAGTCTGCTGCTCTAGGGCCTTAAGCAGGCTACACAAACAGTATGGATGGGAGGTATGCCACTCATGTCATGATAGGTTGTAGTTTTTAAGAACAATCACCTAGTTTTCACTATGTTTTGATACATTCTGCACTAGTCATAAAGTATTCATTTTGGTTTTTGTAATGCTCCTAAAGGGCTTTTTTTTCTATGTT
This sequence comes from Dillenia suffruticosa, assembly GCA_033439265.1. Taxonomy (NCBI): domain Eukaryota; kingdom Viridiplantae; phylum Streptophyta; class Magnoliopsida; order Dilleniales; family Dilleniaceae; genus Dillenia; species Dillenia suffruticosa. The sequence goes on along the minus strand of JAVTVX010000027.1, from coordinate 10,390,697 downwards.
CAAAGACTGTTGAGGTGACTGTACCCGAGATAGAAGTAATGCGCTTAGCTCATTACACAACCATTGCAGCAGAATGTACTACTTCACTTAATCCCCATATGGAAAAAGTGTATGTTATGTTCTCTTCCTTAAAAAGCAAAATTCTCAAAACAAAAAATCTCATGTGTTCAGAGACTGATGATGTAGCAAAACCTCAATTTGATTTAGGAACATCTCTGAATTTGGGTGGGATACTAGGGTGGCACTAAGTGTATATGGTTCTTTTGACAGCAAGGAGTATCTAAATGCTCAAAGAATCAGGTAATCTCCACAATGCCACATACATGTTGAGACCAACTGAGAAGATTTTCCTGTTTCTCTTCATATCAAATTCTACTCAATTGACATGAAGCAACATATAGCTGTCCCAAAATGCCATCTGGGGAGCTCAAATAATGACCTATTATATTTACTCTAAGATTCAAAATCAAAATCCCAGATACCATGAGCTTGTATATGCTGAAATTTGTGCAGGAATCGGCAGATGCAGTTTCACACGCGGATATTTAGCAAGGCAGATGTGATTGTTACACCAACCACAGGGTGATTACTTTGTCCTCTAACACAACATGCATTTTGAAACAATACAACCTCTGGGCATTGATCTTTTTGTATTTTGCGAGGGACAGTGTAACTGCTTACCCAATTATGGATGATGCGCGGGAAACTGGTGAGCTTGACTACATAAATGGAGGTAAGAGATTCTCTCATAAAATCCTTCAAGAATACTACGAGCAAAGACAAGGGGTCTTGCAATTTTGGAGGAGTAATGCATACGTTTACTTTTAGTGACATATTAATAAATGGCCTTAAAAATATTAAAATTATTACTACAAGTTTTAAAAATAAAGTTAAAAGTGTTTCAAATATCACTAAAATGCTTTAAAATGTTGTTTATAAATTTCTGATTTTTTCGGTATCAAATATAAGTTGTAAAGTTGTTTTTGTTGTGCATACGGCAGCTGCATTTGTTCGGTATCAAATAGCAGGGAACTTTCTTGGGCTCCCGGCTGTGACCGTCAAGGTAATTACTTTATTTGGGTGTAACTTCTATATGATATTTTTGCTACAAATGCCCTGCATTTGGCCTTGATAGGTGGGATATGATAAATCTGGTTTGCCCATTGGCCTTCAATTTATTGGGAGACCTTGGTCCGAGCCAACACTTCTGCACTTGGCTTTTGCAACACAGGTACTCTAATCCCTCCTCCCTTGCTTCTTGAATTTCTAATTTTAGGTTAAAAAAATAATTCCTATTTTATATCCCTTATAAACTATTTTCAGCGGGATTCGACCAGTCATATTAGCATGTTATACTTTTTTTTCCTTTTATTTTTTTTACCAAGAGCTCTAAAAACCATTATAACAAATGATAATTTTAAACTTTATATTTTATTAATTTAATTAACTTCAATTTTTCAAGGGATTTAAGCTGTCCTTTCAGAATTGTTTAAATCTGATATTTAAAATAACAAAGTCATGTTAAAAAAACACTAATGAGTTTCAGTTCAAGTGATACCAATTTCCCTTCCTTCGTAATTGACTCGGTTGATTTTGTGGAAGAATCACATTCTGATTGTACAATCAATAATTCAATGGTGACTAACTTTTTTTAAATATGGACTCACTTGTTGGCTTCCTCGTCGAAATGGGTCATGATGTGAAATCATAAAATACAAATAGATTGTAATTGAGACCTATCTAATTATTAATAAATTAATTGATGTGTCCCTATTATTGAATTTCAGGCTCTTTACATATCAGAGTACAGAAAACCAGCGGTATTCTATGACATGCTGAGAAAGGAATAGCAGCAGCAGCAGCTGCTCTTAAAAGAAGATATAACCTTCGCACACTCATCAAAAACTTACTTGCCGTGCAGATTAGAAGGGTGAGAAATGTTGGGTTATCTATTAAGGGTCATTCTTATCTATCAATAATGACTCAACAGCTTCACTGTGCTTTTTCTATCAATAATCAGCCCCACCCCACATTAGCTTTGTTGGATAGGAAATGGCAACTCACTTGCCAAAACGTTCTTTGTATCCTATTCACTTGTGCTACTGCATTGTATTTGCTTAAACAATGAAAGAAAAAAAAACGAAAATTGATGTTTCAATTACATTTTCTATCCCTCGAAAAAGTGATTTTTTTACACATTTCTATAGGTATTGATATTTGTAGAATTTATAACAGTTGAATTATCATTTATTGATCAAACATTTTTTTTTTTGTAAAATGCAATGATTAATAATCATAGTTATTGGATCTATCTGATAATTGCAAATTTTATAGATATAAAAAAGATGCAATTTCAAAAAAAAAAAAAATTGCATGCAATCTGAAATTCTAAATATTGTGCAATAGAATAATGTTTGACAAGCTTGTTTGTAGAAGTGAATTCCTTCTCTCTGCCGATGGATAGCAGTTGGAGGATGTAGGAATAAACGTTTAATAGAATGAATATGGGAATGAAGAAGATTGTTTGTAAAAGTGAATTTCTTCTCTCTCTGCCGATGGATAGTAGAAGGACAAGATTGTTTGTAGACGTGAATTTCTTCTCTCTGCCAATGGATAGTAGTGGGAGGATGCAGGAATAAACGTTTAATAGAATGAATATGGGAATTAAGAAGAGAGAAGGAAGGAGGGAGGGAGGGAGGGAGGGAGGGAGAGAGAGAGAGAGAGAGACAGTTGTTATCAATCCGAAATTCTATTCCTCTTCTTGCCTTCACTTCCTTTTTACAAACATCTCGAACTATGATTCAACTATCTCAACTGACTACAACTCCTATTAACTACTTAGCTCTAAAGTATAACTACCTAACAACCTAAATACCACCTCCTCTGACAGTTAAGCTAACTGTCTGATGATTGGAGCTGTTGCAAACTAGCCTTCTTCTTTAGGAGCTTGTAAAGTCTGTTGTTACAATTTTTCCCCTCATTCAAAGAGAAAACTTTGTCCTCAAGGTTGGAAATTAGGAAATTGAGCTTTAACAAAACTCATGTCCTCCCAAGTGGATTCTTCTGGACTTAAGTTCACCCACCTAATCAACCATCGGTTCACTGGCTTATTGTCCCGTAGGATAACTTTTCTTTTTAGAACTGCTTCAGGTTCCACCATAATCTGTCTATCAACTCCTATTAAAGGTAGAGTTTGCATAGTGGATTGAGTAGGGTCTATCTTCTTTTTGATAAGGGAAACATGGAACACCGGATGAAGTCTAGATCCAGGAGGAAGTTGCAATCGTTAAAAGCCACTTTGCCTACTTTAGCTATGACCAGGAAAAGACCCATAGTACTTCGAGGACAACTTCAGTTGTTTCCTTACTTCCATAGAATGCTATCTATAGGGTTGCAATTTGAGATACACTAGATCTCCTATCTCAAATTCCCATTTTGTTCTGTTACAATCAGCTTGGACTTTCATTCTGTTATGAGTTTTAGCTAAATGTTCACACAAAATCTGAACCATAGCTTGTCTATTTTGAATAAAGTTGATGCTGCAGGTGTAGTAGCATCCAAATAAGGCCCTATTGGCATGGATTTTGACTTGTAACCATAAAATGCTTCAAAAGGAGATATCTTAACACTTGAATGGAAGCTGGAGTTGTACCACAATTCTGCCAAACTTAGCCACTTATACTATAGCCCTAGCCTGTCTAAAGTCATACACCTTAGATAACATTCCAAACATCGGTTAAACCTTTCACTCTGCCCATCAGTTTGAAAATAGTATACGCTACTTATCTTGAGTTGAGTTCCTACTAGCTTGAATAGTTCCTGTCAAAATAGACTTGTAAATATCCTATCTCGATCTGTCATAATGGAGTTTAGGAGTCCATGAAGTTTATAGACTGAATTTACAAATAATTGAGCCACTTCTAACGCTGAGTAAGGATTTTTCAGAGTTAAGAAATGACTTAATTGAGTCAATCTATTGATGACCACCAGCATAGTATCAAAGCCTTGTACTCTGGTAGCCCCTCCATAAAATCTATGCTAATTTGAGACTAAACTTGTGTAGGGATGGGAAGAGGTTGTAGTAAACATGGATAAGAAAGGTTTGCGTGCTTGTTTTTCTAACATACCTTACATTCATTAACAAATTTGATCACAGTCTCTTTCATGTTTGGCTAGTAGAAGACAGCTTTGGTTCTCTACAGTGTCCCCTTCTGACTTGAATGCTCTCTTATAGCAGAGCTATGCATCTGCTGAATTATTTTAGTCCTTAGTTGAGCTTCACTTCTTATATAGATCTTCTTCTTAAATCGAAGGACTCCACCCTGAAATTGATACTTCCCATCTTCCTCAAGTTGCAGAACCAGTTGAACTATGATTGCTTGGCATTCTTTATCATTATTTTAATTCTGAATGACTTTCTTTATCCATTGAGGTTGGATTAAAGTGGTTGCCATCAATATTCCTTCTGGCAGCTGTTTTGCAGAGGATTCCCTTATAGACAATGCATCTGCTACCTTATTTTCCATCCCTTTCTTGTATTGATTTTCATAATCCAACCCCAATAGTTTAGTCAACCATTTATGTTGGAATGTGTTGGTCAGTTTCTGCTCTAAGAGATACTTTAAGCTCTAATGATCTGTTCTGATCACAAAATGGTATCCCACCAGATAGTATTTCCATTTCTTTACTGCCATTACCACTGCCATGAGTTCCTTTTCGTAGATGGATAATGCCTGCCCTCTTGATCCTAAAGCTTCTTAGAAATACAATTGGTTGTCCCTCTTGCATTAAAACAGCTCCCCAACCTTTAGCGCAAGTATCAGTTTCAACAACAAAAGGTTTCGAGAAATCTGGTAACCTCGTGACTGGTGCTGAAGTGATTGCTGTTTTGAAAAACTGAAATGCTTTTCTAGTCTCCTCATTCTATGTAAAGCCTTCCTTCTTGAGCAAGTCATTGAGAGGTTTCGTAGTTAATCCATAGCCTTTAATGAACCTTCTGTAATATCCTGTAAGACCCAAGAGGCTTCTCAATGCTTTAACATTATTTGGTTCAGGCTAGTCTAGAATACATTCCACTTTGTGAGGATCCATCTTGACTCCTTCTTCTGACAATATATGCCCCAAGTATACTACTTGAGATTGAGCAAATGTATACTTAGAAAGTTTGGCATAAAGCTGATGCTTTGTAAGAGTTAACATAACACATTCAAGGTTCAGCACATGACTAGTTATGTCTGAACTGTACACTAGAATATTATCAAAGAAAACAAACACAAATCTCCTGAGATAAGGCTAAAATATATGGTTCATTAGTGATTGAAATTTAGCAGGTGCATTAGTCAATTCAAAGGGCATAACTAAAAATTCAAAATGTCCATTGTGTGTTTGGAATGCTATTTTCTCCACATCTTTTTGTCTCATTCTGATTTGGTGGTATCCGGATCTTAAATCAATCTTAGAAAAAAATTTTGATCCATGAAACTCATATAGTAGTTCATCAATATTGGGAATGGGGTACTTGTCTTTCACAGTGAAGTTGTTAAGTTGTCGATGGTCCACGCAAAACCTCCATAAGTTATCATTCTTCTTCACCAGAAGCACATGAGAGGCAAATGGATTGCTGCTATGCCTGATTATCCCACTAGTCATCATTTCCTGTACCTATTTCTCGATTTCAGCCTTTTGTGAATATGGGTACCTATAGGGAGGTAGTTTGAAAGAATGAGATTTAGGTTTAAGTGGAATTGTATGGTCATGTGACCTTTTAGGAGGCAGGGTATTGGGATTCGAAAACACATCTTCATATTGCTGCAAAAGATCAATTATGTTCTGCTGTAATGGTTGCTATTGTCCGTCTTCCCTCAAAGTGACTGTGATGCAACACTGTAGTTGTTGTCTTTTAAATTTTTTGGTAGTTTTGCCTCTTACCAACTTCATTCTAGAATTTTCTACCATTCCCATTAACACTACTTCCCCTTTCTCACTGGCCAATTTAACTCGCAACAGTTTGAAGTCAAATATAATGAGGCTATAATTGAACATCCAATTAACGCCCAATACAATGTCCCAGCTTTCCAATTGTATTACCCTTAAATCAAAAGAGAAATTATAGCTCTGCACACTCCACTTCACTTCTTTAATTTGAGTATAGCTACTTACTTTACTCCCATCAGCTAATACAACAAACAAAGGTTTATCTTGCTCTTGGCTCATCTTAAGTCTTTTTGCCAAACTGTGACTGATATAGCTATTTGAGCTGCCAGTATCTACTAATATTGTTATTACCATTCCTCTTAAGATACCTTGTAGAGCTGTGGTTTTTCTTTTCAATGAATTGGATATGACACATAAGGAAACTCATAAGTGTCACCGATAATTCCTCATTTGCTGCTGCTTTGTCTGCTTCCAATTCTTCTTCCTCTTCTGTAGCTATAATCAAGTTTAGACTTCTGAATTTGCATTAATGTCCTGACATATATTTCTCTCCACATTTATAGCAGAGATTGTTAGCTCTTATAAATTGCATTTCTTGGGCTATAATTCTAGTAGTTTTATATCTTCTAGCACTACTCTACTGACTGCTTCTTTTCCTCTGTATATGGCACTCTTATGAGCTGTGCCATTGTTTCCCTAACTTCTTTGACCTGTCCTTGCTTCATTTAGATCTACACTTTTACTCCAACTCCCTTTTCTTTGTTAAGCAAGTTCCAAAGATTATTCCTGTAAGGTTGCTATTTCGAAGCCTTGAAGAAGGCAATTTTGTTTCAGCATTTGTAGCATGGGCTTAATTTCTTCTTTAACTCCACTGATGAAGCTTGAGATGAAGTAAAATTCAGTTAGAGCAAGGTTCTTTTGGACCATCACTAACCATAATTTTTCAAATTTTTCCTGGTACTCTGCCATCGAATCATCTTGCTATAATTTGTTAAATTCTTCTACCTCATCTCTAATGCCTTTTCCTTCAAATCTTTGGCATATCAGCTTAGTAAATTCATCCCAATCAACCTCTTTCTTGACTCTTTTAAGGCCTTGAAACTACACTTCTGCTTTCCCATCGAGATACATCTCCACAGTCTCTACCCATATTGACTTGGTATGTGATAGGCAGCGAAGAACTTGCTACACTTCCTTATCCATATTTGAGGATTTTCTCCTACAAATATGGGAAGCTCGACTTTGGGGTGAATTGGCCAAGACCCTCTTGGGTTAGAGTCTTTCTTGGGCACAACTAGTCCCATTTCTACTCTACGCCTTCCTTCATTAGGAGTCGGTAGGATAGGCATTTTCAAGATTCTTTCAGTTTCAAGATCTTCATCTCTACCATTTCTTGTTGATATTGCATTGAGTCAAGCATCTATACTAGCAAAGATAGTCTCCCATTTCTAGTTTTGCTCTCTCAACTCCTGCCGAAATTCCTCCATCTGCTTATTAACTTGGATACGTTGCACTCTAGCTTCGTTTACCCATTCCTGCATTTTGCTTTCATACTTTCTCCGTTGTTCATCAGCTACTTTCTGACAAATCCCTTCTGCCATTATTTCTACCTTTAGTCTGAGGATTGCATAGTTCTGATACCAAATTTGTCACAGCCTTAAAGATAAGTTGACTTGGGTAACTTCAGTTAGTCAACTTATCGAATAATGTCTGACAAGCTTGTTTTTGTAGAAGTGAATTCCTTCTTTCTGTTGATGGATAGTAGTGGGAGGATGTAGGAATAAACGTGTAATAGAACGAATATGGGAATTAAGAAGAGAGAATGAAGAAGAAGAAGAAGAAGAAGAAAGAGAGAGAGAGAGAGAGAAGAGATAGTTGTTATCAATCCGAAATTCTATTCCTCTTCTTGCCTTCACTTCCTTTTTACAGATATCTTGAGCTATGATTTAACTACCTCAACTGACTACAACTCCTACTAACTGCTTAGCTCTAAACCTAACAACCACCTAACAACCTAACAACCACATCCTCTGACAGTTAAGCTAATTGTCTGATGATTGGAGCTATTGGAGCTGTTGCAGATTAGTCTTCTTCTTTAGGAGCTTGTGAAGACTACTGTTACACCTTCCTAGCTTGTTATCCCAACTCACCCATTGGTGGGCTTGGGCTTGATGGCCGATTTGGCTCTAGGAGTGAGATGGCAAAATCTTCTTGAGACCAGGAGGTTTGAAGTAGGTCCAATCAATTTTGCCATGTCTAAGGCGATTTGAGAGGTGTCCCTTTTTTTCCTCTGTTGTATCCAATAACATATTTATAGATTTCAATTAATCTAATTTGAGCTAACTATCAGGTCCTTAAGGTTGAGCTCTTCTGACAATTATTTTTTCTATTTTTAAAATTTGAATTCAAAAACTTAGTTAAGAGAATCAGTACCCTTTGTCATTGGACTCGTGTTGGTATGATAAGAGGACTTGATAGTTGATATCAGAAATCGTTTCCTACGAGATACCTTCTAAGCACTGTTGTCCATTTCATTCTAATTGGTATTTGTTTTATTGTTACTATATGTTTCAATATCTAAAATAATTTAGTATTTTGGGGTTTTATGCACATTGATATATATATAATTAAAAAATTAATTCTAATTACATGAGTTTCAATACATATTTAATGATAACATATATGCAATTATGCGAAAGAAAAGGTAAATTTTAAAAAATTAAAAAGTTTGCAAATGGTCAAGAGAGCTATAAATTAAGCTAATTCAACATGAACAAAATCTCCAAAAGTTAAAACAAGAGATTTTAATAAACATAGTAAAATGAAATTACTTTTGCATTATTTCCTTTTGATTGTATTTTAAATATTTTAATGGATTTTAAATTCGTGAGATAATACATGACTCAACTTATTTGAATTTGATTATGTTGACAAAAAAATGTGTAAATAATAAAAATTATAATATATTTTAATAATTGTAAACTCAACCATTGAAAGTAATAAAATATGAGTAAAAAAATAAAAGTAAGAAAATTATTTTGCAGAATTTTTTTTAATAATTTTATATCAATGGGAATATATTTGGGTAAGATATTTTTATTATTTGAGTGCCCTGATTCCGGTTTAACCAAGGGCGACGCTATCCTGTACTTGGTTCGAAGGCAAACATAATGAAACAAAAAGACAAACAGCCGGAAAATCAGAGACAAATAGGGGGAAGAGAGACAGAGAGAGAGAGAGAGAGAGAAAGAAAGAGAATCAATGCGGTATTGACTCCCGAGATGTTTAAAAATATGACAAGATTTTTCTGGGAGTCGATCCCACATCAATGGGCGGGAAGAACGCCATTTCCTTTTAAATGCTATTAACTAACGGAGGGGGCGAGAGGCACGGCTTGTTCAGCTTTGCGTATAATACCTTAAAGCCGTCGAACTTCTTTTTGCCTCTGCCCATCTACTTTTTCTTCGGACATTTTACACAATCTTTGGCAGAGTTTTGGGTGTTTCTCTCTCTCTCTCTCAATACAATTTTCGTACAAAAGGCATATTTGCTTTGTCTCATTATTACTTCTGTTTTTTCCTCTTTTAATTTTTTTCCGAAAATAAAATTTTAGAAAATCTTTGTCTTTTTGCGTTGATGGGTCGCTTTCTATGGAGAGATTTTTCTAATGGGTTGTCCCAATTTTCATTGTTTTCTCTCTCTTTCTCACGTAAATTCAAAATTGATGGTTCGATGAACTGTGAATTTCAGTGTTGGAGGTTGGAGGGTCGAGTAAATTAGAAGCAAAGCTAAAAACAGAAAAATCCAGTCTCATGGATTTGTGTTCTTGAATTGAAGGAATGGGTTTTTGTTTAATTGAAGTTTTGTTTGGGTGGAATGGTGCGTAGCGGTGGGTGATATGGACAGACGGAGTTGGCTGTGGAGGAGAAAATCTTCAGAGAAAAGTCCTGCAGACACCGAAAGTTCGGCCGGTTCTATTTCTTCTCACTCCGAAAGATTCTCCGATGATCATGTATGTTTCCTTTTTTCAACCTTATTATATGCAAACTCCCAATTATACATATTTATTTGTGTATATATATAAGGTTGGATGTGGAAGCAAAAGGGTGGAATAATCCAAATGGGAATAACAAATAAATGAAAGAAAGACAGTTCTGACTTTGAATGAAGTTCTTAATTTATTTATTGGCCTGAATTTATTATACAAAGATAACAATATATATGTATGTATACCTGTGTGTGTGTGTAGTCTTAATTTTTTATGTTTCTGGGAATCGTTCATATGTTTAAACTTGCTTCGCTAAATTGTGTAATGTATGGATTAAGTACAGAATGATTGTTTTTGAAACTCCTAATCTTCCTTGTGTGACCACTAAATGAACTTAAATTTCAATAAATACGTTTCAAATATATATAATATTCATGAATTTCACAACCTGATAATTGAAATGGAAGTGAATCACAAAGCATAGTTGAAAAATTAAAAATATCCAAATTGATATCTGGGTTACATCGTTCTTGCACGCTCTCTCCTTTTCCTTTTTAATTGACAGTCTTTGTTTTCTCTTTTTCCATTCCAGGACAGAATATTATTTCTTACCTCCCATTCCCCAAATATATGTTTCCAGTTTCCTTATTTGAGACAAATTGACACCATAAGCTGAAGCCTTTTGGTTGGCTCAGTAGAGCTTTTCATTGCTAAAGTAACAGCTTCAAGAGTTCATATGTTAATGGTGGATAAGAAATTGGCTGTTTGTCTCCCTGATAAGATGCTAGCAATCTAAACAGAGTTTTTATTGGTAGTCCTTGTCCCTCGTACAATTATTGATCTCATCTGCTGGTGTTCATAAAAAAAAATATTGATTCTTTTCTCTCTGACAATTCTGATATGTTATCAAAACCCTTAGTTTTAATCCTTAGCCTGCTTTGAACCAATTTTCATTTGTATTTTGGGAGGTTTTGGGGGGGGGGACAAGGATAGGGTTGATAAGGGAAGGGAAAGAGAGGGGACATAACATTGCTTTTTTAATTTCTAATTTTAATTTTACTCCTCACTTAAAAAAAAGAAGAAGCAGAAATAGATGTTTATGTTCCTTCCCCTCTCCTCCCCTTTCTTCCGTTCCCAACAATAACAACAAACCGATCCTTAATCCCATTATTTGGGGTCGGCCAAATTTGGAAATGATTAAATATATATATATATATATATATAACTAAATATATATCTAAAATATGTTGCTTTAAACTTTAATTTGTGGGGATTCTTCTACGCCACTCATTTCTATCCAAAACCATCTTCTCGTCTAAACCCTTAACTATCATGTCTTTACGGATAACTTGTATCCAAGTTTTTAACAGTCTATTTTTACGTTTTACTAGATCTCCTATAGTTAAGTTTTCGATTCTGCTAATCAGTGCATATTTGGATCTTCTTTGTATATGCTCGAACCATCTCAGACGACACTTTTGCATTTTATCCACAATTGAACCAACTTCCAACTTATTACGAATTTCTTCATTTCTAATTTTATATCTTCTTGTTTTGCCACATATCCACCTAAACACCCTTTCTTCCATTCAAAAACCATGGTCTTTGGTATCATCATTTTTGCTAATTCTGTGTTTTCATTTGCATTACTGTTTGTGGTCTAGCAAATTTTTTTCATGTTATTGGCAAAATCCAACCAATGATTTCTGAGCGGTAAATGGCTGAAATTCTATAGACAAAGCCATAATTTCTTGTGTTAACTGTCAGAGATAGGCAAGTTTCTTCTGTCATAACATTTCTATTGCTTTCCCCTGAATCAGTAGGGATGCAAAAAGGAGAAGCTCTCTGAGCAGCAGATAAACATTTTGTGTTGTAAATACGTCTGCAGCCTTTTTTTGAGCCATAGATGGATATCTGTGAGTTAGAAGAAATGAAAGTAAGATGGTAGTCTTCATCGAAGCTAAAATGTCCGACAAAAGGAAGGCTGTCAAGACTTGTACAGGCGTTTCAATGGTGATAGATCTGGAAAGTCTGTTCGAAAATCAATTCCCCATGATGAAAGATGCCACAAGTAGGATCAGAATGTATCTCTCCTTGAATTTGGGTCCTAAGAGTTGTACAAAGTGTTCAAATCGACTATCAGATTTCTTTCTCATCTATCTTTCTCCAATTAATTCTGAGGCCTCAGAAAATTTGTATGCTTTTGTAGTTTCAATCTTTCCGGTATCAGAAGGTATCTGATGCCATGAGCTAGCAGTTCAGAGAACTCAAAAGAATTCCATCTGCTGATTTAGTGACAATTAGTGGATAGTGAGCTTCAATTACTCATTTGCGTTGGTTAATGGACCTTGGATTTGGCCAGTCATTCTTTATCCTTCCAAAGTTTAGTAAGCATTAGCAGGCCACCAGTGAAAGCCATCGCAAACATTTAAAAAGAAACTGAAAGTTGCAGATATAACACAAATGGCTAACTATACTCCCAAACCTTCTAATAATTCTCTCACTTGACAAAGGATTCAATTATTAGGAGAAGAAATTTTGTAACCTTGATTTGACTCCTATTAGATTCCTAATCAAACAGAAACTCTGTGAAAATGATTACCATGTTTCTTATCCACAGAAAGGAATTTCTTTTTTTACTTTTTTCTGTTGTAATCCCTTGCTGCACAGATATTGATGTCTATGCAGCAAACATTAAACAGAGTTATTTAGCTATGCATAGTAACAGCTCAAAGGGCTCCATTGCTTCCCTCAGATATCCTCTCAGATATATATTTTGGCGGTTGAATGTCTTTGGGATATTTCTAAGGTCACATGACAAGGTGAGCTTGCTTATAACGGAGGGCTGTGGAAAAATAATACATGGTGAGATGTCTTGTGGAGTAAGGCATTTGCACCATGCATATGGGCATGCAGGAGCACCTGTGACAATTTGGTTGTAGTGGCCTATTTGATTGAGCACCAATCTAGAATCTAAGTGTCTTGCCCCAAGGTTTCTTAGCTAGATTTTCATCCAGAAAACATGGACATAATTTTGAACAGTAAAAATATACACATGAAAGAAATTTGCATAGGGACTCGCAAATTTAGGGAAGAATGAGGATGACACCCTCTATATGGATTGTTGTTGTTGTGTATGTGCAGCGAAAAGGTAAAATTTTTTTCCCTTTAATGGGAGGCATGCGCTCTTATGGGCACTACCTTTATATTTTAACTTGCTTCAAGAAGTTTCCTTCCTTAAAACATAAAAAAGTAGTATATACACTTCCATGCATATTCATTGTACTAATGCCAGAGTTCTAAGGTGTATCTTGTTTCCTGTAAACGTTTACCTAATGGTTTTTAGATGAACTATTGTTGCTTCTTTAGGACTGATAAATGTTGGTATTTTGTTTCAATTGAATTTTGGGGTTAGAGAGAGAGAGAGAGATGGACTTTTGAAATACAGTACTATAGTAACTTACCTTCTCTTGATATATAAATGTGTGATATAAGTTGAACTGCACTTACAGCTTGGGCAGGCTATGCTTGGTTATTATACCCTGTACAAATCTTGTTGTTATATGATTCCACTTATGATCGACGCTCAACAGGTAGATGACTTTAATGTTAACCAATGCTTGTCAGTTGAACATCTTTTAGTTGATCCTTTTATTTTTCTTTGGTTTTTTCCCCCCACTTCCCCGGAAAGAGAAGATGGCACATTTGATATGCCTTCGTGAAAATCAAAATATGACACATAGTTTATGTAGAAGAACCCATGTACTGGTTTATTAAGGTATGTAGTATAGGCTTGGGAGCACAATATGGTACCTTTCCAGGTCAGTGGTACATCGGAGTAGGCTTAGTTGGATGCTTGGGTTGCTATTTTGCTGCAAGTTGCGTACATGACTCCATTACATGTTTCTCTGTATAGGCTTACATGGTATGGTTTGCATGTTGTTGATTTATTTGAACAAATATTCAATTTGGCTTCCCACCATATAGCAAATTACCATGTTTTAAATTGCATGATTCAGATGGTGGATCTCTAAGGGATAGAATGACCCAGTGACAATGATAAAAACAGAAAAAAAGGAATGTACTTTTTTTAACATACCTTTTCTGGGTATCCAAGTATCATTTTTGTTACGTATACGAATTTAATGAAACATGTGAAAAGCTTGTTTCATACTTGTTCCATAAGACCCCTGTTGCATACATGCTTCTTTACCCCGAGATTATCCTTTCATAATTGTACTTTATTTCTTGCTGTTAGCCTCTATTCCCTTTTTGTAATGACTTTTTAATGTTCATAGTGGAAATTACAATCATAGGGAAAATCTGACAGACTATAATTTCTTGTCAAAGGCTTATCCAAATCGTACTCAATCACCAGAAATCACATCTAAAGCTTCACCTGTGAATGAAGAATTTAATGATGATGTGAAAATTCTGACGGACAAACTTTCAGCTGCACTTCGCAATATTAGTGCCAAGGAAGATTTGGTTAAGCAGCATGCCAAAGTTGCAGAAGAAGCTGTCTCAGGTATTAATGCAGTGTTGCTTTCCATCAACATTTCTAAGGAACAGCAAACCAAGGTATTCTTAAGAAGAGTGCAAAGGAATTATACAGGAAAATTCAATGCTTCCAAATCACTAAACATTCCCTTTTGTCCAAGGAAAGGCAAAAAGGTTTCTTTTTTCTAATCACCAAAATCCATCTCAATCAGCAAGATTCTTCCTCAATTTCATTGTCTTGGGCATTGGAAAATCTAAGCATTAAACAATCAGGGTATTCTTTTCACTTTATGAGTGTGAGGAACCTCAATGAGGAAAGAAGGATAATCTTTTGAGATGCATGGAGCAGCTACAACCCATTTATGACCACATTATTGGTCCAGCTAGGATAAATTTACCACATTAGCGTCACCCATGCTGGCATGCAGCCCCCATTCAGGGTTGCGGGCATTAGGGTTCAGAGTGGAAGTCTTACTGTGACAAAACTGACTAGTTGGAAAATTTAGAAGTTCAATGACCTTTATGATCACAGACTCAAAGTTTAATGTCTAGGTGGTCTTTTGTGTTCCTTTTTATTTGTTTTTACTGTTATTGTATTTGATTTGGAAAATTCATATATTTCCCAAATTTCTGTTCTATCTTCTATTTTTCTGTTACACGGTTTCAACTTTGTTTTTCATTTCCACTGTACCTTATCTTTTGTTATTCTTATTTCATTATTTAAGATCTCTGAATTTTTTTTCAGGTTTTAATATATATATTATGATTTGCATTTTTCCTGGATCCCCTGTTTATGTTTGCTGATATGTGGCCTTTTCTTTTGGGGGACATTTCATAATAGGAAGATTTTATGTCATTGAGTATATTACAATTTGCACCTGTGTAGATTTTCCTGGGAGGAGAACTTTTTCACAACTATTATTCAAAGATGAAATCCATTGTAAGCCACAAAAATAGCCAGTTAGAAATTTAACATTGTTGAGAATCTTCATGCATGATTCTTTGGCACACATCCCGTCTTCCTTCCTAGAATGATGGATATTGGTATTTATTGGTCTCCTGAGGAATTTTTGATCTGCTTCTTCATGCATTCATTTAGATTATTGTAGGCT
This sequence comes from Dillenia suffruticosa, assembly GCA_033439265.1. Classification (NCBI taxonomy): domain Eukaryota; kingdom Viridiplantae; phylum Streptophyta; class Magnoliopsida; order Dilleniales; family Dilleniaceae; genus Dillenia; species Dillenia suffruticosa. The sequence continues at coordinate 10,375,163 of JAVTVX010000027.1, read as the reverse complement.
TAAATTTCTCTTCAGTTTCATTTCTCTTCAGTTTCTCCCCCCCCCCTAATTTTTAATCTACTGGACCTTACATTATAGGTTGGGAAAAAGCTGAAGGTGAAGTACAGGTTCTAAGGCAAAAACTTGAGGCTCTGACTCAAAAGAACTCGGTACTTGAAGATCGAGCTGCCCATCTCGATGGAGCACTTAGGGAATGTATGAGGCAGCTTAGGCAAGCTAGAGAAGAGCAAGAGCAGAAAATTCAAGAAAATATTCTTAAGAAAACCGATGAGTGGCAATCTACAAAGTCTGAACTTGAGAACCAGATTACTGATCTCAAGGTCCAAGTTCAAACTGTAAAAGTAGAAGCTGTTAGCCCCATTACTTCTGATATTCATCTGAAACTCGAAGTTGCTGAGAAAGAAAATATGGCTCTTAAGTTTCAGCTCCTTGCTCAAGTTGAGGAGCTAGAGACTAGGACGATAGAGCGGGACTTGAGCACCCGAGCAGCTGAAGCAGCCAGCAAGCACCATTTAGAGAGTATAAAGAAGGTGGTCAAACTTGAAGCAGAGTGTCGGAGGTTAAAAACCATTAATCTTAAATCATCTGCATCAAATGACAATAAGTCTTTTGCTTCTTTTTATGCTGAGTCTATCACAGATAGCAAATCAGACACTGGAGATAGGCTTCCAGCACTTGAAGTTGATTCCAACAAAATGAGTGGCTTTGAAGCAAATGACTTTGAACCTTGTCATTCTGAATTATGGGCATCTGCCCTTGTTGCAGAATTTAATCAATTTACGAATGGGAACAAGCCTGGAAGAAGTTGCATTGTGCACTCAAGGGATATTAATCTCATGGATGATTTCCTAGAAATGGAAAGACTGGCAGCATTGCCTGAGAGAGAGAATTGCTGCATCAAGCCAGGAACTATGTTGAACTCCGTGGATCTCCGGACAACTGAATTGGAGGAGAAGTTAGAGAGGATGAAAATAGAGAATGAAAAACTGGAGAATGCTTTAACAAAGTGCGAAGATCAACTTCAGACATCACAGAGCCATCTGCAAGAAGTAGAACTAAAATTGGTGGAACTTGAAACTCAGTTGGAGAGAACAAAAGTAGAGAACAAGAACTTGGAGAAGGCTCTAACAGAGTGCCAGGAGTATCTTGAGACATCACAGGGTCAAATCCAGGAAGGAGATATAAAATTGGTGGAACTTGAATCTCAATTAGCTCATACAAAGGACTTGTATCAAGGTTCCAAGAGAGAGTTAGAGTCTTCCAATGCAGAGAAAGATGTTGCACAGTCAAGGGTTGTGGCTGTTGATGCTGAGCTTGAAATTTTACTTCAAAAGGTTGCTTTATTGGAGGAAGAATTGGAGAAGGAGCAGGCCTTATCTGCGGACAATCTGGCCAAATGTCAGAAATTGGAAGATGAGCTTTCAAGAATGAAAAATCAAGCCCTGCGTCATTCTGCGATTGCTAATGCAGAATTGAAGATAAAACAGGTTTGTTTACAACGAAAAATTTTGGCTTTTGCTTTAGCACTTGCAAACTATTATACTAAATTTTATTTGGAATCGTGTACTTTAATAACCTTTCATATTCTGAAACTTCACTTGTTTAATGAGTGATTTTCGGGTGAATGTCTCAAGTTGACAATTAAGGTTTGTAATTTTTGCTCTAACCTTATAAACAATCAGTGGTAGGATTACTAGGATTCGTAAAGGTGGGTTTGGGATTTAACTTTACCATCAGTACTTGGATTTATGCTTATTGTGTTGGTCCATCTATGAAGCCCAGATAATATAATAGGGGGAGAGCTTTCTCGCTTTAGAATCTTAAGTTGTACCAGCTAGTTGAGTAATTACATCTTGTATACTCTAAAGCTCGTGATGAAACCATCACTTTGGTTTGGGATTTACTGGGGCTTTAGGTTTTGGAGCTATGATTCTCTGTTCTTTGTACCTCTTCGACATAGTGAATCTCACTCCTCTGAGCGCATGGAGTGGGCATTCAAGTAAGAAAGGAGCCAGGATTTTTGCCCTGGGGAGAGGGAAACAAGAAAGATACATTAAAAATTTTATAATAAAAATATTAAATATATACTAAATAAAAAATTAATATTAAATATAACAATAAAAGATCAAAGAGTTCGGTTAATTAATGAAGAGTCAAAAACATCACATTATAAAAAAACAAAAGAACTAATCTAGCTAAATAGACAATCCCACATCGAAAATTAAAAGAAAGAGGGAGAAGAGAAAAGTATAAATAAGATGAGAGTTATTTGGGAGGTAATTGAGACAATCCCATTAAAAGAAAGAGGAAAGAGAAAGGTATATAAGAGAGAGAGAGAGTTGCTAGGCTGAGTGATGAAATACCCCAATACCACCTTGGAAATTAGGAGAAAGAGGGAGGGCTAAATTAGTCAATGAAAGGCTCAAAATAATATTAATAGGACCCTTCCCTAATAAAAAGTTTTCAAAATTTTAATTTTGAAAATTATTGTGGGGCAATGGCCCTTGCCAGCTCTCACCTAGCACCATTACTACTTCCAAGGTGAACCATGTAAATCATGCTTTTCATGTTTCTTGTGTGGTCTTTCTTCTACACGTTGTTGTTTAGTTCCATATTCACATTTCAAGAAGTGTTCCTATTACTTAATTTCATAGTAGTCTACATCGTAGACCCTTAAGGATTATATAAAATTTTAAAAATTATTCAGACTCTTTTTCCAGTAGCTTCCTTATGCTGCCTGCAAAACACCCACCTACTCAGTTGCCTCAAAGAAAATCCATTTCCAAATTCATGATCTTCTCTAGCATGTAGGCTCTCTATCGTTCTATATGTATGCGTCAACAGAAGAATGAAATGGCCCTCTACCATGAGCTCAAGTAGCTATTTTTATTCATCTCAGACACGACAAAATATATTGTTCTTCTTCAACCACTGTTATTCATGTTGTTTACTGATCCTCTTATGTCAGCATGACGAATCCTATTTTGTACAATATTTGGATATGTTTGCAACTTGTATTAATGGTAAGATATTTAGTCTTTTATGAGTGATATTGAGTTGTTCCACCTCTCTTCTCTAAATTTTCTGGGTTAAGATTTTGACTTTTCTTGATTTCTTGCACCTGATTAGTCTCCTCCACTCTAAGTAATAGTATTCATATCAACTGTTCCATCCCATTTGTACAGGTAAGTGGTGAAGAGTTTTTGTCATGTGTGTGGTTCAGGGGTTAGCAGAACCTTCCTAAAACCTGCCCATTGCCATCTGGTGCATAACACACGTGTTTGTAAGATCATGATGGATCCTTGAATGCATTAAATTGAGGAGTTCTTATGGAACATTTTCCGGTAGATAAAAGTTTTCTTTAGTCTTGAAGCAAATAAATGGATGGAGCATTATGCTGCTGTATTCCACATAAAGACAAAGGACTGAGCTTTATGCTCTTAATTTAAATGATTACTTTATCTAAGTTCTGAAATATTGGAGACTAAGGCTTCTTTATTTGCCATTATTGGAATTTTATTGTTTTTTAGCTAAACCTGATTAGAGTGGAAATGAATGTGCAAAAGAAATGATATATTAGTAAGGGGAATTTTTGACCCAGTGCACTTAAAAGAGCGTGGAATGTATTCATTTTGAAGGCCTATGGGTCTTTTTCTCTCAGTTGAAGTGATGAAATTTTTTGTTCAATTTCGCCCTTACAGGTGACTGGCCCGTATATTAAATTTTCATCTCTGCCAGAAATAGAAAATATGGTGCATGATTAGTTTTTAATTACTCAGGCATGTTGCGTGTTTATGTCAAGGCATTAGTTTTGATCATTGCATTCAGGTACTTGAGAAGTAAGACTTAGATAGTAAGTCCTGTTCTTCAGCCAATATGGCTATGCATTCAACATTTCATTCATCACTAATAATGTGAGCACCCTGTAATACACATTTATATTTACATTTTTACATGTTTGGACCCTGTTTTGGCAATGAGTTGTTCTTTACAAAAGTTTTGGCTGATGGAACCCCCTGCATTCGACATATTAATGGTGTGGTGGATGAAGTGTGACCCCACTGGGGCACCACTCCCTCTCCTTAAAACTTGTTTCAAGAACACCACTCCCTCTCCTTAAAACTTGTTTCAAGAATCAAGAAAGATAGTATTTGCACATGCAGTCTTCAATGCTGGCTAAAATTTGAACATGGGCATGTTTGAACGTGATTTTTGATGTGTCATTTCATGTGTTTTCATTCTATGAGTGGGTAAATGAAGTTAAAATTTTTCCATCTATTAACTTCTTATTCTGAATGTCATATTCCTATATATTCATCAAATTGTTGTTGATTTTCCCAAGTAACTTCATTCTTATCAAAGAAATTTGAAAATTAAGTGTGTTGATTTAAAAGATGTTTTCGTGGGCAATAGAAAAGATAAATTCTGGAAGTACTGTTTGACGGGTGCTTGTGAAGATTTTTTTCCTTCCTTTTTGTGGGGTTTTTTTTTGGGGGGGGGGGTGTATGTCTTTGAGTATTCACTGGTAATCACAAACTACATGCTTCCCACTGCTGCATGGGAGAAATCTATGTCTGGACTTGCCAATTAATGGGTGGAAAACTTCCCATGCTGTGAAATCCACGGATAAGGGATTTTGTTGTTAGAAGAGATGCATTGGAGCAATTTGATAATTCCAGATTTTCCTATGACAGCTAGGCAGGTGCTTGGGAATATGCCGTTGGTTCTTTTTCTGTTATAACAATTGCAGTTAGAATTCCCTGAATATTATTTTTAAGTGTTGCCAATTTAACAAGATAATATAATTTCCACACTGTCCCAGAAAGGCAGAAGCATGCAGAATTTTAAATAATTATGGCAATCTGAAGCCACATTGCTTGCTTTCCTAAACCTCGGTCTCCGTATCCGTTGCCAGTGTTTGATTCTCGTGTTTATGCAAACAAAAGTGGCCTTTTCATGCATGTCTTTATACATTTATTATAATGACAGCGTGCCAGTGCCTCTATTTATTAGTGGAGAGTTTGCTGACTCTTTCTGTAATCTTGGTCTTTATGTCAGGAGAAGGAGCTGGCTGTAGCTGCCACCAAATTTGCAGAGTGCCAGAAAACAATCGCATCCCTTGGACAGCAGTTGAAGTCTCTTGCAACATTAGAAGACTTTCTAAAGGACGGTGAGAAGTCTTCGGAGCTTCTAAATGGACTTACAGCTCACAATGATACTGCAGAACCATGACCCTTGCATTCCACTAGTGTACATCTGAAAAAGGAGGAACTTAGAATCACCGGAGCTAAAAAGCAAGCATACAGATAGTCGCAGGTCTGGAAAAACAACGAAAACAGCTTGGGAAAGTTGCTTTCCAGATGCAAGAGTGGGATTCAAAGTGAAAATCAGAAGCAACACAGGAGTGAAAGGAAAATGATAAGGTGAGTGTGATTATTAATATGGACTAAAGGTTGAAAATTATTTTATTTTATGACCAAATTGTAGATATTATTTGTGGGCAAAGAGGGAAAATGATAAAAGGGCACACTGATTTTATTGAGAACAAAGAAATTATATAGCCAATTATTTACATAATGTCTCTTGTGAACAGACTTGTGCAAAATAAAATATTCCAATGTATATGAACAATATCTAGTAGTTGATAGTTTGCAGTTTACATGGTGCTTGATATCTTCACTCCATCTACCTTTTCGTTTTCTTGCTAAACATGGAATGCATTGACAGGCCACTCCTCAAATGGATTCCATGCGAGACTATCCTTGTGCTCTCTGATAAGCTCTAACTTATCTGAGTTTCTAATTTGATGAAGAACAAAGATGCACAAGCATCCAAGTTAAATAAGGAAGTCTCTGGAGGTTATTTACTTTTCTTTAGTTTCCCCTTTTTTATTTAAGATTTTAGTTTTGAGAAATTTTTATTTTTAATTTGCTTCTATTTTACTTAAGAAATTTTCAGCATAAAATTAGTATTTCTCCTAACTAGTAGTCACATTCAAGTAATAGTTTGTAACTAGTAGTCACACTTAACTAAGTTGTTGAGAAAGTGTATGTTGTTAAGTGTGATGCCTCATAAATTATATGTTGACTACTAAATTTTGTAACGTCTCAATTATCCTAACCGGTTATGTGATCCTAACTAGTAGTCAAAAACTAGTAGATTTTGATAAATTATATGTTGTCGAGTGTGATGTTTTATAAATTGAGAATTATGTTGGAAATCAATAGAAGAATAATTAATCACCGATTCAAAACCCTTTGGAAATTAGAGAACGGGATTGATGAAATCTAGTTCAACCCCAAGTCCAGCCTAAAAGGTGTTGTGGTTCTCGTACAATCTGACTAGAATCCGGTCTACGTTAGGGCCAAAATCAGGGCAGCCCAATGACCTAAGAAAATGCTAAGATTTGCATCATTTCCGGCCTATTCCAAATTCATTAAGATCCAAAATAAAAGGTTAAAAAAGTCTAGAAAAGGTCATAACACAACTCAATCTATCAAGAGTATTTTGTGTAGAATTTTTAAAGGTTAGTTTTTCTTCTTTTCACCGGTTAATTATTTCTCTTCTGGCTAGTTTTTGTCTCTATTGATTAGTTGAAATTTTTTCTTTATAAATACCTCTCTTATCCCTTGTTTGAAGTATGGAGAAAAATTAAGAAAATTTAGAAAATAATTTTCTCTATAGGCTGAAACAAATTTTCTCACTTCTCTCTCTTTCTTACATGTAAAAGGGCAATCAATCTATAATTCTCTTGTACAAATTTTTTACATAAATTAGGACAATTGTCCTTCTCTTGTTTTTGGGCAAAAATTCCACTTTCTCTCTTTGTACATTTATTTATAAATTAAAAAAAAAAAAAGTTTTCTCCTCATCTTTGATCACACTTGTTCAAGATATTCAATATTTTTTCATGGTGCAGATCAAGTTTTGATACATTCATCTTTTGCAAAAACGAATCGAAAAGTTAAGAGAAAATATTCACATTGTAAGAAGCTAGAACACACCAAAAATTGGTATTGGTTCCACCATCTACATCTCAGGGTAAAATTCTTTGAGAACAAGGAATAATCTCCCCCTAAACTGTCTAGAGAAAGCAGCGATGTCAATTTTGGAGTTTCTTCTAAAATTGTTTGAGCAAATCAATGACAAAATTGTCATTGATGGAGTTTTGGAGCTGAATATGCAAATTAAAGATCCCAAGAATCATTAAGTTTATGAATTGGCTATTGATGGGATCACAACGCTGCACAAACAAATACAAGACATGATGTACAATCAAGGTATTTGCTTCAACTCTTTTTCAAACCATCATATTTTAGCATCAAATGCAAAAAATAGTTATAAATTATGATATATGACACGTGAAACTAGGACATTCTTAGAATCAAGTTTTAAAAAAGATTATTTCCAAATAAAAATTGTGAAAATAAACACCATGAAACATACATTTTGGAAAAGGAAAAGAAATTTGGAAACATTATCCTATGTCCGAGACTAAATACCAAGTTTTTTGAATTTGTACACTTTGACATATGGACAATCCCTATAGAATCTAGACGTGAGTTTAAATATTTCGTATTATTTATGAACCATAAGACTAACTCGCATGAGTCTATATGCTCACGTTTAAGGCACATGCATTCAAGACGGTTCAAAATTTTTACCGATATATTGATACACTATATGATGGACAAATAAAATTGCATAGGATAGAAAACTAGAGGGGGATATATGAGCCATGCTTTTTGAAAATTCTTAGAAGAAAACGGTATAATCCATTAAATATCATGCCCATATAACCTAAAACAAAATGGTGTTGTTGAAAAGAAAAATCGATATATTCTAAAAATTGTAAGAATAATAATGTTCCAAACAAAAGTAGCCAAAAGATATTGAAACGATACAATAAATACTATCGCTCATTTGATTAATCAACTGCCTTTGAGAATACATCAATGGAAATCCCATTGGAGTTGCTCACAAAGATCAAATATCATCTAAAAGTGTTTGGTTGTATTTATTATGTGCGTATTGCCAATCAATTTACGAACAAGTTAGACTAAAAAAGCAAACGGTATGTGTTCTTAGGATTGGATCATTCTAAAAAGGATATATATATTTTGATCCTAAAATTAACTGAATATATATATCTTGAAAAATGTGATATTTGTGGAAAATATATATTGTAGGTGTAGAAGAGGTACCAAGACAAGGAAATCTACAAGTCTTTTGATATTTTTCACAAGAATCAAGTAATCCTCCACATCAATATAGTAGGGAGGAAAGCATGGGGTAAGGGGGAGAAGCACCAACAACTTCTGAATAAAGTGGGGGAGGGAAATGCATCAAAAGCCGGAGGAAGAAGGGAGCATAGGGAGAACAACACCAGAGTTGCTCACCTCTTTAGAAACACGAGAGAAGTCTAGGGATCTCTAGCAATTCTTAGAAGATCAATAAGACTAAAGTTTTCTTCATTAGAATGGGTGAAAAAAATATATTCCACAATTGTAATACAATCACGCAATCCAAAAAAAAAGGCAAATTTAAAGGCAAATCTATAAAATCTAATCGACTCTACTACTGCGATTCCTACAACATAAAGTTTATTGTCGAGTGTGCACTACAAAGCCGCAAAGAAACCAAACACTCAAAGGCCAATTGTCATCTCATCATCAACAAGACTAGGATTAATCAATTTCAAGATATTTTTGGTAATTTTGGTTATATAGATTTCTATTTGTCAAATTTATGAGGGAGTATTGAAAATCAAGATAAGAACAATGGGCCATCAATTCAAGACCTGTTGGACATTAGAAAATGTGATCGGTCAAATATAGTTCAAACCCAGGTCTAATCCAAAAGGAAGCCCAAAAATGTGCTATAGGTTTGGGCCCAATCTGGCCATAACCGAGCCCATATCAGGGGCCTAATCAAGGCAGTCTAATTGTCTAAGGATATGCTCAAGGTCTGCATCATTTTTAGCCTATTTAAAACCCATTAAGATTCAAAATAGAAGTTTAAAAAAGTTTAGAAAAGACCCATAACACAGCCCAATATATCAACGGCATTTTAACTAAAATTTCTGACAACTGGTTTTTCTTCTCTCTACCGACTTGTTTTCTCTTTATTGACCAACTTTTGTCTCCACCAAGCTAATTGAGATTCTTTCTCTATAAATACTTCTTTTGTCTCTCACTCACTCAGAGTGTGGAAAAAATTAAAAATTTTTACAGAATAATCTTCTTTTTGTGATAGAATAATTTTCTCTACTTTTCTCTCTTTTTTACGTGTAAAAGGACAATCAACTCAAACTTTTTTAATACACTTTTGTTACATAAATTAAGGCAATCATCCCCCTCTTATTTTTGGCAAAAGTTCCATTTTCTTTCTTTAAACATTTGTTGATAAATACAAAAACTTGTCTTTCTCAAATTTGCAGAAGCAGATTTTCCCTCCCACTTGCGCAGACCTTGCTCCTCCTTGGATTGCAGATACAACCTAGGGCTTCTTTTTCTCCTGGGCCTGAGCAAGACATGGGCTTGACTATATTTGATCTTGGTTTGGGCTTGGCTTTGGACTTGGACTTGTTCAGTTGGGGCCTGAACTAAAATGGATTTTAAAGATTAATTTCTAATTTCTACTTTATTTTAAAATTTGAAAATATAATTAAATTTAACCAAAACTATATAAAAGACCGTAATTGTCTTAAGACACTCAAGTGCAAGAGAGTGTACCGTCCAATCTCATGTTCTTTATTAACCCTAGAGGTCCCTATGCACCCAAAAAAATAAAATAAAATAAAATAACCCTAGAGGCCTCCACTTGAAGGTCTCAAATGAGTGCCCGCATCCATATTTTTTTTAATTGTATAAAAATTTAAACCTAAATCATTAGATTAGAGAAAAGATTTGTATCATTAAGCTGTCTTTATTGGGACACGCATCCATCCATATGCTTACAAAAGAGTCCATTTAGATTCCCCCCCCCCCTCCCAAAAAAAACCCAGAAAAAGTAACATAAGAAGCAGTGGAGTCCGTAGCTACACGCAAAAGTGGCACAAAGTATTGCTTGTGTTGTTGGCTAAGTGTACACCTTTCTCGGTCCTTCGGCTGAGATCAAGCAGTTGGTTAAGTGACTTTCTCTCAACCCAATAATTTAAGCATATCCAGATTGACAAAGCAAACCTCTTTTGATGACGACCATCACTCCTATCTTGTTTTTGAGTCTTTTCCAAAGGTCCTGATTTTCTAGATATCCCTTTCCTTATCTTTAAACTTGCTTTGCATGGTGTGACGGTGTGAGCTTTTTTCACAAGTTGCAAATTTGTCGTACAGATTACATGAAGGTTATGATCACAGGTAATCGAAAAATTCATGGGAATGGTTGAGGAGGCTATTTCAGCAATGACAAAACATTCATAATAGAAGCTGATCATTACTATTGGTCCAATATTGCAAAGAGATGAAGAGGAATTGGTGAGGAGATGTCCGACTTGCTTTTTTGGCAAAGGAAGTGCTCAAACACAAATTTTTTATGCTTTATTTCCTCAACTGGATATACCTGGATTTATTTGAGTATGAACTTTGTTTAAAGACTACAAAAGACATCAAAGAGAATTGATCGTATTTCTTTTATCATTCCTAAAAAAAATGGCATACTTTACTCTATGTTGGAAATCCTCGGATGCAGCTCATATTCTTAAATTTTTCTTTTGAGGATCATGAGACCACATGGTATTCCAACTCCTATCATTTTTAATGAAGATTTCACAGAGAAAATTTGAGACAAAATTGAAATTTTTAGTACTTACCATCCACAAACAGATGGTTAAATGGAAGTTGTGAATCATAATTTCAAGGACAAAAACTTGAAATTTAGTCATACTTCTAGCTAAGTTTGCATCCGATACTTCTGCAAATCAAAGTACAAAAAAGACACCTTTTGAGTCTGCTTATTGGTTGAAACCTCAACATGTGCTTTCACGTTGCAACATATTATTGCCAATCAATATCATTGAATGCAGGAATTTGAGGAAAGTAATCAAGCATTCGTGTATTTGAGACGAGAATGACTTTGCGAAGGAGCTCGCCACACCGGCTGAAATCTAGGAAGTTTAGATCTCATAAGGTGTTGAGAAAAATTAGTTCAAATGGGTATTTAATTGAGTTTTCGCCTGGTCTTTAATGTTTCAGATTTATGCCTTTTTATGGATTGAAAGTGTTTTGTCCTCAATCGAAGTGCAAAATCAGTAGCTGCTAGCTGCAAAGGTTGGTGTTATGGAAGAAATGTTAGATATGAAGGAAGTTTGATTTAGATCAGTTTGCAAATTATATTTTTTACACATAATTTTAAGTCAAACATTTTGTTAAAATTTACTTCTTTTTTTTTTAAAAGGTATGTGTAATCAAAACTAATACTCTCATTACGGCTTCTTCTATTTTAAAAGGTATGTGTAAGCAAAACTAATACTCTCATTACGGCCCCCATACACTCATATGGTGTGTATACTTGCATACGCGAACTCACTTGTGCTTTCTTCACGTTGGTTTTCATCAAAGATTCTAAAGTTGATTTTTATGTTTCAACTTTTTTTTTTTTTTTTTTTTTTGGTGGAATTATGTTTCAACTTTTTATATAATTTGACATGAAATACCTTTCAAATTTTGTGGGTTTCTTGATTTGGGACAGAAAAGCCAAACCCTTGGTACGATTTTATCAAAAATGGGAAAAAAATCCATATTTTCTTTTTTTTTTTTTTATTTGGTGCCCCGGTTTGGAACCACCTTCCAATTTTTAAAATTTTATGCCATCTAATTTGGATCAATCCGTGGTCAGGCTCCAATCTAGAGAGAGATCTTCCATCGTTGGTTTTTTTTTTATTTTCATTTAAAGTTAATCTCAGATATGATTAAGGGTCTCAACGCCATCTCCCATAGAGTCAACCAGCATTGGTCCCTTTTTTCTTTTGTTCTGCATGTGATTTTTTCCTTCTCATAGCTGCAGGACCCACTTAAGATCCTAAATGAAATTGTTCTCCATAGTTTTCTTTTTGGTACCATGACTAGACCACCAACCCAATATTTAAAGTTTTACTTCGACTAATCTGAATCGACTGCTTGTAGGGCCCAATTGAGGGGATAGGTTTCGCAGCACTGATTTTTTCATTTTTATGGGGATAGAATTTCTGACCATGGTTAAGAAACGTTAATTTTAGAACTAACTGAACCATCAGACGTCGGTGTTTTCTGTAATTTTGAAACTAGTGAAAATTACTGCCTTTTGGAGTCGATGGATGGAACAGCCCGTCACTCCTTCCCTTCTTAAGCCACTTCCTAAATGATGGCATACCAAGGAATGCATCCAAAAATCAAGTCTCATCTTCTAGTAACCATGACCATTTGGGTCATGGTAGGTGCAGATGTTATTATTGGGTTCCAAAGGCTAATTTGGAAAAAAAAATGGTGACATTGTCAATATAATTGTGTAATATTACAATCATTTGCTTAACATTCCAAGGTTATTACTCTGTGAATTTTAGTTATACAACTTGCTCTCGAGAGGAGACAGGCGTTTGATCTACTAACAAAGTGTAAATTTGATAGTAGAATTTTAATCAAGATTTTGAATAGTTTTAAAAATAAAAAAATCAGAATCAATTTCTTATTAAATTTTATATTTATTCAAATCAAATTATTCAAAATTTTAAATAACTATATTCAAATAAAAAGAAAAAAAAAAAAGGTAACTGTGTCATGGAGAGTGGCATGGGAATAAGAGGCAGGCCCGAAACTTGAATTGAGTCACCAAAATAATCACTTCATTTGTTACAATGCACAGAAAAAAAAAAAATTATGGGTGCCTTGTGATTTAACTTGGAATAAGAATTTTGACTTAACATTAGAATTATTTTTTTAATAACCTTGAGATTCTGCATGCATTCGAAACGTAAAAATAATATTTTTTGTAAATATATGTTCTTTTTTTTCTACCCTACATTAAGTTGGGAAATATTTTATGCACCGGGTGATTCCTTTTGTTATTTAATGTGGCTTTTGAATTTAGTTTCAAAATTAGTTTACGAGTGTTTAATGGTTTTGTTGAAAATTTTAATGATTGTTTTATTGTATAGAATTCATAAAAATTATAAAAATATATATATATATATATATATATTTATTTATTTATAAAGATTTGAATACTAGTTCCCAATGTCAAAAAAATCTCTTTATTAATATCGGAAAAGACATTTGAATATAATTTTTTTTTCATTTTCCACCCCTCCCCTCCCCCCCCCCAAAAAAAAAGAAATTCAGTGAAAATTTCTGATTAGTCTCAACGTTGTGCTTGGTGCAAGGATTCATTTTGTTGCTTTGTCGCCCTTTCAATCTCCCCCTGGCAGCGTATGCTTGATTTAGGGCTTGAGGACTGTTGTGTTTGTTCAACGTTTTATAAGGGGTTGCCTTCCTTTAGAGTTGCATCCTGAGTTGTGTTAGATTTTTTTATGACTTTTTTAAGGCATTGCCTCATGGATTCAAAAAACTAAAATAAAAATTTGACAGAAAATTAAGGTGTTAAATTCAATATTGGAAAGACCAAAACTAGAGTTTTTGACGTTTCATGAAAAATAAGATATTTTAATATAATTAGAATATAATTAATAAAAGGTAGGACATTATAATTATGTCGAAAATAGTGATAAATATATTAGAAACTTTGATTATAAGAAAAATTTTGAAATAATCAACTATGGATAGTGAAAGGCCGTTGCTATCTTTTTAATAGGGTTTTGAGTTTAAGTTTTATATAAACAGAAAATAAATATCGAGAGAGTTTTGTTTTTTAAGAGATCAATTTGATTTGAATTAAATTTAATTAGATTTAAAATGATTATTAAATACTAATAATTTATTAAAAAAAATCTGAAATAATTAACGATAAATGATTAAATATAAAATATAAAGATAATTCGTGTATAACTTGTGTACCAATTTTGAATATTAAAATTTTTTAATTATTTTTACTATAATTTTAATTTGGAATTCTTTTATTTAAATAGGTACTTGTTTTCAATTGAAAGAAAGTTAAGAATGTGATATTTAACTCAAAGGGTGTTGTTTGAAAGTAACAATTAGTGAGATGGAATGGAATCGTGCAAAGAATGGGGTATTAAGCCCCGTTATTACTCAACAATTGGCCGGTCGAAGCGTGGAAGTCACGCACAGCAGCTGAGGGTGGGGACTGAAATTTCAGATGTCAAATCTGAAACCACATAATTGGAATGCAGTCTGTGCCGTTCAAAATTACCCGGGGGGCGCAGAGGAATCAAACATTAGGTTGGGATTACGAATAAGATAGAAGCGGAGAGAGACGCCACACCCTGAGGGAAGATAGAGATATCATTCTTTATCTCTCTAAACCCTAGCAGAGAATTTGAAAATTGAAATTGAATTTGGATAGGGATGAGTGGGCAAGTGGCTCCTCTTCCGCATGGTGGTTCGAGAAGGACGAGTTTGAGCCAAAAGAGAGGTCCATCCGCCAAGAAGGCTTCTTATTCTGCTGCACCACCAGCCGAGAATGGTTTCGGGTCCGCCAATGATAATCACGGCAGCAAACCCTCCTCTCCCAACAATATGTAATAGTAATCCTTTTTAATTTTGATTTTGTTAGTTCTTTTACATTGTTGATTTATTACTCTTGATTTGATTTTTTAGGGCGGTTGGTGGTGAGAGAACGGTGAAGAAATTGAGGCTGTCCAAGGCCCTTACTATTCCTGAAGGCACAACAGTTTCTGATGCTTGTCGCCGTATGGCTGCTCGCAGAGTTAATGCTGTTTTGTTGACTGATGCCAATGCTTTGCTTTCCGGCATTGTTACTGATAAGGTGTTCTATTATTAAATTTACCCGCCCTTTTAATTTGCCTTTTGTATTGGTGGTTGTAACTCTGATTATTGCCAGGACATTGCTACAAGAGTCATAGCTGAGGGCTTGAGGCCGGAGCAGACTGTGGTTTCGAAAATCATGACTAGGAATCCTATTTTTGTTACTTCAGATTCCTTAGCTATTGAGGCCCTTCAAAAGATGGTCCAGGGTAATACTTTACTTTATTCTAAACTCCTAGGCAGCATTTGATATGACGTAAAAGGGGGTTTAAAGGTTACGAGGGTAACCTTTTACTGCGTCCCCATGTTTGGCATACAAAATTTAACTTGGGTATATACAGAGGGGATAATAGCATTCCCAAAAATAGGGTAAAAGCAAAGCCATTTTTCAACTTGTTAAAAGCATTACTCCCTCCTAAAATGAAATAGCAAACTAAATTAATGTGCTTGGTAACTTTATTCTCCTAGTACTAAGTAGGATGGGTAATGGTGTCAAGTCGATGTCATCATCAGTTGGTTATTTAGGTCATCGGAAAAATGTCTCAATAATAAACAGATGTTGGATAATTTTGCAAAGTTTCATGGTTTTTGTTTTTTGTTTTTGATTGTTAGCAATAGTTGGTTTTAATAGATTCAGGGTCACCTTGTCTTTCAAGTTGCACTTTCACTCTATTGCGGAAATTGATGTTGCCTTAGGTTTTAGATTTAATTTTGGCCGATATCTTGTTTTGAAATCTATTCATCCTGGTTTGTGTATGGTAAGGGGGCATCAGTAAGATGTATTTGCAATTACTTCTTGATTTTGGTTTAAGTTTGTAATCTGGTAGCCTTGGAATGCTGAATGTAATATCCTGTAAACATGGTTGAGTTGACCTTTATAACATCAACAAGCCTTTGATGACATGGGTTTGGATCTCATGAGAACTCCACAATTAAACATTCTTGGGTGGAGGTAATTTCAGGATGGGTAACCTCTTGAGAAGGGAAGCGGTTCACTGTGGGTTCCAGTATCAGGAGAGAGACAAAGTTATGAGGCCTATGCCTGAAGTGGACAATGCTTTGACAGAAATTCTGGCTGTTACAGTATATACTGATTAGGTTAAGATAAATGGGCAAGGCTGAGCAATATGCTCTGAGGAAAGGATACATTATAACTACTGTTATACACAAAATATATTCCAATGAGCGTGCACAATAAATTGAACAATTATTATTATTATTTTTTTCTTTCGAGTGGATTGGCTCATTTTGATCTACTAAGAAAGTTAATTAGTTAATTTGCCTTTTTTTTTTTGCCTATTCTAGATGTAGTGTGGTTTTTGCTACACTAGGTTAATGAATCGAAGTAATAAGCTTTAAAGTTTGAGCGGCATGTATGGTGAGGCTAATTGTTTTAATTGACTTTTGTGGTTAAATTAGTCTTAACCTTTCTAAGTGAATTGTTGAAGAAATTGAGAACAATATTTAGCTTGTTTGCAATATTATAAGCTTTCATACTATAAATGGGACCACACATTGACAGAAATGGCTGTGCGGAGAAATGTGCAAATGCTAGAACTAGATATGGATTTATTGAAGTATGAAGAGCTGGATTGGAGATGTATGGTGCTGTTGAGTTTATATTCTTGGTTTGTGATTGAGATAAAGTGGTATTACTATTCTCCGGTTATACTATTGGATATTGGATTGAGAGACTGCTAGAAATTTCTTTTAAGAAAAAGTTCTGTGGCAAGTTTATTGGTTATCTTATTCCATTGATGTAATTTCCTTAACATTGGTAGGAAGAGATCCCCGGTGATTTTCCTGCCACTTGTCAGGTCCTGCCAGAATAATTTGCCATATTCTGGAATAAGATACTGTAGAATTGGAACACTTAATGCTATATAGGAATTTGAGCTCCTTAGACTTTCTTATTATAAGTAGCGGCAGGAGAGAGATTGCTTTTAGGCACTGATGCATCTTAGTAACTATGCATAATATGTAGATATTTGTAGATATCTGCTGAAATAAAAAAGATAGATCTTTGAGCCTTCAACGTATTTCTACATGCTGCTGTTACATGATTAACATGGTAGATGAGTTAATCTCAAAATGGATGCTAATTACGGTGCCCGAAGTCTCCTGGTGGTCCACCCAAGTATCACAGAGATTCTTTGGTTTATTTTATTGTATTTCTCCAAGTTGGTGGACTGCCATCGGTCATTATGGGTTGTGGTTCTTTGCCCTTTTCTTATTTGGGTTTTACTTTAGGAGGGCAATTTAAGGACAGTTCTCTTTGGGGTCCAGTTGTGAAACAATTCGAGACGAGATTGGCTGGATAGAAAATGGGCTATTTGTCTAAGGGGGTGTGTCTTACACTTATTAAAAGTGTATTGGTGAGCCTTCCTGTTTACTTCATGTATTTCCTATTCCTATTAATGTGGCTAAAAAGTTGGAGGGTATTCAAAGGTGATTTTATGGGGAGGGACTGGGGATACTTTGAAATATCATCTTGTGAGGTGGAGGTGGTGCAGCAACCTATTCAGAGAGGGGGTTTAGGGTTGAAGTCTTTTGTGCTTTTTGATAATGCTTTGTTGGGGAAGTTGTGGAAGTTGTGGCTGTTTGGAACGAAGAGAGATATTTTGTGGAGACATATTGTTGTGGTAAAATATGGAGAGGATGTGGGTAGGTGGAAGTGTGATGAGGTGCAGACACCATTTGGAGTAGGAGTGTGGAAATGAAATAGGAAATTTTAGGTGGATTTCAGCAGATTTTTGCATTTACACATAGGTAATGGTACCAATGTAAGGTTTTGGCATGATGTATGGTGCGGGGAGACAACTTTAAAAGGTTGATTCCGTGTTTTGTTTCAATTAGCACAGTCCAAGGAGATGTGGGTATCAAAGGGTTGGAGAAAAGTGAATGCGGAGGTTATTTGGGATATCCCATTTAGACAAAGTGTGAATGATTGGGAGGTGGATAGTCATATCCTTTTATGATCTGATCCATTCTCAACAAATAAGTGTGCATGATTCTGATAAGTGTGTTTGGGTAGGACAGCATAAAGACTACTTTATAGTTATTTCTTTTTATGCTTTATTAATACGAGGAAGTCTACTGTATGGGCGAACTGCTTTTCTGTGGAAGGCAATTTGGAAGGTGCCAGTTCCTCCTGGTGTGGTGCTTTTTTTTTTGGGTGCTTGGGTAGCTGTATGGGAGAGGATTCTAATGTTGGATAACTTGCAACAGAGAGGGAGGGTGGTGGTGGTAAACTGATGTTTCTTGTGTAAGTGAGGCTGAATCCGCTCCTCATTTTTTGTTACATTGTGCATGGGTGTGACCCTTGTGGGAGACTGCTTTACAAGTTACAGGGATATCTTGGGTGGCAGGGTGTATAGAAGATGAAGTTTGGACTTGGTCATGTTTCTCAATGCCAAAACATAAGAGGAAGGTTATTTCAATGGTGCTGTTATGCATTTTTTGGGTGGTTTGGAAAGAGAGGAACAGACGGGCATTTGAAGATTTAGCCATGTATTTTGATAGTTTTAAGACTGCATGGTTACGAAACTTTGTTTTGTGGTATACGAGAAATACATGTGAAGGATTGAGTTTGGTGAATTTTTTGGATATGTTAGCTTGTAATTAGTATGGGTTTGGTCCCCCCTTCGTGCTCATAATAAGTATATTCTTTTACTCATAAAAAAAAATCCCAAGTTGGTGCCTAGAACAGTTGAATTCCACTAGCCTTATATTTTCTTACCTGCCACATATAGGATACTCTCTCTCTCACACACAGACACGCACAGAGACAGTTTCCAGCAGTTTAGAATTGATAATTAAAACTTCTGGCATGTCTTGATCCTATAGGGAGGCACTATTTCCCCATGTATTCAGATAAGCTGCTACAGCTATGTTGTAATATATTAATAATTGCTCCTTTACTAACTTTAGTTGTAACATGATAACTGTTTCTGTTGGTATTCAATTGTTTCTCCTACAGTTGCTAAATTGGTCATGATTCTATTTTCTGTTTTTTTTCCTAAAATCTGTAGTGGTATGTTTGATGTGATCCGTTCTGGTTTAACAGGAAAATTTAGGCATCTACCTGTTGTGGAAAATGGTGAAGTCATTGCTTTGCTGGATATCACAAAGTGCCTCTATGATGCTATATCTAGAGTGGAGAAGGCTGCGGAACAGGGTAGTGCGATTGCAGCTGCTGTTGAAGGGGTGGAACGCCAATGGGGAGGTAATTTTTCTGGTTAGTTTACAAATATCCATGTTATGCTATCCTAGAGAGTCAAGGTTATTTCCCATATTCTATGTTGTATAAGAAGCAACTTTCACTGCCTGGAACAACAATGATGTTTGCACCGTGTGTGCCTTGTGCTTAACATTTTTCACCTATGCTCTTTCGTTTCCTTGTTTTACTAGTATCTGTGCTCCCATGTGCATGCCCGTATGGGTGCTGTTTATCATAGGGATACATTGGATCATTTTGGTTCCCTGAGGCCACCTTTTTAGTAAAACAAGGTTGGAAGCTCGTTAACACATTATTTGCATAAAATAGACAAAAGCGAATTTACAGTTTTACACAGGCTGATATGGTATAGTCAAGGAAAACAATGAGTCATATTATGTCAGAATTGGCTAATATTAATGCTGATTACTTTTGCACTTTGATCTGAGGATGTTCTGCTAACCATTAAAGATTCATTTTTAGTATTTTAAAATTGGTTGTCTACTCTTTTTTAATTTTAACTATTATTAGTTTTATGAGAGCAGAAATAAATTTTAATTAAAGAAGAGAAGAAATCTTTAACAAAATCTAGAAGGAGGGAAATCCAAACAAGAAAGCCAGAAGGGTGCAAAAGAATTTAACATCTTGAAAGAACCAGCTGCTACAAATAACCTAGCTGTTGCACTTTATGATATGACACAAACTCGATATCCACAATTCAATATTGTAAACAGATGTGAATATTTTCATTTAAATTCTTTCTCTGGTTGTTCAACTTAGCCATAATTGAAAGAGCTATCCTGGCACATGGGCATCATTGGAAGAAGCCTGAATCCTAAGCATCAGCAATGGCCAAATGCCCCAAGTGGCATGCCATCCATGGAAAAGATATCC
The DNA here is from genome assembly GCA_033439265.1 of Dillenia suffruticosa. Classification (NCBI taxonomy): domain Eukaryota; kingdom Viridiplantae; phylum Streptophyta; class Magnoliopsida; order Dilleniales; family Dilleniaceae; genus Dillenia; species Dillenia suffruticosa. The sequence continues at coordinate 10,355,174 of JAVTVX010000027.1, read as the reverse complement.
CATGGTGAGTAGGTACCTCCAAGGTTTGAACCTTAGTAGGCATGTTTGTCTGGAGCAGGATTCGCACTAATTATACAAGCTAGAAATCTCAAAGAGAGTTTCTTGGGCATGTTTTGTTCTGGCCACACCTTTTTGTGAGCTAAGTACTTTAGTGAGCAGACGCACTGAAGTAATGTCATTGTTGGCCATTTAGTAACCTGAAAAGTGTTTGAGAGAAACATGCTTTTTAGAATTTTGTGGGTTGAATTCTTATTTTAGCCTTGAAAGATTCTTTTGTCAATGAAATAGGAAAATTGTTATGCAGTCTTTTGGGGGAAGTGTTCCATGCTGTAACCTTATAAGGCAAAAATCCATCATCAGTCATTGGCTAAGTCTATTATTGATTCTCCCAATTATCCTCTAAGCTTGTCTTTTAGGGTTAAAATGATCAAGACACCTTCGATGTGCTTTCTTTTCCTGCACTCTCTTGTCCTTTTTGATCTTTTGCATCTACCCTCCTTGTGTTGCAATAGCACTTTAAAAATGACTACATCCATATCTTGTTCTTGTTGAACATGGTTCTTGGACATCACACCACACCATGCTACATTTTGTTACTTATAGTTGACAAGTTTTTATTACTTTTCTATGTCAATTGTCCATGTGTTCGGCATGCTATATCTGTGTTCATGCGTCATCTCTTCCTATTAACCTTTGAATGAATCTCTTGATGACATCAATAAAATTGATCTGCCTCCAAAAATGCCATATACATCAATTGCGTCAACTCTTCATAAAGTATTCAAAGAGACGGAGGTTGATGAAGTTCTCATATGGTTTTCTTTTATTTATTTATTTCTGGAGTAGTATCATAATTATTTCTGTTTTACAGTATCTCCATAATAAATCTGATTCTAAAGAAAATATAATTTTTCTAAAAAAATTTCCAAAAATATAATTTTAAAGAAATTCCAAAAATGTAATTTCCTTTTTCAAGAATATTGCCTTACGAATTATGTTAATAATATTAAAATAAATAAGAAAATTTCGTGTAACATTGGAATAAGCTAGATAGCAACTTTTAAAGCATAATCTCTCTCTCTCTCTCATGTGTCTTAGCTCTCTAGAGCTAATCATACCCTTATAAGGAAAAAGCTTTTTCTAGAAATGCTGTCAAATTGTTTCATGTTTTCATGGAATATAAATCCAACTTTTCTTTCTTTGTATTCTTTCCTTTTACCATTTTAAGTATTTGATAAGTCAAAGGAATTCTGGAAAAGTTGATTGCCATTTTGAGCCTTAAACTTGAAAATGGTCTGAATGCTATTGTAAAGTTTAAACAGTGCTGTAGAAACTTAAAAAAGAAGTCTGTAAAAGCTAAAAAAAAAAACTTTGAATTGAAAATCTAGGTCGGAAAGTGTTGGAGGGTACATATTTTGTATCGTTGGTTTAGATCATATCATCCTGTATGTATTGTGTATCGTGCAGTAAAGGTTCTATTTATGGTTTGGACATTCGATACCTACAAGATACCTCCATTTGCGTTCCTGTTATGTATTTTGCATTTTTTAAAACACCTGCTAGAACAGATGACGACTGTGGTTTCATATACTAACGTGAAATGAATCATTGTTTGTTGACTTTCTTTGAAGATGTTATGGGTGGTTCAGAATTGGAATAAGTTCTGGGTTTGGTATACGGAAGATTAATTTGCTTCAAGGTACCTTAAGAATGATCAATCATTTTTTTTTCCTTGGCTTGGGAAGAAACTGTTCTGGTTGTTATTTGGTGCTTTCAGAAGGGAATTGTGGTGTATCAGTTTTGCTTTATTACCAGTGGCATTAAATGAAGGGCCAAGGTTCTAGAAACTGCTGTTGGGCTTGAGGCTAGAGGAGAACCAATCCCAATTGCTTTTTTATTTCAGTGATCTAGTTTCAGCCTGCCTGAGCATGGTCATAGATGAAGCTGTTATGATTAGAGGGATTTTGAAATTTCAACCTGCTGCTTTTGAACTAGGAGGGCCTTAGGAGGCATTTTATAGAAATTTAGGGACATGCTAAGCTTCATTTTTGGCATGATTGCTTTGTGAAAAAAGGAGCAAGACTATATTACTGCAATGCTTGCCGAGAGGATAAAGATTGTGCCGGTTATGGTTGCATGCCACAAACAGGGTCAATGTATTTTTTATGGTAAACTTTTGTTGCTATTGTGATGCTGAATGGGATTTCCATAGAGAGATTGAAGCTCCAGATGAAGCTTTTTAGCCATTGTTGGCTCCAGTTGCAGACATCATTTGTTTGCCTCTTGAATATTTTGGATAATTGTTGGATTTGTTCTACAAGTCTTAATCACTTGCTTTTGACAAAGTTTAAAGGCTTTGGAGGGCGGAAAAATGCTTCGTTGCTTTGGAGTTGTGCTCTTGTAACTCTTCATTGATGTTTTTGTGTAAAGAGTGGGAATGCCCGAATATTTAGAAATTAAACTATTAATTCTTCTCTGCAGTGGGATGGGATTGTTTTTAGGCTTCTCCCTGGCCTTGTGCTTTGGAAATCCTCTGAAATTATAGTGTTGAGGACCTGAAGAGAGATTGGAAAGTAGTCTTTCATTAGTTTTTCTTTTTGATTTTTGCTTCTCTTGCCCATGAGGATTTCTGATCCTTTTAACCTTATGCATCCATTCTTTTGATAGAATTCCTCTCTCTCTCTCTCTCCATTTTTTTTGGGGTCCCTCGAAAAGAGGTAGGATGTCAAATGGAGCCATGCAAGAAATATGTAAGTAATGAATTTTAGAATCATCTACCGAATGTGATGATAAATCTTGGGTCTCTATCCCTTGTCGTGGAGGATGCCTCATCTTTCTCTATATTTATCCAGCATCTTTCCCTTCTTTGCTGTTGCATCTTATTTTATCCAAAAGGTCACGGTTCCCCAGCATAATTGATCCTTTTTATTTTCATCTATTCTTGAGTTATCCAATTCCTCACCTGTGATTCTTTTAAATCTTGTTTGATAAGAATGTGTCTTGTTCTCCATTTATCTTTTTGATACACTATATGTTAAGTTTTACATAGGTCTTAAATGTGATTCTGGAAATGAAATTTCAAGTTGGAACATGAAAAGTTAAGCTCTGACTATAGCTTATGTAGGAAATCTGTTGTAACCTTGTTTTGATTTCAATTTAAAAGCACCTAGTGGTGGAAATCTAGGAGTTGTCTGCGGGCTTTTTTCCATGCTGCATAAAACGTATGGAAAAATAAATAAACATATTTGATTAAAATAAATGTTGTAAATGTAATTAAGAATATGCAAAACCTCTTAAGGATGAGAAATCTTCAGAAGTGAGAAAAAAAATGAACTAATAAATAAATGTTCTCCAATCACTCTTCAACTGCTCCAAGTTTTAATGTTTGTAAATTTCTGAGGCATGAGCCCACGCAGATGCATAAAAGGTACAATTTGATATTATACAGCATAATTTGGAGAATTTGGTGATGCTGCTTGTTTTTTTCCTTTGTATTCACAATTGCTGCTTTATTGTCTTTTTGTTGCTGGAGTCTGTGGTCGCTGGAGTCTGTGGTCTTATAGAAGTTTCTAAAATATTTTTTGTTCATTTCATGCACAGCTCCATCAGGTTTCATTGAAACACTTAGAGATCGGATGTTCAAGCCTTCTTTGTCCACTATCATTGGCGAAAATTCTAAGTAGGCTTCAAGCTTTACTTTGTGTGTTTTTTTTTGGGGGGGTTGACAACATGGGTTTTAATCCCTAAATGGTTACTTCCTCAGGGTTGCATTGGTATCTCCATCTGATCCAGTCTATGTTGCTGCTAAAAAGATGCGGGAAGCCAGGGTTAATTCTGTTATTGTTGTAATGGGGAACAAGATTCAGGGAATACTGACGTAAGTTCTTCCTTTAGACTGCATTGATATTGGATGAACAGATTTGTGGTATTTTCTTCTTTAGATTATCTCTTAGAGGCTGACTTCTGATTTCTGCTGCTCCTGCCTGCAGGTCCAAGGATATCCTTATGCGAGTAGTGGCACAAAATCTCTCTCCTGAGCTTACATTGGTGGAAAAGGTTCTTCCATGCAGCTCCTGTTGCATAGTTTTCATAATTTTTATGTCTTGTGTCACAAAGTTTTTGGCTTTATCGTGACCTCCAAATAAAACTCAAGTGGTCACTTCCCTTGCTGCTGCTGTTTTTTTTTTTTAATTATTTTTTTGGGCTAGAGGGCGACCTTTGGTGCAATTGTTGAGTTGCTCCTTTGGTGATCTCAAGGTCACGGGTTCGAGGCATGGAAATAGGTTCTTTGCAAAATTGCAAGGGGAAGGTTGCATACATATACGCCCATTCTCTCTTTATCCCCGCACTAAGCCGGGGAGCATTTTGTGCATTGGGTGAACCCTTTTAATTATTTTTTTTGGGTTAATCACACTGTCCTTGCTGCTTATCTTCTCTGATTCTTGATTTACATCAGCCCTTCACTAAATGCATTTATATTCTAGTAAATGTTTCCTGGACCTGGATTTGTTTCTGTGACTAATATATCTCCTATAGTAATCCAACTAGCTGGAATTATGTTTCGCGTTTTAATTCGATTGGTCAATTTGAATTCCTAATGCTTGTGCATAAGCTGCTATTAGCCCTTCAAATTGTATTTTATTTAAACCTATTCATTTCTTGGGAGCAATTCTGCTTTCTTTAAATTTTTACTTCTCACAGTTCTGGTTTGCCTCGGGGATAAAAAAAATGATATTGTACCAATTGAACCTTTTGACATCAAATTGGCATATGATCTTATGGCCACTTCGTGTAAAAATGTGTTTGGAAAAGTTATTGTCATGTTATAAGCCTAAACACTTCCTTGCTTTTCTTTGGGCCCTCCGCTTGCACCCTTCAGCTGCTTGGGAAGTGAGGCTTTGGTCCTTTGCTCCATGGCTGAGCTGGTCATAGTTATTGCTACTTGTTAACTGTTGATTGTTTATGTAATCTATATTCCATTCTGCAAAATTGATCAAGCTGAGAATATTGCAGATGTCTCATATGCTTGTAACATTGTATAACCTCTGTTTCGTTGTCCTAGGTAATGACAGTCAATCCCGAGTGTGCAACGTTAGAGACAACAATTCTTGATGCCTTGCATATGATGCATGATGGGAAGTTCTTACACCTTCCAGTTGTGGACAAAGGTGTGTTTTTCTCAACTCAAATGGAATTCCTTCTATTTTCGTTTCTCCCTTTATTTTCTTTGGGTAATTTAAATAATAACTAAACATTGATTTTCAGATGGGGGTGTTGCTGCATGTTTGGATGTTCTACAAATAACACATGCAGCCATATCCATGGTAAAGTCAAATGTTACTTATGGTAATATCATCTCATCTAGTCCCCTTGATGGTTATAATCAATCTACTTCCTTTTTGACCCAGCACTTTCATACAACAACAACAAAAAATTGAGACTTAATTTTAAATTTTAGAATCGATTGTTTGAGAGACCAATATAGGATAGAGAAAAAAAATAAATTAAATTAAAGTTTGAAAACAAAAATATAGAATCTAAAACTAAAAAATACAAATAATGAAAAGAAAAAAGTAAAAATAAACTTATGTCATTCATTGTTATCTAAAGTTATCTTTTTAACTAAACTCTTGACACGCATATTTTTACGGATAATTTATATCCATGTTTTCAATTGTCTACTCCGATGTTTCACTAAATTTCTTACGTTTAAGGCCTTGCTCCTCTCAATTGGTGCATTTTTGGGCTTTTGTTACACATATCCAAATTATCTTAGACGATATTCTCTTATTTTATCCACAATTGATTTCATTTCGAATTTAGTATGTATCTTTTCATTTCTAATCTTATCTTTTATAGTTTTACGACACATCCATTTGAGTATTCTCATTGTAGCTACACCCATAAATTATGCTTTTGTCGTTTAATGACACAACAATTGGTGCCATACAATTATGTTGGTCTTAATGTGATTCTATAAGAGTTTCCCTTCAATTACAATTGTATTGTGCAATCGCAAAAAATTTCATATGTACTTTTCCATTACATCCAATCCACTTGGATCCTATAATTCATATCCCTATCTATGTTGTCATTTTGGATGATAGATTCAAGATATCTAAAACGTTCATTTTATGGTACATGTTTTTGCTAGACAAAGTCTATCTTTGTATGCTAACTTCTTTACCCACACCCATCCACATAAATGCGGGAACTCGTCCACTTGACACCACATTCAAACGGTGATATGGCGTGTCGCTTCTAGGTGATGTTCTTGCTAACTTGTCACTACACCCATGATCCGGTGTAGCGTGTTGCTAAGAAGGGAATGCCCCAACGAATTTCCTATTTGGGTCTCTCATATTGTTGACAAAAATTTTACGCTAACTATCAATTTACCGCAACTCTTCTCCTTTACTCGGGTTTCGTGGACCAACGGTGTTGACCCAACACTTTCATAAAAGTCGAAAATGAAAATCTTGAAAAAATAGCTCTTGAAGGAACTGTCCATAGAATGTTAGTGTATAAGATCTTTATTTAGGGAAAAATCTACTTCATTCCTTGTAGTTTGGCCTAAACATAAAATCACTTTGCCAACTTTTGGTTTAAAAAGTGATGGTACCCCCTTGAGGCCATCTATGTTATTATAAAAAGGCCCCCTCTCTCTGAACTTTTCACCATTAGATATCACAAATCTAGAATAAACCCCCCTCTATACCCCTCCCTCGGCTGGATGTGAAGAAAAACACAAAAAAGCTAGAAATCAAGCCAGCAAATATTTAGGGAGAAAAGAAACAAAAGATTTCATTAAGAGAAGCTCTAAAATTCCCATTGTTCCAATTATTTTTAGATTTGAACTTTAGATTTACTAACTAAACGTACTTATTTGCCATAAGTACATCACCACCTTATTTCTGTGCACCCGCCTTATATATTTTCTTACCTTTTTTTTGTAGAAAAAGAATAATATATTGGAAGTATGAAAAAATGTACAAAGACACCTAAAGATGAGAAATCATTAAAAATAAATAACGATAAAGAAATGGAAAAAGACTAGTACATAATTGCTCTTTGATCCCTTTTCAAAATCTCTGAACTATAATTTTTATAAATACCTGAGACATGAATCCATACAGAAGTATAAAAAATAATTGTCCCAAAAAAGACAAACTTGAATGATCTAATTGTGGCAAATTTTGATATTCCGCTTTTCCAAATACACTGTGGGATGGGAAAAAAATGACCAACAACCAAGGATCCTTTTCCTTTTCAAATCCTCTAAATTTTGTAAGGAGCAAATCAGGAACACTCCTGGCATAAACCCAAATATTGTGACACACATCAAAGAGGTGGTTCCAGATCTTGCTTGCCATAGAATAATGTAGAAGTATGTGATCTCTAGTCTAGGTCATGAAAAACCGGAAGAGAAAGGTCTATCATTGGTGTGAAACCACCTCTTTCATGGATAACGGGGAGGGAAAGAAATGGATAATGATGAACCCCAATCCATGAATCCTCCGAACACACGGAAGGAAAGCTCTATATCATTGATGTGAAACTCATAAAAGATTTTAAACAAATTTTCACAAATGATATCCTAAAATTCTTGAAAAGAAGCGATAGTAAAAATGTCAGTGCCAGGGCCTTTATCCCTATCAAAACCAAAAACAAATCCCATCCCTCTCAAAAGGTCTCTCCAACCAATCGGCTCTATAACTCTTAAACTAATAGTACCAATCAAGACCTTCAATAATAGCGCAGGCCCTATCCTCCATGTACAAATCCCTATAGAAGCTAGTTATAGTCTACTCAAAGAAAGCAGGATTTGTAATCACATTTCCTTCATTATATTCTAATTCCTTTATAAAACTCCTTTGCCTTCTACCATTAGCAACCCAATTAAAAAACCTAGTGTTACATTCACCCTCTCTAACTCACGACATCCAAATCTTCTAATGCCGATTCATTTCCTTCAGAATTAGCTCCTCGAGATTGTTCCCAAGATTCTCTGTGCAAGTTGAAATATCCTCTATGAACGCTCTTTCTAATTCAAGTTTATCTATATCATTGATTTGCCGAATAATAATGTTCTTTCTCTCTCTAGTATCCCCAAAGACCTCCTTGTTCTCAACTTTGAGGGTTTGTTCTAGACTCTTTGATTTTCTTATGAACTTAAAATCCTCTAACCCTACCTACATTTGTATCTCTCCAAGAGTTTTCAACTTCTTTTTTAAGATATCTATTTGGAACCCTCATGTTCTCAAATCTAAAGGGTGTAGGGCCCCAAGTGATATGGTTAGAGTCCTAAAAACGAGGGAAGTGTTATCTCCACCTTGTCCATTGTGGGCTCAATATTTTGTGACATGCATATTTATGTTGTAATCTCTGCTACTAAATCTTCTTTGATTTATATGAGCAATCACGAAACTGAAATATGCCCACTGTTAAGAATTTGTGGGTGTTAAGAAGCTGTTTATGCCTTTTCAAAGGTTGAGAATAGCTCTGGGGCTGTTAATGATGTTGCAAACACAATGATGCAAAAATTTTGGGATTCAGCACTTAATTTAGAACCGCCAGATGATTACGATACGCACAGGTGCTTCTAGTGTTACCTTGTGGCCCTTTTTTTTTTCATCCTGATTGCTGGAGTAAAAAATCCTGAAATTGATCCTTTTTCTTTTTCCCTCCTCTTTAGCGAAAGGTCTGCATTAATGGCTTCAGAAGGGACAGAGAACATGAAATCCACGTATCCAACTTTAGGTCTTGAAAACACATTCCCCTTCAAAATTGAGGATCGCAAAGGTCGTGTACATCGGTTCAATTGCGGTATGTGACAGTAACCTATTGTGTTTCAATCTTGTATTTCTTTGTTAATTTTTTTATAGGCTCAAATGGGTTAGATGCTAGCATTGTTTCAGATACATTCTGAAAGATTCTAGAACAAAGTGAAAGAACAATAGATCCATGTTGAAATTATAATGGGTGTATAATGACTGTATTAGGGTTGTGCTCCTTTCCATCTTTGGGATGATAATTCTTTCATTCCATTTATGTTGGGAAAATTAAAGGATCTCTGTTTGGAGCAGTTATTGTGGTATTGATTGTAGCCATCGGATGGACGCATAGGGCATGCACCGATGCCAGAGCTGCAATTGTTGGACTTCTGTGTTGTTTAGAAAAATCTTCATGTAAAATCAGCAGCAGATAACAATAGATTCCTATTGGACCTTTTCTTTATATGGTTGACAAATTTCTTACAAAAAAAAAAAAATTGTACCTTCTGTCACATCATGTTTAATTTTGCTGTTGAAGTGGAGGGTTTTGATGGTCAAATCCAATAACAATGGTCAGGTTTTATTTGGTTATTCATTTATGAATTTGTTGGCTTTTAAGTAAGATGCACTTTTGGACAATATCTCTTTCTGGGTTCTTTAGGTACTGAAAGTCTGGATGAGTTGGTATCTGCTGTCATGCAAAGGATTGGTGCTGGTAATGATCATTCTTATCCACAGATTTTGGTGAGTTTGCAAGCTTGTTAGGAGTTCTTATATATACTGCCTTCCTGCAGAACAAATTTTGACTTTCATTCCTCTTTCATATAGTATGAAGATGATGAAGGTGATAGAGTTTTACTTTCAACTGATGGTGATCTTCTTGGTGCTGTTAGCTATGCCAGGTCCACTGGACTAAAGGTAAGCCTTGAGCCTTTGTGTGATTAGGTACTTCAGTATTTTATGTTCTCTCTTTTTCTTAAAGTCTATCATGTGTGGGTTTCAGAATCTAGTCCTGCATTAATTTGTTTTCTGCAAGAGTTCGACAGGAGTTGATGTATCGACTTTATAATTATCGAAAGTGTTATTTATCCTTTATTAGCTTGCCGTTTCCAACTATTTGTTTTGTTGCTGGACATTGTCCTATGCCTTATGATTGTTGTTTTCCAATATTTATTCAAGTATATTTTACTGTTTCCAGTGACGTAAGAATCTACATTACATGGGCAGTAAATTTTATTTTTTATTTTTTATTTTTGTTCTATACTGCTTGATGTATACTGGTTTTATCTACTGCTTAAACCAGTGATAAAATTTGCTTGATGTTTCAACGTTCATAAAATAGATGAAATCTTTTTTGGTGTGGGAAAAATTTAATACTGGTCTGTAGTTTTGTTAAAAGGGACTCACATTTACCAGCTTTATCTAATTAAAAATTACTTTAAAATATCAAGTCATATATTTTTGTTCGAATTGAAACTGTTATTTGTCATTGCGTCTTGAAACTGTTACCAGTGATTGTAGTTTCATGCAGATATAGATAGTCAAGCCAATTATTTTGATCAAACGTCCCAACCTGAATTTAGATTGGTTCCCACACCCAAATTCTGATTTTTCCATAAAGATATACACGATCTATTAAAATCTCAAGTTTTGACAAGAATAGCATTGCTAGTTTGATATTAAGGATTGTTAATATGTAGCTAACATGCCAACAAAATATTTCTTTCAGCTGTTTTCCATTAGCTTTGAAATGCATAAATATTGATATTCTTTTCATAGGCTTGCTTCCTGGGGGAAATGAAAGTACTGAAACATTTTATCTTTATGGTAAGTTCACATAAGATAGAAATAGTAGTCTTAGGCTAGTGTCACTAGTTTTGGTGAAAAAGTCTCTTGGGGCGGTATCCCTAGTCAGAAGGGAATTGAGAGTTTTATTGGTAGGGGGAGGGTAGCTTGTGGTTGTATGGTTCAAACACCGTTGGACGAGAAAAGAGAAAGGTAGTAATGACAATTCTTTTTCAATTTATCCGACTTGCATCTAAGAAGAGCTTCTTATCGAACATATTAAAATTTTATGACAATTCCTGAGATTAGGTTGGAGACTTTAAGGGAATTTATAGTGTATATTTATTTTTATATGCATATAAAATTCTTTAAAAAGGAGAATCATACAGAACGCCATGACCTTTCATGTTGATGTTTGCTTATTGAATTAATTAACTAATGCCATGCAAGGAAATCTACACTGCCACATGATGCTGAACCACGACTGCTGGATCATGATTCTGTTTTTTCTTGTGGCTATAATGTTCCTAGCTTGACGTACCTTTTCCTCTCTCTTGATTGTTTGATGTTGGGGGAACAAACTATCTCCCTGCCTCTAAGAGAAAATAACCAATTACCAAAAAACAAAGTAGCTTGCAGCATTTATATTCATGAAGCCACCTGCGTGAACTTCGTTGCCTCTGGTATGGATTATGTATTTTCATCTTTTCATTGCATGTAAATGTGAAAACTAGCAAATATTGTGGCTGAAATTTTTTTATAACATTTGATATGGTAAATGTCTTTTTTCACTGGTGGTGATGAAATGTGACAGTGCTGAAACTTTTGAAGCTAAGGATAAATGGACCTGCTGCTTCCTGGAAATGGGGCAGAATGAGTTGGTGCATTGGATTTTTTGAGTGACTGGATAGCATAAGATAATGAAGTTCTTGGGAATAGTTGCCATTTAATTTTTTACTGTAGCATCTCTATTAACATTTGAGCCTCATACATCCTATCTCATTTTTGAGTTGTGTTGATTTACTTTTCAGGTTCTGAGGTTGCATCTTGACTACTCTGATTCAAATTTGCAAGCTGCAAGATCATCGTCGGGTACAGCCACTGCACAGACAACTGTCTGGATGTCTCTGAGTTCTGGAATTTTTGCAGGTGCCATTGTCATTGCAGGAATTAGTGCCTTGGTATACTTGAAGCGCTCCAAGGCATGACGTTTCTCAACTGACCATGCAAAAATCTGGTTAAATTGGTTGATTTTATTTATCTTACGGAAGGTCTACTCGAGCAGCAGTTTTCAGAGACATAAGATCACTGGCTGGAGCTATACTACAAGATAGACATTTTTGCACAATTATGAATGATAAGGCAACAGATGGATGGACAAGGCATGGAGCTAGTTCGGAAGTGTTTTGAAAATCAAATTTTCCATTGTGATTTTCAGACAAAACATTTCATGCAAAGGGTTAAATTATATACTTGTTGCCCCCTTTATCAAAGGGGTTCATTTGTACCACAGGCGTGATTGGTGGTTTAGAGAGGGTGGTATGGCTTTTACTCGGTATTTTCTCGGTCAGTTTTCAAATGGGTATCATCTAGGAACATGAAAGTCCACTTACACTTCCTACGTTACGTAAAACCGTAATGCTCTCCAATTGTAGCAATTCCCCTCGTCATGGCTGTGATCATGAACTGTAGGGCTGAGGTTGTAGTTTTGTTTATACACCCCAACCCCAACCCCGGGTTTTTTAACCAAAATATTGTTATTTTAAAATAAAATTATTGAAATATCATCATTTTTTATTCCAAATTTAGAGAAATCATCATTGAAGATTGCAATTTTACAAAATTGAGATCCTCAATAGCAATTTTATTAATTTATTTATCGAATTTTAAGAAATTAAAAATAGTGGCTATACACTTATTACAAGATGAAGCAGTCTGCAATGTCGTAAAGGGTTCATCTTCTAAGACTTTGATTTCAGAAACAAATAGCATCACTTCATTGAGGAAATTTGCCACAGTAAATGGTGTAGAACTTCTACAGGTTTGTCTATTCCACGTTCTCATAATTTTCTTACAAAGATATACTCACATGCGTATTGCTGTTTATGTAAATATATGGTTTTATTCTTTTGCTCTGACTTTATGTACAATATAGTAATCAACCCCAGAGGTTTTTGGAGAACAAAGAAGTTCATAAGTATTGAATGAACTTGAGTCCTACACATAAGAAAATAAATTTTTACTTATTAACATGATGAAAATTGAGAGATATTACATAATATATATATATTTTAAATATATAAATATAAAACTTATACTAAGTCTCACAGGGAGAACGGCTAGTATTTTTGTATGGTTGATGTTTAGTGGGAAGAGGAATGGGGCTGTAGGATGTACCCTCATCGGGGCAGGCGACTAAGACATGATTCGACCCAACATTTTGCAAATATTTACGATGATGCCATTGATACGTGGTGGCTTATTTAACACAATATCGTCATTACTTTAAAAAATAGGAGTAACCGTAGGACTAGAAATCAGATATGAAGATGGCAGTGGTATCTTAGTTGCTTCCTTATATCACCCTATGACCAAATGTGGATGACATATTTGGTTCAGAAACAGTTGTCTGTCTAGACATGGAAGGATGGTAACTCTCAGGTAGCGCATGACCGAACATCTCGAGTGAATCCATGACAAATCTTTGATGTGAACAACTTGAGAATCGCATCCCTTGACAGCAAGCAAATCAAACGATAAGAGATGAAGGTGATCGAGATTTTGGTATTGTATATGATACACTTGTAACAAGAGTATGGTGGAAACATATCAAATGGACGTAAAAATTGATAGGTAAAGTGTAAAAAACTTACAAGAACTTGCATCTATGTTGCTGTTGGGTGAAAACCCTATAGATAGCGACGCGCAGGGTTACTAATATACATATGCATGATACGATGATACCATATCATGTAATCCGATGTCATCGTCACATGACCATAGAACTCGTCCCCTTTGACAATATGATCGTCGATTTCTTCACAACTCTTGCACCATGCATCGTGCTCCAATCTCTACCACCTCTCTCACGTTGGTCAATGTGATGGAGATCTAACCCAGTTTATACGGGTAAAGGAATATCCTGTTATAAATTAAACTTTCTCGTAATCCTCTCATGGTAATGAAACTCGATCACCTCAAAAGAAATAAGTAGAATAGAGAGGTATGCAATATATCACACCTATTAAGACAATAAACGGGTAACGACTCAATATATTAATATAAGTTTGTCTCATAATCTAGACAAACAGAAAAAAAAGGAAACAAAATAGTGTAAGTTTGTTTTATAATAATATTAGTTGAACACACAAAATGAAATTTTAACTCACTCTATCTTCCCTCATATGATAAAGTTGATCGTGATATGAGTGAAGAATATGATGTTCAACGTTAACAAAACTATGATAAACATTCCAACTATCTAACAAAAGAACAAAGTTAAGAGTGATACAAAATAAGGGAAAATACAAAAATAAAATGATAAACCTAGTGAATGTAATGTATAGAGATTCTCAAAAGCCACTCGGCATGTTCAAAGTAGTGGACATCAGATTGACAGTGTGTAAATATAGACAATCGCTCCTATGTCCAAAATTGTTAATAGTAACAAGTGAATGGAAATGGAATATCCTGTATATAAAATGTATGTACATGAAAATAATAAGTATTAAAATTAGATACAGTGTCTAAATAAGTAATGATGGATCAGAAATCTGTCTAACTCCATCAATAGAGGCTTGACACATAACTCTATACATTGTAGTCAAGATAACACTACTCTAACTATAACTACCGGCGCAATCAAGATCTCGAATCAGCTCCAGATACATTAGTTTCATCTTTGATCTAAACTTATCTCCCATGAGATAGTCCAAGAGCTACATAAGGTGACCTCACGTGTAAAATTCCACTTGAGTGGCATCTGACTTTGGATCTGGTGAATGCGAATCAAGGAATGTTGTGATCGTCTTTAATTTAAGTCAGCTATCATCAAAATCCTCTGGACTGGGGGATGAAACCCTAGAGATTGAGGTAAATATTTTGCCACGCAGCGATAAGAAGCAACAAATCTATTCCGGTGACTACCTCTCCATCAATAGACAATCCCAATAGCACAGACACGTCATAAAGAGTAGTGGGTGGGTCTTGTACCTACATCTCTCAACTAGGGGTGTTATGATACCCGGGTAGTGTCACGGGTACCCGTGATACTACCCGATCAAAGCTTAAGCTTGGCTAGTTCTGCATCGAGCTCAAGCTTGAGCCCATATTGTGTCAAGCTCGAAGGCTCGTTGAGCTATCCGGTATATGTGAAATTACATGTATCATACTCTTCTTAATAAATTACAAATAATAATTCTTAGATTTAAAAAAATTGAAGGACGCAAATGTCATTGTACTTTTCATTTATCCTATCTCTTTCTCATTTCTCATTTTGGAATTGGATCGCGATCGAAGGTCTCCTCTCACGGTGACCTAGCTCTCGCCTCTCGACATCAAAGCAAACTTCAAGTTCTATGTGCGACGAAAATCTTGTTCTCCTCTCCATCGCTATTACAATTTCACTGCTCAGAGGTCGAATCGATGGTAAACTCTCTCTCTCTCTCTAGGGTTTTTGATTTTTGCTCTCACTTTTGCAAATGACACACCATTTGCTAGAAACATTCCCCTCCTTTGACGGTTATCTCAGTTAAAATCCTCTCACAAAATGCCTCCTACATGAAAAAGTTAGCTCCTTGGGAGGCTGAGGACCTTTCAATAGTGTTCCAAGGAAAGTCTTTCTCTCCTCTTTGTGTCGCAATAAGGTTGAAGAAACTCTTAATATTTAAAAGTTTAGCAAAGGTCCCCATCTAGTTCGCTACATTTTCCATATCTGGAGAAGTATAATTAATAGCACTCCAAGGAACTTTTAGTCAAGGTGGTTATGGTGTAATGACCACTTCCTAGACATTGCGTTAATTTGACTTGTGAACTATTAAAATTAGGTCAGGAAATATGACACTGATGATGAATTTGTTACCCCTCCTGATGTGGGATGACTAGAATGGTAGGAAGTAAACATCTGTGACATGACAATCTCTCTTGGTGGAGTCATTGATGCCTTAGACACTGGGGTTTCCTTCTGGTGTTTGTCAAAGAGTACATGGTTTTTATCATGCTTTAAAAAGTACAACTTTCTACTTGCACTCCTTATTCGCAGTTGTTTTATTTTGTTTATATTTGTTTTTCCAATCATTTATTCTGGTCTTTTAGTTTTTGCTTTCAAGTGAAAAACGGATTTTGAATTTTCGTATTCATATTCATCATAAAAAATCTCTCTAGAATTTTTTTAGTTCCATTTTCAATTCCATTTTGTGAAATCAAGGCATTTCATTTGTCCCTAGCTCCTAAACAATTAAATCACTACCTTCGCTTGAGTAACACAATCTAGTTGATACTAAATGCTTGCCTTGGAGCTAGAAATCGAAAAGCTTTACCTCCTAGATGATATCATCTCTTGGAGCATCACTACAATATGTGTCTTCTTTATCACATTTTTGTCATATTTGGATCACCATGTGTACATTTTCTTGTCTCTAAAGAATAGATTTCTTGCTTCTTGATCCAAGAATTTTGCTTATTCCTTTTGTTAACTTTTTTCAAACCTTGACAAGTAAGGGTATTTAACTGGGAAAAGATGCAATTATGGTGGAATCAACTGAATTAAGAGTTGAGACAAATGTGATAGTATTTAATGTTTAGAATATATGCTAGTGTAATGTGTGGGGGGCCAAACTTATGTTTTTGAAATCATTTTAATATCTCTGTCTCTGTCTCTGTCTCTCTTGTTCCAGCAAATTGTAGGGTTTGCTACTACAATGTCTCTGTTGCTTCCTGTCTTTATCTTTGTCACACACACAAGTTGAACATGAACATCTTATAGGGGCCTATATCCCAAATTCATTGCATATGTCTTGATTCTTCATGGAATGTGGTCATCTACAAAAGTTTCTTTGTCATTAACGTGTATCTCTTGTCCAATTCTCAAGTTTTTTATTTTATAGGGTCGGTTTTTTACCTTGCATTTTATTGCTGTGCATTTTTGTCTAACTACCATTAAACTTTAGAATTGCATGGTTGTATTTCTGTTTTTGGTTCCTTATAGAGTCTTTGATTCCTTATTATAGTGTTTCTGTGCATTTCTATTTTTTATTTAAATATCTTAATGCAACGATAATTATTTAAATGTCTTAATGTAATGATTATTATTTAAATATCTTAATACCCACAATTTCTTAATGCAATGATAAAAATATTTAAGATAAAAATATTTATGCCAATGATAATGCCTTAATGCATGTCCTAATGTATTTGTATCAAAACTACAATTATTTAAATATCATGATATCTTTGGCTACATTCCAATTAGATTGAGAACTATAATTATTTAAATGTCATCCATCTATACCCCTTCTACCATTCATTTTTCTTTTTCATGCATTATCATCGAATCATTTTTTATTTGATTTTTAATTCTTTAACTCCAACTGTTTTGTTTTTAATTTTTGATTATTTTAATTTTGTTCTTACTTTTTGTTCTTAATAAAAGAATGGATCTAAAAGCAAGTATAAGTAGTGGTAAGAAGAAATAGAGAACTGAATTTGAAGATATAGATCCAACTGAATTCTCGGCTACTCCCATTATTGCATCAATTGGTTTTACTATGCCAATTGTTCAAGGAGGACAGAATGTGCAAATCTCATTTCAAATACTGATGACACATTTATTCCGATAGGGATAGAAATTGAACATTGGATCAAGGAAATGGAGGAAGAAGGACATGGTGGTGAAGAAGCATGAGATGATGATGATGTTGAAGAAGAAGGAGATGGTAGCGAAATGCCAGCTCTACGTACAGTTGAAGCAATAGAAGATGATTCTTTTGAGGAACAACAAATGGAAAAAAATCATGGTTTTCTCCTATTGGCCTTGTAGATGGTGTTGAAAAGGTGAAGTGCAATCATTGTGATTCAAAGTTGAAAGTTCATAAAACTAAGTCAACAAACACTTATATCAGATACCTAAAACAATGTCGACAGTTTGTGGAGAAGATGAGAAGTACAAAATCTATACATACCAACTTTCAATTAGTTGGAGTTGTGTCACCTTCTAAAGGCTCTCAAATTGTTTATATCATGTTTGACATGCAGAGAATGAGAGGGGTAGTTGCATATTGGATTATGATACATGAACATCCATTTAGCATTGTGGAAGAGAAGCGGTTTAATATAATGCAAAGATGTAGGATGACAGAATGGAAACCAATATCAAGGCAAACAGAAAAAATGATTGTAGGTTTATGAGACCAAAATGAAGAAGTTGAAGAATGTACTTGCAAATGCTATAAAGATTAGTTTGACAACAAACCTTTGGAAATCAAAGACCTAAAAAATTGGGTACATGGTTGTAATGGGCCATTGGATTGATTCTGATTCGAAATTATAAACAAGAATATTAAACTTTGTCAATATTCTATCACCGCATACGGGTAGAGAAATTGCAACTATTTTGTTTAAGTGTGCTAAGAAATGAACAATTGAAAACAAAGTGTACACCGTATCAATTGACAAAACCTCTAGCAATGATTCGGCCGTAATATTATGAAAGAAGACTTCTCTAGGTATAACAAGTTGATATATGATGGAAAGTTTTTTCACATATAATACTTTACACATATTTTGAATCTATTGGTTCAAGATGAGTTTTGAGAGATTCATGATATTGTCAACAAGATAATGTATATGGTTGATTATATCAACCGCTCAGAGGTTAGAGTAATAATGTTTTCTCAAGGAAGTGGCTTGCATAAAGAAGATGTTGGACGAAAAAATTTATGATTCAGATGATTTCATTGTAAGAATGATAGAAAAAATGAAAATCAAATTTGATAAATATTGGGGTGAAGTTAATTTGCTATGGGAATAGCTACTGCGTTAGACCCTACAAATAAACTAATTTTTGTTGAGTATTATTATGAACTCGTGGTTGGAGAGGATGTAGCCAAGTAGTATGTTAGTGAGGTGAGAAATGTTTTATATAAGGTGTATGATGAATATGCTTTAGTTGAATCCTTGTAAAAAACCCGGTTTCATCATCCCATGCAAATTCTTCTACTCGGAGGTCAGAATTTCCTCATGATACTGATGTTTAATTTGAGAATTTTGTTAGGAGAAGATTTGGTACACGTTCTCAAATTAATGAATTAGATGATTATTTGGTCAAATCTCCCAAAACAAAATCGGATAAGGATGAGAATTTGAAGTGGTGGAAGGTCAAATAAATTACAAATAATAATTCTTAGATTTAAAAAAATTGAAGGACGCAAATGTCATTGTACTTTTCATTTATCCTATCTCTTTCTCATTTCTCATTTTGGAATTGGATCGCGATCGAAGGTCTCCTCTCACGGTGACCTAGCTCTCGCCTCTCGACATCAAAGCAAACTTCAAGTTCTATGTGCGACGAAAATCTTGTTCTCCTCTCCATCGCTATTACAATTTCACTGCTCAGAGGTCGAATCGATGGTAAACTCTCTCTCTCTCTCTAGGGTTTTTGATTTTTGCTCTCACTTTTGCAAATGACACACCATTTGCTAGAAACATTCCCCTCCTTTGACGGTTATCTCAGTTAAAATCCTCTCACAAAATGCCTCCTACATGAAAAAGTTAGCTCCTTGGGAGGCTGAGGACCTTTCAATAGTGTTCCAAGGAAAGTCTTTCTCTCCTCTTTGTGTCGCAATAAGGTTGAAGAAACTCTTAATATTTAAAAGTTTAGCAAAGGTCCCCATCTAGTTCGCTACATTTTCCATATCTGGAGAAGTATAATTAATAGCACTCCAAGGAACTTTTAGTCAAGGTGGTTATGGTGTAATGACCACTTCCTAGACATTGCGTTAATTTGACTTGTGAACTATTAAAATTAGGTCAGGAAATATGACACTGATGATGAATTTGTTACCCCTCCTGATGTGGGATGACTAGAATGGTAGGAAGTAAACATCTGTGACATGACAATCTCTCTTGGTGGAGTCATTGATGCCTTAGACACTGGGGTTTCCTTCTGGTGTTTGTCAAAGAGTACATGGTTTTTATCATGCTTTAAAAAGTACAACTTTCTACTTGCACTCCTTATTCGCAGTTGTTTTATTTTGTTTATATTTGTTTTTCCAATCATTTATTCTGGTCTTTTAGTTTTTGCTTTCAAGTGAAAAACGGATTTTGAATTTTCGTATTCATATTCATCATAAAAAATCTCTCTAGAATTTTTTTAGTTCCATTTTCAATTCCATTTTGTGAAATCAAGGCATTTCATTTGTCCCTAGCTCCTAAACAATTAAATCACTACCTTCGCTTGAGTAACACAATCTAGTTGATACTAAATGCTTGCCTTGGAGCTAGAAATCGAAAAGCTTTACCTCCTAGATGATATCATCTCTTGGAGCATCACTACAATATGTGTCTTCTTTATCACATTTTTGTCATATTTGGATCACCATGTGTACATTTTCTTGTCTCTAAAGAATAGATTTCTTGCTTCTTGATCCAAGAATTTTGCTTATTCCTTTTGTTAACTTTTTTCAAACCTTGACAAGTAAGGGTATTTAACTGGGAAAAGATGCAATTATGGTGGAATCAACTGAATTAAGAGTTGAGACAAATGTGATAGTATTTAATGTTTAGAATATATGCTAGTGTAATGTGTGGGGGGCCAAACTTATGTTTTTGAAATCATTTTAATATCTCTGTCTCTGTCTCTGTCTCTCTTGTTCCAGCAAATTGTAGGGTTTGCTACTACAATGTCTCTGTTGCTTCCTGTCTTTATCTTTGTCACACACACAAGTTGAACATGAACATCTTATAGGGGCCTATATCCCAAATTCATTGCATATGTCTTGATTCTTCATGGAATGTGGTCATCTACAAAAGTTTCTTTGTCATTAACGTGTATCTCTTGTCCAATTCTCAAGTTTTTTATTTTATAGGGTCGGTTTTTTACCTTGCATTTTATTGCTGTGCATTTTTGTCTAACTACCATTAAACTTTAGAATTGCATGGTTGTATTTCTGTTTTTGGTTCCTTATAGAGTCTTTGATTCCTTATTATAGTGTTTCTGTGCATTTCTATTTTTTATTTAAATATCTTAATGCAACGATAATTATTTAAATGTCTTAATGTAATGATTATTATTTAAATATCTTAATACCCACAATTTCTTAATGCAATGATAAAAATATTTAAGATAAAAATATTTATGCCAATGATAATGCCTTAATGCATGTCCTAATGTATTTGTATCAAAACTACAATTATTTAAATATCATGATATCTTTGGCTACATTCCAATTAGATTGAGAACTATAATTATTTAAATGTCATCCATCTATACCCCTTCTACCATTCATTTTTCTTTTTCATGCATTATCATCGAATCATTTTTTATTTGATTTTTAATTCTTTAACTCCAACTGTTTTGTTTTTAATTTTTGATTATTTTAATTTTGTTCTTACTTTTTGTTCTTAATAAAAGAATGGATCTAAAAGCAAGTATAAGTAGTGGTAAGAAGAAATAGAGAACTGAATTTGAAGATATAGATCCAACTGAATTCTCGGCTACTCCCATTATTGCATCAATTGGTTTTACTATGCCAATTGTTCAAGGAGGACAGAATGTGCAAATCTCATTTCAAATACTGATGACACATTTATTCCGATAGGGATAGAAATTGAACATTGGATCAAGGAAATGGAGGAAGAAGGACATGGTGGTGAAGAAGCATGAGATGATGATGATGTTGAAGAAGAAGGAGATGGTAGCGAAATGCCAGCTCTACGTACAGTTGAAGCAATAGAAGATGATTCTTTTGAGGAACAACAAATGGAAAAAAATCATGGTTTTCTCCTATTGGCCTTGTAGATGGTGTTGAAAAGGTGAAGTGCAATCATTGTGATTCAAAGTTGAAAGTTCATAAAACTAAGTCAACAAACACTTATATCAGATACCTAAAACAATGTCGACAGTTTGTGGAGAAGATGAGAAGTACAAAATCTATACATACCAACTTTCAATTAGTTGGAGTTGTGTCACCTTCTAAAGGCTCTCAAATTGTTTATATCATGTTTGACATGCAGAGAATGAGAGGGGTAGTTGCATATTGGATTATGATACATGAACATCCATTTAGCATTGTGGAAGAGAAGCGGTTTAATATAATGCAAAGATGTAGGATGACAGAATGGAAACCAATATCAAGGCAAACAGAAAAAATGATTGTAGGTTTATGAGACCAAAATGAAGAAGTTGAAGAATGTACTTGCAAATGCTATAAAGATTAGTTTGACAACAAACCTTTGGAAATCAAAGACCTAAAAAATTGGGTACATGGTTGTAATGGGCCATTGGATTGATTCTGATTCGAAATTATAAACAAGAATATTAAACTTTGTCAATATTCTATCACCGCATACGGGTAGAGAAATTGCAACTATTTTGTTTAAGTGTGCTAAGAAATGAACAATTGAAAACAAAGTGTACACCGTATCAATTGACAAAACCTCTAGCAATGATTCGGCCGTAATATTATGAAAGAAGACTTCTCTAGGTATAACAAGTTGATATATGATGGAAAGTTTTTTCACATATAATACTTTACACATATTTTGAATCTATTGGTTCAAGATGAGTTTTGAGAGATTCATGATATTGTCAACAAGATAATGTATATGGTTGATTATATCAACCGCTCAGAGGTTAGAGTAATAATGTTTTCTCAAGGAAGTGGCTTGCATAAAGAAGATGTTGGACGAAAAAATTTATGATTCAGATGATTTCATTGTAAGAATGATAGAAAAAATGAAAATCAAATTTGATAAATATTGGGGTGAAGTTAATTTGCTATGGGAATAGCTACTGCGTTAGACCCTACAAATAAACTAATTTTTGTTGAGTATTATTATGAACTCGTGGTTGGAGAGGATGTAGCCAAGTAGTATGTTAGTGAGGTGAGAAATGTTTTATATAAGGTGTATGATGAATATGCTTTAGTTGAATCCTTGTAAAAAACCCGGTTTCATCATCCCATGCAAGTTCTTCTACTCGGAGGTCAGAATTTCCTCATGATACTGATGTTTAATTTGAGAATTTTGTTAGGAGAAGATTTGGTACACGTTCTCAAATTAATGAATTAGATGATTATTTGGTCAAATCTCCCAAAACAAAATCGGATAAGGATGAGAATTTGAAGTGGTGGAAGGTCAATACGGTTACTTACAAAATTTTATCTCAGATGGCTCAAGATATGTTAGCCATTTCTCTTAGTACAGTAGCATCAGAGGTTGCATTTAGTACAGGAATATAGGTGATAGACACATATCATGGTTCTTCAACTCCAGAAATAGTTCAGACACTCATGTGTGGAGGAGATTAGCTACGGAAATTTTATAGGATTAAAAACAAGGTAAATGTAAGTATTAATTTTTGTTAAACAATTAATTTATATTTTATTAATATATATTATGTTAAATTTTTGTTAAACAATTTTATTGTATTAAATTTCATATATATTTTGCTAATATATTCATTTTTGTTATATGTAGAATGACATCATTATGGTGAAGGAAATTCCGTTGATATATCTAACAAAAAGTAAGTAAATAAGTATGGTGTAAACAATTAATCGACTTTATTTTCTTATTTTTGTTATTGGCATGACTTTATTTTTATAACATTTATGATTTGTAGATTGAGTTGTTGATTGCTAGAGGATGTTGTTAGAGTATGGTGTTGAATTATTGTTTACTTGACATTCTTGGATGTTATTATTAGGAAACTTGAGTGTTAGAGTTGGAGGATGTTGTTGGCTTGTTCTCAGAGGATGTTGATCTTAGACTTCATTTGAGTATCTTTGTTTATATGATATCACGTTGTTGTTAGGATTTATCATAGTTTTATTTCGAAAGAACTGTTATAAATGTAATATGTAACTAATTATGATTTGTATAGTTCCAAACTTATATAGTTGGATTTATTCAATAATTGTTATCGATTTTATTTTATATTTGTGTGGTTAGAAACTGAATTATGATTGGATTTAATTAGAATTTTCAATTAAAGCAAGTTTGAATTTGGAATGTCTAAAGATCATGTGAAATTCTATCAATTTTGAAATAGGGAATCTGACTTTGATCTCGAGCTCAGGTATGATCCTGGGTTTGAGCTCGGCATCAGGTATGATCTTAGGTGCGAGCTTGAGTGTGGGTCCAATCTCACTCGATTCAACACCATGACACTCGAACTCGAGCTACTCAATCACATTTCTCGTTGAGCTCAAACTCTATAAATGTAAGCTCGTCGAGCTTAAGCTTGAGCTCGAGCTTAACCAAAAAACACTTAAGCTGCGTTCGAGTATTGCTACTACCCGATTCAACTCGAGTGTCATAATATCCCTACTCTTAACTAAGGGATTAGTGCTTGGTCATAAATAATATGTCCACATCTATAAATATTGTAAAAACTACCCATAACAAAATCTCCTACACCCTTACATCCAGGATCGAGCAACCCAAAACCCATGATCTGAGTGTTGGATCATCAATAGGGTGTCACAACTTGTATCCTATATAGTCTCAGATTGATATGTGGGTTGCGAACTTAAAACACTATGATCACAGGGGCTAGAGACAAATTCTCTCACAGGATAATCTATATCATATACAATGACTTGTTACATTGAAAATATCAGGGTTAACAATTTGCATTCATAAAATTAAACATTCTGTATACATAAAATATATATAATAACATGATATATATATATATATATATATATAAGATACATATATTAATAACATTCTATATACATATGATGATGGTACATATTGACTAAACTTTCTAAATTTTTGTAAATAAGATATACATAATATGCAATTTTGAACTAAAGTATTCTAAAAAAATAAGGTATACATACATAAGATACATAAAACACATGATGATGGTCCAATGTTTGTACATTAACATGATGATTGTAATAAGATATACATAATGTACAATTTTGTACTTAACTCATTGTAAATACATAAGGTATACATACATAAAACACATGATGATGAGCCACTGTAGCACATTAACATAATGAAAGGTACATTAGATATACATAATGTACAAACTAATATCCACATCGTGCCCTCTATTGCAAATAAGCCATGTTTGGACAATGGTTATAGTTATGGCCAAATTCACTACAAGTCTTGCAACGTTATGTTTTTCATTTGTCTATTTCATTGTGAATCAGCATGCTATGTGGTCTCCTTAGCTGATGGTTTAGGCATAAAACATTTATCAAAAGGGAGAACGGACTTGAGGACCAATAGTTCAAGTGACCAAGAGGATGGAATTGACCAACATAAGTAAGTAGTATGAATTGTGATGTATAAAATCTGCTACAAGTATCATAAATTTATATCCTATGTCTTCACATACTCTCCACTTGTGTGAGTATGAAAACTTGTATATTGCATATTTCCCATAGGTATATGACAGGTTATCTATAAGCACGGTGTGGTTGTTTCCACCCCTCATACTGTGAATTTCAATGGTGGGCTCGTACACCCCGGTGCATTTATTAACGGATACGAATCAATAGTATTTTGATTTATACTCATTTCTCAATAATTTATCTATCACCATTGTAAACCATGTCTTCTTATCTTGTACATAGTTTGCAGTTTCATTTCAATCATTATTAAAAAAATTTAATCATATGGTACAATGTTGTCTTCATATATATAATGATAGGTAGCTTCCTTACCCCTTTGAGAACCAGATTAAATGACTAAGATCTATAGGTCATGTTGTTGTCCCAATGTTGTCCCTCGTTATAAGTCAATATCCACTTTTGAGAGGGATTTCTATCAACTACTTATATATTGGCTTACTAAGTTCTTTGGTTTGGTTCATAACCGTACCAAATTTTTTAATTTGTCATTGCTCAGTTGCCTTATATATCAATTCTATTAGCGGTTTATTTTAAAGCGTTGGTTAAAATTTGATTCAACCACTTATATTGTCTAAATTTTGCCATAGTAGTTGCAAGTTAGGATTTCTCTCAACAAATCACATTATGCCAATGGCCCTATCAGATATAAAGCAAATTTCATGACGATCACCAATGATATGCAATGTCAGGTTCTCCAAGAATTATGACAAGTTAACCATACTCTCCTCATCAACAATGGAAAAACACAAAGAAAGTATGTGATTAGTTGCATTGCTAGAACAACAATAAGAATTTTTTTTCCTATACCTTCCGTACTGAAATGTACCATCAATACTAATTATAGGTTTGTAATGCTTGAGAGCATCGGTGCATGGTTTGAAGTCACAAAAAACTGATTGAAACACTCTATTACTGTAACCAGATTGTTCAATAAACCTCTAATCAACCACAGTTCTCGAATTACTTGCTTGCAAAGCGGATATAAATTGGGACAACAATGTGTATAATATTTTTCAATTCCCATAAACCATCTTCATAGATTTCTGACGCCCCATCTAAGCCTTCTTGCAGGATAAGTTTATCTCGTAATCTCGCATGTTCTCAACCACATTGCACACTTTATAATCCATGTTCACATTTATATGGCTTCTAACCACACGACCAACCATCTTAGAGTCTAGATTGCAGTGATCTGTTAGAGGCTTTCTATGGAAGCAAATGTGTTTTGAGTTAACTTTGTAATTTCCCAAAAATCATGACTATTTTTTTTTACTCGAACATGCCACAAATAGTTTTTATCTTTGAAAAATGAACACCGTACATACCAAGTCATTCTGATACTTTCATGGACCCTGAAAACTTATGCTCTCACATAGACCAGCACTTAATAGCGTGTTAAACTCTCTTTCGATTTGAACACCTTGCCAACCTGTAGTTCAGATATGTGATCATTTTCCCAAGTTGGACGGTTGTAATCATTGTAATCATCAACTAGTATGTTCCCTTTGCCCATATATGATAAGATGGTATTTCATCATTTTTTTCATTTAATTGATTCTCTTTATCTATCACATGATATTCATCATCAATGTCACTATCTAAATTTTCATCTGCATCCTCAATGAATGTTTCTACAAGATAGGTGTCTCTATAACTCTCTTCATAGGCCTGCTGCTATGGGTTTTTCATACTCATTTCCGGTGTTGGCTATGACATTATATTGTGTAGTAGTCAAGGCAACATCATCCATTAGAAATGTCTCGTACTGGAGCCACTCATCTCCAATTTTCTCAGTTCTCAAACTCTCAGTTATCAACCGTCTATATGACCAAACATTGCTCTCACCCTCACAATCTGGCCTAAAGTTCACAAAATTTTGTGTCCTAAATGCGGAACCTGAGATCTCAGACTTATTCTCTACAACCCAACTTGAGCAACACACATTTGGTTGGCTTATAGTTGCATTTACTAGAGGCTTCAGCTCTAAGAATAGTTCAATATATGATAAATGTGAAAAAACTTTTAGGTGTGATAGCACTTCTAGCAAAAATCATTATCTTCTACCGGTTTAAGTGTTTAAATCATTAATTGATCATGGTCCCAAAGTGGATATCTACATAACACTTTCAATCTTAATTGCTTGGAATCAATATCAATTTTATGATGCAAAAATTTCAATAACTGATGCTATTGAATCGTGTTTTCAACGCAATACCCCTTTTGGGGGCTATACTATTCTGATACCCATTTTGACCGGTTACAATTTCACCTCCCTGTACAATACCAACCTAATACGATTTTAACTCACTTTCCTTTTTCTATAAATCACAACAATAATGAAAATATTAATTCAACAATCACATTAAATAAGACAACCCTTTAATCCAACCATTAGGGAGGCATTACACATAAGAAAATCTATATAAACCATGCATAGTTTCAGTACATAAACTTGCATGGAATTAGGTTAGATTTAGAAGGTTAATAAGAAAAAATTCGAATCCAAACTAAGTTTAGACACACCAAAATTTGAAAAGGAGCTTGAAGTTTGGTTCTAACCCATGCCTAGTTTTGTCACTACTTTATAAATATATACTAAATTCTTTTCCCATGCTTTGCTACGAGCAATGCATGTTGTTAACGACCCACTTTTATAAGTTTAGAATTATAACCACATTATATAAAGTCTAAGTAAAAGAAAATTCTCACATTAAAAAATTTTATATATAGTTCATAAAATGGATCATTATCAAAAGGTCAAATATAGACCATTTTATCTTACAACTTTTAGGTTCATGTTGTTCGATTACAAGGAAAGAAAGATTTTATTCTATCTTACATTAATTATACAATAAAAATTCTTTTCCCTTCAAATTCAAAGTCAAACAGGTCCATTAGTTTTATTGGTTCAAATCATCTCACTCGATATCGAAATCCACATAGCGTAATAGCCTCACATGTAATAACCTTAGCTTTTCCTAAAAAAAAAAAAAAAAAAGAAACACTTTAAGGTTTTGAAAATTTTTATATAAAACCATTTTTACTACAAAAAGTATTATTATATTATTTTTCAAAATTATTAAATAAATAATTTTTTAATTATAGAAAAAACCATCTTAATGAGTTTTCTGGTTTAAAAAATGTTAGACAATATTTTTGTTAAAAACATAATCGTTTTGAAAAATTAAATCTAGAAATTTTGATTTGAGTTATATATCTTAATAAAAATAATTTCAAATTTGGAAAATAATTTTGACCGATATAGATGTGCACTTTTGATTCTACCAATTCATTTTCATTTCAATCTTTGACCACACATGTCTTGAACCCTAAATTGTTCTTAGTACTTGTTAACCTTTGACACACCACATGTTGCATTCTCCACCATTGATTCGTTTGTAAAAACCCTAGATTTTTTTAGTTTCTTTTATTTTTAACCTATGGCTTTTTTTTTTTCGTTTGTAAAAACCCAATATATATATATATATATTTTACTTTATTTATTGTAGTCTTTTACAAAGCCCGAGGTTTTTTTTGGTTTCCTTTTTTTTTCTAACTTTTGTTAAGTCTTCTACAAGACCCAAGGTTTTTCATTTTAGTTTTTTTTTTTTTTTTTCATTTGTAAGAACTCAAGCATGATGATTTTTTTTTTCAATTTTTTTCTATTTAAAATATTTTTTTTAAAAAAAAATATCACAAGCATTTTTCCAAATCTCACACTAACATTTTTTTATATATAAAAAAGTTTGGGAAAAAAAAAGTCAATTGCCAGAGATGGACGCCGATGATGAATCTTGCCTGAAAAGCAGAGAAAGAATGAGGAACCTCACCGGAGACAACAAAAATCATTTGCCCATAAAAACAGGGAAAAAATGGGAGAAAAACGAAAAGAAAAAAAAGGGAGATTTGCTACACCTACTAATGCCGGACGGAGAGAGATTTGCACAAAGGGGAGGAAAGTGAATGGAAGAGGGTTAGTGTTTGGGTTGAGGGTTAGGGTTAGGGAAATGGCATTAAATGAGAGTGAGAGTGTGCGAGATCAAGAATCTTGTTTTCAATAACAAGTGAGGAAGAGGATTAGGGTTGAGAGGAAAGTGAGAGACTCGGCGGTGGAGGAAGAAAAGATTGAGAAAGAGAGAAAACGTTGAAAGCAAGATCATAGATCTTGTTTTCATTTTTTTTGAAAATTATTTAAAAATAAAAAATAAATTAATGAAGTCGCAATTGAGAATTGAGGATCGAGACGACTTCATAAAATCGCAATCCTCAATAACAATTTCTTTAGATTTGGAATAAAAAAAGATATTTCAATAATTTTATTAAAAAATAACAATATTTTCGTTAAAAAAAAAACAAAACCCCCCAAAAAATGGAAAAAAAATGATGTTTATCATTTGACTCATGTTTTTTAAAATAAGAACAGCAGGTACATAGTTTGAAGCCTAAGTGTTTAGGGAATAACAAATCTAGTGGTAACTTAGTAGTAGATTAGAGACTAAAGTATTATATTAGGGACCGGAAGTAACGATTTCTAAACTTGGTAGTTAACTCACAGAATTCGGTGAGACTAGCAATGCCTTGGGTGGAGGATTGCTGATTTATGGTGGGATGGGGGGTCAAGGCGAGATTGGCCCTAATCTCAGAAGAGGAGGCTTAGGTTACCACACAAGGAATCACAGGTATTTACTGATGAAGGGGATGTAAAATTCAACTTCTTCATGTGGTTTTGTTTGCAATGCCTCCTTTCTGAAGGGTTAGTATATCCTCTGGTGTAATGCCCAGAATTCCAACGAGTTCAATGTCAGGTCTCATAGGCCTGCTAGGGCAAAGATTATGATATAATCAAACTGGAAAAGGTGATAAGGAAACTTCCTATTATTTAAATGTGAAAGAAAGAATGCTAATAATACTGAAAAATAATTTAGATTTTTATTGAATTGGAAGGGTAAGAGACATAAACATTTTGAAACTTTGTTCATAAGTTACAAAGACAATATTCTAAACTATTTATAGAGGAAGAAAAAGAGTATAAAAAATGAGACAACAGAAGAGGATGAGAGGGCTTAACAGCCCTCTTTCCAACAGCTAAAATTCTAGCCGTTGGGTTTTCCAAACGGCTAGATATTTCTAGCTTTTGGGTCCTCCAATGGCTAGATTTTCTAGCTGTTGGGGGCCTTTCTTTGGGCCCTTTTGAGGGCTGAAGTATGCCCAATTTAATAGGTTTAAATTCCTCAATTACTGGACCCTAAAGTTGCTTTGAAATGGGCTTGGACAAAACTTGGAATGGGCCTTGAGTGGTGACCTTTGACATTATAATGGGCCAACATTTGGGGTTTGATTTTGATCTCAGTGCAGTCCCAAGCCCTCCTTTCTTGGGATATAATAAGGCCTTCTTTGGGCCTGTTTGTGCAGCTCATTGGGCATGATAGTTTTACCATTTGGGTTTTGGAGATGGGTCAGGGATCTTGATTTATTTGAGAAAGAGTTGTTGATTTTGTCATATTTATTTTCAACACTCCTCCTCAAGTTAGGTGAGTAGATATCAATAGTACCAAATTTGCCCATTATATCTTGAAGATGAGCAGCAGTTTCGGCTTTTGTAAGATATCTGTAAGTTACTGTTTGCTTTCTATGTATGGAGTTGTGATTAGCTTTTCCTCCAACTTTTGTCTAATAAAGTGGCAATCTACTTTGATATGCTTAGTCCGTTCATGGAATACAGGATTGGAGGCTAGTGGATGGCCGATTGGTTGTCACAAAAGAGGTTGATTGGAGTTATAACCTTGAATCCTAGCTCTTCCACTAATGCCTTCATCCATACTAGTTCACTTGTAGCTGCTGCCATAGCTCTGTATTCGGGTTCGACACTTGATCTAAATACTACATATTGTTTTTTGCTTTTCCAA
This sequence comes from Dillenia suffruticosa, assembly GCA_033439265.1. Taxonomy (NCBI): domain Eukaryota; kingdom Viridiplantae; phylum Streptophyta; class Magnoliopsida; order Dilleniales; family Dilleniaceae; genus Dillenia; species Dillenia suffruticosa. The sequence goes on along the minus strand of JAVTVX010000027.1, from coordinate 10,324,118 downwards.
TTCCTCCAATGAATATACAATAGCCCGTGATTGATCTTCTATCCGTTGAGTCCCCGGCCCAATCAATATCACAGAAGCCTTTAATCTCTGAACTTCGATACTGTTTCATCCAAATTCCTAAACCCGAAAAACCCTTTAGGTAGTGGAGGATTCTTTCAGCTGCTTTCCAATGTTGCTTCTTCGGAGAGTGTATATGTTGGCTAAGTTGTCCTACAGCAAAGGCTATATCCGGTCTTGTAATGGTTATGTATATTATCCTTCCTATAAGTTTTTGATATCTTCCTATATTCTCATATGGCTCATCGTCATCTGCTAAGGAACCAGAGGTAGAGACGGGGCTACAAGCTGGCTTTGCTCCTAGTTTTCCTGTCTACTACAAAAGATCAAGAGTATATTTCCTTTGGGATAGAATTAGTCTATTTGGACAGTACGCTAGTTCAATTCCTAGAAAATATTTTAGTCTTCCCAAATCCTTTATTTCAAATTTAGATTTTAAGAATTGTCTAACTAAGTCTATGTGGTGTGCGTCATTTCCTGTGATAATAATATCATCTACATAAACTAATGCAATGGTGATTTTTCACACTTCTTTTCAACAATTAGAGAGAAATCATTATTGTATTTGGAAAATCCACCACTAAGGAAATCATGACTTAGTTTTGCGTACCATACTCTAGGAGATTGTTTTAGCCTGTATATGACCTTATGAAGTTTACATACTTTTTCTTAATGTTGTTGAAGTCCTTGAGATAGTTGCATATATACTTCTTCAAGATCCCCTTGAAGGAATGCATTGGCAACGTTCATTTGGTACATGCTGCATTCATGATTTATAGTCAAAGATATTAGCATTCTAACTATGTTCATTTTTACAACTGGAGCATAAGTCTCTTTGTAGTCAATTCCATAAGATTGAGTATATCCTTTTACTACAAGTCTGCTTTGAACCTCTCAATAGATTTATCACTCTTTGCTTGATTTTGAATATACATTTACATTTTACGGCTTTCTTGCCTTTTGGAAGTATGGTGATCTCCTATGTTTCATTCTTGGTTAGAGCTTCCAAGTTCTCTTCCATTGTCTTTCTCTACCTTGGATCTTTTAAAGCTTCTTTAAATGTCCTAGCCTCAAGCTCTTTATCTATACCATTCAAAAATGATTAATGACTCAAACAAATGTGGAGGTAGTATAATAATCATAAATAAGATATTTGCGGTTGATCCATTCTGATGGTGGAAGCCTAAGTCTTGTTGATCTTCTTAGTTGCGGAGGAGGTTCATCGAATTCTTTTGAATTTTGATCTTTGGGTTCAGCCTCATCCATTTGTTGAACTCCCCCTGAATCATTTGATGGTTCATCCTCCAAATGGCTTGATCCTTCTTTATTGTTTACGTATTTTCGTTAGCCCTTTGATTTTCGGCCATAGGAGATTGATAAAGAGGAACTAGAAATTCCCATGAGCATGTTTCTTCTCTTCGAGCTTCATGTTCCTTCTTTTCTGCAAAATAGAGTTCTTTTTCTACAAATATCATATCCTTAGATGTGTATGTTTTATTAGTTTTGGGATCATAACATGTATACTGTCACACCCCGAACCGGGATCGTGAACAGCCGCCTGTTATCCTGAATGCCGGCTGTATTTTTACAGAAAATCGGACAGAATCTCTCCATATTTTGGAGGTTTCCTAAGTACAATTTATCATGTATAAATCACAACCATCCTGTAATAATCAAATGGTCATTCCGACCTCTCCAAAATCAACCAATCTCATAACTAATATCCAGATAACGCAAGGCTATAAAAATTTCTAACAACCTAGCCACAGACCTCTACTGCCATTCCCCCGTCAAAGGCATGGACAACCGCCGGTCGCCCCTCCTGTGATTTAGAGATGGCACCGAGCGATCCTAGAGTACACTTCTAAGACATGACACATTCTCAAGTACTTACACAATGAAACAGAAATGTCTCAATGCAATGTTATGCAATGACATGTTCATATTTATACAGTCATCCCAGAATTATACAATGGTCGTCTATTGACCTCAAAATACATATACATCACAAATACAATTGCTAACTCACGAAATTTCGACAGAAATATACGACTCCTCAAGTTCAGACCAAATCTCCCAATGATACTGAGCGTCCTAAAAGCAACGCTCCTTGCCAAATACTATCTCTGAAACAAGAAGGGAAGTGAGGGGTGAGTACTCGGGGAAGAATACTCAGTAAGTGAGTGGGGCAATGCAATCGTCAAATATGAAGTGTAAAACTGGAGTGTCAAAGCATAAGTATACGAATCATATTTCAAATCATCATATTTTTCATTTCAACAATATATCATTAGCACGCATTTTCAAATCAAATATGCATCCAAAGCACTGTCACTAAAAAAAATCATAGAGTTGCCAGCCGAAAATGTCTTGGCAAAGGTCTACCGCGACCTATGACCTATGACAGGCGCACCGGGGGTGTTATATGCAAGTTTATTTAAAGTGCTCTCTATCCCGGCGTAGGCGACGAATCTCGTCCAGGTGCTAGACTTGGAGAGAGTATCCAAATCCTTCCCCTTTCGGGTTCAACGTGGCTAGTATCATGTCGTTAATCAAATCACAACAACTCGTGAGATACCCCAGGTCAGGCATATCCGGACGCCACCAAAGCGTCTCTCATGGTGTCCTTCGTAACTACGGAACAATACATACCAAAGCCCTCAAGGCCAAATCCAAAATCGTATCAAAATGTGCCGAAATCAGGTTCACAAACCAGATGCAACATATAGCATAAAATGGCACATTATACATTTCAACCACATGGATGCATAATTTCAATATTTCAACACAGTTTTTGGATACTCCATCAGTTCACAAAAATCAATTTCAAAACCAGTCAAAACATTTTAAACACGTTACAAATCATGCTCCTTTAACAAATATTTTAAAACAGGGTTTACACATTAAATAAAAGTATTGAAATAAATCTCACACACAGTATACGGGAGAGTGATCACTCCCTATTTTAAAAACCAATTCAAATCTGACAGCTCGAGTCTCTAATGAGATTTTCCTAATTAATCATCCCAAATCGATATCAAATAATGACCTAGTAATGGATCTTCAATTTTTTTCTTTCCAACCAATACTAGCTAATTTGACAAAGTTTATCCAAAGGTTGAAGAGATTTCATTTCTCTCACCTCGGGTTCCTCGGATCTCGGATCTAGCTTTCGTTCGCCCGTCGGTTTGGTCTAAAACCTTCGTAGAGGCTCATGGACTGTCATGGGCCGTCGCGGGCTCGCGGGCCATCGCGGGCTCGTGGGCAGCAGGCTGGCGGGCCGGCGGGCTGATGGATCGGCGGGCTGATGGGCTGGCCCGTTGGTGGGCTCGCGGGTCAGCAGGCCGTAGTGGGCTCGCGGCTGTGCACTAACGGCTGGGATGCGTGGGCTGGCGAGCTCACAGGCTAGGGCTCGCACTCGCGAGCTGGATTGCGCACTCGCGCAGTGGGTTGCGCGCTGAAGTGCTCGCATAGTACTTGTGCTGGGGCGCGCTCGAGCAGTGGATCGCACGCTTGGCTCGCACGGATGGTCACGCTGGGGGGCGCTCGCACAGGGTAGCTCGTGCTGAGGCGTGCTGGCGCTCGGGCTGAGGCGTGTTGGCGCTCGTGAAGGAGCGTGCAAAGGCGCGCAGGGGCGTGCTGGCGCTCGTGCAGGAGTGTGCAGAGGCGCGCAGGGGCGCGCTGGTGCTCGTGCAGTGCGCGCTCGCGCTCGGGAGAGAGCGCAGTGCTCTGCGCTGTCGTGCGCTCTTGAGCTGTCGCGCACTGGTGCGCTCGCGGTGGTGGCGCACGACGGCTTCGGGCGAGGGAACCGGGTGGTGGCTGCGCGGATCGCGGTGGAGAGTGGCGGATTCGCGGTGGAGGGCGATCGCGAGAGATAGAGAGGGAGTGAACAGTGAGAGAGAGAATCTGAGAGAGAAAGATAAAGAAGGAGAGAAGAAGAAGAAGAAGATGGTGATGGTGGTGGTGGCGGTAGGTTACAGCAGAGGGCGCGAAACAGTCGCGGAGGAGGGCTGCAGCCGCGGAAGACGAAGAGGCGGGGAGAAAGAGAGATGAAGAGAGAGAGAGAGAGAGAAGGATTGGGGCTAAAAGCCTTAATCCCAAATTGGGCAGGGGTGCTGCGTTTTGTCTCAAAACGCAGCACTCCGCTGCTATTTTTTTTTTTTTTGGTGTTACATATACCCTTTTTCGAATATGGCATATCCTAAAAATACGTATTTCCGTACTCGATGATATAGTTTATCTCTAAAGTGGGTAGGAATGTGAATATAACACACATATCCAAAAACTCTAAGATGTGAGATTCTTGGTTTTCTTCCTAGGAGGAGCTCTAGAGGAGATAAACCCTTTAGGAGTTGAGATGGCATTAAATTTATAGTGTGAATGGCGGTTTTAACCGTGTAATTCCAAAATTTCTTTGGGACATTAGCATGGATCATCAGGGCTCTACCCATTTCCAATATATGTCTATTTTTTCTTTCAGCAACCTCATTCTGTTGGGATATATAAACACATGACATTTGATGAATGATGTCGTTATCACTTAGAAAATTCTCAAAATTGTGGCTTGTATATTTACCACCATGATCGGATCTTAAAACTTTTATTTTGGCATTATAAGATTAGTCATATATTTGAAATAGTTTTTGAGTGCTTCAAAATTTTGATCTTTAGTATGTAAAAGATATATCCAAGTATATCTAGTTTTTTTATCAATAAATGTAATAAAATATTTGTATCCTAAATACGATACAATGGGAGAGGTCCATATATCCGAATAAAGTAATTCGAATGGAGCATTGTATGTCGCGTTTGATATAGGATATGTAGTCCTAGCTTCTTTTCCCAATATGCATGCTTCACAATATTTATTTTCAATTTTCAAATTTGAGAAGAGATGTTTTAAAACTTGATAATTTAGATACCCTAATCGTGCATGCCAAAGGGAAATATCTTCGTTAAAGTGGACAACATGTGTACTTTGTTCTTGATCTAAGAAATATAAGCCTCTTTTTCTAGACCCTTTGCTAATCAATTGGTTTGACTTGAGATCTTGAAATGAGACATAATTTGGATAAAAAATAACTCTATATTTTTTATCATTTGTGATTTTGCTAATGGACAAGAGATTTGAAGTGAGTTTTGAAACATATAAAGCCTTTGTGGATTTTCCAAAAATTTCAATATCTCCAATTTGTTTCACTTCAAGATCTGGCCCATTGGCAACTCAGACAATCCTATGGTTGGGAAGTTTTTCAAAACGCTTAATCATTCCTTTATCCCTAACCATGTGATAATCTGTGTCCGAATCTATAAGAAAATTTTCAGAATTTAAAGAGGTAGTAGGGTTTTGATTATTACCACCTATGTGTGCTAGATGTTGAAGTCCCTTTTGATGGTCATTTACTTTTGCTTAAGGGACAGCTTATCGAACTGTACTTCCAGTTACAACCGAGGCATAAGATCTTCCTTGTTGAGCATCTTTTTGAGACCCAGTTTTCTGAGAATGTACAACAGTGTTTTGATCCTTTATAGCTGATTCATGAAGCCCTTTTAAGTACTCATTCGCCTCTGTTTGTAGAGCAATGCATTCACCCAAAAGAGAATCATGAGTTTTGGTTTGAAGTGTTATGTATTTGGCCTTTTGATATTGCTTGCTGAGAGGGCATCTTCTTTGTTTAAAATTTGACTTTGTTTTTTCACCATTTGGGATACCTTTGTGTTCTGAACAAGAGCTTTTATCGATAGGATGGTAGAGCTTGAATGATGAAGCTTTCTCGGCATGTCTTTCTCTACTGATTCCTGAATTTTGATGATTCACCATGCTCATTTGACAAGGAACTCAATGATTCACATAAATTCAGCAATTTTTGAAGAAAATCAACCCATTTAGGGTGATTTTTGAAGTTGAGAAATGGAGAGCTCACCTTCTCTGTACCTATTTAAATGTGAAAGAAAAAATGCTAATGATTCTGAAAAATAACTTCAGATTTTTATTGAATTGAAAGGGTAAGAGACATACACATTTTGAAACTTTGTTCATGAGTTACAAAGACAATATCTTATGCTATTTATAGAGAAAGAAAAAGAGTGTAAAAAATGAGACAAGAGAAAAGGGTGAGAGCGTTTAATTGCCCTCTTTCCAACAGTTAGAATTCTAGCCATTGGGTTTTCCAATGGCTAGATATTTCTAGCTATTGGGTCCTCTAACGGCTAGATATTTCTAGTTGTTAGGTCCTCCAACAGCTAGATTTTCTAGCTGTTGGGGGCCTTTCTTTGGGCCCTTTTTAGGGCTGAAGTATACCCAATTTGATAGGCTTAAATTCCCTCAATTATTGGACCCTGAAGCTGCTTTGAAAGGGTTTGGACAAAGCTTGGAATGGGCCTTGAGTGGTGACCTTTCTGGACAGCATCATGGGCCAACCTTTGGGGTTTGATTTTGATCTCCAGTGTAGTCCCAAGCCCTCCCTTCTTGGGCCATAATAAGGCCTTCTTTGGGCTTGTTTGTGTAACTCCTTTGGCAGGACAACTTCACCTTTTGGGCTTTGGAGCTGAGTCAGGGATTTTGATTTATTTGAGGAAGAGTTGTTGATTTTGTCATGTTTATTTTCAACAGCTATCTTATCCTACATAGTGGTGATCGTTGAATTATCCCATAAAGCCATTTTTTGAAATGCCCACTTCTGTGGAAGTATAAATACAGTGCCCCAATTTGACAATTGACTCATATATTTATTGAGAAAATAAATTCTGCCTTGATTTTGGATAATTACATTTCATTATATATAAATGATTACAAGAGCGTATATATATACCACGTATGGACAGATACATAGATTGATTATTAGACTAAATACAAAATATAATATTTGGTTAAATAATAGGCTAGATATAAAGGTCAATATTCTATCATACCCTTGCACTGCAATTAGAGCGGAAGGAGGTCGAATGCTCAGATTGGATTGGAAATCAAGGAAAAGTGTTGAATGTCTCATGTCTTTTTTTTTGGCCAAAGCGACGTTGTTTACTATCACTGCTAGAGCACTAGGGCCTAGTGCACTTGCGCCTTCTAGGGTCTGCTCTCATTGTTGCCACACAAAGATAATAAGATGGTGTGTAGTTGCATGTCTTCTCCGCTAAATCTTTATTGGGTGTTAGACAAGATTGAGCTAGGGTTCTAAGGATAAGAGAGAGAGAAATACTGAAATGAAAAGAAGAAAGAGAGAGTTAGGGTAAAGAAGGTATTGAATATGGAGATGATGACACCAAGAAGGAGAAAGAGAAGGAGGAGGAGGAGGATAAAGATGAAGAGCTGAAAGAGATAGAAAAAGACGAGGACGAAAAAAGGAAGAAGAAGAAAAACAAGGAAGAAAGATCCCAAGGAGAAAGAGTTGACAAAGATTCCAGGTACTCTGAAAGGATAGAGAGAGCAGTAGAGAGAAGGGGCATGAACCCTCTGACCATGTGAAAAAAAGGAAGAAAATGTGAAGACTTCGAATCTGCTAGGAAAGGAGAAGAAATAATTACCAAGAAGTGGAAGGGATTCTGATTCTAAGCATCATAATTTTTTTTTTTGGTAAATAAGAGGCAGAAACAAAAACAAGAAAAGAAACAAAAACAAAAACTCATACAACACTTAGAGGAGATTTTGTATTCGAGGTTTGAAGCCCCTTCCTTTTGGTCTACGATGCACCACTAGCATCCATAAGTAGTAAATCCCTAAAGGTTTTTGGGGGGCTTCTAAGCTCATGGCAGCCAGCTTCCGCCTCTTTCCCTAGCCCCGCCAACTTGTTAGCGCTCCTATTTGCTTCCTTGAAGATGTGCTTGATTTTTCGGACACCTAACTCTTTCATTAGAGTTCTGCAGTCATTTATCATATTCTTCCAAGGATGTATACCCCTACAGCATCATTGACAGCATTGATTAACCTCAAGGAATCACTCTTAACATCCAAAACTCCAAAGTTTCTTCTATGCACCAGCCTTGTCACCTTTTAGATCCGCTGTGCCATCGACATTGAGTTTAGTAACTCCTTCATTTGGACACTCCCACCCAACTCTAATTTCCTGCAGGCTACTGTTCTTCCGAATGCAGTAGTCCATACCAATTTTGACCATGCTACTAACTTTATTAGCAACCAGCTAAGGGTGATCTAAACACTTGTTATGGACAAAATTACATCTAGACTTCCAAATAGCCCACAAAGTGAGCATGAAGGTTAATTCCTTCTCAACCATTGAAGAATTCATATTTGAAGAGACTCCTTTCTTTAACCACTCCTTCACATTACCCATCCAAAGGCTAGAATTCTCTACCATATCTGGATAAACTTTAGTCCAAATCTTTCTAGCATGAACACATTCCCTCAGAACATGGATAAGAGTCTCATCCTCCTTCCTGCAGATCTGCAAGTCTCATCTTTTACTACTCCCCTTCTCTTCAATTCTGCATGAGACATGACTCTTTCTTTAAACACCAACCAAAGGAACATTTTTATCCTTTTAGGACATTTCTTTCTCCAAATCCAATCTAGGTCCTGAATATCAATCTCCATATCCTTAGTGCTCTTTTTTTAGAGCCAATATGCTGAGGCAACTGTGAGCTCTCTTGAAGGACATTCCTTTCGGAATCTGAAATCCTCTATGTTTCTAGCTCTAGGGATGATCGTGACTCTGATCTCATCAACAACTCCCCTAGGGAGAACCTTGACCAGATCCTTCACTTTCCACCTACCTTCTTCATCCAAGAAATGGTTCGCATTAGTGTTGAAATCACACAGCTCCTGAGGAATTGTTGCCTTTGAAGCCAGCTTCTCTTCCCCAAGCCACCTATCATGCTAGAACTTAATGGACTTCCCATCCCCAAGCTTCTATTTAAAACCTTTCTCTAAGCATTCTCTGCTATTATATATGCCCCTCCAGACGGCCGAAGAGCTACCTCTTTTCCTATAATCTAATAAGTCTTCACCATTCAGGTATTTACTCCTAAAGATCTTGTACCAGAGAGCTTAATCATTCTTCAAAATTCTCCACCCGAGCTTTGTCATAAAAGCCACATTACAGTCTCTCATGCTTCTAATTCCAAGCCCTATCTTTTTTGTCAGCACAAACCTCTTTCCTCTTCACAAGGCGAACCTTTCTTGTCTCCTCGCTACTGCCCCATAAAAAGTTTTTGTTCAGCTTGTCAAGATTCTTGCACAAACTAGCAGATAACCAAGAGAACTGCATAACATACAAAGGGATGGCTGCTGTGACTGACTGAATCAAAGTTTTACGGCCTGTAGTGCTTAGGAGTTTAGCTTTCCAACCACTCAATTTGTTTTGGACTCTCTCTACCACTTGATGATAGAAATTCTTCCCTACCCTCCCGTGAATGATTGGCACACCCAAATAGTTACCCAAGTCTTCAGTAAGGGAGAACTTATAACAAGCAGCAAGGGACAATTTAAGATGTCTTGAAGCCTTCTCAGAGACCCAAAGTTTGGACTTCATAGGGTCTTCTGAGAACTCTCTCAGGCAGTTTAAAACGTTGTTGAGATTGAGGTGTTCGGCTTCCGCAAACAGCACAAGATCATCCACAAAGAAAATATGAGAGATACAGGGGCCTCTCTTGCCAACCTTTACTGCCCTCCACATGCCCTTCTTCACTTTCTCTTCTATCATACAAGAAAGGCTTTCCATCACCAGAAGAAAGTAAGGGGATAGGGGATCTCCTTGCTTTAAACCTTGATCAGCTTTGAAAGGCGATAGGACCTCTCCATCCAAATGATTGAGTTGTCTCCACTAGTCACTAAGAACATGATCAACTAACTAATTGCGGAGGGACATTCACTTCTAACAAAACTTTGGCTAGGTACTCCCAATTCACATTATCATAAGCTTTCCTAAGGTCAATTTTGAGGATCATGGAGTGTCTTGAACTTTTGGATTGTCTTATCGAATGAACCACTTCTTGGAGGGCCACAATGTTGTCAAGAGTACCCCTTCCTGGCAAGAAACTATTCTGGTGTGGACCTATGATTTACTGTGGTAAAGGCCTAAGTCTAGACACCAAACATTTACTTAAAATCTTGTATGAAGTATCCAGTAAGCTAATGGGTCTAAAGTTTGAGATTTCTTTAGGATTATTTGACTTAGGAATCAAAATCATGAAGGCCTTAGCTATAACTGGACAGAAATAGAGGTATTAAATCCAACAGTGATGTGATATGGTATGGAGTTTTTGGTTAAAGACTTTCCTATTAGAAGGTTGTCTACATTCAGGAGAGACATCATTACATTCTCTCCGCACCCATATGAATGATTCCATGAGTGTTGAATGTGTTTTAAAGATTTTTTCAGAGTTCGCCATGAGTTGCTTGGATGCATATGCATGTTATATCTATTTTCATTCAAAAAATTCAAAGAATACAAAGAATTAAAATTAACCGAATAAAAATATAACTATAAAATATGATACTGTGATAAAATAATAATAAAGAAAAGATTAAAGATTCAAGAAAATATACTCTTCTTCTTTTCGTGATTCGATTACACCGATTTTTCCAATGAGATCTCAGTCATGCGACTTAGTTTCTCATTGGTAGACAAGTATATAATCTATTATAATTATAAAACTTCAAAGCCAAGCTTTCATTTCTATATTATAACCAGAGTTATCAAAACAGGACTGAATCGTGGTTCAACCATGGTTAGATAGGATTTTGAAGAAAAATAGTTCAATTTAAATTAAATACCATTTAAGTAATTAAATCGTGAATCAATATCATTCAACCATGATTCTTTATTAAATCATTTCTCCTGGTCCAACCGTCGCTTTTTTATTATAAAACTTTATTGACTGCTCATTTCGCTTTCAACTTTATTTATACACATCTCTCTTCTTGTTCCCTCTATATTCATCCAATGTGAAATAAAAATGCCACATCTTTCTCTCTCTCTGTCTCTCTGTCTCTCTCTCTCCTTATTCTCTCTTTAATCTATATTCATCCGATATGGGATAAAAATATTTTGATATTTCATTCAATTTGGCCGAACAACATTAGGGTTCAAAAATCTTCCAAAAATTATATCATTTAACTTATGTTATACTAAAAATGTAATACATGTGCTTATTTCATAAAAATTTTTTCTTTGTTTTTGCAATTCATAATTTTGAAAATTTTTTTGATTTTTCAATTTATCTCTTACTAATTAAATTAATACAAGTACACTTAGTCAACACATAATGTCTCTACATTTCAGAAATGTTTTACTATCATTTTTATAGTTACATATATGATTTAGTTATTTTATTTTTATTTTTAATATGAATTTTATGAGTAATTGTTAATTTTATATTTACAAAAATTTTATTTTTCATTTGATTGGGATAAAAAATAAATTTAATATATATTTATTTTAAAAATTAATTTTATATATTTTTAATTATTATTAAATAATTAGCGGTTTGACAACATTGACCCATAGTTGAAATGGTTGAACAAAAATTTTAAAATTTATGGGTCGGTATACGGTACAGTTTTGATAACATTGATTATAACTAATTCTCTTATATTTCTTATGTTAGATCGGATATGCATAAAAAAATATGCTGAATGTGTATAGGATAAATAAAATTTGAAGAGATACTAATTAACCGGTGTTTTAATTAAATTAGAAGAGTAATCACTTCGAGAGAGATTGAAATTATAAGATAAGATAAATAAAATTTGAAAATATAAATAAATATTTTTGAAATTTTAAATCAAGATAAAATAATTCTAAAATCACAAATTGATGGTAATATATTTTGAAAATCAAAATTCAGTCATAAATTTATCTCATTTTTGTGAAAATAAATTTATCTCTTTCTATTTTATTCTTTTTTGTTTCAATCAATCTAATAAAAAGATAACTTTATACGAACTAAGTAATAAATATCACTAAAGTTTTTATGGTAAATAAAGTTTTATAGAGTACATTTTACAAAAAGATGGACTTATGTGTCGGTAAAAATCACTTTATTATGTATGGTTTAACACGAAATCACACCTCTCTAGTCTAGGGTTGTTCTTGGTATCACTTAATTCCCTCCATCCATTTCATGGTATAGAAAATGTCACAAAAATCATAGAAAATAACATTGAAAACTTTTAAAATATTAGTTTTTTTTTCTTTCACAAACTCAAATTTGAAAATTATTTTTTTTAATTTTTACTTTTTTTATTTTGGTCATTTTGTTATTTTTGAGTGGGTGATAGGAAAAAATTGACAATAAAAATTTTGACATATTTTGAACGATCTAAGAGCAAAATGGTAGAGATAAATTGGATTTGTAAAGTAATTTTTCTTCTTATTTTTTTTTGATAATTTTAAATTAAAACAATAACAAACTATAAAGCATTTTTTAAAAAATTGTAACCATTATTTTATTTTATTTATTTTGAATTTGATAACCGAGAGAAGGGGAAAAAGTAGTAAAAGTTAAAAGGGTGTATCAACATCTATCAGTTTAGAGGGGAAGAGTATTTTTGTCTTTTAATCAGATCAGGAGTTTGACTCCTATTAGATACGAAAAAAATATTATTGGCAGAGTACTCTCTTAATTGAAGTTTAATAAATTTTTTGATGAATTAATAGGAACAAAATTTTTAATATCGGATGATCAAGGTAAAAAATAAAAAATAAAAGGGAGTTATTAGGGCAAGATTAATTGGGGGGCGGGGGATGGGGAACCGTGAAAATCGAGTTGGTGTGATAAGTGGGAAAAGATAAGAGAGAGAGAGAGGTGAAGGGGATCATTTAAAGCCGCCCCCTCAGCTTTCCCACTTGGGCTCACAACTTGCAAAAGCTTTGTGTCGTATTCAATTGATTTCATATCACAATGCATCCGCATGAAACACGAGAGAGAGAGAGAGAGAGAGAGAGAGAGAGAGAGAGAGAGAGAGAGAGTGCAAGTTGCGTCAAGTTACCAAAAACAAAAGAGAGTGCAAGTTGCTTATTCTTTTAACATATATTTGCGCAGAGAGTGCAAGTTGCTTATTCATTTAAAATATATTTGCAGAAGAAAACAAGATGCATGCAAGTTGTATTAAAGGGAGGGGTCGCAACTCAACTTGCAGTGCAGCTGTGGATCCTGTGACTCATTCCCATTATTAGTATTTACCACTTTTCTCCTTTCCCTCCGCGTGATATTTGATATCAATATTTCATTATTAAATCAACTAATAATTTTCATTTTAATCTCTTTACATTTTTCGAGTTTACCATATTCAAAATTTTCACTCTTTTTTTTTTAATGACAAAAATAATGTGATTAGATTCTTTTGATTTTCCATCAGATAACCTCATATATTTTTATATTATTATTATTTAATTTTTTATTATTTTGCAATTGCATAAATTAATTATTGTATTTCAATATTAAGTCATTTTTTCTTAATTACAATTAAAGCAGATAATTCCGTAAAACCCATATTTTAGGGCACAATTATGATGCCTATAATTGTTCAAATGCTAATTAATTATCAATCAAAGTAATCATTGCCAAAATTTTAATGGCTCTTTCAACAGAATTTATCTTTTTCAGATTTAAAACTATTTCAAACAAGATAATACCTCTGTATCAAACTCGATTATTTTAAAATATTTTTTTTATTTGGATATATTCGTAAAAAAATTATAAAGTTTCTCCCTAACTATGGTGACTACGAATGTGTGCAAATGCTTAAAAGTTGAAGTGGGCTCATAGAACATTACTTATATGAAAATATTAAATTATGTTGTTATTTTTTTTATACAAAAATCACGAATATATATATCGAATACATGATTTCGATAAAAAACTTAAATAAAAATTTTTTATTAGTTGGATGTTTCTATAAGGGCTTAAATTAGGTTGCTCTTGTGATTCCGAAAGAGGTGAAGAAGGGATTTGAATATAATGAGTATATTTGTAATTATTATTTATCAACAACTATCCCTAAAACGGTAGAACCAGATTTGAAATGTAATTTTAAAAAAATACTCCATTTATACTTGCAAATGAAAAAAAAAAAAAAGTAAATCGATGAAGAAAAAGAAGAGCTGGCGTTCGAACGTCGGATACGGTTAACAAAAGTCAATAAAACCATCTCTCTCTCTCTCTCGTCGCCACGTGAATATGCAAGTTGATCGTCGTCTCGGGGTTCAGAAAAAAGAAAAGAAAAAAAGAAAAAGGAGAAGCCAAGAACAAAAATTATCCTGAGGTACATCTGGGTGCAGCACAGACCACGGTTGTACAAAAAGTCCTCACCCAGTCGAGGAACAAAAACAACAAACCAATGGCCTGGTACGGGTACGTATGTGTATAGTAGAATCAGCAATGGTGATTTTTCTCTGACCTGTTGGTGCTAGCTGGATGATCGAGTCGACGACCGGAATTTAATCTTAACTCAGGAATCAGGGGCTGAGTTCTCGGCAATTTGTGCGAGTGACTGCAGGTTGCAGCGAACAATAGTATCAACAAACACACAAGTATCCTCTTTGGTGTTTCCATGAGGAATATCAACAACGTACGACTCAACAACAACCGTGCCATTTCCGCAAGGAGATGGATGAAGTGTAGTGACTGATCTGTAATTAGAGAGCCGATGGTGTCCTCCCACAACGCTGAACCCCAATATATGTCTCTCTTCATCCAAGATGTCAAGCCTCTCCGTGCTGTCCACTGCGGGCAGTCCCGAGATCACGTGGATCTGCCGCACTGTGCCCACCCTGCTGCCGTCGCCAAAGATTAGCTCGCAGCTCTTCACGAAGTGCTTGTAGGCTTGTGGGTTGTCGAACCTCCTTATCAGTGACCACACTGCCGAGACTGGTGCTGATATCTGCTGGATCACTGCGGCGAAGCACTGGTTTGGTCCCACCGCATGGTTGTGGTGGTGCGCGACCGTTTCCGGGATCTGCACGGGGCATGATGTTGCTGGTGGTGCCGGATGGCTCCATCTTGGCTGCTGCTGGTGCTGCGGGGGTTGTTGCTTTTTGCAAAGCATCTGTCTCTTTTACTTTAATGGGTTTTTTATGATCTTGATGGTTTCTCTCTCATGCACAGAGAGAGAAGGATGAAGTGGTGGGAGCTGGGGTTTTTTGTTATGAGTTTTTTTTTTGGGGGGGGGTGGTTTAAATATACATTTGAGGAAAAAGAAGAAGAGGTCAAGTTGGGGTTGGTCTCTTTCCAGAGGAGACGGCGGCAGCGGCAGGGGCTGTTAGTCTGGTTGTTTCCGGTGGATGACAATCGATTTGAGAGACACAAAGAAACCGGTTGGTACGGTTGGATTTTGTTCAAGGAGATACCCTAAAAGAGGTCACGTGAGCCCAAGTTGGAAATAACTAATACAAATAATAATAATCAAGAGGACAAGCTGGGGCCAGCGGAAATGGCAAATTTGACCTCCAAATTAGGTCTAGTCTCTATCATACAAGTGGGACTGATATGAAAACTATTGAAATCTTTGACCTCATGAGAAATATTAATAGTTTTAAAGAAAAAAAAATTATTTTGAGGAAAAGTATTTTTAATCTTAAAAATTTAACTTATCATTCCGATTAATCCTGTTTGAATTTTATATTTACCTAATATTTTTATCTATTAAATCAATTATCTATCAATTATATTAGCACTATATTAATATAATATTAACCTTTTTAACCACAGCATCAAATGACAATCTTGATAATTAGTTTTATTTTATTTTATTTTTCATTTCTCTTTTTGTCACTCACTCTCTCTCCCACTCTCAAATATGACCTCCATCCACTCCGGATTGGGACTAGTACTTTTTTGAACAAGTGGGACTTTTAGCCTTTGGGTCATTTTCCATATAAAACAAAGGCAGACTTGATTAACACTTTAAATGCCGTCCTGGTACCAAGTTGGAGGGAGACGGAGAGAGTACAAATATAGTGATGGGGGTTTTGCAACCTGGGATGGGTCTGCATATTTTGAAACTTTCCCATTGGACATCAATTTGATAATATTAATTAAAATGCGTGTATAGCTTGGTCTCATCCTCAATGTCGACCAATTCTTGTTCTTGTGGGGGCCTTTTTTTTTTCCTAAATAAATTTCAAGTAGGGTTGACATGCTGGGTGCACGCTCAGATCAACTTGGCAAATGGGCGATGCTATTGCTTCTTCTACCCACACTTCTATACAACACTAATTTTTTGTCATCCAAAATTTGGTCAATCTTCTACTTAGAAAAAAAAAATAATAGTAAAACACTTGCACATGCACTTTCGTTTATTGGAATATTAATACTAATTGAGAGTAGAAATTTGAATATGACATGCAATAAGCCATTTGTAAATCTAATGTGCAAACCGTAATTAGTCTAATTTTAGATTTAGAAACGATTTCTTATTTCTTGTGGCACGTAAACAATGTTTTCTAGAGTGAGTGAGAGAGAGAGAGAGAGAGAGAGAGAGGGGGGGCCAAAATGTGAAGCCAAAAGCTGCCTCTCTTGTGCTCTTCTTTTCTTTTAATAAGTTAGGGTTTCTAAGTTAGTTGAAGTCTAGTTAGGGTTTCTATTTTGAGTTAGATCAATGGACTTTTTTCTAAGTATACGAGGATACGGGTTTAGAAGACCCCTAGAAAAATCGTCTTCCACTACAAAAAAAAAGACAAAATTTGCGATAAAATTTGCGACAAAATTTGAGATAAATTTGTAAGAAAAATTCGTCGCAAAACAAATTTGCAATGAATTTTGCAACAAATATTTTTTCGTCGCTAATAAGTTGTTGCAAAATTTTGGGACGAAAAATTAATTATTCGTCGCAAAAATTTCCAACAAATATTTATATGTCGCAAAACTCGTCGCAAATTTGTAATGAATTTTGTGACGAAAAATTTATTCGTCGCAAATCTGCCACAAATAAAATATTCGTTGCAAATTTTATAACGAAACCATTTTCGTCGCAAAATTTGCAACGAATAAATTTTTCGTTGTAAAATTTCCAACGAAAAACAATTTATTGCAAAATTTGCGACGTAAACCGTTGCGTCGCAAAATTTGCGATGAAAAAATATTCGTCGCAAATTTTGCGACGAAAAAATACTCGTCGCAAATTTGGCGACGAAAAAGCATTCGTCGCAACTTTTGCAACAAATATTTTTTCGTCGTTAATTTACGACGGAAAAATTTCGTGGCAACATTTGTGATGAATATTATTTCGTCGCAAATTTTGCGATGAAACAATATTTGTGGCTAATTTTGCAACGAATAAGTTATTTGTCGCAAATCACCAACGAAAAATAATTTGATGCAAATATGCGACGAATATTTTTCGTTGTAAAATTCGTCGCTAATCAAATGAGTATAGTTTTCAGGGACGAATTTTGTGACGAATATGTATTTTGCGACGAATATAAATTTTATTAACATATTTGGACAAATTTGCCTGCTCACCCAACCTCATCAACAATTAATAATCAACAATTAATCATCCAAATCGTTTTTAATATCAAATTTACGCAATCTATGCTAATAATTATAACTAACTATTCAATAAAATCAATAAATTAAAAATTTAACAAGAAATCATAATTATAATATCAAACAAAAAAGCAATATCAAAACTAAATGTTAAAATATCAATAACCATACATAACAAAAAAAATCTATGTAACAAATATCAAAATGTAACAGTAAAATAACAGTTCACAATTCCAAGTATAACTTCCACCATCACCATCATCATCATCATCATCAAAGAAATCATCAACCTCATTACCATCGCAAGCATTATCAGGAGGAGAAATAAAAGGGGGAATCTGGTTCGGAGCGGAAACTAACCGAAGATACTGCATGATTAATATTTGCTGCGTGCGGATTTTGTTCATTTCTTGCGTGTGCTTTGCTTGAAGTTCACTGAATTCCTGTTCTCTTTGTAGTAGCAACTCCTTCAAATGACTCACCTCTTGATTCAATTGATTTTTTCTGCTCTAACTGCTGGTGGGGTGGAAGAAGATGAACCGGCGATTTTGTATGTTCTGCTCTAACTGCAGTAGCAACGAATTTTGCAATAATACTTATGGTTTCTGATAAATAACTCTTTGAATACACTAAAATAGAAACTAAATCGACAAACTATTAACAATATTTGCGTACTATGATATAATTATAAAAAAATATTCAATATATTGAATATTAGTTAACAAGTATTTCTACTTTAACTCTTAATTTAGTTAATCGAATATTTAAACAAATTTATAAAATAGAGTTATCAGTGCTGAGAATGGAAAATTAAACAGATAATGAATAGAAAATGAATATACTAATAATATTCTTTTGTAACAATTTAAAAGATTTATAAAGTTATAGAAAATAAATGTACAAATTTAAAAGATTATACTATATTATCATTCTTTTATATAAATAGACAATGAATGAATGATTTTATATAAGGTTTTTTGAATATCTTAAGATTTTATACGCTATAAGTGTATAACACCGTTTACAAATCATTTTTTATATTAGAAAATGTTTATAATACTAGAAAATGTTTCTAATAACTGAAAAATGAATTTTAGCGACGAATTTTGCCACAAATGTTATATTTGTCACTAATTTGTAACAAATTTAGCAACAAATAATCGAATTTGTTGCGACGAATATAAATATTTGTTGCTAATTTTGCGACGAATTTAGAAATTCGTCGTAAATTTAGGGACAAATTCATTTTCGTCCCAAATTTAGGGATGAATTGAGAAGTTCGTCGCAATATTTTGGGACGAATAAACGAATTTGTCCCAGATTTAGGGACGAATTTCTATTTCGTCCATTAAAAATTTTGGGACAATTTTTTTTTTCGTCCCGAATTTAGGGACGAATTTTTCATTTGTCGCAAATTTAGGGACGAAGTTTTTATTTGTCGCAAATTTTGGGAAGAATTTTTTTTTCGTCCCAAATTTAGAGACGAATTTTTAATTCGTTACAAATTTAGCGACGAATTTTGAAATTCGTTGTAAATTTAGCAACGAAATTTTTATTCGTTGCAAATTTGCAACGAATTGTGCTTCAAAAAATTTTCGTCAAAAATTTGTGACGAATTTTGTAACGAAAAGTTTTTTTGTTGCTAAATTTACGATGAAAATATTTTTGTTGCTAAAATTATGGCTATTTTGCGACGATAGTATTTTTTGTTGCTAAATTTGTTACAAATCTGCGACGAATATTTGTCGTTGCTAAAATTCGTCACTAAATTCTTGTTTTTTTGTAGTGTTCATGCCTTATTTATACCATTTTAATGTTTTAAATTCATAATTTACATAGGTTGTTTATGAATGTGTTTGTACAATCTGTGTACTAAATTCAGTCTTAGCCTTAAGGTTTTGATACAAGCCTAAAATTATTTTAATGAAAAGAAAAGGTGAGATTCATGAGAAGTACAAGAGTTAAAAGGGTTGAGTTATGGTCAAGAAATTCAAAATTTTCATGAAATGTAATTTATGAAAATTCCGCTCAAAAAACTTTATACTCTATATGTGGGTATTTATCTTTTTTATAAGTTCATACATTTTTTTTTTTGTAAATTTATATGCTCCATCCTTGAGCCACGTAGACCACACAAGTCTAAGTCTTGTTCTAAGGAAAAAGAAAAAGAGAAAGAGAGAGAGAGAGAGAGAGAGAGAGAGAGAGAGAGAGAGAGAGAGAGAGAGAGAGAGAGAGAGAGAAGAAGTAGAACACTATTTGCATTCTACCTCTCTCCCTCTTCGTTGGCATTCTCCAGAGTCGAGGTCTCTCTCTCTTCTCCTCACTCTTAGTTCACAATCTCCTTTTCTTTTCTCTCCCAGTATCTCAATTCCTTCTCTCTTTGGGAGAAGACTAAACAGAAAATCCTCTGGACATAAACAAGGCAATGGAGCCGACAACTAATGATTCATCAAAATCATATGCCACAACTCTTCCCAAGGACTTGATAGCCCATCCGGTGAAACCTCGCTTGGACTCAAGTCCATCTCCAAACAATGGTATGCTCTTATCCAAACCCTAATGTTACTTCCAAACACCTTCAGAACTCCACAAGAAATGGGGACTCGATCATCATGCACCGCGGAGACCATTGAATTGGGATTGAAAAAAACAATGGTCTGGCATTGCTTTCTGCAAAACCCTAGATGTCTCTTTACCAATGAAAATCTCTAAATTATTTGAAAAGGCAAAACGGGTCAATATTTCAGGACATGTAGTGACATAATTTTTGTGGAGCCATTGCCTTAAGGAACTTAGATTTCCTTCAAAACATGCCATTCCATTTCAAGTTATAGATGTCCATGAACCCTTTTACATTAAATTTTGACAGAAAATGATTTCCTGTTTTTTATTTAATTTTTTTATTCCTTGGTTAATGTAATTCATTTTTTTGAAATGGAAATATGGTTTTTTCCTTATTGATTTTGTTAGTAACTTATGTGATGAAAATCATTATCGATACATAAACCATAGAACCCTACATCTACATACTAAATTATTAAGAAATTATAAATAATCGAATAACTAAAAAAGGCAACCGAAAAAAAAACATACCTAAGTCCATATTTTCGAGATCTTCAACAGGTCTCCGGAATTGATTGCAAGCATTCAAGAATTTTTAATTAGGAGCAACCTTCCAAATCTTTGTATTTTTCTTAAAAAAATCTCTAACTGATAAAATGTTAGAGATGGAAGAGCACCAGATTCGGGGACTACAACTATTATTTAAAGATAACTGTATTATTTTTGATATTATTATCTAAACCCATCACCCAAATAAAGATTATCCCTTAGATTTCCTTACATGTGGGAACCACACCCTATAAAATAGTTTAGAATTCAAAATTAACTAAAATTTTAGTAGATCACTTTCCCACGAACTCATTATGATAGTCTAAATATATAATTATTTTAGATATTAGTCCAATGTTAGATTAAATGATCCAACAATGTTACACTTGGACTATGTATATATATATCTTTATAATTATGTATAACCGAAATGAGTTTAATTTTGCTGTCAATATTGAAATGTATTTATAATCAATCTTGTTTATCAATCATATCAATAAAAGATCTAAGAGGCATTTGTTAAATTTATCGTAATTCGACCCAACAGTGATCATGTATACCAATATAACTGAATGACACGAATCATGATGTGAATTTGTAATATAAAAATTACATGCAATGTGATCTATAACCTATTTATTTCTAATTTGTCTTCCTTAAACCATAGTGAGATCAACTGTACTTAATATTAAAGTATGATTCAAAAATCAAACCTTTATTTTGACGGAAAATAATCTCAAAATATTTTAAATTGAAATAATAAAAAATATCTACATTAGATGAGTATTTAAAATCACAAACTTCTACTGAAACTGAATATTCTAAAATGACACGACACTCAAAGCCTTTGGGTGACAATTCCTTAGTAAGCAAATTGCCATCATGTAGTTTGTACCAACGTACTTTATAAACAATTATCCACTTTGAATCCTTTCCTTAAGTGAAATATATATAAGATTGTCCGGTTATTGTCACCAAATAATTTGAGTGCTCTATCAATACAATCCATAATTTGCAGCCTCATAAAAAAATTTACATTCATGTTTCGTAGGTGGATGCCTCGGAACATGCTAGCCCAATACCACTCCGGCATCCAGTAAAATTATAGTCAGTATACTGAATGATTTCAATATGATCTGACTTTTGATATGTGAGTATGTATCATTTTTATTTTCTGTAATTATCATAAGACCTGTTTAGCTGCCTTCTAATGGTCTACATCTAAAACACTTAAGTACTTACCCAATATTCCCATAATGTATGCAATATCTGAACATATATCGACCTGAGCATATGTCAGATTTTATATTGCTGACGCATAAGAAATCTTCTGTATTTCCTTTGGTTTAAGATCATTCTTGAGATATTGATTGAGACTAATATTGTCTCCATTAGATATAGGGATATTTCCTGATTTACAATCTCAAATGTCATATTCTTTAAAAATCCTTTGGACATATAAACAAAAAAAAATACCTACTTCTACTGAACTTGTGATATACACAATTATTAACCGAATTTATCTCAAAATCTAACGATATGATAATTTTATAAAATTTATAATACCAATGTTGGGATCCCCTTAAAGGCATAGATTCTGGAGGTAGTTGAATTTGTTCTTTCAGAATATGGTTTCTTCAACATTACCTTGATCTGTTTCTCTGCCCCCAAACTCAATATTTTTAAAGAACCGGACATTTCCCCACTCAAATATAACTTTATTTATGAGATCTTAAAATTTATACCCTTTAAATCTTTCAGAGTACTCCATAAAATAGCAACTCACAATCGTGACATACAGTTTTCTTTCGAAAAGGTCTAAATTTAGCTGGACAATCCCAAATGAAAATGTTTTAGATTAGGATGTCTCTCAATCCATTGCTCGTTGGGGGTCTTGGTAGTTATTTTAGTGAGAATTCTACTCAGGATATATGCTACGGTCTTAATTGTTTCTCTTGAGAGTGAATCAAATAAGGTGAAACGAGAAATCATATTTTTTATCATATTTTAAAGAGACCTATTTCGTCTTTTAGCTACACCATTCATGGTAGATTGGCTAGACATGATATACTGTGAGATAATATCATATTACTCTAGAAAGATAGAGAATAATCTTGGACATTGTTTACCTGAATCGTCATTTCTGTCGTAGTATTCTCCATCACAATTTGATATGACACCCTTAATACTTTTGCTGAGTTAGTTCTCAATTTCGATCTTATAAAATGTAAACATGTTTAGAGATTGAGATTTATCCATAAGGAGACATTTGTAGCCATATTGTGAAAATTCATTTATGAACGTGATAAGTTATCATTGACCATTCTAAAAAACGAAGGGAATATTCTATAAATATCTGTATGTATCATTCTTAAAACATTCGAAATCTTTTTAGTTTTATATCTTTTTTTGTTGTTTTGTTTTCCTCTTACACTTTGTATACTTAAATATAGAAATTAAATGAAACAACAGTATCAATCAAATATAGTTTATTAGATCCTGATAAGAAAAGGAACCAACCAGTTTGGACTTAAAAAACAAATCAATTTTTCTATTTCCGAGGGGACAAGTAAGACCTAATTTGTCTAATATAGAAAATGGAAATCAAATTTTGTCTAAAAGACGAAATCACAAAAGTTTCATAGAAATCCAAACAGAAACTAGTTTTTAACAATAATATAAATCTTTCTATTGATTCAAACTAAACTTTATTGTCATCACCTATAGAGATGTATTTTTTACCATCAATTGATGAAGAATAATTCAAATAACTATGTATAGACACACTAACGTAAGTAATAGTAGTGGAATCTGGCTATCAAATGTGTCATAATACCAAAATTACATAATTTCAAAACAAACCAAGTTAAGGAATATAGCAGTATTCTTATTTTGTTTTCTTATCTTTCATTTCTTATCTTTAATTGTCAAATATTCTTGACATTTATATCATTTTAAGATAAAATTTGTCAAAAGTGTATCAATTTCAATATTTTTGTTCTTGACAAACCATTTTTCAATATACACAGAAAGATTTAGCTGTTGTAACTGACTCAAATATAGTGCATCTGAATGTTTTTGGGATAATTCGCTTTATTATCATTAGACACGTGTGATTCGTCCTCTTTTACCTTTTCTTCTCCCTTTCTTTTCAGAGGTTCTCTTATCTGTAAGTGGTAGAGAATGATTAGCTCTTAACGCAAGGTCTAAATTTATGATTCGAGACCATAAGTAGATTCTCTTTCCATAACTTTAAATTTGAGTCATTCAACTAAGAATTTACCTGAATTGAATATTGATATTAGAAGAAATAGTATATAAAAATTGAATAGAGAACAATAAACAAACAAATCATACTCAAAATAAGTTAAACCAATTAACTATTAATTGAAATAAATGAAGCCTTATTACAAGATATCGACAATTCCATTAATAATTTATTTTTGGATAAAATAATTAAGTTGTAAGTAATATCATGATACAGTAATCAAACACTAATAACAAATTAACATATCAAATAGTAAACTTTACTTTGATCCGATTCACAATTTACACATAAAATCAAATAATTATCACGCGTTTATTATCACAAATACACACACAATTCTGATAAAACACTAATCTTCATTTGGGTCGATCAATATTCACATAAATTGTACGTGCATATCTTTTTATATTTCAAAATAAAATAATTTGTATAGGAGAGTTCACCTTGACGAGATGCTACTTTAATTAAAATATCTCAAAATATATATAATAATTATTTGAATTAATAATTATATCTTTAATTGAATTTATATCTGATCTTAACTTGACCGGTTTAAACCTAAAAATTGATCTTTCACTGAGATCCAATTTTATAATTTGTTTGAGCCCCCGAACCTAATGGCTCATACACTTTAAATTGGGTCTAAACTTAGAACCAATTTTATAATTGAAACATATCAAAATAACAGTCTTTACTTAATGGGTTTTGCTAATCGGGTCTGTTGAAAAACAAAATTTTATACTAGCAAATTGGGTCTATAAGGGCCTAATTTTAACATTAAAAATGATTCATAATTTTGACCCGATCTTTCTTTAATAAACTAGTTTAACTTGAAACAGATCCAAATTACTTTATTGACCCAAACCGGTCTATTAAAACCTAATATCCCAATTTTTCTTTTTTTTTATAACAAGAAAAATAAACTTTAAAAATTGGGAATGTCAACTCGCCTTAAGAGTCAAAACTTTGACTCTTCATCTTCGTCTCCTTACTTCGCCAAAGCCTAGCCAATGTCAAAACATTGTCCCTCGAGGACCATTGGACCTCAAAACAAGTGTCAGCATGTCAAAATTAAAATAAACCATTAAGATGTGCTCCTCAATGGCCCATTAATTTTATTTTAAAATCTGAATGCAATAACAGACGAAGCCTCAGATTTGAAGTGAGTGCCAAAGCCTCGGGAACCATTGAAAGAGACAAAATCTCTTTTCTTTTCTTTTTTTTTTTCAAAAAAAATTTTTGCATTAATGTCATAATGTGAAACCACATTCAACCATTTGTTTTTTGTTTTAATTTATGAAATCCAAAAAAAAGGAGTTTCATTTTTT
Source organism: Dillenia suffruticosa (assembly GCA_033439265.1). Classification (NCBI taxonomy): domain Eukaryota; kingdom Viridiplantae; phylum Streptophyta; class Magnoliopsida; order Dilleniales; family Dilleniaceae; genus Dillenia; species Dillenia suffruticosa. The sequence continues at coordinate 10,298,906 of JAVTVX010000027.1, read as the reverse complement.
TTCACGATCCAAGAAAAAAAATTTTTGATTTCCCCAAAAAAACCCTTCAAAATCTGAACACTGAATTTTTTCTTAACGATCTAGACATGTAACTCTGATACCACTTGTTAAAATTTATTCGATGAAAACCAACATCAATATATAAATCATATAACCCTACATCTACAGGGCAAATTATTAAGAAATAACAAATAATTGAATAACTGAAAATGGCAATCAAAAGAGAAATATATGAATTCATACTTTTCAGATCTCCAATGGGAAGAATTTTTAATTGGGTGCAATGTTTCAGATTTTTGTGTTCTCCTTAAAAAATCTCTAACCAATGAGATGTTAGGATAGGAGGGTACACTAGATTCGGAGACCACAACCATTATTTAAAGATAATTGTATTATTTTTTGATATCTTTATCTAAACCCATCACTCAGATAAAGATTATCTCTTAGATTTTCGCACATGTGAGAACTACACCCTATTAGATGTTTTAGAATCTAAAATTAACTAAAATTTTAGTAGATCACCTTTAATTAAAAAAATGTATTAAAAATTTGTATAATTCTAATTCAAATATAAAAAATATTAAACAAAATATATCATTTGTGAAAGTTGTACTCTATGCTTTTAAGAAGATTGCTCTTAACCAAAAGAAAAATTATGATTTTCTAACATTGAGTTATTGTTTGAATCGTCAGTAACATTTTTCTTAAAACAAATCAATTGTTTTTTCTCTGACAACTGATTATTTCTCTGTCTTTTTTAAACTCTAAATGATAAAACAGAGAAAATTAAAAGTCACTGGAGGAAAAAAAGTCGAGAGAAAAATTTGAGTGAAAGAAAAACTCTATTACTTTATTAAATTATGGTTAATTTTTTATCGAAAAGAGAGTCATTATATATAGATTTCAAACATCAACTTTAACGATCAACAGTATTCTCTAACTATTGAGTTTACAAAAATAAAAAATGTCACGTTTACTTAATATAATTGATAAAAGATTTAATATATCTAAATCATATAAATAAAATATTGACGGTCCAATATTATACGAACATAATATTATTCATATTTAAAATGCAATACTAGAATTATGATAAAAATAATAATTAAATTATGAGACAAGTAAATATTATATAATAGACAAACATTTTGATAAAAATACGTAGAGATCGTAAAGATTGTAAGAATATAAAAATGTGTAAAGATTTTGATAAGACTATTAGTCCCTCGCGAGGTCAACATGAGAAAATGGAAAAAAAAAATGTGAAAGAGTGCGTTAATTTTGATTTTCAAAGGACATCTTGTTTGTTTGCTCTTACAAGCTATTATTAGTTGTGTCATTATAGCGGTCAATCTCTTTTTTTTCCTTAGGAAGACAATTGCAAGATAAACACAGAGAATAGAAATATCATTTTTAGAAAGGTGAAAAAATAATAATATATATTTTTTTAAATTGTGTATCATATATATATATATATATTTTAAATTTTAGGGTATTTCGGTCAAACCTCATAAAACCTAAATATAAAATATAATATTATTTACAAAAATTTTATTATTTTAGATATTTAAAATGGTCACAACTATTTTTGGGAGGGTCACAAATGTTAAAAGTTAAAATCTTATTTCTTAGAAAAAAATTTTCAAAAGTTGAGCCCCCTGAGAGTATATGTGGCTCCAGCCTTGAATCTACTTGGATTGATTTTTTTTTTTAATGATTCTTATATATTGTCCTATGCCATTTTTTCTCATAACTAATCTCTTTGAGATATGAAAGAAATATAAAAGAAAGGATTTTCTCTTTTTATAATTAATATTATCAATAGTATTAATATTATTATTAGTTTATCTTTGCTTTAATCTATTTTTTAATTTTAATTAATTTTCATTTTTCAGATTTATCGGTTAAAATAAATATAAAATGACTGCTCAAAATTCAAATTCAGAAACACTCTGTCTGGCCCCCAAGCCTTAACAAATCAGCAAGAGAGGCACAGACTCATTTAGGAGTTGGCAATGGCCATGGCCACCATAAAATTTTTGAAGTATAGGAGAATCATATTGCCCCTTCTTTCCCTTATTTATATTCCCCCCTTCCCCTCCGGCGGGACTCACTCCCCTCCCTCGTTCTTCATTTTGACTAAAGGACTAATGTCACATGGAATACCCCCCCCCCCAGCCCCCAAAACACACACACACACACACACACACACACACACACACAAATATATATTATTTGTTGATGATATATATATTTTATCTATACATAATTTATATATATATAGAGTAGGAGATTTTTAAAGAGAAACTATAGTTTATTTTTTTTGTATAAATTATCGATATTCGATAATTACATTAAAATTTATTAAATTCGATTTGAATCAAGTTGAACCGTACATATTTTTGTCATAAACAAAATTCAAACGTAAAATTTTAGTTAAGGGGCGTGTTGATCCATTGGACTGACCAAATGTTGGTGAAGAAATCTTGTTTAAGGGGTAGTATTGTCCACTTATTAAATCAACTCTGTGTTGTTGAAGTCATAGCTCATTGTCACATGGATACATGTATATTATTTGTTGTTGATTAAATACTTGTACAAGCAATCATTATAATTAATTTGTGATTTTAAGTAATTAATTTTTATTTAATATGAGGTGTGTAGCTATAGGATTCGATATCAGGAGGGCAACTTTCTCTATAGAACTATTAAATAAATTAAAATCACCGCTAAGATTTCAACATGCTTTTTTAGGAACAGCCATTAGATGCACCAACTGCTAGATTATGCATATTTGTGTTGGGGTTGATATCTATATTCATATCTATTCTATTTTTTTTTATTTTTTTTTAACAAAACAGAATATGCAGCAGATAAAAATTTTAGACTCAATAGAAAATAACAAAAAATAATATTGCAATAAAATAAAAAAAGAGATAACAATTAAAGATTAAAAAATTTTTTATTTTTCTGATTTGATTGTTTTGTTTTTCCAACAAAATCCGAAAAACTCCAAATCTATTATTTTCTTATAAACAAGTATGAAATCTCGCGTAAGATTTCACACACAAGTCCTCTTCTCTATTCTCTAACTCATTCTTTATATTTTCAATTTGTGTAAACATTTATATATATATATATACACATTTTTAATGTGGGTAGAAAATCTCTATTCCTATTATATTTGTTTTTTTTTTAATTAAAAAAAAGGAGAATAAAACTTTACAGAGTAACTAGAGTGACTAGAAAAAGATTAGAAGTCCGAAACCATGTTTAAATATAAAACAAAAGTTTAGGGCTTACACGAGTTATAACTGTCACGCCCGACCCTCAATTGAGCATGCGATAACTGTCACGTTATCTCGAAATACAAGTAAGCCAACCCATATATCAAAATATCATAAAAAATTCATCGATATTAATTTATTTTTCAAAATAAATCAATAAATCCAAATAAAACAATATGCATTCATCACACAATCAAAATATCAATCCAATTCATCCTTATTCAAAACATGCATGCATAATCTCATCTCAATCATTCAAATCTAAATACATGTACAATGCCGATCCGAACATTCCAATCAATTTCATAAAATATAAGACAAATCTTTACTCAAAGGATTCCAAACCAACTCAATCAATGACAATTTTCAAGTAAACTTTCGGTAAATCAATAGATTCTCAATATACATATACAAAACCAAACGTAATTTAAAATTCAAATTCAATAAATATAGTATCAATATAGTTTTTCGAAAATAGTTACAACTAATGCCTCCACAAGAGTTCACTAATATCTAAAAAAAATAATTAAAAGAAATCGATACTCGAAGAGGTTATCAAAATATCTTCGATCCAACTCAAAATAGGGGCTAATCTTCAACCTAAATATTCTTTGAAAAAAAATAGAATGAGAGTAATAACTATAAACAACACTCAATGATTGTAATAATATGTTATATAAGGACTAAGGGGTGGAGGTGGATATATTAAATAATTTTTTAAAAATAATTTTTAAAGTAATCAAATATATCAATAATTATCATTAAAATCAAATCCAATTATTATGATGAAATATAATTTATACATCTAACATATTTCACATTTTCTAAACATGAGACAACAAAAATTATTATCCTAATAAAGATCTACCTTGACTTAGGGTGGGACCGCCAAAGATTTTTAATAATTTAAGTTCACAAATACTCTCATCCTTGGTATTGGATGTAGTGTTTCATTAGCGATGCAACCAACTATTCCACTATTTTATTTATAACATTTGCTATGAAGGCACTGCACGTATTTGGTTACATCCCATAATTTATTAATTCCATCACGTCATCCCGTCAAATTATATCGTGGAGGGAAATGACTAGTCATTTAATAGAGATTCAGTTTCATTCCCCAAACCAATGCATACATTATTCCATTTCAAACTATTTTATGTACCAATATAACCATCCAAACTTTAATTCGAGTTATCAATGACAAAACTTGCAATATAATAGATATAAAAATGGCACATAATTCATTTTCAATAAATTGGATGTATTTTCACCACAATTTCATATATAGTAACATTCCACACACACAAAATATTTCAAAACCTATTTAAAAATCATTTAAAAATATTAAGTAAACTACTTTACTGATTTAAAACATAACATACAATCCACTCATATTTTGAAAATGTCAACGCTCCCAATCCATAATTTAAAGTTAAGTTTCTTAAACTTTCAATTATATCAATCTATGGCAATAAACACCATTTTACTGTCAATCATAGATCGAATTTGGAGTTTGTTGATTTTCTCCTAAATTTTCAACATCATTAAATCTGTATTCAAATTTTTCTAATAAATATTATAAATGTAGAAAAACAATTTTCCATTGATTATTTCCCTCAATTTCATCGTAATACTAATTTTAGGTCTAAATTTTCAAACTTAATTTTTCAAATCTCAATATAATAACTTAAAGTAGAGATAAGACTGGTTCGGGTTGGGCCGGTTTCGATTTAGTTCCTAGATGGGCCCAAGAACCACAGGCTGGTTCAACCGCGGTTTCGAGGCTTCTAGGGCCGGGCGGGGCCGGTTCACCTTTTTTTCCCCCTGAAATTCCAAAATCAATGGAGATTGAAGCCTTAGATTGGTTCCTCTGATTGCTCGGTCCCTGCAAGATTTGGTTGCTGTGTCTGATTTTCCTGTTCTTTCCATTTTCTCCCACTCAAATCTTGAGGGAAAAAACCTCTTTCTGCGCATGGGTTTCTTCCGAAAAGGAAAAAATAAATTAAAAAAAATGATTTTTTAGTGTTAGTATTTGTGTTCCCATATGTGTATATTAAGTCAAAAAAAAAAAAACCTTTCATGGAAATGATTTATTAAGGAAAAAATAAATAAAGAAATGATTTTTTAATATATGAACAATCATTTCTGGAGTTCTAATTATGTTATCTAGATTTTCCTATTTTAGTCATTCTATTAAGATTAAAAGAGAAAAGGAAAAAAAAAAAAAACCTTTTTTGGTTCCTCTTAGTGTGGTTGGTGTATTTGATTTTCCTCTTTTTTCCATTTTTCTCCTACTCAAATCTTGGGGAAAAAAATCTCATTCTCCACGTGGGTTTCTTCCCGAAAGAGAAAAAAAATAAAGAAATGATTTTTTAGTGTTAATGTTAGTGTTAGAATTAGTATATGTATTTATTAAATCAAAACAAAAAAGAAAAACCTTTCATGAAAATGATTTATTAAGGAAAAAAATAAATAAATAAATGATTTTTTTAGTATATGATCAATCATTTCTGGAAGTCTAATTATGTTAACTAGGTTTTCCTGTCTGAGTGATTCTATTGAAATTAAAAGGGAAAGGAAAAAAAAATCATGGAAATGATTTATTAAGGAATAAAATAATAAATAAATGATTTTTTTAGTACATGAACAATCATTTCTAGAGGCCTAATTATGTTAACTAAGTTGTCCTGTTTAAGTCCTATTAAAATTAAAAGGGAAATAAAAAAAAAAAACCTTTTTGGTTTGAGTTTTGAGAGTCATCCCCATTGCTTAATCCTGTCTTTATGGTGAATATGGTTTTTCTCATGATATAAAATTTGAAAAAATTCAAAAAGAAAAAGGAGCTTGGAACCGGTCGGGGCGGTTCCGTGTCGATTCTAAGTTTGTGCTGGACCAGTTCACACTTCCAAAAAATGTTGAATCAGACTGATCAGTTATTGTAGTGGGTCGGTCCGGTTTTGGATTACTGTTCACCCATAGCAGTTACGATTCGGTTGCAAACAAGTCGGATGGGCCGGTTTCCAAGTTGGAACCGGCACTGTCCCATCTCTAATCCAAAGACATGATAAAGTAAGTCAAATTTAGTTAAAAGGAGAAAATTATCTTAAATAGAACCACTAATTTCATTATCAAATCAGGTTACAACAAAACACTAAACTTCCTTTCTCTATAAAATATCAAATTTTAATATAAATTATAATTTCATGTAAAAATAACTCAATTATAAGTTAAGAAAGAAAAATTATTTCTATTGAAATCATCAATTTCATCCCTTATTGAATTATATCAAACCCTTAGTTTTTCACTTTGGAAAACATACTCCTCTCACTAAATCCAGCCCCTAATGGGTTTTGTTGGTAGTTTAGGAGTCTCAATATGTGGGTCTTGAAGTTGATTGCTTTTGAAGAGAGCAAAGAGAGAGGGAGAGAGAGATAGAGAGTGCTATGAGGGAGAGAGTGAGAGGGTGTGTGTGTTTTCGGGTAAAAGGAGAGAAAGTGGAGGAGAAAGAAACATAAAGAATAAAAATAAAAAGGGGAGGGGGCAAATGGTTTTGAGTTTTCTTATTTTTCTCTCTCTCTTTTTTTTTATCTTTTTCGGTTTTACAATTCTTAATTCTCTAAAAATAGATTTTGTTCTCAAAATTAAAAAAAATTATATATAAAAAAGATCATGATATTATTTTTTCATTGTATTCTTGGGCTCTCAAACCGATCACTTTTTTAATTAGACTTTAACAATAGAGATTTGTCTATTTCAATCTCTTGATTTGACGATAAAAAATAGTTACGGGTTGGATTTTAAAGCTCAAGTCTTTCCTTAATTCGACCGGTGGAGTCTAAAATGTGAAGGATTTGACAAAGGCTTCTTTAGCATGGAGACATAGAATACAATATGGATTTTCATCAAATCTGAAGGCAACTCAAACTGATAGGCCACCTTTCGTATCCTTTCAAAGATCTTGGAAAGGCCAATGTACCGAGAATTTAGTTTTCCTTATTTCTGGAAGTGGATCACACCCTTCTAAGGTGATATTTTAAAAAAAAAACCATGTATCCAACCTCAAATTCTAAAGGTCATATTCTTCTGTCAGTGTAACTTTTTTGTCTATCTTGAGCCATCTTCATTCTTGCTCGAATCTCCTTTACTTTCTCTATAGTTGTTTCAATTAACTTAACATTTCCAATCTTCATTTTTCCTACCTTATCCCAACACAATGGAGTTTTACATTTTCTTCTGTATAGAGCCTCGTAGGGTGGCATTTCAATACTAGATTGAAAGCTATTGTTGTATACAAACTGATTAATGGGAGGTGCCTATCTCAACTATCTTGGAAGTCCATCACACATACTCTAAGCATGTCCTCCAATGTTTGAATCATGCGCTCTGATTGTCCATCAGTCTGAAGGTGGAAAGCAATGTTGAACTTCAATTTCGTCCCCAAGGCCTCTTTTAGCTTAAGCCAAAATCGAGAGGTGAATCTAGGGTCTCGGTTTAACACAATAGACATCAGGACTCCATATAGCTGATCTCACTGATATATAGCTTTGTTAGTCCCTCTAGTTGGTAGGAGTTTTTGATTGGCAAGAAATGTGTCGATTTGGTGAGTCGGTCCATTATCACCTAAATTGTATCATGTCTAGTCCGGATACGCGGTAGACCAATTACAAAATCTATGGTGACGTACTCTCATTTCCATTTAGGGATCGACAATGGTTGGAGAGTACTAACCAGCTTCTGTTGCTCGCCCTTAATTTGTTGGCATATTAGACACTTAGCTAAATACTTAGCTCTCTCCCACTTTAACCCTAACCACAATAAGTCTTCTTGACAATTCATTACATCCTTTAACTATTGGGATGCATTGCATAGATTGAGGAGTGTGCTTCTTCCAAAATAGATTTTCGGAGTTCCTTATCCTTGGGAACACAAATTCGCTTCCCATATGTTACCATACCATCATCCTGAATTTTAAACTCACTACCTTCTCCGTTGTGAACTTTCTTAACTATACCTTTTAATTCATCATCGGTTGTCTAAAGCTCCCGAATGCAGTCCACCAAGATGGGCCTCATCTCAAACTTAGCTAAAAGTGCATTGTGCTCATCAATGGCCAAACTAATACCAAGTGTTTGGAGTCCCACCAAGCATGAGAGATGAGAACTCCCATGAGATGCTAAAGAAGAAAAGTTGCGACTTGGGGCATCCACGACCACATTTGTTTTGCCCAGATGATAATCTATCACTAAATCATAGTTTTTGATTAATTCTAACCACCTCTATTACATCAAATTTGGCTCATTTTGAGTGAACAAATACTTGAGGCTTTTGTGGTCAATGCAGATCATGCATGTAGCCCCATACAAGTAGTGTCACCGTATCTTCAAGACGAAAACAATAGCGGCTAATTTTAAGTCATAAGTGGGATAGTTTAACTCATGCTTCTTTAATTAGCAAGAGACATAAGCAATCACCATATCTTCTTGCATCAAAACACATCCCAAGCCTTGCCTGCTAGCATCTCTAAAGACAAAATAATCATCGTCGCTAATGGGGAGAGTAAGAATGAGAGCGGATGTCAACCTCCACTTGAGTTCTTGGAAATTACTCTCGCATATGTCATCCTATTCAAATTTGATTCCCTGCCGAGTTAAGTTAAATGATAGAGCCATGATCTTGGAGAACCCCTCCGCAAATCTCAAATAATAACCCGCCACTCCGAGAAAACTTCTTACCTCAGTGACATTCTTCGATTGTTTCATTTCAAGATTGCCTATAACTTTTTTAGGTCTATAAAGATCCCATCTTTGGATACTATATGCCCCAAGAAACCATTCTCTCTCTACCAAAACTCACATTTGGAGAATTTGGCATAGAGTTGCTTCTCCCAAAGTGTTGGCAACATAACCTGAAAATGCTCCGAGTGTTCCTCATCAGTTCTTGAATACACCAAGATGTAATCTATGAATACAATGACAAACTTGTCAAGATATGAATAGAAGCCCTTATTCATTAAGTCCATGAAAACCGTGAGAGTATTTGTCAACTCAAAAGGTATCACTAGGAACTCAAGTGGCCATACCGTATTCTAAATGTGGTTTTGTAAATATCACCATCCTTTATCATTAATTGATGGTATATGGATCTTAAATCTATTTTCGAGAATACTGAAACTCCTTGGAGCTGATCAAACAAATCATCAATTCTCGGCAAGGGGTATTTGTTCTTAATGATCAACTTATTTAGTTACCGGTAGTCGATACACAACCGGAGAGTGTCATCATTTTTCTTTACGAATAAAACCAGAGTATCCTAGGGTAAGATACTGAGTCGGATAAACTCCTTTTCTAACAACTCCTGGATCTCGACTTTCAACTCTTTCAACTTCTCAAGTACTATCCTATACGGAGGAATTGAAATCAGAGTGGTGCTAGAAACCAAAACAACGACAAATTCAAACTTGTAGACTGGAGGCAAACAGGGCAACTCTTCTGGGAAGACATCTGGGAACTCATTTGCCATCAGAATATCCCTTAAGTTGGACCCTTATCCGTGATATCAATGATGTGTGCAAAGTAGATTTCACATCTCTTATGCACTAGTTTTTTTGCTTCCATTGCCGAAATTACACGGCTCGATAGAATCTATCGTTTGCTGGTAAACACAAGCTGGTAACACTCTGATCTATGAAACTTTACCTCCTTAGTGAAACAATCTACTAAAACACGGCGAATATGTAACCAAGTCATACCTAGTATGGCATCGAAATCTTTCACTTCCAACGGAATCAAGTCCGTCTCGAGAGTTGTCTCCTCAGTCATGACATCATAATCCTTGTATATTGTGTTTCTAATCAACAGCTTACCCAATGAAGTGACACAAATAATTCTTCATCAAGGGGACTCAATGGACTATCGACCTGCTTAGCAAACACCATGCTCACAAATGAATTATTAGAATCCGTATCAATAACACATGACTATCAATATCGAAAATTTTCATACCTAGTATGAAATGTCTCATTTTCAACGGAATCAAATCTGTCACGAGAGTTGTCTCCCCAGTCATGACATCATAATCCTTGTATATTGTGTTTCTAATCAACAGCTTACCCAATGAAGTGATCACCAATAATTCTTCATCAAGGGGACTCAAGGGTCTATCGGCCTGCTTAGCAAACACCGTGCTCACAAATGAATTATTAGAATCCGTATCAATAAACACATAACTATCAATATCGAAAATTTTCATCATACTTATTTAATAAAAATCATCAAGCAATTATTAATTAATTTCAAAATACCTACTCTACAGATTACCTCTTTATCATGGCATTACACCACACAATCATAAAACACGTCATATGTTTCTTACAATAAGGATCCACACTTCTAACATGATTTTACCATCATATTAATCAAATGTATATATATACATAAGATTTTGGAATTTACAATTCTAAACTTAAAGGTTATAATGAATTTGTAGGGTTTAATATCCTTTGGTCCCAAACTCTAGCAATGACAAAAAAGATATTCTCGATCACCGCCGAGAAATCACTCACCAAGTGATATCACTCGAGGGAATTCTACCGGTTACCTGCTCAATAACATATCCCTAACTCAATTATTACATAATAACCAATTCATCAACTCATTTCACTATTACAAACCTTAATACACTTATATAATTAATTTCAAATCACCAAGGAAAAGATTAGAGGTAGGTACCTGTGACTACATCTGGGTTGGCCTGGGCTTCCTCATTTGTCATGGCATAAATTCTCATCTGAATCCTTGGTTAAGAACGTTAGGGAGAAAAGCCATTGTGTTACACCCGGTTCCCGTCCGTGGAGTAATATTTGATAAATGAATGGAGGTATTGGTTTGACCACCCCTAGATCTGCTACATTGATCCCGACCCAGTTGGCTTCTTTACCTAATCATTCCCAATTTTGGGCATTTGTTGTGAAAATACCCTTTCTTCCTGTATTGATAATATCTCCGCGGTTCCCTACAAATCCCGAAGTGAAACTTCTTGCAATTTAGGTAAAGGTCCTTACTCCCTGCCGTCTTACTTCTGGAGGCAGCACTAGTTGTGGAAGCACTAGACTAAAGCAGTCATTGCCTTTGTGGAGAGCCAACGATTTATAAATAGAAACACCACCATAGAGGTCCGTGCTCTTATTCTTCTTAGGGTTTTGGTTTCAAGTTAATCCGGACTTCCTTTTCTTGCCATGACTTTCTATAACTTTCCCCACTCAACCACTATTTTCTCGGCCCGTAAGACCATTTGCAACATGCCCTTGTATGTATAGGCTTCAGTTACCGACATCATCTCTCTTATATTCAAATTCAAGCCCGCTTCAAACTTTGCATACAAGTATTCTTTGAAGTTAATGAACTTCGGAACATATGTAGATAACCCCCTAAACTCTGTTTCATATTCGATCACCGTTTTATTTTCTTACACCAACTAAAAAAATTCCTGCCGCTTTTGGTCTCTATAGAAAAGGATGTAGTACTTTTCGTTGAATTCCCTAAAGAATTCATCCTAAGTCTGAAGAGAAGAAAACCTACTCTTCATATTTTCCCACCAAGAGCAGATACTTTTGTCCAACAACTTAACCACCACCATCAATTTTGACTTATTGTTGAATCTCATATCGATGGCGGTTTCTTGAACACGGTCAATCCAATTCTTGGCCATAAATGTGTCACTTGTGCCAGAAAATGTTTAACATCCAAATTGTCTCACCTCTTTAATCAAGTTTAACAACTCATGGTAGGGCGGTCGGTTGAAGCAACAACTGGAGGAGGAGGTGGTGCCATTGGGGCACTCAGTGCGAAGGTAGAAATCGAATGAGGAGTCGTTTGTGGTGGAGCTTGCATTTGAGCCCCATAAGCCATCTACCACTCCATCACTTATTGGAGTGCGGCAAATGGTAGGGCTGAAATCTCGATTGACAGAGCTAGGTGAGTAGGAGTCGGAGAAGACGCTTGCGAAGATGATATGGGCTCTGGTTGCGTAGAGGCGGAGGAATCTTATTGACATTCCTCATTCTTTGTTTGGGAGGTATTATAGTTCTATAAAAGTAAAAATTGTGTTTAGTACACAAGATTAGGTGGAGGACTAAGTACCTAACCCCTAAAAATAAACTCAACTTTTTGGGACTCATAAGAGACACTTTAAAAACCCTTTGAATATCAAAACTTTAAAATAATTTGAAAATTGAAAACGATCGAGAATTTTTGAAAATACTTGAGAATATTTGAAAACTTTTCAAACTTTTACAAAATAAGAGTCTAAACTCTAATACCAATAAAATTGTCACGTCTCAACTCTTAAATCGAGTACGCGACAACCGTCTGTTATCTAGGGATATGGGTAAGTCTAACCCGTATATAAAAATACCGCAAGCTAGTCATTGATATCTATCCATTTTTAAAAATAATTCAATAAATCTAAATAAAATAACATGCATTCATCACACAAACAAAAGATCAGTCCGGTCTGTCTCTACTCAAAACATGCATGCATAAGGCCATCCTAGTCATTTAAATCCAAATACATGCACAATATCAATCCGACCATTCCAATTAATTCCATAAAGTATAAAACAACTCTCTACTCAAGGGATTTAAAACCAACTTAATAAAAGACAATTTCCAAATAAACTTTCGGTAAATCTATAGGTACTCAATATATGTATACAAAATCAAACGTATTTCAAGATTTAAATTCAACAAAGATAGTATCAAGATAGTTTTTCAAAAAGAGTTACAACCAATATCTCTACAAGAGTTCATTGATAGTTCAAAATATAATCAAAAGAAATCAATACGTGAAGAGATTCTTAAAATATCTTCTATCCGACTCAAAACAGGAGCTAATCTCCAAGCTAAGTATCCTCTAAAAAAAATAGAATAAAAGGAATGAGTATAAACAATACTCAATGAGTGGAATAATATATTATATAATGAATAAATTGTGGATGTGGATATATTAAATAATTTTCTCAAAAGTTTTTTCATTATAATCAAATATATCAATAGTTATCATACAAGTCAAGATTTCATCTAAATTCAATCATTATGATAAGATAAAATTTTTGCATTCAACGTATTTCACATTTTCCAAATATGGGGCAACCAAAATTATTGTTCCCGATCAAGATCTATCATGACCTAAGACGGAACCGCCAAACGTTTTTAGTAATTTAAATTCACGAATACCTCCATCCTTGGCGTTGGATGTCATGTTTCATTGAGCTTTGTACCAAATTAACCTAAAAGAAAAAAAAATTTTTAAAACAACACTCTTCAAAAAATATTTCCAAATCTAACACACTCATGTCGTGACTTGAAGTCACGACATGTATAGTGCCATGTCGTGACTTGAAGTCACGACATGAGACCGTGATGAACAGTAATGTCGTGACTTCAAGTCACGACATGAGTGTGTTAGATTTGGAAATATTTTTTAAAGGGTGTTATTTTAAATTTTTTTTTTTTTAAGGTTAATTTGGTACAAAGCTCTGTTTCATTGGCTGTATAATCAACTGTCCACGATCTTATTTATAACAATTGGCCATACAAGTACTGCACATACTCGGTTACCTTTCATGGTCTACTAAATCCACCACGTCACCCCGTTGAGTTACTCTATAAAGGAAAATGATAAGTCATTTAATAGGGGTTCAGTCTCATACCTCAAGTCAATACATGTACTATTCCATTTCAAATAATTTTATATACCAATATAACAATCCAAACTTCGGTTCAATTTATCAATGATAATATTTTCAATATAATATATATAAACATGGCATATAATTATGCATTTCCACCATAATTTCATGCATAGGGACATTCCACACACCATTTTAGAACTCATTTTAAAAAAATCAGGTAAACTATTTTACTCATTTAAAATATAACATACAATCCACTCATTTTTTAGGAGGATCAGCACTCTCGATCTACAATCCAAAACTAAGTTAACTCCCTATTGAACTTTCAATTATCTCAACTTACGCTAATAAACACCGTTTTACCGTTAATCATAAATTGAATTTGAGATTAGTTGATTTTTTTCTAAATTTTCTTAACCCTAAATTTCCAACATCATTAAATTTATATTTAAATCTTTTTAATAAATATCATAAATTTAGGAAAATAATCTTCCATTGACCATTGCCCTTAATTTCATCATTATACAACCCCTAGGTCTAGACCTTCAAACATAATTTTTCAAATCTCAATATAATAATCCAAAGACGCAATAAATTAACTCAAATTTACCTAAGAGGAGAAGATTTTCTTAAATGGAGTTATCAATTTCTTTCTCAAGTCGAATTACACCAAAACACTAAAATTTCTTTCTCTACAAAATCTCAAATTTTAACATAAATTATAATTTCATGCGAGAATAACTCAATTATAAGTTAAGAGAGAAAATTTTTTTCTATTGGAATTATCAATTTCATCTCTTGTTGAATTACAATAAACTCTACGTTTTTCTTTTTCTAGAAAACTCACTTCTTTCATTAAATTTAACTCCCAATGGGTTTTGTGGGGTTTTGAGAAATCTCAATATGTGAGTTTTTGCTTGAAATTGATTGTTCTTGAAGAAAGCAAACAGAGAGGGAGAGAGAGAGAGAATGCCGAGAGAAAGAAAGTGAGAGGGTATGTGTGTTCTCAAGTAAAAGAAGAGAGTGGTGGAGAAAGAGAAAGAGACAATAAAAAAAAAAAGAGGAGTGGGGAGCGAGTTTTCATTTTTCTTATTTTTTCTTTTCACTTTTCTCTTCTTTTCGTATCTTGTCTTTTTCAGTTTTACAATAATAATTTTTAGAATTACAAAAAAATTATAAAAATTTCTAAAATTATTAAATAACCATAACTGCTTTCCAAAATTACAAAATGGTTGTATCCATTTCTGAAAGTTACAATTTAGACATAAATCTCTCTATATTATTCTTATCTTCTAATTGATCTTACATATTGATCTTACATAAAGACATTAACACATTGAGTAGGAATCAATTTTTGGATAGAGAGTGGATCTAGAATTTAAGAATATATGAATAATTAACTAGAATAACCTAAATGGACGATATTCAACACAATCGACATAGTTCGATATTGCATATCAATATTCCAACTAACCAACACTACATTCTTAATCTATGAAAATCTCAAATCATTAAAAGACTCGCCTAGCACTAACTTCAGAAATTCACGTACATATACCAAAAATTAAGAGCAAATGAATTATATATAATTACAAAATATCAATTTTCATTTTACAGTATATTTGAGAAAATCACTTTAGATATCCTAATAAGTTATGTGAGGTTCCATTGAATCCAAATTTTGTCCGATGATTAAGGCAAATCATCCCTAATTAATAGGAGATTCTCAAGTTATAACATATACATGATGAAAATTTTGGTTTCATCCATAAGTTTTGGTCTTTTACCTTTGGTTGCTATACCAATGACTTATACTTTATGTATATACCGTTAATCTGATCATATAAATAATTCACTTATATCATCTATCTATATATACAGAAGCACTAAACTTTATACATGAAAATGAATAATATAACATCGCATTTATTTAATTAATTAAAATAAATATAAATATACATAAATAAGTACATATCTAAAATCAGATAGTTTTTATGACATATAAGAAATGTTTCAAAAATATTGAAATAATAATATCGGATTGTGCTCGGTTGTCTATTTTATTAGAAATGGTTACTATTTTACTGGATCATTTTTTTTGTAATGATTTAAGATATGTTTTTTTTTTATACTAAACCCTTTTTTTTGTTAATTTTAATAATATCTTTGTTTAATATGAATTTAATATTTTCATTATATGTTATTTATATTTTGTTTTTGTTTTGGTCTTCTCAAAGCAATAATACTAGCTCGGATCTTGGAGACCGGTGTGTCAGGTGGAATCGAAGAAAGCGCCACCATTATCGCAGCGGGAGAGCTCTGAGAGAACAAAAACATTGCCTTTGGATTCTATTGCGACGGACGACAAAAATTACTGTTTTCTTTTTTTTTTTACTATATCAATAAAATCATATTACGATTAATTTAATTTAAAATTTATAATAACCCATTTAAAAAAACTATTTTCTTAATATAATTTACTATATACTTAAATTACGAGTTAAATTTAAAATTTAATTAAAAAATTTAATATCACATCTCATTAAATTAATTTATTATCGATAAAAATAACCGTTTTCTTTAAAAACTCTTATCCAAGTCTTGCAATAAGGTGGGGGGTTTAGGGGGAATCTTACGATAGTGTAACTCATCTTTTAAAGTACGGTGATAAGAAATAAAACTTATTTATAGCAAACAAAACCCTATCAACACTAAAAAAGCTTGAATTATGATAAATTTTTTGATTTTCGATTAATATAATCTCATTACTGTCTGTGACTACCCATTACTAATATACTTCATTTATATTAAATAAAACATTTTCAGAAGTAAGAAAAGTCGATTTATGGTTATATTGTTCATCATGAGTTAGGATTTTTTTCAACCATTAATAGGGATGGGAGGTTTATTATAATGAGGGTTCTTTATTTATCATAAATGAATTTTGTTTATTATTATGATATCGTATCATAAAAAATACATTATCGGAGAATAGAATTCTGAATTTAGAAGTCGAAAAAAAAGGAAACAATGTGGGGGTAAAAGGCAAAGAAAGGTTGTGCCTGGCAGTCATAGTGTCGTACTAAAAAGATGGAAAGAAAGAAAGTCAGAATAAGAGCTTACAAGAAGACATGGCGACAAGGAGATGGTAAAAAACTTGAAAGTGGAGAGGCATTTTCTGATATCTTGAAACCGAAATGAATTTTATGAAGAAGAGTTTTGAGTGGCGAAATTTTAAGAAAGATCCAACCATGAAATTGGGGATGATTAATTGTTCTTTGGGGATTATAAACACTCCAATGATTTCATTTTTATTTGGCAATTGAATCAAGCAAGAGATTCAGGCACTCGACGATGAGGTACAAGATAAAGTTCATGGTACAGCTAATGTAAGCTCATGGTCCGTAATCCACTTTTGAAAGGAAGAAATTAATAGAATATGAATCTGAATCCGAAAACTAAAATAACAAGTGAAAAATAAAATAATTGAATAAAACATAATCAAAGGTAGCATGAAATAAGTAAAAGCCTGTTTGGGAGAGATTTCTTGTGGTTGTGGAGTCATTCACTTCTTTTATGGACCTTTTTCAGGTGACTTGATTATTGCATGAAACCTTGGCTGCCCTTTGGTGTGGTATATCTTCTTTCCTAAATTGACATGGTAGGTATTTTCTTATATCTCTCAAATATTCCTTCCTTTGTATGTCGATCGTATGCAAATGCAAATAACAAGATACGGTAACGAGGACGATTGAGGAGGTTAAGGGTACAAATGAGTTGCAACGCTCTTGTTAGCCTCTTTGCTCATCTGTGGAGAAGGACTTGGTAGTCCAAGCCACTGATCACGTTTGGCAGGTCCAAATGGTCATGTGTCCTTTGTTCCTTCCACGCGCAGCCGTTTAGTCATGGAAGCAAATAGCTATAATAGTAAAATTTTGAATTTAATTTTTTTTTATTTTCTTTTTTTAAAGTAATTCACCTCATGAGAATTATGATCACTTGATTTACACTTAAAAAATTAAAATTAAATTTAAAATAAAAAATTTTAGAAATAGATTTCAAAATCGAATATTTTCACTTTCTTTTAGAAATTTTATAATTTGATAGTTTTATTCCTAAATTCATTTTCTATTTTCGTTCTATTAATTATAAATTTTAGTCTGATTTTTTATTTTGATTGATTTTAATTAAATATTTATTTATCACGTAAATTATATACAAAGAAACAAGTTAAAAAAGAAAATAATTATATAAATAATATTAATATAGTTTATAATTTTAGTCACAATCAACCGTCTACTTTCCACGTGTGAACTGAACCACCGAAAATTTGCCCGAATTAGAAAAGAAAAATAGGGGGCGAAGTTTCTTTGTGAATTTCCGGTGCTGAAAAGTCGCAGCAGAGGACGAGACGAGCTCTGTCTGCTGTCTGCACCGGTTAACGCGGCAAATTCAATTGCAATTGGATCTTGAAAAATCTTTGGAGAGGAGGATGGATCAGATACTGAACAAGGTGGGATCGTACTGGTTCAGTCAAAGGGCCTCCAAAGAGATCAACTCCGTTGGCGACGACATCAATGTAACCCTAACCTTAATCTTCTCTTATCTTTCTTTTTTTCTTCAATTGGTTTTGATTCTGCTGTGTGGTATCGTGAGAATTTCATTTCTTTGCGTTGGGATTGTAATTTGGGGTTTGACGAAATTCGATTGTATATATGAAAGTTTTGGTCTCAAATGTATTATAGGAAGACTGGGGGAGGAGAGAATTGAACCTTTCACCTTCCATAATGTCAAATCTCTCTTTTTTTGTGATCATTGCAGCACCCCTTTCTTCCTCAGCTTTGGAAACCCTAGTGATCATAAAAAGGTTTATATATTTCTATTTCTATGCAACGTAAAGAGTTCAAATCTTCCTTCCTCATCCCCTATATCTCGTTGTGGCAAATTTAGCTGGCGCTTAGATACTTTGCTGTTTATTTGCCAAATACCATATCTACAAAAGATATATTTGCATTATCTTTCTCCTTCTGGATATTGAAAGATGGATATCCACACCGTCATAAATTCTATTCTAACATAATATGGTAATTTATGCTTGATTGAAAGCTCTTCATATAGATGGTGTCATGATTGCCAATGTTTGGAAGCACTAGATTCCTTTATTTATGGTGGTATTTTATTATGTTTTCTCAAGGGTGCAATTTAGCCTATTGTTTCTTTGACATTAAAGCACATGGTATTGAGTTCTGTTGGATAAAAATGACATGAACTAAAGATATAGGTCATTTTGTGTCAAGTTGATCCTTTTCCCTCTTGAATTAAAGATTCTCCATTGCCGGTCAGATCCCACACATGCAAATTGGACTGCTGAAATTTCAAGTTCTATCATATGCGATAGTAGATAGTACAGAGAAGATTCTTATATTCCTCTGCCAGCATGAGATATTGGGACTAGAAGTTCAATTCTGTAGACTAAATCTTTCCACATTGAGATTTTTTGAGGAAACAGATGCATTTGTTCTACAGAAAAATTGCTCTTTAAGAATGTTTTCAGTGGAAAACCTTTTCTTTGAATTTTTTTCCTTTTGGGTAAAAAATTTTAAGTTGTTGGAGTGCAATATTTAGAATTTCAATTTCTTATGACTGGGGGCTACCAATAAGGTCTCATTGGTGCGATAGATTTGACAGATAATTACTTCGGCCTGATATTGCTTTGATCATCAGGAGACTGGAAAATAATCTGATGACTAAGTCATTTTAGTGGTCAAATGTGAGAAACATGCAATTAGTAAAACATTTTATGGTACGTCATTTCCATGAAATGAATGGATCCTAAGTGAAGAGTTGTAGAAAACTAAAGTAACCCCAAATGCCTTCTCTCTGTCTCTGCACAAACTGACTGCATTTTCTTAGTAATTGTCTTGCTAATAATAGATATGCAATGATGTTTGATGTCTCCTTACCATACTTTTTAACCTAACCTTTTATTTTGAAGAAGGTTTATCTTTTGTAGCATTTTTCAGAACTTTTATCATAAGTTTAGACTGTGGTGTGTGGCATAGACCATTTTTGCCACTTTTCAATTTTTTAGGATGTAAGAATAATAAACTATTGTTTTGTTGTCAGTATTTGATGCTATGGTTTACATAAAATTATATATTAGCATTTTTAAGTAGACTTTTCTTGGAAAAGTGTAATTAGTTTTAGGAAACCTAAAAAGTCAAAGTACAAAGGAAAACATATGAGCAAGCAAAAGAGGGGACAGATACAGATTACCCTTTAAAAGTAGCTGCTTAGCTTAGTTGTTATTGGTTAAAATTTTAATATATTTTAATTACCTACATACCTATTAAAAATATGTTTTCTACAAAACTTGATTTTAAGGGCCTGTTTGGTACAGCTGATAAAATTCAGTTGATAATTGATAATCGGTGGCCGATGGTCGATAGTTGTTGTTAATTGATATTAGTGTTTAATTGTTTGGTTGATAATAGTTCTTGTCAAGATATAAAATGACCAAAAAGGACGATTGTATGTAATTTAAGTCTGTTTTTTTTTTAATATTTTTTATATTATTGTTATATATTATTGATAAATATAATATTCATAATTTTTTGGAAAGTCAAAGTACAAAGGAAAACATATGAGCAAGCAAAAGAGGTGACAGATACAGATTACCCTTTAAAAGTAGCTGCTTAGCTTAGTTGTTATTGGTTAAAATTTTAATATATTTTAATTACCTACATACCTATTAAAAATATGTTTTCTACAAAACTTGATTTTAAGGGCCTGTTTGGTACAGCTGATAAAATTCAGTTGATAATTGATAATCGGTGGCCGATGGTCGATAGTTGTTGTTAATTGATATTAGTGTTTAATTGTTTGGTTGATAATAGTTCTTGTCAAGATATAAAATGACCAAAAAGGATGATGGTATGTAATTTAAGTCTGTTTTTTTTAATATTTTTTATATTATTGTTATATATTATTGATAAATATAATATTCATAATTTTTTGGAAATACTTAATTTAAATACAAGTTATAAAAAATAATGCAAATCCTATAAAATTGATAGATTTATAAGGAAAAAAAAAGTTTTTAACTACCAAAATATACAATCATTTACTCAAAAAAAAATACCGTAACAATAATTTGAATAAGTTTTATCTCATAAAAATAAATAAATTATTATTATTGTTATTGTTATTGTTTTTATTATTCAAATTAGAATAAATAAAGATTATAATATTGTTGTTGTTGTTGTTGTTTTTATTTTATTATCATTATTATAGAGACTCCAAAGGGATAGAGAGGAATTGAAAAATTGAGAGTTGTTATTATCAATGTAGGGTAAAATAGTGTAAAAAAAAAAAAAAAAAAAAAACAAAAGCAGTTTTTGAAAATTTGAAAGTTACTTTGGGTAGCTTATGATTGTTAATAGCTTTTGGATCATCTGATAAGGTTTCATCAGGTCTTAGGAAGATTACCAAATTCACTTTTTAGCTGTTTGAAAAGTCAAACAGCCAATAAATTTGTTAAATATCTTGAGGTATGCAATATAACATGATACAATATGATTTGAAGAATAAAAGGGAACAAATATATGCTCCAGTGCCAAATTTTACAACTAGGAGCATGTTAAAGTCTCTTTTGTTGATTTTCATATTCCAAAATTAAGATTTGAAGTAGACCTTTTCATGGGGTGAAATTGATTGAACTTTATAGGTGCTTATTTATTATATATTTCTAATTTTAATTTTCTTAAATTAAGAAAAAAAAGAAATTATATATATATATTTTTTTAATTTTTGGATTTTAAATGCCAGATACTTGTGAGCTTATATGGCTTCTTATTATTCAATGAAAACTGTGTGACCATTGTACTTCATGATGAGTAATTTTTTTTATTAGATCATAATTTTAGTTGACACTGTTCTTTTCTAGATTCTCTTTGTACAATTCAAATTTCATTTCTAACTTAGTAGTTTGTATGCATGTGCAGCATGCATATCTTTTCATTTGATGGGGAAAAAGGTTCACCTTGTACTCAAAACATTCTACTAAACATATATGGTTCACAATGGAAACATGTAGATATGCTTGTCTTCTTTTTTGAGAAGGATACCATCAAGAATTTGTCTGAGATCTCATAAACAACTTTACCATCAACCTAATATAAGCCTATTTTCTACATACAATTAGAGATCCATGGTTAAGAAAGTTGCATACAATTGGAAGTTCTGATTATTCTTCTAAATAAATATATCAATTATGAACCTTTCATTCTATGTTGATCTTACTTTGTGTAATTTAAAGAAAGTGCCTTTTTTTAAAAAAAAAAAAAAAAAGATACAAATTAGGAGTCAACTATGGTGTTGTTAAATGAGATGTTATTTAGATGTTGAGTTGGTAGCTTAGCTGATCAATGCTTTCGGTTCAAATTTACTTGTAATAGTAATGCATGAATCAATATAGGATGCGTAGCATGCTGATTGTCCACTTTGGATCAAGTAATTATAATTCAACCAAGTATTTGGGGGGGAATTCTTGCCTCAAATTAAAATATAGGGTGACTATTGAGTTCACCACTTTGTGGGAAATAAAATATCTTGTTCAGCTTTCAAGAATTTTAAAGACTAGTTTAGATTTTGAAACTTCATCATCTTACCCTTTGTAATTCTTTCATTACTCATTTGACTTCGACTATAAATTACCCTCATTTTGTTTAAGTGAGGTTATCTGGAGGCTTAAAATTATTTATTAGGTTAAGGCTTTTTCCTTCATTTTTGTACTCTTTATATCAGTACTAATGATTTCTTGTAGGCTAGAAAACCTAGTAAGGCTTTATTTCCATGTGTCTAATGTGCCATCAGTGTGGTGAGAAAAAAGATTATCCATTTTTCACATTTAAGGTTGTTTGGTTGTTAAGGATCAATTCTTTTATATGCTTGGTGAGACATGGGCGTCTCTGGCTTCTTTTGAAGATTTTCTTCTTTTATTTTTCACATGGCATAATGGAAAAAGAGGGAGTTGTATGTTGACCCAATACCTATAAACTTAAAATTTTACATAAAATATTGGGCCACTATATTTGTGGGCCACATCAAAGATAACAAATTTAGCCTGCTATCAGAGCTGATGGTTTGGTTGGGCATAACCCGGGGATGACATGTGCTCATACAATTTCAGAAAGTACACTCAATGGAGTGGAGAAACAAAGTAGCTCCATGGTAAATAAAAAAAAATGTTGGGTCTGAAAAAGAAAATGTGGGAAATAAAGAAAAGTGGGCATTGGAAAAAAGTAGTGGACTCAGACATCGAGAGGAGTGTGAGAAATAGTGTGTGTAGTGTTCCATATAGGATAACTGAAAAGGACAGCGATTTGTTTATATACATTTATTGGCCCATTGTTCATATGCTTAAGCTTTTTGGAAAGATGGTGCTCAAGTATGTATATATGGGTCCACACTAGTATGTCCAACCTGAAAATTAACAAATCCAACAGAAACTCTATTAGTAAGTGCCCCATGAGTCCTGTTGTGCGGGTTTTTTTCTTGTTGACAAGTATCACTCTCTAACTGGGGTCTCCTTTGTGTCATTGCATGTGCAATGTGAATAGAGGTTTTACATGGGCAACAGACCTTCGATTCCATTATCCATGTCATCTTAATTATACATCATCTTTACCACTTGGCTTTGCATAAATCAAAAGAGTGACCGATTAATGTTTCTGAGACTGTCTCTTCATGGGGTGAAAAATTTTTTTACCGGAATTTATTATATGACACAAGTCTAATATTAAACTTGACTTTTCCATGGGGAACTTGATATTCTCTTAATCCATTCACTTGTTTTTGCGCTAAATGATACTCATACCGGTAATTATTCCTTCTTTTCATTTTCTGATCATTTTACACAGTATCCATTCTTCTGAGTTACATTTACACCCACCCTCCCCCTACCCCCGCACTAAGCCGGGGAGCACTTTGTACACCGGGTAAGCCCTTTATCCATTCTTCTAAGTTACATTTAACTGTTTTTTCTCTTTAAACAGTCACTGTCAAGCAGCATAGAAGGAGGAGCCAAATGGTTGGTCAACAAGGTCAAAGGTCTGTATGACTTCTAGATAAAAACTGCTGAACTCATTTCAATGTCTCACTTCTATCTTGTATTGCATCATGTGGTTTTTTCAATTTGTTGTTTTGTTTTTGAGCATAGTGGCCATTGTTGGACAATTTTTTTTCCTGTTTAGTTTGTTTCAAAGTTTACTTGAAACTTGTCTACTTGGAGGTTTATGGAATACAACATTTTGGTTTGAACAGTGGGGACTTCTTTGATTTAGTTCGTGCTATTTTTCGGCCACGGCCAATGGCCATATCTGCTGCTTCCCGTGTGGGTTGCTTGCTCATTTTTTTCCTGTTTAGCTAGGATTACACTTTGGTTCCTTATTGCAATTGATTTGCTGAGTATCTTGAAAGTGTAGGGCTTTGTTCTCAAATGTTATTCCTATATGCTTTTGGATTTGCAATAACTTAGTGTTCATGTTTTTAATTGCATAAGCTAATGCAACAGTTTTTAGTAGTTTTTTTTAATTATATTTTTTGGGATGTGGGTGGACAAACAGTTGTTTTTGCTAGTTGATGGTTCATTGTGAATTTGAGTGTTATGGTTGAGTTACATATGTATCAGAATTTGCTAGAATTTATTAAAAAAAAAGGTTAAAATACGTCTGTAATCAAAAAGGTTAAAATACATCTGTAATAAAAAATGATCTTTAATATTAGTCACCTTATTATTTTTCACAATTTTAGTTTTTTTCTATTTGACATTCTGTAGGTGAGATATTGTAGCATTTTGTTCATTTTCTCACAGAGGCCCTCAGATTTAACCTTAATTAGCTCAAGAAGAAGCTCCATAGTCTACTTACCATATGGTGCCTGTTTTATTGGCAATTTGATGGTCAAAAGCTGATCAAACCATATAATTACTCATTTGCTCACTCATGTATTTATTTGATGAAATGGATGATTACATTAATTTGAAGGATTTTGTCAGCTATCCTATAAAAGCGATGATGTCTTGATAAATTAGTGTCTATCCCTGCCATTTCCTGGTCTGTAAAGGGAAAATGCAGAAGCCATTGCAGGAGCTGCTCAAGGAGTATGACATGGCTATAGGCATATTCCCTCGTGATGCAACCAACTATGAGTTCAATGAAGAAACTAAAAAGCTGACAGTCTTCATACCCTCCATTTGTGAAGTTGGCTATAAAGACCAATCTGTTCTACGGTTTTCTACCACAGTGACAGGATATCTGGAAAGAGGAAAGCTAGCAGATATTGAGGGAATGAAGACCAAAGTGTTTATTTGGGTGAAAGTGACCTGCATCGTAGCTGATGGATCTAAGCTGCATTTTACTGTTGGAATGAAGAAAACTCGTAGTAGGGACTCTTATGACGTTCAGAGGAATGGAATCACTGTGGATAAATTCTAAATGCATGTTTGATTATGCGTTAATTTGTAATCTCAGCTTTTCTGGGATTCAGTAGTGTTACTGTCTGAATCAATGTGAACAATTGTAAAAATACAGTATGGTTTAGAGAGGAATTCTGGACACCATGTCTTTCGAGTCCATGAACCAATATGAAAACAAAACCGTTTTGACGAAGACTACATGCCTTCTCAGCTGGTAGCATTCCCTCTCTGATAATGTGGATCAGTAACTTATCCGTTTTTATTCAGAAATAAACGCACTCCCTTGCAGCACAACTTGCAGGAAGGACAGTATCATGCAAATTGTGAAAATAAAGAGGGCCCTTTTTATTATTATTATTATTTCATTTCATGTGGGTGGGGATTCAGATTTGGTTGCGATAAGGGTCATTCCTAACAAATTTCACTTGCTATTAGTTTTGCTAGGTAAATGGTTATAGTCCTTCCTATGTTTTTAATGAATTTATGTATCCACTACTCTTGTCTCTCCCCTGATTTCCTTGAAGAGGCGTTTTTGTCATGTAAATGATTATAGGAATTTTCTCTTAGAAGCATAATTTGTTACGCCTTGAACAAACGTCCAAGGTTTGCAATCTCCAATGAGGGAAATGGTTCAAGCTGACTTGTTTCGGCCAAAAATTTTGCGGGTACATAAATAAAATGGTATAGTCATTGCACTGGTTATTTCTCAATAAAATTTTGCAGGTTAACCGGTGCTTCTTGTACACGGAAAAGGTGGCATGTAAACCAAGTAATGAAGATCAGAACTGAGGTATCAGAGGTGTACAATTTGGTGAGGCCATAGCTATAAAGGCTCATGCCCTTATTTATGTAAAACATTTGGTAAATAAATCAACCATCTAGCAATGTTAATTGTATATACATAGAAACTGTCTCCCTCCCCTTCCCCCTGGGGCAGGTCTCACAGTCTGCTTTGGTGTTATTCAAATGCCTCGCATTTGATGAAGCAATATCCACTGAGCCCGACCAAATTTCAGTTGGTCGCAAACAGATGCAATAAAAGTTCGTCATTCTTCAATTATAGAGGGCTGTTGCTACCATTGCTTGCTTGAAACAAGCTTTTTGAAGCTTCATAAGTAGACCAGCAAATTGCAGCAGCAGGTGCATGAAAAAGCATCCGGGGGATCCATCCCCTCATAAGACCACTATATCCATCCTTTTTCACTATACTTCGAAAAACATCTTGAATTGAACCACTTGAGAATCTATCACATCCACATACGCCCTGTGCAAGAAAAGAGGATAAGCTCAGAAAACAACTCCCATGGATCAAAGAACAAGAATAACAAAATTCATCTGTGCAGCATCTGATATAATTAGACCACAACTAAAACTATTGACAACAGTACATAAGAAATATGCGGATGGCAAATTAATTTGAAAAACCCAGATTTCAGATCATGGCCTGGTTTTGCTAAAGGAAGTGTGCAGCTCAGAAATATAGGCCGGACTTTTATAACTATTGCAATACCTGATAGCAGAATATTGAAATTCCTAATACCTAATAGGAATACTAGGCTGCTCAAGTTGGGATGCCATAGATGCTAGGTTCGAAGTACCGTGACACTTTGACAGCTCTAATTACAAACTAAAGGTATTTCTAAATAAGTAATACACCAAGCACCCTTACTACTCCACACCCACAAGGAAAGATCTTCGAATAGACACATCAGTAACAAAAAATGCTACTTTTGGAGGCATTAAGCTTAAGACCATAGAAACATCACACCCAAATCTTGTAATATGGAAATTCAAGTTAAGAGACCAAGACATGATCGAAACCCTCCTTTAACACCCCTTACCAAAATATCTACCAGTGACATAAACAAAAAGTGGTCTTAACAAGCTTCGTTTGAATACTAAAACCTGTCAAATTAAGAGAATTTATGGCTAGGTTTGACTCACATTGGGAATATTTTATTATCAAAAAACCTATATTAAACAAAGATGCAGTAATTAGCCAAGGAAGTGTAAAATTAGTGATTCAAATTCATATCACAAAGACTCTATAGACTAATCAGTGAAAATCGGTATTCATGGAGAACTGATTATCAACTTAGGCCAGATTCATTTTAAGCTGATCACACATCCCAAAAAAGGCCCTTTTTTTGGGTTGTATGATATATATGTAAAGTAGCTTCACATTATTTGCCAGAAATTAACCCAAAATCGAAAACAACCAAAAAAAAAAAAAAATCTTGGATAAGGCATAACATAATTCTCAGTTTGATTCAAGAATGGTCCAACTACAGTGTCATGCCATAAGTTCAAGGCTTCAGCATCCTTTCATATATTGGACATACAAGCGAGAAATGCTGCCTAGAAGCATTTAGAGCTCTTGGTGAATTATCCATCTAGCAAAGTTCAAACCCAGTTCATACAGAAGTGGAACAGAGTTGATTTTGTTTTGAAACAAAACATGAGCTAGTCGAGAATGGTTTGGTTGCATTTTTGCAACCAGCAACCCACTTCCACACTTTACTTTTGATAGACAACTCCTTTTGTTTCCCGCTTTATGCTTTTGCCCCTCATATTTCTTCAGGGCTTTCCCCTTTGTCCTTCTGAGCAACAGTCCCTGCCTCACTGCCTGTCATGACTGTTATCATAGCCTCTCTCTCTCTCTCTCACAGTTTCATATGATATATAAGTTTAAAATGCGTAATCAAACAATCAATAGAGACAAAGAAACAATGATCAAGCAAGTTGCAAATAAGAAATGAGACCTGGCACTGCAACTGAGTCTTGACGACATCAAGTGGGGTGGTGACAGCAGCAGCCAGAGCTCCAGCAGTAGCACCAGCCGTAGCATGAACCACTAAAGTCTCCTCCGCCACATCCTCCGGGGAAACCTCCATTAATCCCCTCTTTGCTGCTTCGTAAGTGGCAAAATGAACAGCAGTAAATGGAGCATTCATCACTACAGTAGTTCTATACGAAGCATAAAAAGCACCAAATCCTTCTTCCATCACAACCCTCTTCACACAATCCACAACTCCTTTATAAGGACTGCTCTTCAGCTGCAGCCTCTGTTTCACCAGGTCCATCGGCGTGATCACTGCATCACTCGCCACCGTCGACACCACTCCGGCCGCCGCGTGCGCCACCGAATTGCTGGGGTTTCCGCCAGAAAAGGCCTCCTTGCAGAGCTCGTAGACCGAGAAATACACCGCGTGGGCCGGACCTGCGCCGAGCCCCATGGCGGCGATTCCACGGTAGAGGCCTGAGAGGCCTTCAAGCTTGAGAATGGAGCTGAGGGATTGCCGGAGTCCGACAGCAATAGAGCAAGAGCCAATGGCTTGCATTCGAGTTTTGAGAGTGTCGATTGGGAACATGGCCATATGTTCGACGGAGCCAGCGATTGAACCAGCGATCATGAATTGCCAGAACTCGAGGCCGTCGTGGGACACCGCTGACGGCGGCGTTTCTTGACGGAAGTCGTGGCGGTAGTTGGTGGTGGTGGTAGTGGTAGACATTGGGAAGGGTGAGAAGTGGGATTATGGAGGGTGTTAATTATAAGGAGGATTGCATTATTGGGGTCGTGAGATCGCTTTCTGAATGAATGGAGCTGCATTGTTGTCTCCACGCTCACAATAACTTTTTCAAAGATTTTTTGGAGTTAGAGAGAGAGAGGGGGGGGGGGGAAGAGAGAGAAGGGTTGTAGATGAAATGTGCATGAGAGAGAATATTAGAGCGACGAGTGGAAATTTGGAGAAGAGCTTTCTTGCATTTCCCTTTCCTATAAGTTGGATAGAGATAAGGCGAGACGAAGAAGCATCATTTTCTTCTTTTTTTTTTTTTTTGGCTTTTTCAGGGAAATTGAAGATTGGAGGGTTATGTGCGGTGCCCATCCCATCTGACAATGTAATCTGGGCGGGTGAAAATCTCTTCTTTTAGTGGTATGCACCGATCAGAAAAGATGCATGGTTGAGCATCCATGATAACAAAAGATGGGCATACCCTTTGCATAATCTTACCACCTAAATTTGCAAAGTGAACCCCAAAAGTGATCTGCCAAGGTTCAACAAGAGTTGGGCCAAGACCAAGAATAGGTTCAATTTTATCGTTCAATTTGATCGTTTCAAATCCGGTGATTAAATCAGATAACAAGTTGGATAATAATTTGTAAGACTAAAAAAACCAACAAACTTAATTTTTTATACAAAAATTTCAAAATCTCAAAACGGATTAGAATCATTTATCTTTTTTTATAATTTTAGATTTAAAAAAATATCATAAAAATAGGATCATATTTTTTTATTTACAATCCAAATGTTTTTGATGGAAAATAATCGACCTTTCTTTAAAGTTTTTTTCATAATTTTCATTTACACTTGTTTTCTAAAAAATACTCCCTACCATTCTACGTATTCCATTCTTGTTTCAAGAACTTGAAAAACAAAAAACCAGAAAAACTTTTTTGTTTTCAGGGAGGTGAGAGAGAGAGAGAGAGAGAGAGAGAGAGAGAGAGATATATATATATATATATATATATATATATATATATATATATATGAGAGACATAAGGGAGTTTGGGTTGGTTTCCTAAAAACCATCCTCCCAATTCTCTCCTATTCTCAAACTCAAAATTAAATTTGAATGGGTTTGGGTTTTGGGTCTATCCATATGGGTGGCTCTACACCAATTTTATCTCTGACTCGTATACAAGAGTTAAATTTGCATATAGCATAATCATTACAATCGAATATCAATTTTATACTGGTAAGTGGATCATATGATCTGCGAGAATACTAAAAGCTCAAGAGCTATACACCAGTTAAAAATATACAACTTACTTTCAATATAATGATGAGGACGTCAAATCTCGTAATACCACAAACTTCTTTTCTTTTACTAAATACAATCAATATATCTCTCATTTCTCAAACAATGCAAGAGCATATTTGTCTCAAATTTAATCATATATTCACAATAATATCTCTAAACACTAAGTACAGATATAATTGGTTAGCCTGTGAATACAGAATAATCCATCGGTCAAAGCCAATTTTTATTTTATACTACTAACTTTCAAATTTATTTTAACCATTTTTCTAAACATGTACAATCAAAGAGATAGTTAAAAGTCCTAAAGGTATAGATTGAGGTTGAATATGAACCGCCAAAACTCACACAATGTGGTGAAGAGAGATACACCATTTCATTACTCATATGATCACTTAAGCATGCATGATATGAAACACCTGTTACGATATTGTTTTTTCCCTATGTGAAAATGTATGCCTTTTTTCTAAAATAATATATTGTACAAATCTTATTTTAAGTGTGCACAATACTTGATCTGAGTTTTTCTTCTTATAAGTCTTTAAAATCTCACAATATCAAGAAAAACTAACATCTAACTAATAAATAAATTTAATGGATTGTGGAGAATCTATTTTGATTATCATATATATATGCGTAACTGATAATCTCATCTTAGTATTCTATTAAGGTGGCATGTATATTAATCAACCACAAATTAATATTATTTCATCTTTACATGTCATTCAGACATTGGAAGTGATTATTCATATAAAAGAGTCAATATCAAAAACTTGTCTGATATACCTTTAAATGTAAACATAAAATTTTGAATACAAAAACGAAATTTGAATATCAATTAATATGAATATTATATCATATATACTTTATATATAATTACAATCACAATCACAATCACAACTATAGTCACAACTATGTAATCCAAGTGATCTAATATGTCTCACAAATATATCTCTAGATATTAGTTTCGTAAAAAGATCAGTCACCATCAAATGTATAGGCATATATTTTAATATCACTTCTCTCTTTTCAATCATGTTTCTGATAAAATTGAATTTTGTATTTATACGTTTGGTTTTGTCATGATGTTTGAGATCTCTAGTACAAACAATAGTTGATTAACTGTTACAATATATCACCATAGCCCTTACTTAATTGTTTACTACTATCAAATATTGCATAAATCTACTCAATCAAACTCCTTTCTGAACTGCAAAAGCACATGTCACAAATTCTATTTCCATTATAGAAAGGGATATACAGATTTGTTTTTTACTATTCCATAAGATGACACCATTAATGAGCAAGAAAACAAAACTAGAGGTAAAATTTCTCTCATCTAAATCATCTCTCCAATCAGCATCCGTATATCTTTTGAATGATAAATTATTTTCTTTATAATAAAGAAAATAATCTACTATTCCTTTCAGGTATCTCAATATTCTTTTCACAACAATTTAGTAACTTTTCCTTGGATTAGACTGATACTTGCAAACCAAATCCACAACATGACAAATGTCAGAATGAGTCCATAGCGTACATTAAGCTTCCAATCGCATTGAAACAAGGTACTTTGGATATTTCATATCTTTTTTCTGAGTCTCCAAACATATTTTATGACTTAAACCATCGCCTTTAGCAACATGAATATTAATGGATTTGTAGTTTTTCATTTTAAACTGTTCCAGAATTTTTTTTGATATAAAACTTTTGAGATAATTCTAATAATCTCTTGAAATAATTTCTATAGATTTTAACTCCCAATATACAATCTGTCTCACCCATGTCATTCATCTTAAAATTGGAAGACAACTATTTCTTCATCTAAAGGACATACCTTTTTTCATTCGCGGCTAACAAAATGTTATCGATATATAGGTATAGAATCACAAACTTATCATTGGAATTCTTTACATAGATATAATAACTTTCATAAGTCATGACAAAATTATAAGAGATCATAGTTATGAAATCTCAAATACTATTGTTTTGAAAACTATTTAAAACAATAAATTGATCTGATCAATTTGGTATTAAGTTTTCTTTGCTTTTAATGACAAAATCCTCTAGTAGTGCTATATAAGCTTTTTTTCTCAAGTTCTCAATTGAAAAAGATAGTTTTCACATCCATCTAATTTAATTCAAAATCCAAATTGATCACTATTATCAACAACAGGTGAATTGAGATAAATTTTACTATAGGAAAAATGTATCTACATAATCAACACCCTTTTTGCTGAGTGAAACCTTTTGCTACTAGTCGAGTCTTATATATCTCAATAGTTTCATCTACCATATGTTTCGTTTTGAACACCTCTTTGTTTCCAATAACCTAATGTACCGGTGGAAATTCAACCAATTGCCAACACGAATGGACCTCTTTGACTATAACTCTTCTTCTATTGTCTTTTTTATTCATCTTTGATAGAGCAAGATATAGTCTTATCTATATTTTTAACATCTTCTGTATCTTTTGGAGAAACAATGAATGTGTGCCTCCGATCTCAAAATGACACTTGGGTACCACCTTCTTAGTACTTCTCTGAGTTTCTAACTCAATTGAATTGTTAGAATTCAAATCCCTCTCACTGAGATGAACATCTTACTTATTTTCTCATGATTCCAATAATCTAGTATGGATCGAGCCGTCCTCTGAATTAATTAATTAAAACAAAACTCTATCCTTTATTTCAGCTCTGCTAGGAAATTTATTTTCCAAAAATGTGATATTTTGTAAGTCAATTTCTAATACAATACTATCTTTTTGTTTACCAATGAATAAATAACCTTTAAAGTGATTGAAATATCTTATAAAGATATATTTTTTTTTCATGGGGATCCAATTTCCTAAATTTATTGAAAAAATTTTGAATATACATAACTGATTTCCAAGTTCTAAGGTCACTCAGATACAGATTTCTACCAATCTAAAGTTCATACGGTGCCATTAGTACTGATTTTGAAAGCACTATATACAAAATATAGACTGCAATCAATAAACCATCTCCCCCAAAACAAATTGAGAAATTAGCCTGTCCACCATAGATCTTGTCATGTCAAACAATGTCCCATTCTTTCCCTCTGCAACACTACTCTCTTGAAACGTATAAGAAATGGTCAATTGTCTGATTATATTTATTTCATTATAGAGATCATTTAAATTGATTTGATAGATATTTAAGCTCTTTATCTGTTCTTAATGCCCTTTATCATTTTATCCATTTGTTTCTCTACTTCATTCATATAAAGTTTAAAACACTCAAGCGTTTCAGATTTATGAGAAATCAAATAAATATGACCAAATCACGTGAAGTTATCTATGAACGTAATGAAATACGAAAGTCTATGTTCAACTGTCACATTAATTGGATCACAAATGTCTGAATGGATTAACGGTACTGAAAATTCAGCCTGTATGGCCTTACTAAATGGTTTTCTCATTATTTTACCGGTAAGACAATATTAAATATATTAGTTACATAAAACCATTTACAATCTATTTAGAACTAATATACATGTCATTCAAATACAATTTAATCATGTCTACTTGAAGTTCAAAACATAGCCAAACTTTAAAAGAACAACAATAGATATTGAATTTAGATATTGAGTTTCATCGACTTTCTAGCATGTCTAGAATATATGCAGAATGAGATTTCGACCACTTTATAATTTCAATTTACAAATATCAACTTCTTTAATCTTCACTCTTGCATTGTTCCCCAATATAGATCCATATTGTACCGGAAGGTACCCTATGAAAATCCACAAACACCTCACGGTCTCTAGTCACATAGTTTATTGCTCCTGAATCTATAATCCACACATGATAAGAATCAGCCAGCAAAGCAATAATAGAGATGTTTGCCATACTCATGAAACATTATTATGTGTTACCTTTATTGGCTCAGAGCATTCACGAGTGAAATGATCAAGAGTTTAGCAATTGTAAGACTTCAACTTACTCTTATCCCATTTCTTTTTAAAGTGTTTACATCTGTTCTTTTGTGATCTATCTTTAGTCTCTTTTTCTTTCTTACTTTTCTTCTGGTTCATCTTACGCTTAGAGCCGAACTAAACTTTGCAACAAAAGCATCAACTGTGGATTTTGCAGCATCAAGCCGTTTATCCTGAAGCTCAACATGGCTAGCAGTATCCAAAAACGTTTTCTCACTATCATTGTGAATCAAGTTGACTTTCAGGTACTCCCACTTATCAGGAAGAGATCGCATCAAGATTTAAACTTGCTACTTATCAGAGAGATCATGGGCATTAGACTTCAACTCTCTTATCATGTTAGACACGACTCTCAAATTCTGCTTGATATTGTGTCTACCTTGCTTTTTATTAGTATCAAACTTTATGATTAGCTATCTAAAATGAGTCATATTGGTATCTCCATATTTCTCTCTGAGTTACACCCAAATGTCATGAGTAGTTGGATATTGCTCACAATTAGGGATCATGTCATCAATCACAAAACTTACCAAAATCGCTCGAGCAGTGAAATCTCTCTTTTTTCACACTTGGTGATCTCTTTTATGCTGAGCGGTATTGCCCAGACTAGGGTTCTACATGACATGATTGATACGTTCCAAGACATCTTATTCTTCTGGCTCATACCATATCTTATAGTACCGTATCTCATTATTGTCGCCATCAATTTGTTACCTTCATTCAAGTCCGTAATAATAGAATTCGATGCTATGGTTTGAGTTTTAAGAGAGTGGACGCAAGTATTAATACTTATATCGTACGTACAATTTTATATTTCAAAATTAACATTTATGAAAGATTAATATTAGGTATAGAATCAAAAGTTTACTAAATCTCCAATCATCATCTATGATTCTAATGTATCACTATCATAAATTTAATTTACAGTTATAAAATTCAATAGAATTTAGTGAGAATTACTCAAATTGTTCCAATTAAAAGACCTCTCACTTACAAATACAAAGTATTTAAATAATATTACAGTTTTATATGAGAATTACTCAAGTTCTATTTATCCGAAATTTTCATTCAAGAGACCCTACTTTTTTTTTGCATACATGATCATACAATTTAACAAGTATAGCCAACATATGTTTAATAAATACTTTATATTCAAAAAAATGTTAAAAGTTTCTTCTATTACATGATCATGGTCCAAACAGATAACCAAAATATGCAAAAGAAAACATACAAATGCATTATCTCGATTCAAGAGATATCTATTCGAGATATCATATTTATCATTTCCTTAGATAATCTATTCCTAGGAGAAAATATCCTTATGGCACATAGGCTCGGGCTATTGCTGTTTTGGGACAGCATTTTCTTGTTTTGAGTTTTTATATTCTTGACTTCTCATATTTCTATTAATATTTGCCTCACATCGTCAATAATTATGTGTCCATTCTTGGCAATCAATTCATCAATCACGTCAATCCAGTAAGGATGCATGGAATTTTTCAATATGTACACGTTATCCCCCCCCAAAAAGCATGACCTAGATGAAAAAGTTATATATGTTTCTCTTCCATGATCACCAAGTAATCTGACAAGGTATAAGATAGCTCCATTTCATAAATCAGCATTCACTACTAGAAAAATAAGTATCAACGACGGATAAATACCGATAAAAAAAAATCCATCGGTAATAGCGACGGATTTCTGATGGATTAACGTTGGACACAATACCAATGGATTACCGACGAAAATATTTTTATCGCTAAACGCAAAAAAAATTTGTAAGATTATTAGCGACGGATTATCGACGAAATTTTTAACGATGGAAATATTCCGTCAATAATTAGTCGATGAATTGGTGAAATAAAAAAATTAAAAAATTAAAAAAATACATGTATAGCCATTAACGACGGATTAGCGATGAAAAAATTAACGATAGATTACCAATGGATTAGTGACTGATTTTTTTTATTTTATTTAATAATTCCTTTTATTTGATTTTATTTTGCAAAGAATAATATTATTTTAATTTTCAAATTTTTTATTATTTTATTATAAGTAAAAAAAATTATTTATTATTTTATAATAAATTATAATTTTATATTATTTTAATATTATTAAAAAATATGAAATAAAGATAATAAGTAAAAAAAAAAAAGAATTATGAATAGATAACTTGTTTGGTCTAGTGGCCAATGTACTCTCACCATTTTCCTTTGCGTAGGGGTTTGAAACTCACCGGAAGCAATTTGCACAATTTAAAGATGGGCCATGTGGGTGAGTGGTGGGCCTGGAGTTGCAAACTTATTTTTTTCATAACTCAAAATCAGCGACGGATCCCGTCCATCGTTAATTTTTTTTTCAGTGACCGATTTTTTTTCGTCGCTAATATTAACGACGGATTTTTTCCGTTGCTAATCCATTGGTGATATTAGCGACAGAAAAAAATCTATCGCTAATAATTAACGGGGTCACTATCAGCGACGAAAAAAATCCGTCGTTAATATTTTTCAGCTACAGAAAATAGACTTTCAATAACGGATTTTTCCGTCGCTGAAAACCCATTTTCTGGTAATTTTATCATTCGCTCTGAATTTCTCAAATCTTTGGCTCTTCCGTAGAGACCGGAAAGAGTGTGTCCAATTACGACCATCTTCCTAGAAAATGAGAATAATAGATTGGACATACAACCAACCATAATATTATAGAAGAAATTCAAAAATATCAATTTTAGTTTGAAAAAACAAATCTTTCATATATATATATATATATAAATGAGCATAAAATCAAAAAGGGTGTAAACAATCTTCACTTGGGTAGCCAATAGTAAGGAAATAATATTTTAGAGTAAAAAATATTTATTCAAAAGTTTTCATACTAAAAAATGATTTTTCTATAATTTTTGAACAATTTATTGATTTAAAATCAACAAAAATTATTTTTCAATTCCAAAAATAAATTAACATTTAAAGAAAAATCCAAATAAAATAAAAAATCATTTTAGTAAAAATTCCGACCAAAATGGGTACTGCACGCGCCCTTGCACCACCAAGAGGGGAAATCCATAAATGGACACGCAACCACTCTCGGTGTGTGTCTTGACACATGTCGCCTTCCCGATGGCGAAAGGCTTTGAAAATTTGGCTACTCCACATTTTTTATATTTCTAAGTTCAATGTTGGTCTCAATTTTCTAATCAGACACCTCTAACCTGGCATTTGGACTTCACACGCCATAGCCGAGTGTGGGAATATGTTCTGGCACTATTCATCTTCTTTTCTAATTTTGAGATTCTCTACAATTCAACCCTAATTTTAAATGGTCATATTTCTCTTAAATTTTAATCATTTTTTACGTTCTTTATATGGTTGAAAGGTATGTTTCGAGAGGACTTTAATTATATAAAAATCATGTCATAAAAAACAATATTTTAAAAGATATGAGTACATAAAAATTTCGATCAAGGTTTGAAAAATCTCATAATGTACACTACGCAAGTATGCCAAATTTTGTAGATTTGATCCTAATGTAATAAACATGCTACTGTATAAAATCGAAAGTATTTCGTTAAATCCATTTCAAGTGGCCATTAATGTACCATAAATGATTCTAATGGCATTTTTCATATTTTAATAACCAAAGAGAGGCAAGAAACACCCAAAAACACTCTAATACCAATATTAGATTAAAACAACCAACAAACTTGTTTTTCTCATGGAAAAATGTTAGGATATTAAAACGGATTAAAATCATTTATCTCTTTTGACGATTGGGTATTCTAAATCTAAAAGAGTGTCATGAAAATCAGATCACCTCTTTTGTTTACAATCATGGAGAGTAATCAACCCTTCTTCAAAGTCTTCTCATAATTTTCATTTACACTTGTTCTCTCAAAAATTCTCCTTACCATTCCATGTATTTTGTTCTTGTTTCAAGAACTGGAAAAACAAAAATATAGAAAAACTATTTTGTTTTTTGGGGGGGGGTTAGAGAGAGAGAGAGAGAGAGAGAGAGAGAGAGAGAGAGAGAGAGAGAGAGAGAGAAGTTAGGGAGTTGGGGTTGGTTTCCTAAAAACCATGCCTTAATTTTCTTGTCTCATTTGCAAATTGAAAAATAAATTTGAATAGGTTTGGGTTTTAGGTCTACCCACATGGGCGGACCTGCACCCATTTCCAACTTGATTATCAATCGATAATCAGATCAGGTCAATTGACACAGTAAGGAATATAAGTCTACTTTGTAGAGACCAATGCATTACCTGTTGGAATTTAATTGATTCGATTCACATGCAGCGGAAGCATTCGAACAATTTTCGAAAAAACAAATATAGATCGGATATAGGGTATAAATACCTCGAATGTGTAGAGACTCCAAAAGATCAATCGAACGTCCCTCGATCCGATTTCGCGGTCGGGATGGTGATCACAAGGTTAGTCGAATCACCACCACAGTGTCACAACGCCGCAACCCTCAATTCGGTGATTTTAACGATGGGGAAATTTTCCTTCACGAAAATTTCTCATTCCCTCATTGTATATTTTTCTCTCTCAAGGAAGAACATCAAGAACTGTTTTTTGTATTTTTGTTACATTCAATAGGTTACTTGGGGAGAGGTTATTAAATCAAAATGGGAGTTATGGGAAGTTATCCCATAACCCCTCAAATGCCCCACGATGGGCAATATTAAAACCAATATCTCCCACTTGCACACGAGGGCATTTTACTTCCGTCGCAGGATCACAACTCATGCGATCTTTCTTATCACCCTGCTGGACTTTCATACAGGATTGGTCGTCGTGCGACCGGCGAGTACACCTGCAAGTAAAGACCTCTCGATACACCTGTTAGGATGATCGAGAAGCCATCGTTAGTATCTAAAATAACTCGCTGCACCCCAGATCCAAGACTAATTACATCCATCGAACTACTTTCCTCAACGAAAGTAATCCCCAATAAATGCTCGACTATGTATCCACTATTATGCTTACATCCCAACATGGATAGACATAATAGGCTAGCCGGTGAATACAATACAATGATGTAATGTCAATTGGTCTTCCTTTTCCCAAACTCGAATCTATTAGCCTCAATTCAGCTGCTTTCCTAGACCTGTCCCTCAGACCTTAATTTATCTTCCGAGCCATCGGTAAACAGACTAAAGTAGCATCACTGAGTCAAGACTTCTAGAAACAGCCGAAAGTGATAAGGGTACAAGAGATCACACTCAATGGATCTCGGATCTCATACAGTGGGAACGGGGATCTAAAGAATATCAATGTCTCAAAATGATGTTCCCACTATCCCTGGCCGTCATATCACACACGGTATGAAACGCGTGCCACAGTGTTATTCCCCCATCTCTCAAAGGGCATATGTCAGATTTCTCTAACACTGTACAGGTATAGGACTCAGTCTACACATAACACTTTACCCAGAGATCTCAGAGAGAGCATCTCAGAGACAATATCACAAATCGCAAGTGAAATCCGAGATCTCAAACCTGGCTGCTTACAGGCAACATGGATGTGGGTATTTCCATGTCGGTCATATCGCATATGACCTCATCCTGAACACATATCAGGGCGACTTATGTTCTAGTAGGGCCACTCTCAAAGCCTCTTACGACTAAAATCCATCTCATCTCCGCTCACTCAGAGTCGAAGGTGGTCACTCGTGTGAGAGAGTCGACCACGCCTGCCTAACATATCATTTATCACAACAAATCAGAAAATATATGACAATAAAATAGTGCTATAAATAA
Source organism: Dillenia suffruticosa (assembly GCA_033439265.1). Lineage (NCBI taxonomy): Eukaryota > Viridiplantae > Streptophyta > Magnoliopsida > Dilleniales > Dilleniaceae > Dillenia > Dillenia suffruticosa. The sequence continues at coordinate 10,258,914 of JAVTVX010000027.1, read as the reverse complement.
GTGACTCTTTCATGCACTCATGTCATATATATATATAACGCAATAAGCATCAACACAAAGTGAGAAATGTTAATATACATATAAACCCTACGATTCCTATATCTCATACAGGAATCTCTCATAATGGGTTTATTGAAAGGATCAGCCAACACGCTGTATAGTAATGTATTTAATTTGTCACTTCACCCTTCTCGGTGATGTATCTCATAACGTAGTATTAAGTATCAATGTGTTTAGACTTACTGATACTTAGGGTCTCAAGTGTTATCAAGGGCGGCCTGATTTTCTCAATAAATCATCACTGGCCTCCCACTGTTTGCCACAATCCCTAAGTGATCCAGAAATTTCTGGAGCCAAACACTCTCCTGAACTGCAACTGAGTGTACCACAAGCTCAGCCTCTATCGTAGATAGAGATATGTAGGTTTGCTTCTTGCTACTCCAAGACAGCAAAACCTGACATGGATTTGCATACATTCAGATCACCAACTCAGTTGGTATCTGAATACCCAACAACACAAGATGCAAATCACCTCCTTCTTAACACAAGGAGAGGTCCGCAGTTCTCTCGAGATATCTCAGAATCCTTTCACTGCTCTCCAGTGATCCCTTCTAGAATTCGATCAATACCTAATTACCATACTTACTGCTAAGCAAATGTTTGATCGTGTACGCAACACTGCGTATATCAGGGTACCCAATGCACTGGTACAAGGATTTCTATTGCCCTTCACTGAGTCTTAAGGCTTATGTCAAGAATTAGCGTTTAACCTTTTAGCAATAAGAGTATCTTTAGGGTCGTAGTCGATCTTCTCGAAGCGCTCAAAAAACAGTTCTTGATGTTGAACTCCTGTGAATGAGTTAATACCTGTTTTGAGCGATTCCTCTGGATCTTAACTTCGAGGAAGAACTGAGTCTCATCCATGTCCTTCACATCAAGACTCGACAATGTCCACGTCATCGCGGTCATGAGATACTCTCTGTTGTTCCCAATCAACAGAATGTCATCCACATAAGGACATGATCACAAGAACGTAAATGGTATGCGCGATGATCCTCCTCGATCATCACTAAAACGTGAGATATCACCTTCTCGTAAAATCTCAAGTGCTACTGCCTGGATTGATGATTAAGGTCGCATGTCGACTTCCGAAGTCAATGGACCTTATCATTCTGATCTATAGGAATAAAGCCAGATGTTCTTTATAGATCTTCTCATCCAAAACTCCCACTCAGGAGAACAGTCTCAACGTTCATCTGGTCTACTCTAGATTTATATCATGTCCACGACAATCGCTAAAAGTAAACGGATCGAGATAATCTCGCCCTTAGTCTGAGTAACCCATGATTATCAGATAGGCCTTATACCTCAACACCGATCCATCGACCTTTTTCCTGATATTGAGAACCCACATGTTCTCAACAGCCCTACTACCCTCAGGCAAATTAATTAGATCCTAGATCTCATTGATTCTCATCAACTCCTTTTATCCATGGCCTTTAATTAATGGCTCTTCACAGAACCCCTAAGAACCTCTTGGACAGTTAAAAGATTTCTCGTAATCCTCAAGAGTCACACTGAGAGCCTCTCCCTCAATCGGGAAGCGACGGTTAGGTACGCGTCCTCGACTACTCTTAAGAGGAGGGGAAACCTTTTTAACCTCTAGATGAATCGCTCCCACTCGGACCTAGATCCATAATGGATTCTTGAGTCTTGCCACTGGGATTAGCCAACCACTAGGCTTATCCATCTCATAGAAGGTAAAGTCCCAATTGCTTTCATAGCTCATAGAGTTTAGGGTGTCATCTGTATGTTCATTAGATACAATCCCCTGGTGTGTTCTGAGTATCTCATAGAAATACATCCTTTTTCTCGCAGGCCTAACTCACCGTGTAAATGCGAAAAATAGTGAACATACGCGACACAACCCCATAATCTCAAATGGCTAAGGTCAAGACTGCCTCCTTGTCCAAAGCTCATATGGAGTACTGACCGCGAACTTTTATAGAACACGATTGAGGACGTAGGCTGCAACCAATAACATATTTCCCCAATGGGAAACGAGTCAATTGGCTTGCGTCATCATCGACCTCACCGTCTCAAACAAAGTCATATTCCTCTCTCACAGCTACTCTACTCCACTGAGTAGCAAGGAATAGTCAGTTTCTCGCAATGCCCTTTTTAAAAGAAAGTTCTTCAGACAAATACTCGCGCTCTCGTTCGGTTATGAGAGTCTCCACGTTCAAGTCTTATTGATTCTCAATTTCGTTAGTAAACCTCCTGAAGCATCTCAATGTCTCAGACTTGTACGAGATCGGATCAACGTAACCAAAACGCATGTAATTGTCTGTGAACGTATTAGCGTACCCAACACCATCTCAGGTTCTCACGTTCATAAGACCATAGATGTCAGAATGATCCGACTGCAATAGAGTCCCAGCCTTGATTGCATTGTCGAATGGTTTTCTTATAAGTTTGTCATTCAAGCAAGACTGGTTAGCGGGCTTTACAGACCACTCACTGCTAACCGGTTTATCCTCTCTCACACTAAGAGGATAACAAGAAATACCATTGAAAGTAATCACTTCGAGTGCATATAGTCCCTCACGGACCAATATAAAACCAATCAAAGTATTGTCGTAATAAATTGAAAATTATAAAATCTCCAAATTAATAGAGCATATCCTAAACTGAAATCAAGTTCCGTCGAATATCCAAAACGCAAATGACGTACAGAGTTTAGCAACTTTGCAACTCCAAGTTGCAAGTGCTAATTCCTCTGATGTCGACAAACGCTCCGTTTTAGTATGTAAATCCTCCTTCTCGAGGACTCATTGAGCGGAACTACATAAGCGCGCTCCTATCTCGAGCTACGTAGTCGGTTGCTCCCGTGTTCATAATCCACGAAGGAGAGAAAACAGAGAGTTATTCAAACTACGTAAAGAAGAAAGAGTTAATTTTCACTTGTCGCACTCACGAGCGAAATGACCAAATCTATTATAGGTAACACTATACCTTGGTCAAATTCAACTCTTTCTCGCTGCGCATTAATATCATCGGTTTTCTCGGTTGTTTTCTTCTTACCTAAATCTCGAGTCCCACAGGAGTCCTTGCTCGACTCCTCCGCATAAGCATGACCCGAGTATGGCCTACTCGCCTCTAGGTACTCCCACTCGAGTCCACTGTGCCTAGTCATATTAGTGAAAGTACGAATACTTTCATCGTATGTGAAATAGACTTTCATGATTTCTCATGAATCAGATAAAGAACTGGATCGCATCCAACACAAGAAAACATATCCGAAATGGGCTCGGTCACATTCCCCAACTCTACGACCATACTCGACATTTTTATCGAATGTTACATCATCGTATGATCAATCCTTTTGTTATAAGTTATTACACTTATAAGTCAGTATCCTTATCTCAGGATCTGTAAGAGCACCACAATACTCTTTATACGGTGAACCTAACCGATAAAACTATAGGATATTGCTTATAAACTGAGATCATATCATCACGCATGCTACTCAAGAGAATTGCCCAAACTCGGCCATTATTCCTCTTCCATGCACGTGATGTCCCCTAATCTCGTCTGTCTGAGGTGTGGTACCTTCCCCAAAGTCCACTATCTCATGCCTCAGGATTTTAATTAGATATTACTCCTCGAGGATAAATTGAATCTACCGGTGAAAATCAAGTAATTATCACCATTCAATTTTATCTTCCTTACAAAGATCTAATACGACAATTTTAAAAACAGTCAAATAGATATTCGTGACTTGTGATACTTATTTTCACATTTTGTGCACTCTTCGAATCAACATGACCCAAATAATTCGAATACAAATCCCAAAACGAGCATATGAATCAACAGACACCATACACCACAATCCGGGATTGCATCTTACCATTCGGATTGGGATTCCGTACACAAAAACCCACAAAAAATCACTCTTATGGAAGTAGGAACCTCAAAAAATTGAAAAATTTCAATTCTTGACGACCGAACTTGCCGCCGGGAGGTTCCACGCGCCGCCACGGGCCGCCACGAGCCGCCACGCGCCGCCAGCACGCACCAGACTCGCGGCGCGCCTCACACGCGCTGCCACGCGCTTGGCGCGGCTCGGCTCACGCGCGCCCCAGTCGCGGCGCGCGTTACACGCGCTTCCACGCGCCAAGAGTGGCTTGGCTCACGCACGCCCAGTCTCGGCGCCAGGCTCACGCGCCTTCACGCGCCGAGTCGTGTCAAGCCGGGTCTGGATCGGGGTCGGTCAACGGGTCATGGTTTGACCCGACCGCCCGGTCAACGGGTCGAGATCCGACCTGAAAACTCCGTTCACGCTCCTCTTTAGCGCGTGAAGAACACGCGCCATCTCCAAGGCGCCAGACGCGCCTTACGGCGCGTGCGCTGCACGCGCCCGGGTCGGACCTCTTCGTCTTCACCCAAAAATTTCTATGTCCGGGTCTTTCGACCCGGTATCCAAAAAACACATTTTTGGGATCTATTTTCGCCGGATTTTTTATGAAATCTCTTATTCCATTTATTCCAAATATCATTGACTCGATTTTTGGAATAATCGAGCCCTAATCTCGACGTATTTTGGATTCAAAATTTTGGCCCTCCGCGGCCAATTTTGAAACCTCAATTTCCGGCCACAATAATACTCAATATATATATCAAATCGAAGAGCATGAATCGAGGAATACAGATCTATAATTTTCATGCATTGATTTGCCCTAAAACTCGACAAATCTGGGGTTGAGTGGTTCGGTCACTATTCACGGCCGAAACTTTCAACCGGAATTTTCTTCGCCTGATCGTGCTCAGAAAATTATGAAAAAATTGTTTTCGTGTTCTACAGATCATGGGTAACACAGTGGTGTTTTCAGATTCACGAAACTCATCCGTGATCCGAACCCCAAATTTTATACCCTATATTTTTATACTCGAAAAATTAAATCCGAAAAATTTATTTTTCCTAATCCAACGTATGCTCTGATACCAATGTTGGAATTTAATTGATTCGATTCACATGCAGCGGAAGCATTCGAACAATTTTCGGAAAAACAAATATAGATCGGATATAGGGTATAAATACCTCGAATGTGTAGAGACTCCAAAAGATCAATCGAACGTCCCTCGATCCGATTTCGCGGTCGGGATGGTGATCACAAGGTTAGTCGAATCACCACCACAGTGTCACAACGCCGCAACCCTCAATCCGGTGATTTTAACGATGGGGAAATTTTCCTTCACGAAAATTTCTCATTCCCTCATTGTATATTTTTCTCTCTCAAGAAAGAACATCAAGAACTGTTTTTTGTATTTTTGTTACATTCAATAGGTTACTTGGGGAGAGGTTATTAAATCAAAATGGGAGTTATGGGAAGTTATCCCATAACCCCTCAAATGCCCCACGATGGGCAATATTAAAACCAATATTACCAAACATAATTCAAATAAATCGATTTATAAATCATTGGAAAGCTTTTCAAGCTTAATTTTTATCAACAAGAATCAACTTAATTAGAGTTCTCTTATAAAAGTTATGACCAATTTAAGTTGAAATTGTAAATTGATGATATTCAGACAATGGAAATTGGCCCAATAGACCGAAGTTTGGACTTGAAACATCAAACTAAACCCATAATAGATGAAGGTTAAAAGTTTATAACCAGGTGAGATTCGATCGCTAAATTGCATAGTATCAATGAAAAATGAAAAATGAAAAATGAAAAATGATGTCCCTTTTTAGTAAATTTAATAAATTTATTCACTTTGATGAATTTATTACATCACCAGTCATATCGAGAATGGTTGTTATATTCTCTTTGAAATCCATAATATATTTTTAATTGCTAAGTACAAACACAAGTTTTGAGTGAGGGGAAGAGAGGGACATCCACACATTTTTTGCTCTTTTGTATTGAGGTGGATAAATGGTTTTGTAGTGTTTATCAGTTTTACAGCTACTTGCAAATTTGACTAATGAAGAGTTTGGATTGGGTAGGCACCGGCATTGGTTACTCCCGCAGGTACCAAACAATGAAAGAAACTTTTTTCTACATTGGAGTGGATCACAAAGTTCCACTCTTCCATCAGAGCAATTGTGGATGCACCTATGATGTTTATTAAATATTTATTAGTTAGATACTATTTAGAGAGAGAGAGAGAGAGAGAGATACTACAACTAAAAGAGTGACGTAAGAAAAAACTCCGATGAAACTTTCTTTTTATCTATCGAAATAATAAGATGTTAAAATCTTTTGATAATAAATATTAAAGATGATTTGAACGTAACTCCAACGAGCTTTATAAATAATAAATAATAAGTGGTTTTTATAAAATCATAATCAATAGTAAATCAGCATTTTTAGAAAATTTAATTATAAAATTAATCTAATTTTATTGTAAATGCAAATTTAATTCAAAAAAAGGTAATTGTAAAATTAGTAAATTTAATCACAAAAATAGCTAATTTAATTGTAATTTTAATGGGAAAAATCTAATTGCAAATTTAGTAAATTTAATTACTAGAAAGCTAATTCAATTTTAGAGGCTATTCTAATCTTTTGCTAATTCACAAATTATAATAAAGGAAAATGGATATTAAAGTTTCATAAGCAATATCTAAAATAACTAGTTCTATAACTAGTTATAAAATATTTGTAAATTAAAAATAAATATTTAAATTTATAAATATTTTAAAATATTTAAATCTCATATATTTTTAGGGACAATTTCCTAAATAGTTATAAATATACATGTGACATTTTTTGGGTTTACGAAATATTTAAATATTTTTTGAATATATAATAAAATTGTAATATTTAAAATAGTTATGTATTTTTATTTAAAAAGTCAGAGAGTAGATATTTTTCTTTTTTTTTTTTAAATTAAACCAAAAATTTTTAAAAGATTATCTGACCTAATTTTTAAATTTAATTTAAAAATATAAGAGGGTTCTAGACCCCACAACCCCTAAATATAAATTATATGTTTACATGAGAGAGAGAGAGAGAGAGAGAGAGAGAGAGAGAGAGAGAGAGAGAGATGGTAAAGGTGAGAAGGACAAATTGTATTGGTAGGGCACGCGTGTCATCCACAAGCCTCAAAGTCAGTAGCCTCTCCCCACAAAAAGACACATGCAATCAATGTCAAGGATTTAAGCCTTTGAATTGAAACAAAAGAAAGGGTTAATATTTATCCAATCCAACCAGTTTGTTCAACACCATAAGTTTCCGGGCGTGTGCTGTCCACAAGCCTTGCTTTATTAACCTATCTTCAACGCCAATGCTTTCAACATCGTAGAGCCCAAACTCTAGACGAAATTGAAGAAAAAGCTCTCCTCTATTTTGTCTTCATTCCAAGATGAATCTTCTCGTCTCTTGCACCTTTCCGATGAAAGCACAAGAATGGTGTGCCCATCTTTCACGTCTCTGTTAGCCCTTCTCTATTGCTTTGCCTCATTTGCTACCATAAAAATTTATAAAAATCCTTACCTTAAAGCATAAGCATGTTGTTTCGAGTAACTGATTGAGCTGGTTTCCCTTATCATAAGGCCCATATTTGGTGTAATGAAACATGATCCAAAGGTCAATAATCAAAGGGTTTGAGATCCTCTGAGTTCGTAGCCCAACAGGTAAAATGCATCGAAACGTGTTGTTAATATGAGATATATTTCCTCAACGTGTAGATATGACCCACTCTCTCAATACTTATCAACTAGATCCTTCACGGTAGTTGGACGATTGATCCTATGCCTTTTTAGTGCTTTGTATTGCTACTTGATAGCAATACTTAAATTATAATTTTTTTGGCATTTATTTATAAATTTTAGGATTGTTTTAAATCTAATTTTATAATTTTATATTGATTAATTTCGTGCTTTTTAATTTAGAAAATATAGAGCTTACTTGCTAATTTTGGACTGGACGAATAGTGGTCGGTATTTTGGATATAACGTTTTGTTTTGATATCCGATTGAGGTGATTCTTACAGTGTTGAAAAGAAGATTTTGAACCCTTCAAATCCTACGAAGACTCTTGAGGCCGATTCAGGCATGAGCTTATCCGAAATCTAGGTCAAGGTTGCATCATGCTAGAAGTCAATCCCCCTGCTGAGAAAGGAAATTAAGTGCAGAAAATTTAGAAATTATGTTGCTGATAATTTTATAATTTATTCTAGAATTAAGATAAAATGAACTTCCCAAGTTTTGAGGAAAGTTAGAGATACTTATAATTTCAACACTGCCAAGTTTCCAAATCAAAGTAAAATTCTAAATTTCCAAAAATTTCAAGTTTTCATATTTGTTCTAGGGTTTTACTCCTATAAATTCAGCATTAGGACAGCCTTGAGGGGGATTCCATGCCTTCACTCCCCCATGGCCTCCCTCTATTCTTATACCCCTCCATTACTTTACAAACCCTAGGAGCTTCCCACATCACTTTCGTCATGTGTAAAAGGGTTGTAATGTTTTCTATTATTTTTTCATTTTATTTTTCAATGTCTAGTTAATTATTTTGTTCATAGAATTTGGTAGATTTTATTTTTTATTTAATTACATGACTTAATTTAATTCGTTCCTTTAAGATTTATCGGCATGACTATTGTTTGATGAGATTGTATTGTTACACTTAATGATTTAGGCGTTTTAAGGCCCTAAGTTTTGATATTTTGAATCGAATGCATAAATGATCAATATAATTATAACATATTAGTACAATACAATAAAATTCTATAGGGTTATGAGATCGACAGGTGATTGATTCTATGTATAGGGATTTTAGAAGAAACTCTAAATTATAGATTGTCGATAGAACTTAATATAGTTTGATCTAATCAAAATTATATGACCATTGAGTTTCGGTTAGTCAAATTAAGGATTCATTGTATGATCATTGGATGAATCTAATCTAAAAAATTTGCTATCATCAATAATAATTTATTAGTTAATAAACTTAGCGATTGAAGGGATTCAAACGAATAAGAGGTTAGAAATACATGAAATCAATGTCAAGGGTTTCCATTACATTAGTGTTTTTGATAAATTAGGAGTTTCATATTCTATTTTAGTTTCTTTTATTATCCTCATTCAATTTGTCCAATGTACATTAGATTTATTCATACTTGATAATATAAAATATTCTCGTAGGAATGATATTTGTTCGTATTACACACAACACTCGAGTAGGGTATATTAGCCTGAAATCATGATACACCAAAATTGCGTATCACTGCTCAATCCGCTAAGGTAATGTTCAACTTCTCCTAAATCATGAAAACAATCTCCCGTAATTGGGAATGAGATCTCTAACTACTGTCAATAAAAAAATAAATCTTTTTGCAATTTAAACTTTCTTAAATAATGGAATTCTAAACCCCCTGGGAATCTTTCATTACGAGTCCCGTAATCTCGGGATACTTCTATAAGAAAACTAGGGTTTCAATGCCCCATATACATACAAGACTTACACATGAAGGCTATATATATACATCATGAGGTCATCGAACATGTAAGTTCTCTTAGCTCACATTTAGCATATAAAGACATTACAAAACTCTCTTTTAGTCTATTTTTACGAAACTGTCTTTCGATCCAATTCTATTCTCAAAAACCACTATATGACTTGAGTATTAGAGTTTTTCCCACCAGAACACCCTCTGTCGATTTTTTGTAGATTTCATCGGTCAAGATCATCCAACAACCAGTTATCTCATTCGAGATAGCAGAGCCATTATCTGTAAAGTAAAACTCAACTCTAACAGATTGATGCCGTCTATGAGAATAGACTAGAAAGAAATTTATTCCATGCTTTGCTCTGCTTAATACCATGCCTCCCAAGAGAAAAATCACAACTACTTCTAGAGTCGCACTCGCGATGGAAGGGCACACTGCCACCCCAACAAACACCGTCCAACCTACAATGCCGAACAAACTTGCAATGGTTCCTACCGCTGTCAAACAACTTGAGACCCAACCATCGGTCTTCCAATAGAATCAACCAATTCCGCCTCTTGATCCAACCTCTCCAAAAAAGGCCATTCGACCCCAGATAGAGAGACTCGAATCCAAGTTGCAGGGCAGAGCAAATAGTTAGAAGAGTTCATAGACCAGAAGCACAATCCTCTTCCCACGGGTTGGGTCACTTGCATTCATGAAGGCTCAAGCCCATAATCCACCGAGAACCTTTGGTAACTTCTTGATACAACTTTGATGAACTAAGGAAACAAATCAAAAAGCTTGTAGCAAACGAACTGAGACGTACTAACACGGGAAGAGATGAATTCGCTTAACCTGCTATCGGTCTCTCACTGTTTGACACTAAGGTTTCCACAAAACCGATGCCTTGTGATGTACTTCTCCCCCCTATGGAAAGATATGATGCCACTATCGATCCCTAGAATCATGTGTCTCACTTCGTAACTGTGATGATCTTAAGAAACATGCTAGACACAGCCATGTTCAAGCACTTTCCTGCAACCTTAAAGGGAATGCTGACATGGTTCGACTTGCTTCCATTGTTATTAGGAGTTTCTCTTAACTTCAGTAGCAGTTTGAGACCCACTTTGTGATCAGTAGAGGGGTCAAAAGGAAGTCTACATTCTTCCTCTCATTATGACAAAGGGGTAACGAGTCGTTGAGAGATTTTCTTGACAAATTCAAAGATGAGATGATGAAGGTCTCTTGCTTATACCATTTTATTGTATTAGCAGTACTACTCATTGGGTTGCAGTCGTCTGGGATGAAACATCCATAACGAAGAACCCCCATCTACCATTTAGGAGTTCTATGCTTGCACGGAGAAGTACATTACGACCGAGGATGTTGAACCATTTGACAAATGCTGAAACCGATCGAGTTGGAATGAACATAGTCGATCACCCTGACAACTCTCGCCCAAGAGAGGTCGACAATGACCCCCATAGTAACAGAGGTTCGATAGCTATACTCCCTTGAATGAAACACCGAGCCAAGTTTTGCTTCAAATTAGGAACAAAGCCTATGTCAAGCGGCCCCCTTACTCCATGAAAGATGACTCCAAGAAGGACAAAACCTGATTTTGCCACTTTTACTGGGATTACTACCATCTGACAGACGAATATAGGAAGCTAAAGGATGAACTGAAGTTTCTTGTTTGAAGAGGTTAGATCCAAAGGTTTATAAGTGCGGAGAGAGAAGATCTCCCTCCTCAAGGCCCACATGCTATGAGGTGTAAAAATAAACAAGACAAGTAGTTGGTTCCATGGGGTGCTAGCAATTGACCAGATCGGGTAATTCTCCAAGTGCAGAATGGACACTATCCCTCGGAACTTTACGTTCTGACTTACATCCTAATGGTGCCGCATCAATACAACCAAGAGTGTATGTAATGGAACAAGATAGGGCAAACGGTGGCCCCAATCTTTCAAAAGACTGAGCCTTCTAATTCCGTGTCCAAAGAATTCCTTGCCACCCGTGTTGAGAAGCAGTCCAAGAAGAAAAGACTAATGATTAGTTTCTACAATGATGATTTGGTAGGAGTTGATCTGGATCGACTTGATTCTCTTATTATCACCGCAAAGATGGGACAATACAAAATAAGGAGAATTTTAATGGATCAGGAGGTTGGCCGTAATCTCCTTTACTGGGAATGCCTTTCAGCAGATGAGTTTTATTCAAGCGCACCTACAACCCGGTGTTGGGCCAATCAAGAGACTCTCAGATGAATGGATATACCCTGAAGGCACTATTTCACTCCCAATCACCCTTGGGACTCTACTTGGCTATGAAATGGCTATAATAGTGTTTAGCATGATGGAGATGCCTTCACTCTATAATGTTATCCTAGGGCGACTAGGTTTGAATGCCTTGTAAGTGCTACGGAACATGAAGCACATGAAGGTCAAATTCAGGACTTCCATCGGGATTGGAACGCTCTCCTATGATCCAAAATCCTTAGCGCACCCTCTTAAGTAATCTCAAACCTCTCTTGGCAATGTTTGTGACCCTAAGTCACCCATTAGACATTTCATGACCCGTAGTCTTATTACTTGTTTTGCTAGTTGCATTACGGTTACCTCTCTTGTGATATTTTGCTTTATTATCCTTCTACAATGAACTGATCGTATCAAACGCATCTCGCCAAACCCCACTCTCCCTCTCTCAAATGAATGTACTGTCAATAAAGGATGTATCTTCCTGATAGGTAGATACAACTAACTCTCTCGAATGAACGTGCCATCAATAAGAGATGTATCTTCCTGATGGGTAGATATGACTTACTCTCTCAAACGAATGTGCTATCAACGAGAGATATATCTCTTCGATGGGTATGCACAGCCCACTCTTTTGGCTGTACGTAACGAAACATACTATTGACATAATGATCTAAATACTTACTAACGGCTTACCAATGAAATCATCACTAATTTTCATTAATCAAAGTATAGGGGTATACAAATAAAAAAAAAGAAAAGATCCAAAAAAAAAAGAAAAGATAAAAAAAAAAAATCCAAGCAAAAAAGAAAAACATATCTAGGGGGAATAGGAGATGGAAGAGCACTGAACTATAAGTTGGCTTGGGGTGCATTGACAACAACATTGTCATCCCTGCCTCGAGGAGCTTTGCCTATGGGAATGAGTGCAAGTTCAGAATTTGATGCTTTAGAGCTACCATTCTTACCATCCGAGGGTATAACACCCGTCAACCCTGCCCGGCAATGACAATCTCTTAGACAACCTATGCCAGGCACATGTATACTGATTGTTAGTCTTTGTGATAATCTCTTCTAGCTCAACTATCTTTTGCTCAGCAGCTTGAAGGGACTACCTATGCACTTCGGCCAACCTCTCTGTAGCCTGCATCCATGCCTCACGCACCCTACCCTCCACCTCCGGTTCTTTACATCTCTTGGAGACCACTTCACACTGGTGGAGTGCTGAGATGCTCCACCTCCTTGTTTCTAGCATTTAAAGTGGTTGTTGATGCTTTTTCCTCCTCAATCACCAATACTAATCGCTATGGTTGCCCTCTCCCTCTGTCCCTTTTGACCATCGTAAGAACTAGTAGTAATAGAGGGGGAAAGGCAGTCCCCCCAGACATTCTACACTTGTCCTTCTATGGTATTAGAGGAATAGCAGAAGATTGTCCTGTATTGGGCTTTCCCGTTGATCTAAGATGAACACCTTTGGTATCCTTGAGGACTTGCCCCTCTATTTCCTATCTTCCTTCTTTGGCCCCTCGGGGATAGTAAACCCTACCTTATCCTCTCTTTCTTCATCCCTGACCCCATTTCCTCTCTCTTTAACCCTCACATTGTTTGCTTTGATTGTCACGCCCCGAACCGTGGTCGTGAGCAGCCGTCAGTTGCCCTGAATACCGGCTGTATTTCTACAGAAAATCGAGCAGAATCTCCTCATAAATCGGAGATTTCCCATACACAAATAAACTTGTATAATTTAAAGACATCCTGTAAATAAAATAAAATGGCCATCCCGACCTCACAACAACCTACCAACCACAGCAGACATCCAGAACAACGCCACACTATATAAATTACCAACAATCCTAACCACAGATCTCTACTGTCATGCCCAACTAGAGTATGAGCAGCCATCATATTGAGCGAACCTAAGTTTTATACAATTTACAATCAATTTTCTCAAGTTGGCATTCAAACACTACAATTTACCTCAATGCAAATAAAATATAAGAGTTTCGTAATTTAATATACATAAATTATACAGTCAATTCTAAATAAATACATGGTCAACTACGAACCTCAAGGTCAAGACCTCATAGGGTCGAAAATAAAGTGCGGAGCTCATATCTCAACTAAATTTAACTTTCACCGTCGAAATACACAAATCCGCCAATGAGCTACAAATTCCTCAAGAGCCGAAGTATTGCTCTAGCACAATAATCCTGTATGAGGAGGGAAAGAAGAGGGGTGAGTATCAAGAAAGATATCCAGTGAGTGAGGGGATTAATCTCAAGTACTAATAGTATAGGTGAACATTGGAGTGTCAAATAATATTATTCATAATCAATAATTCAAATTTTTGTAGCAAATCATGATATGTTCGCTAAAATAAACTCATTTAATCATTCACACGTTAACATACATATATGCATCCATTTAAAATCAAGTAGATCATAGAGCAAACCAAAAAAATCCTCGCAAAGGTCAACCATGACCAAGAACAAGCGCATCGGGGGTTTTATTATGCAAAGAGTTTTCAAAAGTAGCTCTCTACCCCGACGTTGGTCATGAGTTCACTGGGGCTAGTTCATCATCGTGTATAGGACCCCGCCCGGTGTTAGACAGTGGCGTCACACACGTTCTCCCCCATTGTGGGATCAACCAACCATGCCTATAGCCATTAGACATATGACGTTTGTGGATACCTCCTACAGAAGCGTATCCGGGCAACTCGGTGTATCTACAAACGCCCTTCGTAGCTACTGAATTTATCAAAGAACATTTCATAGTATCACAAGGGCACAACGTCCCACAGGTAAGAATCATATCATCGCATAACTAGTGGGCATCCAACCCACATAGTTCATAAAAAACATTTCAAATCTGTGTGCCAATACATTTATCAAATCATTTCAAATCCAAGCCAATGTAACGACAGAATAGAAAACATATCTAGTTCTCAAATAATGGCACAATATCATTTCATTTCAAACATGGATGCATAGTCATCAGAAATATAAATTTATGACACTCCAAATATCACAAAACAAAATTTGAAATTTAATATCACACATTGAGTCAATACATATCGAAAGCATGTTTTATTGAAAATATGGCAGAAGCAAATTTTACTATTTCATGCAAGAGATTAGAGTATCGTTCACATTCCCAGGGAGGGTGGTCACTCCCTATTTTTCTAAAATCAAACAAAATCGACTTTTCGAATCTCCAAGAAAGTCAACCTAATCAGATTATCACAGATGTCATCAAATTATCAATTATTCTTAGGGTTTATCATCTTCCCTAAGTTTGTATAAATTTAAATTTCTCAATTTAAAAATATACGCCAAAGTCATCTTAAAGGTATTGAAACCTAAATTTGATAAAATTTATTTCAAATATTGAAGAGATCGCATTTCTCTCTCACCTAGGGTTTCGCAAAATCTCAGACCTAGCTTTCGTTCGTCCGTCGAATTGGTTTAAAACCTGTAATATTTTCAAATTTGAACAATATTAGCAATTAACTCAAATTCTAAATACCAAACCCTAGGACTACAACCAACATAGCCGTTACCTGCAGTGAAAAAGTCGTGACCTAGGGTTTCTACAGGGACTGCAGGTGAGCTCTCGAAGGAGATGGTTGGTCGCAGGCTCGCGGCCTAGTAGGCTCGCGGGCTAGCAGGCGGGCAGGTTCGCGGGCTGGTGGGCTCGCGAGCTGGTGGGCTCGCGAGCTGGTGGGCTCGCGGGCTGGTGGTTTAGCAGGCCCACGGGCTGGTGGCTCGCAGGCTCGCGGGCTGGCAGTTCGCGGGCTTATGGCATGTTGTGGCGTACTCGCGTAAGGGCGTGCTAGCGGGGTGCGTGAGCTCGTGCGCAGGCGCGCGCTCGTGAGTAGGTGCGCTCCCAAGCAGGAGCGCTCTCGCACTGTGGAGTGCTCGGGCAGTCTCGCGCTTGCGCTGTAGAGCACTGGCGGAAGATCGCGCGCAGTGGCGCACTCACGTGAGGAGGATCGCGCTGCAGGCTACGAGCTCGTGAGCTGAGGCACATGCTCGTTCAAGGAGGATCGCGCTGCAGGCTATAAGCTCGCGAGCTGAGGCTTGCGTTCGCGCGAGGAGGATCATGCTATAGGCTGCGCTCGCGGGGAGGAGAGCAACGGTGGAGAGAGCATGGCGGTGGCGAGGGAGAAAGGTGAGGTGGCCGCAGGAAGGAGAAGAGGCGGAGAGAGAGAGAGAAAGAGAGAAAGAGAGAGAGAGAGAAAAAGGGGAAAGGGATTAGGGCTAAAAGCCCTAATCCAATTTTAGGGGGGTGTTGCATTTTGCCTCAAAACGCAGTACTCCACTGGGGGTGTTATTATTATTTACATATACATATATATATATATATATATATATATATATTCATTTTACACCAAAATTAACGGATACGGTAAAATTTAAAATATACCAAAAAAAATTTTCAATTTAAGGACCCCAAAATTAAAAATCAATATAAATAAAAATTTTTCCTCTATGTATATAAATATTTCAAAACCAATACACTTGTTCAGACATCGAGTATCGGTGTTACATTTTCTAACCTCCTAAAAACAAATTTTGTACTCGAAACTAAAAGAAGACTAAACAGCGAACAATTGGGGGTGCTGTCTCCTCATAGCCTCCTCGGGCTCTCAGGTCTCCTTCTCAACCTGATCACTCCTCCACAAAACTCTGACCAATGTGGCTTCTTTGCTCCGTAGCTTTCTGACCTGCAGATCTAGAATAGCCACGGGCTGAACTAGAAGACTAAGGTCCTCTCGTAACTCAACAGGTGGAGGCTCAAGTACATGAGAAGGATCGACCAAATACTTCCTGAGTACTGAGACATGGAAAACATCATGAATATGGGAAAGTTCATTTGGTAGCTCTAACCTGTATGCCATACTCCCAACCCTCTCAAGGATACGGAAGGACCCAATATATTTGGGACTCAACTTGCCCCGCTGCCTGAACCGTATAACTCCATTCCAAGGAGATTTCTTCTAGAAAACCATATCTCCTGTGGCAAATTCAAGAGGTCGCCGCCTACGATCGGCATATGTCTTCTGTCTATCCTAGACGGATTTCATTCGCTCACGGATGACCTTAACTTTATCCTTTATTTGCTCAATCAACTCAACACTGCTGAGACGTTGCTCTCCGACCTCATCCCAACATATCGGGATGCGGCACTTCCTGCCATACAATGCCTCATACGGGGGCATCCCTATACTGGCTTGATAGTTGTTATTATATGCGAATTCGACCAGTGAAAGGTGTCAATACCAACAACCCTAGAAATCCATCACAGATGCCCTCAGTATGTCCTCAAGGGTTTGAATGGTCCTCTCTGACTGACAATCTGTCTACGGGTGATAGACTGTACTAAAATTCAGTCTTGTGCCCATTGCCTATTGCAACTTGGGCCAAAATCTGGAAGTGAATCTCAGGTCCCTTTTGATACTATCAACATAGGAACACCATGCAGTCGGACTATCGTATCAATGTAAAGATGTGCCAAGGTTTCCAAAGGATAGTCGCTGCGAATAGGAAGAAAATGTGCGGACTTGGTGAGTCGATCTACAATCACCCAAATGACATTATGCCGTGATGAAGTCCGCGGTAGCCATGTCACAAAATCCATAGTAATGTGATCCTATTTCCACTCAAGGAATGGTAAGGGCTGTAATGTACCAACGGACCGCTGATACTCGACCTTCACTTACTGGCAAACTAAACACCTAGCCACAAAATCCGTGATTTTCCGTTTCATTCCAGGCCACCAATAACTATCCCGAATGGTTCGATACATCTTGGTACCACCCGGATGCAATGTATAAGCGGAGGAGTGCGCCTCCTCGAGTATGGCCTTGCAGAGTTCTGAATCAGCGGGAATACACGCTCCTTGAATACTATCAAACCATCTTCTCGGATCTCGAAGTCTCCGCCCTCAGCTCTGCGGACTCTATCTGCAATACTCTGAAGCTCCTCATCTGTACTCTGGAGCTGTCGGATACGATTGAACAAAGTCGGTCTGACCTCAAATCTGGCTAGTAAGCCTTCCTGATCATCACTAGTCAAACTGACTCCTAAGACTCAGAGTTCCACTAAACAAGAAATGTAGGCTTTCTCTGTCGACTGTGAGGATGATATTGACTTCTGACTCAAGGCATCTGCTACAACATTCGTCTTGCCCAGATGATAGTCAATAATGAGGTCATAATTTTTGAGAAGCTCTAACCATCTTCTCTGTCTCAAATTCTGCTCTTTTTGGGTAAATAGATATTTCAAACTCCTATGATCTGTAAATACTCTGTAGGTCACCCTATAAAGATAATGCCGCCATATCTTCAATGCGAAAACTATGACTGCCAACTCTAAATCATGTGTCGGGTAGTTAACCTCGTGTTTCTTCAGTTGTCGCGAGGCATATGCAATAACCCGACCATTCTGCATCAAAACACAACCCAATCCCTGTCGGCTAGCATCACTGTACACTGTATACTCCCGACTACTAGTAGGAAAGGCTAAAATAGGAGCTGATGTCAACCGTTATTTGAGCTCCTGGAAACTCGCCTCACAACGGCCATTCTAAACAAACGTGACCCCCTTCTAGGTCAATCTAGACAACGGAGTAGCTATCCGGGAGAATTCCTCTACAAATCTGCGATAATACCCGGCCAAATCGAGAAAACTATGAATCTCAGTAACTGTTCGTAGCTGCTCCCACTTCACTATAGTGTTAACCTTTCGCAGATCAATATAAATACCCTCCGCGGAGACAATGTGCCCCAAGAATCCAATTTGTCTCAGCCAAAACTCACATTTCGAGAATTTGACATATAGTTGCTTCTCACGGAGTATCTGCAATACCACCCGAAGGTGCTGAACATGATCTTCATCACTCCGTGAATATATCAAGATATCATTGATGAATACAATGACGAACCGATCCAAATAGTCATGAAAAACTCGGTTTATCAAATCCATAAAAGTAGTTGGGGCATTAGTCAGCCCAAATGGTATGACTAGAAACTTGTAATGGCCGTATCGGTTGCCAAAAGCTGTCTTGGATACATTTTCGGCCCGAATTCTCAACTAATGATAACTCGAACAGAGATCAATCTTAAAGAAAACTCTGGCTCCCTACAGTTGATCAAACAAATCATCGATACGTGGCAGGGGATATCGGTTTTTGATGGTGGCTTTGTTTAACTGCTTGTAATCCATACAAAGCCTAAGTATACCATCTTTCTTCTTTGCAAACAGCACCAGAGCGTCCCAAGGTGAAGTGCTGGGCTAATGAACCCCTTGTCTAGGAGTTCCTATAACTAAGTCTTAAGCTCTCTCAGTTCATCAGGCGCCATTCTGTATGGCAGAATAGAAATAGGATTGGTCCTTGGTACTAGATCAATCTCAAAATCGAACTCCCGAATAGGTAGTAATCCGGGAAGTTTCTCGGGGAATACCTCTGGAAACTCCTACACCACAGGGACATCTTCAAGTCTCGGTCCCTCAATGGTGGTGTCGACAACATAAGCCAGATAAGCCGTACTACCACGGGTATCAAGCGTCTAGCCTTTATAACATATATAATACAGTGGGGCAATACTCGTTTCTCACCCTGGAATACTAATGATGGCTGCCCGGACCTCCGAAACTCAACCTCTTTTGTGAAACAATCCACAGAAGCCCTGTGTAAACTCAGCCAATCCATCCCTAGGATGGCATCGAAATCCATTATAGGAGTGGAATCAGATCTACCTCTAATACTGCTTCCCCAATACTAACCTCACAGCCCCTATAGAATGTATCTCGAATAATATGCTTGTCAAGAGGTGTGACTACCATAATCTCCTCATCAAGTGGCGATAGAGGTCTATCAAAATAGTGAGTAAATGTGTTGCTCACATATGAAAAATTTGACCCGATATCTATAAGAATACGGGCGTCGATACAAAATATTCGCATGGTACCTAAAGTTAGGAAAAAGATTAAAGATATTTAAAATGCGAAGAAAAATAGACAAATTCATATATATATCAAACTAGTTAAGTTTCTAAAACTTTAACTAGTCAAAATTGTACATCGATATCATGATATATAAAAAGCTCATATTGAAAGTACAACAAAAGTACTACACTGAGGAATCTACGGGAGGATTACCTATAATAACATCAGGGTTTGCCTGTGTGTCCTCCTGCGTCATCGCAAATACACGAGCATGAGCTCTAGCCTGCTGTCGTGACGGTCCTGACACTGTATTACTCCCGACTATAGTCCAAAGAGCGGTAAGAGCTTAGTACGCAGGTGCCCCCTGCTGGCCTGTGCCAAAAGTACCAGTATGACTCTGCAAAGTTGATCCTCCTCGACCTAAATCTGGGTAGACACTCCTAATGTAACCTTGCTTCCTACACTGGAAGCAAGTAACTGGTGCTCTACATGCCCCAATGGCATGGTGGTTGCCGCATCTACTGCAGAAAGGCTGTCTCTGTGTAGTAGACTGTGTAGAGATACTAGGGGCTGGTGCCCCAAAACCCTGTGGTCGAGGCCCCTGTCTCGGTCCTGCTGGTCTAAAGTTAGAAGAACCTCCGGGATATCCAAAACCTCTGTCCCTCTTCAAAGACTGTCCCCCCTGTGATCCAGTTTTCCTCTTCTTGTGACTCTCCCTCTGTCTAGCCTTTGCTCAGACGATCTCCTATGTCCGATATGCTGAATCAATCATCTCTGATAGTGTAAAAGAGGGAGTCACTGTCATATACTTTCTGATACTCAATTGGAGGCCATCTTCAAACTTAAACCTCATCTGAGCTGGTGTAGCCATGTCGGGGATAAAGGCTGCTAGTCGTTTAAGCTCAGCCCAATACTCTGAAACTAACCTCATCCCCTGGCTAAGTGCAAGAACTCCGACCTCATCTGGTCCTGCTGGAATAGGGTGAAATACCTATGATCGAACTCTCGTAAAAAATCCTCCCACCGCAGGGTCTGTGTAGTACTGTCACGGATAGCCTCCCACCACGAGAGGGCATCTCCTTCGAGGAGTCTCTCAGCAACTCTCAATCTGAACTCCTCTGACAACCCCAAATTTGTAAGGATCCTACGAGTCCTGTTGATCCAGTGCTTCGTCGCTACGGCATCACTGGATCCTGAAAAGTCTGTGCATCTGAGCTGCCGAGACTTTTTCACCAACTGAGTGAGCTCGTGGATGCGCTTCAAAGTAGTCGACGTCTCATCGGTTGGAGTAGAAATAGAAGGACCGACCACCAAAGGAGGAATCGGTCCGTAGGTGCAGGTATGACCGCAGGTGCGGTCACTGAAGTCTATAGTGGAGGCGGTGGCATCTGCGCCCCATATCTACTGTACCACTCCTGCCACTGCCTCAAGACATCGAGTGGTGGTAGAGGAATCTCGGCTGTACTAGCAAGTGGAGGTGCTGGGGTAGTACTAGAGAAGGTGCGTGAGTAGAAGAAATAACCTCGGGTGCTCGTGGAGCCTCAAGTGCCCTAGAAGTCTCAGGCACTGAGGGACTCTCCGGTGGTGCATCGCGCCTACCATGTCTAGACGGCATAATTTTGCAAAGAGACCACCATTTCATTTGATATAAGCTAGGATTAGGGTTAGTTACCGGGTGATTAACCCCCTAAAAATAGAATTCAAGTTACGAATGAAAGCATTCGAATGCGGAATCATGGAATGTATGCCTTGTATCTCGTACCCTTTATAATAAATGATCTTATATGACTATGACCGTGTACGAGACTTTAAATGACTGTATGAAACTCTCTAATGCATTGAGCACTTTTAAACGTACTTGGAAAGACTTTTACTACTATCTTTTCTCTAACCTAGACCCTCTGATACCAATAAAACTGTTACGCCCCGAATCGGAGTCGTGAGCAGCTGCCCATTACCTTGAATGCCGACTGTATTTCTACAGAAAATTAGGCAGAATCTTCCCATAAATCGGAGGTTTTTCATGTACAAATAAACTTGTATAATTTAAAAATATCCTGTAAATAAAATAAAATGATCATCCCGGCCTTATAACAACCCACCAACCACAACAGACATCTAAAACAACGTCAGACTATCTAAATTACCAACAATCCTAGCCATAGACTTCTACTGTCATGCCCAACTAGAGCATGAGCAGCAACTACACTGAGCGGGTCTAAATTTTATACAATTTACAACCACTTTTCCCAAGTTGGCATTCAAATACTATAATTTGCCTTAATGCAAATGAAATATGAGAGTTTCGTAATTTAATATACATAAATTATACAATCAATCCCAAATAAATACACGGTCAACTACGAATCTCAAGGTCAAGACTTCACAGGGTCGAAAATAAAGTGCGGAGTTCATATCTCAACTAAATTTAACTCTCACCGTCGAAACACGCAAATCCGCCAATGAGCTACAAATTCCTCAAGAGCCGAAGCATCGCTCTAGTATAATAATTCTGTCTAAGGAGGGAAAGAAGAGGGGTGAGTATCAAGGAAGATACCCAGTGAGTGAGGGGATTAATCTCAAGTATTAATAGTATAGGTGAATATTAGAGTGTAAAATAAATCATTCATAACAAATAATTCAAATTTTTACAGTAAATCATGATATGTTCGCTAAAATGAACTCATTTAATCATTTACACGTTAATATACATATATGCATCCATTTAAAATTAAGTAGATCATAGAGTAAGCCGAAAAGATCCTGGCAAAGTCAACCATGACCAAAGACAGGCGTATCGGGGGTTTTATTATGCAAAGAGTTTTCAAAAGTATCTCTCTACCCCGACGTTGGCCATGAGTTCGCTGGGGCTAACTCATCATCGTGTATAGGACCCCGCTCGGTGCTAAACGGTGGCGTCACACACGTCCTCCCCTATCATGGGTTTAACTGGCCATGCCTATAGCCATTAGACATATGACGTTTGTGGATACCTCCTGCAGAAGCGTATCCGGGTAATCCGGTGCCTCTACAAACGCCCTTCGTAGTTACGGAATTTATCAAAGAATATCATCATAGTATCACAAGGGCACAACTTCTCATAGGTAAGAATCATATCATCGCATAACTAGTGGGCATCCAACCCACATAGTTCATCAAAAACATTTCAAATCCGTGTGCCAATACATTTATCAAATCATTTCAAATCCAAGCCAATGCAATGGTAGAATAGAAAACATATCAAGTACTCAAATAATGGCACAATATCATTTCATTTCAAATATGAATGCATAGTCATTAGAAACATAAATTTACGACACTCAAAATGTCACAAAACAAGTGAAATTTAATATCACACGTCGAGTGAATGCATATCGAAAGCATATTTTATTGAAAATACGACAGAAACAAGTTTTACTATTTTATACAAGAGATTAGAGTTCCACTCACATTTCCAGGGAGGGTGGTCACTCCCTATTTTTCCAAAATCAAAGCAAATCGACTCCTCGAATCTCCAAGAAAGTTAACCTAATCAGATTATCATAATTGTCATCAAATTACCAATTATTCTTAGGATTTATCATTTTCCTTAAGTTTGTATAAATCTAAATTCATAGTATCACAAGGGCACAACGTCTCATAGGTAAGAATCATATCATCGCATAACTAATGGGCATCCAACCCACATAGTTCATCAAAAACATTTCAAATCCGTTTGCCAATACATTCATCAAATCATTTCAAATCTAAGCCAATGCAATGGTAGAATAGAAAACATATCAAGTACTCAAATAATGGCACAATATCATTTCATTTCAAATATGAATGCATAGTCATTAGAAACATAAATTTACGACACTCAAAATGTCACAAAACAAGTGAAATTTAATATCACACGTCGAGTGAATGCATATCGAAAGCATTTTTATTGAAAATACGGCAGAAACAAGTTTTACTATTTTATGCAAGAGATTAGAGTTCCACTCATATTTTCAGGGAGGGTGGTCACTCCCTATTTTTCCAAAATCAAAACAAATCGACTCCTCGAATCTCCAAGAAAGTTAACATAATCAGATTATCATAATTGTCATCAAATTACCAATTATTCTTAGGATTTATCATTTTCCTTAAGTTTGTATAAATCTAAATTCTCAATTTAAAAAAATACGCCAATGCCATCTTAAAGGTATTGAAAGCTAAATTTGATAAAATTTATTTCAAATATTGAAGAGATCGCATTTCTCTCTCACCTAGTGTTTCACAAAATCTCAGATTTAGCTTTCATTCGCCCGACGAATTGGTATAAAACCTGTAATATTTTCAAATTTGAACAATATTAGCAATTAACTTAAATTCTAAATACCAAAGCCTATAACTATAACCAACATAGCCATTACCTACAGTGAAAAAGCCGCGACCTAGGGTTTCTGCGGGGACTACAAGTGAGCTCTCGAAGGAGACGGCTGGTCGTGGGCTAGTAGGCTTGTGGGCTGGCGGTCGGGCAAGTTCGTGGGCTGGTGGGCTTGTGGGATGGTGGGCTCGCTGGCTCGCGGGCTCGCGGGCTGGAGGGCTTGCGGGCTGGCAGCTCGTTGGCTGGTGGTGTACTGTTGGTCGCTCGAGCAGGGGCGCGCTAGCGGCGTGCGCGCGCTAGTGGGCTGGAGCGCCCTCGTGCATAGGCGCGTGCTCGTGCGTAGGTGCGCTCCCGAGCAGGCACGCGCTCGCGCTGTGGAGCGCTCGGGCAGTCATGCGCTCGCACTGTAGAGCGCTGGAAGAAGATCGTGCGCATGGCGCACTCACGGGAAGATCGTGAGCTGAGGCGTGTGCTCGTGCCAGGAGGATTGTGCTGCAGGCTACACTCGCGGGGAGAAGAGCACGGTGGAGAGAGCGCAGCGGCGGAGGGGGAGAAAGGTGAGGCGGCCTCGGGAAGGAGAAGAGGCGGAGAGAGAGAGAGAGAGAAAGAGAGGGAGAGGGGAAAGGGATTAGGGCTAAAAGCCCTAATCCAATTTTAGGGGGGTGCTGCATTTTGTCTCAAAATGCAGCACTACGTTGGTGCTTCTTTTTTTTTTTTACTCTTTATTATTATTATTATTATTTACATATATATATATATATATTCATTTTACACCAAAATTCGCGGATACGGTAAAAATTAAAATATAGCAAAAATAAATTTCAATTTAAAGACCCCAAAATTAAAAATCAATATAAATAAAAATTTTTCCTCTATGTATATAAATATTTCAAAACCAACACACTTGTTCAGGCACCGAGTATTGGTGTTACATCGATGCTCTCCAATACCTCTGCCCAAGCCTTTGTGTCCCCCTGAGCCTTGGATTCGTGGTCATCGGCCTCAACCACCCTTGAAGCAACCAAGGAACCCTATCCCCTATTCTCTCCTATGTCCTCACCCGACAAGTTCGAGGGTTGAGTTTTTATTTTCTTTCACATAACGAAGAAATGGGAAGAGTGTCAGCATTAGTATTAGATGTGCTCGTCGTCTCCCTCTTTGAATCTGGTCTCATCCTCTTTGTCGGTGGTAATCTCCATAAGATCCTCTTCACCAGGAGAAGCGATGACATCTATGGGCTTCTTGTTCTTTTTCTCCACCAGATAAGGTCTCTCGATTTTCCTCTTTTCCCCTAATAGTTAAGCTGCTAGCGCTAATATCTCATTGTCCAAAAGTGCCTCTTCCCAAATGTGTCTCTTCTTAGCATTACAAAACCACCAATTGAACGAACGAATCATGAATGGTGAGAAGGCTAAGGGGTCCTTAATCCAAGAAGTAGTTCCTCATCAGCCTTCAGTAGTATGTGCATTAAATCTCTATTTGAGAATTATACAAAAAAGTACTTGTATATCCAGCTTTTATCGATATTCTTCTTTTAAAAGAATCTCTAATTTGACTCTGGCCTGATTTGAAGATAGAACCACCCTTCTGTATGACCCTTACATGTATACCTCTTGAGTGAAAATATAGACACCAAAATCTTGAAATCAAAATGGAGATGGTAGAAACTCATGAGTGGCATCACAACCACCACTAGACGCCAAGCGTGGGGATCAACATCGTCAGGTATATATTCTAGTGGAACATGCCCCGAGTGAGGGAACCCATATATAGTACTTTCAAACCATACTTAACACATTACTTGTACATCGGAACACACTTTCAATACCCTATTAGCCCTATCGTCATCAATGGCCGACAGTAATACATAATTGTTCCCTAGCAACATGTTGTTCTGAACATTACATAGTTCATACTTTGTCATGGTGCTCCTAATATTGTTAATGCTCTGGTGAATGTGCGATGATGAACTCTTAGCCATTTCAAATCAATGTTGAATGCCCTTTCCAAATTTCGTGAAAACAGAATCTCATGCTACCTTTCTGCATGAAAGATGAAGCTATCAAAGAGGGAAAACACGATAGTGCACAAGCCAATCAAATGCCATACCTTATAAAGCATATTGGAAACGATTCATGAAAACTGAAGCAGAACATGCCACATTTAATACCCGTACTAACATCTTTTCGAATTCTTATCCATTTAATACTGCTCTTAAAGTCCTTCATATAGAACCACATTAGGAGTTGGGGGCAAGTGATGGAATATGGCCCAAAAGTCCATTATCACAAGGTTTGAGATCTTCTGAACTTGTGACCCAACAGGTAAAACATGTCGAAACATGTCATCAATATAGAATATATTTTCCCGACAGGTAGACACTGCCCACTCTCTAGGTACTTATCGAATAGATCATTCTCAGTAGCCAATCGATTGATCCCCATACCTTTTTAATGCTCAAAATTGTTGCTCAATTCGCTAAGGTAATATTCAACTTCCCCTAAATCACGGAAACAATCTCCCTTAATCGGAAAGAAGATCTTTAACTCTTGTTGATGAGGAAAGGAATCTTTAAGCAATTTGAACTTTCCAAAATAATGGAATTCTAAATCCCTCGGGAATCTTTCACCATGAGTCCCATAATCTCAGGATACTTCAATAAGAAAACTAAGATTTCAACACCTTAGATACACATGAGTCTCACACATGAAGGCTATATATATACATATCATGAGGTCATCGATCATATATGTTCTCTCAACTCACACTTAGCACACAAAAGCATTATGAAACTCTCTTTCAGTCTATTCTATTATTGAAAACCGCTCTCTGATTGAGCATTGGAGTATTCCTCGCCGGAACACCCTTTGGTGGTTTTTTGCGGGTCTCATTGGTTAAGATCATCCAGCGACCAGTCATCCCATTTGAGTCAGTAGAGTTATTATTGTGGAGCAAAACCTATATCCAACAGGTATATTTTAAGTATAAATCTTTATTTAGGTTGTTTGTGTTGTAGTTGGATATGTATCCATTTTGTGTGAATGTCTCTGTATTTAAAATGTAGAAAGTGGTAATGGACATGGTCAAGAGTTAAAGTTAGAAACTTTTTAAACAGGAACTGAAGAACCAATTATGATAACCTAGAGGGATGAATATGTTATTTTGATATTTTTAAAGTTTTCTGGATTTTGAGGTGAGATTGAGAGAAAAATAAAGTAGAGATAAAGACATTGATTTATACCAGTTTTACCTTCTCAGTGTATATCCACTCCCATATTTCATTTGAATTTTTTAATCCACTATTTTTTAACCAAACAGTACACTCAACCAACTTGTTCAAGTACTAGTTAAATATTATAAGTATTTCACTCGAACATTCACTACTTGCTTTGAACAGGTGCTAGCAAACCGTAGGTGTTTCACTTAAACACTCTAAGCCCAGATAAAAAAAGGCCTTTCTTATGGTCTTTTACAAATATTTAAAAGTGAAACGAGATACACAATGATGTTCTGATTTTAGATAAATCATTTAAATCTAGAAATTAAAATACATCACAAAAATAATTAAGCTCACACAATCTTCTTGTGAGGTGTTGTATTTATAAACTTGATTAAGATATAGCTGTTGAGTTTCATTTAATGCAAAAACATAATTGTTGAGGTGTTGAGTCTTTATTAAATCTCAAACAGTTTTTTTGAATAACTAACTGGTACTCATATCGAGGAGACTTTCTCTTCCTTTGAGTCGACTGAGATTTGAATTTTGTATAGACTAATCCTAGTGCAAGTTAACTATTATGTGTGCCGAGTCAACTTGTGTTGGACTTTGCTTAGATATTTATGCTTGGATACTCATACAAGTCAGCTTATGATCTCCTTAGGTCGACTATTGGTTATGGTACTTAAACATTTTTAAGTTGTGGCTAAAGCAAGTCGACTTGTACTCTTCTTCAAGTCAACTTGGTCTTCATTCTACTTAAGTATATTTCGTGTGATCAACTTGACTCATGACTTCGCCAGATCAACTTGACCTTAATAGAGTTTGTTATATTTTCATTTTAACTGTTGGTTTTTAAAATTTTTGACTATTAGGATTTTCAAACTTTTGACTTTACTATTACATTCATTGAATGGGTTGACTTATGCTTTTAGGCAGATCAACTTGATCATTTAACTCAACTTAGTCCTATTTCTTATAATATTCTTTGAGTTAATTTGATTTCTTAGGTGAGTCAATTTAACTAATCTATTGTCTAAGTTCAGTAAACTTGTAACATATGGTGAGTCGGTTTGATCTATATCTTACTCGACTTGAATATATTACTATTTTATTTTAAAGAATGGTCTTCACTTAATAAGTCTACTTGTTCCTTATATGAATTGACTTATTGAAGTTTGCAATTAGTATAAGTGATTTTATGCATTCCCAAACTTGTTATATTTTATTTCAAATTAATCTTTCATTGATCTAATTTACTTTGTTTATCATCTAGCTTAACTTTGCTCATTATCAAAACTCATTTTACCAACAATCTCCCCCCTTTGATCATAACAAAATATTATCAATCATATAAGTTTTTTTTTTTTAAGTTAGTACACCCCCTTAATCTATAATTTATCCCCTTTTTGTGAAATCTAAAATTTTCATCTCTTGGTATCTTCTCCTTATTCTACCTTATTTATTTACTTATTTTTGAATCTACATCTCTTGGTTTCTTCTCCTTTATTTATTTCTCCCCCATTTGTCAACAAATGAGGTAATTCTAAATAATTATAAGAATAAACAAACATAAACATAGAGATTGGCATTTACAGACATTCATAAGATTCATAGAGAAACAAGTACACATAACTTTTCATAAATAAAGAAACATGTTTATATGTCAAATACAGGTCCAAAACAAAGAAAATACATGCATTAGTATACGATCTTAGCACTCAAGACTCAGTATGATGCATCTCTAACTCTAGACAAAGCATCCACCTTCTCTACTTAATCAATCTGCCTTGCATCCTTTGTAGACATCCTCAAATCATCTCTAGAGTCATAGGTTGCGAAGGTGTGTTATGTCCTCCATCAGCTTCTCTATGATAAATGGCTAAAGCTAATGGTTGGGATGTATTAGTAGGCTCAAAGGGTTTAGAGGTGGGATGCGTAGGCTTTATGGGCTCAGGAGCTCTATTGTTGGACTCTACACCTTCTTCTTTTTCTCCCCTTTCTTTTTCTTCTCCATACCCCCTCATCTTCCATTTATTTTGCTCCCCAATCTCTCTAGAGGTGTCTATATTATTTATGGTTAGGTTTCTTTTATCAGATTTCCTTATGGGCATCATGTGGAGGGGAACTAGGAAATGAAGGTCATGATTTTCTTTTTGCATTAGGCAGACTATTATCTAGAAATCTTCCCTAATAGTTGTAGTATGACTATGTAAACTATGTTTCAAGACGTGGGTGGCTATCAAGTGGAGTAACCATTCATATAGGTCTAAGGATATAGCTTTGGTGTTGACTACTTGGAGGTTAGGGTTTTTTAAAACAAGCCTTGCATTGTACAAAAGCTCTGTGCTCATGTACTCTTCACTTTACTATAAGTTAACCAATTTTGCCTATTTATCCTATATAGGATTTTGGAAGTGACTATGGTCTCCATTCCTTCAACATAGGTTTTGAACATACATTTGTGGGTTCGCTTTCATTCCTATCTTGGTGAGTCCCTTTGTATTCTGTTAGATTGTTATAGAATAATCTTACTAGCCTATCATAAGATGGAGAGAATGGATTAATGAGGCTATTAAAACAAGTTTTTCCTAATATACTTGCCATAAGAGAAATAATTACTTTCTAAGAAATCCCAATTAATAAGTTTAGAATGATTAATAACTCTAGAAGAGAAGTTTTCTTCGAATAACTTTCATGTTTCTCTTGATTGGAAGTTGATGTGATGAAGTTCAAGAGATTCTTGGATCTCGACTTGCTTGGACATTGAAAAGAGTTTAGGGTTTTGACTTTTGAAGGTTTTTTTATCTCCTTGTGAGTTACTTTAGAGAGAGAGAGAGAGAGTAAGAGTCGACAGCTAGGGTTTAGGATATATTTCAGTACTTTTATAGTGGTTCACCTTTTCGATATATGCTCACTATCAGACTTAATCTAGATTTTCTAATGCACTATTTTTAACCAAAATAGTACACTCAATTAGTTTGTTCAGATGCTAATCAGAGGTTACAAGTGTTTCACTCAAAAACTCTAAGCTCAGACTAGAAAAAACCCTTTCTTCTAGACTTTTACAATGATTTAAAAGTAAAACATGATATACTATGTGTCTTTTAGGCCCAGAAATAAAAATACAACACATAAATAATTAAGTTCACAGAAGACAGTTCTTTAATAGTGTTTAGTGAATGCTTCAAAAGTTTTTCAATCTTCTTCTGAGGTGTTGTATTTATAACCTTGATGAAAAGATAGCCATTAAGATTCATTTAATGCAAAAATATAGCCATTGAGGTGGTTGAGTCTTCATTAAACTCTCAAACAATTTTTTTGAACAACTAGTCGGTACTCACATTGAGTCGATTTATTCTTCTTTTGAGTTGATTGAGATTTGAATTTTGTATATATCCAAGTTGACTATATATGTGTACCAATTCAACTTGTGTTGTACTCTGCTATGATATTTATGTTTAGATGCTCTTGCAAGTTGACTTATGATCTCTTCAAGTCGATTATTGCTTATCAGTACTTAAACATTTTCAAGTTGTTGTTTGTGCAAGTCGACTTATGCTATTTTTCATGTCAAATTGGCCTTCATTTTGTTTAAGTATATTTCCTGTAATACTTGTGTAGGTCAACTTCTCTTATACTTTGGGTCGGCTTGGGCTTGATGGTATTTAAGCATTTTGCTTCATGGTTTATGCGAGTTGACTTGGTGTAACTTTTAGGTCGACCTGTGCTTAACATTGCTTAAGTGTATTTGCCTTGTGGCTCATTTAGGTTGACTTATTGTTGTGACATGTTGACTTGGTACAACTTGACTTAGTGTATTTTCCATTTTAACTCATACAAATTGGCTTGGTATTAATTGTAGTCGACTAGTGAAGTGCTATGTTAAATCTATAATATGTGCAGGTTGACTTGATCATAGTTTGGTCAACTTTTGTATAATGACCTTTGAGTACTACACATGTATAGGTCGACTATATATCATACCTAGGTTGACTTAAATTTGAGCTCACTTAAAATTTTCTAAATCTAGAATGTGCAAGTCGATTTGGTGCAATATGTAAGTTGACTTGGTTTAATGTATGACTAAATTTCTAAGTCTTGGCCTATGTCTCGATATGAGTCATGGCTTGTGTGGCTCGTGTTTTAGTGTTTTGTGATCTAATTTCATGAGATGACTTGAATTCTACAAATTTTTTTTAAGTATTGATGTGATAAGTCAACTCATAACTACACTAGGTTGACTTGGCCTTAATTTAGTTTGTCATATTTTCATTTTAACTATTGGTGTTTTAGATTTTTGACCATTAGGACCATAGAAATTTTGAATTTACTATTTCATTCATTGCATGAGCCGACTTGTGCTTTTGTGCTTGTTGACTTGATCATTTGACTTAAATTAGTCTTATTTCATAGAATGTTCTTTGAGTTAACTTAGTTCTTTATGTGAGTTGATTTGACTAACCTATTGTCTAAGTTTAGTGAATTTCGAACATATGGTAAGTTGACTTGATCTATATCTGAGTTGATTTAAATATCTTACTATCTTAGTTTAAAGGGTAATCTTTACTTAATAGGTCAAATTATTTCTTATGTGAGTCGACTTGTTCAACTTTGCATTCCCAAAGTTGAACTTATTTTATTTTGTTCCAGATTAATTTTTTATTGATTAAATTTACTCTGTTCATCATCTAGTTTAATTTTGTTCACTTTTGCTCATCATCAAAACTTATTTTGCCAAAAGGAGCAAACATAATAATTGAACTTCTAGAATTGTTATGTCAAAATGCATGAGTTTGTGCAAGAATAATCGATCTAGGGATGACAATGCGATGGATATAGTGTAGTTTTTAGTATTATCATATTCGCCTTCGGATCAATGAAATAAAAAACTATATCCAACCTTGCGTTTTTTTCAAAAAATCAAACGGAACCTATGGGTTTTCAAAAAACTAACCCAACCTGATCCAAGAGAAGGGAGATGTTACTTACACTGAAATTTGTGAAGAAATGTGAGAGAAGGCAATACTGGAGCTAATAGTTCTCTTCTCTATACTTTGCTATGTCATGCGATCAAGGGATGAAGTAGAAGGGAAATGAAGAAAAAGAGATGAAGAAGAGAGAAGAGGCATAAACTAGAGTTGGCATGAACTTTATCTCTTTAGAGTTTTCAAAAATCGACTTCGTCTCTCCTCTCTCTCTCTCTCACACAAAATCGACTTAATCGCTTTAGAGTTTTCAAGATCTGACAAAAATTGACGAAGGAGAAAGGTTAGGGTTAGGGTTAGGACAGCTTCAATTTTTGGAAAATTTTGTTAAATCTTATTTTTTTTAATTAAAAATTTATATTTGAGTGTTGAGTTAGGCCGGTCAAATTTTTCAGAAGCTAAATCTATATCCGAATAGGTATGATTCCAATAAATGCCCCTAATCTCTCCCTAATCCATTTTTCAATAAGAAATCCAGTCTGTTGAGTCTAATTAATCGAGTATCCATCAAGTTAGGCTAGATATTGTCATCCCTAAATGGATCCAAAGTGATTAAAGTAAAGTGGGATTCTTCGGTGAATCTCACTTTATAAAAATTTATAGCTAAAGCATCTTAGGCATCATATCACACTAATGCCAAAACCCTTCAAATATGATATTTTTTGTAGTTCTTTTAAAAGGACCAGCTTCAAAAACTTTGCTTGAGCAACATCTAACTCAGATCGCGACATCTCCTAAAAGGAAAAAGCCTTTATTTAGAGCAAAGTCTATTCTAGCATAGAAATGAATTACACCATTATGAATTACCATCATTAATTAAAGATAACTCTCCCTCCCTCTCTCTCATATCTATCCGACCATCTCACCCCCAACTTTGTTTCTAGTTTTCATTCTTGGATTTCTCCTTTTAGAATACAGTCACAAAAAATCACAATAACTAAGTACTTAATTTGAACACAACAATTGCAATTAGGGTATCCCCATCGATGTCTATTAAGAGCTTCCACTCAAATTTTTTCCTTTGACATCTATAATAGAGTAAGTTAATCTCTCTTTGGTTTCTTACTCATTTGAAAGGTTGTTTCCCTAGCAATTGCAAATTGCAAACCTCTCCCTAGCAACTAGCAAATTTCAAGGGTAGGCTCTAAGCTCTCCTTTGTTGTCAACTTATTTCTTACTTCTCAAATCATGAACAACTTTGACTTACTCTATGGTAGGGCCATGACCTTCAGTGTTTGGTTTACTATGACTATATAGTTTACCTTTCTCTCTTATTAATAATATTAGCTATTGTCCAATTAATACTTCTAACTTAATTCTAGATTATGGTTGGACCATGACCTCTATTGATTAATTATGTAAGTTTACAATCTTTAATTAAGAAATGACTTTAGGCTTCCAAATTCTAGAGTAAAGCTAAAACCTTCACCTCAAATTTAAAACTACTTGGTGGTGCAGAAGAATAAAGAGGATTAAACTTTTTGGTTTTTGATACCACCAGGGTAGATATACTATGGGGACCCATTTGATTTTGTTAAATTAAATAATTCTTGTTTCATGCATCTAGGAGGAATTAGGATTGTTTCTCTGAGCAATATTGGGGAATTGTTTACTTTAGTTGGGAAACCAATGAACAACATTCACTTGTTCTTGGAAATATTTGAGGATTGAGATGCTCTATGACAACCAAATGATGTATGCATAATACTTGTACAAATAGCACATGCACCTTGAACATTTTGGGAAGGAGTACTAGTTGTTGATAGGTTTAGAAAATGTACATATTTCATGCATTTATCTGGGGATATTAGGCCTTCCCCCTAGTGATTGTATCACTCTTTTGTCTTATCTCATACATTTGTACTTTTAAGTCATGTGTGGAGTTTTGGCATAATTTGTAGCCTTAATAGAGTCATAGAGAATACTTAAAGAGGCAAAGGATATTAGGAAGGAAGAAAATACATGAAATCACTACTGAAGACATCGTAATTATGATGTTGCAAAGATAGAAGGTTCAACACCCTATTATCATGTCCACATTGTTATATCATAGTAACAAAATCAAGACAAAAGTTGTTGGGTTTGCTATAATTAATAAGCGGAAGACCGAGTGAAAAATAAAATTTTTTCCTATCACAAATTATAGATGAATGTCACATATTTATTAATTTGGATAGAATCAAATATGATTAAAAATATGATTTCTCAAACTTGAAAACAATATATGAACTATGAAGGTGATGAAGATGTTGGGATGAGATCATAAATTTTCATTACTTCTATTATTTATATTTATAAAAGACTATGTATTGACTCTTTATATTAGAATAATATTTGTTTTAATTATTCAAGGAGATAATATTTTTATATTATTTTTGCTTGTTTAAAACCCATTGGTTCAATGTAAATGACTTGTATATATGATTCGACTGATATATTAGGTATAAGTGATAATAACATATACTCAAAGTAAAATTCATATTTAATTGATAAAATTGACGTCTTATTATATATAAGCTATGGGTTGAGAGTTTCCTTTCTAATCATTAGTGATTTATCTTGATTATCGGATGAAATCTAGGTTCAATAGAAAATAGTGCAAGTGGTTAGTACTGAATAAAACATAATTTTTAAAAAAAAAAATTACTATGAATACAAGCTGGTACTCTACAACTATATATAATTCATGTGCTCTTAATTTTGAAAATATTCAGATGAGTTTAGTTATATGATATTGTATCATATCAAATTTTCTTAAACTAGTTTAGCAGCATCAATTAATACGAGATAAATTAGATATTTTTGGATATCCTCTTTGTGGACAATTGATTCAATGGAATTAAATAATTCAAAAAGTGATAGTA
The DNA here is from genome assembly GCA_033439265.1 of Dillenia suffruticosa. Lineage (NCBI taxonomy): Eukaryota > Viridiplantae > Streptophyta > Magnoliopsida > Dilleniales > Dilleniaceae > Dillenia > Dillenia suffruticosa. Next base: position 10,223,842 of record JAVTVX010000027.1, on the reverse strand, counting down.
TACACAATTTATTTAAACTCAATCATAGGTATTACATAGAGAAGTAACATATAAAAATACATATAGGTTAAGTACAAAACAAAGTTATTATTTATTTATTTTGGAATACAACTCTAATTGTATAGTAGAATTAATTAATTTTAATATAACTAATGATTTAACAAATTAAATTATAATTATTCTAAAATCAAAAGAAACATGTGTCAAATTACTTCTTTACCATTGAACTTTGTTAATATCTATTAATTACTCAACCTAACTTTATTTTTGTATTAGACTGATTAGAGAATAAGAATAATGTAGAGGGAGATTAAAGGCGGAACTGTTATTTTGAGAAAGTATTAAGATCGTTTTATAGTTTTAAAAAACTACTATGCCTATTCTATAATTTTTGAAAATTATTTTGATTATTTTGTAATTACAAAAATTATTGAGATTTTCTTGTAATTTTGAAAATTGTTATGACTAATTTTTTAATTTTGAAAAACATATAAACACTAAGTATTTATATTATATTTAGAGCACACATGTTTTAGACTCTTAGTTTGTCTCTAATCTCTCTCTAAAGTTTTATTCTAATTAAAATACAAATATAATTAGAAAAATCAGTATTTTCTATTGCATATATAGTGTTTTGATAATGATTCTACTAGTCAATTTAAATAAATAAATGATGGACACATTGAAAATATACAGACAATTGAGCACTAAATGTATAGATAAACCTATGAGTGAATAACTTAGGGTTTTCTTTAGAAAAATTAAGTACATTCGACCTATGACTTTGATAGGTCGACCCATGAAATGAATAGGTCGACTCAAGTAGTGGATGAATATAGAACACACTTCACCATTCGATCTCAGATGCACAAGGTTGTATAAGCTTAACTTACTATAGGTCAACCCATGCATGGAGTAGGTCAACCCATTGAACACTTAGACTAAGGTTTAGTAAACCATAGGTCGACCTATTCACACGAAGAGGTAAACCTAGCCAAAGAATGACACATTTATACAAGTGTTAATAATCTTTAGGTTGATCCACTAGAAAGGACATGTCAACTCACCCTTAAGGATTCTTCAAATAACTCTACCAAAGTTTTTGAATCATTCAAGCTAAACCTAAGTTAGCTAAAAAAGAACATCACAAGTCGACCCACACATGGAATAAGTCGACCTAAGCTACACTAAAAAAAAAAATAGCCTTTAGTGACCAAAAATTTAATGATAACCAAAATTCTGATCACTAATAGTAGCCTTTGGAAACGAAAAAAAAAATCGTCACTAAATTTTAGTCACCATATAGGTTTTAGTGACAATATGAAAATGTGGTCCTAAATGGCATGATGGGACAAAAGTCCACCAATTTGAGAACCATTAGTGACCGAATTTGGTGACCACAATTTTTTTGGTCATTAAAAGTTGCAAATTTGAGTTTTTAGTAATGATATTTGTGGTCACTATTCCGAGAGTCTTCAATAACGATGTCAAATGACCTTAAATTTAGTGACCTTGAACTTTTTTTTTTTTTTTTTGACAAGAGAGTTGAGAACAATGTCATTTATCTTTAAGCCTTAAGGAATTTCCAACCCTTTTCCTTTGCAAATGCTCTTTGTCCCATCTTGCTCCTCTCCATCTTCGACTTTTCACCTCGTCTTCATGAATGCTCATTGTTGGTCTTTGTCTCGTCATCGATTATTTCTAAAATCTATTGAGAGGGTAAAAACAAACTCTCTCTCACTCATCTCAAAATGTTTTAGGTTTGATTTGGATAGTTTTAGGGTTTTGTCTCAAAATGATTTAGGGTTTGATTCAAATAGTTTTAGGGTTAGGGTTCTGAACTTCTTTTCTTAGATTATTTTGGGGTTTTATCTCAAAATGATTTAGGGTTTGATTTGAATAGTTTAGGGTGTTAGGGTTTTGAACTTATTTTCTCATATTGTCATAGGTGATCGACCTCACTGTCACGATTTTTGCTTCTCCTTAGGATAGGCTATTTCTTCTTGCATGTTGTTTCTCTTTCTTGTTCTCTACTGTTGGGATTTGTTTTAGGGTTGTAATCATCTTTTCTACCCACTTGTCTTGTTATAATATTTTAATTCAGTTTCTATAACTATGTGTATTCTTTAGATGGGACATGCTTGCGGGATTTTTTGCATATTAGTTTCATTTCATACTTTAGTTATTTGATTCAAATTCTATTTAGAATTCTCTATGATCGGGTCCAATTGACTTAGAGTCGTAAATTTAAGGTAATCTGCAATCTTGATTAAATTTGATGCCCTATGTAGGAGTAGATTGATGGTTTTTGAGGTTTACGTGGTTTGATTTTGATTACATGGTATTTCTATTTGTATTGTTTCAATCAAGATAGTAAATCATAAGATAGTAAATTATAGTTAACTAATGTTTTCTCTATTTTCTTATTTTTCAATTTTATCATTCTTAGGCTTATAAATATTTTTACTTACCTTGGAAAGTTGTTCTATGTAAATATGAGGAAACACTGGGACCGTGTTTCTCTCATGTTTTCCTCTCACATTTAACACTGACCACATGATATTATGTCCTTTTCTTCTTTATTATTTGGGAAATATCACAACTCATACAACCTTCTCTTGTTGTTTCTCTTCTTTGTATTTCATTTCTTTTCAAATTGTGTATAGCATGCAGGATGGACCGATCAAACTTGTAATGGTTAGCTAGGTTTTCTTTTCTTCTTTTTGTTTTTATTTTTTCTAAATTCAAGTACACTTGGATTTGTTTTCTCGAGTTACCTCCAATTTTAACTTTCTTATTTTCCTGGTTGATGGTTTTTTGGGTGGTCATGGTACTAGAGACACATTTTTGGACATAAACTGATTATGGTGTTTCAAGATAGGAAAGTATACCCATTTTTTGTTAATTGGATTGGTTTATTTGATAGTTTTGTACTGCCGTTTCTAGCCAAAGGAGATTGGACCTTTTAATTTCTATAGTTTGAATATAGGCTTGCTTATTTTATGATGTTTTTATGTCTGTTAAGTTTTTTTTTTTTTGTGTTTTTATGTATGTTAACTTAGCTGCCAAAGAACATGCTATGGATAAGAGTTGGATGGAAATTGTCCATAGAACAAAGAACAAAAGATATGGACTGGTTGTAGAGGAGCCCCTCAAATTTGCATATTGTAATAAAGAAGAATCTTCAAAAATCTATTGCCCTTGTAAATCTTGCAACAACTTTCGCCTTTGTGGAAAAAACACCATGTTCTTACATTTGATGCAAAGGGGAATTTCTATTAATTATGATATGTGGATATATCATGGTAAGTTATATGAAGATGTTTTAAACGATGAGAATTTGACAATTAATGAGGGTGATGGTGATAATTATGATGATTACAATGGTGGCTTGGACATTCTGTCAAATAACATAGGTGAAGGTAATTTGGGTGAAAATTGACATACTAGTGGTGGATCTTCAAGTAAATCAGACAATGATGTGAAAGCGCTCCATAGATTATTAAATGAAGCCCATCAAGAGCTTTACGTGGGATGTCAAAATTTTACCAAAGTTTCATTCATTATTACTCTTTTACATTTGAAGACTACCAGTAGTTGGATTGTCAAATCATTTGACTTCCTATTTGACATATTCAAGTAATCGTTGTCATGTTTTGCTTCTATTCCAAAGAATATCTATGAACCTAAAAAAAATACAAGGTTTCGGGTTTGAGGGAGAGAAAATTCATGTATATGTCAATGATTGTTGTTTTTCGCAATGAGTATGTGTCCCTCACCCAATGTCCAAATGATAAGTTCACGAAGCCTCTATTTAGGGTAAAGGCAAAAGGTTCTTTGATACTTCCCCCTAGAACCAAGGCTGCAAAGGTTGTTTATGAATGAGGAGGTAGCTGTGACATGCAATGGCATAAGAAAAAGCAGGATAATGATGATAACATAATTCGGCACCCTACGAACAGTGAAGTATGGAAACACCTTAATCAAGTTTCTTCTTCGTTTGTGAATGACCCTTTAAATGTATGGTTAGGCCTTGCCACTGATGGCACAACATGGATGATTGGGTACAGTCTTGAAGCACTAACCGGCAGTTTGCCAAATTTGATGGCATAACAATAAAGTACCAACCAAATGAATTGAAAGATGATATTATTAGCAAGTACACAATATAGTATTGTTAGTTTTTTAGGAGAATTTACAATAATTAATTTGTATGATTATTTGGCATTATATATATCATAATGTCTTTCTTCTGTGCATGGAGAATTCAAGTTATGATGGCAGCACAAAAATAGAGAGTGCCATTCAAAGGAAATCGGTTAATTAGCATAAGTATAAGCTGCATCTTCACTTCAAGAAGTTCCTATCCAAAGAAGAAGCTATGAAAAATCCACCACATAATGTATGGGAGGATAATTGGGTTAAGTTGTGTGATAAATTTACTAGTAAAGACTTTTAGGTTCAAGTCATATCACTATTTCTTCCTCCTTTTTTTGAAACTAATAAAAGATAAGCATGAAAAATATCAAAATCATGTAGCTAATGTAATTCCACCCACAAATGAGTCTATTTCGATTGTGAGAATGGTTGATAATATGGTTAACACTTCATAACTTACTTTTATTTCTTATTTTTTTTCTTTCTTCTTATTCATTGAGATTGCACAATAGCATAACAATTTTATCATGATTATGGACATGTGATATAAAAGGAATGAAGGAAAAAAACTATCAATAATTGACCAATACCAGGTTGGTCATTTCTAAAAAAAAAAGAAGAGAAAAATGATCAATAATAAAACAGAACAAACTTTGACATTATCTACTGCTATTCACAATTCAAATAGTTTTAGATTTTCAATATGTATATTTTTGTTACGTAACAAATTATTCTATTATGTAGTATTACTTAGCATAATGAAGAGACCACATCATTAAATTCACCTGCAGAAATTTGTATGCAAAAATTGCGTGCTATTCCGAGACACCTTAAGGGACGGCTGCTCCTATGAAAGTGATTGAGCATCTTAAAAGTTGCAGATGGAAATTGAGGTGAAGAGAAAATAAGCAGATGAAGCAGAGGTTCAAAATGCAACTATGAGTGCCAAACTTGCTGCTCAAGAAAGCAATGCAAGTGTTAAAAAAGCAACATACTCAATTCCAGGAGCTAATGTAGTTTATGATAATAGAAATCAGTCGCCTAGTGAGTCAGCAGTCCGAGAAAAATATAAGTAGAAGTTTTATATTATAATTTAGAGGTTGTTACTAATTGAACAGTATCTTTATTAAGCGATTCTTATAGCATGATATCATTTAATCATATATTCATTTATTTTTCTAGGGAAAAGGGGGAGGGGTAGCATTAGGGAAGGACTATGTCTTTTCTAGATGTTTGAAGGTAAAATTTCATAACGACAGCAAAGGGTAGTGTAAGATAGCTCAAGGTAAAATTTATCAGTGTTTTTAAGTATTTGGAGTTTGATTGTTTTGTACTTAATTACTTAGTAGATTAAATTTCATCTCTCTCTCTGCCTCCTCATATCTTATTGAATTTGGCTTTTCTAGTAGATTATCAGTGTTTAATTTAGGTAAAATTTTTTCTAATCATCTTTTGGGTGTAAATAAATTTTGGACTCGTTAATTAGTACTCTCTTAGGTTTCTAGTATTGATTCATATCACCTAAACAACCTCTAACACTTAACAATAATGGGAGCCCTGCACATTAACCATTGCACTACAAGACATTTTCTTTCAAGTTCGATATCAAATCAATATGGTTGGTATTTTGTGTAACTATTTAGTTACTTGTGATATTATGACTTTTTAATGTAAACTTCATATGATTGATGTAAATTATTTTTGTTTTTTGTGATTCATCGTGCAATGTTTCAAGGGGTATCTACTAATCAAGAAAAAGTTATGATGCGATGGTGTAAGCCGAATGAATTATTTGCTAGAACTCATACACTAATTATGGGACTGGTTTTCTATGATTGGGAGCTGTTTTGTATGATACTCTATCACCTTTTCATATGATATTAGAAACTCTTGTACTAATCACTGTTTTTAGGATATTTAGTATTAAATGTTAATGTTAACAACGACTTTAATTTTGTCACCAATTACCATTTTTTGGTTATCAATTACCAGTTACCACTACGTATTGATTTGTTGATAGGAAAAAATTCATCACTAAAGTCATTCCTATTCATTGCTCTACATATTTTTAGTGATGACTTTTTTCGTCACCGAATCACATCACTAAAGTTAATTATGTGCCAACCATTTTTTGTTGTCTACTAATTTCGTCATCAAATGTTGTCCCTAAAGGCATTGGTCGAGTTACTTTTAGTGACCACTTGGACTTTTTAGTGACCACATCAATGACATCGTTTTTTGATCAATAATTAAGTGACGAAAAAAACTTTTGGTCACTAAAGTTGGCCCTTTAATGACAACTTTTTGCACTTGATCACTAATGACCTTTAGTGACGGAATATTAGTGACCACTGAGTGACAAAATTTTTTTAGTCACTAAAATGCTTTAGTGATCACAATTGGATCTTTACTGACCAAAATGCCTCTGTTACTAAAGATTATTTTTTTTTTATATTACTAAAACTTTGTATATAAAACTAAGGATATGGTATCTTAGGTCAACAATTAGAGATGAACTGGTTGACCTGCATTTAAAGAATCTTAGATATATCGACCAAACATTTGAACCGGTTGACCTAAATTTTGTTTAACTAAGTTAGGTCACAATAGGTCGACTCGCACACGACACAGGTTGACCTGACTATGACTTAGACAAGAAACATGTTAATACTTCAGTATACCATTCGACTTATCCTAAGTGACAATTTAATCCACAGGAATGACAAGTCGACCTAGGCTTTAAACATAGGTTAACCCACTGGTTTTAAACATGTCAACCCTAACACTTGGAGAGGTCGACCCATAGGATTGACAAGCTGGCCTAGGTTTTAATTTAACAAAGTTTTATAACATAGGTTGACCTACCATTTTAGAGATGTCGACCTTGGAGCAGTCACAAGTCGTCCCAAGTCGACCTACGTCTTAGATTATAAGATTGTCAATACATTGGTTGACCTATGAAGAAAGGAAGGGTAATCTTAGTATCAATAGGTCGACACATAGAGTTATATAAGTTAACTTAGGGATTGGTTCAAAAAAATTTATAACATAGGTCGACCTAAGAAGATCTACATGTCGACCTGATTAGCAATACAAGCTAACCTTAGAATCACACCTATCAACCTTCATTGGTCTATCATCTTGACATGTCGATTAAACTGTCGACCTAAACCCAGAGTTAGCCAAAATTATCTCATAAGTCGACCTTGGGAAAGAGACAAGTGAACTTGAAGAGGTTAATGAGTCAACCCAAAGAATAGGGAGGTCGACCTGCCTAAGTGAAATGTGTATAAATATTCAATTGATTTTAAAACCAAGTTGACCTGATTTATTTCTGACATGTCGACCTGAGGTGCCAACATTGACTACTATTAAAACAGTAGACATTTAATGAAGTATTGACAACTGTGCCAACATTTAGTTTGAGGTGCCAAAAAGCATTCATGAGCAATAGTTAAAACATTTAATGAAGAAGGTGAAAAGGCATTAATGACCAACATTGATATTCACAAACCCTTCAACCTGCTTGAATGCTCTTATAAATGTCAATATGAAGTGATGAGAGAGCTCTTGGAACTCTTGGAAACTATAATGAAATAAGTTGAATGCTCTATGATCCTTGTTGAAAACAACACTCTATTTTTCAGTTCTTTATTTTATTTCTGGAGTGTAATTTATTTTAAGTTTAAAGTTCGTTACATTTGAGAATTAAGCCTCATTCTTTATAACACATCTCTCCTACTATACCGAATGTATTAAGGATTGGTGAGAGATTTACGATCTGTATTTAGAGAGAGAATAGCAACCTATAGAGGTTGAAAAAGTTAGTATTGGGAAAGAACATTGTAAAGATCTAACTTGAACTTTGAATAAGTTTGTACTATTGAGTCAATAGTGGAAAATTCAAGAGGGAGTCTGGAAGAGGACATTCAATAGTTTTGGGTGGAGCAACTATAAATCTTGATGTCTTTTTTGGTTTCCTTCTTTACTTGTTCATACGACTAATAGTTTAAGTTTCAAACATTCTGTAAATCCTTAGAGATAATTAAAATTATCATTCAACCTATTTAGCCCCTTCTAAATTGTATTTCATTTTCTATACACCAAGGATTTATTCTTGTATATATTACCCACATATATTGAGTAACAACATAGAGAGTAAGTATTGGGATAGAGAAAAAAATTTGGTTGGGAGTTGTTTATATCATGTTCATGGAGATTACAACTATGAGAGGTGTAGATTATAACAAATTGGGTCATATGCTCATTCCAATGAGTCAGGTTAGAGAAAATTAAATGGGTACTAAAAATTTTTCTAATGATTATTTTATTGTAAAAATTAATATTTTTGTGGTCATCTATAATTATTTCTGATGATTTTTTATATTTCACTTGTTTTCTTTGATATTGAACATTATAGATAAATTAAAAGTATATAATTTTTGTTGTTAAAATATATACCAGTCCCAAGAGAAAAAAATAGTCTACTCATTGTATGCTCATTTAATACTTGGGATAATAATATAGATAGATATTAAGGAAATAAAGACATAAAAATTGGAAAAAGTGCTTAGGGACCTAAGTGAGACATTTAAGAATTATACATGAGGGGCATCTTTGTTATAGGAAAGAAGTTTTGTGGCAGAATTATAAATTTTGAAAATTTAATGAGCAAAATGAAGCAAAAAAACCATAGTTTCTCACATATGCTTCGCACAAAATTTACAACCTCAAAAGCTTTCTCTAGCCTCACTTTCTAGTTCTTTAACTATAATATTATTTTAATATAATTCTCTAAATTTTTTAGAGATGACTCGTATATAATCATCTTAAAACCAAGATTTAACGTGCCTACATGAACCAATGATACTTTGAGAATGAGTTGGACAAAGAGGATAATATTTAGGTAAGGAGTTTACAAAATTTTCACATTGTTAACACCGGTTAAAATCACCGAATGGTTATAAGAATTCAGATTTTTGCGAGAAATCCAAAAAAGGCAACACTGATAAAAAAAAGTTCAGATTTTTGTATTGTCTACACCACGATTCATCATTAATATTGCTCACAAAATTGAGTTTTGATGATAATCAAATTATGATAAATCAAGTATAAACGAATCTAAAAATAAAATTTAAAACTAAATCCAAAGCAATTCAACTCTTTAGAAGCCAGGTCAACCCACCTTTGCTTTGTTTACACCATAGAAATGATCTAAGTACATATGTCAACCCACTAAAACCACTAGATTGACCCATTAGAAATAACACTAAATCCTAACAAACGGGTCGACCCACCAAGCTATATTGGTCGACCGGTTAGCTGCAGGGCGACCCACCAAAGACCATATTTGACCTAACCCATCTCTAGGATAAGTTACAAAAGATGTGGGTTGACCCTTCAACATCCCAAGTCGACCTGACCTTCCATGTCGACCAATTCAAGACATATAAATTGACTTATTCAATTAGGGAATATGAAAAGACCTTTCAGGTCGACTTGCCATATGAAGAGGTCAACCCACGCCTTAAGTCTATTAATTGGTCAACCACAAGACATGAAATAGGTCAACACATTCTCACTTGTCAACCTAGATGCTTAGAATAATGACCCAATCATTCAAATCTCCACATAAGTTGACCCAAAGGATATCATAAGTCGACTTGAGCTTTACTGAGTCAAACTTTGTGGACCCATGATTAGAATATTCTAATGATTCTTCATGTTGGTTGACTCAAAAAAACTTAGTTGATCGACCTAAAACTAGTATGTTGACTCAAGCTTACTTAAAACAAATGTGCAAAAAACAATGAAGGTCAACCCTCACACAAATGTGTCAATCCAAATAATTACTACACTGGTCTACCCAAGTACTCACCAATGTCAACCTAAACTTTTGAGAATTAGTTTGCAAAGAATGTAAGTTGACCTTAGGAGTTTAATAGGTTAACCGACGCTTACATTTTATATCTAACGGTTTAAAATTTTCAAATTTGATTTGACCCAGGGACACTATTAGGTCGATCCCAAGCAAACACACTTCTGATTACGAAGTTCTAAATGATTGACACTTGATTGTTGGGTACTAATTAACCAAGCTAATCAAACTTAACTTGCCCTATTATGATTAAATCAAAATGCTTGTGAGATCTAACCAGCCCTATGCAGGAAAAGCATATGGTTCTTTTATAAAGCAGAAGGAGGCCATCTAAAAGAGGTGATGTAGCTTTTCATTGGCCAAAGCACAGCAACAGGCAAAAACATTAGATGAGAGACGAAGCATTAATGAGCAATGCTCAAAATCGACCAACCAATTCAATGGCTCTCTTCAAGTCTCATTTACATGTTGAAGTTAAGAAGAAATAGAGAAGAAGTTGCTTGATTAAATGAACACAAACCAAACACATTGAAGGCTCTATTTTTGAAACAAGACACTGGGTTCATAACTTGCTTTACATTTTCCTGTGTTATCATTTGTAATCAAAATTCTTGTTTCATCTAAGGCTTGTGGCCTCATTTCTTGTAACATTCTTCATCTATTGTACTAAAAGTTTTAAAGATCATTGAAGGTTAGTGGAAATGCAAGTGGGTACCTGGGAGTTGACTATACCAAATTTGGTGAACCACTATCAAATTTTGTGTCTCTGCTCTATCTATTATTCTTCATCTTCTTCATTTCATTGTCTGGTTCTAGAATTCAAAAACCTTAAAAGTATCAAAAAAGTGTCATACAATTTATTCACCCCCTCTATGTTGTATTTCAAATATTTTATGTTCAGTTTTAATATTTCCATTTGAACATTATATTAAACATATTAAAAAATTTTTAAATCATTCCAACGCCTCTTACATGTATCTAGCTTGAGATATGTAAGGTTCATGTTGTCATGGAGTTTTTTATTCTTTTGTTTGCCTCTACTGGTGTATGTCTAGATTTAGAGCAGTAATTTTTGCTATCGGAGCATAGTCATGTCCCCCTTAAGGTTTCTTAGTCTACTTTTTACCTTCTAGTTCCTATATTCCTCTCATCTGGCACAAGGTTTTTTTATTTTGCTATCGTGTATTTTGATAATTAGATTTGTTTTTTATGTTTGTGTCCAATTATAATTTAGGGTTTGCTTCTCTTGTTTTAGTCTAGATCCTCAACAAAAAAAAACGAGTCAAATTATAAAGAAAGTCTATGAACTTTAACCCAAATTTCAATTAATTTCTTAAACTAATTCGCTATGATGGACTTCTTTACTTTTAAAAGTTTGTAACAAAGAGATCTTCATGTTAACATTGTTGACGACAAGCATGTTGCCTATTGATGTAGCATGCTAGGGATGGCGAGGTAGTGCTAATGTGGACATGAGGTGCCGACCTATGAGATAACACATCATAAAAAACTTTCACATCAATAGAAGTGTTCGCATCATTAGCGATGTCAATTCAAAAACTATTTGTTATGCATGTTAAAGTTTAATGATTCAATTATGTTTAAAGACTTAATCAAAATTTGGATTAAACTTTATTTTCTCTCCATTCTTTTTAAATTCATTATCAAATTCCACAGCTCAACACTAAATATTTGATGATAATTGATCATTGTTCTCTTAAAATTAGACAATATCAATTTCTTGTTTTCGAGGTTATGTAACAATCTATATATATATATATTTTTTTTTTATTTAAAAATATTATAAATAGAGCAAAATAAATTAAAAAAAAATCCAAACAAATTCTGAATCTAAACACTATTCTACCTAAAAATATTTCCTTTATAGTTGATGGATTAGTTATGTGCTACATGTGTAAACTCATTTGCTTGCTAGTTATTTGTGACTTTGTGTATTATACCATTGAAATATGTAAAGAATACTCCCTACAAACTATGAACATGTAGGAGATCCGACCTTAGTTATATGAGACTATAAGGATGTGTCGCATATGTTTACGATTCCTTACACATACATAGCTAGTTAGGCCACGAGAAAAGAAGTGTATCTTCTTTAGATACTCTGAATACTCTAAGGGATATGTGTTCATAGGTGAATATACAAGAGGCGGTGTTATAGAATTAGAATCTCATGATGCAACTTTTCTAGAAAATGATTTCCCTATGAGAGGGAAAATCAATTCAAAAAAATAACTTTACTTTCTATAAGATTAATGAGTTTAGTAGCTCAAATGTACCAACTGGATGGGATCAAGGACCAATTATGGATCTTGGTTCTAGTGGAAGTAGGCCACTGAGAGGTAAAGAGATTTCTTCAAACCTTCCCTATAGGAGTAAGTATTGAAATTTACCTAAATGTCACCTTGCGACTGAGGGGCAGGCTCTCATTGTAACTCCTAAAGATGATGAGGAGCCCAAAACAGTCCAAGATGATCTTACTAGTCCTATAAAGGATCAATAGAGAAGGGCAATGCAAGAATGGATGGATTCAATGAAAATCAACAAAGTTTGGAATGTAGTTAATTTACCTAAAAGGAAGAAAGGTTGTTGAGAGCAAGTGGATTCTCAAAATCAAGAGGAAAGTTAATGGGTTAATTGAGAGGTGTTAGGCTCATGTGGTAGCCAAAGGACATACTAGATGAAAAGTGTAGACTATGAGGAGGTTTTTGTTCCGGTCGTCAAGTTTATCTCAATCCGTTTACTTCTAGCAATTGTCGATAACTTGGATTGGTATTGTATCGAGTGGATGTTAAAACTGTCTTCCTAAATGGAAATCTGGATAAGAAAATTATATAGAACAACCATTAGATTTTGTTCTTGGTAGTCAAGAGGGTAAGGTTTGTTGATTTCCAAAATCAATATATAGTCTTACACAATTATCCAGACTGTGGTATCTAAGATTTCATGATAATGTGATATCTTATAGTTTCATAATGATAAAGAAAGATCATTGTGTGTATGTGAAATGTTTAGGTAATGATTTTGAGATTCTATCTTTATATATTGATGACATCTTGTTAGTTGGACATAACAGAGAGTATCTGACATAAATGGATATTGTCGAGTTTTAACATAAATGGATGAAGTTGAATTCATTCTTGAATTTAAGATACGAGAGATCATTCGAGAAGGATGTTAGCACTTTCACAAAAATCTTACATCAAAAAAATTCTTGAGCACTTTGAGATGAGTGATTGTAAATCCATAAATACTCTTGCCATAGGTGAGAGCTTGAACCTTGAGATGTGCCCTAAAACTTGGGATGAAATAATGGATATGTTGTACATAGGTGTTTTGATGATGAGCAAAATAGACCAACTTGTGAAGCAAAAATTAGGAAAACACAACTAAAATTATAAAACAACTTATTCATATAGGCTATCAACAGATGTCCAGGATTGTCGACACATAGCATAAGAATGACATATAAACCATTATGTTAACTAATTAAGTCATAATCGAACAAACTAATGACGTAGTTGACTAATATATATGTACAGTCGACTAAAGATCACCACAAAACCTAAGGTGTCAACAGATCCATTGAGTTGGTCGACATAGCCTTAAGACATGATGTAAAATTAGTCGACTAAGTCTACGAGCCTGCTAATTAAAAACCTCCAAACTTTGAAACATTTCACACTCTAACAAAACTATTGAATAACACACAAATCATGTTAACTAAAATCTTATGAACTTCAAGTAGTCTAGTCGACTAACCAAAGAGGAACGTCAACATTTTTCCACACCTAGAAAAAATTTTAGTCTCTGACAAAACTGTCCACTGACACTTAGAACATGTTGACTGAACTCTTAAGAATCAATGAAGAAATTTAGTTGACTAACAAAAGAAGATGTCGACTAATGAAATCCTAAAAACCAAAGTAGTTGACAAGTTTCAAAAAATAGTCGACAAGAAAACCAATGATCTTAACTCTCACACCTAGTCAACAAACCTAGAACATCAATTGACTAAGTTTGCTAGTTGACAAAGACTTAGGTTTAGTCTGCATTTAAATGCTTAAAACACATAACAATTGACTAATATATTTAATACTTTCAACTAAACAAGAAATATTAGTTGACACATGCTTGAGATTAGTCTGCATACTAAAGTTTAAAACATTTATTAGCCGACTAAGAAATTGAGAATTCCGACTAAGCAGAAACATTAGTCAACATATTTTTAAAACTAGTAGACACTCAAAAGCCTAAGACTCTCTATAGCTGACTAATATATTTAATCTTCCAACTAAATAAGAAATATTAGCCGACAAAAAGTTAAGGGATGTCAAATGAATAGTCAGCTAATCAAGAAGAGTAGCCAAATAATTTCTAGAAAGCTATCAATAGAACGATAGTCGACTATGGTTTCACTGGTTATATATAATTAGTTGAAAAGAACCAAAACACATTCGATAGGCACTAGGGCTAAGAAAACTATTAGTCGACTAATGACCAAGTCTAGTTGACAAAATCATAACAAAATTCAAATCTTAGTTTGTTAACTTGACACACTAGTTGACAAAATCTGTGACAGTTTAAATCATAGTCAATTAAGTATATAAAACTTCAGACTAACAAGACACATCAAATGAGATATAGTTGACTAAAGAAACAAGTTAGTCAACTAATCATCTTCAAAACAATACAAGCAGTCGACTAAGCAAAAAGAAATGTCAATAGCAAAGGAACAAAATTTGAATTTCAAAAGTAATAGTCGACAATAATATCCATGCTAGTCAACACATTATTCCTAACGCTCATTTTTCTGAAAAGTAAATAGGTGGTTGAGCATTAAATAAAACCCACAATGGCCCTTTGCATGAATAGAGTAAATGAGAGTATAAATAAAAGTATCAAAACTTCAAAAGAGAAGGAGAACAGTCATTGCAATATTCTGTTTTCTTATACTCTTCAACTCCACTGTAAAAACATTATTGATCTTCTCTGTTATTTTGTTATGATATCTAGTGTGAGCTATGACAAACACATTAGACCAAAGATGGTCAAGATTGTACTTATTCACTTCACTCTAAAACTTGTACAAAACCAAGAAGGAAAAGGGCCTTTTGGTATGGGTAAATTGAGTTTGCAAAGGAAGTGGAAAGTTTGTTTGTGTTGTCTAAGTTTAGGTAGTGTGTTAAAATGAAAAATATGACACCAGAGGAAAAGAAAGCATACAGAGCAAACTGCAAGGCTATGAATTTACTCTGTCCGATACTAAGTCTTAATGAATATAACAGGATTTCATCCTGTAACAATGAAAGAGATTTGGGAAAGATTAGAAGCAAGTATGAAGGTACTTATCAAGTTCGGAAGAACAAGATTCGAATGCTGAAATAAGAATCTAAAACCTTCAAGGTGAAGATGGAGAATCAGTGATATGATAACCAATGAACTCCAACTATTGGGAAAAGGCACAAGTTAGGAAGATATGGTAGACAAAGTGCTTAGATGTATGGCTAAAGACAAGAAGTCCAAGGTTACAGCCATTGAGAAATCAAAAAATTTAGAAACATTTACAATGGATTAGTTGGTGGAATCACTCATAACTCATGAAATAAGGATAAATGCTAAAGGAGCATTAAGTAAGGCAAAAGGAAAGTCAGCTGCGCTTAAGGCAAATAGTAAAGAAAGCACTTCCTATAGTGAGGAAGATGAGGAGAATATGGCATTACTTACTAGAAAGTTTAGAAAATTTATGATGAGAAGAAGAAATAAAGAAAGACCAAGATTCAGAAAGACTGAAAAGAAAGAAGACATTCGATGTTATGAATACAAGAAAATTAGCCATATCAAAGATGACTACCCTCAAATTAAGAAGGCAAAGAAGAAGGACAAGAAAGGCAAGAAGAAAGCATTGAAGGTAAGAAGAAAATATTGGGCACTTGAAGTGATAAAGATAGTAGCACAATAGAGAAAGAAGCTGAGCTAGAACAGGCCAATCTCTACTTTATGGCACTCAAGGAGAATCAGAAGGAGGAGATACCATCCTACTACTTTGACTAATTTAATTCCTTTGATTCTGAAATTGAATTATTTGCTCATGAGTTGCATGAAGCCTTACTAGAATCTTTAAATGATCTTAAGAAATTGATGAAAAAGAACTCATTTTTAAAGAAATTATAGACTAAAGTAGAAGAGGAAAAGGAAAAACTAAAAAAAGAAAATGAAAGATTAAAGAAAGAATATGATAGCCTGAAGAAAGAAAAGGAAAATCTGATTGGTAAGTTGGAGGATAATATTCTAGAGGTTGGCAATCTAAAAACAGAATTAGAACTTAAAAAACATACTGACTATGTGTAGAGAAGAAGAAAAGCCTGAGCCATAAATAATATCAGATGAATTATGACCAGAAAAGGAAAAGAATAAAAAGCTAAGCTTACTAGTATACAAATTTATACAAGACCAAAAAAAGCTAGACTTAATGTTAGGAGCCCAAAGGACTACCTACGACAAAACTGGTCTAGGCTATAATCTTGTAACAAATCAAAAGAAACTTTATAACTTCTTTGCACTTAGTTCCAGTAATAAAAACAAAATTAGATGTCACACGTGTATGAAGTTAGGATACAAAGTTGAACAATGTTAATTTAAGTGACTGATTGACAAAAACAACACTAGGAAATTAGTAACACATCAGAAATATCCTGCTTTAGAAATGGACATAATGTAAATGCATGTTTGGTTTAGAAATATGACAATTGGAATAACTACAATGCAATGGATGTCTAAGGAACAAATTAGAACTAATGCTTTTACTAACACCATTGAACCCAAAAGCATTTGGATACCAAAGTCCTAAAATTTCTTCTATATAGACATGCCTCAGAAGTGCAGAATCTTAGAACACTTGATTCCTAGACAGTCGTTGCTCCAGGCATATGACAAGGTTTGCCACAAGGTTCAGTTGTTTGGAAGAAAGGAATGGAGACAATGTTGTTTTCAAAGACAACTCAAGAGGAAAGATTATTAGCATCGATAACACAAGTATGTCTCCAACTCAAATTAAGCATATTCTTTTACTAAAAACCTCTAAAATATAATTTTTTTAGTATTAGTTAACTTTGTGATAAAAGATATATTGTTCTATTATGATTTCTGCAAAGTAATAAACAAGTTAAGCAAAAAATTAGATTTAGAGGTTTTAGTCAAGGAAATATTTATGTGATCAATCTTGATAACATAGGACTTTCAAAAGAGGTTTGTCTCATGACAGTGAGTCATGACAATGCTTGATTGTGGTATAGAAAATTAGATCATGCGAGTATAGATCTGTTATCTAAATTAGTTAGAAAAAATATAGTAAAAGGTCTCCCCTAAACTAAAATTTGAAAGAGATAGATTGTGTGATACTTGTATACATGGCAAATATACTAAAACATCCTTTAAGCTCAAAAATGTAGTGATAGATCTATTTGGCACTATAAAACTCAAAGAGTCTAAGAGGAAAGCATTATGGATTTGTGATCATAGATCACTATTCTAGATACATCTAGGTCTTGTTCTTGGCTAAAAAAAAAAAGAAACATGTGATACTTTTATTAGATTATGTAAAAAGATTCACAATGCGAAAGGATGCTCAATTAGGAGCAATAGAAGTAATAATAGGAAAAAATGAGAAAATATGATAATGGAAGAATTCTGTGAAAAAAATAAAATATACCATAACTTCTTAGCATCTAGCATGGCTTAACAAAGTGGGGTTGTGGAAAATAAAAAAGAGTATTAGAAGAAATAGTTAGAACAATATTTTGTGAGTATAATCTGTCTAAATATTTCTGAACAGAGACTGTTGACACAACCTATTACATACTTAATAGAGCTCTAATCCCCATACAAACTTTACAAAGACAAGAAACCCAACAAAGTTTACTTTCATGTGTTTGAATGTAAATATTATGTTTTGAACAATGGTAAAGATTCAAGAGGTAAATTTGATACCAAAATGATGAGAGCATCTTTCTAGATTACCCAATCACTAGCAAGGCATATACGATATACAACATAAGAATTATAATAGTTGAAGAATCCATATTTGCTAAATTTGACGAAAATGATCACCTAAGCAAAAAGAGTTTTGATGATGAGACACTAGAGGAAATTATCAAAGAATCAAAAGCTATAGAAAATTTAAATGGTCAAGTAGAAGCTTCTGAGTAAGAGTTGGAACTTAAAACAAATGAGAAAACACATTGAGAATAGGACATAAGATACCTACAATAAGAAAAAGAGTTAATGCAGAAAACATAATAAAAAATGTGAGCTCTAGAATTAGAACAAAATCTGCTCTACAAAATCAATATAAATTCATGGCATTCATATCTCAAGTTAAATCAAAAAGTATAGAGAAAATATTAAAAGATGAAAATTAAATTCTAGTTACGTAAGAAGAAGTTAATCAGTCTAAGAGAAATAAATTTGAGATTTATCTTTTAGATTTAAAGACCATACAGTAATAAGAACTAAAAGAGGTATAGTCAAGTATAAAGTAAAGATTACAATAAAATTTATATATCAATTGTTAGATTAGAGTACACTGATATAAAAAATTTATATAATGAATCCATTAATGAGATAAAGGTTTTATCATTGTAATATAAATTAAATTATAAAATATACAACTTTCCACCAAATATTCTCTTAAATTACAAAACCTTGACACTAATTCAATTTTTATGGCACAAATGGCCGGTGTGAACGAGTGAGATTCTTCTCATCCTTATCTCCAAAACAGAAAAATGTCACCAGAAGACAAAACCTGAAATTGGTCAAAATTTAGGAAATCCAGGACACTCGCCCGGACAAGAATACGTCAGCATCGGTTTCTGCCATCTTCGCGGCCATAAGGCGATTATACGTACATCTCCACGCGCGAGCGCATAGATCTGTGGAATGTTGCGGCATTCCAGCTGGAAAGATAAAGACAAGGACTGCGACGGACCACGGGCTCGCCACACGCCCCGTACACTTATCTCGATCCTGGCCGCCCACGTGGTAAATCATCGAACGGTGCACATGAAATACAAGATCACGGGGACTTGTAAAGCAGAGGTCTCTTCTTCTATATATGTAGATCCTCCATTCCCAAGTTCTCATCCAAATTATCAATTCTCTCTCTACAAAAATGGCTTTGAGAAATATTTCATCTGTTTCTCTCTCTGCAATCCAAGGCAATGGAGGAGGAAACAGGAATTCCTCTTCTTTTTCTTCTTCCTCTTCTTCGCTGTGTTTTTCACAGAGAAGAGGGAACAGGAAGATGGCGGTTTCGGCTGCTTCGGAGCAGATTACAGGTGTAGTATTTGAGCCATTCGTAGAGGTGAAGAAGGAGGATTTCGTGATTCCTTATTCTACTCAAGTTTCTCTCGCTCGCCAAAACTATGCTGATGAGTCTGAAGCTGCCATAAACGAACAGATAAAGTGAGCAATCCAATCTCTCTCTCTCTCTCTCTATTCCATTTATTTAAATCTTTATTCCCCCACTTTGTAGAAAGTTAATTCTTTTTTTAATCTTTTGCTTAATAATAAATAATATTTGTTGGAGTTTGTTATGTAGATTTGGATTGAAAATAAGTATATTTATTTATTTGATAAATCTGGAATCCGTTAATCATAGGTGACCCAAAAATAAATCTAGTTTGAGGTGGGTTGTACCGCAAAACTCTCGTATGTTTTTTCTATTACAGTACAAGTGTGCCACCAGACCGAGTGTCTAAGAAATAAGTGTTCTATATGTTTGGTACCTATCATTACCATCGTTAAGTCTAATTTAAAGGATAGAAACCTCTTGAAAGGGGGAGAAAGAGAGAGAAGTTCGTCAATTATTTAGGTGGGATTGTGGGTTAACATGATTTAATTATCAAGAAGACCCTTGTGGTGAGAACTAGAAGGCATTAAGGTCACAATCTTTTCATTAATAAAGAAAGAAACCATACAGACTCTAGTACTTCAATTCAGGAACGTCCTTTCCATAATACAAATAAATAGGACTACCAAAGACTTTTCATCACCTCTCAATTGAGTCTTCACATTGGGCTGCATTCCTTTTTCCAAATTTATATCTTGATAATATGTTGTGTGCTAAGTAAACTCAACCCAACTAATTCTAACTCTATGAATTCTTTGTTTTATCCTTCAGTAGTACTGGATGGACCAAATGGGCTAAATATATGAATTTATGATAATATGTATCGATTAATTTTTAATTAAATCATCGATATGTATCAATTTAAATAAATATTTAATTAAAAATTAATTAGAAGATGCTGATGCATAGTATCCGGTCTGCAGTTCACTTTGTCCATTTTGTCCATCTAAGATTATTTTTTTTCTTTTTTTTTAAAAAAAAAAAAAATCAATTCCATCAAATGACATTTCTATAATTAAGCCAAGAGCAAACATATCATTTTTTTGTTATGTATTTGTGTCAGTAGTATAATTGTTAACTTTGTTTCTTTTCTCTGATATGACAGCGTGGAGTACAATGTGTCCTATGCATATCACTCCATGTTTGCCTACTTTGATAGGGACAACGTTGCTCTCCCAGGACTGGCAAAGTATCCTACTAAATTAACCTATTAATTCTACTCTTTTGAGATTCCACTTCCTAAGCTTATCATTTTTGCCTTGATGCAATACGCCGCTTCATTTCTTTTTCAGATTTTTCAAGGAGTCAAGTGAAGAAGAAAGAGAACATGCTGAAAAGCTAATGAAGTTCCAGGTTTTTTCTGTTTTTTTTTTTTTTTTGTGATTTATAGTGAGATCTGAGGATTGCTGTTACTTGAACTAAATTTCATTAACCAAGTCCCAGGATCTTGCCATATTTCACATGACCTCTACTGTTTGTCAACGTGGGAGTTTGTTGTTCTGTCGGTTTTTAATGCACATCTAGAACGAAAAAAAAAAAAAAAAAAACTTCTGCCTACTTTTTCTGGTCAATGGTTAAAGTGGTAAATAAAAAAATTTCACCCTATCTATCTCTTTTAACATTTTTTTAATTATTTTTTATTATTCTTTTGATAATATCAGAACATAAGGGGAGGAAGGGTACGCTTGTATTCAATTCTGACGCCAATTTCAGAGTTTGAGCACATGGAAAAGGGAGATGCACTGCATGGTAAGTCTACCTGTTTAGTGCATCATGACTAATAAATTTTTCTGGCCCCACTGCTTTGTGCATGCTTTTGCTTGGCTTATATTATTGCTGGAATTTACTGTCACATTTCTTCAAATTTCCCAAATGTTATTGCCTTTTTCTATATTTCTTAATGCTGCAAAGTGAGTCTATGGTTGGAGATCCGCCTTGTATTTGTCCATGAGAGACACTACCAGTACAGAGACTACCTGGGGACTAAAATAGTCTAAAACATCTTAAATCCGGAGGACTAATTTTTGTTGTTTAATTTGGAAGGACGAGAAAGCTTGTTTTTGGGTTTCATGTTGTGGTTTGATCCTTTCTATCCGTAAGAAACAGAAATTCAAAGTGCGTTTACCTACTGTATGATAAGCTTTACAAATCATGAGGCCTGATTTAAATGGCATCAGAAAAGAAAAAGGGCCAAAAACAATGTTGAGGGAATACTGCACACGTGCCTTAAAATGAGATAAGCATGCTTCAATTTGATTGCATAAACCTTGCCATCATCTATTGAGTCTGTTTTAGTAACCTGGTTTTGGTTACATTGCTTGTGATCTAGCTATGGAACTCACGCTATCTCTGGAGAAGTTGACCAATGCGAAACTTCTAAGCCTGCACGATGTAAGTGATCTGTACCCTTCACCTCTGCATGGATGTCTGTCATGTTAATAAAAATTATTCAGTTTTACTGCTTACTTTTTCTTAATTTGTGTTGATGAACTGTATGAATCAAATTTTCGATCCTAATTTTTATGTTTTCTTCCTCCCTCAAACAACAGGTGGCAGAGAGAAACAATGATCCTCAGATGGCAGAGTTTATCGAGAGCGAGTTCTTAACTGAGCAGGTGAGCTAAGAATTTCACATTGTTCTTCTGCTAAGCCGAGATACTCCCTTGGAAGTAGAAAAAGTACAAAAACATGAGGCTGATAATCTATAGATGGTGCCATAAGTGAAGAACTAAAACTAGACTAATTTGAAGTTTAACTCTTCCTAATTATCATTTTTCTTTTCTTTTTTCTCTTAAGGTGAAAGCAATTAAGAAGATCTCTGAGTACGTCACACAACTGAGAATGGTTGGGAAAGGACATGGTACAGTATAAATATCTGCCTCATGTTCTGTTATTTGATTTTTGCAATGAACTGTCTATAGCTGCTTTCTTATCTGTCTTCCCTTTTCAGGTGTCTGGCATTTTGATCAAAGGCTCCTTCACGAGCATGATGCTGTATGATGGAAGAACAATGCTTTAGTTTTTCCTTTCTCTGCTGTTGTCAATAATCCCAACATTAGGCTATAAGGTCTTTGTATATGGTTTGTCTCCCTATTAATCCATCACATGATAATGTATGTGGGATTGTATTAGTATTCCTGGATATGAGACTCTGGTACTTCTAAAATCTTTACGATTAAGAATTATCACCTTGCTTTGAATAATTCGATAAAACCCGTTATGAGCATCATGACTTTTTCAAGCCCGTTACGGCATTGGCATGTGTTGAAGGGGCTTTGCTCCGGTTGCTTATCCAGCGGCCGAGCAGAGTTGCCATGTTGGCCAACTATCGAAGTTAGCCAACACTGATGTTTTTCTCCAAGTGCATGCCATAACCGATACACTGCGGTAAACAAGTACACGTGTGCTAAGGTTATATGCAGCTCGAAAGCGAGGTGACTTAAGTTTGCCGGTGATACTCCTCGCAATCTTGGACGCAACAAATTATGTTGGCTTAAAACAAGAACTTCAAGATGAAGATCTCTTGTTTTTCTTCATGTAGCCATTATGTCGACAAGATGAATGAATGATATCCCACATCACTTGTATATCTGCGTATCTCCCATATGATTCCATGTCCTTGCAAAGACCCACTAATCCTTACCTTTTCCCTACCGCTATCACACTATCATGTGTGTGTGTGTGTGTGTGTGTGTGTGTGTGTGTGTGTGTGTGAAAGAGAGAGAGAGAGAGAGAGAGAGAGAGAGGGTGTCTAGATTAACGTTTGCTATGCTCTTAAATGGAAATACAAATGAACTCTTCAATCGCAACCACCACCTCCACTTCTCCATTGTCACATGACATCCTTGCTATCTCCTATTTTCTTCCTTTTATACTTTGATTTCCTAATTTTGATAATAAAATGGTTGAAAGCAAAACAACATATAGCATCCGACCAAGCAAAAAGCACCAAACCTCAATTACTAAAAGCATCTGTATACTTTCTTATTGGAACCTTTATAGCCTAAAACAAATTCAATGGCTTGAACATTTAATCTTTCCTCAAGGAAGATCACAACACTGAGAGGACAGTCAATTTTTTTTCCTTATTATTAAAAAAATCAGCAATTATCTTAAACCAAAAATCTATCATATAGTAAACTCATTTTGTAATAAAATATAAATTTAATACAAATCATTTTATAATTGAAATTTGGTTACAACTTGGTAGGTGTGAAATATATAACAAAATCAAAATTTAGAAAATGTTGTTGAGTGATGGAACAAAGATTTATACAAAAGTAGTTGAACTGTTAAGTGTTGTCCAAATCCAAATTGATCAAATTTGAGAATAGAGGAAAGTAAGAGACCTAAGAAATGCACACAAAATAGGCGGCTTTAATTGGCTTTTGCTTTCTGGAATTTATCTCCCTTGCAAGATATTCTTATGCCCATTGTTAAGTGGTGACGGGGACTTCCGGTGAAATGATTTGTTAATTCTGTCTCTGTCGTCTCTGTCGTCTCTGTCTCTGTATCTGTATCTGTATCTGTATCTGTATCTGTATCTTTGCGATTGCATAGATTATATGAATGAAAGTTATCTACCTAAATTATAAATTTTCTAATAAACTATTAAAAAAAAGTCCCATTGTGATTGTGTGTACAAGAGCTAACTTGGCGCATTGTCAAATTAGTTGTCATTAAGCAAAGCATAAGTAAGGTAACTAAAGAAATAAAATGCTATTTTTACTATTTATACCTGAAATTCAATTTCCAAACTCATCGGTCATATGAAGCATGATGAAATGACACAGCAATCCCTTCATTCTTGCAGAACTTATTAAACAAAAATTACCTTCACTACTTGAAGGTGAAAGACACATCACTGTTATATTTCAAAATAATAATAATAATAATAGTAATAATAACAGTAAAACCTTTTTAGATACTATGCTCTTTCCTTGGCACAGTTGAAGAAGGACATCAAAATTCACAATGAATATAATGCAATTTAATGTTTAGAGTTTTCATGGGATTGTTTTTTTAATACTATTCCCTTATTTAACTCAGAGTTTTGGCCTATCAAATTAGGCTTTGGGCTTTGTAATGACTGGTCATGGATCATTGATCCCTCTCTTGCTTCTCTTATTCCTCTGCTTCTCTCTCCTCTCTCCTCTCTCCTCTCTCCCACCTAGCAATAACTAATTTATCTGGCAATTACTGATATTGGTACTGCAATTACTAATATTTCTTCTTTAGTTCGAGGAAACTTTTATTTTAATTCCCATACCACATGAATGCCTTAAAGCTTCTGGCACAAGAGAAGAGAGCATCCATGGAGTTAACATGGGAGAGATAGAAGGAAGACAATAGAATTTGTAAAAAGACAAAATCCTAAAACTTTTAAGGGAGAATTAATACTCTAAAAGAAATATTATTAATGGTGTATCCTAAAATAATGAAACACTACAAATATTTACAGAGTGATACAAACCCTAAAAATTAAGAAACTAGAAAACTAGGGTAATCTAGAGACTAGGGAAATTAAGAAACTAAAAAAATTAAAAAAACTAGAAAAATTAAAAAACTAGAGAAAATAAGAAACTCTAAAAGTTTAAAAACTAGAAAAATTAAAAAACTAACTAAAAAATAAAACTTATAAGGTCCATTTTCTTGAACCAATCTCATACAACCCAATAATTATTTGAAATTTGTCCCACATCATTCAAAACGTGATGTTTGATACTACCTAACATGGGAGAGATAAGAGGAAGACAATAGGGTTTACAGAAGTGACAAAACCCTAAAACTTTTAAAAGAGAATTATTACTCCAAAAAATATATTATTAATGATATCTCTAAAATAATGAAACACTACAAGTATTTATAGGGTTAATACAAATCCTAAAAATTAGCAAAACTAGAAAAAATTAGGAAATTAGAGAAATCCAGAAACTAGAAAAATTAGAAAATTAAAATAATTAAAAAACTAACTAAAAAAAATAGAAGCCGAAAAGTGACTAAAACGATCAAAAATTAATGGACCCCTTTTTTTCTTGAACCATTCTCATGAAACCCAATAATTACCTGAAATTTGTCCCACATCAATCCTAACACAGGAGAGATAAAAGGAAGACAATAGAGTTTATAGAAGTGACAAAACCCTAAAACTTTTAAAAGAGAATTATTACTCCAAAAGAAATATTCACTACAAAAAATCACGGTTTTACCGACTAAAAAAATTCGTCATTATTTTGCGATAAATTTAGTTACAAAAAAATATTTCATCGCTAATTTGTAACGAAATTAGCGACGAAAAAATATTCATGGCTAAATTAGCAACAGATATATTATTTGTGACTAAATTCGTCATTAATTGGCGATGAAAAAATTTTTTTCGCTAAATCCGTCGTTAATTGACGACGAAAAATTTTTCATTGCAAAATTCATCACTAATTAGTGACGAATAGAAATTTTGTGACTAAATTTTGCCATGGATACTGTTATCTATCGCTAAATTTAGTTACGAAATATTTTCGTGATAAATTTAGTCGTTAATTAGTTACAAAAATTTTTCGTCGCTAATTAGTTACGGTAAAAATATTTGTCACAAACATTAGAAATAAACTCAAAAATTCGTAACTAAATTCGTCACTAATTAGTTATAAAAAACTTTTCATGACAAAATTTATTGCTAATTAGTTACAAATAAAATATATGTGTCTAAATTTGTTACTAATTTATTACTAAAATTTCAAAATTCATGACTAACTTTCAAGAAAAATTTGTTCTATACTCTATTAGGAAATATTTTTAACCGTATCTCTCATTTTAACATATTTTAAATAACGAAATCGAATTAAATACATATTGAATATTTCAAATTCTCACCGATTTGATAATTTTTAATAATAAATAATTCAATCAATCTGTAATAAATAATTTTCAATTAGTCACAGCTGTTGAGTTCACTATTCGTATTTTTTGTTTTCTACATTCATTCGCTTCTCTCATACAATTCAATTATTTTTGAAAATTTAGTTGATTATCTTCATTCGCAATTGTCATCAACAAGAAATATAATAGATTATACATTCACGTCCGACGATCATCTCGTCTGGCAAGTAGATCAAATAGTAGTTTTCAGAGGATGACGGCCGTGAGACGGATGACTACTAATAAGCGATTATCCATTTACCGACATGGTTTCAAAAAAATAAAATAAAAAATAAAAAGAATAATAAAATAATAAAAGCAAAGAAAAAATAAGAAAATAAAATAAAAAATGTTAAACTTAATTTTTTTAAAATTAACATTTTATATTGTTATTTTATTATTTTATTCATTTATATTTCGAAATCATATTTATTATTTAATAATATTTTAAATTAGTTTTTTAATTATTTTATATTTTCATTTTTTTTAAATAATATTATTTTATTATTTAGCGACGATTCGTTAGCAACGGATTCTGATATCCATCGCTAATTTAGCGATGGATTCCTCAATCCGCGCTAAACTTAATTTTTTTAAATTAACATTTTATATTTTATTTTATTTTTTTATTTTTTTATTTTATTCATTTATATTACCTAATCATATTTATTATTTTATAATATTTTAAATTTACATTTTATAATACTTTTTTCTAAATTAATATTTTATTATTTTATAACAAATTATCATATTGTATTATTTTATTATTATTATTTATAAAATATGAGCGTAAGATAACAAATAAAAAAATAGTAACAAATCATATTTTAATTTATTTTATTATTTTATATTAACAAATCATTAAAAAACATATTATTTTAATTTATTAAGGAACAAAATGGCTAAATTTAGCCACGAAATCGTATTTTAATTTATTTTAATATATTATATTTTTATTAATATAATATATTTTTTAAAAAATAATTTTTTTTATAAAACAATAAAATTCTAAATTAAATTTTATTTTTTTATTTTTAATTTTTTAAAGATTAAATATGATTTTATTTTTTAAATCTTTTATTTTTTTATTATTATTAATAAAATGTGAGCGTAAGATAACAAATTAAAAAAAACATATTAACATTTCATATTTTAATTTATTTTATTATTTTATTATGTTATAATATTTTTAAAAAAAATCATATTGAATTTAACATTTTATTATTTTATTATATTACAAAGAATTTTCATTTCTTTTTTAATTAATATGTTATATTTTTTTAATATTAATTAAAATCTTTTACTATTTTATTTTAATCAATTTATTTTTATTTTTATTTTAACATTTTATTAAAAATGTGAGAAAAAGATAATAAATAAATAAAAATGTATATGGTTGTATAACTCATTGCGGTCTGGTAGCCATTGTGAGTCTCTTCATTTTCCCGTGCATAAGTTCGATCCATGCCGAAGGCAAGCGCGGAGGCATTTTTCGCACAATTAAAAAAGTCAGCAGGCAAGCACACGGGTGGGTCCTAGTAGTGGGTAGGTGCGGGTGCGTGCACGGCCATGAGCTGGAGCCAGCAATGGGCAGGCACGGGCAAGGGTGTGGGCGTGGAGTCGGGTCCCTCCCCCTAGTACAGGCGAGGTTAGCGACGGATTTAAATCCGTCGCTAATTAAATATTAATTAAATTAAATTAAATATATAAAAAATAAAAAATATATAATATATAATATAATTTAGCAACGAACTCTGATCCGTCGCTAAATAAATATAATTAAATAAAATAAAATATTAATATAATAATTAAATAAAATATATATAATAAATCAAAAATATAGTAATATATAATAAATTTAGAAACGAAAAAAGAAATCCGTTGCTAAATTTAGTGACGAAAAAATTTTCGTCGCTACAACGCATCATCAGTAAAGAAAAATTTTTCATCGATAAAACAGTCACTAAAAGCATGTTTTTTTTGTAGTGATTATTAATCATATCTTTAAAATAATGAAACATTACAAATATTTATAGGGTTAATTCAAAATTTAAAAATTAGAAAACTAAAAAAAATTAAAAAACCAGATAAATCTAGAAACTAAAGGCACACTCTTGTCCCCCAAGGAATGGGATACGATGGGAAGAAAAGCAGGAAGAGAAAAAGAGATTTTAGTGTCAGAGGGCCCAGACAATTTAACCCAATTTGTCTCCCAGCGGCCTACTGTACAATATAATTCTTGAGTCAAAGTATTCTTTGGCAAGGTTTAAAAGAACTCTTTCAAATACATTATTTATTTTATGATGCTTCGGATTTTTCCCAATCCATGCAACCAATTCATTAAATTTGATATCTCTGCTAACAATCACCTTTCCACTAAAAGGTTGATAAACTCTAACCTTCAGTGGTGCTACTGTATCCAATAAAGATCCCAATTTCAGTCTTTTCGTCAAATTTTTCTCTTTATACATATGAGATATGTGTGTAACGTATGCATCAAAACACTTTCAGATTTTGCAAAGTAGGTTTGTATCCAAACCAAACCTTAAATGAAGTCTTATCATTTAATACTTTTGTAGGCAACCTGTTGAGAAAAAGTATTATTCGTAGTTTCAACTCAAAATTTTTTTAGCATCTTCTTTTCAAACAAAGACATGTTCATGATTGTCCTTTTTTTCTTTTACTTACTCTATTTTGCTCTGGTGTTCAATTCTTGCATTTTCACAAAACTTGTTAAACAAGTTAGAGGTATATTCTACCCATTATCAAATCTGATCTCCTTAATTTTTAGTTCACTTTGGTTCTCAATCCAATTTTTAAATTTTCAAAACATAATAACAATCTCATATTTTTGTTTCACAAAATATACCCAATAGAATTTACTAAAATTATCAATAAAAACTATGTAATACATGCTCCTACTTAAGAAGGAGTTCTTATGGGCCCACACACGTCTGTGTGGAGCGCAGCTTTTCAACTGCTCTCCATGTCTTGCTTTGAGGAAATGACAACCTTGCTTGCTTTTGTAGCTGACAAACCTCACAAACACCAGTTACATTTTCAATAATAAGCAAATCCTACATCAATCCACTCTTATGCATACTATAAAGTGCTGAATAATGGAAATGATCAAATCTTTTATGCCAATGCTCAGATTGATCTTCTAAGCTCATAAAGGCAATGCTACCATTCTGCATCCTACTTTTATAGAAAAAAGTTCATTCCCATCAAGATCATAGATCACACAAACATTGTTCTTAAAAACCACAAAGTAATTTTTTTCAAAAAGTTACGCCACACTTAACAAATTTTAATTGATTTTCGGTACAAATAGGACATCAAAAAATGATATTTGTACCGGATGTATATTTAATTGCCACTTGTCCCCTGCCTTTAACCTCAATACAATCTTCGTTTTTAATTCTAACTTTGGAAACATAAGATTTGTCAAGCTCCTTGAAGATAGACTCATTGTTGGTAATGTGGTGAGTACAACCGCTATTAATCAGACAACATTCACTTGAATTATCGCCTACAACAAATGTTGCTACAAATAATTGTATCTCCTGGGACTCATCAACAATTTGGGCTTGGGCTCCTCATTTGTTCTTACAAACCTTCTCCATATGTCCCATTTGATTGCAAGACCTGCATTGAACATCAGGCCTCCGCCAACAAAATTTTGGCAAGTGTGAGATCTTCTTGCAATGAGTACAAGAAGGAAATTTACCTTTCCTCACTTCATCTTTGTCATTGCACCATCATTTTTGTTCTGTATTAAAGAATGATTTCTTACCTTTGCCTCCTTGCTGAATTTGATCTTTGTCTTTTTCCCTTGAAGGCACCTTCAACTACTTCTTTTCTAATGGCTCTCCTCTGCTCCTGCGCTTGCAAGGCATTGACTAACTCTAACAAGGTGATTTGTGAAAGCTCTCTTGAATTCTCAAGAGATAAAATCTTTGCTTCAAATCTTTCAAGTAAACTTACCAAGACCTTCTCTACTATTCTTTTGCCCGTAAGTTCTTCACCAATCGAACTTATCTTGTTGACAACATTCAAGAGTCTATCAAAATATTCTTTAATATTTTCAGATTCTTTCATCCTCAAAAGTTCAAATTCTCTTCCCAGGTTCAGAACATGCATTTGCTCTATTCCATCATTCCCTTGAAATGCTTCTTTGAGTTCATCCCAAGCTTTTTCTACAATTTTACAAACCACAATCCTTGTGAAAATAGCATATGAGACTACAGAGTGAATGCATGTCCGTGCCTAGGATCTCCTTTTCCTTGCATCTCTTTGATCTCTTATTCGAACAACCGTTGAATCTTCATGTAGTTGTGGAAAATCATCTAACACCACAACTTCCCATACCTTATTGGCCTCCAAATATGATTTCATCTTACAGCCCAGATTTGGTAATTTTTACCAGAAAAACTAATGGATTTAAAAGAAAGTTATTTCCTGGCATTCTTTTAGTAGTGAAAAATGATTAATCACTAAATCACTCTCACACACGGGCCCTTAAGAGCAAAGGGCTTTGATATTAATTTGATGGTTTTTAGGAGGAAAAAAATAAAAAAAATAAAAAATAAATCCTCAAATGAAATATCTTTTTGTAGGCTAAAAACTTAACTATCTTCATTGATTCTTGTCCAATATATAAAGATAAGAATATAACAAATTGGAAAGTATTCTCCCCTAAAAAATCTCAACAATTATAACTTAAATTCAAAAAATTCGAAATAACCAACAAACTAATTTAAAATAACCAAGAAGCTAAAAATCTGAAAAATAAGGTTGATTGTTGCAGAAAAATCATCCAAAAATCTGCATGGAAGTTGCATATCTCAACAAGAAGAACCCAGCCATGTCAAGCATATAACGTGATCCTGCTAACAACAGCGGTTTACATGTGATTAAACGGAAGCTGCATACCGAAATACTGAAATTTCAACATCTCACTTCAATCACAGGGAGAAAAGAAAAGGCGGAAGAAATAAAAGGAATTTATTGACATTTACAAACTATGACTGTTTACCCCATGTTCACATGTGAAGCGTGGTGTTGAATTGTGTAAATCCCATATGAGGCATCTCCTAATGCAGCCCACTGGGAACTGCAATAAGCCAGCCATAGCAGGGACAATGAGTCCATAATCAGAATGTGCAGTACCAATTATAAGGTAAATTTCTCCAATACTGAAAATGTCTTGTCCATTTCTATCTTCTGGCTGGTAAAGCTGGTATTTCTGTTACAAAGCAAGAATCATAGAAACCAAATCTCAAGCTTTCATAGTTGTACAAAATTGATCTAATTTAGAGAAGACTTGGGTGGACATTTAATATGTGTTTCTGGATCAAGTGGTGACGCAATTGATCAACAACTGGGAACAACCATCTCCAACAATTGGGAAGGAAAACAAGTTCTCAGAAAGCATGGGCATGTCAAACCGTATTGAGGTTGTCACCTACTACCAAATGTATAAAAAAAAAAAAAATCAATTTTCCAAAATTACCAACATTTTACTTCAAACGTAGACAACAGCCACGAAACTATGCCCCCCCCCAATAAAGTTGAGTTTTTCCTTTTTAATACACAAAAGTTGCTTAGGTATGGGTGGACACCGGACCCAAAAGAAGTTAAGGATGTTGCTTAGTACCCGTTTGGTATGCCTTTTTTTCGACTTATCTTCTCTTTTTAAGAAAAAATAAAAATTAATTTATTTTTAAAAAAAAAAGTTAAAACTTGTTTGGTTTTTTCACTTTTGAAATAAAGTAGTTAATTTTTTTTTTTTTTTTACTTTTAAAATAAATTTAAAAATTAAAAATTAATGAAAATATTTGAAATTTTATATGATTTCAATGAAAATATTAATGGAATAAAAACAATTATGTGAGGATATAAATAAAAAAAAATATAAATTTCTG
Organism: Dillenia suffruticosa; assembly: GCA_033439265.1. Classification (NCBI taxonomy): domain Eukaryota; kingdom Viridiplantae; phylum Streptophyta; class Magnoliopsida; order Dilleniales; family Dilleniaceae; genus Dillenia; species Dillenia suffruticosa. The sequence continues at coordinate 10,191,534 of JAVTVX010000027.1, read as the reverse complement.
GAAAATCTGAAGCATTAAAAAAATGAGAATCTGAAAAAAAAATTCATGCCAAACCAGCATTGAATCAAAAAATTCATTCCAACTTTATGCCCATTGTTGCTCAATTACGGTTGGAGACCAGTCCCAAAAGATAAGAATCATACCCATCAAGTAAAAAAGGATAAGAATGTTGCTTAATGAAACTACGCACCCCATAAAGTTTAGTTTTTCTTTCTTTACACAGAATGTTGCTTAAATATGATCGGGGACCAAGCCCAAAAGACAAGAATCATGCCCATCAAGTAAAAAACATGAGTAACTGCACATAGGAATGTTAAGACACGTCTGTTAAATGCCTGAACAGTCCAAATTGTAGACACAATTACACCAGGGCACTTTTCCTCAGATGACAGATTTTTGTTGTCATTTGAGATAAATTCTGGTATCTCCCCTTGCTATATACCATACGAAGGGGAGGGGGTTGGGAATCATGTGGAGAAGTGCTAATTGAGGGAATTAGCACTTTGTCAAGTATACTGAGAAAGCTCTACATAAATAGGTATATATTCTTTCACCACACATTTTTCATTATGCAAAAAACTCTTAAGTATGCACTATATAAACAATGTTCATCTTCTAATTTAGAACTTATTCCGCAACCTCTCTACCACTAAAAGCACAAGTAGTTTTAAGAAGTATTTCAAAGACCCCCAAATTATGAACTAATGCATGCAAAGTTGAAAGGGTGGGAGAGCATTTAACCATACCTTTTAGAAAGTGCAATGGTTTCAATTGAATTTGTATGAGCAAACAAAGAACTAACCACCTGCAAAAATGGATTCTCAACGTTATGACTGGCCACCATATACGGATACTCAACTCCAATTGTCTCAGTTCTTGAAAACATGAGAAAAAGACGCCATTATAAGATCAACAACAATGACAAGTGTTGGAAATGGGTATGGGTGCCCACGTGGGTTTGATCCTACCCAAATGTATTTGAAATTCAAAAAATAAATAGATAACAGAGAGAACGGAGGGAGTGATTTTTTAGAAAACACTAACTCCCAACTTCACCATTATTTTGAATTTCAAAATATGTGAGAAAAAAGTTTGAAAATGAGATAACTGTAATTTCTTTTTTTTTTCAATAAAAAAACAAAAAGGGGAGTTCTTCGCTAACACTTCTTGAGGGTTTGAAGATCTTGATTATATACAGGCAAAAAAATCAAAATCTCTTGAATTGTAAAATAAAGGGAAAATCCATACGTGACTGTACTTTGACCTGTGTATCAAAAAGTTTAGTGATTCAACATTGATCTTGAGATTAATTAAATGTGATATTAATCTTTTTGTACTTGAAAATCCATGCTTAAATGAATTTAAAATTATCATCGATGGTATCAAAGTAATATTATGTTATTTCTTAATTTTTTATGTGAATAATGATTTAGGTCAATATAAAAATGTCATTTTTTAGAGCAACTTGAAATACAAGTTATTTTGTGAAAATCATTAATGGTAACTTCTGTTATAATCAACAAAATACTCTAAAATTTTAACAAAAGAATTCCCATAACATCAAAAATGATTCTACAAAAAATCATGCTTGCACGTATTGTATTTTTAAAAATAAATGAAACCCCAACCGAAACTTAAAATGTTTACATTTTCTAAGACACTATGTTTCATAATCTAATATTTATATGGTTAGATTTTTTGTGAAAAACCCTTTCCAACCATATAAAGAACATACAATATGGTTTACAAATGAAGGAAATATGACCTTTGGAAATAAGGGTCAAAATGCAGAATTTTAGTATGAAGGAAGAAAATGATGAACAGTAGAAATATGCAATCTCACTCTCATTCGCATATAAGTGTGACCCAAACTCTAAACTATAGACGTCTAATTCAAAAATTAAGAACACTTTTTGTTGACATAGTAGAGTTTTAATAATGATTGAATACAAGAAAGAAAATTCAAGAAAATAAAAAAAACAGCAAAAAAATTTAGAAGTCTGCAATTCTTGTCAACCTAACTAGAAGACACATGACCTGCATAACAGGTCCACCAATTGTAAACCCTATGTCGACCAATTCATTTTATCCACACACACATCGATCTGTCTAATTGTCCTTGTCGACCTGAGGTATAGAACTTTTATAGAAATAGATGAGTCTAAATACATCGACATACACTAAATCACATCAACCTGAATAGTCACAAGTGGACAAATTTGAAATGACATGTCAACCAATTTCTGAAGCACATCGACCTACACATATTAGACATCTACACACTGAGCAAAAATACACTAGGATATCGATGTCTCCAAACACTTGTCAACCTAACATACTTGTTTTCTAAGTATCACACATCGAAATTGTTGCTGATTTGGTCGACATGGAAACAATCACATCAACTAATTCAACTTATCATGTCCACCAATTTTAAGAAGGAATAGGATCATATCAATGTATAATCAAGACACATCGACCTTAATTAAAGCACCTTACATATAACATATTACAACACATCGACCTGAACATAGAACTTGTCACATACACAAAACACATCAACCAATTCACTTCATCAGATCCACCTATTTTATTGATAAATAGTGACACATCAACCCAAATAGAGCACATGTCGACCTGTTAGTTCTAGTTTTTGAATCAAGCTAAAATATATTGACCAATTCACAGAATCAGATCCACCAATTTTATGAATGAATAGTGACACATCAACTTATGAAAGGCACATGTCGACTTTTATGTCCTTGGTTCTAAATCACACACATAGATCTACTATAATTCGTGTCGACAAGTAAACAGCACATCGACCAATTTATTCTCATATGTCGATGCATTATATAGACTTGTCAACTTGATATTCATTAAGTCTTTAATATTACATATCGACCTGGTCACAATCTTGTCACATGCATACATGCATCGACCAATTCAAAACCGTGTGTCCACCTATTTTGTTTGGCACAAAATCTTCTCGACCTACATGCTATCTTGTCTACCTGTTTTGATAAAAATACACTATAAAGTTTTTAAATTCGGGTCGAGATCTACATTAAACTTATTGCCCTGCGTATGTTAGAAATCAAATCTATGAAACAAATTTAAACTAAACGATCACTTCGTGTCTTCGATTTCTAAAATATTTCTCTTTCTATGAAAGCTAACTTTTAAATGTAGCACAAGAATGTTTTGATTAAACTAAATAAAGGTGGTGCCAGTAAAAGAGTGGAGCTTAGCATGAAGGAAGAAACTGTTGTAGAGCTTTAATGGCAGAAATTAAATATTCAACGTTCAGATGCAACAACTCTCACAAACCCTCAACGGATCTATTGCATATCACAATAAATACCAAAGATTTGAAGAAGAGAGTGTTAGCTGAATTGAATACTCGATTGAGCGCTCTGAAAATTCCCTACTGTTTTCTTGCGTGTTCTTTAAATTTCTTCCTTCTGTTCAAAATTATATAGCCTATTCTTAAATTGTCAAATCTGAGGAAAAATAGTCTCAATTCTTGACACTTATTTTTCTAATCAGTACAAGTGTCTAAAACTAAAGAGTGCATATCACTACTTTAAGTCTAGAAAATGAAAATTCGATCTAAGTAAGATTGAATGAAGTATTTAGTAGGAACAGTATTAAAGGTTGAACTTGAACTTATAATCAAATTTGTATTCCTAAACTATTAGTGAAAAATCTGAATGAAGTCTGGGAGTGGAACCACTATATTCTCTGTCTTTAAATTTATGTTTATGTTATTTGCTTAAATTGTAAAAAGTCATAAAAAGTCCATATTCAACTATTTATCCCTCTAATTGAATAACAATTGGTATCAAAACAGATTTGTCGATAAGAAGTCTAATAGCTTAACACTAAAGATCTAAATGACCATCAATGGAGATAATGTACTAGTTGAAACCTGCTCAACAAATCGTAAATCATTCTTCAATGGAAGCAACTTCAGCTATTGAAAGTAAAGAATGAGTAATTTCATAATTGCACAGTATCTAAATGCTTGGAAAATAATCAAAGAATGGGCTGAATTTCCTACTGAAGAAATTAATGGAGTGCGTATACCAGTAAAATTAAAAAATATGACAATGGAGCAAAAAAAGACTTGTTAAGCTAACTGCAAAGCCATCAATCTCCTTCACCTTACACTGAGTGTCAACAAATACAATCGAGTCTCATCATGCTTAAATGCAAAAGAATTTTGGAAAAGGCTCCAAACCACTTATGAAAGTACTACTCAAGTTTGCAAGAGCAAGATCAGACTGTTGAATCAAGAATACGAAGTTTTCAAAATGAAAGAAGGAGAAACAATTAGTGAGATGATAACAAGATTTAACAAGATAACAAATGAACTAAGGTTACTTGGAAAAGGAATCACTATTGTGGATAAAATTCTAAGAAGTTTGCCAAAATCGTGGGAGTCCAAAGTTACTGCAATTGAAGAGTCTAAGAATCTTTAAACTCTGACAATGGATAAACTCGTGAGATCTTTGATAACCCATGAAATGAAGCGGAATGTGAAGGAGCCTGCAAAAGAAGAAAGAGGTAAAGGAGTGGCTTTAAAAACTGACAATAATGAAAGCACATCAAACTCAGAAGAAGAAGAAGAAGATGATGAAGCTCTTCCAACAAGAAAATTCAGAAAATTCATGATGAAGAGAAGAAATAAAAACAAATCATTCTTCAAAAAGTCAGAGAAGAAAGAGGAAATCAGGTGCTTTGAATGTAAGAAGTAAGACACATGAAGGCTGACTGCCCATCTCTAAAAAATGATGAAAAGAAATACAAGAAAGATAGTGTCAATTAAAAGCATTAAAAGTGACCATGGCAAAAAATTTAAAAACAAAACCATGGAAGATTTTGTTGCCATCATGATATTGACCATAATTTTTCAGCACTTAGAACATCTCAACAAAATGGGGTAGTAGTGAGAAAAAACAGAACCCTCCAAGAGATGACTAGGACAATGCTCTGCGAGAATAACCTACCTAAATTCTTCTGGACAGAATCTATCAACACTGCATGTTATATTTTGAATAGAGATTACATTTTGAATAGAGTACAAATAAGACAAATTTTAAAGAAGACACCCTATGAAATTTACAATGGAAGAAAGCTAAATATAGTTTATTTTAAAGTTTTTGGATGCAAATGCTTTATCTTAAATAATGAGAAGGAAGTTTTAGGAAAATTTGATGTCAAAAGTGATGAACCAATTTTCTTAGGATATTCTATAACAAGTAAGGCATATAGAATTTATAACAAAAGAATCATGACAGTAGAAAAGTCAATTCACGTAGAGTTTGATGAAAAAAAATGAATCCAATCAAAAAATTTTGGATGATGAAAAGATCACTAAAAAACTAAATGAAATGAACTTCACTGATGAAGTATATCTCCAAAAAGAGGAAACAAATCAAAGCATTGAGCAAGAGGAAAGAAATGAAACTCAACAGGAGCATGAAATCAAATATTCCCAAATCAGAAAAGATGTAAATCCAAAAAACATAATAGATAGTATTAGTTCAGATGTCGGAACTAGATCGGCACTACAAAACCAATGTGAATGCGTAGCCTTCATCTTTCAAAATGAACCTAAAAATATGAAAAAAAATCTTAAAAGATGAAAATTGGATAATGGCCATGCAACATGAATTAAATCAATTTGAAATAAATAAAGTATGGAATCTTATCCCTAGACCAACAGATCAGTCTATGATTGGAACCAATTGGATATTCAGAAATAAACTTGATGAATATAGTACAATCATAAGGAATAAGGCAAGATTAGTGGCCAAAGATTACAGTCAAGATGAGAGAATTGACTATAATGAAATTTATACACCAATGGCTAGATTAGAAATAATTAGAATGCTTCTTGCATTCTCTTACTTTGTGAACTTTAAAATTTACCAAATAGATGTTAAATGTGCATTTCTGAATGGATATTTAAATGAAACAGTATACATTGAACAGTCACATGGTTTTGAAGATTCAAAGTGTCCTGAATATGTTTAGAAATTGACCAAAAGCTTGTCTGGTCTGAAACAAGCTCCCCGAGCTTGGTATAAAAAACTAAATAATTTTCTAATTGAAAACAATTTTGAAAGAGGAAAGATAGACACTACTCTCTTTATCAAAAGAAAAGATGATAACTTCTTAATAATCCAAATATATGTACACGATATAATCTTTGTAGGTACAGCAAAAAAAATGTGTAAAGAATTTGCAACTAAAATGTAGGGAGAATTTAGTATGATGAGAGAATTAAATTACTTTCATGGACTTCAAATTAAACAAATGAGAAGATGAAATTTTCATAAATCAATCAAAATATACAAATGATTTAATTAAAAATTTTGGATTTAGTGATTGCAAAAGAAATGTAACTCCAAAGAGCACAAATATAAAATTAAACAAAGACGAAAATAGCAAATCAGTCTACAAAAAACTATATAGAAATATGATTGGATCTCTATTGTATCTTACTGATTCAAGACCAGACATACAATTCAATGTATGTCTTTGTGCCAGATTTCAACTAGATCCAAAAGAATTCCACCTAGTTGCAGTCAAAAGAATCTTCAAATATCTAAAAGAAATCACTCACTTGGATCTTTGGTATGATAAAGACTCAAACTTTCAGTTGCATAGTTTTTGTAATGCTGATTTTGCCGGATGTAAAATAGATAGAAAGAGTACTAATGATACTTGCCAATTATTTGGAAACATGTTGGTATCATGGTTTTCAAGGAAATAAAGTAGTATAGCATTGTCAACAACGGAAGCAGAATACATTTTAGTTGGACAATGCACTGCATAGATCCTATGGATCAAACACCAAATAAAGGACTATGAGTTAAATTTTGATTGTATTACAATCAAATGTGATAACACAAGTATAATAAATTTCATAAAGAACCCAGTATATCATTCACGAACCAAACATATAGAAATAAGATATTATTTCGTCAGAGACCATATTCTGAAAAATGAAATTATTTTAGAATACATTGAAACTCAAAAACAAATTGTTGACATTCTCACCAAACCATTGGATAAAATAGATTTTGTGAATTAAGAAAAGATTTGGAAATGATAGAAATGAAGAAATAAAATAGAAGAAATGAAAAATAGAGTCTTATAGATCTAAGAAATAGCTTTTAGTTCGACTTATTTAAATATGTTGACAAATTAAAAGAATATAAAATCATGTCAACCTAATGATTGTTGATTCAAAAACCTTGTCGACCTGATCTTGAGTTAACACTTAGAGTAATAATCAGAAGATGACACATCAACCCGATCTTAAGTATGTCGACTTGCGCGGTAGTGAGAAGGCAGGTCGATGCCTTTCTTATTGTGTCAACCCGAGTATTCAAAAATCACTAAACAGGTCAATGTGTACCTAAATATGTTGACCTGAGTCAATCTTAATAGAATACTAATAGTTTGCACATTGACCTATTTAACTCTAAATCCCAAAATTCAAAACTTCCCTCTTCTTCCCGAAACCTTAACCTCTCAAATTCGAAACCCTAACCCCCAAATCGAAACCCTAATTCGCTTAATCTCTACAAGAATCGATCATCAATGGCTCCAAAAATAAAATGTGAATCAAGAAACCATCTGAACCATCAAAACAATCCTCAAAACCTACGGAAAAGGGCTCTTCCTCAAAATCTACTTTTGCAAAACTACAAAACCCCCATCTCCTCTACCGCAACCAGCACCTCAATTTAATGTCTATGAATTTCAGTTGATAGAGCAGAGCGACCTGTATGACAAAGTTTTTCAAAAAGAAAGATAAATCATAGGCGGTTAATCAACTGGGTATTCTTGAAGAAGGTAAATTTCATATACGAAGAACATCTAATTGAGGTATGTACATTCATGAAAAGGAAGTGAAATTGTTCTACAATAATCTAGATGTGATTTTGGATGGAACCGAGAATGAGACTAAAATTATCCTGAATGACCATTATGTCTATTGCAGATTCAACACATTTGTGAATGGGAAGAAGATCAATAGGAGCATATATGAGAATTTTGGTATTAATTGGGTCTTTTATGATACATGTAAAGCATATATGAAATCTAGTTACTTAGATAATTGTAGGGTTGTCTATGGTGATGAGAACCGGACTGTAGTGAATACTAATGCCACGAAACTTGATTTTTATGAACGCATCCTACATCTAATTTCTTTCATGTATTAAGACCTAGAAGAGGAAATTACATCATTGTTTTTAGGGAAGATTTCTGGTTAATGGCTTGCATTATGAATGGGAAGAGTTCTGAACTGTATTACATTGTTCCTTATTTCATGATAGCCACACATACGTCTGCGAGCTTTTTGTTGCCATATGCCAGCATCATCACTGATATTTTATCTAAAAATCATGTAGAATTGAAAAAAGATACAATTATTGAGTTGAATGAGAAGAATGCGATCAATGCATATTCTATGTTGAGAGCTAGATAGATAAGCAATAGTGAAGGAGAATGGGTGAGGAAAGAAGGGGGAGCAAGTAAGAAACAGGTGGAAGAAATTGATGAAGAAGTTTTGGAAACCACTGAAAATGCTCTAAGGAAAGAGAAAAAAATAGAGGAAGGTGAACCTTCAACCATCCAACCCATTACCTTAAAGATGATTTGGGACAAGTTATAGAATATTGAGAAGAGGCAAACACTGATAGACCAAATGAGTTGCTTTGTCAAGAAGGAGCTTGTATGAGTCAAAAAGAAATTAGACTCATTGGTTAAAGAAAAAGGCAAATCAAAGAAAGATCCTAAACCTTCAAGATCCTATTAGCATAGGATTTTGTTATGTTCTTACTTGTTTCATCCTCACTTGTTATGTTCTCAGATTTTTGTTATGTTCAAACTTCCTTTGGATGCTATAGTATTTCACATGTTTGATTATCTATTGCTAAACAACAACAACAATAACAAATTGAGATTTAATCACAATATTTGGGATTGGTTATTTGAAAGACAAATTTGAAACAGGTAGAGAAAAAAATGAAATATATATATAAATAAAAATAAAAAGAAAAATAAAAATAAAATAATAAATAAATCAATAGATAAATATCTAAAATATATTGATTTAATTTGTGCGAATTATTCTACACAATCCATTCCTATTCAAAACTATTTTCTCTTCTAAATTCTTAATTTTCATATCTTTACGAATAACTTGAATTCAAGTTTTCTGCGATTTACCTTTACATTTTACTAGATCTCTTATATTAAGTTCTTGATTTTCCTAACCGGTGTGTTTTTTAGTCTTCTTTGCACATGCCCAACCCATCTCAAACGACACTCTCGCATCTTTTCCACAATTGAACTAACTTCCAACTTGTTACGAATTTTTTTATTTCTAATTTTATTTTTTTTAGTTTTTCCACATATCCACATAAATATTCTCATTTGTGCTACAACTATCTTTTATTCTTATTGTTGTTTAATAGTTTAACACTTGGTACCATACAATAATATAGGTTTAACCACGATTTTATAAAACTTTCCCTTCAAATGTAATGGTATCGTGTGATCGCAAAGAATTCCGGATATTTTTCTCCATTTCATCCAATCTGCTTAAAATCTATAGTTCATTTCTCTATCTATATTGCCATTATTTTGAATTATGGAATCTAAATATCTAAATAGTTCATTTTTAGGTACGTCTTGCCCATTTAATCTAATCGTTTTTTCATCATTCCTATAATTATCACTAAATCTGCTTCTCATATAATCAATTTTTGATTTACTTAATCTAAACCCTCTGGATTCCAGTGTGAGTCTCCATAACTCTAGTTTAGCACTAACACTCTCTCTAGTTTTATCAACTAACACTATATCATCTGCGAAAAGTATGTATCATTATATTTTATCTTAAATATTTTTTGTAATTCCATCTATTACTATTGAAAAGAGGAGAGTACTTAATGTTGAACTTTGATAGAATCCAATGTTAATGGAAAACTATTGCTCAAACCTCCATAAGTTCTTACGCCAATTACAGTTTTCTCATACATATCTCTAATGAGATTAATATATCTCAAAAATAACTATTTTTTCGTTAACGCCCACCATAATAAATTTCTAGAAACCCTATCATATACTTTTTTTAACTCAAGAATAACTACTTATTTGTGGTATAAATTACTTTTTTTCTCTATTTCATATGTCAGGATACATGTGATGCTCTCTTACATGCGATGCTCTCTTCTTCATTGTGGATCTTCTTGCGGTACGTTATAAGTTTACTGTGGTAGATTTCTGGTTCCAAATAATATTGTGATATGAGTCTAGCACTTTTGGCAAGTTAAGTGAATTAAATAGTGTTGGTTGGACCAAACCTATTTTCTATTCATTTTCATGGTTGGACCAAATCTATTTTGGTGGCCTGGGAAAAATAGAAGTTTAAAAATCTGTTTTTCTTTAAATTTCTTAGCCACATTAGAATTAATGTTGATTGAAGTAATGTGGCATGGCATGTAGAAACTGTGGCTCATGCTTCAGGACAGGAGGAGGAACAAAGTTCAAGTATGTGTGTTTTCATCTTCTATTCCTGTGAATGGAACAAAACTGCTGGTGTCTTTGCTGTGCTTACACATTTTCTCACACATGAGGGTCCCCTTTTTCACATTACATGTTTAGTGCAGTGTGAGCTACCTTATCTGGTTTTCCTAATTCTTTTTCCCTGTTGTAGTGGAGTTGAGGGTGGGGTCTGGGTTTCAAATGTTAGTATTTTTGGATTAATAGGATACTCACATTTATTCTTGGATTTGGATGTCATATATTTGTCTCCCTTGTCTCTTCTTGGGTAAATATTAGAAGCCATTACCGTATTTGGTTTTTATTTTTTGTTCTTAAAGGATTTCTGTCTTGAAACTATCGTATTTGGTTCTTGACTGAGTTTTTACCATCAATGACCTCATAGATTAATTATAAGGACAATATGAAAAGAAGCATATTATTTTCTCATAACCAATATGCTTTTACTTTTGTCAAAATATATATATATATATATTTTTTCCTCATTGTGCGGGCGTGGCCGATAAAAATTTAAGCACCTTTACTTTTTTTTTTCGATAAAAATTAAAACACTTGTACTTTTTCTCCCCTTTAGGTCCTCTCTGTTGGTGCTGAAGTTGGGAATGTAGAGGCTGGAAAGAAGGTAAGCTATTATGGGTGCTGAAGAATTCATAGTAGCTGTTGTCTGTTGACTAAAATGATGGCACCTTTTAAACTCTAGTTAGGATACTAGCTAAGATTTTTTTGCCAATTATAATGTATCAATTTCGTCTTCAGTAAAAGATTTGTAAATGCTTCTCTTGCAGGTCCTTTCCTTGGACATAAGTGCTTTCGAGGTAAATTCTCTTTTTAGCTTTTCAGCAAAGCATGCTCATCTGTTAATTAATATAAAATTGAATAATTTTAACTTTCCCATGCTTGCAATGTGAGGACACAATCCATGTTTGTGCTACTTCTGATAGCATTAAGTCATAACTAATACCCATTTATAGCATGAAATATGTTCAGAGGAATTTTTTTTTTTGGGCCAGAGTATGGCAGCTTATAGTAAATTGCTAATGATATGTTTCTTTTCATTTTCCTGTTATTATTAATAGAGTGCTATTGGTAATGAGAAAAATGCACAAGAGTTTCATGTCTGGGTTAGGCTTTTAAGGTTGACAACAATAATTTGGTCACAAATGAAGGGTACAAACTGCGGACAAGAATTTTGTTTCTTTATCGGATTATGTGAAGGTAGAGAACTGCTTGACAGAATTTTGTAAATGTAACAAGAAATGATATATATCTTTGAATGTCTAGATCTTTGAAAGATTAGTCGGGGTCATTTGTTACTTTAGTACCTCAAGCCATAAATTTCCCTTGTTCTTTAGCATTGTCAACTGTTGTACAATCATTTATGTAAATTTTAATTTAACCTTTGATGCACGCGATTGAGTCATCTTATTAAATTATAATATTTAAATATGCTCTCTTTTACTCACAAATTATTCTCATGGATATTGTATTTCTGGTTTATGCAGAAATGATTGGTGGATGCCGCAAAGCAAATGATCAATGAAGCAATTGCAAATGAATTTGACATCAAAAATCAAAATTTTGATTTTTCTTCCAACCCCTGTAGAATTGCTGATTTTGGATGTTCTATTGGACCAAACACTTTTATTTCGGTCCAAAATATAATAGACGTTGTGAAATCTAAATATCAGTTATCCAATTCCATTGGTCATTTCCCAAATTCCAAGTATTTCTTAATGATTAGTTGACAATGATTTTAATACTCTTTCCAAATCACTCCCTCCCTCCCTCCAGAAACTACCTTGGCAATCCTATTGCATAACTCCCAACCTATGCTAACGGTTGGGTGGCCGCCGGCAAATGTCCAAAGCAATGCCAGCTGCCACATGGCCGCTGGCATTTCCCTTTACTAGCACCGGCACAACCAGCGGAATTTGTGGCTACTGGAGAAGACCTTAGAGTCTTTGCCAATGGGTTTTTGAGTCTTTACCCGCGGTCAAAAACCGCCTGTAAATGTCTCTTTTTTGTAGTGAATAGATGAATGGTGGAGATTATTTGGTGTTGATATTCCAAATTTGCAAAAGATGACAGTTAGACTTTTGAGTCAAACTGTATTTTTTTCGAGATGTGAATATAATTGGAGTGTATTTTAGTGTATCCATACAAAGAAAAGAAATAAATTGGAGTACAAAAAATTCAATGATTTTGTTTATGTTAACTATAATCTCTACTAGAAAAATATGTAATAAATATAAAATTTTATAATTGTCGTCGTGATTAAATTTTGTTTTGATTTGATTATTTGAGTTTCATGTTCTTTTCAGGCTCATATATAAAAAGAAATATTATGATCCAATTGATTATAAGTCAATTCATAAAAAAGAATTTTGGATAATTGAAGAACAATCCAAAGGAGAGCTTAACATTGATGAGTTAGAGGAACTGATGGAAGTAGGGCATCTTAAGTATAGGGAAGAAAAATCCTCCCAACCAAGTGAGAAATTATTATTTTGCTTTTTCATAGGATTTTTTATTTAGATATAACTTTTATATTTACATACGTTATAATTTATTATATGTAAAAAAATTCTATTTCACTAAATCTTGAAAATGAAAATGATGATAATACTCAAATCAACTTATCATGTTTTGAAGTTAAAGATGATAGTGGGAATGGTGATGGTAATGATGATGAAAATGAAAACGACAATGCATATGATTTTGATTTCGATAATTGAATTCTGTTATGTATTGTATTGGATTTTTTTTATTATTTAAATTAGAATTTGATATATTTAAATCTATTATTTGAATTAGATTTTGATATATTAAAATAATATATCATATTAAATAATATGATATATTTATACGAATGAATTATATTTTATTATTATTATATATTTTCAAGATTTGATAAATATTTATGATTAAATATATAAATTTTTTAAATTATTAATATATTATAATTTAAATTTATTTATGTTATTCACCGGTTTCGAATGAAATGAATCTGTGATCTCCCTTGGTGTGAGCGGTTCGTAACCTGCTCGGATTTCAAAACAGTGCATTTGGCTAAGTGTTGGATTAATTGTTGTGGTGTCCAAAGGCGGTGCCGCAGGTCAAGTTCAATCTCGTGACCGACCCTACCAACTTCTCATGAGTCTAGAATATAAAAGTTACACAAAGCTGCATTACTTGATCCAAAGCTGGACAAAGTCCGAGGAAGGGACTTCTCGCCATAGGAAATGTTGTCGGGACTGAGAAGCAGTGTGAGAAATAGAATAGGAATAAGAGTATGGGGTCGAAGAAGAATACGAATGTTGTCGAGCTCGAGCGAGACAAACTCGGAGTCGTCGAACAGGCGATTTGCTGCTTTGTGGGGAAACGGCGACTATGGCAGGTTAGGACTTGGTAGCTTGGACTCTCAATGGACTCCCGTTGTCTGTTCCTCTTCCGCATTTCACTCTCAAAGTCTCCGCTCCATTGCTTGTGGTGGTGCTCACACTCTTTTCCTAACAGGTTCCTTTTTCTATTCCTCACTCTTTGTTTCAATTGCATCTATTTGCAATTTTGTTTTGGGAAGAACTTGAAGCAAATTAAAAAAACGCGTTCTTTTAACAATCAGATAAGCCGAGACAATATCAATCAATTATTTGAAGTTATGGGTTTATCATGAAACAGTATACAAGTATGGTTCCTCAGTGATCATATTGTCGCAAGTTTAATTCTCTTTAAAACCTTAAATGGGGTTGCTGCGGTAATCAATATGATCTCAATTGATTCTGCTAATGTTTGTTGGCACATTCCTCAGTCATATGTTCTTAGTCGAAATATGCCCAATTCAAAGCCCCGAAAGAAAAAAAGATTTCCCACAAAGTAAAGGTAACCCAATTGAAATATGAAGAGTCTCTGATGATTCCATCTTAATAATGGACGAGCGCTTACACATTTCCATTTCCAATGGGATTGCTACCTTAATCAGTACGATCACCGTTGAAACTGCCTATGTCTGCTGAGTCATTCCTCAGCCATATGTTCTGTGACCAAATATGCCCAATTCAAAGGACCAGAAGAAAAAAAAGAAGAATCCCCACAAAGAGAAAGTACCCATTTGTATATATGAAGAGTCTTTGATGATTCAATCTTAATAATGGACCAGTGTTATTCAATTCTGATGCTTACAGAATTTCATTTCTTCTTCCTCTTGTCATAGGAAGCAGAAGCGGCCTTTCAATTTTCTGTCTTTACAGTGCTCACTAGTGCTCCATCAATACCAGATAAATTGTCTATTGATTAGGTTAAAGGGCGTTGGTAGGGAAAAGATGATTTGGATTTGTGTAGTGCTAGTTCTGATATAGCATTTTTTGACTGGGAACTACCTAGAAACTTCAGGTCTGTCTACATAATTACAGCCAGGCGGGCTGTTTCTTTGCTTGTTTGGGGCTATGGGTTGGGTATCTTGGACATGAACACAGCTTTGGAGTCATTAAGGTCTTCAACAGAGCTTTCTTGTATTGGAAAAATTAAATGAAAATGAACGGAAAGAAAATGAGAAAATTATTATTTGAAGGAGAGGACTGACCAGTCAAAATATTGGAATAGAAGGTTTGCGTGTCAATTATGAAGCCACACAAAACTTTTTGCCACATTTGGTTCATATATGATTTTCCTCTTGAATTCTTAAACTAGTGATGGAGAATGTTCAACAACCTTCAAACCTTGTTAGAAAGCCTACCACGTGTGGATCTAATGTTCAAGTTTTAGTTTGGGATGATAACAAATTTAGTTGGAAGCTTAGCCAAGTCATATTGAGCGTTTATTATATTTTAGAGTGTTGCAGAATTTTATTTCAAGAGCCTTTTAGAAGTCTTTAATTTTTAGAAAATTGCTATATTTTTAGTTTTAGAAATGTATTACCTAACTTAGTTTTTATTTTTGTTTAAGTTTAATTATTTAGTAAGTTATTTCTATTTAACTATTATAGGATCATTACCCGGACTATTTAGAATTTTTAAAATTTTGTTTTATTTATAATTTATAATTTTCTAGGCTAATTTTCTATTTAAAGGCTTATAAATTTATTAATAAGTTATTTCTATTTAACTATTATGAGATCATTACTAGGATTATTTAGAAGTTTTTAAAGTTTTGTTTTATTTGTAGTTTCTAATTTTCTTGGCTAATTGAGAATAAAAGGATAAGACTTTGAATTTATATTTTGTGTTCTCTCAAGCTGTAGAAGGTGTGATGCTTTTTTGCCCTAGTTATGATGCCTAAGGATCTACTAGTGTAATGCTAGTAAATTTATCTTCTTTCTTCTCATCTATTACTTTCTTTCTTTCAATTTAATTGCTAATTTTTAGCAGTAAACCCTAATTCTCTACGCTTGAACTTAAACCCTAATTTTCAACCTTAATTCCTCCACAAATCCCTTGTAGACCGCTTTCTTCATGGGTTGTCCTATGTTAGTTGGTATCAGAGCAAGGTTCCAACAAGTTTGTTATCATAACCATGGTGATAAATGCTGAATTAAATTCTAAATTTGAACATTTTTAGCAAGATCAATACGGCATGAAGTTAGATATGCAACAATTGAGCCAGAGGATACACTCCTAAAACTTGACATGGATGTAAAGTTCACAAAAATATTAAAACAAGTGGCTCAGCTTGCTGTAGGCAAGAGTTCAACAGATTTTGGCAATAATCTCGCTCTTCAACAAAGTCAGTGCATTAGGGCTAATCAAGGTTTTCATTTAAAACATCAACATGAGAAGGGACTCGAGATAGAAGGACGTGATATGGCTGGGGATATCACTAAGAAGATCAAGATAGAGGTCTTAGATTTTGGGGGAGATTAGATCCTACAAAATTCTGTGACTGGATTGATTCACTTGAAGAATATTTTAGCTCGTATGACATGCCCAATGATTGCAAGGTTGGGTTTGCAAAGATGAAGCTTGTGGGGTTTGCAAAAGGTTGGTGGCACAGTATTGAAAATGATTTAACCAGAATGAGACTGCCACCAATCTTTACTTGGGATGAGATAAAGGTCAAGTTAAGAGGGAAGTTCTTGTTAATAAATTATCTTGAAAAGATGAGGACAAGGTTTACACCTTTGTACAAGGTAACATGATGGTAGCTGAATATATGCATCAATTTGATGAATTCAAAATTCAGAGGCTGAGGATGCTAGTTGCTCAATTTAGAGCTGATCTCAAGGCTGAGATCAAGAAGGAATTGCGTAGGCAATCAATCTATTCTTTGGAACATGTGTTCCAAAGTAGCACTTGAGATCTAGGAGTACATGAACTACCCACAAAGAGGATTTATGATGCAAATTGTGAGTCGAAATCTTTTCCCTCTAATGAAGCTAGTTCTAAGGGCAACATAAAAAATTCAGACCCTAAGAGCAGCAAGAGGATCACTTGTTTGAAGTGTGGGGAGAATGGTCGTATGGGTTATCAATGCCTAAAGAAGAATAATCTATATGTTGGAAAGGAACCTATACAGGAAGAAGAAAAAAGAAGAAGATGATTTTGACTATGGGACCTATGTAGCTGATGATCTTGTGGATGATTAGGTGGATACCTCTCGGTTGTTGGTGATGAGGCGCATTTTGGCAGCACCTAAAGTAGAGGAAGACGTTGGAAGCGATCCTCAATATTCCACGCTCTAGGACAATGTGATCAAAACAAGAAGCTTGTCATTGATGGCGGCAGCTGTACGAATGTTGTTTCAGCATCCACAGTTGATTGTCTCAAGTTTTCAACAAACCCACACCTTCAGCCAGTGGCCTGGATCAACAACACAACCATTCCAGATTACCAGGCCATGGTGGCACAGCTGGAACACCAGTTTCGACTTCGAAGACTATCTATGCAAGTACTGTGGTTCTACTGCCGGCCAATGATTGTGCCAATGCAAGCTTTGTCTGCTGTAATATGGAAGGCATCAGCAAGTGATTATGCAGGTTCTGCAGTTCTGAATCTCTTAGAAAGCCAGGCCAAGGCCATGGCTGGTGATAAGGTGGTGAGGTTGTTGCTGGAGAATGCAAGCTCTGCATATCTTGGCATATTAGAGAGATTGGTATATGAAGGAGTTATTGATGTTCCTTGATGAATTTTTCATTGCTGAGAACAGGTTTCTTCAGAAGGAGAATCTCACTCATGATTATGATGCAAAATATTGGTAACAACATCACAGCCTCAAGGATGAAATTCCTAGTTTTCTTGTGAATGCTGCTAGTACAATTTTGACAACAGGAAAATATTTGAATGTCTTGACAGAGTGTGAACATAATGTTCTGGTCCTATATCTGAAAACTCAAAGTTTACGAGCTTTGATTCAAACCTTCAATTTCTTGAGTGCATAAAAGCTGCTTATGATTTTGCTGGTGTGAGCTTCTGAGTCTTACAAAAGAAAAGTATGATCTCACGAGGAAGTTTTGGTTAGTAAAGCACTACATTCTTTTTGATCAGGGTGATTTCTTGGTGTATTTTATGGATATAGTTCAAGATGAGCTCATGAAAAGGATTAATGAAATTTTTGTGGAGAAATTTAAAGCAAGCATGACAAAAGAAGAATTACAAAAGTTTCATCATGAACTTTATGATACTTTTCATGCTTTTAACTCAACGGAGTCAAGTTTTTCCAAGCTGGGGGAGAAATGATGTAGAACAATCACCAACCTTCAAAGCTCGTTAGAAAGCCTACTAATAGTGGATTTAGTGTTCAAGTTTTAGTTTGGGATGATAAATTTAGTCGGAATATTAACTAATTCATATTGGGTCTTTATTTTATTTTAGAAAATTGTAGAATTTTGGGTGTTAGGTGTATTAAGAGTGATCTATAGAATTGTCAAATTAAGGGAGAAAAAATGGAAAAGATTTAAATGGTGTTAGGTGTATTAAGAGTGAAACCAATAGTATACTTGTAAAGAATGAGGATATAAGAAAGTGTTGGAGGGATTATTTTGATAATTTTTTTAATGTTAAGAGTAGAGCAGATATATGAGATATCGAGATACCTATTGAAGAGACTAATGGATAGTTGGTTTAGTGGGATGTGGCGTTAGGTCTCTTAACCAAATTCATGAATTCGACTCGTGATTTGGACATGGAAAAAACTACGTTAGAAGGGTAGCCCTCTTAATGGGCCACTGCAAGTTCCGAACCGGATTAGTTTGAGTATAAATCCGGATACCGGTTGGTATAACACAAAAAAAAGATACTTGTAGAAGAGATTAATAGAGAAAGCGTAAGATTCGTCCCCATTTAGTGAAGGGCTTTAAAGAGAATGAAGAATAATAAAGCTATAGGATCAGATGGCATTCCCATAGAAGTGTGGAAATGTTTGGGTGAATTTGGTATAATAATGTTAACGGATATTTTCAACAAAATTTGGAAAACTAAGAAAATGTCCTAAATATGGAGGAAGAATATAGTTGTGTTATTGTATAAGAATAAATGTGACATACAAGATTGTTCAAACTGTAAAGGAATTAAATTTATGAACTATACCATGAAACTGTGGGAGAGAGTGATAGAGTATAGATTGAGATTAGAGATAAATATATCTCAAAATCAATTTGGAGTTATGACAGGAAGATCCACTACGGAAGCAATTCATTTGTTTAGACATTTGTTAGAGACATATAGAATATAGAAGAGAGACATGTATATGGTATTCATCAATTTTAAAAAAATATATAATAGGGATCTTAGAAATATATTGTAGTGGGTATTGATGAAAAAAAGGATCTCATTGAAAAATATTATTCTCATTAGAGATATGTATAAGTGAGTTGTAACCGATGTAAGATCTTGTAGGGGTCTGAGCGATGGTCTCCTTATTAGCATTGAGCTCCATCATGGTTCAGCTTTACGTCCCATCCTTTTTATAGCAGTGATAGACGAAATCACAAAAAACATTCAGAATGAAATACCATAGTGTATATTTTTTGCGGATGATATAGTGTTGATTCATAAAACCAGGGAGGGTATTAGTACTAAATTAGAGTTATGGAGGGATATCTGCAATCCAGAGGGTTTAAATTGAGTAGATCGAAAACTGAGTACATGAGATATAAATTTAGCGACTATCATCAGAATAATGAAGAAATGATTACGTTAGATGGGTAAGATATACCAGAAAATGAAAGATTTAAATATCTTTATTCTATCTTTCAAAATGATGATAATGTAGATTAGGATGTGAATTATCGGATTCAAACGGGTTGAATGAAATTGAGAAAGGCATCCAGAGTTCTTTGTGAAAACATGATGCCGCTGCATTTGAAGCGAAAGTTCTATAGAACTACGGTAAGACCGGCATTATTGTATGGTATTGAGTGTTTTAAACAACAATAAAAACAAAAAATAGCTGTAACAGTAATGAGAATATTTAGATGGATGTGTGGCAAAACTAGAAGAGATAGAATTAGAAATGAATATAGTTGAAACAAGTTGAAAATTAGTTTAATTGTGATAACATGCGAGATTGTTGTCTGAGGTGGTTTGACCATGTGCAAAGAAGACCTAAAGCTGCACAAGTTAGGAAAATAGAGAACTTAAATATAGGAGATTCAGTAAAACGTAGAGATAGATCTCTAAAAACTTGGATGCAAATCATTTGAAAAGACATGATGGTTAATGGTCTAGACGAAAAGATAGTTTGGGATAGAAATGAGTGACGTAAAAGAAACCGCACAAATTAAACTAATATATTCTTTATATAAATAAATATATATATTTTTATACATATATATATTTTTATTATTTTTATTTATTATTTATTTATTTATTTTTAAAATCTTCATACTTGTCTCTCAAATAGCCGACCCCAATTATTGGGATTAAGATTCAGCTTCTTCTTGTTGTTGTAAAGTTGTAGAATTTTATTTTAAGGCCTTTTAGAAGTTTTTAATTTTTTGGAAGTTGCAAAATCTTTTAGTTTTAGAAGTTTATCACTTACGTTAGTTTCTGTTTTCAGTCTAGTTATTTAGCAAGTTATTGCTATTTAAATATTGTAGGATGATTACCAAGACTATTTAGAAATTTCTAAATCTTTGTTTTAGAAATAGTTTTTATTTTTTTAGGCTAATTCTCTATTTAAAGGTTTGTAACCTTATTATGAGAATGAAGCATAAGACTTTGAATCTATACTTTGAGTTCTCTCAAATTCTAGAAGGTAGGATGCTTTCTTTCCCTGGGTGTGATGCGTAAGGATCTACTAGTGTGATGCCAGTAAACCTACTCTCTTTTTTCTCATCAATTGCTTTCTTTCTTTCAATTTAATTGCTGATTTTCTGCAATAAACCCTAATTTCCTACATTTGAACCTAAACCATAATTTTCAACCCTACTTCCACTATAAATCCCTCGTAGACAGTTTTCTTCCTAGGTTGTCCTATGTCAGTTGGACATGTGATTTTTCTTGTGCACAAAAAATGTGCAAAGACAAAATCTATATATTCAGACCTATACCCATAAATATTTTACAAATATATGTAACACAAAAAAATGGAACACTTGGCTAACCTAGTCATAGTGTATTGGATTTGACATGATGCTGGCATGGAGGACCGTTTGATATGGTACCTGTGCATGCAACGCAAATTTGCTAAGTAGTCGTTGAGCTTCATAAATCCTGAGGTTTCAACATTAACTGTTTCCACACTTTATGATATTTCATTTTCCAGTAGACTCTTTGACCATTCAACAACACTTCATTGGCACTTTAATGCAACAAATGTAAAAACGTGTAGAATGTACAGAATGGCCATGATTTTTGTACTTGTTTAGGCATCTAACATATCCATGGCATATTGTGCCCCAATTTTCAACTTTTTTGTGCTACTGATTTGGTGTTGTCCTGTGTCATCTCATATGGTCCATCTGCTATGTGTGTGCTTCATAGACTCGATGGTGTTTAGAGTTAAAATAATGAAAATACCTCCTTTCACAAGCTTCAGATTTTGAAGTAAAATGTTATTTCACAAAATTTAATAGAGTATAGCTAAGATTTGGACTTGGTTAAAGCATCTTGGTTACAGCATCTAGTGTAACATTTGCATGCATTTGTGGTTTCCCTTCAGGAGCTTTATACAAACTACATTGGAAATTATGTTTTGCATTGTAAGACCTAGAAACTGCAAACAGTTGTCCCATCTCTCTCTGTCTCTTTCTTGCTTAATTGTGCCACCTTCTACTTGAATAAATCACCTGATTTAATAAATAAGTATGCCCTGGAGTGAATGAGTAGCAGAACTTGAGATTGCTAGATCCATAGGATGCAAGAACACTGGGCAGCGAATTAGTTAATGGGCTGGGGAATCTACTTAAATTGGATATTTGGAACTGGTTTGTGTCCTTGTATGTACGTCATGGGCCTATGACTTTCTTTGGTTCTGATAATCTTCTGCATTTCCATTTCAGAGAGTTACTTATGCTCAAATTTCAAAACTTTTGAGTTGATTGTACATGTAGATTACATTGTGAGTTTATCTCACTATATTATGTTATAGTATATATATGTGAGCATTCATGCATGGTTTTAGCTTCTATTGTATTTTGTAGTACTTGACTTAAATTTTATTAATTTCAAGAGTTGAAGAGAATTCAACTTGTTTTTTCTTGCTATGGTCTCACATTGCAATTTTGATGCCTTGCTTTTTCTTTCTATGTACATCACTACTGATGGATTATATTTTGAATTTGATCACTAAAGTAGTGGAAGCAATCTCAATTGTGTTTTCCTAATGATATGAAGTTCTTATGAAACTCAATCACATATATGATGCAATTTAACCTTTTCTAGGGATGCTTTAATTTAATGTTGGTGTTAAGTTGCTTTTCTAGATCTTTATCTTTTCATTTTACAAAGAAGGCTTGTGTTTGGATGGTTGGGCCATCCTTTTTCTCATGTTTAATTGGTAAATTCTTATAAATTGATCATTTCTCATTGACAGAAAGTGGCCTTGTTTATGCCGCTGGACTTAATGATTTCGGACAGCTAGGAGTATCCGTCGATAAAAGTTATACAACTGTAAGCTCTTTTGACCTTGATTTGTCATCATTGTTTGAATAGGCATAATGTTCATTATGTATAAACTATAATATTTTAAGGGATGTAAAGGATCTCTAGATCTACTTGTAAGGAAATTTGTTGGTTGGTGTGATTTAAGACCTCCTTTACAGCTGTGATAATGCTTATGTTTTCAGGAGCCACAAGATCTTTCCTAATGTCAATGTTGCTCTTTTGACCTTGATTTCACTTTTGTTTCAGAGTAAAGAAAATAATAATTTGGGTAATTGGGATATAGTTGGTGGGCCCAAATCTAATGGTTTTCTTGGTCCATGGAATTTGTGTTGAGAAACATCACTTTATCGACTAAATGTCTATTCCCTTTAGAAAATGAATTTTTATGGCCTTCAAAGCACCAGATGGGATGACAAGAGATGTGAGAATTGGATCCCTAGATCATTGGTTAATTGATTCCTGTTTTGTGGGATGTTTCCTCATTTTTATCGCTTACGAGGTTTTTTACAAGCTTTTACAATTTTTATAGGAATTCTCTTCTATTAGATTTTTCATTTTTTCCATGAATAAAATGTTATGGAAATTATGGATCTTTGAGTTAGTTTCCCTTGTGAACTTCGTATTCAAGAATATGGACTCTTGAAAATTCTAGGCTTTACTCTTCTAAATCTCCTTTTGATTTAAATACTCCAAATTTCAATTGTTTCTTTTCCTGGGTGGGTTGGTTTTAGTATTTTCAAGGTGTGTTTTTTCTTCCTGTAATTATGACTACAAATAAGTTTGTATTTTTAGTTTCTTTATGGATGCTAGTAGATCAGAATACCTGCTTCAGGGGTTTGGAGGTCTTTTCTAGTTTAATATTTAACGTTTTGTTATTTCTTGCATGCCTTACTTTTCTTCTCTCTTGAAGGATGTCTATCCTCTTTGTTGTAGTCTATTTTTGTTCCACTTCTAATGTAATCCTTGTTCAATGATTTTGATTTTCTCATTTGTTTTGTATTTGAGAGGAAGCCAATTTATATCTTGTTTCTGTTTCCACAGGAGCCACTTCATGTATGTAAACTAAACAAGGAAATAAAACAGATTTCAGCTGGTTATCACCACTCTTGTGCTATTACAGGTCAACAGCTGTCACCTGTGCCAGTATGTTTTCTTAGATATATTTGGGTATTCGCTGTGCATGATATTTACTTAAACAACAATAGAGGCAATTTGATATGCATAAACGTCAGGGTGGGGATCAACTTTGCGCCGCTTGGACCACCTCGATTTGTGTTCCATTGGGCCCTGCTCAAAGCACAGGGACATAGGCAGTGCCACGTTGCCGAGGGGTCTTGCCCCCACTATATTCTTTCTTAATTTCACACTTGGTGTGGACCCCACTTGGGAACGTGGTGCCACCTTGTGGTCCCACATGCCGAGATCCGTGCTGGAGCAAAGCTCCACCCACTAGGGTAATGTGATGTAGTAGTGCATTAATAGCATTTCTAGAAATAATTCTTATTGTTGTTTATGATAATATTTGTTTTTTTTCTTGTTATTTGATTTTGTGCGGTGAAGATGAAAATTCTTATCCAATAAAGAATAGGGGATAAAAATTTATTTACGACTATTCCTATACTTACGGAACTAAATAAGAGCATATTCCTAGAATTATGCTAACTAGAATTTATCCCTATAATATGCTAACTAACTAGGAGAGTAATATTTTACATATTTGACTTGCTATAACATTACCTCTCCAGTTGGAGCATAGATGCTAATCATGCTCAATATGTTACAAATGTAGTCAACCTGAACTCCACTCTGAGCATTTGTGAAGATGTCTCCTAACTGTTCTCTGGTCTTGATGTACCGTGTTGAGAGGATCTTCAGTTGAATCTTTTCACATTCTAGTAGGTAGTGAGATCTTAAGGCCAACCTCATCTAGTAACTGATGTATCCACATTACTTCACATGCAGATTGTGCCATAGCTCGGTATTCTGATTCAGTACCGAGAAACCACACCCTACTTCTTACTTTTCTATGACACCAAGTTACCTCTAACAAAAACACAATAACCTGTAGTTGACCTTTAAGCCTCTCTAGTCTGCATCTGAAGAGCATTGGTATTTGAATGTCCATAATTACTATACAATAGACCAGGCCCTGGATCTCCCTTTAAGTAACACAAAATCTGTCCTTAAAGCTTCCCATTGAGCAACAGCAGAAGAGGGCATAAAATGACTTGCTATGCTAACAGAGTATGCACTGTTTGGACGAGTCGATGTAAGATAGTTCAACTTGCCAACAAATCTCCTATACTTTTCCGGATCTTCAAACAACTCACATTCCCTGCGGTAAGTTGAATGCAAGGCTTGGCACCTAACCTGTTTCCGCCAACAGATGAAAAATATATTTCCTTCGGGATAAGAGTATACCCTTCTTTCATCTTGTGACTAAGGCCCCAAGAATCACTTTAACAAACCCAAATATAGATATATATATATATATATATATATATATATATATATATATTGAAATTGAGTTTGAAGGAATGATTTGAGGGATGAGATGCCTGCAGAATCCTTCTGGTGATGACAATATCATTCTGATTAGGCCAGCTTTAGAATTCCTATATAACATTGAATGATCATACTTACTCTTTTGTATACCAAACTTTTGTACCACCTCACTGGATCTTCCAAGCCATGCCTGAGGACTCTAATTCAAGCCATAAAGAGATTTTCGAAATCTGTGGCTTCTCCATATAAAGCTCCCCCTGAAGGTTGCTCTCCATGGCGGAAAGCTTTATATATATGTGTGTATATATATAGCTGGTGTAAGGGCCAATCATGTGCTGCTACTAAAGAAATAAACAATCGAACAAAAGCAAGTTTGGCAGCGGGAGAGTGTGTATCTGAATAATCAATCCCATGTCTTTGTATAACCTTTGGCAACAAAGTGAGCCTTTAGATGAGCTACTGAACCATCTGGATTCACTTTCACTGTGGATACCCATTTGCAGCTAACTACTCACCTCCCTGGGAGTAGAGGCACCAGTTCCCAAGTACCATTAGCATCTTAAAGCCACTATTTCCTCTTCCATTGCAGTATGCAGCCAAGATGAAATAATGCTGATGCCTGCAGAATCACTTCTGGTGATGACAATATCATTCTGATCAGGCCAGCTTTAGAATTCCTATAAAACATTGATGTTCATACTTACCCTTTTGTTTACCAAACTTTTGTACCACCTCACTGGATCTTCCAAACCATGCCCGAGGACTCTACTTCAAACCATAAAGAGATTTTTGAAGTTTGTGGCTTCTCCATATAAACCCCCTGAAGGTTGCTCTCCACGGAGGAAAGCTTTATATGTATATATATAGCTGGTGTAAGGGCCAATCATGTGCCACTGCTAAAGAAATAAACAATCGAACAAAAGCAAGTTTGGCAACAGGAGAGTGTGTATCTGAATAATCAATCCCATAAGTCTTTGTATAACCTTTGGCAACAAAGTGAGCCTTCTGATGAGCTACAGAACCATCTGGATACACTTTCACAGTGGATACCCATTTGCAACTAAATACTTGCCTTTCTGGGAGTAGAGGCACCAGTTCCCAAGTACCATTAGCATCTTAAAGCCACTATTTCCTCTTCTGTTGCAGTATGCCAGCCAAGATGAAAAAATGCCTCAGCAACAGTTTAGGAATGGAAATAAAGTCTAAGGAAGTAGCAAAACAGTGAGAGGAAGAAGACAAATGATCATAAGAGACGAAAAAGGAGGGGTTAATGCATTTATGTTTACCTGAGCAATGGGAAGGTTTCGGTGAGACTCAGGATCAGTTGATAGGACCAGATCTTGCGATGAAGAAGCTGTTTGAAGGTCTCTGTCAATAGTGGAGTCTCCTATCTTCTAGACTAGACATGAGGAGCTGGGTGACAAAAAGTTGTTGGGGCAGAGGGACTTGGAGGATTCTGTGTGGACATTTGTTTGATATGTAGACTAAGAGATCATCTTCCTCCCTAATAGATGATGGAGAAAAGAATGGAGTAGACCCAATGAATGTAACATCTCTAGTCACAAGAAAACTATAAAGGGTTAGTGAAAAACACCTGTTCCCTTTTTGAAGTTAAGAATACCCAAGGAAGACACGTTTAGGAGACTTTGGATCCAATTTAGTAACATGTGGATGAACATCTAGCACAGCACAAGTACTAGCAAAGATACATGGTTCCATGGGAAACAGAGATATAGATGGAAACAGAACAGTGTAAGTGATTTCACCATTGAGGACAGAAGAAGGCATACAAATAATCAAAAAACAGGTTGTAGAAACCGCATCAGCCCAAAAAAATTTAGAGACCTTCATTTGAAGAAGAAGTGCTCTGGCTACCTCAAGAAGATGTTGGTTCTTTCTTTCGGCTACTTTATTTTGGGATGGAGTATCAACACAAGATGACTGATGAAGAAAACCATTCTGTGACATATAAGTTTGGAAATTTTGGGAGATGTGTTTTTTGGCAGTATAATTTGCAATGTATGCACAGAAACGTTACACTGTGTTTTGATTTCAGTGTGTAAGGCACAAAAAATTGAAAATTATTCTGAACGATTTTTCATTAAGAATAACCGGGTAACATGATAGTAATCGTCAATAAAGGTAACAGAATATTTGAATCTAGATTTTGAAACAATAGAATATGGACCCCAAACATTTGAATGGACTAACTCAAAAGGGAAGAAGCTCGTTTATTGGCTTGACTAACTATGGGTAAACGATGATGTTTGACAAATTGACATGACACAATCTAAAACCTACAAAGATTGAAATTGTGGACGTAGCTTCTTCAAGTCAGATAAGGAAGGATGACCCAATCAATAATGGACTTCAAAAGGAGTTAAAGTACTGGAACAAGCAAGGGACCCAGCACCTGTTTGTCAAGGATATAGAGACCTTGAGACTCATGACCTCTACCAATAATCTGTTTTGTCATAAGATCCTGAAATAAACAAATGATAAAATGAGACACCACAATTTAGGGCACGAGTAAGTTTACTAACTGTGAGTAAATTGAAGCAATCTTAGGTAACCACATAATAGATGGCAAAAAATTGATGATGTTGGGTTTGCCATTCCAGATCCCATAACTGCAGACATAGACCCATCGCCTAAAGTCACAAAGGATGATGTTGCATGCGACTGAAAGTGAGACAAAAGACTAGAATTACTTATCAAATGGTCTGCAGCAGCAGAATCAATGACCCATTTTGATGAAGAAGATGCAAGGCATGGCATTGACTTACATAATAGTGGCGACAGGGGAATCATTAAAGATTCCCCGGATGCTACGTTTGCCATCTAAGTCTGTTGGGACTTATTCTGAAGCTTCCAACATGCGCATTTTGTATGACCTGGTTCACAACATGGCACACAACTCCTTGGGCAGCCTCCCAACTCCACCGATTACTTCTATTATTGTTTCCTACTCAATTACCCTGTTGGGTAGTTTCATTATGGGAGATAAGAGCACTGCTCGAAGGTTGAGCAAACTTACAGCTTTTTGTAAGGAGTACCAAATTATCATGCAAGGAGGAGATCTCAGAACTAGAAAAATATGAGATTTGACAGTTCAAATTTTGGAGGAAGATTGGCCAAAAAGCTCATCACAGTCATTTGCTCTAGTTGGGCTTGCTGAACTTTCACATCAGGGCTACTGGGCTAATACACATTGAGTTCCTCATAAACCCTTTTACAATCCATAAAATAAGACGTAAGAGTCTTCTCTTGTTTCTCTGCATGATAGAAAGCTTTGCAGACATCATAGATACAAGAAATATTCCCTTTGCAAGAGTACAGAGAATCTAAATAATCCATTAGTTCCTTAACAAACTCACAATATTTACTCAAACTAGTTAGCTCACTCTGAATCGTGTTCTGAAGCTGTAAGAATAAACGAGCATCCTCCCTCAGCCTTGTTTTCCTTGTATTATCATCCGGTGGAACAGTTGAGGTATTCATCTTTGTCTTTGCTTCGTAAAATAAATATGGACAGTCTCACTTCATTCCAGGTAATTAGGGCCATTCAGCTTGTGTTCTGTGATCTTTGTCATTGCTGGAATCTCTTTGGAAATCATTGACATGGTCTCCACTGTAGCAAACTTCTCTTCACCCACAATTAAAAGATGATTGACAATCAAGCTCTCCTTTGGGAGTGACAGTGATCAGATGGTCACCCTAGATAGATGACCTAATTGCAAAGTTGGCTTTCTAGGTCTGAGAAATAGAGACTCCTTAGGGTCTCTGTTTCTACATGGCTTTGATACTATGTAGAAGAAAATTCTATATTTTCAATGATGAAAGATGGATACAAGATTATATACAAATTTTCCTATATTTTAGAGCTAAATAAAAGCATTTTTCTAGAACTATGCCCACCAGAATATACCCCTACAATTATGCTAACTAATTAGGAAAGTAATCATTTACATATTTGACTCACTATATAACACTAGGATTTTGGAAGTGATTTAGCTTCTATATTTTTTTAGATTAACTGTGATTTAAGAATAAAACGAAGGGAGTAGTGAGAAAAGACAATTTACTCAAATGGTTGTAGTCTCATTTACCTATATCTGGTGTTCATATTTTTAAGTAAAAGAAATGAAAATTATGTACCTGCCTCACGCGTGACTAGAGAAGTTCAGTCACATTCAAGATGGTGCAAAAATATCTTTCATTCTGATCTGGTAAACAATTGGGGATGGGGGAGTTTACTGGCCTATACAAAAGCTGGTGTGTATTAAAGCATCTTATAACTAGTGAAGAAGATAGGGTTTCATGAAATGATGGTGCCCTTAAATTATAGGACAACTTCAGCTTAACTTTTCCAAATCCTTGATTTAGAACTCTTGTGCTATACAATTATTCAAATTTGACATTTTACTGCTGTCATTTCCCATCATTATAATATTGTCAACCTATACAATCAGATTGGCAATCTTGCAATTGTATTGTTTGAGAAACATAGTAGATCCACATTACTTGTCTGTATCAAAAGGATGGCATGCTTTGCCATGCTTGAGGTGATTGCTTGAGTTCTTAGAATGACTCCTTTAATCCACAAATATTCCCTTGGCAAGCAAAGCCCGGAGGTATTTCATGTAGATGTCCTCTTTCAAGTTTGCATGGAAGAAAGTATTTTTAACATCTACTATTGCAAGTCCCATCCAAGGATAGTTGCGTATCAGAGGAGAACTTGGACTGAAGTCCTTTTTTGAATCATAACAAATGTCTCTTAGTAATTCATCCCAAGGGTCTGTGTAACATTTTACAATAAGTGTTGCCTTGAGTCTCTTTGTTGATACTAACAGCATAACAGCCATGTGTAACCTATTGGGCATTTCCCCACTAGAAGAATAACTAGCTTACGTGCCTTGTTCTTGGTTAAAGCTTTCAACTCTTCTACAATAGCATACTTCTGCTTGTGATCTGCAACTTCTTTCTTCCAATCCTAAGAAACAGGAACAAAGGACAAAGATGATAAATAGAACTCAATATGAAGGAGTGAAAGATTGTTACGAGTGTTAGATATGCAATGTCGTGTGCTGCTCCTTCTTTCATTGGGAGATCAATGTCATTAATAATAGGGTTATAGCAATCGGATTAAGTAGGAGACTTGCTATTAGAAGATTAAGGCGTAGCTAGACCTGGCAACTTGTATCTAATTGTGTCAGATACGATTAGACACAATTTAAAATGGGTTTGACATTAACACGATATGATTAAATAATTGTGTCAATTTTTTGTAACACGAACACGACACGGTTAATAAACATGTTATATGATATGGCACAATTAACATAGTCATTTGGACTTGAATTTTATAAATGCATGACACAATAACACGACAAGACATGATAATAAAATATTCAAATAAAAGGCTAAAAACCAACAGCCCGAGACCATGAAGAAAATGCCGAGACCTTAAAGACAACTGCTAAAGTCATCCCAAAACTAATTTAAACATCATACACGAGAAGATAAGAATCAAGCTTAAATACCACATATACTAGTAGCTAAATATCAGGCCAAGGAGTTCTTGATCATTTCAAGTGAAACCATAAACTACAGCTACCAGAGCATTAAGTGTAACTTGAAATAATAATATTCGAATACAAATATTATTAACTTGAAATAATATTAATCAATAATATGTAATAATTATAATATAAATGTGTAATAATTATATTTGTGTCCAATCGTGTTAGACACGAAACACGATTAGGCTAAGCATGGACACGGTTAACTCTGTCTCATGTAATTGTGCTCGTATACAAAATTGCTAGCTGTAGGCGGAGCCGATAAAGAGGACTATTATAGGTTCAATAGAGTGGACTTGCTATTCAGAGGACCGTTACAGGAATCTGATGGCTTTCTGTTGTGCCACTTTCCTCCCCCCACATTCATGTTCCAATTTTTCGACAACCATATCAAGCATTAGTGATCCTTTTGTTGGATGTTCTATCTGCATCCTTCTGTATGTGAAGCACATTGTAGTCCCACGGTGGTTGTGGATATTAACTTCCTCGGCTGCTTCTTTCTTCAATAATTTCTTCAGGTTCATTTCATAGTTTACAAGATGCCTATGTCATATATTTCTTTACAAAATTTTATGTGCATTTTTATTTTTCCATCTTGTGACCCAAAGTTGGATGTTTTTCCCGCAGCTGATGGAGAGCTTTTCATGTGGGGGAAGAATTCTGACGGGCAGCTTGGCCTTGGGAAAAGTAAGTCAATCCTGCAGCTCATCTTAAGCTTTATATGTGATTGGATGATCATATATTGAATGTTAATTTTGATTATTTAGCTTTCTTTCCGATGTGTCTGGCTAGTTATGTTTTGATAGTAAATTTAACATTCTAAACTATTTTCTTGCATGTCCCAATGGCCACTTGCATACATCAGAATAAGAATGCATCTAATTATTAGAACTTGATGTGGTGAGCAGTAATGCTATTCCTACCAAGTTCACGTTGGCGACTCTTGGGAATTAGTAGGTATTAATTCCTTTACTAGGTAGGATGTAGCTTCTTTGTGGAGTTACGAGAGCATTAAGTGAGTAGTCACCTTGTTAATATCAATTCTAGTTCTTATGAATGAGTGGTTGGAAGAGTGAAATGACAGATTAATTTGTAGTTTGGTTGACTGTGCTCCCTTCCTTTTCCCTCTTCTTAGTGGCTGTTACTGTTTTTTCTTTGTTTTCTCTAGTTCATCTCCTTAGTGGTTGCATTATTTGGTATCGGAGCCTTGTAAACTCTCTTGGTTTAAGCCTTCTCTTTGTTGTCTAATGGTGGCAAGGAGAGGCGGAGGGCGCTGGGTAAACCAAATGATGGATGGAGTAAGAGATGAAGAAATTCAGGCACTTCGAAGGCAAGTTGAACAGCTCACTCAGCAACTTACTCAATTAGAAGTTCGGATGTGTTAGTGATGATTCCAACAGTGTGAATCTTTTTGCGGGTTGTCCAATGTGAAGGTGCACGATCTTGGGATGGCATTAAAATGGAGTTGCTAGAATTCCATGGTCGTCCTCAACTTGAATAATTTCTTGATTAGCTTGGGGTTGTCGAGAAGTTCTTTGATTATCAGGATAAATTGGTGGCAACAAGGTTAGGGCTTGCTCATGCATGGTGGGGCAG
Organism: Dillenia suffruticosa; assembly: GCA_033439265.1. NCBI lineage: Eukaryota > Viridiplantae > Streptophyta > Magnoliopsida > Dilleniales > Dilleniaceae > Dillenia > Dillenia suffruticosa. The sequence continues at coordinate 10,159,226 of JAVTVX010000027.1, read as the reverse complement.
GGTTCAGGTTGCGTGTTCATAAGGGCAAAGCCAAGATTTCAACTTGTGAGAAAATGAAATGCTGACATAGAGAGAAATTTCTTCCTCGTGACTTTACTCATAATATGTTCTCATGATTTAACAACCTTTGCGGGGCAAAAGGTGTCACCAATTACACTGAAGAATTATACAAGTCTACAATTTGCTACAAAAAGTAAAGTAAACTATCATGTTGGTAACCTATCATGGCTTTGTTCAGTATAACACCCTAAAACATTGATAAACACAACCAGTTCTGGTTATGGAGAAAGAATGTAAATTTAATTAAATTTCAATAGTCTTCCCTAATGAAAGCACAATAAGAGTTTATATAGACCCTAAAAGAACTTAAAGTGGTAAACTGATATTAAAACAATTCTCCTAGAACTAGGAAAGAAAATAAACCTAAAATCACAAATATGAAAGTAAAAAAGTATTTCTAGGCCGTGATTGCATGTGCACAAGAAAGGTGCAAGTGCTCTGGTGAGGATTGACTTAATAATCATGGCAACTGCACCTGGTGAATGCATCCTAATCCTAAGCAAGCTAGTCAAGGAAGTAGGCCTGCAAGTGCACTCTCCTGCCTGCAAGTACACCTGCATTCCATGGCACAGGTGCAATGGCTGATGCATGACCTCCTTTTAGCTTATGATTTTGACCTTTGAATCTTCCCTTCTTGATCATTGATTCTAAGGTTGTTTGTCACGTGTCAGTCTCCCCCTCTCGAGAAAAAATCGACCTTGAGTTTGATTTAACATCCAGAAGCCAAATCAACTTCTTTTTTTTTCATCTTTGGGAGACCATTGGCTGACACAGACCTGACCCTCCTCAAAACCAATATGGTTTGTGCTCTCATAAACCACTCAACTCACCTCGTCTTTTGCCTCCTCATATGCCTCCACCTCATTTCCAACAATGAGATTTCCAACTATTTCTGAACTCTCTAAATGCCTAACCTTCCTGCTACTGTGCACAACATACCCATAGTCTACTATTGTTGTCACCTGTGCTCCTACAAATAACGTCGAGTGTCATTTGCTTCCTTAAGAATAACTTCATGATCGGTGCTATCTTCTTGAGCACTGAAGGAAGCAAATACATTAGAAGACCGGTAACAGTATAGATGGATGTAGACTTAATATTATCAACCTTTTATCATGGTTAACTTCAAATGAAAATGGATTACCGCTTTTTCCCTATGAAGTGGTTTTAGAAGGAATCTGGTTGCAAATCCAGGACATTTGGCTGATGATTATGAGACAAGAATCGGCTAAAACCAAGGGACAGTTGGCCTATTAGGATGTGGTGCTAGGTCCCTTAACCAAGTTTTCGAGTTCGACTCGCAGTTTAGGCATGGAAAAAACTACGTTGGGAGGGTAGCCCCCCTAAATGGACCACTGCAAGTTCTGAATCGGATTAGTCGGAGTATGACTCCGGATACTGGTTGGTATAGTACCAAAAAAAAAAAAAAGAATCGGCTAGAACCTTGGGGGTAAAAATTGAATTCTCAATAGCTCCTTCGTCCGTTCTCAAGTTTCAGCAGGTCCTCTACCACATTGCTTCTGCATCTCTAACATTTAATCCCACCGATGTGAAGCCCTATGCCTCAATATATGCCCAACTAGCCACACATAATAAGATTTGAAATCCCCGTTCGATCACATTTAGCCATGAAACCTAAAAGTTCTTTTTCACCTAAATCACCACCGAATGTAGGAATTTCAATTTTTATATGATAATTTTTATGACCAAAATCTTGCCTGTTTTTTCCAACAATTTTACCTCAGCCTCTATTGATTGAAGAATTTCCATAGTCATATCAATCATGTGGGTTTTACACGAACTAGCTTCGTTGTATGTTGACTATGTTCTTCATACCTGGCATATTCAGAGTTGCTATGGCTGCCGAATGAGAATCTAACGTTTCCCATATAGCCTTCATTGTTTGATCAGCATCACATGGATGGTCACACCCAATTGCTTCAAAGCTCTCTTAGCGGCTCACCCTCAATCGAGATCTTGACATGCCCTGATGTCAATTGATGCAGTGGAAGACTATGATAGGTTTACTATGTACAAAACCCTTAAAACTTTGATTAACACAACCATTCTAGATTATAGAGAAAGATCGTACATCTTATTGAATTCCAACAGTCTTCCCTAATGAAAGCATAACTAGAGTTTATATTGCCCTAAACTAGTCAACTAAAATAAGGAAATAAACAGACCAAAAGCTAAAACAACGCAACTTAAAAAGTAGGAAACAAGTATTAAAACAGTCCTCCTAGAACTAGGAAACAAAATAGTCCTAAAATCACAAAATAACGAAAATAAAAAAGAATTTCTCATCCACGATTGCAGATGCACAGGAAGGGTGCAGTTCCGTTGGTGAGGACCCAATTGAGGATCATGGTCACTGTGCCTAGCATGTGCAGGTGCGATCACTGTGCTGGGCACACGTGACATGCAGCTGCGTGCACGTCTTGAAGCCTGCAAATGCTCCTGTGTTCCATTATTGCTGGGGCAATTGCTTTGTACATGCTTTCTGCTATCTTGTATGATGCTTGACCCTCCTTTTGGTTTATGAACTCGACCTTCGAATTTTCCATATGGCTTGATGTTCGGATCCTTGATTCTAAGGGTTGATTGTTCTGCGTCACCATGGTAGAGTTCAAAATGGCTTATATCTGCTAGTTGCGAGTTTGATTCTATCTTAATTTCTGTTTCTCAGTGCCAAGCTTTATATAGTGATTCCAGTAGCAATGCTCATCATGAGAAGTCACCCAATCTTTTTTTTTTCCTCTTATTTGTTTCTTTTTTCCCCCGTTGAAGTTGCTTCCTACTTTAATAAAACAATGTTATTTGGGAAATTTAGCACGTGTTTGTGTGTTCGCTAAGCGTACATAAACCTCTTATCTTCTTAGTTATAACAGAAGAAAATTCTCCCTTTTATGTTATTCATCTGATGTGTGGCATCCTAATCTGATCATATTTCTGCAAGTATATGCTGGTTTTCTTTTCTCATTGATTGCTAGAATCAAACTTTGTTCTTCTTATTGTAGGGGAAAAAAAACACTGAGCTTTGTTCTTGCTTTGAGAACTTGCTGGCCTCTGATCCAAAAGTTCAGTGGTCTGGAAGACTTGGATGGTGCTTTTGAAAAGTACCTTAGTGATCACAGGAATCAAACTAGTTGTGTACATACATCTGATACCCTACTCCAATCACATAGAGCAAGTGGAACCACTTCTTACGGGACATTTAGCTTGTACTCGGGAATCGGAATAAAAAATCTTAAGAATCAGAATCGAAATCGAAATCCGATATCCCTTATTTGGTTCAAATTCTGGAATGGATTTGATTACCAATATTGATATTTGATTTATATATCTTTCGGAATGAGAATCATATAATCGTTAATTTTACCATTGATAAAAAATATTTTCATATTAAAATAGTAAAATTAAAACTATAATTAATATCTATTTTATTTTATTTTCTTTAATTTTATTTTATTTTTTAAAATGTTTTAAAAGTGCCCTTGATAAAATTAATATTTTATTTTAAAAAAATTAAAATTTGTTTTAAAATTAATATTTTATGGAAGGACAAAAATTGAAAATGAATTTTTCTTAGGTTTTATCCATGGGTTTCAACAAAAACCCATCGTTTTACTTGGTTTTCACAAAATCCAAGATTGGAGTTTTCACACCCATACCTTGATTCCCATTCCCTTAACCTAAACAATTTATATGGGTTTCAAATCTATTCCTGATTCCCATACCCATTAACCAAACACCACCTTAGTGGGTCGTCTGCAGCCATGATATCTTATTCTGCTGCAATCGCAGAGAGCAAGGTGAAAATTATCACTTGGAAGAGTTGGCTAGATTATTGTTGGCTACTTTTTGGGGTTGCTAGAGCTTTTTCAGGGAACGCAGTTCTTGTATCAACTTAGTTCAGCAACCATATGCCTTTTGGAGTATTAAATTTCCAAACTCCTTTTGTGGTTGGTTAAGGTACATCCAGATTCCTCCTAAGGTCTTGAGAAGTGTCTGCATTGTTCACACCTTTCATACGATAAGTTGAATCCAAGAGCTGCCAACGGTGAATCTCTTGCCTCGCTCTTCCTCATATTTCTTCACTCCTCCTCTTGTCTCAATCTTAGCCTCCCTGTCTTTTCTCTGATTCTCTGTCTCTCTTGACAGCTAAGATGAGTTCTAAGAAGTCCTGTGCGGTTAGTCTTATATTAATCTTCAGCAACTGGATGTCTAAGAATGCTTTCTTGCATGATGACTTGGAAGAGGAAGTTTATATGGAGATTCTGTCAAGTAGGGAAAGGGAGAGAGAGATGCATGCAGGCTAAAGAAAGCTCTTTACAGCCTAAGCCAATCTCCAGTGGCTCGGTTTAATAGATTAAGGCAGTGAGTTTTCAGGTTACAGACAGAGCAATGCAGACCACATTGTGTTCATTAAACATTACATGGTAAGATAATAGTTCCTATGGTTGATGTTGACGAAATAATGTTGACAAGAAGTGGTGTTGAAGAGATATATGAAGTTAAGAACTATCTATTAAATGAATTATATCAAATAACGGGAAAAATTGGTTCCTTTTTGGGATTGAAGTAGCTCAATCAGATAGCAGCATCTTTATCACACACAGGATATACATCTTAAGACTTGCTTAGGGAAGCTGGTCTGTTGGGGTTCAGGCATGTAGGTACTTCCTTTGAGGTGAATCATTGGCTCAAGCTTGGTAGTGGAGAAAAGGTTGACAGGAGAGGTATCAGATTCGTTCAGAGGCTCATTTATCTTTCCCACACAAGGCAATATAGCCTTTTCTGTGAGTAGTTGGCCAATTAATTCATTATGTTCAATGTTTGCATCTAGAAGCAATTTTTCATATCTTGAGATCAATTGTACTCTGGATCATTGTTTTCAAACCATGATCAACTTAAGATTGAAGAATTCATTGTTGTGGATTGGGAAGGTTCACCTATTGAGAGAAAATCTACTTCAAGATACTACACTTTTGTAGGAGAAAATATTGTAACTTGCCTTGGTAAAAAGACAACTAGTGGTTACAAGGTGAAGTGGAGGAGCCGAGCATCAAGCAAGCGCAGATGGTGTTTCTGAACTATGATAGATTCAAAGGTTAATGCAGGACTTTATATTGGTAGAAGACAAGTCTCTCTTACTCTATTGCTATAATTCAATACAACGTAATAGAGCAAAGCACATTTAGACTAAGAAACATTCCATCAAAGACAAAATGAATGATGTCTTTGCATTTTGATATGTAGTTAGCTAATTGTATTATCGAGAGGACTTGGTGCTAGAATCTTCCATTCATTTGTATGCAAGATGGACAAGAGAGAGAAAATGCACCATCTTGAGGCAGTGTGTTGATAGTCTATGGTTCATTCATCCTCAAAATAAATTCTAGAGTAGGTTAGGTTTGAAATTAATCACAACCTTCCTTCAAAACCTCTTTTTCTTCTTTCCTTTGATTTGATTGAAACATCATTACTGCTTGTTATGTCTCTATTTTGCTTAGAGGGTCATAACACAATTGAAAGGAAGTGGTGAAAGAGGATCGTGCTGTCTTTGACCATGAGAGGCCAATGACAAAACTTTTGACTTCCCATCTACTTGCAAACAACCCCCTTATCATATATCTTGATGTAGTCTTGCTCATAAGTTACAAAGTTTGTGTCTTATATTTGCCTGCCTCCGTTTTGGAAGAGGACATCCTATTGGTAGTCCTAAGTCCATTTAAGTTCTCACATCACAACCTAACCATATTAAAATCCCGAGACCCCTGTTAGGGGAACTCAGGCCATAGATCTCATACAACTAATCCTGAAACGAGCTGACATAATGTAGGTCTCTCAGTCATCCACAAAACTCAACCGACACTGCTAGAGGCTTCTAATCTAAAGGAGAGAAAAGGGTAAAGGAAACATGGAGGCTATCAACTTGAAACAAACTTCTATCTCAAGCAATAAGCAAATATGACGACACCCACCCCCACCCAGCGTCTAAGAAGTCACAATCACCAACAATGTAATAGCCTCAGTTTTTGATCCCCGTCTGCACTGCTTAGCAAAGTCATAACCATGTTGTGCAAACTTGAGTATCATGCTCTGCTCTTTTATATGAGTTGTGGAGTTAACATGCATTGACATGCCTTATTTCTTTCAATGATGACTAGGAGATCGCTCCACTGAGTGGTGTTTTTCATGATTTATTTCTTTTATCATTTCATCTATCATGTCAAGATATAGAATTAAATAGCGTCCCCCCCCCCAAAACAAGCTAAATGCTTTGGGTTGTTTGCTCAGCTACATTTATATTGACCTAGTCAATGAGTTTTGAGATCTAATAAATGTTATCAGAATTGATGGTTCAGTTGTATGTGGCCATTGAGAGAAAATTGTTTTGGGAGATGCGGTATTAGAAACATGGTCCAGAGATTGAGGTAGAACAAAGTAATAGAGTAGCTCTGTCCGCATTCGAAAAGAACAAAAAAAAAAGGATGGTGTCTGAAGGAGATGGAATAAGAGTGACTTGTCTCAATACATATGCTGCTCAATGTCTACAAACTCCTATCTACTCTCGATTTCCATCATCAATATCAAAACATTTGAAAATAAATGTTGAAATTTCCTTTGGACATCTATGTAATTTCATCTAATGTCTTCTCTCATGAATTTATACTGTTCCCCATAAGGGATAGATATTAGATAATCCAATGGATGTTGCCTGTCGGGATTGTTTATCTTAGAAATCATCTGAAGGAAGAAAAGTGTTATTCAAATAAATTTCACACTCATGGTTAAATAATGCAGTCTTGTACTGATGCAGAAGCTGCAAAAGTGGTTCCTTTGCCTGCTAAACTGGAGTGCTTAAATGGGATTACAATGGCAATGGCAGCATTAGGTGCACATCACTCTATTGCAGTCACAGGTATTAATTAATTTCTGCACATTCTCTTTATCAGATGTCGAGTTCTTCTTAACTGCTTGGAGCATTTTCTTTTTATTGCTGTATGGTTGAGGCGTATCCACTTGCATTTCCTTGGCTAGATGATGGAGAAACATTAAGTTGGGGAGGAGGAGCATCTGGAAGTCTAGGACATGGTCACAAGTCTGGCATCTGTGACATTTTCAAAAGTGCCAGGTTGCTATTTATAGCTTGTTTCTTTTTTATACTTTTTTATCTTTTAGTATTGCAACTTTTATCCACAGAACATTGGCCAAATGGATGCTCAGATATGAGTTGTTGAAACACACCTATATATTTTTAAGGAATTTGAACCATAAAGAATGCCCATATCTATCTTTTTCTCACTACATGTTCTCTTAATACCCAGTTGAAGAATTCATTTTCTGAAAATTAGAGAATGCTATATCTATCTTTTTCTTATTACATGTTCTCTAAATACCCTGATGAAGAATTCATTTTCTGAAAATTTGGTACCATATTGTATACGTGGCCGCCTATGTATTGGGATTGAGCATTTATTATTTGGTTGAACCCTACTTACAAGGCTATCTATTAGTGTCAGAGTAACGTATTGTATGAAATGCAAATTCAACACTAAAAGCCAGCGGATTATTGTTATTATTTTTTGGGGTTATAATATAATACCAAAATATGAGAAAAATGAAATTGTAATGTTGTAACAGCCATAGTTTGGTCAAACCTAGCAATGTGGTTGTATTCCATTCTTTTCTTCATAAAATATGTATCTTCTGATGGAAAAAGCAGATTTATCAAGTGAAGGGAAGTATATTGAAAAAGGATAAGCCAGAAGGAAGAAACAAAGGAAGGAGAGAAAATCACATTCTATGACTAAAGCAAGCCAATCTTGTGGATCTGTCAAGAAAAAACATCGTTTTCACCTTCCATACATAATCCCAAAATCATTCCTGCATGATGCTAAAAGTCCTTCAACCTCCTTGTCATTGTCAGAATTCTTGAAACTAACACTCGATAAATAATAAAGAAAATTGAAGACCCTCTGCTCATCCTTGATTACAAAAGACCAGTCCACATGTTTCTTTCACTCCAGTAATCTAAGGATAGGCGGCTATTGCCCTTTTACAGCATGCACAACACATTGAGCAAGACTTTAAAACTTTTTTAGCCTTCTAATCTTTATTTATTAATTTTTCCCCTCTTTTTGTTGCTAATGTTATATGATCCAGTTTTCCACCTGATGTTCTACTCTATGGAGGTACCTTGATTTTTCTTTTTGCCCCGCAAAAGAAGAAATATTATTAAATGAAAGAATGCATAAGAATTACACCTGGGTTATCAGGCATCCTCCACGGCCAAAAACAACGAAAAATTGAAAAGAAGACAAATGTAAAGAATTCAAAAGAGCCCTGCGTTTCAATTGCATGTTGCAGTAAAATTTGGAGGTAGCTTTATGCGGTTGCTTTACATGCAATGATCTATTGTTTGTTTAAAAATATGCCACCTTGCTAGTCGCTAATTGTGTTTCAACATAACCTTTTAAATTAATGACATGGTCTATTGGTAGGTCTTGCATTCAGAAATAACAATTCTCTGCTAAATTTTCGTCTTTAAATTTTTCATGGAAACTTGGATTATGTTTTGAAAATCGTTCAACACTGTTACACTATCATTTTTTGCAGTGAGTTTACACCGCGGCTTATAAAGAAACTTGAGGGGGTTAAGGTACTCTGTTATTTGTTGAGATTTCTCATTGATGAATAAATATTTATAAAAATTCAAAAATTTCTAAGATGTGCTGATAATGTTTCATTTCTCCATGTGAATGTAGGTTAAAAGAGTTGCTGCAGGGTTATTGCATTCAGCTTGTATTGATGGTATGCCATTTTTAATATAGTTGATTATTTAATGAACGTGTTCTTTCTCATTTAATACGACTCTGAGCATTTTGTCATCGCTTCCTTTCTACAGAAAATGGCTCTGTATTCATGTTTGGTGAAAGAGTAGTTGATAAATTGGTAAGATCTTTGAGTGGATAATGTGTCAAGTTGTGATTGTAAGCTTTTACAGCTAGAAGCTGTCCTTAACCATTTTTGATCATCGATTTGTGTGACTCTCCCCTATTTTTTCCTTGCAACTACTAAGGGTTTTGGAGATGCTGAGAATGCAACGACGCCTGACATGGTTGGCCAGCTTCCATTTTGTGAAGAAGTTGCTTGTGGTGGTTATCATACATGTGTCATAACAGGTTTGTCTCTATAATCCAAACCATGGACTTAATTTACCAACAGGACCATTGCTGGCCAATATGCAGAAACAAGAGCTCTGTTAAATGTTAAACAATTGAATAAAGAAGCACTATTATGGTTTTACTCCATCCAAGAGCTCTGTTAGTGTTCTTATGCCTGGTTCCAGTTTGTTTAGAGAGCATAGTTAAGTTTAATATATATATATATATATATATATATATATATATTTTCTCAATATGCAGAAAAACTTAATTTTTGTTTTTTCAATGTAGCCCAATTACTAACTCTGTTAAATGTTCATTTGTTTAAAGGTCACATATTGTCATTGATCCTGTGTCTTCTTTATCCCGTGCGATATACCAATTACATTGCAGATTTGTCTGAACATTCTTCTTTGTGTGCAGCTTTGTTTCTCCCTCTCTAAATATAAAATTGGCAAACTTAATATAGGATAGTATAATATCTTTAAAAAACTCAAATTTTATATATAGCGAGGGAAGGATTTGAACACATGGTTTTTGCCGATTGATATTCATCTATTAATATTCACATACAAAATGCTCTTTGGATATTTCTCCTCCTTCCTCACATCCTTTTGTCAAAAAATGTACCGTAAAATGATGTCTTCTAGATCATTGTCGATACTTATTATCTGCCTGATGATAAAGGTTATCAATGATGATTGGATCACCAAATGGAAAGTCCTTGTCTACCCGATGATAAGTCATGGATAATATCCATGAATACTTCAATGTTGATAAAGGAGCTCCCAGCCAAAAAAGAAAGTGAGGCATAACTTAATATTTAGTTTTTATTATTATATATAATTTAAGATGGAATATTGCTTTTTATGAATTCCTCATTACTTTTCTTAATAGGTCCAAGAAACTTGAACTCCAATAGGAAAGGAAAAGTTAGTGGACCTAACGATAATGAAGTGTTTGAAAATGGAGGTGATACCGATATTGATCTTGGGGACGATTAATGATTTTAAAAGTTTGCAGACTTAGCATTTTGATTACTTAAATATTAGTTTTGAGTGCATAATCTGATGTAAGGCATTAACCATAATGAACAATGCTTTGAATCTTTAAAATTTTTAAATTTTGGAATATTTTGAATATCGCAATTTAGATTTATAGTTTCTACTAGTTAGTGGTTATTTATTTGAATCATGTTATTTGAGAGATTACGAGTTTTATATTTTAATGTAATATGTATGTGGGTTCTACTAGCATAGTGACATGACTCATAAAGTAAATTAAAAAGAGACTTTAACCGAGGACATAACTTCCTTAATACTAATAAAGTGGGATGTCCTAATCAACAATAAACTTTAAATGGAGACAAGAAAAGAATATATATATATATATATTTTTAGGTGAGAGAGAGATTTCTCGGTCCGGGTCCCATTGCAAAAACACATTTGTTGTTGTTCCTAGCAAATGAAATTGGGAAGGCTGTAAGAAACACTAGAACTATAATGTGACGTGTTTGAAACTTTATCTCTGTAGTTTCCTTTAGTGGTCTCCATAGATCCCAGGCTCCACCCTTTTAATCAAAATCTGAAATTATCAAATGATAAAATAACCAAGGGCTGCATCTCTTGCGTAACATTTATTTGGGCACTTACAGGATCAGTTAACAATAGATATTTTTTTTTCCTTTCCATTTCTTTCTTATTTTATTTTATAAGACAGATTTGCCTCTACCATAAGCTTTTGAAGAACTTCTTGATTAAATGTTGAGGAAACAAAGAAATATGGGGCTTTTTAGGTACTCAGATTATTTTGAAATTATTCTGTTAATACTTTTGGATCCAAATCTATTGAGGAAAAGTCTACCAATTTCTCCATTTTGATTGTGTATGAAGATGTGGGCAATTATCATCCATTCATCTAAAGGCCAATGTAAGTTTCACACCAGAACTAATTAAACCAGCTTATGATTTATGACAATTCTCCGTTTAAAGAATTATAAACTAAGGTGATTGATTACAATCATAAAAAATCCTTGTAAAATGGATATATGCATGAGGAAGTTAACCTTTAGATGTGCAACTTTATGAAACTTCAAGCCAAAATTCACACAAGAAGCTCTTGAGCCTCAGATTTTGTAGTCATTGTGTTGTTTTAAACAATGCACACTCCTGGTGTATGACATTGCCATCCACTTATCAAAAAAAGAATGAAGTTTTATGCAAACTTAATGGAAGGTGGATCCATAATTGCTCCGTTCAAATGCTAGCATCCAGTCATCTGCCAGTAATCAACTAAACAAGAAAGTTTTGCTTGAATGGGATGAAACATAGATGCAGAATTGCTCAAGTGTGATATCGCCGAGGATTGGAGAAAATATTATCTGAAAAACTATGCCTTCAGTGATTTGCGGATGAATTTGTTCCTTGTGTGCTTTTACATACTTGTCTTGGCTTAATGCAAAAGGTATTGGATGAGATAAACATATGTATGCACCTTTATGTTGGTTGTTGTGATAAACATATTTTTTCCTGCAGGAAAGCTAGGCTAGTGCCCTAGACTCTAGAGAGCCTAGAGGTTTACATCTTGTATGTTTATCTTAGCATGGTGTACACATTTAATTGCAGATACCTTTCTTAAGCTCTTTTTTCTTGCTTAAACCGTTCTTATGGACTTCTAAACAAATCTGTCACTGTTACTCCCAACTGATTATTTGCTTCTCATTCCTCAAATAGGTGGTGGAGAATTATACACTTGGGGCTCAAATGAGAATGGCTGTCTTGGTACAGGGTATTTACTATGATCTAATACTACAAAGCTGCTTTTCTTGCAGTTATTACCATTTATATTGTAGTTTCATGTTGTTTTTTTCTGTTGCATCATAGTTGATGCCTGTTTTTTTTTTAACTGTTATTGTTTTTTGGGGGATCAGGTGTACGAATGCCACTAGCCTACCTGAAAAGGTGCAAGGTCCATTCTCAAGAGAATCTGTTTCCAGTGTATGTACAAAAGTTATCATGTTCTGTTTTCTTGGGCTGAATGCAATGTCATTAATACTCCTTTCTCTGCTTCCAATATGCTTCTTTGTTGCAAAAAATGCCCATATAGAGGTAAAATTAATTTGTCATTGAGCAGGGATGGGTGGATCTAACCTGTAAAATTACATCATTGTCTATGGTATGAACGGTTATAATGACTCAATAGGACTATAAACATTGTATCTAGTTGTTTATTTTTCAAAAAAAAAGGGGAATAATTACGTATGCAGTCTAAATCTTTAGCACACATTTTCCAATTTAGTTTCTACTCAGATGGAATTACTAACGAACTGTATACTTTGTCATTAAATGAGTCATGTGACATGCTAAGTGGCATTATCATGTCTGGCGTAATAATTTTTTTAAGCCAAATTAGTAAGGTTACATTAATGTTTTGTGTCGATAATTAAAACACTCAACAATAACATAATAATATCTAAAAAACGGTAGCCACATAAACTTTCAGATATGATCATTACGTGAAGCTCCTCTTGCAGCTACATCAATGCCACATATGTTGTCACCTGACCTATTTCACATTATAGTTTTCAATTTGTTTGTATTTCCATCATACGACTAGATCCATAACCAAATCTAAACGTTTATGACTCTATAGGACAAATTAAAAAGGTTTAGAACTAAATTGAAAAATGTATGAAAAGTTTAGGACTCTGTGTAATTAACCCTCCCCCCCAAAAAAATTATTGATATAAACTACCATGGTGAACAATTGATTCTTGCATTCTATTTGTCTAAAAGCAAAATGTGTTGTGGCATGCACGCAACGTATCCCAGCCCTGCATTTGTTGGCTTGTCTTTCTCCTCTCGTATATACTTTAGTGCTACTTTGATAGCCTTTTTTGTCTACTTATATTCACTCCTTTGGTGAAAGATATCTTTGTTTTATGTTTCTAATTCTTTAGAGAATGGGGTAATGCAGGTATCCTGTGGTTGGAAACACACGGCTGCGATTTCTGGTAACTTCTGTCCATTAAGATTTTCCAAAAGTAAATCTTTTGTTTTATTATATGTACATGGATATTTTGATCCTCTCAGATGGCTGTGTTAACACACACACACAAACACACATATATCACCATGATGCTGTGAGGATGTGAAAATAGGACACATCTATATTCTTTGGTGCAACTTTTTTGGGCATTGTCAAATTTAACTAGCTTATGTTAATGCTTGAGTCATGCAAGAGATTGAGGTGTTGAATAGGAATAAGAGATCAACTGAGATTGATTAGGACTTAATGGCTTGCTTGTCTTTTTTTTTTTTTTTTGGCGTCTTTGATTCTTTCCTATTACTCATTGTCAAGCAAAGGATGGAGAAAGGGGTCACTGAGCTTGGTAACAAGCTGATGTCACTGATGCCGGTCCAAAAGTAATAATTTGGTGAATAAATCAGCTTTCTGCAAGGACCCATGGGAACACAATCGGTAATGATGCCTTGTGGCGGATTGTTCACTCATGAAGTGGCAGTTTACTTTGACATGCTTAGGGTGTGCATGCGTATGGGGTTAAAACTTATGTAGTGTTCTCATACTATCATATAGTAATGTAGGTCTTGTAAGTAATGGAAGCCCTAAAGTCAAAATAAAATTGGTGTAGCACAATAATAGCATTTTTGCAGTGTTCTGCTCATTATTTATAAGAATATTTGGTTTCCTATTCTAATTTGATTTTTCTAGGATTTTAGAAAATATTAAGTTTCCAAATTTTGTTTTAAGGTTAATATCCTATAAATAAGCTTTATGTAATCGTAAGACTGTAGATTATGAATTATTGAATTATCTCTCGATGTTCCTGGTTTCTTTTTTCTCTTTTCTACATATTCAGTTTCAACTCAATCTTTTCCTCTTCTGGTTTCTCCTCTCTATTGTCTTCTTCTCTTTTATTGTTCTCTGTTTTGGTATCAGAGAAAGCACCTCCCCAATCCGAACACCTCATCCTTGCTACTGTTCATCTCTCTGGTTCGCTTTAGTCCAGTTTTGCCTTGTACAAGCCAAAACACATTCACAACAATAATTCCATCATTGGTCTCCTGCCATGTTGTTAACCACCGGCCGTCATCTCTGGTCCACTTCCCAAAGAAAAATAATAAAATAAAAAAGGAGAAAAAAAAGTTGTCTCTCCGTTTTGGCCATTCCAGCACTACGATGGCGCTGCCATCAAACAACAGCCCAGACGTTGTCCTCAAAAAAAGAGTAGTAGGGAAGAAAAGCTGAACAAGATGATAGGTGGCTCCTGGAGAGACTTGCACTCACACCATAGCCAAATGCTGTTCCTCTTAACTTGGTGTGGTAAAGAATTTCTTCTCTTGTCAGAACCTCCTATTATGAATGCCATTAGCTCTCACCGTTGCCACTCAGAATTGTCAGCATCATATCTGCTCTGGATCTTCACATAGAACTTCCACTATTGAAGGATGAACCAGGAGATTTTACTGGAAGTGTACATCTGGTCAATTTTTAGCTAGTTTTCTTTAGTCTCTTTTCATCTAGGTTCTTCTAACCCAGTTTTGATATCTAGATGCCATTTACCCAGTTCGGTGCTCCCTAAGTCCTTCCAGCTCATCCGACCCTCAGACCTGTTCCACCCTAGCTTGCAACCTTTGTCCTGTTTTTTTACGTGTGGTGTGTCATTATGTAATCTTATGCTCACAGTGTTGCGTTTCAATATTTTCAATTTTGCCTATTAATCATCAATATAATTCAAATGAGACTTACTAGAATACTCTTGAACAATAATATTCAATCTAATGGGAGCATGCTAATCTTATCAACAACGATGTAAAGCGTCTCTTAAATGTTGGAGTAGTATCCTAGAAATTCTAGAGTCTAAGGAGTATCGGGTGATTAAAGGAATTACATATACTTTGGTGTCATGTCGAATTTGAGACTTTAGGTGATTAAACAAGTGTCGTGTTTGACATTGTGCTGTATGTGGACACAAGTTGCATATTGAGGTGTCCATGCTTCACAGTTTTATGTGTGATCCTTGTCTATGTGCTTTAATCCCCTCGAATATTATAAAATTTACAGGGTCCTTATCTACTGATTCTCATGGAAATTTCTTGTATCATTTAGTTTGGAATCAATGTGGAGACTTCTAAATCTGACAATTAAGTGACATAACCTGCCTTCCCTGGTCACTTCAGGAGGCAATGTTTTCACATGGGGCTGGGGAGGTGCAAATGGAACTTTTTCTGATGATGGACACTCTTCTGGTGGACAACTGGTATGTTACTGCCCTTAAAAAAATATTTGATCAATCCTCCAATTATAATTGCACTCTTGAAAATCTTATGCTGAGAGTAGTTACTAACTTGTTATTCATACTGGGTTGGAGGTCTTGATAATTTAATATTCAAGTTTTGCGAGTTAGTCATTGGTGGCTAAACGCATATATGAATCTTGGCTCTTAACAAATTTTGGATGCACCTTAAAGGAAATATTGAGCATATGAACTTTTGAATGCATTTATATATGTTATTGAGAGTTCGATTATATATTTATAAATATGTTTAATGTGACTTGAAAGGAAAAATAATTTTTCAACCAGAGTACGTGGATAGTGCCACTCGAAAGAGTCACATAGTGGGTAAACTAAAATTTTAAGACACCACTGGTAAGAAACCACAGCAGAAAGGCTAGGGTTTTTCTCTGGATGGTTTAATACCATATACAGACACAGAAAAATAAGAAAATTAGCATGTGCATTGATTTCTTGCTAAATGTGTAAATTATATAAAAAGAAGGAAATTCAACCAAGGTAAAACTATTATCTATTTATACACATGCTATTGTCTAACATAATTTGCTAGTGGAGCTTAGCATGGAGGGTACTTTGCGAATATTTAAACCACCAGGTGTTGCCAATTGTGTGAACGATATGGGAGGGGGCTTATTGTAGTTATCTATATGTATGTCACTGTGTCATAGTTTCTCTTTCTCTCACATTAACAATTACATGGTATCATAGAAATAACCCGAAATTTACATGATTTAGTGCTTGATTGACATATACTTCTTGTGCTCTTTTATTACCTTCTTTTGTTCTAATTGGATAATTTAGTGTCTGATTAGCAATCATGCAATCTGCATACTTTTCTTCTGATGCAAAAATATATATCAAGAGAAGAAGGAAAAGAATATAGATCAGAGGATAAGAAATCATGGGAGACGAAAAGAACACAGACTGAACTAATGAAGGACTCATTTGCTCTTTGTTGATATGTGTTATGTGTAGGGGTGTTCATTTGTGTCAGGAAATTGACCTGACTGACTGGACAGAACCACTAAAACCTGAAACTGCTGGTTCTTATATGAAATTTGGTTGGTGCGTCAGTTTGAAAGTCTAAAAATCAACTTTTAACTGAACAGCCTATTCTATTTTTTTCACATTCATCATCCAAATTATAAGATATAACTAATTCTGAATAGTATAATGTATAGGTGTAATTTTATTCTTTTGATAAGTTACATTATTAACAAACAAAGATACAATTAATCCTCTCCCCCAAGTTAATCTCTCTCATTTCAACCAAATCATTTGTGTATGTTTTCCTGGCCAAATTATTTTTGGGGAGTCTGATGCAATCCTTTTTTTCTGCACCAATTTTATTTTGGGATCCTTTTTTCTGCAATCCTTTTTCCTTGCCAAATTATTTTGCATGCCTATTTTAAAATTGTTTCCAGCTTGTGGGAGTTGTTTGGGTCCTCAGTGGTTGCAGTGCTCTTAACTGTGAGCATATGACATGATCCCTTTTATATCCTAATGATGCAGATCCAAACTTTATTTAAGTTCTTTAAATCTTAATTTACTGGTACAAACTACATAAAATCTTAACGGATCATCACCCACTTAACCAACCTCGATCGAACTGCTTTTAACCGTATAATAGTTTTTGGTTGGTGGCGGTTACTAAAATTTAACCGATATTTCCTGTTCGGCACAAAAAAGTAGTACACTGCTAGTTATTTGTTGACAAGAGACTAGTTCTTATAAGTTCTATGGCATGGGACGTGAACCCTAAGAGTTTGTAATGGAAAAAGTGGAGTGACCTCGGCTGTCCTTTGTTAGAGGAGTGACATGGGAGGGAAGAACTAGCAAACTAAGGTAACAACAGGTGGAATGGCAATTCTGACCGACACAAGATATAAGGGGGTAATTAAGAGAAAGAAGATTAAGATCTTCATAACGGATTCTTTCTTCATGATTGGACTTCAAATGGAGGGATTCTTCATTAATCACTTAACATGCTATTTTTCTCGAATCTATATGAAGTCAAAATCAAAGAAAAAGGTGAAAAGATAGTGATTGAAAACTAAAATAGCCTGTCTGAAGTTATGATTGTCATTTCAAGTTTATGATCATAACTTTGGTCGAAAATGTGTGTATATTTATAACTTTGTTTGAGTTTGTTCTGAAATGTGACTCTTGTTACTTTGAAGTTTTATTGTGAAATAATTTAGAACTTTCTCAATAAACCCTAATTAGGTCTATACATATTTTTATAATCTTTTATTTAAGCATACTTTAATTTTCTTTGTTTCTAAATCTCCTAATTAGGACTATACATATTTTATAATCTTTTATGTGCGCATACCTTCATTCTTGATAAAATTTTCGTTTGATTGCCTTTGATCTTCTTGGTGGACTCCTATAATTTGCCTGGGGGATATGTGTATCAATATCATAGACTTGATGCTTTATAGACCATTCTAGCATGCCTCTTTTCCTGTCACAGATGCTTGGAAACCCCTATTAATTGTTAGAAGCCTACTAAGACAAGGAATTTTGATCTCATAAAAATCTAATACTGGGATATAGAATATAGTGGCGATTTTAATCCTGCAAGGAAGAATTTAAGCTCTCTTTGCACATTGTTAAGCAATATTTCTTTGCCATTTTTGGATGTCTCTTGCGATTTCCCTGGATTTATCTGCTGCCTTGGTTATTCCTGCAGGGTCTTGGCAATGATATCGACTATCTTGGGCCTACACTTGTCAAGTTTGGTGAAAATGTCAAAGCTTTGGAAGTGTCTTGTGGATTCAACCATACAGGTGTTATACTGGAATATGTATAGGCATAGTAGGTAGCAGTCATCAGGACTTATGGCAGGTCATTCACTATTTCACCAACCATTTCATTTATTCATCATAGAAGCCCTTCGGTACTAAATAAGCAAATCACGCATGTATACAAAACCACAATATGTAAAATGCACTACTGAATTCATATATCTGCTAAACCATTCAGTTTGAATGTACTTTTTGCAGAATTATGTACAAATATGATCTTTCCAGAGAATAAAAATGATAATCTTTTTTTCCAGTCTTCTAATTTCTGTGGAGCAGCCACTTTTCTAATTTGCTATCCGCTCTTAATACTCTCTGCTCACACATGCATCCGATGCCAGTACTGTTTCAGTCGGAGAAGTTCCAAATAGTTGTGGATTCATAAGCTTTCATCATGTTAACTCTCTCTGTGTTTTTTTTTTTTGGGGGGGGGGGGGTGGGGCTATTTCTTTGTTGGTTTATTATCATGGTTGGTGGTGCTGGTGCTGGTGCTGGTGCTGGCCTGGCATGTAACTGATTAAATTAATTAGTTGCTAAACACTTAAAACATTAAAAGGATTTTTATTTTTTTCTTTAAAGTTGCACTTGATTATTATTCAGATCAAGAGCGCACAAACATGGTTTGTACGCTTAATGGCATCGTCTGTTGGCAAAATCTGGATTTCCAGTTGCTGTTTTGGTGTTATGTTGAAAATGATTTTGATGGCAAGGGCAAAACTAGAGAATATCATATCAAAGAAAAGCTATCCAAACAAAATACGCATACATTTTAAACTAGGATTTGATTAATGTGGCAAGTGAGACTTTTTTGACTCAGATTTATTTTAGGCACAACTCTTTCTCTAAATGCCATAACGTCTTTGGTTGAACCCTGTTAAATTTTTGCTTTTCTTTTGGATAATTATTTGTTATTTTTTCTGTTTGGATTTTTGTATTTGCCATTTGGATTCGATTCTGGGCGCCTGTCATTGAAAATTGGTATTAGATGTTTGATTAGTTTGATTGTGTTGTGGCTTTAATCTGCGGCGCATTAAGATGCTGGCCTTGCTACAATTCAATTGGCTCTGTCGGAAGCAGTGTTGAGAGTGTGGAGGCAATTATGGCTCAAGTTGGAGCATTTCTAGTTGTATTTGAGGACGCGTGATGGTGCACCCATGGGGATCATCTTGATGAATTGAATAGAATTTTTATTTTTTTATTTTTTTTATTTTTTAGATTTGAGAAATATGGATAAGAATTAGGCTCTTATGTTGTTGTTTTCATTACCTCAGTAATTCTTTGGATGATGTTTGTTGAACTTTAGGGAGTTGAAGAGACGGGTATTTGAAAATCAATTCCGGGATTATGCAGATGGCTTGATTTGTGAGGGGTAGAACAAAAGAAAAGCAAATCTGAATCGGATTATAAATTAAAAAAAAAAAAAATCAGGAATAATTGGGCATTTTGCCAAGATGGTTCTTGTACCCATAATAGTAAGTCCCTCAATTCATCTTTAAAAATCAGGAATAATTTTAATGCCTTAAAATAGGTTGCATGACTATTTAGGAGTGTTTAATTTGTGTTTTTGTATTTGTTTGATTTATAGGGTTTTGAGAATTACAACTATAATCCTAAAGTCTCGTCTTCATTTTTTTCTATTTTAAATTAATTATAATTTTTATTGTCAATCTTATCCGATATCTTTCTTAAAATAGTGTAAATTAATTAGCAAACCAAAGATATTCATATTACAAAATTTTAATTTTATTTTATTTTATTTTTCATAAAATTTTAATTTCATTAAAAGATTTTGTGAAATATATATCAGTATATACAAATGTACATATATCCCATGAGTATATATAAATCATATATTTATTTATGAATATACATATACATTTAATTGTTCCTTAAAAGGGGAGTAAATCTAAACATTTAGTTGTCTTCCATTTTCATATATAAAAAAAGAAAAAGAAAATGAAACTCAAATAATTTAAATAAGAAAAATTTAAATATCTTAAGAGTTTATTAAACTCAACTGAATCTATTTCTAACCTTAATTCTTAAGACTATAGAGTTAAAAATTTTACTTAATTAAGAGATATACTATAATATAATCAAGACATGAATCAAATATTAACTAAAGTTAATGTTAGAGTAAAGTTTTTAATATGAAAAATAAAGAAATAATATAACGATTTAAGTAGTATCGCTGTCATTTTTGTGTTAATTATTATTTTTAAAATTTAATTTATTTATATATATATTTTTCTAAAACAATTGATAGAGTTTTTTTTGTCTTATTACCAAATTAAGACACTTACAAACATAGTTATTGAATCTAGATCGATCCGTCTATCAGATTGGGTCAACTCTTGACTCACATATTCTATAGGTCGGTTCATAAATTAGACTATTTATATAGTTAACCCATGCAAACACATAGATCAACTCTCAACCTGTGTGAACCCATGAGTTTTTACAAAATCAGTGACATAATTATTATAATTTTTCTTGATCTTGGTGTTAACTTTTTTCATAATTAAAATGTTCGAAGAAAAAAAGAAAAAAAAATCATATTCTCGATGACACTAACTAACGTATTCCAATTTTAAAAGACTCATAAAGAAAAAAAAAATGTATTATTTAAACAATCTCTCTTGTTAATAATGATACCACCAACATATTTATCTAAAAAAATAGTGTTTAAAGAATATCGGAGACAATTGACCACCCTGTTTATGAGTTTTTATTTTTTATTACATTGTTATATTACCTTTTATCAATGACAGACCTAGGAATCAGGCAAGGGTGCAAACAATTTATAAAATATTTGTTCAATCAACAAATAGGAATTGTAAAACTATATTAAAAAATCTAAAATATCAATAAAAAAATAATTCAATTACAATATTATGAAAATCAAAAATTTTAATTGAACGATACCAACAACATTACAGTTACACATAAAAAAAGTTATTACATCCGTATTTACTGTATTCATACAATTACTAAATAAATAAATGATTAAACAAAAAAAAATTATTCTAGAATCTCATTCAAAAACAAGAAATATAACAGGAAAAAAATTAACAAAATCAATTTTAAAAAATTATATTAGGGTTTAACACTAATTGTTAAATTAAAAAATTAATTAAGATTTTAATTCAAATCATGCATCATTTTTATGGGGTGAGGGATAGAAGTTTCTTCAAGAAAATTGGGGAATGGAAAGGACAAAGCAAAATGGATTGGGACATCCGGAGTGAGGCCAAGAGGGAGAGGGAGAGAAGAGGGAAAGTTCGAGAAAGAGGGGAGGGAAAAGGAAAATTTTCAAAAGTGAATTTTTCAATGTAAAATTAATGTTTATTGGGATTATAATTTTATTTACTTTTTTTCTTTCTTAACTTGACTTTAAGATTATAAAATATTTTTTTATTAATTTAAAAAAAGTGTTGATATTATATTTTGTTTTGTTACTTAATGAATTTTGTAAAAAAGATTTATATGAAATTTACGAGTTTTAAAAAAGATAAGTAAAGACAAAATTATAGTTAAGTAAGTATAAAATAAATATTATATATAAATAATAATTAAATTTTAGAAAATTGAGAGGTGCAATTGCCCTCGCCATCACAGGGGTCCACCGTTGCCTTTTATAAATATTATGATTAAAAAATATAATTATATATATTTTTATATTTTAAAATAATTAAAAAAATCAGTTGTTGAACAAGTGATCCAACGATTTAACCGATTAAACTATAAATTTTAAGACCACGGATCGATTAAGGGTTGGATTTAATAACCATGCTTACGAATACATCAATAATTAAGTAAAATCAGAACAAAAACTTCTTTATTAAACATATAATTAATTCAACTCACAAGGCTTCGTCGGCCATCACAATAATAGCTCAGACAAAAAATAATAAGACATTAATATTAAACATAACATTAAAAATATAATGCTGATGGAAATTCTATACATTAAAAAAATGCTCTAGCTTCAAGAAGAATATATACTTAATTAGTCTAATTATTCAATTAAAAATGTAAATCAAATATTTTCCAATAGTTAAACCATAAACCAAAATTTAATCTCCAAAAATGGCTCCTCCAATGAAATCTCATTGATGGATTTGAAGTTGAGTCAATCCTTTATAGAATCGGCAAAGATGATCTTCAATGTTGCCTCAGAGATTTGACTATAAGTTGGATTGTTGTTCTGATGGCGTTAAAATGCATAAAGAACTGCATCTTTTGTGGTTGGCTGTTCTTTAACTAGCCTGTCTAAAGCTCTTTTCCAGGACAAAAGGAGTCAGCGTCTTGCTTATCCTTTAGCTCTGATGGACAGTTGCTTGCCTTTGGATGTCTTCATGGTCATATTCAGATATGGGACATGTCAATGGGAAAGCTCAAGTGCACACTCGAAGGTCCTGAAGAAGGACTTGAGGTGAAATCCTTCTGGCTACTCTCTCTCTCTCTCTCTCTCTCTCTCTGTTTCTGTCTCTGTCTCTGTCTGTCTGTCTGTCTGTTTCTCTCTCTCTCTTTTTGTGGTTCAATAGGAGGTCCATGGGTCTTGGGCAACACAATGAAGGGGTAACCCTCCATACAATCACTAAATAAACCGAAGTCACTACTAAATAAACTGAAGTCCGTACTAGGAGTTGAACATGCTCCATATTGAAGGAGTTACCAAGTGCACTAGCCGCTAGGTTATGCCTACTTGTGGCCAGTTATTTCTTTCTACCAGAATATAAGTCAGCTGTGTCTTATTTAGTGCTTGTATACTATACAATTGCTGCCTTTTAATGGAATTTCTTTGGTTTTGTATTGAGGAGTAACAGTCGGCTATGCGATTGTTCAGTGGGTCAAGTGGAATCCTAAAGCATATTTGGCTTTGGTTGGTTTCGAGGATGATACAGTATTGCTCCATATTGAAGGAGTTACCAAGTGCACTAGCCGCTAGGTTATGCCTACTTGTGGCCAGTTATTTCTTTCTACCAGAATATAAGTCAGCTGTGTCTTATTTAGTGCTTGTATACTATACAATTGCTGCCTTTTAATGGAATTTCTTTGGTTTTGTATTGAGGAGTAACAGTCGGTTATGCGATTGTTCAGTGGGTCAAGTGGAATCCTAAAGCATATTTGGCTTTGGTTGGTTTCGAGGATGATATAGTATGGATGTGGAATGCTGATAAGGCTGCTGTTCTTAGCATGTTAGGTCATGGTGGTAGTGTTACTTGTGGAGATTTTACCCCTGATGGTACTCGACTACTTTTTATTCTGACTAATTTGGGCTTTGTTGATCTTGACTGCTATTTTATATTGCTGGTAATATATTAGGAATCTGGTCATCTAACTTCTTTGTGCTTGGTGATCATTTAAGGTAAAACAATAAGCACTGGCTCTAAGGATGCTACATTGAGGATATGGAATCCAAAATCTGGGGAAACTATTCACGTTGTGTAAGATATATTTTGAATTCTTTTGCACTTTATCTGTGTGCATGAGCATGCATGCAAATATGATATGGTTATCGAATGGAAACCACGTTCAAAGTGAAATTTTGCTCCCAATAGTGGTGGACTTATGGTGGGTTTGCTCGAGCGGTGCAATGTTACTAGTTTTACTGGCAGACAAGTTTTTATTTTGGGAAATTTTATTTTGTAAAAGATGTTGATTTTCCTTCTTTTTTCAAACCCCGGCATGTACGGAAATCCAAGTTGGGCAACCTAAGGGATGAAATGTTGTTATATAGTAAAATATTTGCGATCTGGGCCTTGACATGACATGTTAAACTTAGGCTTTCAAAAGGCTGGAGTAACATGTCAGCAAGCTTGTTAATAGACAAGATAAAACCCTGATTCTTATAGTTCTAAAGTTCTAGCATATATTTAGTCAAAAAGAGGAGTCTTCCGCGGTTGGTTCCTCTTTGTTGATGAACCACTTTTTACGTGTTTAAGTGTTGGAGTTTCTAGCATCATTTTTTTTTTTTTGTTAATAATCTAGAAATTGGTAATTAGAAAGGTTTACGTTTGATACTTTTAACAGTTTCATACTCTACTGGATAGAGAATGCGATAGTGTGATTTGGGCTCAGCAGGGGTCTGAGGAAAAGTTGTTCTCACGGGAATCAGATTACACCATTAATTATTTTTAGTATCCAAAAGTCTTTGGTAAACACAATTTTATACGTGTCGCACCCCCAACCCTCGGATCGAGCACGTGACAACTGTCGCATTACTCCTAAATACGGATAAATCTAACCCATACACCAAAATAGCGCGAAACATATATCGATATCTATCAATTTTCTAAAATAATTAGCAAATTCAAATAAACCAACATGTTCATCACATAACCAAAGGACCAACTTGATCTGTCTCTATTCAAAACATGCATGCAAAGGCCATCCCGATAATTCAAATCCAAATACATGCTCAATGTTAACTTAACCACTCCAATAAATTCCATAGAATATAAAAAAAGTTTCTACTCAAGGGATTCACACTAATTCAATTAAAAACAATTTTCAAATAAACTTTCAGTTAATTATATAAATTCTCAATATATGTATTCAAAACCAAACGAACTTAAAGTCCAAAATCAATAAAGATAGAATTCAAAATAGTTTTCCAAAAATAGTAAAAACTAATACCTCCATAAGGGTCCACTAATACCTCAAAATATAATCAAAAGAAGTTGATACCCGAAAAAATTCTCAAAATATCTTCAGTTTGGCTCAAGACAGAAACTAATCTCCAAACTAAACGTTTTTTGAAAAAAATAAAATGAAAGAAATAACTATAAACAATACTTAGTAAATGAAATAAAATGTTATGCAATGAATGAAGAGTGAGTGTGGATATATCAAATAATATTCCAAAAATAATCATTTTCATCACATTCAATTTCATAAATATTCTGCATAAATATCAATGTTGTCCGGTCAATTCTAGATATTACAATAAAATAAGTTTTTTGCATCCACCTCATATCATAGTTTTCAAACAAAAAACAGGAGTTACGAAAAATATTTTATTCAACAATGGTCTACCGCAACTAAAGGCGAATCCACCAAGAGATTTTCATACATTTCATATTTATCAAATGCCTCTAACCTTGGCGTTGATTCGAGACCTCCCTGGCGATGCAACCAAATTAGCCTGATGGGACAAAAGAGGGTCTCTTGGGCTCGACTACCTTCCTGTCTAATAAAGCTCTCACCATGTTGCTCTGTTGGGCCATAATATAGTAGGAAATGATTATAGCCACTAATAGGGGTTTATGCTCACATCACAATCTAATAAATATACCGTTTCATATTTAACCAATACAACAAATGTGCCAAATTTAATTTAGTTATTTTTCAAATCAAGTCATACTCAATATATCGTATAAAATATGACATATTATTCATTTACAACAATTTAGATGTATAACTATATCAAATTTACATATAAGGACATTTCACACACACAAAATATTTTAAAACTCATTTTAAAATCATTTTTCAAAATCAAGTAAAGTATTTTAAACATTTAAAACATGATATAAAATTCATTCACTTTTGGAAGAGTTAATACTCCCAATTTACAATTCAAAACTAAGTTAATCACTCCTAAATTTTTAATTGTCTAACTTAAGACAATAAATACCATTTTACCGTTAATTATAGATCACATTTTGGGTTAATTAATTTTTCCCTAAATTTTTCTCACTCTAAATTTCCCACATCATCAATTTCAAATTTAAATACTTCTAATGGTCATATTAGACCTAGGGAAATATTTTTTTATTCATAATGATTCCCAATTTCAACATAATTTAAACTCTAGGTATAGATTCCCAAGTTAAATCTTACAATCTAAATCTAATAATTCAAATTCATACTAAAAAATCATAAATCTAGATTGAAATGGCAAAATTACAAATTTCATCCAAAACCAAAATTTGACAAAACCCTAATTTTCTCTCTCTATAAAAGTTCCAAATTTCAACAAAAATTGTAATTTCATGAAAAAACAACTCAATTATAAGTTAAGAAAGCAAATTTACCTCTATGGGCACCACCAATTTTATCCTTTTTTGAGCCACTCCAAAACCCTATATTTTTTTCTCTCTAGAAAATCTACTTCTCTCGTTAAACCCAACCTTTAATGGGTTTTGTTGGGGTTTTGGAAGTCTCAGACATGGGTTTGTTGATAGTTTAGAGAAAGGAATGGAGTAATACTGAAATGAGAGAGTGACAGAGAGGAAGAAAAAGAAAAAAAAATGGAGTGTGGTGCTCTCGGGTGAAGCAAGGGAGGAAGAGAGAAGAGAGAAGAGAGAAGAGAGAAGAAGGAAGAAAAGGAAAAAGAAAGGGAGTCTGGGTGGTGGTGGGGCCGACCACATTGTTTGTTGTTTGTTGTTGTTGTTTTTTTATTTCTCTCTCTTCTTTCTTTTTATGTCTTTGTCGGTGTTACAATCCATAACCCCTAAAAATAAATTTTGTTTTCAAAATTTAAAAAAAATTCCTAACCCCCAAGTCTTTTCTTTGACTCGTTCGCTTTTCCATTGGACCTTAACAATAGGAACTCGCATGTTCCGCAATCTCTTAATTTGGTGATCAAAGATAGCTACGGGTTAAACTCGCGAGCTCAAGTCCTCTCTTAGTTCAATTGGTAGGGTCTCTAGCTTGTGGGAAGAATCCTACAAATATTTCTTTAATATCAAGACATGAAATATATCATGTATTTTTATCAAATCCGGAGGCAACTCAATCCGATAGACCATCTTTCCATCCTCTCAAGGATCTTAAAAGAACCAATGTACCAAGAATTCAATTTTCCCTGCTTTCAGAATCAGATCACACATTTCCAAAGTGATATCTTCCAAAAAGACTATGTCTCCAATCTCAAATTCCAAAGGTTTTCTCCTTTTGTCAATGTAATTCTTTTGTCTACCTTGAGCCATCTTTGTTCTTGCCTGAATCATCTTCACTTTCTCTACGATTGTCTCACTTTCTCTACGATTGTCTCAATCAATTTTACATATTCTTTCTTTCACTGATCTCATTCCAACACAATGGAGTACTATATTTTCTCTTATATAACGCTTCATATAGTGGTATACCTATTCTAGACTAATAACTATTATTGTAAACAAATTCTACTAGAGAGAGATACATATCCCAACTACCTGAGAAGTCATGTGCACCGGCTCGGAATATATCCTCCAAAGTTCCTTCAGACTAGCCATCAGTCTATGGATGGAACATTGCATTGAACTTCGAATGAGTCCCTAAACACTCCAGTAATTTCTGCTAAAACTAAGAAGTAAACATTAAATCTCTATCTGACACGATAGAGTTTGACACTTCACATAACGTTACAATTTAATCAATGTACATCTAGGCTAACTTTTTCATATAATAAGTCATTACAATCAAGCGAAAATGATCTTAGTAAGGCGGTCACTATTATACATATGACATCAAATCCCCTAATAGTCCCAAGAAATCTTGAGACAAAATCCATGAATTATGCTCCCATTCCCACTCAGAAATAAGGAGTGGCCTAAGTAATCCTTGTCGGTTCTAATGCTCAACCTTTACTCGTTGACATGCCAAGCACTCGTTACATAGAACTAGACAACTTCTCATTCTGCTCTATAGTTGCTAAGAATCTGTTCAACCAAGAGAAAAGGATTCTTCCAAAAGTTTGACCATATGGAACAATCTTTGGTCAGTTGCAATTCAAGTATAAAAAATCAGAAAAATCCTACATAGCATTAGTCAAGTTGACATATCATATCCACTGATCGACAATGTCAAAATTAAAGCTGATACAAATTTATCCTTCAAGGTCTGGAAATTAGTCTTATATTGCTTATCTATCTATAAGTTACCCTCTTGTGAGTCAGTCTAGCAAGTAAAGATGGCATCAAGGTGAAATCCTTGATAAATTTGCAAAAATACCCTACCAAACTCAAAACACTAGATACCTCTATGACAGTGGTAAGTGTGTACTAGTTAATAATAGTTTCAACTTTATTTGAATTCACAAAAAGTTCTCTATAAAAAACAATAAGACCTGAAAAGTTATTCCATTGAGCCCAAACTCACATTTACTCAATCGGCAGCCCGATTCCTCGGTTCTCAGTTTGTAAAATAATCCAGAGATGGTGCTTACATTAGAATGTATCTTCGAGTAAACTAAAATATTATCTATAAATCCAACCATGAAGTCATCCAAATAATGTTTAAAACATGCAGGATCATTCGTCAACCCGAATGGTATCATCAAGAACCCATACTAATCATAGAAAATATGGAAATCTATCTTTGGTATATCCTTCTCTCAAAGCATAATATGTCAATAACTTGATCTAAGATCTAACTTTAAAAAGACCATGGCGCCTCTCAATTATTCAAACAACCATTAATTTTTCACAAAAGTATTTATTATTGATGGTAACTTGATTCAATTTTCGATAGTCTATACAAACTTTCAAGGAATCATTCTTATTCCACAAGTAATCTCAAAGCTTCATAAGTAATACCAGTACAACTCAAGAAAAAGCACTAAGATAAACAAATCCTCATTCTACAAGCTCATGTAATAGAGTCTTCTACTCTTTCACTTCAACTAATGTCATTCTTTATGAAGCTATAGAGATAGGTATAGTATTTGACATCAAATCAATAATAAAATCTCTCTTTAGTAAGTTATCAAGAAATATATCAGGGAAATCTTAAATCATTGGTATGTCAAATAACAAGTTTGCTTATCCCTGACCTTATTGAGAAAAGCTAAATATCCATAACAAATTTTAGATAGTATCCTCGTCTCTCGAATAAAAAATATAACTTAAGTTCTAATAAATCTATAATTGACAAACAAAATCCATAGATATCCTGGTAGTGAAAAATTAACAATCCTTTGGTGTCACTTAACCAATATGTAGTTAGCCGATAGCCATTTAACACTTAGAAATACATCCAAATCTATCAACTCTAATGGTAACAAATCAATATTGCAATCATACTCCAAGAAACTTATAATACAATCTTTACAAATCTCGATAACTCCAGCCACTACTCTAACTATTCGAAGTCATGCTGTAAATGCATGTTAAATACTAATGAAACTAATGATTTCACAGCACTTAGATCGATTAAAATATGCACATCTTAAGAAAATAACCACAACTCTAGCCTCACCTTTTAGGTTTGGTGGCATACCTCAGGTTTGTTTCTATCTAAGCCATGGTGATACAACTGGTGTAGCTGGCATTGGCCTTGGGTAGAACTTGAAAAGTTGTTGGCTTCTGGGGATGTATAGGTCTAAATGGTGCAACATGTAGTAAAGGGACAGATTATGGTTACGTGGGCCTAAGAGGTAATACAAGGTACAGTGGCCCAGAGAACACGTGAAAAAGGTCTTATCCCTCTGTCGAATAATCCTGTATGGATATTCCAACAACTAGAATATAATTGCCTCTTATCAGAGTCTCACACTGGTCATACTATTGCTACTTTCCATGTTTCTTCTTTTGCCTGAAGTTGGAATTTCTATTCATCTTTTCCCTCGTGACATATCTTGCTTGTTCTTGGCATCCAATTCCAAAGCTTTTGCATTATTTTTCTAGATCTTAGAAGTGGTAAAGAGTTGAGC
This sequence comes from Dillenia suffruticosa, assembly GCA_033439265.1. Lineage (NCBI taxonomy): Eukaryota > Viridiplantae > Streptophyta > Magnoliopsida > Dilleniales > Dilleniaceae > Dillenia > Dillenia suffruticosa. Next base: position 10,129,229 of record JAVTVX010000027.1, on the reverse strand, counting down.
TGCTAAATGCTTTTGGAAAAAGGATGATAATCCTTCCCTGAACCTCTTTAGTCTATTTTCATCTATTTCAACTAACTTTTAGGCATGCACTAATAATTGGATAAAATGGTATCATACTTACTAATAGTCTAATCACTCTATCACAAGTTCAGAAATTTAGATATATTTTGATATCTAATATAGGTAGGTACATACCTCTCATGATAGACTTGCATAAAACCACATCAAGTGACACCTTGAAAGTTACTTTCATATCAGGGTCTCTTAATTCTAAATTCCACAAATTGTTAGGATCTTCCTTCAGGTAACGAGTGATAAGTCTAACTTGTACCCTTTTGTGGTCATGAACTTAAAATCTCAACAACTCAACAATGAAATATTCTATAGCCCCAGGGATCATTACTCCCCTGAAATATCATCGATTTTATTTTTCCTAAACTCAGTTATCAATTTCTAGAATCGATTGTTCTCTTGGGAAACACATCTACTTCTCGTATCCCTATATCCATCTCTGTGCTTTGTAGTTCTCTAACATCTATAGTTTGGCCAGATGTGATTAAGAGTTAACAATTGGAGCTGAAGACACTAGTGACCTGATATAGCTAAAGGCATAGTAGTGGCCTAAGTAATTGAAGAAATAGTTGCAGTCTTATTTCGTATCATTGGTTAAGACAATCAAGTTGTCACCCTATTTATATTTTGTGACAGTGACAACTATGACTAACAACCTATCCAAGGTCTGATAAAAATCTAATCCATATGGGATCGGAATACCGGGAATTTAGGGCTAAGTCTCATGCATCGGCTCATTACCTTTTTATTTTCTCTTAGAAGTTATATGATAAGTTTCTTGATTTTGATTATATCATATACTGATAGTTTGATGAATGCACTCATATCTAGACATCACTTCACTTCCTAGGACCCATGGGAGGCGTTTTAAAGACCTTTTGAAAACATTTTAAATATCAAAACTTTAAAATAATTTGAAAATAATTGAGGACCTTTGAAAATATTTGGAAATATTTGAAAACCTCTCAAAATTTTACAAAAACAAGAGTCTAAATTCCAATACCAATAAAATTGTCACGTCTTGATTCTCAGATCGATCATGCGACAACTGTCACGTTACCTTAGAATATGGGTAAGTCTAACCCGTATACCAAAATACCGCAGGGCATATATTGATATCCATCTATTTTTTAAAAGAATTCTACAAATCCAAATAAACCAACATACACTCATCACACAACCAAAGAATTAGCTTGATCCATCTCTTTTCAAAACATGCATACATAATAAGGCCATTCCGACCATTCAAATCTAAATACATGCACAATATCAGTCCGTCCACTCCAATCAATTCTATATAATATAAAATAAGTCTCTACTCAAGGGATTCAAGCTAACTCAATTATAGACAATTTTCAAATAAACTTTCACTTAATCAAATAGATTCTTAATATACGTATTTAAAAATAAACGAAATTTAAAATCCAAAATCAGTAAAGATAGTATTTAAAATAGTTTTTCAAAAATAGTTACAACCAATTCCTCTACAAGAATCCACTAGTATTTCAAAATATAATCAAAAGAAGCTGATACCAGAAAAATTTTCAAAGTATCTTTAGTCCAATTAAAGACCGGAACTAATCTCCAAGTTAAACATCCTCTAAAAAAACTAAAATGAGAGGAATGAATATATACTATATTCAATGAGTGGAATAATATGTTATACAATATAAAGGGTGTGTATATATATATATCAAATAATATTTAAAAAAATTCATTTTCATCATATTCAATTTTATAAATGTTTTACACAAATATCAAGATTGTCCGGCCAATCTAGATATCACACTAAAACAAGTTTTATACATTCGAATTGTATCATAGTTTCCAAACAAAGAACGAGATTTACCAAAAATATTTTGTCCAATAATGGTTTACTGAAACCAAGGACGAATCCGCCGAAGTATTTTCATATATTTCACATTTATCAAATACCCCTAACCTTGACATTGATTCGGGACTTCCTTGGTAGTGCAATGAAATTAGCCTGATGGGACAAAAGAGGCATCTTCAGAACTTGACTACCTTCCCGTCTAATAAAGTGCCTCTCCACGTTGTCCCATCGGGTCACACCATGGTGGGGAATAACTATAGCCACTAATAGGGGATTCAGGCTCACACTCCAAACTAATAAATACACCATTTCATATTTAAACAATGTAATAAATATGCCAAATTTAATTCAGTTATTTTTCAAATTAGATCATACTCAATGTTTCATATAAAATATGACATATTATTCATTTACAATAATTTGACTATATAAATATATCAAATTTATGTATAGAGACATTATACACACACAAAACATTTTAAAACTAATTTTAAGATCATTTTTAAAAATCAAGTAAAATATTTTACTCGTTTAAAGTATAACATAAAATTCACTCATCTTTTGGAAGACTTAACACTCCCAATCCATAATTCAAAACTAAATTAATCTCTCTTAAATTTTCAATTATCTTACACTACAAAAAAATACGATTTTAGCGACGAATTTAGTGTCGAAAATTTTAAATAAATTCGTCGCTAAAAACATTAGCGATGGATTTAGCACCGAAAAATTTTTTGTTGCTAATGACGCGTCGCAAAAATTTAACAACGAAAACTAAAAATTCTTCGTTAAAATAGTGACATATTTAGAGATGAAAAATTTTCCATCGCTAAAATTAGCGATGCAAATTCCAAATCCGTCGCTAAATTTAGCGATGGATATTTAATTTTCGTCACTAATTTTAGTAACGGATATGAAATTTTTATCGCTAAATTTATAATTTATATTTTATTTAGTTATTATATTAATATTTTATTTTATTTAATTATATATTTATTTAGTGACGAATTTAGGAATTCGTCGCTAATTTATATTTTATAATTTAAATATATTTTATTTAATTATTATATTAATATTTTATTTATATAATTATTACATTAATATATTAAAATTTAGCGACGGATTGAAATCTGTCGCTAACCATCACCCACTCATGCACCCCAGACACATTGGCCCCCACTCATGCGCCCAATTGCTCCAACCTACGCACCTAGGCGCACAGAACGCGTGTACAACCTGCTCGCCCACCCGAGTCCTCACTCGGCCCCTGCCTTTGGCCCACATCTGTGCCCACGCTCTTGTCCTTGTGAAAAATCCCTCAAAATCCCTAAAAAATTTTTCGTCATCAATCAACTACGAATTTTGTTATAAAAAATTTTTCGTGGCCAATTAGACAAATTTAGCCATAAATAATGTATCTATTGCTATTTTTGCCACGAATACATTTTCATCACTAAATTCGTTGCAAAATAGCGATGAAAAAATTATTCTCCGCTAAATCCGTCGCAAAATAGTGACGAATTTTTTCTGTCACTAAAATTCATTGCTAAAACTGTGTTTTTTTATAGTGTTAATTTAAGACAATAAATATCATTTTATCGTTAATTATATATCACATTTGGGGTTTGTTGGTTCCAAAGACAACAAAAAAGGGGGTTGAATTGGTTGTCCTAAATTGGTTTTTCAAAAATCTAACTCCACCTAGATTCAATAATTAAACATATGGTTAATATAATGCAATGAAAGAGATAAGAGTAAGGAGACAAATCTGTTTTTATAGTGGTTGGGCTTTGTGCCTACGTCTACTCTTCCAGCCAACCAAGCTGGGGTCTAGCCACTAGATAATTTTCACTATAATCGAATCAACAATATACACTCTACTTGTCGACTTCTGATCTTCATACCATGAAGATTCTTTCGTCCAACAATGGAAAATAACTTATACAATGACTCACTCACATAATACTCTTTTACAACTCAAACAATGCTTGAACAAATGGATATAGAAGTAGAAAATCAGAAATGTAGTAGTAGCATCTTCTTTCAGAATGCAGAATTTTATTTCTCAGATTTCAGGAATTGCATTGCTATTTTTTTGTGTGTGAAAGTTGGCTGTTGTCATTGTCTAGGCGAAAGGAAGTGACACTATCATCAGGTGAAAAACTAAATAAATGCTTTTCAATTTCTTTGGCTACTTAGTTTTTCCTAAACATATACTTCTAGTGAAGAAAGAATACTACACTTGCTTCTTTGGATTTTTATGCAATATTCTTGTCAATTGATATTTGTCAATAGGTTATCCATATCACACTGAAGGATATTTGTCAACAGGTTATTTATATTATGGTAGCAATAGACGAAATTATAAAAAATATTCAAAATAAAATACCATGGTATATATTTTTTGCAAATGATATAGTGTTAGTTGATAAAATTAAGAAGTGTATCAATGCTAAATTAGAGTTATGGAGGGTTATACTAGAATTCAAAGGGTTTAAGTTGAGTAGATAAAAAATTGCATATATGAGTTGTAGATTTAGTGATAGTTATCGGAATGTTAAGGAAACAATTAGATTAGATGGACAAGCAATATTTAAAAGTGAACGATTTAGATATCTAGATTCTATCATTCAAAATGATGGCAATATAAATGGAGATATGAATTATAGGATTCAAGCGGATTAGATGAAATGGAGAAGGGTGTCTAGAGTTCTCTGCGATCGCACGATACTACTGCATTTGAAGAAAAAGTTTTATAGAATCACGATTAGACCTGCACTATTATATGGTATTGAGTGCTGGACTATTAAACAGCAATAAGAATAAAAAATGATCGTAGTGGAAATGAGAATATTTAGATAGATGTATGACGAAACTAGAAAATATAGAATTAAAAATGAAGAGATTTGTAACAACGTCGGAGTTAGTTCAATTATAAATAAAATGCGAGAGTGTCGTTTGATATTGTTTGGATATGTGCAAAGAAGACCTAAAGAAATACCAATTAGGATAATTGAAAATTTAAATATAGAAGATCTGGTAAAACACAGAGTTAAACCGTTAAAAATTTGGATACAAATTATACGAAAAGACATAATAGTGAAATGTTTAAACGAGAAAATAGTTTTAGATAAGAATGAGTGGCGTAGAAAAATCCATACAAATTAAACCTACAGATTTTAGATATTCATTTATATATTTATCTATTCATTTATTTTTGTTCTATTTTTATTTTTACTTTTTTTGGTACTATTTTATTTTAATTTATTTTATTATTTATTTATTTTGTATTTTTATTTTTATTTTTTTAATCACCATAAAATTTATCTCTCAAATGGCCGATCCCAACCGTTGGGATAAAGGGACAGTTTGTTGTTGTTGTTCCTTGGTACTTGGTTTTACTGTTGCAAAGGATGGTTCTGTTCATATTGTCAACAAAACTACTAGGAAGTTTGGATAGTTACCCTTTTAGAATTTATGTCTTGATAGTCATTTCACTTAATTATGTTCTTCTGCATGGCTAATTTATGCAAGCAATATTACTCCCTACCCAAGTACAATTAGTAAAAATTGAGGTATCACTCTATAATTCAAATATCTGCTGGTGTATCTTTTTTAAGCTCCTAAGGGTGCATGAAGCAATTTCATTTTCATCACCAAGTTAATTGTCTTGCTGTATGAAGTGCGAAAGTCATACAATTAACAGTCTTAACTATAGGAGGGCATCTGATATCTGTATAATACTTTACAAAGGTGGCCATGCCCTTTTTTGTCACATAACTTTAGTTTGTGACTATCATTTTTCTGTATTATCAACTATGTGGTATTATACGCGTTGCTTTTTGTGTATAGTACTTGTAGCCTAGACTATCTTGTTGGGTTACTTTGACTAAATCTTATTCTGATTATATGATGATGGTACGATAAATGAGTTAGCATGTTGACATAGCATTAGGTGTAAATTATAAACTTTGAGATTACGCAACAAGTTTTCTGATTAAAGGCGTGAGGGTGGAAGGGGATGATTGGAAACTGATATAAGAATATTTGTTATTGTTATTGGCAATGGTAAGGTAAGGCATTATGCGCCCTGACTCGTGGACACTGTCAATTTTTGAAGAATCCAATGACTTATCTCGGAAGCTATAGATACAAAGAACCGCCCCTAATATTAAAACCAAAAACCCCACACGTTACATCACATTCTCTTAATCAACAAAACCCAAAATAATCTTTTTTTAACATTTCTAATAATGTGAGAGAGAGAGAGAGAGAGTTTTTTATCTGCTTACACTGAGAAGACTAGTAACCAAAACTCTTGTAATTAGTAGACTTAACGTTATTAAAAAGAGTAGAGCCACAGCCAATAAAGCCAGGACAAGAAATCCAAACCTTTATCAACATAGCCAACACAATTAAAAAATAATAATAATAAAATAGAAAAATATGAGGATGAAAGATTAAAGAATTATATCAATAGTCGTCATCCAAGTACTGTAATATTTGATTTTACTTCTTGAACCAGATTGTAGCGAACACATGTACATATGAGAAAAGTTAGTGTTTAATAAAAGAAAACTCGTTGCCAAAAGTAGATACTAACCAACAATGGCTGAGTCAAATTCTGGATCAAAATCAACTTCCTCGACTTGAGTTCTAATCCAATCTTGAGTACAAATAGTGTTTCAATAGTAGAAGGGAGCAAAGAACTACGAAACTTGTTTAAAACACACCTACCAGTACTAAATGCACTCTCAGATACAACTGATTTCACTAGAATAATCAATATATCCTTAGCCATCATAGACATAATTGGAAACTTAGTTTGAATACTTTTCCAATATCCAAAATATTAAAATTATCTTTTCTTTTATTAGGTTGTGTTGGGTGGACATTTTTCTCCAAATAAGTATCCAACTCACCCCTAGACAGATCATTATTCTCGTCCTCATTTGTATAAACTTCAACCATATAATTATTTTAAAAATCTCAGTTCATTTTCGCCACTTTCACTTGCTACATTGTTTTCCCGCTTCCTTATTTTGATACTTGTTCATGCATTGAAGTTTCATATATTCTGGAATATTTATTAAAAAGAGTACGCAATTCCCTCTTAATGCGGTCTAATATAATTTCTATCAAATTACTATCATATATTCTTTTGTAGCAAAATTTCAAATTCATAAATTTAAATCTAGGATCCATGACAAATGCAATATAGAGAAACAAATTGAGTTCTTTTTTAAACTAATACTTCTCAAATTTGAAAAGCATATCCTTAGCCATGTCCACAAGGATTCAGTTTACGTCTTGAGTAATTTGTTTGAACAATTTGGTTGCTATGTAAAATATTTTCAAAAACTTGTGAACAATTTTAATCATTCCTATTTCCAAGTAAATGGGGATCTTTAAAATTTAAATCATGAGTTTCATGTGTTCATATGCTTTTCTAAAATGTAATGCAGACCCAAGTATATTATATATGGAATCCATCTTGTACACATATTAAGAACTAAAGGAATATATTCTTGATCTGCGTATTGGATGAACTCCAGCTTTTTTTTTTTGGTCATACATTCACATATTTTACTAAATTTCGCACCTTCTGAATGCATCACTTTATTCTATCTAAACCTTTTTAAACAATTAAGTTCAAAATATGACCCCAGCAACGAACTTGAAAGTGCTCTTCTCTATGCAACAACATCCTTCTACTTGAATAATGATCTTGGAGTCATCTAGCAACCATATCGTTAAGTAGAAGCATTATCCATTGTAAGAATACCAATTTTCTCAATGTTCCACTCTAATAAATAGCTAATGATTATGTCAAATAAATTCTCTCTACTTGTCTTCAAAGGAACCAATACAAAGTTGATAACTTTTTTTACGAAACTTCCACTCATTATTAATGAACTATGAGTAGTAAGAGCCAAGAAAGGAAGTTCATGTTTGGCCGTTCAAATATCTATCGTCAAATACATGTTTGGATTTGATAATAACAAAATCTTCTTCAACTTATTTTTCGCAATTTCATAAAATTTCAAATAATCACTCTTCATTGTATTTTAGGTGGCAAACTTAAATTTTGGATTGGCACCTAACATATATTTCTGAAATAAAAAGGTTTTCAACAAAACTGAACAGGAGCTCTTCATTAATTATAAGTTTTGTCAAATCCTTCCAGCTTTTTTCTTGATCAAAGTTTCAAACCGGTAAGCTGACTTGGCCCAATGTGCTTTTGGCAAAATTTAGAAGAGTCTAACCCTTTTCTTCTTATTGTTCTTCTAGTCCTACCTTTCTTTTATAATCGATGTATATTACTTTTCTTATATGCTGTGGCAAATGCGTAGTTCCTCCTAAAGTCAGACATGAGAAAACTTTTAAACAATTATTGCATTTGCATTCCAAAAGATATTTTTCATTCTTGGTAAAATGGACCCATACCTCAAACCTAGATTTCACTTCCCTCTTTGGTTTTTAGCCTTTCTCATCGGGATTTGGTTCAATTTTTACTCTTGATTTTTGCTCTGATGGATCAAGATCAGAAACAGTGACAATAATATTTTCATTTTTTATATTTGACATCTATAAATAGTAAACAAAAATATGCAAAGTGTGATGAGATGGAATTCAAGTTGACATACGTAAAAATTTTAAGCAAATGTCAAACAACACATATCATTTGATACAAATTACAAACTTATACATTTGAATTACCTATTTTTCAAATCTAAGAACAAATATTTTCAAATCAAAAGATGAAGGCGATAGGGGTATGAGACGATAGCCTATACATTTTCCTTGATTTGGAAATGTGAAAAAACTTTGAATAAGGACAATCAAATGTTAAAAAATAAGGCGTTAGAGAAAACACTATGATTAATACCGACTATCAAAAGTCTATTAAAAAGCAATCAAAGTCTTGATTAAGTCATATATGAAAAAATAGGTTAGACCATTTTTTAGAATATTGCACAGTCTAGTTTTCTAAATTTGAAATATTAGCACCTTACTATTAAAAATAGCAACTGAGAACAAAACAACAATTATAAAAAATTAAAGTATCATAGATTTAGGTACAATAACTCTTTTCACGGATTAACTCTAAATCACCAATTTATATCTAATTAGTTAATAAGAGAAAAAATCTAGTGAAAAAGCAATTAGAGTCTCTAATTAAGCCATATATGAAAAATGAGTTAAGCCATTTTTGAAGCACGATTAGTTTCTCAAATTTGATATATTACCATTTTATTATTACTAATAAGATTAAACATATAAAGAGAGAAATCATTACTCATAAATATCAAACAAAAAGCAACAATTAAAAATAAAATAGTAATTACAAAAATTAAAATATTGTAATATAGACACGATAACTCTTTTCATGGATTTTAGCCCTAAACCACCAATCTACATCTAATTAGTTAATTTCATGACAAAAGAAAGATAACAATTTTAAAAATCAAAACAGAGATGATGATGATGATTAACCTTGGATGAGATGACAATTACAAAATCCCTAAAAATTGGGAAAAAAACCTTGGATGTGGGTGAATTTGAAATCTTAACTTACTTACAGAAACCAAAGAGAAGATCGAGACAATTACATCGTCTGGAGGTTTCATAGTTCAGATGATGGTGAGCTCTGTCTTCGCCTCTAAAAGGTATTCGTCCAATAATGGGTTTTTTTTTTGAAAACCGAGTGAGAGAAAGAATATTTTGGTTTATTTAGATTTAGCGAATGATATATATAACAATTTAAACGTGTCAAACGTATAAAGGGCCGAGCTTACTTGCATTTAGTCTCAGAGAGAAAATAATGGGCTCAAACTCAACCCAACTATAAAATGAGCTGAGTTTAGCCCTTCAAAATGGGCTGAACTCATGCCAATTCGGCCTAATTGCTAGTCCTACCTTTAACATTCTTATCTAGCTGTGTCAAGTTTAGAGAGATAAGGGATTAGGTGGTTGTAATATCAATATTTTATCAACTTATAGTCTCTGTCCCTATGAAGATAAGAACAAAAATGGTGATAATATTCAAGTGATGTGCCCCCTAGCATAAATAGAAGCATGTTTGGTAAAACTTTTTTTCTCATTATCTTCTTTTTTTTAAGAAAAAATAGAAATTAGTTTCTTTCGAAATAAATTTAAAAATTGTTTGACATTTTTACTTTTAAAATTATTTTTATACTTTTTTTAATAAATAAACTGTTTGACAAAATATTTTTTATAAACTCTATTTTTAATGAAATTATTATAAAAGATATATACATAAAGTATAATTTTTCCCTTCACCATTGATTGATTAAAATTCATATATTTATATTTTAAAAATAAAAGATATAAATACTAACAATTAAAATAAAAATAAAATAATTATTTTTCTAAACTATTGAAATCAAACATTTATAAATAGAAAATCATTATTATATAACATAAAAACTAAGAAATTCCAAAATGATATAACTCATATATTTTTATTTTCTATCAATGCAACTGTTATCTAGTTGCGAACTCTATTCATATAACTATCACCAACTTCTTTTATATAAATAGATGAACCCATTTTTCATCAATATTTCTTTCATCTTGAAATCCTGAAATATTATTAGAATTACAATTAGAATTACAATCATATCTATTAATCTTCTTATCTTTGACATAATTTTGAATGAATAGAGCACTACTATTGCAACAATTATCTTCTCATGTTTCATCAATGGAAATGGTTTTATATCTTTTAAAATATGTCATCTATTATTTCAAATTCTAATCGTTCATTTTAAGATATTTCTTAGAGAAAAATGTGCATTGCTAAATAGATGTCAAAAAAACAAATTTGATCAATGGTAGAAGGAATAACAGGTATATGTGTACTATTTACAACACCAATGTATCATTTAAAATAAGGTCAATATCTACTATTATCTTTAATTTTGTCTAAAATTTCTTTAAATTCAAAATTTGGAGTTCTTATGACTTTCTTGACAAACAAAAATAAAATCTCTAAAATTTCAGCAAACTTTATACTTGAAGTCTCTCCCAATTTTTCAAATTTATATTGGACATTATGATTTATTTTACTGTGTCCACAAGTTCAAAAAAAAAAAGATAACAACTATTTCCAATTCTATCATGTTTTTAGATGGACATAACCATCCATTACTTTTCAATAAATTTGTAAGTTTTAATAAAACATGTGATTCTATTCTACATATTATATAATTTTCACCTGGAGTGGCAATGATTTCCTAAACCCAATGCTAGCCATCAGAGTAATTGGATCTATTATCCTATTTCAATAAATATTTCATGTGATATACACTTTCTATTACAACTAGTTCATAAAGTTTTTGAAAAAACTTTACTTGTTTCATTTTTTTACAATTTCTATTGGTACTCTAACAACAACTCATCTGTATAAGAAAAACCAAAATGTATAAGTCTAAGCTAACATTTATATAATGACAAATATATCAATGTGTATCAGGAACATTCTCGTAAATATAATATAATGACAACTAAAATTTCTCACACACCAATTTGATGATACAACATAAAACAAATAAATATAAAGTATTTTGAATAATAAATATCAAATCAAATTCTAAACAATTCAAATCATATAGTTTTGTTTTCTCCAAATTATTGTTATATATAAGTTAATCTAACTTGTCATTTGTACATAGCAAAAATATAAGAGCGACTCTATATTTGTCAGTTTGAATCAAATTTATAATCCAACCAAATTGCTCTCGAGTTAATACCCCTTATTCTTTCAGAGATTCCAATTCTCTAATATATTTTGGAATTGAGTACTGTCCAATAATAGTAGATGTCGCTAATATTTCAATAGTTTTATTTGTGTTGTGACTTTTCGCAACATCATCAGTTTGGCTTACTGTTTGTTTCATGCTTTCTGCTATCCCAACCTTTTCCTAACCCTTTAGCATTTTTTATCTCATGCCTTCTGACACCATTCTTTTTCTCTGAGTTAATTATTTGCAACATGGTTAAAATTCTCATCTGTAATGAAGTCTTTATTATCAAGTTCAAAACCATCTTTTTGTGTAATTGGATTAACACTTTCATCGTTGTTTTCATTTGATATACTCATCATTGGTGTCCATGTATGTTGACTTGTTGCTATTGTTTCTTCAAATATGAATTTTCATCATGATGTTCTAGCTTATTATAGCAAAATTTGGCATATTTTGGATTTTTCTACACAATTATCAAAATTAAATATAAATAAAATACAAACCAAAAATTGTATTATAATATGCAATAACAAAAAATATAAAATTTTAAATAATTACCTTTATTTTGGCTTCCCACCATGCATCATCAGTTTCAATGGCTCCGATCTTATGGTTCCATCCCAAGCCTATCTTTTCCTTTTAATTGCTTCCATTTTGTCGATCCACTCTTTAAACTATCCATCCTATTTTTCAATTACTTTGGAGTATAGTTTTTATTACCATGAATATTAAAACACTTAAGAACAACATCCCATCTCATAACTCTAAATGAAAGTCCTGGTTTTCCACTCCTATGGATCTCATCCATGCAAGCTTGAAGTAAGATTTTAATAGTATTGAAAACCCATTTAGTATTTTTTTTTTGTTTTCTGAAAATTTTGCCATGTGGTATAAGCATTTGTCCATTAACCGTAATCGTAATATATAAAACAATCTTAACATTTTAAAAAAATCATGTGCCCAAGAATAGTTTTAAACTTCAAATTAAAAAATTATTTAAGATACCGTTATACTACAATCGTATATATAAATTATTTAAAATACTATGTACTATATTTTTTTAAAATAATTATACTACAATTACTTAAACACTATACAATTGAACTACTAAATTGATTAAACAATAAGAAGCATGTAAAAAGCTTGGTAACTCTATGTTTTCATTCTAAAACTTAGATTTCAAGTCCGTTTGGGAAGCAATGGAAGAGTGTCAAAAACTTGGACTCATCAAGTCTATTAGAGTAAGCAATTTTTTATGCAAAAAGCTTGCTCATGTTCTTACAACTGCAAAAATTCCTCCGACAATTAATCAAGTGATTTTTAACTTTAAAAGATAAATTAAATCATGAACTTTTCTTTTCCATTTTCCATTCAAAAAAAAAAAAAATCTTTCAGGATCCCAAGTCTGAAACACTTGCTTAGGTAAATAAACAAATCCGATTCAAGTACAAAAGTCTCAATTATAAGTTTGCAAACCAAAGATAATAATAGTAGGCAAAAAGAAAGCAAAGATTTTAAAAGGCAATAGTGAAGAATATTAATAATAATAATAAACAAAAAAAAAACAAATTGATTATCTTTATGGCAAAAAGATCTCCATAAGTCCTCTTTTTCGCCAAGAAAACTTTGCCAAATACACCAAATTCTAAAATTAAATTTGAAACAAATCAAAACCAAATTCAAAATAAATGATCTCTATCTAACTAATTGCAAGAACACTAAACCTTAACTCCAAAATTCATCAATAGGCAAAAATAAAATCATAAAATTATGTCATATTTTTGCAAGAATAGAATAATCGGATGTGAGAGAAGAGAGAGAGAGAGCAAGAGAGAGAGAGAGTACCTAAAGAGGAAGGGATGAGAGATGAGAGATACTTTCTATAAAGGAAAGACAAAGAATCCAGATCTGTAAGAGATGAGGGGTGACTGTGGTAAATGAATATAGTTATGTATGAATATATTTAAAATTTAGTATCATTCAAGAGAAATAAAAAATATGGTTTCGAGCGTATAAGAAAAAAAGAAGGAAAAAAAACTCATTTCAAGAGCTTCTCTTTTAAATTTTTTTTTTTAATTTTTCTTCATAAAGAACCTACTTTTAAAGAGAAAAAAAATTTGCTTGGCAAAATTTCTCCTTATAAGGAGAAGAGAAATTGAAAAAAACTTCTATCAAATGACTACTTAGTGTAGAAATTTAATTCAATACAAAATATAGAGACATATGAGATACGAGTCTCTAAATCGCTATCCATGCGTGTGATAATATAAAAAAAATTAGATAAAAATTTTAAAACTTTTATCTTACTAATGTTTTTCAAAAAATTTTTAGAAAATCTCTTTAAATTTTAGTAACCATTACCAGCCTCTAATCTCAATGAACTATACATTTGCATATCCTACATTATCAATATTTTAAAGAACTATATTCTTACTCCTTGATATCCAAAGTTAAACAAAAATTGAATTATATCAAGCATTAAATATTACCTCAAACATAGATAGACATACTAAGTTGGCTTTCCGAGTCAACATAACTTTAGGACATATATATTACTTAAATATATTCATAACAAATGTACTTAAACAATTTATGGGTCATATAATTATCATGTCATATTATTCCAAAATATAATATAAAATAATCAATAAAAGAAAAGGATGGACAACTTTAGTATCCCGAGCTTGGTAGCTTTCTAGCTAACCACATGGCTTCCTCACATCTCTTGCAGTAATTGAAATGTTTAGATTTGTATCAACCAACTACGGGTTGGACAAAAAATTTCAAGGGGATAGGGGAAGGGAGACTATACATAGCATGCATATTATATTATGTAGATATATATCATTTATACGGAAATTATTAACAATTAAGTATCAAAACATAGTACAAATCATAGTAGGATAAACATATAATAAAAAGGGAGGAGAAGTCAAACGTAAATGAGTTTTCGTATTTACCTTGACTTTAGTCATATAAGAAATCTCCCGAATTAGGAAATTCTTCTTGCTTAGCTCCAAGAGAAACTAGTTGTTGATATCTTTGATGTAAGACAATAATTTGGTGCTTTTTTTTTTTTGCAATTTTCATAGTGTTTCAATTTTCTTTCTTTTAAAAGATTCGCACAATTGGTTTTTATTTTATCTGACCTCTATCAGTGAGAAACATTCGCTTGTTTTCACCCTTGGGAACATTGACTTGCGGGTGATGACTCTTTACATAATAAGAAAACTATACTCCTATGATAGTAGTTGGAGTAACCAAAACTTAGAGTTTTTTTTATCCGATCTATATTGTTAAAATCACTATCGAAAAATATTCAATCATGTATCTCACCATGGAGGGTTTCACTTTACATTAATCAAATCTTAATAACCTTTATTATCATTTATATGTTCATTTTTGTCTATTTTACATGTTCATATTTATTTTGCATTTACTTATTATTGAATAAGATGAATGAATAATAAATATACGTTGATTTAATTAATAAAAATATATGATGTTAGCAAGTTGTATTAGAGTTTGGGTTCATGGATTTTAATATGATTATTTAATTTTACAATATTTTTCGTTTTTCTAATTGAATAAAATATTTTTTATTTTTGGTTCATTATTAATTTTTGTAGCAATAATAATTAAAATAAAAAAATATTGAAAATATGACAACAAAGAGACAGTTGTCAGACTAACCAAGACACGGAGTTTTTTATCCGACCTATACCATTAAATATAAAAAAATATTTAACTATTTTTTTTTTGTTTTCACCACTGATATCTGAACTTTATCCGACTAATCTGGTTTGAACACTATAAAACTCATTTTAGGGGTTAGTTCTCCCAAATTCTTTTTCATCATTCTCAGGACTCGAACTTAAAATCTCTGATTAAAGAGATAAAGTGTCTAATCACTCAATTCAAAAAATTTGAAATATTCAATCATGTGTTCTATCATACAGGGGTTTCACTTTATATTAATCAAATCTTAATAATCTTTATTATTTATATATCCATTTTGTCTGTTTTGCATGTTCATAATTCTATTTATACTTATTTTGTATTTACTTATTATCGAATAAGATGAATGAATAGTTAATATAGGTTGATTTAACTAATAAAAATATATACCGATGCTAACAAGTTGTATTAGAGCTTGAGTTCTTGGATTTTAATATGTTTAGTTTTACAATATTTTTTTGGTTTTTGTAATTGATAAAAATATTTTTAATTTTTGGTTTATTATTGATTTTTGAAGCAATAATAATTAAAATAAAAAATATTAAAAATATGACAACAAAGAGATAAAAATCGACTCGTTTTGATAATCATCTGTTGTTCTAAATATCGATTTTAAAGCACACGAGGTAAATAAGATGAACAACATCATGCTTGCGATCTTTCTTTTATTTTTTTTAACAACTATAATAATGATTTTTCTATTACTTGACTTCGTGTAATCTTAATTTTTCTCATCTCTCTTTCCCACCTTACAATGATACTATCAAATTTTTCAAGGAAAAACAAAATTAACATAATCAATATTTGAGGAACATTTAACCTTTTCTAGTTATGGCAAGATTAATACAATCAATACTTTATAAATATTTAACTTTGAGAAGTTTTGTGAATTAATACTTAACCTCTTGAGAAATTTTTAAATAGTGTTTATAAATAATTGACTTCCTTTTTGATCTTTTCGACCTACATTCTGTATGAGCAAAAAATTAGAACGATCTCCATCTCATTACCATCGGTGAAATTCCAAAGTATCCAAAAATTTAAGGGATTTATTTTATTTTATTTACATATATATATTTTTTTATTTTGTGGTTTTGATAGAAAAAAAATTGGGTCATTTTTGTCCCGAATTTGATGTACCCGACCCGTTTGGGATTGGATTATAAAATGGGTTCTCCCCGCGCATGACCAAATTCATTCTTTCCGTGTGATAGTTAGGGCTCAAGTCTTTCCGGCTCGGGTTTCCGAGACACTCGAGGAAATTGGGTTTCTGAGTCCCCGTGACCCTTTGTCTTCGTCCGTCTTTCTCTCTCTCCCCTCTCTTCTCTCTCTGTTGCAGTTAGGGCTCAGGTCTTTCTGGCTCGGGTTTCCGAGACACTCGAGGAAATAGGGTTTCTGAGTCTCCGTGACCGTTTGTCGTTGTCCTTCTCTCTCTTTCCTCTCTCTCTTCTCTCTCTATTTTTTGTGAGTGTGGACAATGAGCGGCAGTAGCTGGAGAGGTCTGCTTCTGCGGATCGGCGAGAAGTGCCCTGAATATGGAGGAAACACCGATTTCAAAGAACATATTGTCAGTTTTATACTTTCACTTCTTCATCTCCGTTGTATTCTCTCTCTCTCTCTCTCCCTCTCTCTCGTTTCTCTGTACTCTCCATTATTGACTGACTTGTATGCTTGCTTGTAGGAATCTTGCCATAGTGGACTTTGGCGTGAACTTGAGCATTCTCGGGATGATATCTTGGATGTATGTCTCTGTGCTTTGCTTTCAATTTTATTAATTTCATCAACATGAAACATTAAAAGAAAAACATACTATACATTTGTTTAATGTTAATTTTGTATTTTCGAAATTGAAGATTGAAATGGCTGTTCTGGTACTATTGGAGCAACATTGTGCATGTTCTTGCTTTTCCATGTACCTTTGGACTTGTAAAATTATTCATGTTACTTATCAACAACAACAACAACAACCACCACCACCACCACCACCAAACCTTTATCCCACTAAGTGGGGTTGGCCATATCGATCATTCTACGCGATTGTACTCTATTTCATATCGCTATATGTATTATTTATCAATCCACCCTTTTAATTAGAAGAAAAAAGATGAATTATATAAAAAATTTTCAGGGTTCAGTATTTTGGTTGTTTTGAAGCCCAAAGAAAAAGAAATGGAGTTCAATTCTTATCAAAATTCGTCAGATGAGTGAATTTGTAATCTTCTTAAAAAGCACAGGATTTGTGAATGATATTTACAATTGTACGCGGGTCTTACATTTCTCCTATATTTATCTCTCAAATGGCCGACCCCCAAATTTGGGATTAAGGTTCAAGTGGTGGTGGTGGTTGTTATTGCATGCGCATCTTACATAATTACTTCTTAATTCGTACTAAATAACAAACTTTAAAATTGAACTCACATACTGCTTTGATGTTTAAGAAAATGAATGCAATTGAATATTCTATATTTTAATCTATCAGTCACAATATAGTGATTTCATTTGCAAATGAAGCCTCTTAAAAAAGTCTATTCAAAATTCAGATGAAGTGGATTTCTTTTCCATTCGGTTTGTAGCATGGAAATTAAATTTTGTTTGTGCAACCTTTGAATACTTACTCTTTTTCTTCTGATATTGACAGTTCCTTCTTCAATGTGCTGAACAATTGCCTCAAAAGATTCCTCTTTACTGCGCGGTGGTATAGCACTTCTCTATTTTCTCAACCTCTCTCCCTTCAAAAGACTTGTAAATGTGTTTTATGTTTCTATTCCTCGGAATGAACATGTAATATGCTTGTCTTGAAACCTACCAAGAAACCTGAAAGGTTATCTGTATCTAGCGTATGCTAGCATATCATTCCTGACACAAATTTCAAAATTCACTCTTTTTTTTTGTAAATATCATCAATTCTGCAGTCTTTTTGTCTTACTAGATGCATATATACATGAAATCATTTAAGGAGGACATGCCTAACTGTTGTGATTTCTCCTAGAGAAGTGAAAGTGTGCAGTTTGCTTCAATTTTCAACTCCCTACCCCCGGGTCTTGATAGTGTTGAACAGGCCAATGCCTTTTTTTTTTTTTTTTTTTTTTTAATAAAGGAAATGTTAGTGTTGAGCAGATCTGCAGGTTCACCTGCTTTTTAGTTGTGATTGGGTCTTTTTCTTTTGGTGTTTTCAGGTTGGGTTATTGAACTTGGAGAATGAAGAGCTTGTTGTAAAAATCTTGGAGACCACCCAAAGTAAATTGCAGGTGTGCAAGCTATGGCTTTTTTTTGCAAATAATTTAGCTTTTTGATTCACAAACTTTGCTTTAATATCCATTGGTTGAAAATAGTAAACAAATTTTGAGCTGCGTAACAAACAAGCAAAGATTTTCCTCATGTTTTTGTGACATGCAGTGAATTTGAACTTGATAACTGTTTATAGACCCATAATGTTTACATGCATAGTACTGTCACACCTAGATACTCAGTTGCCTGCAAGTGTATGCATCGATATACATAGATATCTACTTGCTCGGCACATGTTGCTTCACAGATGCTGAAACCATATGCAATCCTTTAGCTTCATACTTTTCCTTATGTGTTTACTCATGTGCTATTTCATAAGATTATTTTCCTTAATGATTTGTCTATTCATTCTCCTTGTGCCTTTTTCTGTGATCATTTCCAGGATGCATTGGACTCGGATAACTGTGACAGGATTCGGATTTTGATGAGGTTTCTCACTGTTTTGGTATGTAGAACATTTATGATATTGATTGCTTATCTGCATGTGGCTGAGTGTCAGCTCTGCATTTTCTTTGAGGAGGAATTAGGAGCATATTGTCTAAATATATCTCTCTCACTGATCACATTTTCTCTCTGTCCAACGAAAGTGAAACATATCATGTTAAAAGCATAAATAATAATAACCTGACTGGAACAGGAAATGTATGGGACTCGAACCATTTTGATGGTTTCAGTTAAGGTTCATATTTACTGGGGACTGGAATTGCCGGTCCTGGTCTCCAGCCTAGGGAAGGGTCACTCTCAGTCCATCTGTCTTCCCTAGGTTTTTCTTTTAGATAAATATTTCTTCTAGTACGTCATTTGTAAATATAATATTCTTTCTTTTTCTTGTTCCAAGATGGTAAAATATGCATACTTAATACACTACTTTTAATTTTCTAACCAAATAGTAATTTTAGTTTTGATTTACAACTTTTAACTAATAAATTTTTAGTAATAATTTAAATTAAATGCAATGATGCAATGATAATTAAATTAGTGGATTGGTTAAAATAATTTGAATGATAAGCATTGAGAATAGAGTTAGTAAAAATTCTTTACAGGAATTCTTATTTCATATAATATAACCAGTATCCATGTATCAATAAATTTTGATGTTATTTGAAAGAAAAAGGATTTCCTGGTATCACCAGTACTCTGTTACATAACCTGCTACAACCAATATGGTTATGGTCACAATCATTTCCGATACCGCAATTTAAAACCGTGATGTGATGGCCTTTAATTATTGTTTTAACCCAATGTGGAACTCTGGATCACAGGAGCCAACCTGCAGTTTTCAAAGATGCTCTTCCTGGGTACAATCTATCAATCAGAGTCCACAGGGTTGACTTCCTGACTCAAACTAGGTCCATTTTAAGGTCACATGTGCTAGTGATTTCTGCTGTCACTTTAGAATGGGGCATGCACCTGTTTCCCTCTTCAGCATTGCAGGATACATCTTTACCTTTCACTGACCTTAGCGGAAATGCATTGGTCGACATTTGCATTGTATTAGTCCTCAACCCCCACTAAGCCTTTCTTTTTATCTTTTGCCTCCTGGTCAAAAAAGATGTTTAAAGATAATGGTAGTAAATCAGTTTGTGGTCCCAAATCAAAGTAAATAATTCTTTAGCTTAAGCCATAAATTTTCTTGCTTCTTTGACCATCTTCCGTATGCTTTGAAACTCTTGCGATGTATGTCAGCAGTGGCTTAGCATTTCATGTGTTATATATCCTATTTGAGAATTCGTGTTCCATTTGCACAGACATGTAACATCTTGTCACTTCTTTATTACACGGTCATTCTATTTAGAACTGGGAGTTGGCTGCTCAACTGGCATGATTTTGCACTACTGGAACTTATTTTAATTTTCTATTAGAATATTATATTCTCAAAAAGCCATACAACTGGATGATGTGTTCTGTGATAGAAGACAATGCTTTTCACATTTTGTATTTATTGTGGTTTTCTTTTTCAATAGAATTGATTCAAGTTTGTTATGACTTTTATGGCAGATGTGCAGTAAAGTCCTTCAACCTGGGGCTCTTGTGGTTCTCTTTGAGACATTGTTATCTTCAGCTGCCACAACAGTGGATGAGGAGAAAGGGAACCCTTCTTGGCAGCCTCGTGCTGACTTCTATGTAACTTGCATATTATCTTGTCTCCCTTGGGGTGGAGCTGAACTGAATGAGGTAAATATATGTCACTTGTGATAAGACTCTTTGCTTTTATATGGTTAGTGTTCTTAAGTCATTAAAGAAGGGTAATATGCTTGTGGGATGAGTATGTTGCTCTATATTTTTGCTGCTTGCTATAGACATCTTTGTTTGTCCTGCCATCATGAATTGTTCTCGTCAATTTCCTCATGGTTTTCCTATTTACTTTTTTGTTGCTCCACTTTCACGGCTGCTGTCAGGCATTTCAACAGTTTGGCTGGCTCTCTTCAATTCAAGATTGAATTAGGGTGTGCTTAGTTCCTCTTTAGAGAGGCACTTATGGGCTACTTTGTCTCATCGAGAAATAATATTTGTCAACTTAATCAAAAAGTTATTATTAAAAATGTAATTTTTTTAATAATAAATTTAATTTTTTCAATAGAATACAACAACAAGAACTAAGCCTTTATCTCACTACGTGGGGTCGGCTATATGGATCATTCTATGCTGTTGTACTCTACTTCATAACATTGTCTCACCTATATAATTGCTTTCTTTATACGATTACAAATAAGTTTATTATTAATCTTAAACTATTTTGGTTGGGGAAGTTAAAAATTTAAATGAAAAAGTAGATAAGCACTTCTCTAAATGCACCCAAACACCACTTAGCCTTAGAAGGCTATTCTTTATTAATTAATGTTCTGTATATACTATTATTTTTTCTCCTAGGCGGGGCAAATCCTCCACTATTTTTTTTTTCTTCATTTTTTTTTCTGGTGTTCAGTTTGATCAATAATGAATAATAGATAGAATGAGAGTGAGCTGTAATTTGACTCATACCACTCATCTGCCCGTTGTGATATTATGCTCTTCATAGTAATCAGTAACATTACTTAGCTTGCAGAAGGCATCAACTCTTTTGAACTCATGGTGTTATTATGGACTAATTACCAGAATAAGCACAACTGGATTGCTGTTTAGGAATGTTACGTGCTAATGGCTTATGATTGTTCATTTCATCTGTAATTTTTCTGAAGTGATGTTGGATCTTTTAAGATAAAAAATATGCTATAGTGATCATCATTAAGGTGCACATTAAATGGAGGAAACCTAAGCAAGTTCTAGGAGATGAAGTTAAACGTTATGTGTTAATTTTTAACCTTTGTTATGATATTTGATAGAGACAAAAGGGTAAAGGACATTCATGGCCAACTTCAACTGATTTGGTGCTTGAGCTTAGTTGAATTTGGTTGTTGAGGTGCACATTATTTGCCATTGTTCTTGTCTATGTTGAGCATAAATTCTATCATCCTTTATGAGGAAAAGAGCATGTGCTATAAATATGCCTTAGTTATGAAATTCTTCTTCTTTCTTTACTCCAACTTGTACAACTTTGATTTGTTTTCACATTTGGGAGTGTCTGAATATATGATAACTTGAGCCTCCACTTGGTAACAATGCTCATCTTTATGCAGCAAGTTCCTGAGGAAATAGAGAGAGTAATGGTTGGTATAGAAGCTTATCTAAGTATAAGAAAACATGCTTCTGATGTGGGTTTCTCTGTTTTTGAAGAAGATGAGGATGAAACTGGGAAAGCTGATAGTGAAAAGGTAACCAAGTTTCTGACAATTTGAATAATTAGTTTCCGGATAAGCTTCTAGGTGTTTGTTTTATCTTTTATTTGTCCTTCCAATGTATCTTTTGCTTCTGTGTACTTTCTACCTAAGCGTGCTAAGGATGTTTGGAAGTAAAATTGATTTCTTTTTTCTTCTTTTTGTGGGCAAAGGCAATGCCAAATGGTGCTGTTTCAGATTGATGCTGTATTCTGTCAGCATATTTTAATTGTGTTACTATTGCGTGAATGCACTCACACAGTATTTGAGAGTGAGAGCTGTGCCCTAACTCTAGTTTCTCCTCTTTTTCTTCAGGATTTCCTGGAGGATTTATGGGATCGAATTCAAGACTTTTCCAGAAATGGCTGGAAACTGGATAGTGGTACTTCTTTTTTCCTAGTCATATTTGTGCTTTTACTCTTCTGCTATCTTTAATTCATTTATTTGCTTGTTTATTTATTTATTTATTTATTTTTCTGAGTATTTTTCTCCATAGTCTCTTCTGGGCTTTATATTGTTTATATAGGAAATGTTTTATGGTTCTGCAATTCTTCTTCCCAACCAAAGAATAATGGATGACCCACACATATGATAGGAGTAATAATACTATCACTGTAAACATATTTGGATGCATTTAATATCAAAAAACACCAAATGTTTAGCTGTATTTACTAAAACGTAAGAGACCTAGAGCATGACTTAATGCAGATATTTTGCTTATTAGTGATACTCCATAATTTAGTACATTCATGTTTTCTTTTCAAGGCTAGAATGGCTGCATTGTGTCTGTAAGATAAGCTTGTATGTGTGTGTTTATGTGTGCCCAGCCATCTTTGTGTGCTAGATGTGGAGGAGAAGAAGGGCATTAAAATTTACCTTTTCATTCTGTTGATGAAGAATCCTAATGCTTCATAATGTTGAAATCAAATGGTTTAGGATTGTGAATTTTTGTAGAGAATGCTTATTAGCCTGTCATATAGTTATTGACATTGATCAAGTCCAGGTTGCCCTGAAGATATTTAGTTCCTCTTGTTTATCATTTGCCAATTAAGTTACTTGTAGAGAAAATTCATGAATTATTTGAGTTTCTCATGTATCATAATTGTTTGACTGCATATATTCCATATATTGTTTTGGATAGTTCCAATGGAAATTGACATGAAGGTAAACTGCAGATGAATCTTCATGAACAAGTATATTGAGATGATATTCATTTAGCTCATATTATGACTTTGAAAAACTCTTAATCAGATGCATTGATGAACAACATACATTTTGGCATCTTTTGTGGGTCTTCTAATATGAGAAGTCTAAAAATATGTCTATTCTATATTTGTCTCTTCATTTATTTGATTGCTGTCCTATCTCTAGAAGATTGCGCTTTCACTATTCTACTTGATTTTTCTAATTGTTATTTTTTTTTAACTCCTTTTACTGTGTGGCCAATTTCTTTGTTCTCACTTGTAGTTCTCAGACCTCACCTTTCATTTGAAGCTCGGCTGGTTGCTGGGAAATCCCATGATATAGGTCCAATCAGCTGTCCTGAGCAACCCCATCTACCTTCAACGCTTTCGGAAATTACACTCGGCAAAGAAAAGCATCAGGCTGAGTCAAAGTATCCTCAAAGGATACGCAGGCTCAACATATTTCCTGCAAATAAAATAGAGGTACTTTATATGTTGGTAGATGCAAATGCTCATGGAGTACTGGTATAAAAATACTTGCTCTAAGTTTACTGGTTTTATGAGCTTGGGCTCTGCTGTGTCCACCACCACACTGTATGAACTTGGTTTACTTTCTTTTGAAAAATGATGAGCTTAACTGTATTCTGTATCTTATGCTTGATCCTGGCTATGGCAACTATTTATATTAGTCTTATATTTACTTCAGTCGATTTTTAACTCCGCGCTTAAGTTTCATAATGCCAATTTTGGGAGCATATCATGCTCTTCCCATATATTATTTTTGAAGCCCACATAAAGAAATAGGAGAACATGCGGAGATCCATGTTCCCAAATATTAGGAAACATCATCAGGTCCATTATAGATTGTGTTTAGGATTTGACATTGGAATTCAAGCACAGTAATTTTGAATGTGGGAGATTGAGGTACTCTTTTGGAAGTCTGCGTTTAATTCTTTTTGGTGTATTGCAGGACCTACAGCCTATTGATCGGTTTGTTGTGGAAGAATATCTGCTTGATGTGCTGCTTTTTTTGAATGGCTGGTTCGTATTCTTCAGAAAATAAACTTTTCGTTGGCACATTATTACATGTTGTATTGATTATGATATTTTCTGACTTTTTTCCTAAAGCATTTGTTCAGTGAAGATGTTTAATTATGATATAAGAGCTTAGAATTGTGCAGGCCTTTTGTTTCTGGGTTCTTATTGTAGATTTCATGCCAAATGGTTACTTAACACTGGATAAATTTTAATCTGTATAGTTTATGTTGCAAAAGAATAGGAGTCCAAGTTTACCTTTAACCTTGAGCAGGCAGCATGCTATTCTCCAAAATTGCTGAAACGCAGAGACTCAGAAACTACTCAAGCATGCCTGAATATAGTGCCTTGCTAGGCCTCCTCTATGGTCCTATTAGGAATGGCTAATCAATGTAAGTTCTTGACTTTGGATGGGATTTTAGCCCTTTGGATATAGCAAATTGGTTGAGGTACAGAAGATGGATGGTGATTTCAGAAGGATTTTACTAGAAAACACCCAAAATCTTATCTTCTTATCTGATGATGATAGCATATAAGGATTAAGAGAAGTGATATCAATATCTTCCTGTCCTCAGTATCTTTATGAACATGAATTTTGGTATGGCAAGCAGTTCATAAAAATAGAACATATAATAAATATTGACAGAATGTCTAAGAGGAGGAAGTATCCCATTCTCACCAACGTTTCCAAAAGTTAAATTTTGTATTATTGCCATTTCTTTTTAAATAGTTCTTATCACTGAAGGAATTGAGTGTTTTTCGTGGGCAATGTACTTCCCAGGACTCTTAAGATGAACTGTATGAGGCTGTACTTTTGTGGGAAACTGGAGATTTATTAAACCCATATTCTAAGATATTAAGTTCCCGGGATTTAATTGAGAATCTTTGATTTTCCCAAGAATCTCCCGATTAGCAGGATTGTTTCTTTTTCAAAGAGTCCTTTTGGAGTTAATCACCCATAAGGTTTTACACTATAAAATAACCAACCAAAGTATAGAGAACCTCTCCAATCACATAACAAGATCCAAAAGTGTTTCATATTGAATCATTCCCCAAGGGGGCCTCTAACTAGGTAAGGGTACAATGTTGATCATTGCACTTCTCTCTAGTATGCTAGCATTGCTGCACAAAATGTTGCAAATATTAACGATGCGCACCATACTACTACTAGTTCTGCTAATCATAGGACATCTTTTTTCCCGCCCAAAGCACCAGCAAACATGCACATGTTAAAAAGAAAACCTTTGTGAGCATCTGTGGAAGAAAGTGGTATCAATTGTAACTGCAAGATAGTCTATAACCTTTCGAAAGAGTCACTCTCAAACCATGAATATAACTACACTTTACACTCTTCAATAGGATGAAAGAAAAGGGAGATGAAAGATCACCTTGTTTGTGTTTTCCAGATGCCAAAACTGAGCCCAGGTTATGGAAATCCTATTGAAGACAGAAAACTTGTGATCCACATCCTCCGCCTAACACTAAATCCCTTAATTGTGGTCCTTTTGGAAAATCTACTCTCCTATCAACATTTTCGAGTTGCTACTGCTGCAGTGCCAAAATTTGCTAAATACCAAAAAAGGTACTTCGGGTATATGTTATGGTCTCCACTTGAATCTTTCTCAACCTGCTGGATATACCTTTAGTGATGATCTTGTAGTTGCTAGTCACCAGACTGGCACTAAAATCAGTTACCTTAATACAACAGTCTTTTCCTGGGCATTGGAGCAATGAGATTCAATTTCCTTCTTTTGTGCACAAGCAATACGTAATCAAATGTTACTTCATTGAGACTACCTCTACCATTTCTTTCAACGTTGGGGAATGGAGATGCAATATGATCTTTTTCTTTTCCAGCTTATACTTTAGATAATCAGGCATGAAACACGCTTGATGCTGTAGTGGCTTGTTGTTGGCTCTATCTTCCTATGGTTCTCAAGAAATAAGAAAAGTATGACCTTGCATGAATTAGTAAGCCGGCCATTTTTTTTCTCTATTTCATTTCTTGTGGAATGCTTGGACAGGTTAACCCTCTTAAAATTTATCTCGGGAAAATTGTTTCCCTTTTTTCCCTTTTGTGCTTCTTAATTACTTAGGTTTTTTTTTTCCGGACTTCTATCTCTTGTTTTTCTTATTTTGGTTTCTTGCTTCTTGCAAAGCTAGTCGAAAGGAATGTGCTTCTTACATGGTTGGCCTGCCCGTGCCCTTTAGATATGAATATCTCATGGCAGAAACAATATTTTCACAGGTGAGATTCTTGAATTGCTATAATCAAACTCCTTAAATAAGGACCTCTCCTTTTTAGTTTTAAGTAAGTTTTGTATTGCCTCTTACTATTTTCGTTATGTCATATAAGTTTGCAATCAGATGTCTCTATATTGCTTGTACATTGACATCTAAATTCTTTTGAATTGGTTCATCGGAATATGCAGTTATATTGGTGTTGCTTTTTATCATATAAGAGTTGATTTCTGGTTTTGGTACTTGGTTCTATGTTCATTTTTTTCCTCTTTTTCAAAACTTGCATGACCACAACTCTCCTTCCCTCCGTAAACACTTTAAGTATATTCCTGATGCCCTCCACCTTTGGTTGCACATTTTCAAAATGGAAAGGAGTTGGACCCTGCTGATCTCTCCTCTATCTTCATCAAGATAGGATGGTGGTTCTAAATGGCTTAGGCAGAAAGTCCTCTAATCAATCTCATGGAGTTGGTTTTTTTATGTTATTTTGAACTTCGTGGTCACTGCACTTCTAACACTTAATCTGGTTCCAAATTTTTCCTATGCTCAGCCATATAATTCTTTGTTAGAATACCAGAATGAAGAACAGAAAATATTTTTTCTTGTTTCTGATTCTTTGTTAGCACCGATCTTTGTTAGCACCGTAGATATTCTTGAGTTGAGCAATCTTTAGAATGGGACCTAGGTTATATTATTGTATACATTAAATTGGTTGAAATTTGTCAAATATATTTGACCCTGTGATGTAATGTAAGTTATTGTAGCTTATTGTATGTTACATGTGGTTCGATAAAGTACAATGGACTTGATACTAAAGTGATGCTGAAAATGCTAGATAATCCATACTAGTGCTTACTGATATATTTTTGGCAGTGTTGTTCCCTAATTTTAAACAGGGTAAATGTCTTTTTGTTTCTGGTGAAATATACAGTTTGATATGCTTGAGACAAGCAATTTGAGAGAGTTCACAAAGTCCTGTCATGTATTGG
Source organism: Dillenia suffruticosa (assembly GCA_033439265.1). Taxonomy (NCBI): domain Eukaryota; kingdom Viridiplantae; phylum Streptophyta; class Magnoliopsida; order Dilleniales; family Dilleniaceae; genus Dillenia; species Dillenia suffruticosa. Next base: position 10,101,323 of record JAVTVX010000027.1, on the reverse strand, counting down.
TCTGAGCAGTGGGATTAATCGAAACGATTTTGGATGTCTTGGATTGAAACTCTAGTTAGTTGAATGAAATCTGCTAGCACAGATTCCACTTAAAACTAAAATCTATTCGGAAAGCTAATTTATGTTTATCATCGATTTTTTTTTTTCTTTTCATGGCTCAGCTAGCAGGGTAGTCTATCTTCTCCATGGAATATGGTCTTAATCCTCTTTTTCCCTCTTTATTGCAGTTGCTTTTACTGCCGCATCCCCCATTCAAACCAATGTATTATACGCTTGTCATAATTGACCTGTGTAAGGTAAATAAATTACTTTCAAAGTGCTATGATTTAATTGTGGCTTTTATTTTTCTTTGCGTCGTCTTTTCCTTTTTTCTTGGCCTTTTTATTATTGGTTTTTTTATTTTCCCCCATTTTTTCACGTTTCCTGACTGCAATAAGTTTTAGGCTCTTCCTGGAGCCTTCCCTGCGGTTGTTGCTGGTGCAGTGCGTGCTCTTTTTGAGAGAATAGCTGATTTAGATATGGAATGCAGAACAAGGCTCATCCTTTGGTTCTCACATCACCTGTAAGATTAGGCTTATACAAGTTTTCTGTTGATTTTGCACACAAAGTTTGCTAGAGCTTCGTTTTACTCTGATTTATTATCTGATTTCTTTTATGTAGTTCTTTGATGTGGCTCTCTGAGCTATTTAGTTTTGTTTTTGCTTGATCTTGTGAAAATTCAAATATGCTTTTGTTTGCCTTGTGATATGTGTGCAGTGTTCCTGCTTAGCAAGTGATGTTCTATTCATCTAGTCATTACTGTTGTTCCTTGAACAATTAGCCTCTTTTGGCAGCTTCATACATTGTGTTTCTTATGGTAGCAATCTACTTTTCTTAATTTTGATACTTCCTAGAGAATTTTGGTATGGATATGTTGTCTCCGGTTGTCGTTCCTTCAAAAATTATCCCCAGGCAAAATTGCATTGTTAAGATTTCATATGCTGTGTGATTCTTCTAAATAATTTGTATAGTCACTTGGTTTCAAGCGAGCAACGAATTCCAAACTTCTGAGGAGTGTACTTCGTAAGGCTATCATAATTATGAGTTTGGAAGTGAATATGAGAGCTCTTTGTTATTGAACTAAGAAGCATGCACAGGTTGTGATAAATTTCTAATAAGTAGGACACTTGTATGGGTGTAACACATCAAAAAGTTGTATCGTTTTTAGGTATGGGTATATAATTTAAATAGCATTGATAAACTAGCGCAATGGGATTTAGATGTTTCAAATATTACAAAAGTTTACTTTTAAAGTGAGATCTTATAAGCTAAGAATCATGGATAGAGATATGGTGTTGATTCAGCTTCAAAAATATGTCAAAATTTCTAAAATTAGGATACAGAGATATTGAACTAAATATATAAATAATATATATTGAAGATCTAACTTTGTGGTTTGTCTCACTCCTAAACAGCCCTAAAAGATTGTGGTTGACAACTTGAGGCCTGGGGGTTTGAGAAGGTAAGAGTGAGAAAGTAGAACTGTAAGTGCGAAAATAAAAAGGAGAAAGAGAGAGAGAGAGAGAGAGAGAGAGAGGTTAACTCAAAATATGGAGGCAGTGAAGAGTAGAAGAGCAAATGAGAACAGAACAAAAAAGAGAGTTTCAGGAAAATAAAAAGAATGGGGAAGAACTAATCAGAATCAAGAGCTTTTCCTTCTTCGTCTTCTTCTATGACTGAGTTTCACTCTCTCTCTCTCTCTCCCCCTCCCCCTTTTCAGTTCTCCTCTACCCAAAATCTAAAGGAAGCTTCAAGCTCTCTCTATATTGCAAATCTGGCTTCTCTCTTCATTTCTCTTATTTTCAGATGCTAAATTCTAGGGATTTTAAAAAAAAAATAAATTTCACCTCCTAATTTTTTATTTTTACACTTTTGCCCCTTTCCCTGAAAAGAAATTTCAATTAAGTCCCAAGTTTGTATCCAACTACGTGCAACTTGAACATAAAAGTAATCTGATCCGATACTGGTAGCTAAGGGTTTGAAGTATTTGTACTTCCTAGCTTATTAGTATATTATGCTATATAATCATTTAATGTCAAGTAGTTTTAACTATTTAAAGTGTCTCTAAAGTGTTTTGAAATATGTTTTGGAAGGGTTCAAGGAGTTTCCAAAAAATGTGACTCGTTTTAAAAGAAATCAATAAAAAATTGGATATCCTTGCAGATTTTTTAATAGATGCATGATAAACACTTGCATCCAACAAGTGTCAACGCTTTATAATTTTGCAGCAGCATTCTTATATGAACAAGAACAATTATTATCCTTGAAACCTTAAAAGCTAGAATGTATTTTTAGAACTTCGTGTTATAATCCTATTATTGGTGTATCAAATATGGGAAACAAATTGTTTCAAAAGCCTAAGTTGACAGCAAAATGTACGTGGGGGTCCAAACATAGAACATAGAGTTAAAGGGGATTTAAAGACCCTCTCAAGTTTTAAAATCAAAGCCATCATGCTCCACCTCTAATACCATGCAAGACAACCAATTAATATAAAAGATTAATTTAATGGAGAAATGTAGGTTGGAATTAAAAAAAAAATAGATAGGGAAATCTAAACAAAACTGATAGGAGAAAAGCATACTCTTGTAGACTACAAAATCATGGTTAGTGATATGCCTTGTTCTCTTTTGGGTTGGTTTCTGCTGTTGATATAGTCCTTTGCTAAGTTAAGCTGTACGCCTTTTTATTCTACTGACAGGCTGGATATCTATTCTTTTCAACATCTTCCCTTTTCTGTTTTAATGTTGATTAATGCCCTCTAAACTTCTTAGGTCAAACTTCCAATTCATCTGGCCATGGGAAGAATGGGCTTACGTTTTGGACCTCCCCAAATGGGCTCCACAGCGTGTATTTGTTCAAGAAGTTCTGGAGAGGGAAGTCCGCTTATCATATTGGGATAAAGTTAAACAGGTATGCTCTGACTATTACGAACGTATTAATCACTGCACTCAATTCCTCTTCTTAGCGACACGATTTTTTTTTTTTTCCCTCTGCTTAGAAAAAGGAATAATTGTAGCAACCTTTTCTCTTTTTGTGTTACTTGCTTCACTCACAGGTATTTGAGCAATTTTTCCTGTTGCTCTTACAGAACTTCCTGCAATAAAATGATCCAGAAAACTCACATACAAAATCTGGATACAACAACAACAACAACTGAACTTTAAACCCAATAATTTGGGGTCGGTCATTTGAGAGACAAATTATGATTAAAAAGAAAAATAAATAAATAAATAAAAAATATAAATAAATATAGAAGAGAATAAAAAAAAAATACAAAAATACAAAAATAAATACAAAATCTGGATAATGTATATTATCTTAGCTTGGTGAAATTATGGTTCATATTGTGAGAATTATATCTTTTTTGAATCATGTCCCTTCATGTAGCATAGTACAATTTACATGACCTCAAATTGAATGAGAAAGGGGTCTTCATGTGGATAAGTTTTACAATATTGACACCAATGACTAGTCATAAATGAGGATGCCAAACAAGACTATTTCTCCATATTTTTTCTTGTGATTTCATAAAAACAAGTCTCATGTTTACCTTTTCATGTGTTGAGTCACAATTTCATGAATGATTACATTTACTTGCGAACTTAAATAATGTCAATGAAAAATCAACGAGCATAAGTTGGCAAAATTAATTTTGAGACTGTTTAATGACTTCATCGAAACCCATGAAACAATATAAATGAGCAGCTTGACCATTTTGCTAGTGGTGGTGCAAATTTTGATGTTCGGCTAGTTTGAGATTTTGTACAAGTTATATTAAAATTTTGATATAGTTTTCACCATTGAAGCAGGAAGACTCTACATGAAGGCTTGAGTTGTGGAGGCATGTTTATTTTGAGTACATGATAGACTCTCATAAGAGAGGGATTTTGACATGCCATGTTCCTCCTGAATAATGCCCTGTATCACCATAATATTCACCAATTTGTCACTAATATTTTAGGGAAAAAAAATCTTATTTCTTCTTTTTCTCAACTAAAAGATTGTTCAGCATTCTTTCTATGATTAATAAGTTTGACAAAATGGTGTACTTTTTAGGTGTAAATATAGCATAATCCTTCAAAAGAATAAGAAATGGTGACAGACGACCGGAAGTGCCCATAATCTTTGTTGGGCACTTGCGTACTCAAGGCTTACCATGTGAGTCAACCTTTGTGTTTTCCTAGTTATAGTTGAGATGCTTAAGTTAAGAGGTAGGTTTGAAGGGATGAAAAAAAATTACATAAATAAAATGGCAGCAGGATTGAAAACAGTGAAAAGCTTCATTGCTTTAAAATGTATTACAGCTAGTGGCGTGTTCTTGGAGGGGCCAATATACGTATAAATTTTCTTTCAAAGGTGTGGAAATGAAATTTCAAAATTTTGTAGTGGCCATAGTCTATACTTGTGGAAGATATGGATGAAATATTGGAAAATTATTGTGAGAGCTAATAGATTCATTGGGGGTGCCGTGGCCACCTCAAAGTGCTTCAAGAAGATATCCCAAATTATAACCTTTGTAGCGAGAGCACACACTGAAATGTGCCCGTGCCAAAGTGCCGATGATTAGCTTGACTTTCATGCATATACCTCTAATTATAACCTCCATAGTGAGAGCACACACTGAAAAGTGCACATGCTAAAGTGCTGATGATTAGCTTGAGTTTCACGCATGGAGTCCCCAAGTCATTTCCTTCTGATGTGGTAAACAATGATGTGCCCTTGCAATTATGCCCCTTTAAATCTATGTTTGACATTTGTAGAACAAGATGTGAGCTACTTTTAATGAACCCTAGATAACTTGAGCACCCATTGCAAGTCCTTTACCCATTATGTGGAAAATCCTGGAGAACAAAGCACACCTTCATCCAAAGGAAGCATACTATTTTGGAGAGACTGACCTCATATCTTGAATATTATAGTAAGACTCTTAATTTTGGGCATGGTAGTTTGTTAGATTAAGCATACTGCTGAGTTTTCTCATTTCTGGAGCCTTTTTTTGGCAATAAAACAAATTAGAGCAAAGTTTTAGGTGCTCTTCAATTATTTGAGAGTGAAGTGACCCTTGGTTTCATTTGTAGAAAGTGGAAATGTTTGACTAAATTGATTACTATCATGCCTCGAATCTCCCGGTAGTTTATACAAGATTGATCATTTTAGTGTCACTGATTTTTGGTTTCTGTAATGTGTGGTAATTGTTGCTGATGATCCCTTGAATGATTTTCTGAACCTTGTAGCTTTGTGGTACCCATGGGACAGCTGCAACTATTCATATATATCTTGCTCAAACTGTTAATTTTTGCTTACCAAAAGCATTGCTGGCTAAATGGATGTTATGTAACTAGTAGCTTTTAGTAGCATTCATTGTAGTCCAGATTGTGATGGTTGTTTATGGTGCATTTTGCTTGATAAGCATGTGTCCACAATCAATTTTAAAGTTCGTGATAATGATGCTGAGGTTCATGTTTACAATAATTGTGCACCTTATTTCCTTAATTGAGTTATGTACCGATGGATTTTCTCAAACTTGAAAGCTATTGTGCTTCTTGCTTCTGTTTGTGCTAATATCAAACTATTCACTTGTCCACCTAGAGTGTTGAGAATGCCCCTGCTTTAGAAGAGTTGCTTCCTCCTAAGGGTGGACTGGATTTCAAATACAGCACAGAAGATAGTAGAGAAATAACCGGCCAATATTCACTCTCCGAAGAACTCAGAGGTATGGTCAAAGGAAGGCTGACGGCACGTGAGGTTATTTCGTGGATGGAAGAAAATGTGCTTCCTTCTCATGGTTTCGAAGTTGCTCTGAAAATTGTTGTTCAAACCCTTCTTGACATTGGATCAAAAAGTTTTACTCATTTGATCACTGTCCTGGAGAGATATGGCCAAGTTTTTGCAAAGTTGTGTCCTGATCTGGATAGGCAAGTGATGCTGATAACTGAAGTGAGTTCGTACTGGAAAAATAGCACCCAACTGATAGCAATTGCGATTGATCGAATGATGGGTTATCGACTTATATCTACTTTAGCCATCGTGAGATGGATCTTCTCTCCAGCAAACATTGTGCAATTCCACACATCTGATCATCCATGGGAGGTACTGATACACAGAATTCTCAATTGATTCTTTCTTTCCTTATCAAATGATTTTCATATGATTTCATATCTTTGAGAGATGTGGACATATAATTTGATTAACATGCTTTTCTGAAGGAACTAAAGAGTACGATAAAAAAAATGGGGAGGATAGTTCTGTTTTAAAGATCTGTAAAACTAAAAGCTGCTGCGATGTTCATAAGTTAAACTGTCCAATCATCAATAAGTAAATGCAGCAGAATATGGACTGTAACCTAGCATGTAAATTTCCATGATAAAGCAGTCAGGTTTCCAATCAATCTAGAAAGTAGTGAAGGAGGCATGAAGTTTGTCTGATTCATTGTAACAAAATAAAATAAAATTATGCAAATGATAATGTGCTAGAATGACAAAGATGAAGGGAGTGTGATGAAGAGGGCATAAAGTTAGTCTGATTCATTGTTATAAAATAAAGTAAAAGTATGCAAATGATAATATGCTAGAATCACAAAGATGAAGGGAGTGTGGTAGATTATTTAAGAAAAATATTTTCTTTCTTTTCCTTCTCTAGGGCTCGGAAGCTTTTGCATTGGGGTGTCAACACATTTAATCTCTTTGACCTTTTATGCAACTTTGCTTGCCATTTGAACACAATAAATAGATTGTGTGCATTCAGTGTGCATGGAATTCAGCATAAGATTATTTTCTTAGCTTCTTTATGGTCTATGGAGGCCCAAACTTTTTAAAAGGATTACTCATCTCATGGTAAATAAAGGGATTCAATGGCTATTCTTGACTATTTGACTCATGGTTGTGCATTTTTTTCCCCATTTGATGGCTTTTCTCTCTATTTTCTTTCTTGAAGAATGCCCCCATTGTCTGTGACTAATCTAGCCTTCTATCCAAAAATATTCTTCTTTTCTTTTCTTGTAAAAATAAAATATGCAGTATGTGCATGGTATTATTGGAGGTAAGAAATACATAAATGGTTCATTAATGTGTCATTGAGAAATCTTATTTGCCATTCTTCTGTCGAAGTCATAATAATGCATCTGTGTACAGATGAAGTATTCACAAGATATGACTAATACACAAACCTAATCTCTGTGTGTGGTTTTGGCCGAAATTTTCACTTCTTGTGATTTACAGATTCTTAGAAATGCAGTTGGTAAGGCATATAATCGCATTTGTGATCTAAGGAAAGAGATTTCATCCCTCAAGAAGGCGGTTGCATTAGCCGAAGAAGTTGCAGAAAAAGCAAAAGCTGAGTTAGAGGATGCTGAATCAAAGCTCTCACTAGTGGATGGTGAGCCTGTTCTTGGCGAAAATCCTGTGAGGATGAAAAGATTAAAATCACGTGCTGAAAAAACGAAAGAAGAGTCAGTCTCTGTAAAGGACTCCTTAGAAGCCAAGGAAGCTCTGCTTTCTCGAGCTCTTGAGGAGAATGAGGTATTGACAATTCAAAACCATTTTTTATATTATCTATAATGTGAAAAAAACATATTTCTCAATGTATACTTTTAGGCATTGGAAAATTTTTTCCTCATTGATTAGGAGGATACAAATAGGAAGATTTTGTCTGGTGCTATGTTAAGTGTTTGCTGGTGGTCCTTTGAGTAGATGTTGCAGTTCTGCAAAAACCTTTTTATGGTATCATGCCCTTTTCTGGGGAGGCCAAGATGAACCCTTGGATGGCACAGTAATGCAGAAAGGGATGTTTATTGATCCGCTGACTGATAGTTGAACTGGTCTAATTTCCCAATGGGGGACTAATATATAATGTCTTGGTTCTAGAAGCTAGGGATGTTCATTTTTGGGGGAGGCATTGCTGCATTTACTAGTCAAGTTTGATATTAGCTGTATTGGTTGTGTATATGTAGAAATAGGGAAATGAGGGACTAATATATAATGTCCTATGTATTAGTCAAGATGCAACCTTGGATGCCATAGTAATGCAGAAAAGGATGTTTATCGATCTGCTGATCGATGGTTGAACTGTTCTAATTTCCAGATGAGGGACTGATATGTAGCGTCTGAGTTCTAGAAGCTACGAATGTTCATTTTTGGGGGAGGGGTCGCTGCATGTACTAGTCAAGTTTGATATTAGCCGGATTGATTGTGTATATGTAGAAAAAGGGAAATGCTATTTATCAGGATCCTAGTGGCCCTGATTTGATGTGGAAGCCCCTAATTGCACATATGAATTAAAGCATGCTTTACTATGCTATCTTTGGACCAATCAGGGATTACCACAACAAAAGGAGGGCCACTATGGCCTTTGTAAATAGCATTTCCTGTAGCAATTATGCTAGTTTACCTGTATTTCTCAATTTAACATGGGACAAATTAAAATATTCTCTGAAGAGGCAAATGAGAAAGATTTGGGATAAATCGTAATGACCTTTGTAGGCTCGTGTAGGTCAAAGGAATTGCAAGAACAGGCACTTTAATTGCTTATGGAATTTGCGTACAAAGTATAGAATGAAAACCTATAATGATATTGGAAAATACAGATTTTAATGGATGTAAACTTCACTGGCATTGTTCTAGCTTTCTGGATTTATAAGAGAACATAATTCCTAATTTTGTCTAATTTGAATTTGGAAGAATTGTTTCTTTCTTCCAACTATCAAATCTACAGAGGTTTAGACCCTTACTCCTCTGTAAGCATAAACCTTGTCAGGCACCACCTTTCTATTCGTGATTCCACCTTCCTCATCTTTAATTTGTTGAACAGACACTCGATTTTATATGAATCAGCTGCTGCTAATTTATTATCAAATTTTCTCTAGTTCGAGTTGATGGAACTGCTTGAAGTAACTCTCTGTCTAGAACACATTAAACATTTTATAAACATCAAGTGCTTGTTCTCTGAATTTTGGACACCAAATCATGTTCTAAGAGAGGCCTGGAAATCGATGTCCAGGACAGTCAAGGGTAATGCATATTGTCAATTTATTCTTTCCTGAATTAAGTGCTGCTTAAATAAATTATGTTGTGTCTTTCTGAACTAGTTTGTAAAATGGATGGTGTCCTTGTCAACACGTTTTTGCGCTCAACTCTATGACAATTTGAATACATTATGGGAAATGTTGTAGTCATCCCCACATTATTTCATATTTTCCTAACAACTGGTCACTGTTCGATTTTTTGTATAGAATTGCATCACACAAGATTCTTGCAATGAACATTATAATTAGTTAGTGCCAAGGTTTTTTAAGAATTGAAAATTTTAAAGGATTCAAAATAGGTGTTGTAAGTTTCTAAAATGAATTTAGATAACTATGCAATGGTGTGATGTGACTTGTTCTAACATATGCTCAAGGTAAACTATATTTGAGTCCTATTTCCATGTCCATCCTTCTTAGTTTATGAACAATACATAATTTAGATGACAAATAATTGCACATCTACCAAAATTTTGTGATGTGTTTGGACCAAATCTATTTCCATTTGTATGCATGAGATGGAAAAATGTAGGAGCAAAGTACAATCGTGTGCATGTAATTCCAGGATTCTCAAAGAGGCCCCAAAACGTCTACCAAATAGTCTTAGATTTGTTTCCTATGTACTAAACAAACCTTTACTCTGTACAGGCATTATTCCTCACCCTGTACAAAAGCTTTTCAAATGTTCTGTTGGAGCGCTTACCTGAGGCATCTAAAGATGGAAAATTGCGGGGCATACGGTCAGTTCAGACAGATGCTATGGCCATTGATCGTGAAGATTCAGCAGCAATGGATGTGGACAATGAGATAGAAAGATCCAAGAAAAGGTCCTTTACGACTCGAATAAATTGCGCTTTATTTTCTCTTGATGCTAAATGCTCTTTATGTTCTCTTGATGCTAAATTGATGTTGTATGGTATGACCCACAAAATAGTGAATGCATTTTGATTTGTTTATTTACTTTGTCACACTCAGTCTGGTGAATGGAGGGAGGGCAAATATTGGCTATGAAATTGGTGAAAAAGTGCAGTGGTGTTTATCAACTTTGGGCTATCTCAAAGCAATAACAAGACAATATGCTTCAGAGGTAACAAGAAGTGGAATTTGCGATCTTTTTTTTCCTGCAAGCTTTGATTACCATTTGTTTGCACACTTTATGTCACAATTACTTTTTCAAAGTTCAATATGAATTAAATGGTTTAAATCTTGTATCCACAATATTTCCCGAGTCCTTTCCAAATTAAAATCAAAGCAGCTACCATCTGCCTATGCTTCCATCTCAACTTAGTCTAACCTAGCTGATTAGTCACACTAGCATGCTTGTTTCGATATGATCTAATCTTATCAACCACTCTTAGCCAACATCCTACATTTATGCACATCAATAATTACATTTACAGTGAGATGAAAACACATTTACAAGTAATTGAGAAGCATTAACAAATGGGGGAGGCCAAATAAATATTGTCCGCAGACACATTCTCTCAAAAGCAGGAAGCATTACCCAATATATATATGTATATATATATATCATATTATAGTATATATCTTATGCCATGGAATTCTTGATTTGCAGATATGGCCTCATGTTGAGAAACTGGATTCGGAGATATTAACAGAAAATGTGCATCCTTTGTTCCGAAAAGCTGTATACTCCGGATTGCGGCGACCATACAATGTTGTACAATCTAGTCAATGATTATGTTGGCCCAACAATATTTCCATTTTTGTGTATTCATCTTCCAAGGGGACAGCAAGCGGGGCTTATTTAAAATTATTGAGACCGGCGGTAAGTAGTTTATCTGGAGGCAAGTTTGTAATATTTTGACAGGTTAGAGAGGTAGAAGAAATTAGTTGTAGGAATTGATATTCTATTTTTGAAGCACCAGTAAACCTTTTGGGTGCGTTTGTAGTACAAATGTTCATTGGCAAATAAGTTTCTGTTTCTTATTTAACAATTGCTGCCGGTAAGATTAGGTCAATGTGGTAGTATGATCACCTGCCAATCTCATGAATGATGCAGTTTCAGACTACTTGGTGGAAATTCGAAAGCAAGATGACAGATTTAGTCCTTTGGACATGAAAAGGTGCGATTAATGATCTTTCAATGAGTTCTGATGCGGGCAGCTAAAGAGCTCATTTGTCTGCGTGGTTTCCTTTTTGTTTTTTTTTTTTTCCCTTGGACTTGGTCCATCGCTGAGTATCTGGAGCTTTGCTCCAATTAATTTCGGTCGAGTTGCTGTTGGGTCCTAATCGGGAGGGAGTTCTCCCGACATCGTTTTTATCATTACCAAGACTTGATCCCCGATCTTTAATATGAGGTGTTAATGCCCTTTCCATTAGACCAACGAAGCGTCTGGTTTCAAAGTGGAAAACTTAATTGAAATTTATGTGGTCAAAGTTCAGGGATGTTTCATTTAATTATCACGGAGGAGAAACTATGAATCTAAAAGGACAAATTGAAAAGTCTAAATATTATAAGGAAAAGAAAGATCTTTAGTTAAACCTCGGATTAGAAGTTGCATATTTGTGATTTATCTCATTTTTATTGTTAATTTTCATATTTCATTGCAAGAAATTCATCGTATTTTCACATTATTTTTCATCATATCACTCTCCCTTTTGATGCTATGTTGGGAAAAACAACAATAACTCGAGTTTTAGATATTAGATTGAGGCGATTCAACATATTGGTTTTTTTAAGGTTACATTGAAATTATTATTATTTTAGTTACACGATTCAACATATTATTACAAGTCAAAACAACAGATTGGTTCTGTGATTTTGGTTCTTTTGGACTATATATGGCCTCTTATTCATCCCAAAATCTAATTTATTATATTCTAATTTAGAGTTTGTATAGTTTAACTCATCAAATTCAACTGATTGATTATTATTGATCACTAACAGCTTGACTATTATTGATGATAAAATTAACATATGATTATTTCAAATATTTATTTATAGTCTATGGAGAAGCATGATAAAAATGAAAAATCTAACATAATAAGATTATGATTAGACCAAAAATCATACCTCAACAATCATCTCTTCTCTTCTGATTCATCAGATGTGCTAACCATAATATTTTCATTATCCAATTGTTTTGATGATTTTGAATAATAATCATCATAAAAAAAAATTACCTCATCGGTCTCTATCTTTCCTTGACAACTTCGATACAAGCAAGCAAATCTTGCACATTTTCCTTCATTTATAATGGTATTTGGTCATATTTGAAAGAAGATATTTTTCATCATTTTCCTATAAAAATATTTATTAAATTAAATGTTAATATTTTTTGGTTAAAAATAAAGATATGATATAAATATATTATACAATTATTAAAAATTTTAATCAAAACAAAATATACATATGGAATGTTTTAATCAAAACTAAATTTTTTCTTACTTTGTCTTCCATAAAAGTTAAGGTTCTAGTACTTATTCCAATGATTGATTCAGCAACATCATCAAAAAGTGCCATAATAATCTTTCCACTCCCATCTTCAACATCCGGTTCAAGTTTAAATCTAATATTTATAATGAAATAAATTAATAAAGTGAAAGTATATAATAGTAATCATATCATATCTAATTCATAAAAGTATATGATAGAGGAGAATAAATGGTAGAAAGAAGATATAATTTTTTATCATATTTCTATCAAGTTAGAGAGATATAATAGTGAGTTGGTAGTTGTTTCTCTAATGGATAGATCTTGTTGAGGAGAAATAGAGAAAAAAAAGGAATTGTAATTTGAGAGAAAAAAATGTGAGAAATAGAAAATGAAAAATTAATGATAGTTAAGAAAGTGAAAGGATAAAGATGATCGATATAAAAAGAGATTAAAAGATATGATAATGACCATTGGAACACAAAGTTGTGAATTACAAATGATAAGCAAACATATTTATAGAAAGAAGTAGGGAAATACATGTGTCGTTTGGATAGAAGGAAAAGTGAAAGGTCACATGTGATTTATATTAAAAATAAAATAAATGGTTTCTTTGTTTATATGTTGAAAAATCCATAATAAATATCCATATTTATGGCAAAAACTTAATTATATATATAAATATAGTATAGAAAAAGCCTAATATTACACATGTGTCATTTGGATAAAAGGAATAGTGAAAGATCATATATATGTGATTTAAATTAAAGGTAAAATAAAAAATCTCTTTGTTGATATGTTGAAAAAAACTTATAATAAATATCAGTATCTATGACAAAAACTTAATTTTATATATATAGTATAATATAGAAAAACCCACAATAAATATCAATATTACACATCTCGTTTGGTTAGAAGGAGAAGTGAAAGGTTATACGTGATTTAAATTAAATGTAAAATAAAAGATCTCTTTATTTATATATTGAAAAAATCCATAATAAATGTTGGTCTCCATGACAAAAACTTTATTTTATATATATAGTATAGAAAAACCCATAATATCAATATTTATGACAAAAATTTATTTATATATATATAGTATAATTTGCCTTCTAGTAAAATTTAGATGAGTCTGATTGGTGTATTATTTAAGAAGGATCAGGAAAACGTTTTATCCAAACAGGTCAATTTAGCTTAGCTTATGAATCAAATCAATTGCAAAATATTCCAAGTCAATTTGATCAATTCAAGACATTAGAATTTTGTAAAGCCACAATATTCTCTTTAGTTTAAAGGAAAAAAAAAAATCTTTAGTTTTGATGATTAACAAAACGTGATTAATTTGATTAAGAAGAGAATTTGGAGATAAACACAATCAGTTTTATTTTAGCTGAAATATAAAGAATAGTCGACTCACAAAAAGAAAGATGTAGTAATATGCATGAACAAAATACATAAAGTTAGTCGACATAAATTTTAGATCATTGAAGAACAAATCTACAATCCCATGACAAGGAGAAATATCTTATTACTAGTAGTGGATAAGATTGTTATTGAGAAAGTTAATAGAAAATAAGGCATTTTAGAGTATTCAAAAGTAGATTTGACCAACTCACTAGACATTAAATATTCGAAAATATGAGTATTTAAAATATCAAGAAAGTGAGAATAAAAAATGGCGGTATTTGTTCATCATATATAAATTATTTTAAAATCTATTTTTTTAGAATTTTTCTAACTTATTAACTTTTTGAAAAAAAATTATCCAAAAATTAAAACTGAAATTTTGTTTTTTGAAAGGAAAGTTGACTTTTGTCCTTAAAGAATTAGGTTTTGAAATAATTTTTATTGAATCCAAATATGAGATATTTCTTTATTTATATATAATATCTTAGGTAGTTAGAACTGAGACTTGTTAACCTGAGCAACTGATCTATTGACCTGCTCTGTCCCAACGCACTACAAAAAAACAGCATTTTAGCCACAAATTTAATGACGAAAATTTTTAAAAAGTTCGTCGCTAAAAACATTAGCGACGAAAAATTTTTCGTCGCTAATTACGCGTCGCAAAAATTTAGCGATGAAAATTGAAATCCGTCGTTAAATTTAGTGACATAATTTTTTGTCGCTAAAATTCGTCACAAACTTTAGCGACGAAAAATTATCCGTCGCTAAATTAGCGACATAAAAAAAAATCCGTTGCTAAATTTAGCGACGAAAATCTAAAATTCGTCGCTAAATTTAGCGACAGATAATTTTTGTCGCTAAAATCCGTCACTAATTTAGAGGAAAAAAATCTGTAATAATAAAAAAATCCGTCGCTAAATTCAGCGACGGATTTGGAATCTGTCGCTAAACCGTTATTGATTTCAAATTCCGTCAAATGTTAAAATGTTCAGGGAGGGCACGTGTCACCTGTGCCACCCTTGCCCACCCGAGCCCGCCCGCCCGAACGCCCACACGTGCCACCCGAGCCCGCCCGCCCACCCGAACGCCCGAGCCAGCACCCTGCGCAGGCACTCTTAATTGTTGGAAAATGCTGCGCCTTTTGCCTCCACTGTGTTCGAACTCCGAACTCCAAACTCCTCCAAACTCCTGCATGCAACCTGTAAACTACCGAGCCAAAGATATTATTATGATATAAATTTTTTTTTATTATTTATTATATTTATTTCACATTTTTCTAATAATAATAAAATAATATATAATAATAATTTAAAATAATAAATATAATAACTTCTTTTATTTATACTACCCACCTAAAATAATATTAATTAAAAATAATAAATATGATAATTTTTAATAAAATAAAAAATAATAAAATACTAATTTAAAATAAAATAATAAATTAATTAAAAAATATGTTAATATTATATTTTGATTTCTTCTTTTTTCTTTTATCTTATTATTTTATTATTTTTTTTTTCATTTTTATTTTATTTTTTAATCCATAATTTAAAAATGGATTACAATATCTCAAAACTATAAAATTATAATTATCAATAAATTATAATATATTAATAATTTAAAAAATCTATATATTTAATTACAAAATATTTTTATTCGTTATAATAAAATTATTATATATTATAATAAAATTATTATATATAAGAAATGAGAGTAGAAAGAAAAAAAAACCCAAAAATAGAGATAAGGAAAAAAAAGTGAGAATAGAAAACAAATAGGAGGAAGAAAGTCACACAATAACACCCGGTGGTGAAGTGGTAACATGTCTTCTGTTAAGTCTCGAGATCCAAGTCCAAGATTCGAATCCCTTTAACTACAAATTTATACTTTTTGTATTAAAACAATGAAGGACGCTCAGGCGCGCCCCAGCAGCGCGGGCATCCAGGCAGGCACGCGCGGGCGCCCATGCGTGCATGGGCCGACGCCCGTGCAGGTTCAAATTACTATTTAATTAAAAAATTTATATTATTAAATAAAATAATACAAATAAAATAAAATTACCTATACAATAATAAAAAATATTAAATCAAAAAAAAGAAAAAAAAATAATAAATTAATTAAAAAATATATATATAATTTAAATAAAATAAAATATATGGTTTTTTTAAGAATTAAGAAATATAATATAATAAAATAAAATGTAAATTAAAATATTATAAAATAATAATATGATTTGTTAATATAAATTAATAAAATAAAATAAAAATAAAATAAAATTATAATTAAAAGAAGATAAAATTCAGCGACGGATTTTCAAATCCGTCGCTGAAATTATTAAAATAAAATAAAAATAAAATAAAATTCTAATTATTCACCGACGGATTTGGAATCCGTCACTGAATCAGCCACGGATTTGAAAATCCGTCGCTAAATTAAATTACCAACTAAATTAATTTTTTAATTTAAATATTATATTAATATTATATTTTATTTAATTATATATAAAAATATTTAACGACGAAACAGCGACGGATTTGGAATCCGTCGCTGAATCTGCCACAGATTTGGAAATTCGTCGCTAAATTAAATTACCAACCGTGGTTGTTAAATTAATTTTTTAATTTAAATATTATATTAATATTATATTTTATTTAATTATATATAAAAAATTTATTTAGCGATGAAATTTGCAACAAAAAATTTTTTTTGTTGCCAATTAGCGACGAATTTAATCACGAAAATTTTTTCGTCACTAATTAGCGACGAATTTAGCCACGAAAATTTTTTCGTCACTAATTAGCGACGAATTTTGCTACGAATGATGTGTCCGTCGCTAATTTAGCCACGACTTCCTTTTCGTTGTAAATTTTATGATAAATTAGCAACGAAAAAGTTTTTGTCGCTAAATTCGTCGCAAAATAGCAATGAATTTTTTCCGTCACGAAAATCCGTGGCTAAAACCGTGTTTTTTTGTAGTGACGGTTGACCCAATCTCAAATACCGGTGGACCCACTAGTTTATTTGGTCTACCATTGCCCTTATTCGATTGACCTATCCCTCATACGTCAACCCATCCTTTCATCAGCCAACCCATTTCACTCTTTCGGACGACCCGCCAAAACAAGCAGCCGACCTATCTTTTACTATTGGTCGATCAGCTCTCCCAAATGGTTGGCCCTCTCTTCAATCTCGATCGACCCACCAAGACAAGTAGTTGACCAACACTTCACAATCGGTCAACCCGACCTTCACAAACGGTCAACCGGACCTCCCTCAATAACAAGTTGACCAGATCTTCAATAGGTTGACCTGATCCTCATTCGATCGATCCAATTATCCCTTAGGTCAACTTATTCTAAAATTCAGTTGACCCGATTCTCACACAGTCGACCTCTCATTCACAAGAGTCGACTTCACATAGGTTGATGCATCAGTGACTGAAAATTATTTAAATTTGGGTCGATTTGACGTACATTCTTGTCGACTGTAATATAGACAGAATTATGTTGATTGTTTGAACTAACATACTATTTTAGGAAAAACAATTCAATCTTTTGTAAGATAGAAATTGCACATAAAAAAGAAGTAAAGAGGCCGCTTATTGGCTTAAGCACAACAGCAGACATAAATATTTAATGAGAATAGACGAAAACATTCAATGAGGCAGGTAAAGAGCATTGATGACAAACATTCAAATTCACCTGGTAGCTCAACGGCTCTCTTCATATCTTATAAATACTGAAATTAAGAAGGAAGAAAAAAATGGTCGAGTAATGGAATGAACTTATAGCAAACACATTAAACACTTGCCTTATTCTAAATACACTCTTTTTTTTACTTCCATATTTCTCAGTGTCTAATCCCTTCTGAACTTAAATTCGGTCACTTATGAGAACTTAGCTTCATTTGTTGTAACACTCTTATTCTCTTGTATTCAAAAGTTTTAAAAAATCGAGAGGGTTTCTTGGTTTAGGATTTGGAGAGAGACAACTGGTGAGATTGTGAGTATTTCAGGAAGAAATACTTGTAAAGGTTTTATTTGCATTTGAGAAGCAAGTCAGTTACACCACTTGAGAAAATTGTGAAAAATCTAGGAGATTGCCTGATAGTAGACACACACCTGATTTGGTAGAATACTATAAAAATTTTGTGTGTTCTGTTTTAATTTTTATTTTTAGTACATGCTTTATGTTATTTTTTTCTTTAACTCCTTCATTTGACCGTCATTCTCAATAAACTGATAAACATTCAAACAGTCGAAAAAATGTCAAACAGCCTATTCAACCCTTTTAAGTTGCATTTCACTATCTCTCTCGCTTTGTTTATTGGGTGGCATATGGTTTAAAAGTACACAAAAAAGAGTAACCTTCTTGATTAGTAAATAAATCATAATTATTAAAATTTAAATATAATTAACGAACTAAATATACAACTATTCGTACATTTTCCTCTTTCGTTTTGTGCCCCCCTGGCATTACGCTCACTTTGATGATTTTACTAATGTCTTTTTTATCACTTCATAATAATAGTTTATTACAAAACTTCATTCTAAGTTAGTAACGACTTAAAAACTGTGATCAGCAAATCTATTTATAAGTATGGTTTTTTAATATTCATATTCAAAATTTCTTTGTGAAGTAGTTCATGTAACTTATTGTTCATTATTATACAGTTTTGTATTTTACCTTTTCAATTTTAGCTGAGTTCTCCACAAATTTATAAGTAAATTCGAGAAGGGCCAATATTCTAATAATTTTTATAATGTATAGCCCAACCTACGAAATTCAGATGGATATTTTGGCAATGGCAAAAATAATTTATGTGTTAGAGTTTGGGAAATAGATGGTAAAAATTCAGTTTTATTTAGAGAGGAGAAAAAAACTTAAAGTTATATTGATCAATATAAAATATTAGCAATTTTCTTATCATATTATTATGATCATCTTATTTTTATTTTTTCATAAATTTACAGAAAAAAATAAAAAAATAAAAAAAAATAAACAAAAATTATTAAATTGTGGTGATATATGGTATATAATTTTTATATTATATATTGAAACATAAAATATGTAGTTTTTATTTATTTCATAGTGTATAATATATAGTTTTATTATAAATTTTTATTATATACAATATATTATATATCGCAATACTTTATTATAATTTTTGTTCATCTTATTTTATATATATTTTTTATTTATTTTAGTTTGTAGATTTATGAAAAAAGTAAAAATGATAATGATATAAAAAATATTTGAATTTGTGGATTGTTGTTGTATTTTAGACATATATGATTTTTTATAGATCGATAAATTGAAACAAACAAAAATTTAATATATTATTATAAATTATTATATAATATTTTACTTATCACTCATTATTTTATTATAGTTCAAAATAATGATGCTTGATTCTAATAAATTTTTAGGTGAATTTGAAAAAATTTCTAATTATCATGTTAAAAAGTAAAATTATCTTATTAATAAAGGTTTTCTTGTAAACTGTTTCCGTTTTGAAGGTTTCATTAACCACGTCAACCATACTCTGTGCGTAGACTCACTGTAAAAAAAAAAAAATACTCTGTGCGTAGTTACCGTAATTCGACTTAGTGTTCTAAAACTTTCACAATGGTTGTCCAAAATTTTTGATTGGTTAAAGTATATATATATATATATAAATCCATATGAAATATATATATATATATATATATATATATATATATATATATATATATATATATTCTTGATTGGTTAAAACTTTTGCGAGGTTTCGTTAACCATGTCAGCCTTACCGTTTGGAATCCATATGAAATATATATATTCTCCATTAGACTCGAATATGAAATTTTGTTTAAACGTCATACTATCTAGTTATTTGACTAGTTAAATATTTTGATATGAATATAAAAGTATGATAGAAGAATTTTTTATTTAAATGAATTTGTATAGTTTCATGTTTATCACGAATTATTTATTTTATTTTATTATAAGATCAAATAGATTCATGGACAATTTAATTGGCATTTGTTTGGAAGGCATCAGGATTTCTGTGGACCTTTGGTCAGCGAGGAATTGAAGGAGCAAACAATAGAAATGTAGCCATTGATGTTTATTATTGTTAGTCGAGGGGCTGTTTGGTTGAAAGATATAGAAAATGTTGAAATAAAAAATGACTCCACAGTAGATCGTCTTTTCGGCCTAAATGGGAAACCAGTAAGGCGATGTTTGCTAGCTTGTCTTTACCCAAGAGTTCTGCAAAAAACCTACCGAACGTGGCTCTAGCGGGAGGAGGCTCCGATATTGGTAAGAGGGAAAAGAGTAATAGAGCCTAGACCCTATGTAATCTCTATGTGCTATGTGCAATGTGCAAAGAGAGAGAGAGAGAGAGAGAGATACATACATTGCAGCTTGCATTTGTTTAGTATATATGGCATGTGTGGAGAATGCCGTATATGCTTGGAGGTGTAGAAAACTTGCTGCCTTGTAGAGAGAACGTATGAGATTTTTTGAGATTACAGAAACTGTCATGGTAGACTTTCTATAGATTCGAGATTTTTTGAGATAGGAAAGTTCTTATTGCCGTTGTGGGGACCTGTGAAGATTTGAATCATTAGGAGATTTACTTTTTTATCAAATAATCACAACCAGCACTCGTTGTGTTGTAGGAGTTGACTTTGTAAGGACCGAGAGGTCAGAACTGAGAGATCGTAAAGTCGAGAGGCTAAAAGGTCTAACAAATAGGTTGTGTTAGGGGAATGGCCAAGCCATGCGAGGATTGAAAGGGTCTTGTCGAAAGGCTTATGTCAAGAGGAAGACACTAGTTGAGATTGACCGAAAGGTCACTTAGTATTGCTTAGTACCCAATGGGCTATATGATCATGGGCCCGCTAGGTTCCATGGCAATGGGCTTGTTGGAACACGTATCATCGTTTGCTCCACTTCTTATGTCATTCGTTAGGCATTGGAGTATTTTAAAGTGAATAAGGATTTGAGAAATTGAATGGGCACGAAAGTAAAGTGGTTTTGAGTGAGTGGAGAGGTACAATAGTGAGTACTAAATGCGAAATGTGTTGGTTCGCTTTTCGTGAATCTTTCTCAATACGTTTTTTATCTTTCGATTTGCGATTAGTTACAGGCACAGTAGTGCTTTCAACAGTTTCTTTTGTTGAGAAAAAGAGAGTCGTATGATCTAGGGCTTTTCAAATTTCTAAGACAATCGTCATGACTGGAATCAATGAAATCAAGAGTGTAATGACCAAAAAAGAACTGGAAAGTGCTGTACAAATGATGGGTCTGACGGATGATTTTTGTATATAGTTGCCTATGAAAGACGGACGGGCAAACATGGTCCATGATACTTCTTTACCAATGTACAAGGAGTACGTTAGGTATGGTTTGAAAGCGCCCTATTTAGGCATTTTGGTTGAGATTTTGAGAGGTTTTTCCAACCATATTAATCCCTAGTAGCTGGTGGTTAATCATAGCCGTAGTAAGTCTCCTGAGTTTTTGCCTCTTGGATTTCAATATTGAGATCTCCTCTATTTTTTGCTTGCAGGGATCTTCTGCTGAGGGTTCTATTAGGGGCTGGTTTTGTGTTTAGATGAGGTCGAGTTCTGATTGAAGGTTCTTTTACAAGGAGACTATAAACAAGCAGTGGCTGAAAAAGTTTTTTTTTTGTGAAGTTCGAGAAGAGGAACTAATACTGGTTTTGCCAAGAACCGAAGGGGGAACCTACAGTGGCACTGAAGTCAGCATTCTGACTTCATCCATTGTGTCAGGGATTTCTGTTAGAAGAATAGTAAGTCGATTCGGGTGGACATCCTTCTTAATGATCGGATGCTAAAGATCACTGGTTTGTTGCTTAATGAGAAGTTGAAGATTGAAAGGCCTCTCTTAGTGAAGAAGGCAGCAGGCAGGATATATAGGACTTTGGATATTGTTAACGGAGGTGAACTTCGGGTTGCTACTATCGACATGGCTATGAGGGCCCAAACTAAAAAAGTGTTGTTGAGATAGAAAAGTTTTGATAATGATAAAATGAAAGAAAAGAAGTTCAAGGAAAATCAGAAAATAAATTAGAAATCGAAAGTCTACACATCTTGTCGACCTGATCTTAGAACACATCAACTTGCACCTTAGGTCCACCAATTTAAGCCTTATGTCTATCAATTTTCAACCAAACTCTAAACACATTGACCTGTTGAGCAAACCTTATTGACCTGAGTTATAGGAATACAATAAAAATAGTTAAGTAAAAACACATCGACATACCCGTGAACACATTGACCCACTTCCCACATCAACTTGAAGTCTAACACACATTGACCTGAACAGTCTCAGGTGGATAAATTTAGAGTGATATGTCGACCAATTTTAGAAGTACCGACTTATCTTTGACACATATCGACATACACTAGGCAAAAATACTAGAATATCGATGTGCCCATTTCACTTGTTTCCTAACTATCACACATCGACCTGCTATTAACCTTGTCAACATGAAAGCAGCACATCGACCTATTTTATAAGTCACGTCCACCGATTTCAAGAAGACATAGGAACATGCCAATGTGAGACCAAGACATGTCGACTTGATGTAGTATTATTTAAGTATCACGCATCAACCTGCTATTTGACCTTGTCGATATACCCTAACATATTGACCAATTTTAAAAGACAGGTTTACCTATTTTAGTGTTGAATAGTAACATGTCAATGTTTGAAGAAAACATGTCGACCTGGTAGTTTTTGTTTTTTAAATATCACACATCGACCTGCATACAAACTCGTCGACCTCAAAAACACATTGACCAATTTATAAACCCAAGTCCACTAATTTTTTACTTACATAGTAATATGTCAATGTATATAGTAGACTTGTCGACCTGATATTTATTGACTCCTTGAAATCACACATCGACCTGTCCTCAATATTGTCGACATGCATGTACACATAGATCAATTTAAACCTGTATGTCCACCTATTTTATTTGGTACATGATTTTGTCGACCTAAATACAATCTTGTCGACCTGATTGTCCAAAAATACTCAACAAAATTTTGAATTCAGGTCGATATGGCTCTTAAACATGTCGACTCGAGATTGTCAGAAACCAAATATGAGAAATAGATTTGAACTCAACGGCAACTTCTTTTCTCTAATTCTCTGAATATTTCTATTTTTATTAAAGCTAACATGCAAATGCAGTAGAAACTAGCTTTGATTGGCTAAGTTAAAAGTGATGTCAATAAAGGAATGAAGGTTCAGCGTGAAACTTGGAATTGTTGTATAGAACATTAATGACGGACATTAATTGTGTAACATTCGAATACAACAACACTCAACAACCCTCATCGGATCTCTTCAATACTTCAATAAATACCATAGAGCTGAAGGAAAGAAAAAATGAATCTGAATACTTGATTGAACATTCTAAAAAGTTCTCACTTACGTTTGTTTTATTTAATTGTGTTCTTAAATTCTTTAATCCATCTTAGCATATAAAGAACTTGTCTAAAATTTGTCACATCTGAGGATAGAAAGCCTCCATTCTTGACATTCATTTTTAATTTGAACAACATGTCAAAAGAATAAAGAGTGTGAATCATTACTTTAGGTCTTGAGAGTATAAAGTCAATTTGTAAAGGATTGAAACATAGTGTTAGGTAGAAACACTATAAAGGTTGAATTTGAATCTGCAATCAAGTTTGTATCCTTAAGTTGTTAGTAAAATATCTAAGAGAGTCTGGAAGTGTACGTGCACCGAATTTGGTAGAACCACTATAAAAAGTTTCGAGTATTCTTTATTCTTCAATTTTTTTTATTCCAGTTACAAGTTCTTAAATTTTAAAAAGTCACAAAAGATTCATATTCAACTATTCACCTCCTCTAGTTTAATAACAATTAGTAACAGAGCAGGTGTATTGATAAAAAATCTAACAGTTTGACACTAAAGATCCAAATGGCTATCAACGAAGATAATGCACCAGTAGAAGCTTGCTCAACAAATCGTGCATCATTCTTCAACGGAAGCAACTTCAGTTACTAGGAGCAAAGAATGCGCAATTTCATAATTGCACATGATCAAATGCATGGGAAATAATTGAAGGAGTTGAATTTCCTATCGAAGATATTAATGGTGTGTGTGTAACGGTCAAGTTAAAAAATATGACAATAGAGTAGAAAAAAGCTTATCAAGCCAACTGTAAAACCATAAATCTCCTTCACCTTGCCTTGAGCGTCAATGAATACAATCGAGTCTCATCATGCATCATAGCAAAGGAAATCTTGGAAAGACTCGAAGCCACTTATGAAGACACTGATCAAGTTCGCCAGAGCAAAATCATACTATTGAAGCCAAAGTAAAAAATTTTCAAAATAAAGGAAGAAGAAACAATCAGTGAAATGATAAGAAGATTCAATAAGGTAACAAATGAGTTAAGATTACTTGGAAAAGGAATCTCTCAGGAAGATATGGTGGACAAAATTCTAAGGAGTCTACCAAAATCATGGGAACCTAAGGTTACTGTAATAGAAAAATCCATGAATCTTGAAACTCTGACAATGGATGAACTCGTGGGGTCTTTGATAATCCATGAGATGAAACTGAATGTGACGGAGCCAGCAAAAGAAGAAATAGGCAAAAGAGTGACTCTAAAAGCTAACAGTGATGAAAGCACTTCAAACTCAGAAGAGGAAGATAATAAAGAAGACAAAGCACTTTTAGCTAAAAGATTCAAGAAATTCATGATAAAAAGAAGAAACAGGAACAAATCATTCTTTAAAAAGCTTGAAAAGAAAGAGGAAATTGGTTGTTTTGAGACAAGAAGTTAGGACATATAAAAGCTAATTGCCCCTCTCTGAAAAAGGATAAAAAGAAACATAAGAAAGAAAGAAAAGAAAAGAAAAAGAAGAAGGTACTTATAGCTTGGAGTGATGAAAACTCTAATTCAAGTGAAGATGAACAAGCGGAGGAACAAGCCCATGTATGTTTCATGGCCAATAAGGAATCTTTGGACAGTGAGATAAATTCTACTTCTTATTCCTCTTGCTTAGATTCTAATGAAAATAACTTCACTATCACTGAATTGCTTGAGGCACTATTAGAATCACTTAAAGAACTAAAAAAACTAAAAATGAAAAATAACTTGTTGAAAAAGGAGTTAACGGAGATTGTTAAAATGTTAGAAATGTCAAAAACAGAAGTCAATGAATTGAACAAGGAAAATGCTAGATTAGAATTAAAGATTGCTCAAATTGAAAAGGAATTGAATAATAAGGTGGAAAAGACTAGTGAAATTAAATAAATGAAAACATGACTCTTAAAAAGGAATTAAGAAGAAAAATCTCA
Source organism: Dillenia suffruticosa (assembly GCA_033439265.1). Lineage (NCBI taxonomy): Eukaryota > Viridiplantae > Streptophyta > Magnoliopsida > Dilleniales > Dilleniaceae > Dillenia > Dillenia suffruticosa. The sequence goes on along the minus strand of JAVTVX010000027.1, from coordinate 10,076,111 downwards.
AACAAAACATCATATTGATGAAGTTCATTCAAGAGTAAGAAACATTGGATAAGGTAGGATTACGATATAATCTAACTAAAACTCAAAAAAAAACTATATAAATTCTTTGTGCCAAGTTTTGAAAATGTCTACAAAGATGCCATACATTTATGAAAATTGGACACAAGTTAGAGAATTGCAATCTTAGAAACAAATTTTCAGACAACATTAAGAATACAAGTGTGAATAACAACCATTGTGCATACTGCAAAAACATTGGACACTCTATTTACACCTGCTTGTTTTTTAACTCATCAAGAATGAACTTAAAATAGATTCTTAAAAGTCAATTTAAAGCTAACTTAGCCGGACCGAAGAAAATGTAGGTACCAAAGGCAAAAGTGTGATTGAATTTTGTTGTAGGTATGTTTAAAATCAAGAGAATCTCTGAAAAAGTCAGTCTGGTGCATAGACAGTGGATATTCAAGATATATGACTGGGAATATCTCAAAATTCTCATATCTTGAGAGCAAGAAAGAAGAATGGTAGCCTTTAGTGACAACTCAAAAGGAAAAGTTATTGGAATAAACAATATAGGAGATAAGTCTACTAATTTTCAAATTCAAAATGTTCTTCTCATTTTTGGTCTTAAATTTAGTCTGTTAAATGTAAGTCAGTTGTGTGACAAAGGTTATTCAGTCATATTTGAATCTAATGCATACTCTATTGTTGACAAAACTTCTGATACTGTTAAATTCATTGGTCATAGAAGAGGAAACATATATGTGATAGATTTAGAACACTTAGAAATTTCGAATGAATCATGCTTAATTGTAGTAAGAAAAAACATATCATGGCTATGACATAGAAAACTAGGATCTACAAGTGTAGACATAATCTCAAAGTTAGTTAGGAAAGATATAATGAAAGGTCTACCTAAATTGAAATTTGAAAATAATAGATTGTGTGATATTTGTATGAAAAGAAAACAAACTAAAACTTCTTTCAAACAAAAAATTATGTATCAACTAGCAACCCTTTGGAACTTCTTCACATTGATTTGTTTGGTCCAACTAGAACTAAAAGTTTAGGTAGAAAATATTATGATTTTGTAATTATTGATAATTATTCTAAATACACATGAGTTTTATTTCTTGCAAAGAAGGAGGAAACAAGTGAGACTTTTATCAAATTGTGCAAGAAAATTCAAAATGAAAAGGGAATGTCAGTTAAAAGTATTAGAAGTGATTATGACAAAAAATTTAAAAATTGAACCATAGAAGAATTTTGTAACCATCATAGTATTAATAATAATTTCTCAGCACCTGAAACATCTCAACAAAATTGGGTAGTAGAGAGAAAGAACAGAACTCTATAAGAAATGGCTAGAACCATACTCTGTGAGTATAATCTACCAAAATTCTTTTGAACAGAAATAGTAAATACTATTTGTTACATTCTAAATAAAGCACTAATAAGACTAATTTTAAAGAAAACACCCTATAAACTTTACAAAGGAAGAATGCCAAACATAATATATTTCAAAATCTTTGAATGCAAGTGCTTTGTCCTAAACAATAGAAAAGAATCATTAGGAAAATTTGATATCAAAAGTGATGAAACAATCTTTTTAGATTATTCCACAACAAGTAAGATATATAGAGTGTATAAAAAGAGAACCATGACAGTAGAAAAATCAATTCATGTTGAGTTTGATAAAGAAAATGACTCTAGTTAAAGAAAATTAGATGATGAAAATGTTACTGAAAAATTAAATGAACTGAACCTCATTGATGACATTAATTCCCAAAAAGAAGAGGCCAATGAAGTCAACGACCAAGAAGAAAAGGACAAAACTCAACAAGAACATGAAAGCAAATACCCTCAAATCAGAAAAGATGTAAATCCAGAAAATATAATAGGAGATCTTGGCTGAAGGGTCAAAACTAGATCAACTCTGCAAAACCAATGTGAATACATAGCCTTCATCTCTTAGAATGAACCTAAAAATGTGGATGAAGCATTAGGAGATGAAAATTAGATAATGGCCATGCATGAAGAATTAAATCAATTTGAAAGAGACCATCAGATCAATCTATGATCGAAACTAATTGGGTTTTCAGAAACAAACTCGATAAGTATGGAAAAATCACAAAAAATAAGGTAAGATTAGTAGCCAAAAGTTATAATCAAGAGAAGGGAATTGAATATGATGAAATATATGCACGAGTAGCTAGATTAGAGCAATTATAATACTTCTAGCATTCTCCTATTATATGTACTTTAAATTATATCAAATGGATGTCAAGAGTGTCTTTCTGAATGGTTATTTGAATGAAACCGTATACGTAGAACAAGCTCCTAGTTTTGAAGATTCAAAATTTTCTGAACATGTTTACAAATTGACCAAAGTCTTGTATGGTCTAATGCAAACTCTTAGGTTTGGTATAAAAGGATTAGTAACTTTCTACTTGAAAACAATTTTGAAAGAGAAAAGATAGATACAACTCTCTTTATCAAAAGAAAAGAAAACAACTTCATAATAATCTAAATAGATGTAGACGATATAATTTTCGGAGAAACTAGTGTAAGAATGTGTGAAGAATTTACAACTAAAATGTAGGAAAAATTTGAAATAAGTATGATGGGAGAGTTAAATTATTTCCTTGGACTTCAAATTAAGTAATCAGAGAATCAAATTTTTATCAATCAATCAAAATATACAAATGATCTTTTTAAAAGATTTAGATTTAGTGATTGCAAGGGAAATGTTACACCAATGAGTACAAGTATAAAATTGGATCTCTATTGTGTCTCACTATTTCAAGACCAGACATACAATTCAGTGTATATTATTGTGCAAGATTCCGATCAGAATTAAAGGAGTCTCATTTAATAGCAGTTAAAAGAATTTTTAGATACTTAAAAGAAACCACACGACTAGGTTTTTGATATGATAGGAATTCTAACTTTTAGTTACATGGATTCTGTGATACTGAATTTGCTAGATACAAAATAGATAGAAAAAGTACTAGTGGTACTTGTCAATTCTTTGAAAATATGTTAGTATCATGGTTTTCCAAAAAGTAAAGTAGTGTAATATTATCAACAATCGAATCAGAATATATTTCAGCTGGACAATGCACCATACAAATCCTTTAGATCAAGCACCAAATGAAGGACTGTAGGTTAGACTTTGATTGTATACCAATTAAATGTGATAACACAAGTACAATAAATCTAACAAAGAACCCAGTTCATCATTCATGAACCAAATACATTGAAATGAGACATTACTTCATCAGAGACCTTATTCTAAAAATGAGATTGTTCTTGAGTATATTGAGACTCAAAAACAAATTGCTGACATCTTTATCAAACCTTTGGATAAAAATAGATTTTGTGAACTTAGAAAGGAATTAGGAATGACAGAAATAGAGAAATAGAAAAGAAAATATAAAAAACAGAGTACACTCACAAATCTCAAAAATGAACTTCAAGTCGACCTATTTCTTAAATATTCGACAAATTACAAGAATGTGAAGTTGTGTCGACCTACTAGTCGTTGGATTTAAAATCATGTTGACCTGACACTTAGAATCAAAAACAAAAGGTGACACATCGACCCGAATACAAGTATGTCGACCTGCGCAATAATAGGAAATCAGGTCGATCCCTTTAATGATATGTCGACTTGATGACTCTTAAAAGTCATTAAACAGGTCGATGTGCATGAAAAGATGTCGACCTGTGATATGCAGAATGAAATACGAACGGTTAACATATCGACCCATCTATCTAACTATTCATCCCTATTTTAAACTTTTCCTCTTCTTCTGAAACCCTAATTCGTCAAACTCTAATCTTTCGATCGAAACCCTAGAACATTTCGTGTCTGTAATAATTGAACTTCCTATGGCACCTAAGATAAAATTACCCATCAAGAAACCTTCTGAGTCTTCTAAACAATCTTCGAAACTTGCGGCCAAAGGTTCATCTTCAAGCTTTTCTAACGATGCCTCCTATTTATAGAAAGCCAATCAAGGGCCAGCTTTCCTTTTGGATACTAATTTGCTCAGTTATGTGTACCCATTAATTCTAACTCTTAATGCTCTTTACACTGAAATCTCTTCAAGGTATGGACCATCATACTTCGGATTCCAAATCAATGTGTTGAAGGATCGCCAGGACATACATACAAAGAGCAAAGTGTCACGCCCATATCCACAAATCTCGGCATGCGACAACCGCCGTGTTACACTGAACACGTGTGAGCCCAACCCGGTGTCCTAAGGTATTGCAAGGTATTTTCAAAAATTTCATTTTCAAAACATTTCAATATTCTATAAACCATCTAAATCCAACATTTCTACAAACCAATCCAAAATAACATCAAGTGGTCAATAAAATATTCCCAAAACAATCCAAGTGGGATAGTGAAAAGGATCCTCAAAACAAGCATAAATTTCGCATAAAATTTCAACTAAAATGAACAAACTATTTGCAAAAAAAAGCAAGAGTTTCCAAAAATTTACAAAATATCCTCCTCGAGTCCATCTATTAATACCTCAAAATCAAAAAAGAATTTATATCAAAAGTAGTCTGCACAAGTGATCTTCCCAAGTTCGGCACTAGATGGCCATAAGTCTCAACTAGCCTTCCTCTGTAAAAATGAAGGGGGAAGGGATGAGTATAAATAATACCAAGTAAGTGAATAATACGTTATGAAAATAAATGAATGATGATTATAAACGTGTCAAATAATTACCTCAAAATCATATTATCGTGCCTATAAAATTCAAAATTCATTATCACACATATAGTTTTCAAATGATATTCAATAAATCATAATAAATAAATCATATGCATTCAATTATATCTATATCTTTTCCAAAATCATTGGGTTACCAAAATCATAACTCCCGACAATGATCTATTGTGACTAGGGGAGACCGTCAAGGGTTTCATGTTTTTTCAACTCACAAATATCTCCTACCTTGGCGTTGGCTAGAACCCCTTGGGGTGCTACCAACCTAGTCTGAGAGGAGGATTTTAGAGACACCTCTCAAGCACTACTACCGAGGTCATAAAACCCCAACCACGTCACCCTGTCAGGACACACTGCAGAAAGGAATGACTATAGCCATTAGATTATCCATTCAAATACCATTTTACAAATATCATAACATGTATTATATGTGCCAACATTGTTTAAATATTTCTCAAATTATGAATTCAATACTAAAATATTCAATATAGATCAATAAATATGACACATTATTTTCAATTCAATAGTTTGATGCATATTTATTTTCAAATTCTCTTTCAGGATACTTCTCAATCATAAACCAATTTGTAAACAAATTTTTAAAATATTTGTAACATCAAATAAAATATTTTCTTATTGAAAATTATAACTATGCATATACTCACCTATTGAGAGGATAGCCACTCTCAATCTATAATCTAATTTCAAGTAAATACCTCCTAACCCTTCAATTGTCTCAAACTAAGACAATAAAAACAATTTTATTACTTAAATATACGTCAATATTAGGGTTAACCAAAATTTTCCCCTATTGTCTCATAACTCAAATTTTCCTGCATAACCATATTTTAGAAAAATCGTCATATCTTGACCTATAAAGTTTGGATTGAGATGACTTTAATTGCTACTTAAAGTAAGACACAGGACTATAATTTTTATGTTTATATCTAAATCAGTTCCAATCACACAAAAATTTCTAAGTCAGTGCAATTATAGCCTGAAATTCTAATCATATTATGAATAGTCCAAGAGAAATTGACATAGCTTTTACTATACATATCGGATTCAAATGATTCAAGTCTCAAATTAAAGATAAAACATAAATCTACAGCTTTGATGAATAACATTCAGCCTAATTTTGCCCCCGAAGACATCTAAATTTTGAGGTAAATCTATAGCCAGAAACAGAATAGAAAACAGAGGATTTTTGTAGAACTTCTTTCTTTGATAAATCACCAAAAATTTAATTTTATCGAAATGTCCACTAGAAATCTAGTTGCAGTAGAACAAATTTTGCTCAATTTATATTTGTGCAAAGAAAGTTATGAATGTAAAAATACAATAAGTACAAACTATCAAGCTTGCAGGAAATCAAATATTTCATCCTTATTCTAACATTTTCACCATTCAGTTGACTCAAATCATTAACTAAACTATTCATCAAAATTCAAATAATAAAACAAACCCCAAAACTATGAATTAACTCACCTTATACTTATTTTTCTAAATCTCAAAGTTCACCTCTCATTTGGCTTCCTCGACCTCCTCACTCTCTTGAAGTTTTTAGCTTGATCCATGAACTTTCCGCACCATTTTGTGTTTCCCAAAGGCTGGGAATTTGGTGTATATGGATAGACATAGGTTATTTTAAGTTTGGATATTAATTTTGATAAAATTGGCGGTGATTTTTTGGGAGAAGAGTATGGAGCTCGGGATTAGGGTTCGGAAGGAGAAAAATGCTCTCTCTCCGTTTCTCCCTCTCTTTCCCATTTTCTTTCTTTTTCTTTATCGGCCCCACACTTATAAAGACCCATGGAAGGTTAAAGAATCAATGTTCCTCTCTCTTACGGATAAACACAACACCAAGCCTTTCTTTCCTCTTTTAAGCCACGCTAACCGCACCTTACACATGTCTTGCATTAAATGCACCAATCTTTTTGTTTCTTGACTCTTGACTTTTGTAGATCTTGTTTACAAGAGAGAGAAGTGTGTGAACAATTGAAAGGAAAGAAAGGAAAGAAAGGAAAGAAAGGCTCTGGTTAATTTTTAACTCAAGTGTTCGGCTCCAAAATTGGGCCCTAAGAGTTGCTGTGCTAACTCAAAGAAAGAACTTAAAATTTGGGTTCAAATATACGTACAATTCAAATCCAAATCTCATATTCATAACCCACCAAATTCATACTATATCTTGGTGTCAAGCACTTCAAATTTCTCCCTAGCATAGCATATGAAATTTGTTCTACAACTTAATTAATTTCTTAATTGTTTCAAGGTTCACTGTTCAAATTTTTCAACACCAAATTCTCCACACATGATATAAGACATCAATGAAATTAGAAATTGGGTTCTGTATTACACAAAGGTACTGTTGTTGGAACATATCATGAAAGGGACAGTGTGGTTGTAAGAGGAAATTCAAATTTTATTGTGATAACTTGATTTATGAAATTAAGACAGTACATATTTTGTAAGAAAAAACTATGTGGAGCAATGTATTTTACCTTTTAAGGATAAATAGCATGCTTGATTCTTAATTAGAATCAAGACAATGTTTGGCATTTTCTTTATTTCAGAAGAAAAAAAAAAGTGATTATGTTTGGGGTCATACCAAACTATAATAGGTCCAGCCAACTACCTTTTGCTCCAACCATTTGTGGAACTGAAACAAACTAATCCCTACTTATTTATTTATTTATTATTAATTGGACCCAAGTTAGACGACCAACCTCCTCCAAATCCAGCTCTCTCTCTCTCTCTCTCACGCATCTTTCATCATTAAAATTTCTAAATAATAAGTGAATGGTAAACTACCATCTATATAACATATAATATATGTATATATCAAGTCTTAAGAGAACAGTTTAATAGTACAAACCACATCCCCTAAGATAATGATCATAGATTCAAACTCTTGTACAATAAAAAATATATATATATATATATATATATATATATATCGGTAAGGTTAAAATTTTATATCTGGGATTAAATATAATATACGATCCGACAGCTGCTTGAATAAGATTATTTGAATTTTTAAATATCAATAGTCAAATACAAAAAATATATATATAACATGTGACGGTAAGAGATTTGAAAGGCCATATAAAAGTTTTAAGAAATAAATAATATATTAAGAGATTTTAATTGTTTTCTTAGCAAAATTTCTAAAATAATGATCAAATTGAGTTTCCACCAATAAGTAATATATATATATATATATATATTTAATTTTAGAGAAAGATACTTCGTATACATATATGAAAATTTTAAGTTATAGCACTACAAAACTCGTGAAACTTTATATAAAAACAATTTTTGTAGATATATATGTTTAAGTCAGATACTTAATAAGTTAATATGGTAAGAATGGAGTCAACCCAAAACATTGATATGGGAGATCTGGGACCATAGAATCAAAAGCATATCGAGTATATATAAAGCAATGAGTACAGTGACGTGTGATCTACCTTGCTACAATGCAATTATTATATGAAATTATATAGGGATATTATGAACTCCAATACACAAATATATATATATATTAGGTTGTCTTTTTTTTTTCAAAATAAAAAGTTATAATATCAAATTCTATCTTTTAAATTTTTTTTTTCTTTTTAACAAAAACCAATATACCAATTCTTTTTTTTTTAATTGTGTTTAATAATAGAAAGATACTGTAAAAACTAAAAAAAAATTCTAACATGGTTGTAATTTTCTATATATTAACCTTTTCACTTCCTTGCTCACGGGATATATTATTAACTCCGATAATAGAATTTTATTAATTGATAATTTTTAATTAAAAATAGATATTAGAACAGTAAATAAAATAAAATAAAATAAAATAAAATAAAAAGGCTTTCCAAAGGGGACCTCTTTGGCTTCACCTTAATCGTCTTTATCTGCCTTCACCTTCATGTTCCATGTGTAGTCAAGAAGAAGGCCTGATACGTGTGCTTAAATTAATCTCAACAATCAATTAAAAGGAAAAATGAGCTGCACTCTATGAACTTTACATTAAAGCAATTATATTTTAATTATGAGAAATGTTTCTTGTCACCGACATTTATTCAAAATTTATATAATTTTAATAAAAATCCTTAATCAAAAGAATCCATTAAAAATATTAATTTAGGGTTAAAAAGATGAAAAATTCTCATTTTTTGTTATTTTCAAACTATTTCTGTTCAAACTGATTTAACTATTTACATTATACTCGATGATTATTAAATATCTTTGACAGGAAATATTTAAAATATTTTGAAAGTAATCGTTAAATTGTTAGGATTTTGCCTATTTGAACTCCAAACAAATTGGAAAGCAAATTATTGGAGAAATTCTTGGTGCATTTTGCGTGTAAAAAGCTACAAGCGATGAGAGGGTGATGATTGATATGTTCAGTCGTGATGGCTATAATTTAGATTCAAGTTGTGGTATCATCATCTCTGGTATTTTTCCCAACAACCAGCGAAAGAAGTGCCGATGCTAATGCGAAAAAAGCACTGTATATAATAATGGTGATATATCACCTGCCTTTGAAGTTGAAACGTGTCAACTGAACCCCGCCCCCCTCTCTCTATAGTTTCCTACTCTCAATAAACCTTCCCTTCATCTTCTCCTCCTTTTTTCCATCGCACGTTACATTTTCCTCCATGCTTGCTTTCTAGAGATCATTCTTCTCTCTCCCTCTCTCATTCGCTCTCTACAAAGTACTGAGCACATGGCTTCTACATCTCTAATCATCTTCCTACTATTAGCACTGCCAATGCATTCATCATCTAGACATGCACTTCATCATCACAGTCATCACCATAACAAAAGCCTCCAAAAGGGTTTTAAGATTTCTCTACAACACGTAGATTCAGCTAAAAATCTCACAAAATCTGAGTTCATACGACGTGCAATCAAGCGCGGGAGACACCGGCTTCAGAGGCTTACCGCGATGTCTTTAGCTGCAGCCTCTGGTGATTCGGAGGTCACAGCACCTGTCTATGCAGGAACGGGTGAATTCTTGATGAAGTTGGGAATCGGCACCCCAGCCGAGACATACTCAGCCATCATGGACACAGGAAGTGATCTTATATGGACTCAGTGCAAGCCTTGCAAGGAGTGTTATGATCAGCCTACACCTATTTTTGATCCGAAAAAGTCCTCTTCTTTCTCTCCTCTCTCTTGTTCTAGCAATCTATGTGAAGCGCTGCCTATTTCTTCATGCCATGATGGCTGCAAGTATCTTTATACATATGGAGACTATTCTTCAACGGAAGGTGTCATGGCCACCGAGACCTTTACTTTTGGTGAGACCTTGGCTTCTGGGATTGGATTTGGTTGTGGAGAGGACAATGATGGAAGTGGATTCAGCCAAGGAGCGGGTCTGGTTGGGCTGGGGCGCGGGCCTTTGTCACTCGTGACACAACTCGGACTGCCCAAGTTCTCTTATTGTTTGACATCCATTGATGATAGTAAATCTAGCACTCTCTTAATGGGGTCTCTAGCAAATGGTTCAAATAGTACAGGTGCAATAATAACGACTTCTTTGATACACAACCCATCTCAACCATCTTTTTACTATCTTTCACTTGAAGGAATTACTGTTGGAGACAAGCGCTTGCCACTAGACAAAGATTTTTTCACACCACAAGAGGATGGGAGTGGAGGGATCATCATCGACTCTGGCACAACAATCACATACTTAGATAAGATTGCATTTTCAGCCCTCAAGAAAGAGTTCATTTCCCAAACTCAGCTTCCTGCAGACACTACGGGGGAATCAGGGCTCGACTTGTGCTTCACCCTCCCATCTGATGCTACCCAAGTTGAGGTTCCAAAGCTCATCTTTCACTTCCAAAGCGGGGATTTGGAGTTACCGGGTGACAACTACATGATTTCAGATTCGAGTGCAGGAGTGATGTGCTTGGCAATGGGCAGTTCGGAGGGGATGTCAGTTTTCGGAAACATTCAACAGCAGAACATGTTGGTAATTCATGATCTTCAGAAGGAGACTATATCATTTGTTCCTACTGAATGTGACAAGATATGATCTATGGTTTGATGTTCATCTAATATGTTTAATTGTTTGGGCGTGTGTTTTGGTTTCATGCTCTTTTCTTGCCTTGGATTTATTTCAAATTTTTGTTTCATGTAAATGGGTTAATAATTCCATTAAATATGCCATTTTATATAATCCTTTTAAAGCTATGTATATACTTACTGCATTGATTTTACTATGTGTATATGAAATACAATTTTTTTTCCTTTATCACCTAAAAATTCTCATAAACTTGCAAAAAACTATGCTATATGTGATACGGGTATGTATTTGGGAACAGGATGAGAAGAGAGAATTTTGGGAAATTCAAAATGAAGAATCTGGTAGAAAAGAAGAGCCACAACTTTAAAGATGCAAAGTAATTTTTACTACCTTTAAATAGACATAATAATTTTCACTACCTTAGAGATACAAGATTGTAGGATAATCTCACTTTTACCAAAGAGTAATAGAGAAATACAAATTAAAGCTATAAAAAACTCATTAGAAATTGAAAAATCTTTACTTGATGCTTTGACCTTCCAAATTCCTAACCCAAACCCTTGCTCTTTATTGTCTTCAAAACCATGAATGACTCTTAGTGTGTTTAGAATGTGAAGCATCAAGTCATTATTTTGATGCTAAACACACTTGTTCTCATGTCTTCAACTCTTTTCTCAACATGGGATCAAATCAGAAACATTGAAAGTATCAGAAACTTTGTACTTATTGGAAACTCATTCCGATAAACATTTTCTCCAATGCGCTTTGAATGGGTCATCTGCCCTTGGTTGAAGCTGAGCACATTTCCCTTAAATCTCTCCTCTTTATCTACACCAGATCACCCTCAAACTCAACAAACTAGCGATGTTTATTTGCTTGAGTTTGATACTTCTCATTTTGTTTCTCAAATCTTGAACCTGTTCATGGAGTTTTTTTTCTAATCTCCCTTGCTCTTTCTTCTGCATCCCCACTGAAACTGTTGGATGTAGGAAGTGGAACCAAATCCATAGGACTTGTTGGATTTCTACCATAAACAGAATTAAACATCTTCATTGAGCACATCAGCATCATAAGCAGCATTTAAACTAGAAACAATTTCTTGAATTGTCAAATGAATTCCCTCCTTCAACACAATCTTCTCACCATCATTTGCTAAAGTATTTGTATTCTTATGCTTATCATGCAGTGTTTTTCTATCATCTTGCCAAGGACGTCTGAGAAACTAGTGACAAGCATCAATTGGTATAAAATCACACCAGCTTTTGTCATGATATTTTTTTTCCAATGGAAAATGAAACAAGGCATCTTTTAGTTACCTTTATTTCATGATCCTTGTATAGCTATTTCAGCTTACATGTGTGTGGATGTGCTTCAGTTTTAACTGCAACTTGTCCACCATGACACTAGAGACAACATGTTCACATGCTCCGCTATTAATAAAAATGTCACATGCCTTCCCTTTAGAGCTTCATCTGGTATGGAATATACTATGTCTAAGCCATTCATCATTTTCTCCATCATTGGGAATAACGCCCAAGCTTCTATGAATAACAAGCAAATCTCCATGATTTGCATAAGTGACATCCTCCTCTGGATATTGCGGATCATCATTGTCCTCTTCATCTTCTTCTATACTGGTGAAGACCTTTTGATTTAGACACTTAGATGCAATATGTCCATAACCCTGACACTTTAAACACTTTTTTTTGGAATTAGTGTTTGAGTTACCAGTCGAAGATGATGATTTTGATGTAGTAGTGGGTTTAGAAAATGTGGTACTCCCTGTATAAGAACTCCCATGTTGTGTTGACTTGAATCCAGATTTTAAGGATGCCTTTTGTTGTTTCTCTACTATCACAGCAAGCTTTTTGACATTGTTGAACCAGTATGGCTGCAAGCGAACTACATTTCCAATACCCTTATTTAGACCACCCAAGTAGCAGGCTATAATTTGCTCATCTGGTTCATCAACATCACATTTCAGCATTAACAGAATTAACACTTGATGTATACGCCTCCACAGACATGTGAAGTTGTCTCTAATTGTGAAGCTTGAGAAAATTATATTGTATGTAGTTTTCTGGAAGGAATCTCTTCTTCAATTCTCTCTTCATTTTCTCTTACGTCTTGATCTGTCTCTTCCCTTCATGATCTCTTTGCTTCTTCAAGTTCTTCCACCATAAAGAAGGCATATGTTTTGAGTTTAAGGGCAACCAACTTCACCTTGCGATCTTCTGAATGGTCGTTGAAATCCAAACTCTTTTAACAGTACGCAACCAATTCAGAAATTCATCTGGTTGCATTTTCCCTTCAAATTCTGGAACATCTACTTTGACCTCCAGCTTTTGCAGTCTATTGCAATTCCTTCTGCCGTTATGATGGCTAAAAGAATCACTAGTGGAATCAATGGAATTATGAGCATAAACAAAAAGGATTAGAATCCTCATTCACACAATTAAGCAGCACCTTCCCCTTGAGTTTGATATTGCGCAAGACATTCCTCAAGCTGTTGGACTTGTCTTCTTAGTTTTTCAATCTCAAGTAGTTGGGTGTTTTGTGCAGTTTGCTTCCCACAGCAACCACGAGCAGCCATGGTAATTCAAACCAACTCTTATACTAAATTGATACCGGGTAGGTATTAGGGAACACGAAGGGGAAGAGAGAATTTTGGGAAGCTCGAAACGAAGGACTTGGTAGAAAAGAACAACCACCACTCTAAATATACATAACAATTTTCACTACCTTAGAGATACAAGACTGCCGGATAATCTCACCACTCAAAGGAAACTACCAAAGAGTTACAAAGAAATAGAAAAGAACTCACAAAAGTGCATAGTTTTATTTCTCAATAAAACTTTCCCTCTGTTTCCCTCTGATCCCCCAGACCAGGGCTATATATAGGAGAAGTTTGGGACAACCCTCCAAGAAAGGGCGCAAACAAAAAGTCACACTTAGGGAGAAAGAAAAAAATAAAAAATCTATGACACTCAAAGCTATAACAAAGCTGCATTAGAAATTGAAAAATTCATGAAGGCTGACTCTTGGTTGACTTTACTTGATGTCTAGACCTTCCAAATCCCTAGCCCACGCCTCGCTCTTTTCTATCTTCAAAAGTATGAATGACTTTTATTATGTTTAGAATGTGAAGTATCAAGTCATTATTTTGATGCTAGACAATCCTGTGTCAATATGATTTAAATCACTCAATCACATAATTGTCAAAATTAATCATCTCATGATCTTAGCAATTTGTCTTAATCAATCTCAATCATCTGTGAATTCCATATGTATGCGAGTTTATATAAATACATTGATTGTATAGACCCAAAAACAAAGAATTGAATGCAAAGTTGTTCTCTATCTCTTGATCAAGTTAGCAATTTAAATTAGCTATCAAGATATCAGAGTTTTGTGAAATCTAATGGCATTTTTTTTCATCAAGCTGATTATCTATTGCAATTACCAATATCGACAATTGTTTCTTGCGATAGTAACAGTGTCGAATATGCTCCTTTGTTCCAATGGCTCCTTTTTCTTGCGTTTCTCTCTTTGAGCACCCATCCAAATCCAACAAGCCTTGGTGTTGTCTCTTGCAATTGCTCTAAAAATTATCTATTTTGTAATAAATCTTGTTTTTCATCTAAACTTGAAGAATTTTCTCGAAGAAGAATGCTAATCTCCCAACATCCATTCACAGCTAAAAGAATCCTCTCCAATTTTGGATCTTGAGGTTCACAATGACGGACTCTATGCCATGTGATCCGCCGCATAAAACATTTTTGCCACGCCATTGCCATGTGTCATGCTTGTGTCTTCATCATCATAAGCACATCATCTAACACATCAATCTTAAGGATTTTATGTTTGCCACATCACATGCCACGTCATTTGCCATGCAAGCACCACGTATATGCTATGAGTGCCACATGCCACATCAGTTGCCTTTTGCCATGTCTACAAAAAGATAGGGTAGCATCTTTCCTAGCAAAATTTGATGTTCTGAATTCATTTTTCATATATGTTTCTTTAGATTCCATCTCTATCATCTACTTTTAGATCAAGCTATCGAAAATTTCAATCAAATCATTTAAAACAAATCCGAACATTATGCTCGATATTTTGTGCAAGAATATGCAAATATTGTCACAACTTGGGCCACTGCATTGAAAAGTGTCATGGTTGACCACTAAAGCCTAAAGATGATTGAAGGTATGATAAACCAAACCATCAAACATCATCACCATCCACTGTTGTTGTTGTTAAAACTCCCCATGCCACGTTTACCCTCAGTGAAGTTAAATTCATAATTAAACATATTTTATCTTCCGCTTACTCTCCGGTTTTATTTTGTTAGATATAGTTTATAATATATTGTAGATATTTATCCCACATTGAAATATCGAAGAAAATTTGATGAGCTTATAATTTATCAAATTTGAAATTATTTGAATTTGGTTGAAAAAATGTGTTGGAGAGAAAAATATGATTTTAATCAAATGATCTTTAAAAAATAAATAAGTAAATAATTATTTAAGGGTCAAAGATAGACTTGGGCACTTGGGGGCACCTGACCATTAGAAAATAAATGTCTATTCGGTTATTTATTATTTTATTCAAACAACATAATTTTGATAATTAAATAAATTAATAAAGTTCAACTCTACAAGGTTTCATCCTAAATTGTGTCATCTATAATGATAAAAATAAAAAGTGATTCCAAGTATCTAAAATATTATGTAGTAAAATTAATTATAAATAAAATAAAATATGAGTTGTTTTTACCTTTTCATGAATGAATTTGGCAAATGACTTAAATCCTAAGTGATGTGGATCTATCAACTTCGCACGATATTATAAATTTCTTTTACTAATTTTTTAACACTAGCAGAATATTAGAATTAAATGTATTAAAATATATGATAAGAGAAATTGTTTATTTTGTACGAGATTACAAACGAATGAGTAAGAAAAATTATTTATTTTTTATCTTATTTTTATCACTCAGCTAGAAAGTAACAAAATCCTTACACTAATTTGAATCAACCCTTTCATTTTCCATTTTCTTGATATTTTTATCTACTCCAAGTGAATTATCGAACCACTTTGATTTCAGAATATTTTTAAAACTTTTCCATTTGTCACACAAATTTTCAATAACTCATTTCTTAGTGTCATCTTTGAGTGGTTTGAAAGTAATCTTATACTACAATTCAAAAAAATAAAAATAAAATTAGATGAATTAATTTCCATTTATGTAAATGTACAATTTAGTAGATAACTCTATAATTTTTCATATGTCTTCTTTATACTTTATTGGCGTATCACGTCAAGTTCTATAATTTATTGGAGCAATCGAATGGACTCTAACTATAGAGTTAAGAAATCTGGTAAAGATCGATTCCTATTAGTTAATTTAATTCATTCATTTCAATCACCATCCATTTTTCTTTTTCTAAATTTCAAATATCTTGACAATGTGTTGAACCTTTACATTTCTTGAGAACTGTTAAAAATATATTAGAAATGGATAAGTGTACTTATCTCACATTGATATGTTTTTAAACCAAACCAAACCTGAAGTAATATTTTGGGATGATTGGGTTTCTTCATAGTGAAATTGTTTTTCGGATGATTGTGATTTTTCATGATCAACAATAATACTCATCTTTCATTTAGTTCTTCCCATATTGAGGTAGGAAAATTTGAAATAAAATTTTGGTTAAGTTGTAAGATTTGAAAATTTAAAATAAGATTTTGATTACACTACAAAAAACACGTCTTTAGTCACGGATTTTCGTGACGAAAAAAATTTGTTGTTATTTTGCGACGAATTTAACGAAAAAAAATTTTCATCGCTAATTTACAACAAAATTTGCGACGAAAAATAAGTCATGGCTAAATTAGCAACGGACACATTATTCGTGACTAAATTCGTTGTTAATTGACGACAAAAAAATTTTTGTTACAAATTTCTAATAAAATTTCAAATAAAATTCGTGGTTAAATTCATCACTAATCGGCGACAAAAAAATTTTTGTTGTAAATTTCGTCGCTAATTAGCGACAAATAAAATTCCGTGACTAAATTTTGCCACGGATATAGTTATCCGTAGCTAAATTTAATGACGAAAAAAGTTCGTGACAAATTTCGTGGTTAAATTTCGCAATGAAAAAATTTCGTGGTAAATTCTGTCGCTCATTAGTTACAAAAATTTTCCGTCGCTAATTAGTCACGAAAAAATATTTGTCTCTAAATTTAGTAATAAACTTCAAAATTCGTAACTAAATTCATCACTAATTAATCACAAAAAAGTATTCGTAACTAAATTCGTCGCTAATTTATTATCTATATTTCAAAATTTATGACTAATTTCATAACTAAATTTTTTCTATACTCGATTATGAAATATTTTTAATCGTGTCCCCCTTTTTAATCAATTTTGAATAATAAAATTGAATTAAATATATAATAAATATTATAATTCTCACCAAATTGAGAATTTTCAATAATAAATAATTCAATCAATCTGTAACAGATAATTTTCAATAAGTCGCAATTGCGGAGTTCACCATTTATGTTTTTATCTTCTACATATGTTTGTTTCTCTCATATAATTCAATCGCGCTTGAAAGTTTAGTTATTCATTTTTATTCGTTATTATCATCAACAAAGAAGATAATAGATGATACATCCACGGCCGACAATCCATCTCGTTTGATAAATATATCAAACATTAGTTTTAGAAAAATGACGATAATGATACGGATAGCTACTGATAGGCGACAATCCATTTATAAGCTATTATATGGTTTCAAAAAATAAAATAAAAATAAAATAATAAAATAAAAGAAAAATAAGAAAATAAAATATAAAATGCAAATATATAGATTAAGTTAGCGATGGATTTAGTGACAAATTTAGAAATCCATCGCTAAGTTAACGACGAATTAATAAATTCGTCGCTAAATTTAATCTATTTTAATTAGAATTTTATGCTTTTTTTATTTTATTAATTTATATTAACAAATCATATTATCATTTTATAATATTTTAATTTAACATTTTATATTATTATATTATATTTCATTTTTTAAAAGAATAATATTCTTTAAATCTTAAAAAAACAATAAAAACAAATCAATTTATTATGTTATAATATTTTAAAATAGTATTTTATTTTTTTCATATTTTATTTTTTAAGAATAATATTAATATATTTTTTAATTCATTTATTTTTTATTTTAAGTTAGTATTTTATTATTTTTTATTTTATAAAAAATTATCAAATTTATTATTTTTAATTAATATGTTATATTAATTGGAATGCACATAAACCCCCTATCCGACCAAATTTAATGAATATAATTCACTAACAATTCCTACTCGCCCTCTCTCTCTCTCTTCCCATTATTTATCTCTTTTCTATCTCTCTCTCTCTCTCTCCTCTTTTTCTCCCATTCTTACTTTCATTCCTTCGCCTCTCGGCACGTGCATCACACCCTCCATCTTCCTCCTTTCTCTGCAACCCATGGGACCCCTCTCTCTGTAATCACTCCTAAAACTCAAAACATTTTTAAGTTCAAACCACTCAAAATTCATCCTTACTCCTCTATAAATCTATGTAAAACAATAATTAAGTCTCGTTACTGAAAATTTTTCCATCCATGATCCTCCGCCATTAAAACCTGTAGCGAAGTATTTCTCTACTCAAACTAATTTATAAATCTTATTATTTTTAAGTTACTAAATATTTTAATCACTCCAAAAATCATTTCGAATAGTAACTTTTTTCAATTTTGGTTTGAATCTTAATTTTCTGTGACTCTGAGATAATGTCATTAGGAAGATAAATTTATCCTTTTTTCTTTTTAGTTTTTCGAATATGACACGGGTTGTCAAAACCTATGGGTGACACAGGGTTGAGAGTCGACATACTATTCATCCATGGGTTTGTAATGAACTAACTACATAAAGGATCCAATTTATAAACTAATACATAGAATATATGGGCCAAGAGTCAATCCAATCCAACCGATAGATCGGTCTGAGTTTAATAACTATGCTTGCAATAGCTCATTACTTAACTCACTTATGATTAAGGATTTTTTCTTTCTTCTTTTAATCTATCATGGCTTCACAAAATTCTAGCAGTAGACTAGTTTGGTAATAAGTTGAATTAAGATTAGATTAAGTCCTTAAAATTCAATATTTTTATAATTACAAGGGTTACAGAGTTTCGGCTTTAGGCCCAGCTTGGGGTGTTTATCCCAATACAGGTACAAGGTCCAGAACTGTTTAATGGATATGTGGATACATGCAAAACATGATTGAGTTTGAAATGCATACATAAATTCGAATTTTTCACATTTAGCAAAAATAGAAAAGGAAAATAAGAAAACCCTAAAATTCTTCTTGTAATATACTATTATGTGTTTTGTTTCTATTGAAATAGCATGAAATTAAACCAGACTCCTCTAGTGACTATAAATAATCTTATTTGTACTTGGCTTGGAGTGAGTGAGACTAAGGAATTTTAGGGTCAAATTCTTTTGTGCTAGTGTTGGGGTTCTGTGGATCAGTAGAGTATCAACCATCACTTAAAAAATACATATATATTTTATCCAAAAAATTATAATTTTTTTTTTTTTTTTTACTGGTAAGCAAGTTTTTTCTGTTTAGAAAACGATTAGTAGAAGGAAACCTATCCAGCAAGCCACTGGAGGGGGAAATAAAGACAAATGGGGGAAGTTAGAAGGATAACCAAAAGCAAGGCGAAATGATAGGCAGCATGCACGAAAACAGCTCCCTTAAGGGACTTTGTAGCCACCCATTTTTTATCGTTATACCACTAAATTTTCTTAATTAAAATCTTAAAATTCGAATATTATAAATAAAAAAACAGATCTCAAGATAGTTAACTTCTAAATAAGCCTACAGTACTCAAACCAAAATAATAAAATAACCCATAAATCGGTTACACCCTTTTTTGTAACTTTACCATTATAATGCAAGAAAATATTAAGAGCTGGAATTAATATTGGGTTGGTGCATGGAAATGGAATTGCAGAACATGAAGCAGAACAATGGAAATAACAACTATCCAGTGAACTCATTAGCGAAGGCCAATTACATACGTTATGAAGCCGACTACCTTCCGGGAGGTTTTGCGATGGAGCCATCGTTGGCTTTCTTGGTACAACCACTTTTCTTGAACCTTAACCTCCACCACCAGAATTAGTTACCAAGATCATGATTCGGGGGTCTGCGACTTAAACAAAAGGCACATATATAATCTAAAACTTTTATTTCCAATGATGATTTTAAAGTGCTAGATGGACGGAAAAATAGTATAATGGTTAGTTTTTTTTCTGGTCGTACAAGGATTCGAATATGGGTCACCAGATTGGAGGAAGAGAATTTATACCATTAGATTGTTCCATTAGAGACAATATAATGGTTAGTGTGAAACTGATGGGACCGTTCAATCCCTCAAACTTAAAATATTTATATAATTGATCTCAAAATGGGGATTATTTTATTTTCCAACCGCATAATTAGATTTTTTTTTTTTAAATTAGCATCAATTTTAATTTTATTGTTATTTAAGGAAATTAATAAAAGTTACACACTATAATTTTTATTTTCTTGATTGGGAGAAGTTATACTATAGAATTTTAAGAAATAGATGTGGTGGTAAAAATTATGAAAAGAAAATACATTTTAAGACCATGAAGGGGGGACTTGGGGAGACTTTCAGAGATTCCACCCAATGCAAGTCCATTTGCAACAGGAACAAGAATTCTCTAGGGGCTTAATTATCCTTCTGCTGTTAGAATGTATAGCAGTTCTAATACACGCTTTTGATGCAAAAATGAGCCAACAATAAAACAGAAATGAAAAAGATGATTTTGTGTTACCTCCGCCTATGTTGTTTTTCTTCACCTCTGACAACTATAAATGCACCAAAATGCTTTTTAAAATTGCAGATAGCTTTCTAAATCCTTAAATTCACTCAATTGATAATGTGGAATTTCAAATTTTAGACTTAGAGATCCTCTACTTATGAAAGGCTTATTAATAGGTGTTACCCGTATCAAACAACCTTAAAACACCTTAAATGTTACCGGAATTCAAAACTGATCGGTTTAGGGAAGAATTTAAACACTCAAAAAATGAAAAAAGCATGAGAATGTGGCGGAGATTTGAATAGGACATAATTCCAACCACATGAATCCTCATTCAAAATTTTTTCAAATTTAGTTTCATTTAATCCATTTCAGTTATATTTTTTTTTTCCATTAAATGTTGATTTTAAGTTTTGAATTTAAAATTCTAACATTTTTCTACTTGACCCAACAAATCGACTTGAGAACATTCCCAAATCATAACTTTATGAAAATAGGGCACATGAATCATGGCAATAAATCCCCTAAAATCGAATTTTATCTTTTATGTATCACAATATATTTTATCTTTTAATTTTGTGCTGCCCTTTACTTTATAAATAAATTTTATATTTATTTAGGACCCATACTTGTGACTTAATCTTAAAATCAAAATATGTGCATAATTTTATTGAGAAAAATTTCGACTTGAGTTTCATTTAAATAGGGTCTTTGTTGAACCTAATTGGTGATATGCCTTTAGTTAGGGGATCAGTTAGCATACATTCAACACTAGTGTAATTGATTACAACTTTGTTAGTTCAAATTCATAGAAATATTGAATAGGTAGGAAAAAGCAATATTCCTACATTTTTTATGCATAATTTTCTTTTAAATTTCTAGAACGAAATTTCTTTTTAAACTGTTAAGTATTATAATACAGAAAATTCATTATTAGAAAATTTTCATTGAATTTTTCTCATAAATTATCAGGGAAAATCGGTTGTAATCAATTTTGGTTTATCAATAAAAGCCTTGTAAAAATTTATTAGAGTTTTTGTGTAACATCGAGAAAATTCGATTGTGATGTTGACACTAAACCGATTGTTTAAGATTTCTATATAATTTGTACATCACAGGAGAATAGTTAATTTAAATTTAAATGTGGGTTTTGATCTTTGGACTGTACAAGAATTTTCTGATACTCTCGGTTGATAGATTTTTAATTTTTAAGGGTTGGCTATTTGAGTGTTCATTATTCGGTGGAATTCAATGAGGGTTTGGTATTAGATTATCAGGATTCGATATAATTTTGACTTCTTGGTTAGATGTTGATTTACTATCTCTCTATGGCAATTCTAATTTTATCTCTCTCGGTATACTCCACAACTTTTATCTCTCTCGGTATACTTCAAAATCTCTCGATAATTGTTACCTCTCAGTTTCTTGGTGTCAGAACACGTACATGTTAATTCTATTTCTCTCTCGGTATATGTGGCTCTTAGTTTTCTCAATCATGGTGACATGTAATCTGTTGGTACATTCTTCCATTTCCTATCGGCTCCACTATCTCACTATCTCTCAAAGCCTCTATTTCCACTCACCTTTTGACTATGTGTTGGAGAACTTATATTTTGCATTTCCTCTGAGTGATTGTAGTCTTAGAGATTCGAACTCACTCCATGTAAGTCCTCCAAAAGGTTTTACACCACCAAAGCATTCAATCTCTTTAATCAAATAATGCACCAATTATATTATATTCGATATTTTTGAACATTTCATATTTTTAATTTAATTTTCATAAATCTCGATTTTCTCTAATTATCACCGATTACATCTTACTCAACAAACAAAAAAAATTCAAATATTTAAACTCATTGGTTTAACCTTCCTAATAACCCAAAAAGTACATATTGGACACTTGTGTTATCTAGAAGTGAAAAATGGCATTGAAACAAATATGGGAAATGATTTTGTAAATAAAAGTGGGGATGAGACTCTAGAACCCATGAGACCTAAATTTCATTTCTTTCTCCAGACCATTCATCTCTCTCTCTGTCCATGGAACACATCTAAACCACACCCAAAATCAATTGTTGAACCTTTCAAACACCCAGACATCAACTCTAGGACAAAATCCTACTGGAAAATCTAAAAAAAAAAATTATAGAGAAAGAAAATCTAGGATCTTGAAAAAACTAGGTTTTGGACGAGATTATTGTCTTAAATCAAGATAATAACCTCTTCCCAACATATATTTGAGTTATTTATGGTTGTATTGATGGTTTATACAATTTTTTAGAATTTTTGTAGAGAGAAGAATTAGCATTTGTTGTACTTTGATTTTGGGAACGAAATTAGTAACCCTATTTGAAATAAATTATCTTCTTTAACTTAAATTTGTATTATTTATGCAAGTATTTGAATTCTAGGATGAGAATGGAAGAAAGTCTTGAATATTATAAACCAGAAAATTTGAGATTATTATACTATTTTAAACATAACTTTCTCTACATAATAGTAAACGAAGTAGAGTTTATTCCTCCTAAAACTAGAATTCTGGGGTTTTAAATTGACGTATGCAATAGATATTTTGATAAGAATTGAATTTTTTGTGATTTTCAAAAAAACAAACAGTTCTACAAAAATCCCTTGTTTTCTATCATGTTCTACCTATATGATTTGTTGCGATTTTAAATCTACTGTATGAAAGTTATAGCAATCTTTTTGTGACTATGCATATTTGGGTTATGAAGTTAAAGTTAACATATTATGGATTTGAATATTTTATTGGGATTTGAATGAAGTTGAATTATAAATATAAAAGTTATTGTTTCATTCTAATTTTTAAGTAAAAATTGAAATTACCGCAATCCGATGGTGGTAATTCAAAATATGGTCCTTTTGGGACATGTTATGTTGAAAATTTGTTGGAAATTATGATTGTGGAATATTGAGGAGAAATAAATTAGCTAAATGTTGATTTATGATTTAATAATTTATTTGATACTCAATGTCTTAGATTAAGACATTCAAAATCGAAGGAGGGGTGGAATTAGAAGTAGTTATCTTCCCAAAAGTTGAGTGGTTATATGCTTGCACTTAATAAAAAAATATTTTTATTGAAATTTCTAAAATGGTTTTTGAAACTTGATTTTATATGTTTTAGTGTGTATGAAATATCTTAAATATTGAATTTTGAACTTCTATGCATTTTATATATTTTGAATGAACAAATGTGCTATGTTGATTTATTGATTTTGAATACATTGTTATGTTGACTATTATCGCACAATTGTGAAATTAATGACACATAAAACGAATTTATGAATTTTGTGAAATGGTGTATAGTGTGGTTACTGGGAGAAGAGCGTGAACCCCGAAAAATGAGTAGTCATTTTTCTCCAAGGCACAAACCAACGGGTGTGTGGTGGGGATTAACAGACCATGATATACAGTCGAGCGTGATGGTACAATCATAGCGAAATAATACGCCTAAGGACGTGAGATAGTTAGTTACACCACCAATGAAATATCATATCCAACGCTAAGAAAGAGAGCATTTGTAAACTTAAATTACTAAAATCCTTGTCGGTCCCACCATGCGTCATGGTAAGCATTAGTTGGGAACAAAGATTTTGGTTGCCCTATGTTTGAAAATATGAAATGATTGAATGTATATGAGATTGAATCATAAGGATTGGAAAATCAATTTATTATTGAATAATTATGAAAATGACATGATAATTTGAAATATATATTTGATATATCCACCACACAAATTTTATTATGTACAACATGCGTCTCACTCAGTGAGTATTGTTTATACTCATCCCTCTTATTTCTATATTTACAGAGAAGATCTAGTTAAGACTTGTGGTTGCCTAGTGTTAGATTCGTAGAACTTTATTTTGTTAGATTTTTTCCAGTACTAGTTTTCATTTGGTTTAAGGTATTAGTAAACCCAAATAGACGCAAACTTTGTAAATATTTTGAAAACTTATTTTATACCATGTCTGTTTGGTTTAGGATTTTGCTATGGTTTGAATACTTAAAACGAAAACCTTCATTTTGTTTCCTTGAAGTTTTCTTTGGAATTTGTTTTTGATGGAATTTGATATGGATCTCGAGTAGATACTTATTTTACAATTTATGGATTTGATTTGAATGGCCAAGCTGGCCAATGCAATGCATGTATGTTTTGAATAGAGATGAACCTGACTGGTCTTTTGATTGTGCCATGAATGTATGTTGGTTTATTTGAATTTGTTAAATTATTTTGTGAACATGGATGAATATTGATGAATGTCTTAGTGTACGGGTTATGTTTACCTGTATTCTGGGGTAACACAACGGTTGTCGCATACTCGATCAAAGGGTTGGGGCGTGTTAGTAACCCTATTCTGGTCTGTTAAGTACATTAAATTTTGATGATGATAAAAGAATTTGAATTAAGAAAGTAAAAAAAGAATATGAAGAACATAATCTAAAAAAGCACAGTCCTGCAAAATATGCCGATCTATTATAAGCCCATGTCAATTTGACCATACTTGAATCCATCTATGTCAACTTATTGTAATTCTCAGGTCAAAACATGTTGACCTACCCAAATCTCCTGTCCATCTGAATGAAACCAAAACTTAATATTTTTATAAATAACATTATGTTGACATACATAACAATATGTCAACCTAAAGAGACTCAACCACTTCTTGTTGACCCAACCAAAAACCTATTGACATAACCTACAAATTGGTCAACCTGTTCAATAAAATTGGTCGACCTATCTCTCATATCAACTTGATCATTTTTAGACGTTGACTTGAATGAAATCACACTAAAATTCTTTTAAGTAACACTATGTCGACATGCCCAACATTATCTCGACATAAAACAAACCAAAAAATCATTCTGAAATACTTTTTGTCGACCTAAGTAAAAAACCTATCGACATGACATATAAATTGGTTAACCTGTTCAATGAAATTAGTTGACATAGCTATCTTTTATATGCATCATGTCAACTTATTTTAGTTTGCAAGTCTACTAATTGAAGTCTTAGATTGACTCATTATTACACAGTCGACAAGTATCCTAATATAAATATTAAGTTGGTCGACATGTTCTATAAATTGTCAACATGTCTTTCTTTACGTTATTCTCTCCTTGGCGACCTATCTCAAAATCGTGTTGAGATACCATTATATATTGACCAATATAACTATAACAAGTCTACTAATTGATTTTGAAACATGATTAAGTCGGCCTAAATATTTAAGTATGTCGACAATCTTTTTTAACAAAATTATTCTAAAGATCAATCTATCATTATTCAACTCAAATAGTCCCATAGAATTGGTCAACATATAAAAACAAATTTGTTGATACCTTACTTGAGATAATTTAGCCAATCGACCCAATTTCTAAATATGCCGACATGACTCTTAACTTATAAAATAAAAATTTAAATTTGAGTCGACATCTTCTTTAACCTTGTCAACATAAGAGGAACACATTCAGAAATTAAAAATCAAAATGGTTCAAACATAATGATAATCTTTTCTGACTCTATTTGTCTATCTTTCGCTGTGAAAGACTAACATTTCTATGCAGCAAAAATCTTCAATTAATTGGGCAGAGGAAATTAGTAGACGGTATGAAATAAAATATCAAGGCAAAATGAGGACGACTAAAACATATAAAATGAAGGGTATTCATGGTCAACGTTCGAGCTCAATTACTGCACAACAACTCTTTCATGCTCACCAATAAACACCAAAAAAATAAAGAGTGAAGAAGCTAATACTCTGATAACGATCAAAAGTATCATTTACTATCATTCTTCTTGCTCTATTTTTCATCTCTTTACATTCTGTTTTTCACTTCCTTTTTGTTCATTGAGTGTACTTCTTAGCAAAATCAAAATTTGTATAATCTAAGAATTAAAGTCTCGTATTTTAGACTTTTTACTCTTTCCTATACTGAGAATTTAAGTGACGAGTAAGAAAGTCACAGTTTTGGGTCTATAGAGAGATAGTTTGAAAGTGTTGAGAATAACACTATAAAATTCCAACTTGAATCTGCAATCAAATTTATAATCTAAAATTGATAGTGAAAATCTAGGATGGAGTATGGAAGTAGAAATACACCAAATTTGATAGAACCACTATAAAAATCTTTTGTATTCTTTATTTCCTTTTACTAAAAATATCAAACACCTTCATTCATTGCTTTCTTCTGAAAACTTTTAAACTATCAAAAATATTTGAAATTAGGAAAAACAACTATTTTTCCCCTCTAGTTGTCTTACATGGTCAACAATTTCATTCTCTTGAATGAACTTCGCAAATGTATTTTATGTTTGTTCATTCTCTATATGTCTTTCATAATATTCTTCACATCTGTTTAATCTCACGATCTTTATTTATTTTCTACATTGTTTCTCTATCTCAATCTTGAAGACCTTAAAAACACTTAAAGTTTCATCTTTACTATGAAACAAGTAGAGATATATATATCGTGAGTAATTATTTATAAATGAAATGAAATAATTATGACCATATAAGTCTGTATCTAAAGTATAAATATCTATATATATGATTTCAAATACAAATATCCATATGTATGAACCACTATAAAAACTTTCTATGTTCTCTGTTTCATTTTTACTAAAAATATCAAATACCTTCATTCATTACTCTCTTCTTAAAACTCTTAAACTACCAAAAATATTCAGAAATTAGGAAATACAACTATTCACCCCCTCTAGTTGTCTTACATGGTCAACAATTTCATTCTCTTAGATGAACTTCGAAAATAGATTTGGTATTTGTTTATCCTCTGTGTGTCTTCCATAATATTTTTCATCTCTGTTTGATCTCATAATCTTTATTTATTTTTCACATTGTTTCTCTACCTTAGTCTTGATGACCTTAAAAATACTTAAAGTTTCGTCTTTACTATGAAACAGGTAGGATACATGTATCATGAGTAATCATCTATAAATGAGATGAAATAAAATAACCATACATGTCCGTATCTAAAGTACAAATATCCATACATATGATTTCAAATAAATCTGAGTTGCTCTTAGCACTCTTTTGAGACTTATTGGTTTGTTTACTCTTAATGCGGTCCATAAAATTCTCAATATTACTAAAGTTTAGAGCATCAAGCATTTCATCATTTACTAACTTTTTTATTCTCTTTATGGAGATGTGTCTCAAATTCGGGTACTAGACAAAGGAATTTTCCTCAATGATACTTCTTTTATGTCATATATATGTTGCATTCAAACAACTACTATCTTATAAATAAATACTGTATAGTCCATCCAATAATGGACCGGTACCAACGACATTTGAACTAAAAATTATTATCATTTTATTATTAAATTGGAAATAATAACTGAATTATACAAGTCTTGAAACAAAAATTAATTTTCTATAAAACTTAGATACACAAAATATATTTTCCAATCTCAAGATATACCTGTTGCTTAATGTGAGCTTGCAATCTCCAATAAATCTTTACTTGTAAACTCATTTTGTTGTCCGAATAAATTAGCTATTCACAGTCCACTGGTTTTCTTAAGTTTTATAAGTCTTGGAACACATTCATAATGTGTATTACACAACCAGAAATAATCTACCATATATCATAAGAAATCTCAATCATACATGACTCAAAACAAACAAGTGATATTTTGTACCTTTAAATTTAAGCCATTGTTAATACTTGACACAATTTTTTTTCATATCCCCATTCTTTTTACAGAAAAACACTTGAACTCCTTCTTGATGTTCAGATTTAGTTTTGTGCCCTTTTGTGTCGAATTGAGCTTACCTTTCTTCTTTCCTTGTATTGTCACATATGCACTTACAGATCCTTCCTTCATTTCCATAAACATCATTCTCTCCTTTTGTACATACATGGTCATCAACCCATTATGAGACAATTTCTCCTTATGTGTGTAGTAGGAGATCTTAACAAAACCGTAGGGTTGTGAGAGAGTGTTCAAAATGAAGTACACGAAAAAAGATTCAAACATCTCAACCTCCATATTTTTTAGTTAGAACCGCTATATCCCACATTCGCATGATGTGCTCAAGCACATTGTGAATAGTAGTAAGCCTCAAGGATGAAAACTACATTATAAGTGTGCTGGCCGAAAACTTCTTGATACCTGAAATTGCTTATCAATAGCCTTAAGGAGAGTACGGACTTTGGTATGTTGATTGATTAAGCAATGGATACCAACCAAAATTTTACTTTTTATGAATATGGTACTTAGACGATTAGATCACTTCCATTATTTATAAAGAGTCTATTCTACTATACAACTATATCAGTTTCCAAACGTAGCTCATCCTTCTGGATAGTATATTCAATGTCTAGACATCCTAGATGGAGAAAGACCATCTTTTTTTCACTCCTTGTAGTTCTCCCCATTCAATTTGGGAAAATCAGATTTGATATGAATGGTTTTAACTACTGCAAGGAAAAGAAAATATGCTTATTAACTTTAAATGAGTAGATATCATTGAGATATACTTAAATAAGAAGGCAAAGATTTGATTTCAATGGTTGAAATTGGTAAAGAAAGAAGTAGACTAAGATAAGTTTTCTAAACTGCTTTGTTAGTGTTTTGAAGTTAAAGGTGTTCAAGATGAGATAGTAGAGTTTAATGAGGTATAACAGACAAGTTCGGTAGTTAACTACCAAGAAAAATTTGAAGAATTATCATCAATCATGGTTTACAAAAACTCCAAACTCACTTAATCCTACTTCATATCCAGTTTTATTAGTGGGTTAAAGGAAGAAATCAAAGGATATTGAAACCCACTACACTACTTTAAGCTTTCAAAATTGCAGCCCTTCAAGCAAAATATTAGAACTCACTAAACAAAGAAAAATGGTAGTGAGTAAGAGCTAGGATTCAAGAGAAGAAAAAACTTGGGCAAAGAATTCTGGAGTAACAACTACTGCTTCTAAAGGTAGTACCAGCAAAGGAAAATGATGGCAATCAGGAGCTACTATGGAAGACATTAGTCCCAAAATTTCTTTACAAGAAATCCAATACCAGAGGATCAACAACCTCTAGTTTAAATATAGAAACAAATACAACCCAAGAAATCGATATAAGTTCAAACATCTCAACTTAATCTTTGCAACAGATGATGAAGAAAAGTAGGAAATTGATGGAACAAAAAAAAGTAATGAGAGTTTAAGAGAAACTCTCAATGTGCCCTTATGTGCTCTTTCTGGTTCCCTTAATAGAAAGACCATAGCATTACAAGAAAAATTTTATAGGGTTATGATAATTGTGTTGGTTGACACAGAAAACTCTAATCGATTCCTTAATCAAATGTTGGTTAAGATGTTGAAGATGTAGACTCAAGAAGATGAACCACTACTTGCAATCCTAATAGATGGTAGCAAAATATCCAGCTACACTAAGGTTAGGAATGTCAAATGGAACATACAAGGATACAACTTCTTATTTGATCTAAGGATAATTAGCTTAGGATCATGGGACATCATTTTGGGAGTAGACTGGATGTATAACTTCAGTCTTAATATATTTGATTTTAAGCAACTACAAGTCAAATTTAGCAACCAAGAGGGTGAAGTAATCTTGGTATGCAAGGTGGAAAACTCTGTAATGATAAGAGGAAAAAATACTAAGAAATTTTGAAATCAATAACTGTAGAGTTGTATTACTCTTAATATGGAATCAGAACACTAGCATAAACAAATGCATAAATCCATTTCTATACCACTTCAACAACACAAGATGTGTTTGCCATACCAAACTCACTTCCCTATAAAGAACACATGACCATTCCATTCCTTTGAAGCGAGAAACTCAGTCATTCAAACTTAAACTTTATAGATACCATCACTCTAACAAGCTGAGATAGAGAAATAAGTACAGAAAATGTTGGGTAGTGGTATTGTCAAACACAACTCAAACCCCTTTGCTTCTCCAGACGTGTAAACTATAGGCAGCTGAATAATATCACAATTAATGATAGGTACCCAATTCCTAACATTGATGAGTTGTTTGGATGAATTTCATGGTTTTAAACTATTTTCTAAGATTGATTTAAGAGTAGGATACCATCAAATAAGGGTTAAACCCAACGATGTAGCTAAGGTAGCCTTACAAACTTATCATGGGTATTTTGAATTCTTGGTTATGTCTATTGACTTCACCAATACCCTAATTACATTTCAATTATTAATGAATCATATATTTCTAACCCATTTACGAAAATTTATGTTAATCTTCTTCTATAATATATTAATATATAGTCATGATCTTCCTTCTCATGTTCAGCACTTTAGTAAAGTCTTCGTACTCTTAAGACAACATCAGTTGTTTTCCAAGATTTCTAAGTGTACTTTTGCACTATTTAGGACATGTTGTCTATGATGTTGGAGTTATTATAGACCCTCAAAATGTTGATTATAGCATGTCTTGGCCAATACTTACATCTATTAAGGTTTTGAGAAGTTTCTTAGATTTAACTTGGTATTACGGTATGTTTGTTAAAAATTATGGAGTCATAACTAAATCTCTCAATGACCTGCTTAAAAATGATAACTTTCATTGGAATGAAGGAGCTGATAAGGCCTTTTAGCAACTCAAAATATCAATGAGTTCAGCTCCTATCATAAGGCTACCAGATTTTTCAAAGTCATTTGTAGTGGAAAATGATGCATGTTCTAAGAGTTAGAGAGCTGTTCTGATGCAATAGGGACAATCAATTGCTTACCTGAGTAAAACCTTAAGAGTAAGAAGCCAAGAATTATCCATAAAAGAAAAAGAGCTAATGGTTGTGATCATGGCCATAACAAAGTATGAATAACACTTGGTTGGCTACTATTTAATTATAAGAACCAATAATCAAAGCTTAAAGTATTATCTAGAGCAAAAGTTGCTAAATACATTGCAACACAAATGGCTTACCAAGTTGTTGGTGTTGGACTATGAGATATAATACAAGAAAGGGATAGAAAATAGGGTGGTTGATGCACTATCTAGAAAAGAATTTCCAGCAGAAGAACAATTGGAAGGAATGGTAATGGCAACTTAATTAATACAATCACAATGGCTAAATGAGGTAATTTAAAGCTACGAGGAGGATGTTGAATGTCACGCGTTAATAGCAAAGCTAATACTTGAATTGGCTTGTAAAAGAGACTTCCAGTTTTAGGATGGGATCTTAAAGTTTAAAAAGAAGATATCTGTAGGAAGTGGATCGTATCTCAGAAACAAGATAATGCAATAAACGCAAAACTCTTCGATAGGTGGTTACTCTGGATAGAATGGTACATTACAAAGGATAAAGGTTGCATTTTATTAGCCTTCAATGAAGGTAGTAGTGATCAAATTTGTACAAGAGTGTGAGATATGTCAAAGAAATAAACATAAGAATGTGTCATACCTTGGTTTACATTAACCTTTACCCACTTCTTTACAAATTTGGTCTCAGATTAGTATGGACTTTGTAGAAAGATTGCCTAAGTCTTAAGGGTATAATATTATTCTATTAGTCATTGATAAACTCACCAAATTCAATATTTCATACCACTGCAATATCCCTACACTGTATTAAAGGTAGTTCAGATGCTTGTGGATTGTGTACTCAAGTTGTATGGACTTCCAAATTCGATTGTAATAGATAGAGATAAGATATTTATAAGTTTTTTCTAGCATGACTTTTTCAAACAAATGGGCACCTAGTTAAAGCTCAACAATGCCTAACACCCTCAAACAGATGACCAAAGTGAGAGATTGAACAGTACTTAAAAAGACATTTAAGATGCATGACTTCTAATAGACTTGGACTTTGGTTCAGTGGGTAAGTTTGGCAGAATAGTGGTATAATATCAATTTTCACCCTAACATATAGATGACCCCTTTTGAAGCATTATATGGATCCAAGCCAAATCTACACCAATGGATCCTTATTTGGATACTACTACACCAGCACCTATAGGCTTTGTTTAGAACAGACAAGCAATGTTACAAATTCTATATGATCATTTAACTAAAGCTCATAATAAAGGGAAGGGTTGATCGAAATCAATCTGAAAGAAAGTTTGAATTAAGTGATCTAGTCTATTTCAAGTTACAACCTTATAGACAACAATCTGTGGAGCTCAGAAGACAACTTAAACCATCTTCCAAGTTTTATGGAATATTTCCAATAATTGCTAAAGTGGATAAAGTAACATATAGGTTGCAGCTGCCAGAATATCAAAAATCCATCTTGTGTTTTATGTCTCATTACTTAAGAAGAAACTTGGTCTTATTCAAGAGACTGTGCCGACTTTACCTTTAATAGGGTTTAGACAAACGAGCCGTGATTGAACTAAAAGCAATCTTGAGAAGATGAGTGATTCTAAGAAACAATACACATCTTACTCAATGGTTAATTAGGTTGATCAACCTCAATCCAGAAAAATCAACATAGGAGGACATAAGTTTCATCAAGACCCAATATCCTGCTTTTCATCCTTGAGAACAAGGAAATCTTAAAAGGGGAGGGTTATTATAACGAATAGCAGAAGAAATTTTCAAATTTAATAGTTAGTTCCTTCAACAACCCACAACATCCCAAATTGTCCTAGCTGACTCGATAGTTCGATCAAATTATAGTAATTGATTAGTTAAACTAGTTAAGTAAGTTGAGTGACCAATCAATCAATTTGTATAAATAGTTTGAATAATTATAGCAATGACAAATTTTGATTCCCAGTTACACACACACACTCTCTCTCTAATTGTTCTCTCTCTCCCAATTCTTCTTCTCTTTTCCTCTCTTTATAACCTTCCATCACCCACCTCTTCAATATCATTCATAAACTTCATCAACAACACCAATTACATCGAATCACACCAACTATGTTTCCACCATTTTCTGTTTCCTACATATTCTGTTTTTCCTCTCAAATTGTAACATTGAATTGTTTGGACTCAATTTTTTATTTCAAGAGTTGAGTTGTGACCGTATCCTATATCTATTAAGGACCATGGTCATCCAATTTACTATTTACCATGTATAATTTTTTGAATTATCTTTTTTCGTATTTATAGTTCGGAGCAAAAATATACTGTATATTGGAAGTAGAAAGGGCAAAAATTATAATAATTTAGAAAAAAATATTTAAAATAATTTAACGATATTTTAAAGATTTTTAGTTAGATTTTAAAAACTTTTAACCATAGTTCTTAACTTTCCTTACTCTCATATACTTAAAGTCTAGTGTTGTACATTATATGATTCATAAATGGCTAATAAGTCAAATATCCAAAAAAGTATCAAACAAAAGTAATCTCTTAGTCCACTGTGATAAGTATGCACTATAATTTTTATGTTGAAGTGATCTTTAAAAAAGTAAGAAAGGTTAAAACAGGAAATGAAAGATTAAAACGAAAGATAAAAAGTAAAAAATGACCTTTAAAAATTAAGAAATAAAAGATTAAAGCAAAACTAAAGGCTAAATTGCATGTACAGGGGCCAAACTTCTTGAAATGCATTTGAATTCAACATTTTTGATCTTTTTCCTCTTTAGAGGCAGGTTGTCTCCTCGAGAAACAGATTTCCTCTACTCTTCTTATATGGATATTATCA
This sequence comes from Dillenia suffruticosa, assembly GCA_033439265.1. Classification (NCBI taxonomy): domain Eukaryota; kingdom Viridiplantae; phylum Streptophyta; class Magnoliopsida; order Dilleniales; family Dilleniaceae; genus Dillenia; species Dillenia suffruticosa. The sequence goes on along the minus strand of JAVTVX010000027.1, from coordinate 10,041,800 downwards.
TATAAAACATCATTATCCTCTTTCTCTTATTCATTTTTTAAAAAAGAAAAAAATTAATTGGTGCAAGGAACTCTTAAATAATTTCTTCAAGTATTATTATAATTACCAAATTTGATCCAGGATAAAGAGAAAAAAAAATAATTGGGGATATTAAGGACAAAAGGGAAGAAATGTTGGGAAATGAACAGAAAAATTAACTCTGTTCACTTAATAGATTAAATGAATTTGATTTTTAAAATTATAGGGGCTACTCGACTAAAATTGAAATTTATAAGTATCCTTTCTGGATAAATTATTGCTATTCAATCATCGCGTTGAATTTGACTCAATCGAATTTGAATCAAATTAGATTTTAAGAAAGAAAAATATCTATTTTTTCTAATATAAAACTCGAATTCAAAATCTTATTTAATGATATTAAAACCAACTTGACATTGGTAATTTATAGATATACTAAAAACTTAGTAGGATTTTTTTTTTAATTTTGGTGAAACAAAAAAAAGATATAAAAATACCCCTAAAAAATTTTAGTTAATCATTGCTCTTGAATAAATAGTGCTAGATGTTTGCATAATGCTTTATTTAGCACTACAGCATTTGTTTAATAGCTAATTTAATTATGTTTAACTTTTTAATCAGCAAATAAATATAATATATTTAGATTATTTTGGTGAAAAGAAAAAAAATGTAGATACCCAAAAAGGAAAAGGGAGAGTAAGTAGAGGAGGCAAAGAAGGTCGGTCGAGGTCAAGTAAGGTCTTGGTATATTCAAAATCAAATTTAATTGTAGGTTTTGGAATCTGGTCTTGTCCAAAAATTGCAAAAATGCCTAGCTTTTTGGTCCAGCCAATTAAACATTTATATGTGTAATGAAAAAGGAGCTCTTGGTTTTCTTTTTGAAAAAATTACATACCTAGTCCTTGAACTTTATCCTAATTTCATAAATTAGTCTCTAAATTTCAAAATGCTATAATATGATCCTCAAACTTCCAAATAACAGATTTGGTCTCTCTGTTAATAACCGAGATAGGATGGTCGTTAATTGCTGACATGAAAAATGACTTGAACGTACAAATGATGATGTGGCAATACCACATCGTCACCATAAAAACATCTCATGTTACTACATCAGCATGTTGCTGATGTAGCATGCCATGTAAACAACCCGTTGATGTGGCAATTCCTAATTGATAGATTGGATATTGATTAAATTTCTTTTGCTCCCTTGGTTTGATATTAATTAAAATATTAAATAAATTAAAAATTAAATAGATTAAATTTTATGTAATCTCTCTCTCTATTCTTCTCTCTACACCCAAAAACAGAGATACTCTGATCCACAGCAAAAACACCTCTCTCTCTCTCTCTTTCTCTCTCTCTCTCTCTCTCTTCCACTCTCTCTCTCTCTCTCCCCCTCCCAATTCAAGCCCTAGAGATCATGGTGATGACGGTGACGATAGGAAGCGGTTGATAACGATGATACAACAGATTGTAAAGAGTCTCAACACATCAAAAGACATTATAGACGACATGATTCTCATCTTTTCTAGCTTTGACAACCGCTTATCCAACATCACCAGTTTGATTAATGGTGGCAATTAAGGAAGAGGTGGAGATAATACCAAATCAACAGTGATAAATTCCCGATTAAATGCGATGGAGAAGATCATTGTTCGATTCCTTGCGGTGGATGAGACTTCAGAGTACCTTGTGACAATTGATGAAATCATTTAGCTCGCTATAGACCTTAATTTGTTGTCGAAGGTCATCGATCGTGCAAAGAGTATTCTCCAATTGGATATAAATCGATTTGAGAATGAATTTAGGTCAATTTTTATTAAAAACACTAGTCCTCTTGATTCAAATCGGTTTTACGAATCGATTCGTAGGATTGCTCTGTCGTTTGTGTCGCAGGATGGGCAGAAGATTAAGGATTTCAAGAGGTTCGGTGAAGAAGAAAGTAGAGACTTAGTTCATGAGAGAGGAGTGAGTTTAGGGATGATTTATGGGTTGCTGGAGTTGTGGATTTATTTGCTGAAAATGGAGATCGATGATTTCTTGCATTCCATCTCTAACAAAGTTGATTCCTAGAGCAGGCTCCAAAAGCCCTAGAGGTACTTCTTTAGCAAGTAAATTGACTACCCATTGTTCACTAGGGAATCCATACAAGCATAGATTCTCCTTCTCAAGATCACACTGCTAGTAAAATTCTTCAACATTAGTGATGAGAGATTTGATAATGCCAATGCGATGGCCGTTGAAATCCCTAAAAACCTCTTCAACGATTTGAGGATTATACTGTGCTCCTCCGTCCATTTAGTGAAGATGAGAGAGAGAGAGAGATAAAGGAAACTTGTGGGTTAGAAAAATGGAGAAGAAGGGAGTGAGGTCCACGGTTTGGGAGGAGAAAGAGATTGAAGGGAAAAAGCGGGAGAGGAAAAATAAAATTAAAAATAAAAAAATAATGGACTGAGAAAGAGAAAGTAAGAGTGATTGTAAACAGGAAAAGAAAAAAAAAGGTAAGAGAGGGAGTAAGATAGTAAGGCGGAGAGGAGAGAGAGGGGGAGGAAGGAAAAATAATATTAAAAAAAAACAAAATTCTTGAAAGAGAGTTGAATTATTAGTGCACGTGACACTTTTCCATCTCTTTCTCTCTTTCCCTCCCTTTTGCAGTTAAAAGACCAGAAAGCCCTACTTACGTCGCTCGCCATGTCAGCAACATGCTAACGTGGTAACATGAGATATTTTTCTAGTGATGTTGTGGTACTGCCACAACATCATCTGTACGGTCCGATCATTTGTCACATCAGTAATTAACAGTTGGATTGTCTCTATCAGTAACGGAGATACCAAATTCATTATGCTTTTGGAAGTTTGAGGCTCATATTGTGGTATTTTGAAATTCAAGGATTAATTTGTGAAATTATGATAAAGTTTAGGACTAGATATGTAATTTTCTCTTTTTTTTCTTGCCTTTGGCACTTTCGTGCCTTCTACTCCACTTTTTTGTCTTTTTTTTTATATCAATCCTAATTAATTCAGTTTGAACATTTATTAAAGACATTTTAGAGACAACTCTTTTAATATATTTTTTTTTTCAAATTTTAAATTCAAAATTTAATTAAAAAATTTAACGTTTTTATTTACTGAGTTGATTATCAGTTGATCTCTCTCTCTCTCTCTCAGAGCGATAGCCTTTGGTCAATTAAGGTTTTTGGTTATATAACTTCAAATTATTTCAACATTTTTTCTATTTTTCTTATTCTAATTATCTAGGTTTTATTTAAAAAAAGTTTTATATAAAAAGAGAAGTATTTTACAAATAAAAAATTATATTTTTTATAAAATTAATTAAATTACTATTATATCAATAGCCATTTACATCGAAAAATTTATCTTTTTTCTCAATTTTTTTAAATAGTCTTATTGCTATGGGTTTGAGAATCTAATTTGAGTAGTTGGGATGAAATTTCCATTAAATGAGAGAAAGAATGATAGTCTGTAGAGAACATCTCGAACGCTAATGAATTATAAATTAATTGATATCTATCTCTTTTCTTCTTAACAGTGTATTTGATAATCTCATGGAAAAGGGAGGCAAATAAAAGAATAGAAAAGGGAATGAAAGTGAAATAAAATTAAAAATTAAGTTTGATAACAAATATATATGATAGAAAAAGGAGAAAAAGCAAAATAAAATAAAATCACGTTTCGTTAAACGAGAGAAAGAGAGAAAATATAATAAAAAAGAGTACAAATTTATTACTTTATTTTTGTGCTTTTTATTATATTTTTAAAATAGATGGTATAAAAGTAAATAGTATTTATAATTTTAAAAAGAAATCTCTCATCTTTAAAATTTGCTGATTTGATAAAATTAAAAAATTGACTTTAGAGGGATTCATAGAAACTTTTAAAAATCTTTCATTTTAATTAATTGTTTCACGAAATATGGATAAATTTTTTAAAGACTCTCCGTTTAAATGAAATCTCAAACACAAGTCTTCCTATCATACGATAATAGAAAAGAACAACCATGGGAGTGGGTGCGGGGGAGCATGCCACGTCGGACAAGAATAGTGGCACACTATTCTCTTTTTTGTTTTTTGTTTTATTTTTCTTTTTCGGGGAGTTTCTTTTTTCCTTTTTTGTTACATTTTTTTATCTATTTATCTTTTTTTTACTTTTTTTTTTTTCACCCTTCACCATTCCATTTTTTTTCCCTTTTTTTGGGTCTGTTCTTCTTTTTTTTTTAACTCCTTTTTTTCATTTCCTTATTACCGGTTTGCTACTGTTCTTTTTTTTGTACTTTTTTTTGGAGAGGGGTGCGGGAGGGCGTGCCATGTCGGATGAGTTTTTTAAAATTTTTTTGGGTTTTTTCTTCTTCTTCTTTTTTTTTACCCTTCACCAATGTTTCTTTTTTTTTTCATATTTTTTTTGTTCAACTGTTACCGATTTGTTACTGTTCTTTTTTTTTACCCATTTACCATTTTTTTGCTTCTTTTTTTTTCACCCTTCAATCTACCTTTTTTTTTTCTTTTGTTGGATTTCTTCTTCTTTTTTTTTTTTTACTTTTTTTTCACATTTCACAATTCTTTTTTTCACTCAGTTTTTTAGGTTTCACTATTATCGATTTATTACTATTCTTTTTTTTTTTACTTATTTTTACTCATTTAGCCTTTTTTTGCTTTTTTTTCACTATTTACCTTTCTTTTATTTTTTTACTTTTTTTTGGGTTTCTTCTTCTTTTTTCTTACTTCTTTTTTTGCTCATTTTTAATTTTTGGTTCCACTGTTATCGGTTTGTTATTATTCTTTTTTTGGGTTTTTTGTTTTTATTTTTTACTTTTTTTCCACCCTTCACTCTGGGGAGAGCGCGAGCAAATACCATCTCGGATGGAAACAGTTGGATATTGTTCTCTCTCTGTTTTTTTTTTCTTTTTTTTTTGGTTTCTTCTTTTTTTTTACTTCTTCTTTTTGACCCATTCATCTTTTTTTTTTTTTTTTTCCACCGTTCACCCTTCCCTTTGTTTTTCACATGTTTTTTTTGTTACTTCTTCTTCTTCTTCTTTTATATCTTTTTTTTCACCATTTATCCATTTTTTTTACTCCTTTGTTTTTGGATTCCACTATTACCAGTTTGCTACTATCATTTTTCTTTACTTTGTTTTGTTTCTTTTTTTTTTTTACTTCTTTTTTTTCATCATTCAGTTTTCCTTTTTTTTGGGTTTTTTCTTATTCTTTTTTTTCACCCTTCACCTTTTTTTTGGTTTCAGTGTTACCGGTTTGATACTATTCCTTTTTTTTTTTACTTTTTTTTCCACCATTCACTATAAATATATATATATATATATATATATATATATTATATTACCATATATATAAAGAAACAAGTGGGAGGCGGAGAGTCAAGAGGAGTTGCCACATTGGATGGGAACAGTTTGCAACTGGTTTTTTTTTTTTTTTTTTACCTTTCACCCTTCCTTTTTTTGTTTTATTTTTTTGAGTTTCTTTTTTTTTTCTTTTTTTTTATTTCTTTTGCTTCACCCTTCACCATTCACCCTTCTTTTTTTTCACTTTTTTTTGATTTCACTATTACCGGTTTGTTTCTATTTCTTTTTTTCTTTTTATTTTCTTTTTTTATTTTTTTCACCTTTCACCATTTTTTACTTATTAATCTATCTCTTCTCTTCTCTTTTATTAATATATCTTTTCTTTTCTCTCCGCTTTTTTTCACTTCTTTTTTTATGGATTTCACTATTTTCATTTTTTTTACATATATTATATATGTAAAAAGTTAGAAGATCTCTTCCATATTCAGCCACATATTCCTCTTGGAATATGACACATGGCCAGCGAATTTAGAAAAAAATGGAGGAGAGTTAAAAGACATTTTTTTATTATCTTTGCACTCAAATGACTCAATAATGATACAATTTTTTTTCTTATTTCTTATTTCTTATTTTAATTTTAATTTTTCTTAATTTTATATAAAGAAACAAGTGGGAGGGGAAGTGTGAGCGACTGTCACCTAAGATGGAAACAGTTTGCTAATATTCATTTTTTTCCCTTTTTTTAGGATTTCTTCTTATTTTTTTTACTTCTTTTTTTTCACCATTCATCCTTCTTTTTTTTTGCTTCCTTTTTTTTTTTTTTTACTATTTTTCATCATTCACTCTTCCTCTTTTTTTTTTTTTTTTTTTCTGTTTCTTCTTCTTCTTCTTCTTCTTCTTCTTCTTCTTCTTCTTCTTCTTCTTCTTCTTCTTCTTCTTCTTCTTCTTCTTCTTCTTCTTCTTCCTTTTTTTTTTCATCCTTCACTTTTCTTTTTTTTTCATTATTTTTTTTTGGATTCCATTATTATCGATTTGTTATTATTCTTTTTTTTTTTACTTCCTTTCTTTTGTTTCTTCTTTTTTTTCCATCCTTTACCCTTTTTTTTTGCTTCTTCTTTTTTTTTTTATTTCTTTTTTTTTCCCACCCTTCACCTTCTTTTTTTTTTTTTTTTTTTTACTTTTTTGGATTTCTTTTTCTTCTTTTTTTTTTATTTTACTTCTTTTTTTTTTCTACCCTTCACTTTTCTTTTTTTTTTTAGTTCTACTGCTTCCGGTATGCTACTATTCTTTTTTTTAACTTCTTTTTTTGTTTCTTCTTTTTTTTTTTACTTTTTTTTTATCCTTCACCATTTTTTATTTATTAATCTGTCTATTCTCCTCCTTTCGTGTTTTTTTTCACTTTTATTTTTTATGCGTTTCACTATTCTCACAACTTTCTTTAGAAGTTCCTCCTCCTCTTGATACCACTTAGTGCAATTTGGTTTTTTTGAGTCATTTCCTTTTTTTGGAATCCTTGTTGATTGCTAATTTATTAAAATACTTTCCGATAAAAAAATTGTGTGCATGTACATTTACATGCTATTGAATGTTTTTTTAAAAAAATAAGTGGGAGGGGGAGGTGGGAGGAATTAACATCTTGGATGACAATTGTTTGCTACTGTTCTTTTTTTTTTCTTTTTTTGGGGTTTCCTCTTTTGTTTTTTTACTTCCTTTTTTTATACCTTTTACCCTTTGTTTTTTTTTTGTTTATTTTATTTTCACCCTTCACCATTCCCTTTTTTGTTTTACTTTTTTTTGAATTTCTTCTTCGTTTTCTTCTTTTTCTTTTTTTAATTTTTTTCCACTCATTATTTTTTTTCACTTATTTTTTTTTAGATTCCACGGTTACTGATTTTTTACTATTACCTCTTTTTACTTCTTTTTTATGGTTTCTTTTTTTTACCTTTCACTTTATTTTAATAATTATAACACGCATAAAAAAAATCTGGGCAAGATCACATTTTGTGCGGCCATAACCCTCCGAATATTAAAATAACAAAATAGAGAACGCTTGGGACGCAAGTAAAGCAAGCAGGGCCGGGACAAAGAATAAATATAAAAAGAGAGAACTTGGGACGCAAGTAAAGCAAGCAGGACAGGTACAAAATCTGACTTTGAAATGTACGACCTTATCGAGTCTTATCCTACTGGCAATTTCACCGGTCATGCAGAAAAAAGTCCCCCCTTTATACCTCCTATACCTAGCCTTGACAATAACGAACCCTGTAATCCCGTACTTAAGGTGATCATTTCATTTATTTTTCAAATAAATAATTCAATTTAAATATTATTATATTTAATTAAAAAAACTCTTCTAATATATATTTTTTACTTTTAAATTTATAAATCAACAATATCGATTATTTATCGATAAAGTGATTATTATATTAATCATTTGCACATATTCCCGTTTCATAACATAATTATTTAGCTAAATATGATATCTAAGTTTGCATATTTCTTACTCAATTATTCTCTTTTCCTTCATTCTTGATAGTGTTTTATGAGTTTCTTTTTATTTAAAAAGAAGAAGAAAGAAAAAAAAAAACAAAGAAAACAAAGGGTTAACCATCAATGTTGGACATTATATGATTCTTAAGTGGCTAATATAACTCAAATACCCCCACAAAAAAATGTTGGACATTTTCCTTTCTCTTATTCTTTTTTATTAAAAGAAAAAAAATAAATAAGTGCAAGGAACTCTTAAAGTAATTTCTACGAGTATTATGATGATTACCAAATTTAATCTAGGAGAAAGAGAAAAAAAAAACAGTTAGGAGTATTAAGGACAAAATGGGAAGAAATATTGGAGAATGAGAAGAAAAATTCACGTTGTTCACTTAATAAGTTAAATAAATTTGATTTTTAAAATTTAAGATGTTACTTAACTAAAATTAAAATTTATAATTATCTTTTTTTGATTAACATAATCAAATTAAATCTAATTAAAATTATATTTAAATCGAATTGGATTCTTAACGGATAAAATTTTTTGTTTTCTTTATAAATAAATCTCGAATACAAAGATTTAATCGATCAACCAAGCATTGATAATTTATGGGTATCCTAAAAACTTAGCAGGATTTTTTTTTTTTTTTTTTAAATTTTGGTGAAACAAAAAAGATATAAAAATACAAATACCTCTAAAAAATTCTAATTAATCATGGCTCTTGGATAAATAGTGCAAGATGATTGCATAATGTTTTTTAGCTCTGAAGCATTTTTTATTACTATTTAATTATGTTTAACTTTTTAATCTGCAATTCGGATTATTCTGGTGAAAAGAAAAGAAAAAAAAAAATTGTATATACCCAAAAACGAAAAAGGGAGAATAAAGTAGACAATGCAAAGAAGTAAGGTCAAGGTCAAGTAAAGTCTTGGTACGTTCAAAATCAAATTTAATCGTAGGCTTTGGAGTCCGGACCTGTCCAAAAATCGCAAAAATGCCGGGCTTGTTGTTCTTGCCAATTAAACATTTACACGTGTAACGAAAAAAGGAGCACTTGGTTTTTCATTATCTTAGCTTTGGCACTTCACGCCTCTCACTCCACCTCTCTCTCTCTCTCTCTCTCTCTCTCTCTCTCTCACAGTAATCGCCATTGGTCAACTAAGGTTTTGGGTTATGTGACTTCAAATTGTTTCAACTTATTTTTTTCTATTTTTTTCTTATTCTAATTATGTTAGTTTTATAAAAAAATGTTTTATTTAAAAAGAGATGGTATTTTACAAATAAAAATTAAAATTTTTTATAAAAATAATTAAATTACTATTATATCAATAATTATTTACATCAAAAAGCTTAACTTTTCCTCAATTTTTTTAAAACAGTCTTATTTCTATAAAGTTTAAGAATCTAATTTGAGAAGTTAGGATGAAATTTGCGTTGAATGAAAGAAATAATGATATTTGTAGAGAAGACTTGGGATGCAAGTAAAGCAAGCAGGGCATGGACAACATCTGACTGAATATGTACGTACCACCTTATCTTAAGTGCCCCCCTAAAAACAAAAGGCATGGAACAAAAGTAATATCTTTGTCCACTATGATAAGTATGCATTATCATTTTCGTGTAAAAAGGTAAGGAAGAAATAAAAGATTAAAATCAAAGACAAAAGCCTAAATTGCACGTTTACTGACTAAACTCCTTGAAATGCATCTAAATTCAACTTGCATTTTTTTCTTTTTCCTCTTTAGAAACAGGTTGTCTACTTGAGAAAGAGATTTCCTCAATTCTTCTCACATGGCTATTGTTGTGTAAAACAACATTTTCCTCTTTCTCTTTTTCTTTCTTTTTTTTTTTTAAAGAAAAAAAATAAATAGGTGCAAGGAACTCTTTAAGTAATTTTTATGAGTATTATGATAATTATCAAATTTGATCCGAGAGAACGAGAAGAAAAAAATAGTTAGAGGTATTAAGGACAAAAAGGGAGAAATATTGGAGAATGAACAGAAAACTTGACTTTGTTCACTTAAATGAATTTGTTTTTTAAAATATATTAAAGTAAAATTGAAATTTATAAGTATTCTTTTTTTTAAATAAATGTAATCATATTGAATTCGACTAAATTCAGTTTAAATTGAGTTGGGACAACGTTTTTTTTTATATTTAAAATTCAAATTTAAAATTTTAATTGACTAACTAGATATTGATAATTCATGAGTATTCTAAAACCTTAATGGGATTTTTTTTTTTAATTTTGATGAAACAAAAAAAAGATATAACAATACCTCTAAAAAAATTAATTAATCATGGCTCTTTGGATAAATAGTGCAAGGAGTGTGCATATTGTTTTATTTAGCTCTGAAGTTTTTTTTATAGCTAATTTAATTATGTTTAACTTTTTAATCAGCAAATAAACATAATATATTCAGATTATTTTGGTGAAAAGGAAAAAAAAAAATGAAGATGTCAAAAAGGAAATCGGAGAATTAATAAAAGGAGAAAATGCAAAGAACGTCGGTCGAGGTCAAGTAAAGTCTTGGTACGTTCGATGCCAAATTTAATTGTAGGCTTTGGAGTCCGAACCTTTCCAAAAAATCGCAAATCAAACATTTACACGTGTCACGAAAGAAGCTCTTGGTTTTTTATATTGGCTTTGGCACTTCACACCTTTCACTGCACCTCTCTCTCTCTCTCTCACTCTCACTCTCACACTTAGTCACTCTCTCTCTCTCTGGGCTATGATCTGTGCTCGTTTTCTGTCGATCATAGGTACTCTCTCTCTCTCTGTTGTGTGTTGTGAGCGATTGGAATGGGGATGTGTTTTGTCGGTATTTTTCATTCTTCACGTAACTTTTTTCACTCTCTCACTTACCTCTCTCTCTCTACATCTCAGTGATCGCTGGCGTTGATTATTTCTCAGTTGTTTGCCGATCATCCATCTTTCAGGTGCTCTCTCTGTTGTTTGTTGTGGGGGATTGAGATCAGGATTTGTGTTCTGGGTCTTTTTTCTTACTGAAATGAACTAGTTGTGTTGAGGGTCTTTTTGAATTAGGCTTGTGTATTGTTGAGAAATCTGTTTGTGATGGCGATCTTTGGTTTATTTTCTACTTCTTTTCACTTCACTTTGAATGTCTCTCATTTTTTGCCGATCATCCATTTTCGGGCACTCTCTCTTTCCTCCCTCCCTCTGTCTCTCTCTGTTGTGGGCGATTGAAATGAGAATTTGTGTTATAGATCTTTTTCAATTAGAGTTTTTCTTTGTAGTTCAATAATCTGTTTGTAATGGGATCTTTGGTTTGTTTTATACTTTTCTTCTCATACTTCGTCTTACGTTATTGATAATCAGGTTGTTTGCTTTTCTTTTTTTATTTATTAAAATGATTTTTGGTCCATAATTCTTTTCTAAATGGAAAAAGTATAACCCTAGGGTTTAGGCGTTGATTCTTTGAGTATTTGCGCTAGCTTTCGTATCTGCATTTATGTGTTAATCACACTATTGTCACGTGTTGGACTCAGCCCATTGCTTATGTTAGGATTTTTGAATTAAAAAACTGTCTTTCTTCTGAGAGAAATGAAGCAGAACACAAAGTGTTTTATTTTTCACACACTCGCATTAAACTGCAAGCAAACCATGTACAAAGGAAACCTTAGAGAGATTGCCTACAGACCAAGAATCACTGGTACTTGGTTGTTGTTAGGAAAATCCAGAATGATGGGTTTGGTATTTCTTGTTCAAAACAAACACACGTCTTTTTCTTCCCACTTATGCTTCATTTTGTCTCTCCAGTCATATATCTGTGTGTGTGTGGGTGGAAAACTGATGTTTTCTTTGATTGTGGTTTATACAGAAGTAAGATGAGCTCGAGAGAAGCAAGTGAAAAGTCTGTGGATCAGCTGTCTCATGATGTGTCCAATGTAAGCGTTGATTCATCTCAACATGGGGGTTGGGAGGTGTACACCAGAAAGCCCAAAAACAGAGCTGGAAGTAGTGCTGCAACAAGACCACAGGCCTGGGGTCCTCCTCAAAATTCTAATACTACCGCGAGGCCATGGGGTCATTCTAATCTTGATGCTGCTCAGAAGCGTAGTAATGGTGGGGGTGGCATTGGAAGAGCTTCTGGCGGTACTTGGACCACAAATATTGCTCCTGATTACGGCAGATCCACTCCGGCTACAGGCAGAGGAAATCCTTGGGCTTCCCAGCCAGCTATTAGAGCTCCTGCTGTAGACACCATGTCCAGGGGCCCACCACCTGTCATACCCCCACCACTGGAGCATGGACTCAGCTGGTCTTCCATAGTCGGTTGTACTTCTACACCAGCAAGTGGTGCAACAAACGACCACAACAGAGTTGACTTGATCCCAAGTTCTCAGTCTGTTCACAAGTATGTTAATGAGGAAGACGACATTGCAGATGAAGTTGATGAAGTTGCAGATGATGATTCGGATGATATTCTGAGTGATGATTCAGGCTCTAGCCAAAAGAGTCATGAAACAAAAAAGCAGAACAAATGGTTCAAAGATTTTTTTGAAATGATGGATAAGTTAACCCTAGAGGAAATCAATGAACCAGCCAGGCAGTGGCACTGTCCGGCCTGCCAAAGTGGTCCCGGTGCTATTGATTGGTTCCGAGGTCTACAGCCTCTAATGACTCATACCAAGACAAAAGGATCTAAAAGGGTGAAGCTCCACAGAGAGCTTGCTGAACTGCTGGATGAGGAATTGCAGAGGCGAGGAACTTCTGCCTTCCCTGCTGGTGAAGCATTTGGGCAGTGGAAAGGCTTGACTGAGACAATTAAAGATCATGCTATAGTCTGGCCGCCTATGGTTATGATTATGAACACAATACTTGAGACAGATGATGATGAAAAGGTATGGTCCTGTTTACTTTGATGTCCTTAAAATTTTTTTGTTTGCCTCTGATTATCAACTTTATTTATGTCACACGAAAATCTATAATGCCTCTTTACCCTTTGACTTGCATTTTTAGTGGATCGGAATGGGGAATCAGGAGCTTCTCGATTACTTCAGTGCATATCCTGCAGTCAAGGCTCGGCACTCATATGGTCCAAAAGGTCACCGAGGGATGAGTGTATTAATATTTCAGGCTAATGCGGTGGGTTACCATGATGCAGAGCGTTTGCACAAGCATTTCCTGGAGCAAGGAACTCATAGGGATGCCTGGGAACGTAGGAAAGTCTTATTTTCTGCTGGTGGGATGCGTCAACTTTATGGCTATATGGCTTTGAAAGAGGACTTGGATTTATTCAACCAGCACTCACAAGGTCCAAACTTCCTATAAACTCCGCCCCCCCCCCCCAAAAAAAGGGAAATCTAATAATCTTTTGTATTGGTGAGTGTGAAAATAAAAGGAAGGGAAATTTGATAGTCATCAGTTCTTCAATTTAATAGCAGACACACGGTTAACAAAATAACTAGTTGAAGGAATTAGTGCTTAACCACAAACTGGTAGCATTTAGATAAAAGAAGGGTAATTGGATGGTCTTCAATTCTCCAAACTAGTCTCTGGTAATTTTGTAGCATACAAACTCCTGCCTTTCAGTTTTAGGTCATCACAATGTAGTTGTTTTATCAATGGACATTGCACCAAACATTCCATCTATCACAGCATGTTTGATTATGCTTGTAAGTTATCTATTTGTTTTCTTACAATTTGCATTTATTGATTAGGCAAAGCTAAGCTGAAATATGAGATCAGATCATATCATGAAATGGTTGTCAGTCAGATGAAACAAATGAGCCAGGAGAATGAACAACTTAATTGGTATAAAGATAGAGTTGCCAAAGAACAAAGGCACTCTAAGACTGTTGAAGAATCTCTTGGTATTTTGTCTGCAAAGCTTCGCAAGACGCAGGAGGAAAATCGCATTGTAAAGCAGCGCACCAAAATGCAGCATGAGCAGAATATAGAACAGGTAATGCTAGAGTCCCATTTTTCACGACTTTAACCAGTTTTGATCTGATTGATAATTATAGACGGTTAGTTGTATCTATTGTGTTTATATACTTGCCTAGTTTTACAGTTGATGCATTTCATGGAACTCTTAGAATTTTCTTTCTTAGAGTCACATATAAGTTATTGTTGACGTTTCATTTTATTTCCCTTTGCTGTGATTCTTCTATGGCTTCTTTTTCAAAGATAAGCCAGTAACATTTTTGGCAGTTGGATACTGGATGGATGCTTCTAGGCCTGGTTGTTTGAGGATTCGAGCCAAAGTGATTGTTGCTTGGCGGTAGGTAATATTAGAATTACAAAGAGTGGTAACTGATGTACAATCAATAAGTAAATTAAACATATGCTTCTAGCACCATCCAAGGACTCCAGCAACTTTTTGAAGGCTTGTAAGCAACCTGAAAAGAATTTCAAGCACAGTGAACTTTTGAGAATGTATGATTCTTGGAAGTTAGAAGACTTGTATGCATTTCTTGCAATTAGTAATATTGGAAATGAGATGTTTGTGTGCTTCATACTTAATGATTCTTATATGCTTCAGCTTTCATTTGCTTGTTAGGGCTTGGGAGCTCATGTCTAATGCAATATATCTGCATCCTGCTGTTTTCTTAGGGAAATCCTATGCTCCTTGATCCACATTTGTTATAAACAGCTCCATGACGGGTGGCGGATGATCAATAGTGGAGTATAGCCTTGCCTATAATGTGTTGGTCTAAGTAAGATTTTCAAATCAAAATGTGAAAGCTGCTTTTGAAAAAGATGATTTATGTTTCTAGCTATAACTTTAGTTTTACATTGCTCCAACAGATACAAAATTATTCTCAAAATATCACTAGGATAATAGCTTCCCACGCTAATCCAAAAAATAGTATAATAACTTTCTCTAAATTGTGGAGTTAAACTTTATCATTGTTTATTTATTTATTGTCATTTACATACATCCCATTGTAGCATGACCTGAATCAAGTATTACAAATTCTTGCAATTGTAATGTTTGTGATGCGACATGTTATGGTTGGAAAATACTAATTAGATCTTGCTTTTATACTTCCACATGTGAAAATTTTGATCATTTACATCAAATTCTGACACTTTCTTTGCTATATATCTCTGGTGGGTGTATGATTTGGGTTTAATGGTGGTTGGAGCCTATAAAGTCTGTTCCATTCTAGTTTCTTCTTCTTCCTCCTCCCTTTTTTTCCTGGGGGGGGGGAGATCTCAAGTGTTATGCATTTTGACCTCTTAGTTTCTGTATCCACTTAATTTCTATACATACATTTGACGAATTGTATTAGTTTATGGTTTTGGATCTTACCCAAACGGAATTTTCATGATTAAGTAGCTCCCTGCTTCCCTTTTGTAGATTAACTTTGGATGATGTTTTTGTGCGTGACACTTGAATTTCTTTTCTCAGAAGTATATCAGAATCATACCATCCAAAGTGTTTGATGTTTTGGTTGTGTGCTGGTTATTAGTCTTTTGGATGCTAGTCAAAATCAATGTTATATGGCCACGGAGAATGTTTAATTTGTGATGTTTCTGCAACGACAGATGTTATGCAATGGTTAAAGTTTCTCGTTTTTCACTTTCTTTTTGTTGTGGTAATCGTTTGGCGTCTTTATTTACTAGATATTTAATTTTCTCCAGATGGACTTTCAAGAAGAGTTCTTCAGAGAACAAATCAAATCTATTAATGATGACACAGATGCGAAAGAGAATAACTTTGAGAAGCTACACCAGGAAGAGCGTCATAGAGTGAAGATGTCCAAGGCAAACGAATCCTCTGAAGAGGATTATAGACAAAGGTAAAATATTGAAGCCTAATGGTCATGCTAACTTGTAGAAATGTCCTGTTCTAGAAATGGACGCCCCCCTCTATCATCATTGCAAAGGCACTCCTGTTACGGAAACAGAGTCTCGTTTCTGACCTTTTTTTTGTTGTATTCTTAAATAGGGCGGATGAAATAGTTAAGTTCATCAAGATCCAGGATGAGGTGGCGGCAAGATTCGTTGCAGAGAGGGATGTGCTGATAAAAGACCATGAGGAAAAGGTCAGGGCCACGAGTGAGAGGCATGGGCAGGAGAAGGTTGCTCTGGCAAAAGAATTCGACACTCTGCTTAGTCAGCTGATGGACAAGTATAGCCCCAACAAGCTAAAAGGCTGATGCTGGTGCCCGGGGATGTGAGGCTACTTTTAAGTTACACAACTAATTTTATCACAGAAAGGAAGTAAGCTCCAAAAGTTAAAGCGGTTACCAAAATTTTCTGAATTGTGCAACAGTGTTCGGCTTCTTACAGTTCTTTTTAACAATAAACACTGCTGGGAGTCCGGCAATGAAAAATGCCAGGTTGATGGTAGTGTCCACTTGTTTCCTAGCATTGGACTGTTTATGGCCAGCTGTTGGATTGGAGAAGAATCTGCTCATAGATCATAATCTCTTGATAGATTATCTGAACTTTTGATTTTATATATTCTTTGCTTTGCTTTGCTTTGCCCCTGATGTGTTTGTATGATTGGGAACTTGGTATGAGTTTTAGTACAAGATTTAGTTTTATTAATATTCTCTAAACTAATTTAATTTTTATTTTTAAAAAGATAGTTATCAATTAAGAAAAATATTATTTTTTAAAAATATTTCTTGATTATTAATTTCTAAATATTTTCCTAAATAATTTCTTTTCAATGATTATATACTTTTTTAAATGATTCTTTTTACTTTAGAAATTGTAACCTTCCTGATTATTATGTTTTGATCCTTGGTGGGACAACTAAAAATCAAATTCAACTCAGATTCTTTCTATATGTGGTATTAGATTACATGGACCTTTAACAAAGAAAGATCAACATCTTTGGGTTTGGACAGATTCACTCTTAGACTTGTGGCTCCTCTCTTTTTCACATTGTTAGATATTTCCTCCTCCACGGAGGATTTCTGACCATTAGCAATTGAAAATTGAAGATCCTGTTCAATTTTATTATATTCATAACGATTGAAGTCGGCGTATTTTGTGGGGATGGGTGTCCTTCCGGCAAACTACTCCTTTCTTTTCCTTAGTCTGAAAGTGTGTGGCTGTTGTTCCTCACCTCTTGGACTTTGCTCTGTCCTTGCAGCTCCTGCTGAAGCCTTTTCCATTAGCAAGATCAGTGCTGTTTGCTGTTGTCGCAACTTCTCATTGTACCCCAGGAGTTCCTTCACCCTACCCGGCGGTTGCTCCATTTGTTGCTCTGTTCAATATCCTCGTGAATCTCCTCATTTAGCTAAACTATTCTAAAATAGAAATTTCAAAAATTCCAAAAACTTCTACCCCGAGAATCGAGTCCAAGAAAGTAATTCAAGTTAGTGAAGTTTCACAACCAGAGAAAAATATTCAAATATCCTCCGGACAAGCTGAACTTTTTCTACCCTTTAAAGATGATGAAGGATTATTAGAATTTTTAAAGAATAAGAAAAAAGAAAAAGAAGAATCAGAACATTCAACTGGGAGCTTCGGTAATAAACAACCTGCTTATGGACCCACGTGTTTATGTACCATTATTTCAAGATTCTCAGGACTTTTTATCATTTTTTTTAATTTTCAGAAAAGTTTAGTAGTAGAAAGAATTTTTTCACTCGGGAAAAAATTTTTAAAAATTTTCAAGACTGCAATGTTCAAGAACAAGAAAATGAGTTTTTTGAGAAAATTGTTACGGCGATCATGCATCCAGAATCTCTTGATCAAGATAAATTAAAAAAGACTGATAAATTAAATTATTTTTTTTTTCTGTTTTACAAGAATGAGAATTAAAAAATTTTGGAAGATTAGTTAGGAATTCAAGATCAAGAAAATGTTCTCAGCATCTACAGATTTTTAATCAAACAATAAAAACATCAGTCAGTGGTTGGAAGAATGGCGATGGAATTGTCAAGATGATAGCTGGATTCAATAAACCCTAGAAATGGCAAATTATTGGTCTCCGTGGCATAATTCAGAAAATGAAAATGACAGTGACAAAGACTACGCATGTGATTCAAGATAAGAAAAATGACAATAATACAAGAACACTTATAAAATAAGAATAATTATTTAAGATATTTTAATTATATGAATTTCAAAATTATGTAAATTATGTTTGAATGTTTGTATCTATAAATATGAAAATGTTTGTGTGAAGTAGATACGGGGGGATTGAGCATCTACGGTCTCTCCACTTAGTCTTCGTTGTAGAACTTTTGTAATATTTGTTGGAAGAAGATACTAGGGAATTAAGCATCTATAGCCTCTCCACTCAGTTTTTCTTGTAAAACTTTTATGACTCAATTTTGAAATATCTTAAATAATTATTTTTGTTTGATGAGATGTTATTATATTATTGTCGTTTCTCTTATCTTGATCCACTTCCTATTGCTAGTGGGAAACTATCGGTGGAAATCTTGCTTTTCCTTGCTTTTTCAAAAGCTACTTTTCTCGAATTATTGTCTTCCTCGAGCATGTATGCTAGATTCTGATTGTCAGTTCTCTATTAACTACTCGTCTGCTCTTGACATTTCTAGGAAATGAGTAGTCTGTGTCCCTGTCATTTTCATTTCTTGAATTATGCCACGGAGGCCAATAATCTGCCATGTTTGGGCCTTCTTGGATACGACCGTTATCTTGAAAATTCAATCATCCACCCACGTATGATGATTCAATTAATTTAAAAATAGACGGCCTTTAATCAAGGTTAAAATTTTAAATTTTTATAAGAACAAAAAAATCAGTATTAGAAGATTTATCTCATAAAGTGAACATTCCAAACGATCGACCCATATTAATCAGAATAAAATTTCAGATACTAGATCGGTGATCAAGTCACAGTTTCCCCAAAAAAAGAAAATTCCAGCGTTGTTTTTCTGGCCATTGACTGATGTTCTATTGTTTGATTGAAAATCTGCCGATACTGAGATAACATTTTGTTGATCTTGAATTCTTCACTGATCTTTGGAAATTTTTTATTTCTCATTTTTGTAAAAAATCTTAATTTATCCATCCTTTTTAATTTATCTTGATCAGAAGATTTTGGATGTATGATGGCCTTAACAATTTTTTCAAAAATATTCACTTTCTTGTTCTTGAGCATTGTGGTTTTGTAAAAATCTTTTCTTGAGTGAAGAAGTTCTTGCTGCTACTTTCATTTTTTGAAATGTTGAATACGAGATTTGTCCTTTTGAATCCTTACGATAAGTAATTTCTGTTGAATCTGCATCAATCAAAATTAACTCATAATACTTTTGGATTCTTCTTGAATTATCTGGAAGCCAGCCAAAATCATTTGAAAGCATTTGTCTAATGAAATTGAATAGGTTCTGAATGTCTGGTTGAGTCTTGTATTTGGTAATAATGATGGGTTGATGAAAAGGTTTAGTAAATTACGATTTTGTGGGAGTTCTTGGAGATTCCGGTAATCTTGAAGAATTTTCTTGAATCCTTGAAGTTGAGGCCGCTGTTTGGGTTCCATTGTAAAAATTCTCTTTTGCAAGAAAATCAGGTAAATAATTATTAGTAACTTTAATAAAACTCTATATCAAAATCAAGGATCGACAAAATTATTTGCCATCATCCAAAGATTTACTTTGAAACTATATTTTGAACATCTTTTTATAAAACTTTTTTAACAAAGTTGATTTGCAATCAATATTTATTAAAAATTTCTTATTGAAAAGATTATTTTAAAATTTTGAAATACAAAAAGCAATTAATAAAATTTCCTTTTAATAGTTGAACAATTCTTTTGTGTCTAAGGCTACAATTCTGAATGATATCTAACTAATTATTCTGATGATTCTTTCCCTAGTTTTTGCTTTAGTATCCTACCATATCCTATATCGGACCCATCTGTTTCGACAATCATGGAAGCATGAGAATTTGGAATTCCTAAGCAAGGAAGAGTTTTGAGCTTTTCTTTTAACATCCTAACTATTTCTGTATATTTTTCTGACCATGGTTGAGGCTTCTTTTGTAATCTACTGTATAAAATAGAATAATAGTACCTAAATTTTGAAAAGAAATCTGACACGGAGTTTAAATATCTTAAAAACCTTTGTAATTTATTTTTATTTTTAATTTCATCTGAAAATTTATCAACGAATTCTGTAACTCTTTTTATTGATCTAATTGTTACTTGATATATTTCATGTCCTGAGAATTTTATGTTTGTTTGAAATAATTTATTTTTTTTAATACATTTACTATTAATCCATTTCTTTTAACCATTTTAAAAAAGATTTCAAAGTGATTAAAATGTTGACTATGTTTTCTGAGTATACTAACACATCATCTATATAAACAATAATGAATTTAAAATAAAAATTAAATATATCATTCATAATATTTTGAAATTCTGATGGAGCATTCTTGAGACAAATTCTCTCTTCCTTGCTATAAACCTTATAGATTTGACAGCCACGAATTTGTTCCCTTCATTGCACTTCTTATATATTAATATTTATAATAAAATAGAATTTTATTAAAACAAGTCTCTAAAATCATTCTTAATATAAAAAATTCTTAAAACTAAATTAACTTCTATTTTAAAAAAAGATAACTATCAACTAAAATAAGGAAAATATTATTTTTTTAAATATTTCATTTTTAATAGTTTCTAAACATCCCTGTAAAAGATCCATTTTCAATGATATACACTTTTTAGAATAATTTTTTTCAATACTATGCATCGTGCATATTTTAATTATAAACTTCAAAAATCTCAACTTTCACTACTAGAAAGCATGGTTTCAGTGACGGAAAAATCCATCGCTGATACAAATAATTCCGTCGCTGAAGAGTTTCAGCGACGGTGTCAATGATTTCTGTTGCAAAAAAGAGACCCGCTAATTTTTTCGAGGGATTTATATTCCGACGCTAAATACATCGACGGATAGTACCGACGGATAGTACCGAACGAATATTTCCATCGGTAAATTCCGTTGGTATGCCGTCGGTAATAGATTCATTTCAGTGACGGATTGTTGAAAGGTTAGTGATGGAAATTTGACGATGGATTATAAATCCGTCGTAGATCTGACGAAGATTGTATATCATCTTACTGACAGATTTCCGATGGTTTCGTACATCCGTCGGTAACTTCCTCGGCAATCCGTTGGTGAATATTACTCAGAATAAAGAAATTTAGCGATGGATTACCGACGGGTTTTATTGGCCGGTGACTAAATCCGACGGTAATCCGTCGCTGAATATGTTACTATTTGACATAATCAAATTTGTCATTGGACCCATTAACTAATAAACTAGTTCACTTGTAATATTCATTTCAAATAACCTGTTTCAATCAATTCGTTGTACCACCAAATATACTATGGTATACTCCACTTCAACAGAGGAAAGAAATTACCACATTTTGTACAACTTTATACATAAAATATAATAAATTCTAATAACTTAAATTCTCATAACATAACCTTAATATAGTCAAATACATCAAGTACGACAAAATACATAAATTCTCATAACATGGAAGTACAATCGATACATAATCAAAGACATCAAAGATATGAAAAAAAAAAGTCATCAAATCACAGACATAGGGGATCAGAGTCAGGTGGCCGAGTGCTATCAAGGTCAGGTGGTGTAGGTGATATACCTACTTGTCCAAGTATTTGACGAATTTCTGCATGCAATTCCTCTCTCACTTGCGATATCATTTGATTTCTCATGTTTGCCATCATTTTGTCAACTTCCTATTTAGTGTACATCTGAGTCAAAGTAAGAGATGGAGACGAAATGGTGCTGGAGGAATTTCTGCTAGGTCTGTCATCAACTCCCTCTCCAAAACCATATAGACATCCCTTCAATGGACCCCCAGTAATCTCACACCATGATGTCATATCATATCCTAGCTGAGCAGCACTATCTGAGCCATATTTCTCATTAAGCAATTGTTTGTACTTGTCCTGTAACAACCATATGTAATTACGTTCCTTAATTAAAATGTGGATGTTTGAAATGTTATATAAAGGTAAAAGCAAAAAACGTTTTTGCTTTACACTAATTACTTCTGATTTTTTGTCAACAAAGTTGCCTTTTCCTTTATCCCGCCTACGAGTGCGATTGAAGAGTTCAAGATGCGAAACCGAGTGGCTGCTATCTTCTGCCTGTCATAAATGAAAAAAAAAATAGTCATTATTAACTATACTTTTGAGAAAAGTAGGTTTGAACAAAATTTGTAAAATTTTTTAAAAAATTTTACTAACCATCCTTTTCATATGTGTCGCAAAGGGGATCGAACTGGATGTGTGCTTCGTAATTTCTCCATCATTTTCCGTATTCCGGTTTTGCTTCGCAGCATTTGATTTTTGCAGCCATTTTTGCGTACTCCAATATTTATCAATTAATTCGTTCCATATAGCAGTTGTTAAAAATTGCGGATGATGGCTTTTCATTTCTAACAAGTTTGTCATACCAACAGTTTGCATGGCATGCTTTCTTGCTGCGCCAAGCATATCCGCATATCTCCTTGTGCATGAAGCTTTCCATGCATGGTAGATCAATGCTGAATCCTCATCTCTCCAAGTAAATTTTTGCTGCACATAGTGAAATGAGAATATGCATGTGAAATATATGACAAACAATAGGACGTACATGTTATACTTGCAGAAAGTACTACAAAGAATGATGAGGAAGATAATTTGATATTATGGCATGTTGGACTCTGAATGGTCTGAAGTGCTCAATCTCAGGATACAATGGCCAGGATACCTGAAAATCCTGAAGAGGAACTATGGTGGATGTCTCAAGAAGTTCGTGGTTATGTTGAAGCTGTTTTGAACAGTCTTGCTGCCAATGTCGCTAGGGTTCTTTATATTTTTGAATTTGTGTCATGGTTCCTATTGCCATTAGCCATGAAATGATTGATTGTTGAGCATTTTGATTTTTGTCACCTGTTCTTGGTGCTCAGGCTGTTGGGGAGAGCATTTTTGATTTTGAGGTTAAAAATGGTATTTTTCTTTTGACCAAGTCTCTTCTAGCTTTCTAAACTTATAAGGTGCAACAAACTTTTTCTTCATCATGGTCACCTCTTTCCCTCTCTTTGGACCAATGGAACTTCTCTTCCCAACTCTAGACATTGAATTTTGTAATGGCACCACATATACGAGAGTTATTGTGTGCTTAATATATAAACTCCTATCTTTAGGGTGAGGGTTCAAGACATAGCATTCATACGGGAAGTCCTCCCTATCTCTCACTTCGTATTGGGAGGCTTCAACCATTGGTATGAACAAAGGTAAGCAACTCCTTTGTTGTTTGGTGAAATTCAAAGGCCTGCCCCACTCCCAACTTTTTGATCTGGTCAGCAAAATCGACCATGACAAAGGTTTAGTGGTTCAATAAGTTGACCTTACAAGTCATGCAGTGGCATCGTTTCAACTACAGATATTACCAGCTCTTTGATTTTCGAATTCAGAGTTTCGTAGGACTGAAACTGTGTCCTTTTGGTGGTTTTGTCTAGCTGTTCTGATTTGGTCAGCTAAAACAGCATTTAATTTAACTTAATTCTATGCATGTAAGGACATGCATGCATAGATACTTATTTGTATCCTTCTTTAAATGCAATGTTTTGAACTCAGGTGTTGCTGCACTTTCTGGCAGTGCCCAACGCACGGCAAATATTCTAATCTACGCCCTTGTTTGCAAGGTTCCATTTTGGATTATTCTAATCAACTACTTTGTCTCTTGCAGCCATTGAATGGGTAAAGGGAAAATAAATGGAGGAAGTTTTGTCTAAAAAAAATACGTGAGTTCTTACTGTCAGCAATTTCAGTTTCATTGTTATGGCTTATTGACAACGGTGTTTCCGCCTGCTTGCCATCGTGTAGTGTTCATTTTACATGTTAATAGCATCTAGTTTTTGGTTGGAGTAGAGAGTTGGGTGTTTGGTTTGAAGCACCAGTTGTCTGTGAAAAAGTTGGTTTTCTTGGATTTCTTCTAAAGTACTCTGTTCTTGCTTTTTGATTGAAGTATATCATAAAAGTTGAAGCAAGTATTTTAGTCTTTATAACCTACTAAAGATGTCTACCAAACATTTCTGCCTTGGCATTGGAATGCTATCCTTATCAACAACCAATTTAGATAACAGAAAAGAGAAAAGGAAGGAAAAAAATAAAATGGATGCCATAATAGGCAGGGTACAACTACTTTGATTTTCCTACATATAGCTATTTCGCGTCTCATTGTATTTCTGATGCTTCTGGTTTGGATGCATATAGTGGGAAGAATTTAGTGTCAGAGATCTTGGTCGTCTTTGTTTGTTTAATTGTTTTCTCTTGATCCCAACAGCTGTCAATTAGAAGTATGGATGTGGGTGAAAGGGAGATGAGAAGCACATTATTAACTTGCATTTTGATCCATCTCAATCTACTTCAGTTCAAGTTAAGTCCTATTTTTTTTTCCGAATCATCATAGGATGAGATAACAAGGTTCCTCACGTTGCTCATGTTCTTTAGCAATTACATAAAACTGAGGGATCCATGTAGAATCTGAAACACAGAGGTGCCTGTACATCAAATGAATAAAAATTTCATGGCATTTAATACCGGTGACTTTGAGATCTAAAGTCTCCTAAGAATTAAATGACTGAGTTTTCCAAATATTTTTATTTTGCAGACTAGCCTTACTTACACTCACAAAGTAATTCTGCTCAGTTACTTCTCTATGAGAGAATCCATAAGATAATCCAGAAATCTATTTTCATAAGAAAATCCAGAATATGAAAAAAAGAGGAAAATTTTTTTCTAAATAATTACTAACCTCGAACTTCTCCCAAAGTCCATATTTTGTCTCCTTTGGCACCATCCGCCAAGTCGGCCATGCCCCCATAAGATATCCCTTAATGTCCTCAGTAATTGAACGGACAACTTTAGGATCAAGAAAGCTAAATTCAACAAAAATAATGTAATTGTAGTCATAATAAAACATAACAATATGAAAATTGAATTTGTAATATCAAATCGACTTACGTATAGTTCGCCGCTTCAGTAAATGTTCGACCATCCGCATTGATAGGCACGGGGGTGCCATGGTTTGGCCCTCTACTTCGAGCGGAGGAGGAACCAACAATAGCATCATATTCAGGATCGGGATCTTGACGCGGAGCAATTGTCCCCAGGAGATCACATATATTTATAGACCCTCGACCGCTCTCGTTGCTTCTCCTAGAGCTTCCCCTAGAGCTACAGCCTCTGCCTCATACCATATTTGTAGACCTGAAAAGATTAGTTAATAAATATTTAATAGGAAATGTCATGTGGTACATGCATTGTAGTAACATTGGTAAATGTTATAATACATGCATTGTACAAAACTTTAGTATGATGCAGAAGAAGGGGTTGGCAATTGTAAGCACATATTTTTAGGAAACTACACCACAACATTTAGCAAAATATATAATACAAAATTTAAGGAGGTGAACCAATTAATTGTTTCCACATGGCTTAACATATAATACATGTTAGTGTTATATTTGAAACATGCAAATACATAAGTCTACTAAATATCCAATCATTGCATGTCATCATCATCACCATCACTATCAACTTCTTCAACTTCTTCGGTTTCTGAAGAATCAAACTCTTATTCTTCTTCTTCTTCTTCTTCTTCTTCTTCTTCTTCTTCTTCTTCTTCTTCTTCGTCTTTAACATCCGGTGACAATTCGAAGATGTTATGTCGTTCTTCATGTATATCATTTAGATTTACCTCCTCCATGTATATCATTTAGATTTACCTCCTCCATATCAGGACTATAAGAATAGCTGCATCATCAAGTTTAGTAAATGGCTCTATAAGTATAGGAATTGATGGTTCATCTTCTTGGTAAAATATTTCAACTCCCATCGGATGCGTAACACCATCATTAGCTGACCCTCAAGCCTTTGTTTTACATACAATCCATCAATCCCTTCTCTCTCTCTTGTTAGAAGGGTATGATATATAATAAACTTGTTGTGTTTGTATTGCCAAAACAAAAGACTCATTAGAATGCAGTCTTGATTTATGATTAACTTCAACAAGCCCATGACGAGCGTGTACCCGAACTCCTTTTTCAGTATCATACCAAATACTCTTAAATAAGACAACTTTGTTACCAATTCCAAAATACTCCAACTCAATGATATCCATCAACATACCATAGAAATCATGTTCCAAATCATTATAACAACTCCCTTTAATACATACGCTACTATTCATTGTTGCTCTATCATGTCCATACTCGGCCGTGTGAAACTTGAAACCGTTGACAAAATATCCTTTAAAACATTTCACTAACGTGATGGGCCTTGTGCTATGTCAATGATATTTTGAGTTACAGAATTTCTCTTATCAGAGACCTAATGTTAAAAAAGAAAACAATACAACATAGTTAGGTATTATATTAATATACTTATACATCTCTATTTTCGTCAATATTTGTAAAGTGAATAGTATACGTACATATCTCCTCAACCAGCCCTTAAATTCTTGTTCACGTGTCTTCTCTAGTTGTTCCTCTGTAATGCTTGAAGTTTTTTGCCTAACAAGATTATCGTAAATCCTATTACAAACAACAATGTATGACGTCATGAACTTTTGGCTTGCAGTGCACTTAAAAAGTAAAAGGTTATCCACATACATACTCTATAAATTCATTTAGCTCAATACAGTTCAATAAGACATATATGATTGCAGCCTTGTATTCTGCTTCATCTAAAAATCTCCGATGACATTCCCTAAGGGGTCAACTTGAAAGAGAAAATATTGATAATCTCCCCAACGAATGAACGACTCCCCCATCATTATTCCAAGGAACTTGGTTCAACTTTGTTTCAATATGCGGTTGAAATAGAAGGAGCAAAATGTAGAAATCTCCTCAATTATATAGCTCTCACATATTGAGGCTTCAATGCGTGCTCGATTTCGTGCTTTCTTTTTCAATCAAGACATACACCTACCAATATACGTCATGAAAATTATAAGATGAATATAAAATGTATATTTAATAGAG